>OY754958.1:128047656-129425698 GCA_963576555.1 Ferdinandea cuprea | reverse complement strand
AACAAATCAATCGGGCAGATGACCCACACCTTAACACAGGAACTAAAATTACAAAACCAACAAAACATTAATATATAACACTACAACTAAGGGCAGGTGCCAAAATGAAACATCAACCATCAACAACAAATACAAGTACAAAAACATTACGCTAGACACCGGTAAAGGCGGACGGCCAAAGACGAACACCCTGTCTTGAAGGACCTTACAAGCGGGTGGCGAGTGGCCTTAAAATATAAACCCCCTGAGGGTAACGTGAAAGACCATATGGGCATGCGATCATCAATGACAACTCCAACAACAGTAACCAACCATTTAAATAACAAAACTTACTTCCATGGCCAATAGCCCCACAATTAGAACATGTATGTAAGAAATAGCACGCTATACAGATTCCCCATCCCCCAAATCTGCGCGAAAGTCCACCGGGTTAGAAAAGTTTTCCGGTGATTAATTTTACAATTCCTTCTCCTTAAAGACTCCTGGGGTTGTACTAAGTTGGGACACCAGCAAATGTAATCCGAAAACTAAAACCCATATTCGTTAAATTCGTCTTTCTTTTTCATTTCTAGTTTAGTTTTGTATAGTTTTGCTATTAACTTTTATTCTTTGGGAACATTTTCGCGTTTCAACCATTTCTCGATTCTTTCAAACCTTTATCTTGTCGAATTTTTTAAGTGTTTGTGAACACGTCCTGTCGGGGAACTTGTGGTCATCGATTCGCTCAGCCTCGGATGTAGCGAATTCGAATGAGAGAATGAGACGAAGGCGGTGGCACACTCCAGTAAAGTAACAGAGTGCGTGCTAGAAAAAGCCGCAGTGGATTTCGTAATGGCTGAATGTGGGGTCTGAAAGATATAGTGAATGGTCCATCACGGACAAAGAAACCTTGAAGTGGACAACCCAACACTTCTTTGTTGACCTTTAAAGGTGTAGGAAGTTTTTAAGTAAAAAGAGAGAGAATTGAGAAAGTTTTTTTTTAAGTTAAAAAATAGTTTTGCAGCGGATTGCGTTTTTTGTATGATATTCTCGTTGGAGATTTTGATCGGAGTTATATCGAAATCCGAAATAAGGAAAAAGAGAGAAGACAACAAGACGAGGGATTTAGCGTCAGGATAGGCAGCTGAACCCCCCTTATACACTTCATGGGAGTATTGGAGGAGCAGGAATCTTTCTTAAGGAGCTAAGTATAGTGCTTTTACATTTCAAACTTGCGTTCGGTTAGGAGTTGTGTTGTAAGCACCCGGTAGGCCCTTGTTACGGAAATATTCCGGAAATCACCTGACACGCGACCCTTCATTTTGTCTTTTGTTCAAACTTTCGGGAAATAGCGATAGCGGGCTATTTCAAACGGCGATATTTTCTGTTAATTCCGCAATTTAACGTAATACCAATAAATCGACCGTTGCTAATTCGAGCTATATAACGTTTTAAAAATCTCCGTTCTTTTCTTTCTTTTTTTATTCCAGCAATCAACTGTCGTATTAACCTACAAAAGGTTTCACAATTCTTTTTTTAAAGATTGTGTGGCGCCCATTTTACCCACCATTACCTTACCCTTTTTTATATAGGGTCCGCCATCTAACGTTTTTTTTTCAACTAGTGCTTATTTCGCGAATGGTAACACTTAGCTCATGTCTGATTTGACAGATAATATACCGCTATACCGCTGAACGAATATGGTTGTGTATACGCTTGATCAACGCTGGGAAATATTGCGGCATAATTGGACCATTTTTCATTTTTTTTTTTAAATGAGCAAGGAGTGGCCGTTACAATCAATGGCAATCGTTTTCGGGCCATGTTGAACGAATTTTTGTTCACAAAAATTGAAGAGGAGGATATTGGCAACATTTGGTTTCAACAGGACTGCGCTACGTGCCACACAGCCGAAGATACACTCAATGTTTTGCGCCCTGTTTCAAAAAAAAAAGTTATGTGGCGGACACTATGCAATTCCCATTTCATACTTTTCCTCTTCGTCAAAATTTTCATTGCATATAATTCATAATCCCATATCCGAACCCACCCCAGCTGAGCAACCGGGACGGTAGCATAAAACAGGATACCTGTTGCACTTTTCATCTCTTCGGCGAAATGCTGTTGACATTTCTCTATCACGCCATTATTCGACTTTTAACCATCGGCGCAGCGGCGGCTGCAAATTTTCTCGCGTTTTGTTTTTCTTTTTTTTAACAGCACAGCTGAGAAAATAAATTAAAAATGTCAATGCCGCAAGCATTAAAAAGCTTGATGCGCATTTTTTTTTGACATTAGGAATTCAGCCAAATTTATGTGATAATAAAAATCATACCTCAAGTTCAGTTTGAAACAGATTTAGTTAATTTGAAAATTTATTTATTAATGTAATTTTTAATTTCAATGTACATTATTGTTTTTTTTTTGTTCTCGTATTTTATTCATTGTGAGTGTTCAGATGAACGCGACCATGTGCAACTCTTACTATTGCGTTGAATTGTACTTTCAACCAAACTGTCAAAAGTGAGGCGAGTTGCATATTTTCAGGGTCTGTTCTCAGCCTGGGCCGAGTGCGCAACCTAGCTTGCCTGAAATCAGCATCATCTATAACTAAGTTTTCTTTCTTCGCAGCATCCATCTACACATCGTCATCATATCTAACACAAACAGCGAGAGTGCGTCACAAAATAAATGCAAACGGTTTCAAAATAAATGAATTATATAATAGTAGGTATGTTCTTTTAAATTAAGGGAAAACAGCGCGGGTCTTGAGCACATCTTGCCAACACTTCTTTCACAATTTCTTCTTCATTTTCTTTAACAGATTTCCTGTGGACACTCATCATGCATAAACCTATAAATTAAAGCATTCCCTCACCTATCTATCATATCAAGTGTTTAGATTATTCAGTTACCATTCAAACAATTTTCTATAGGGTCCGCCAAATAAATATTTTCTCAAATTTCTTTTTTTATTTGAAAGTACAATCCTTTCGGTTAATTATAAAAAATAATTTCATTCAAATCGCTGCCTCGGCTGGCCATGCAGTAGCCTATACGATCGGTCCAATTTGTAAGCACATTATCGATTGTGTGCAGCTGTATTTCCCCAATGGCTTCACAAATATTGTCCTTTAAAGCGTCAATTGTCTCCGGCATGTCGGCGTAACACTTATCTTTTACGGCACCCCACAAATAATAGTCCAACGGTATCAAATCGCAGCTCCGCGGTGGCCAAAGGACATCAGCTCTGCGGCTGATAATGCGATCTTCAAAAACAGGGCGCAAAACATCGAGTGTAGCTTCGGCTGTGTGGCACGTAGCGCCGTTCTGTTGAAACAAAATGTTGCCAATATCCTCCTCTTCAATTTTTGTGAACAAAAATTCGTTCAACATGGCCCGATAACGATCGCAATTGACTGGAATGGCCACTACTTGCTCATTTTCGAAGAAAAACGGCCCAATTATGCCTCTGGACCAAAATCCGCACCAAACAGTGACTCGCTTTGGCTATATCGGCTTTGCAATGTATGCGTGCGGGTTTTCTGTGCCCCAAATGCGACAATTTTGCTTGTTTACATACCCGCCAAGATCAATATGAGCTTCATCTGAAAAGATAATTTTTTTGGCAAAATCGGCATTTTCTCTAAGTCGATCGCAGGCCCACTTAGCGAAGCGAAAGCGCATTGGATGGTCAGTTGGCTTCAACTTCTGAACCAATTGGACTTTGTATGGCGTCATACCAAGGTCTTTATGCAAAATTCGGCTCAATGATGTCTCCGAAATGTTCAATTGTTGAGAACGACGGTGAATTGATGTTGATGGCGCTCCACGCACACTTTCTGTCACAGCAGCAATTTTCTCGGGTGTACGCACTGTTTTGGCTTTTCACGCTTTGGTTTATCGATGAGGATGCCAGTTTCTTTCATACAGAGCTGACGGTGCTTCTCTTTTTCCAAAATCCGTACGCAATTTTCGCACACATTCTGCAACATTACCATGATTTTCAAAGTAATGTCGCAATATTTCCCAGCTTTGTTCAAGCGTATACACAACCATATTCGTTCAGCGTAAGGATAAAACTAATTATCTGTCAAATCAGACATGAGCTAAGTATTACCGTTCGCGAAATAAGCACCAGTTGAAAAAAAACGTTAGATGGCGGACCCTATATTTAAAAAAAAATGTTGAGCAAATTTTAATAAAATTAGCATTTTTTTGTAAAAAGGTCTGCCAAAAATTCAATTTTCACTTTTTTTTTATTTTCCTTCGTCCAAATTCTAGTTTATGGTCTTAATTGAAACATACATTTTTTTTCACTTCTGATGATCTTGTCACGAGTTCACCGGAAATGATGTCACAATGGCGGAGTTTTGAATATTTTCCTTTGAAAATTTCAGAAATTCTTTTTAAAATGCATATCTTTAAGACGCTTAAAATTTAGAATAAAATATTTTATTTTTTATGTAAAAAAAATTTTTTTTAAATGGACCTTTTTTTCCCCGAATAAATCAATGTAACCCCTTAAGAGAAGTGGGCAGCTGCCACGCCCCCTGGATGGAAAATCGATTTTTCCCTGTAGTTTCTCCGCAAACCCTATTACTGTGCCAATTTTCAAAGTTCTACGATGATTAGAAATGCTCCATAGTTTTGATGATCTGTCAGTAAGTTAGTGAGTCAGTGGTTACTATTTTTGCTAATTTTGGTGCCTTATGACTCAGGAACCGCTCATGTTAAACAGTTAAAATTTGGTTTGGAGCCTGCTGCTGTACGTCCCAAGAAATCCTAAAATGTTATGTCTCTAGCTTTGTTGTAAGCGAAGTTAAAGGGGTAGTCAAAATGGCCTGAATTGGTGTAGTGCCATGATTGCTAAAGAACTTGGCTGGGCCCTACCTTGCCCCTTGATTCCTTAACAAAAATGAAAATTTGTATGAACACAAAAAATCGTCAGGGGGGCAGTTACTTTCCTCTGCATGCGTCCATGCTTAGGGCCACTTTTGGAACCACGAAAGAATCGCATGGTTCTTAAACTACGTCATTATTTCAGAAATGTCACCAAAACTGCCCAAACCGTTTGGGAAATACTGAAAACCACGAAAAAGTTGCGTAGGATCTACGCCTTACACTTTCTTGAGGAGAGCGAAGTTTTCGGTCCATTAAGAGAACACACGTACATATTCCGACTATTCTATGAGAATAAATAGGAACTTCAAGGCTTTAAGTCACTTCGTAACACCACCAAAACTGTAACACCCATTAAACTGTAGTCAACCCCAAAGCATGTATGAATTTGTTCGTCTACAGCTACATGACAAATATCTTTACATCCCTTATTGAATAATTCCTCGGATATCTCTTGCAATATCTGTTTTGGTTTCTCGTACATTGTACCACACATAGCTATTGTCCTGCTGTGAAATTCTGATTTATTACCAAAACAAAAAAAAACAAAATATCGGATGTTTTGTTTTTACTGCTGCAATAAAAAAAATAATATTCATAGTCCCAAGGTCCGAATATTTTTAATAGCACTGTTTTTTTTCTTCAACTTTATGACATTTTTAATTCATTTTTTCAGTTCAGTTTAAGAAATATTAAAAAAAAAAATTTTATGTAAAAAGTTAAACACTCAAATTTCTTTTGAAGGAACTTCACTTCGTGCGCACACGTTACGTATCTCTGGTAAACGAATTAATTTCTTTGACGGCTGTCCGTGTGTTTCCGGTACACGTTACTAATCTTCCAAAAACCTTGAAATCAGAGAAAACCATTTAAATCATTGACTGCATATAGAAAACTTGCACGAATCAACATAGAAGCAAAAAAAAAAAAAATTATGTATTAACTTTTCACACGAGCCAGCAGTAATTTCTGAAAATAAATGGAAACGACCCTACTAGGGGGTTGAGAAATGGACCCGAATTCTTCCTAAGAATGGACACGAAAATCCTTGTTTCGTTATTATGTTGGATTTTTGTTTTTTTTTCAGTTTTTGTTTGTGGACAGGGGATTTATTCACAACAGGATGTAGCAAATAGCATCCACCACTGCCGCGCCGCCACCGCTATCAACGTGTATAAAAGCCAATCGAAGGCAATTCGCCTTTCATCAATGCCTTTCGGTATGATGTCGCAGTTCATGGAAGGAAGGCAAAGGCACCCTGCTCCGTTACTCACACCGCTGGAAGCTACTGTGTTTTGTAATTGCAATCCTGAATGCTCTACAGTAGTGGGTGGATGAAGTAACCTCAATGAAATGGAACGACCGACCGACTGACGGTTGATATCCTCGTGCCGGTTGTGTGATTTTCATGAACTCTCTTGTTTGTTGATGGAGGGAGTGAAGGGGGCTGTGCCCCATGGCAGGATACCAGAACCAGGATCGAAAACCCTTGATAATTAATTGTGAATGGGAAAATCGAATCACGTGTCATGTTGGGTACATCAACAAATGTATATTGTGGGTGGTATAGTCTGTACGAGTTGCGCTGCTGCCTAGGAAGGAAGCAAACACAAGACGAAATCCTTCATCAATAATGATACACTAAGACATAAATTTATTTCATGTTCTCTGCTGTTAATTGTTGAAATATCTCTCTTTCTCTTTCTCTTTCGTCTTGTCTTGTGCTAAACGTAGAACGGCCCCGCAAGGCATATGGGTGGGTGTGACTGTTCCAAGTTGAATGCTAGAAAATGGCATGTAAATGGCATTTATATAAATGGAATTGACAACGGAAGGAAGGGTGCGCACCAGCAAAAGAGGTTTTTCGAGCTATACACATACTTTGATTTGCGTAACTTAACAATCTTGGGGGCTCTTACCGTCAGTTGCAAGTCGGTTATTAATTAGAATGGCATTGTTGACTGAAAGACGACTTTCATCTTCAAAATTACCTTCGGCCCAATGTTTTGTGTGGTTATGGATGGAGTCGACGAGATGTATATTTTTTTAGTAATTAACAAAATGAAGCTCAATTGCTTGCTGAGAAATAAGTTAGGAAACAAAATGCTGTGTTTTTTTTTTTTACTTCATCAATTATTGAACGTTTACCTATCAATTATGCCTGCCTTACTGGTGTAATTAAGTGAAAGTGACTAGGCTATTTTTGTCACATAGCACGGGTAATTGAGCAGGTGTCGCCCGGTTGACTAGAGACTATGCCAATTGCTAAAGCAGTAGAAACCTACAGACTCGTGGGGCATTAAGAGGCATTTAAGAACACTTCAGTTCGAAGTAGTGAGATGCTGTTAAGTTGACAACTCCAATTTCTATTTCGAGGAGAATACTTAGGTTTATTGGTTTTAGTGCAAACTGATGCCTAAACTGATTCAAGAGTTTATTAAATTGGCATCGAAGAATTCTTTAAGCATTTTGAATTTTCGAGCAATTGCTGCAAAATTCTTGAAATTCAGAAACATGGAATTTCTCTTAGAATATAAGAAAATTGATTACATTTTGGAAAACAAATTAATTGCAGTGTGGTTTTGTGTTCAATTGCTAGATTCATTTCTGGAACTGTCGGAAGTATGTAAGGAACAAATTTAAGTTGATATTTCACGGGGTGAGAAATATGCATTCATATTAAGGTAGGTTAGTTTTGAGAACTATTTCATATTTGGTTCAATAGTAGGTAGTATGCAACCATGGGTGGATAAGGCTTTAATACAAAATGGAATCGAAATCAAACAGGAATTAGGCTTTTCAGGAGTTTTCCATTGATGTTCCATATACACACAATATTTCTATTTTAAATCAAATTTTACTATACATATCTTCGATATAGCCAGAGGATAAGAAATACCCAATTTAATAAGAAAATAAATAGATATTAGGCATAAAGGACCTCAAGCCTAGCTTCTCCAATGAATGAAGGGAACCCACAGTTTAAGGCCGATTCCGAAGCGGGTCAATCAAGATACCTTCTGAATTTTGAGAAAAATTTTGGAGACATCTGATAAGGAGTCATAAGAAGCCTGATTGAGTCTGTAGGGAAAGTAATTTGTTTCCCTCGCACAAAGGAAAAGAATAAACACGCAACTGTTCTAATTTTCGTTTTACTGAGATAGTGTCATGGGACAGTAAACCAAGGTACAGACGATCATGTGCATGAATGACAAGACTTAGATACCCTCCTATGCTGGAGTCACCAAAGAGTTTTCAATCAAAGCTTATCTGCTTGAAGGGAAATTTACTGAATCTTAAGTGTATTAGTTATTATTTTAGGGATTCCTTCAGAAGAAAGTATCAAATCTATCCAACAACCACTTGGTATTTCGTTGTACACGCCCTTTGGATGATTTTGGTTAAATCACATAATCACGGCTGAGATTCGAAGATCCTCTTGGCTGGAGCGTTGTTGTCCATTCGCTGGGCGAACCAATGTAGTCGACGAATTCAGGCTTTTTGGACTACATCCACATCTTGGTACAGCTCATAGAGTTCGCGGTTATATCTCCTCCTCCGAAGAATTTTTCAGTCGAAGGAGCCCAGTATTAGCTCTCCTTTCCTGCTTATCGTCCAACAGTCGGCACCGTACAGCAGAACTGGCAGAATAAGGGTTCTGTAGAGCATGTACTTTGTCCTTCGAGGTAGGAGTTTTGAACCCATTTGTTTGGCCAACCCGAAGTAGCAGCGGTTTCCTAGGGTAATTTTTTGTCGGATCTCTATCAGGTTGTCATCCAGTCATATGGAGTTGATATTCACACCGAGGTAAATGAACTCCTCAACTACCTCGAAGTTGCTGCTGTAAACAGTGACATTTTGTCCTAGTCGTTGGACAGATGCTTGTTTGTTTGTTGATAGCATATATTTAGTCTTTTATTCATTTACTTCAAGGTTAACCAGTTTCGGCTGTTCTTCAATAGCCGTGAAAGCCTCCACCTCGGCAAATTGGGAGCGTCCGATGAAGTCAATATCGTCGGCATATCCCTGTAGCTGGACGGATCTGTTGAAGATAGAGCCTTCCATGCTGATACCCACCATGCGCCTTATCTGCTCAAGAACAAGTTGAAGAAGTCACATGGATTTGATTTAGTGTGAAAATTCGGTCTATGGTCGATCTGTCGGGCCGGAAGGCACACTGGTACCTGCCGATTAGTGTGTTGCAGAACGGTTTGAGACGTTCACACAGTACCAACAAAAAATTAACCAAAAACATTTTAATTTCTCCTTCGCCGAATTTAATGCATATTTCAAATCCAACTGTATATTTTAAAATGCTCTTAAAGCTTAGCAATTGACCAAGAGTAGGCGTAGGCACAGATGAGTTTTTATACACACAGTCAGCTAAAAGGATCGTCCTCCTATTTTTAATTGCTTCAAAAAGGCGTAAAACTTGTGTCTGTACTAGTTTTTGTCATCTCGATGGTTTTAAAATCCAAGGTAAATACATTTTTGTTTTTCAATTTGAGTTACTTAAGATTTGTAAACGGAACTATTGAGTAATAGTAGAAAGAAATTACTAAAAATCTTTTGGCTGCATTTGAATAAGTTTAAGTGTCATATTTTTAAAATTCATGTCCTTGAAATGTCTAAGAAGTGACGATTGGCTGGATATTCCTAAATGTTTTAAATATTTTTCGATGCAATATTGTATGATGATGGACATAAAATTATTCTTAAATTAAAAAATGTCCACTCACTGATAATGTTTGCTCTATTACCTTCACTGAGGAAGCACTTTGTAGACCTTGTTTCGAATTTTGGGGATACGTAAGTGTTAAGGATTTGGCCTAACAATTTTTTCCCATTTTCTGTTGAAATTTGTATGCACGTACAACAAAGACCACAATCGAAAACGTAGTACTGCGTTTACCCACTTTAAAAAAGTGCATTTTGGTATTTATGACAAAAGAATTCTCGGGTCATGGGTACATAGGGGCTGCCAGCAAGGTGGTGCTATACCTCCCATGTTATGGTAAACGGTGGTAGACTCTCTGCTTAAGGCTTTCAATCTTCATGGAAACTACGCATCAGCTTATGACGGTGTTGCCATTCGTTCTTTCGGTTCAAACCTAGGGGCTATCAGGCTCTCATTCGCTAGATATTGATCGATTTTTGTACACTAGAAATACACTTTAAGTGAATCCTCTTATAACTATAGTTTACGAGAAGGAGGAAGGTCATTGGTTTGACTCAACTCGTGCTTAAAGGTGTAAACATGCCCACCTCCTCATACTCGAAAGAAAACTTTTATACTCCAAGCAGGTTGAATCGAAAAACCGTTACTTCTTACTGCATTGTGCTATCTAGGTTTTCTTATTCAAAATCCACAGGGATCTCGATGCCTAGTGTTCTGTGATTGGTTTTTGCATCATACCCCTGTCTTAACCTAATCTAACCTTAATAATTCAAAAGACAAGTCGTAGAAAAAGAAAACACATTCAGATATTTTTTTTGTTTCCATTTCTGACAAAGGGTCGAGTCATAATCCATAGCCGAGAAGAAGAATGATTCCCCAGGCGCTGGAACTGGGGGGTTCCTCATTTAAGGGATAAATGGAAGAAATTTGTGTGCTTCCAACTTGTCCTTGTGGTTTACCTTAAGCATTATCTTAGCGAACCCATATCGTACACATGCCGCTGATTTTTCTCAAAAGAGCGAGGAATTCCTAATTCATCACGATAATAGCGGTTCTGTGAGAATCCGCGTACTCTTCCAGCTAAGCAAATTCCCAGTCGTGAGTGGGAAGCAGAGTCAAACCACCGCATAGAGATGTTATGAGACCACGGTCTTCTTTGGACTTGCCCAAAGTGACCTAGGCTTCCTGAAGGGAGTTTGTCGAAGGCGATGAGCTTATAGCGCAATGCGTAATGCATAATCCCTGAGGCTTGCTTTCTGTTCTGTTTTCTGTGTTTGTTGTGAAAATCCCTTGGCGCATTTCCAAAGGCGATCTCCAACGACCTTCAGAGTCTTAAAAATATTGTGTATGCCCTTATGTGGCTCTCTATGAAGCGCATTCTCACATACATCCACGTCGGTAAGCATAAGGGTTATTTGATTTAGGGATATCTTTTCCCATGTAGGTATCACTAGCAGCGGAAGGGTCATGTTGTGCCAGAAGCTTTCTCAAAAACACTAAGGGAAACTCTTGCCCCATGATTATTTAATCCATTAAAATCCCCAGAATATATTTTTACAAATAGCATAGCAATGCGAACGTATTAAAACAAAAAACATATAATGACCATGAAACTTTTATTATGGACCAAACATTTTTGCATCCACCAAAAACTTTGATTTTCAGATTTTATAACATTTTGATGCGCAAAAATAAACTTTAAAATCACCGCAATTACATTAACATACCAAAGGATACGACAATTGGACCTTCATGCAGTACTTCTCTCCCCAGATAGACTTTTCACTTAATTAGTTTCCCTTTTTCGTCCATCAGCTAATCTCTAAAACACATGAGGTAGGTAGGTAAGTACCTAACGCCATCGAAAACTTCTTTGTTAATTCCACAAAATGCTACCTACTTTTCTCGACCAAAAGGATTTTCATATCCTTAATATGCACCAAAATGACGGTACTTCATAATGATGACTGCGAATTTCTATTCTCATATTAGCTCTGCTTCTACCCAAAAAAATTAATTTCACTTACGCATTACCATTGTGTTGGCATGTGATTTTGTTTCCTCCTTTTTTCAACTCTTTCGGGAACATCTAGCACTTAAAGCCCTCCCTTCAGTTTTCGTTCCAATTTCAGGTCACTGCTTTAACACACATTTAAATTGTCCACACGCTGAAAGGGCAAATGTATTCGCATCTCCTGGAAATTAACTAAAATTCCCGTCGTCGTCGTCGTCCTCGTCATATGTCGAAGAAGAAGAAGAAAAAGGACGAAAAAAAATAAAATAACGACAGAAAATTTTGCTTAACGCAGGAAACTCACATTCAAAAGTTCACAATCACACCACATACACTCCACGTTTGTGGCTACTATTTCCACCAAGGTAAGTTTGCTGTTGTGGATTCTCCCTAGCTTCCCATGCAACTGCGAACGTTAATTCCATTAAATGCTGAGAAAGGGACACCAAAATCGACCTCATCCGGTACGTTAAATTTACCATTCCATGCACGGTCGTTGTAATGTCTGAGCAAGGACATGGACACCATCATGATTATGATGGCCGTGAAAAAAAATAACTTCCCTCTTTTGCAAACCTAACCTTCGTAGATGTTATCTCTCATTTTGAAGTTAATTGATGGATACGGTTTAGTGGCAGGATTTCTCTTTTCCAGGGGTCAGTTTGGTGTGATTTGTTTGTCTGTATTAAAATTTTGTTTTTTCAACGTCGTCGTCTCTTGGCGAATGTGTGTTTATGTGCGTGGAAGAGTACGGTATCCCATCCTTTCTATCAGATAACATTAGGCATATAACTTATCATTGTGGGTTCTCTTTTGTTCCATAAGAAGGCGACCGACGGCGGGGACTTTGGACAGCGTAATAAAAAAAATACCAACAATGTATGTGGTCTGGTCACATTATCATCCTTACCAATAAAAATACACACATACACTCTGACGACTCATCACATCCTCCTCGAAGGATACCAAAAGGATAGTGCAAATGATTCATTTTAGTGTTTTTGACATGTGGCAAAAAATTGTGTGCAAAATCCCCTTACCGAATGTGTGAAGTTATAAAAAATTGCTACCAATCTGTCTTAAGCCTTTTTGTGTGGCGAAAGACCAATACGTATGTAATGGCAAGTGAAATGTCCTACCCGACAGAAGGGAAAAGTTAACGAATCTATTGTAATAAGAAAAATAGCTTAGTCATCTATTTCACTTCACACTACGATGTGAAAGAATACAAAAATATGAAAAAGAAGAAAATAAATTTTATCTTCGCTGTATCCTCCTGTCCTGTGGACGGACACCCAGTAAGCGCATTTGGATGCCTTGATGGTTGGCGTGCAAAAACTCATCGCATTATGATTTTTCGATTATATTCGCAGAGCATCTTAACTTGTTGTCTAATGTGTGTTGGCTTATGGCGTCCTGAGTCCCGTTTTGCCACATTTCAATTCTGATTTCGACTACATTGTAATTAGGTAATCTGTGCGCTGGTATAGAGTGATTAATTATTAATTGGCGTGTGGAACGTTTGTTGTGGAAACTTCGTTTCAGATCAGAAGAGATTAATTTGTCAAATGTAAATAAGTAATAGGCATTTGTCGGTGAATTGATGCAGATACTGTTTTAACGGATTGGCACTGTGAAGAATGTTGAGGATGATTTTATTGATTATTAGCTACAGTGAAGAGCAAAAGTGTAACAATGTTGCAGGATTTAAATAAAACACGCATCGTACTTATAGTTTGTTAAAAAAAATCCTCCTACTTTTTTTTTAAAAACAAAGTGCAAGGAATTCTCTGCATAGTCCAGTTGGATTTTGCATTTACAGCTAAATGGGAAATCATAAAGAAAAGAATGCAAAAAAAGCTTTGTTACAGTTTGGCACCATAACAAAAAAATATAAAAAAATTGATTTTTAATAATCAGTCCACAGCCCTTAGGGGCTTTTCAAAGCATCAAACCTTCGTGGCATACTATCGTATAATTTTATTAGGATTTTCGGTGGAATAGCGTACCATTCTTACTGCACTCGATCCCACAACTCCGTCATTCTTTTGGGCACATCGTCATAGCCTGCCAGTTGCATTTTCAAATAAGCCCAAATGTTTTCTATGGAATTCATGTGTGGAGTTTGTGCAGGCGACTTCATAGTGACAAAATGTTGATTATTGAGCCAACTTTTGACGAGTATGGAGGAATGTTTCTGATCATTGTCCTGTTGGAAAATGAACCGATCTTCCTCCATTCCTATCATGTGCACTGCAACAGGCAAATTCTCTTCCAAGATGCTCAGATACTGGTCCTTCTACATTACGCCTTCAATTTTGACCACTGGACCGATGCCGTTAGGCGTAATACACCCCCAAATAATAACAAAAACTTCATACATGCTTAACAGTTTGTTTAACATTTGGAAGTCTTAGAGAGCCTGAACAGTTTGTCCAGTACCATGAACGCCCATCTAATTGGAAACAGTTAATTGTAAGACCACAATAGACGAAATCACATAGATAACAAAAAAAGGATTACAGAAAAAACATAAAAGCAATCAAAAATTGAATATTATTGTATTATCATCATATTATCATCAAAAGTCCAGGTTTGTATGCTTGCAAAAAGGCTTTTGGCTAACAAAGCTGGTTTATTTTTCTTTATCTTAGCCTTGTAACCGACTCCATTTAGCGCTCGACGAAGAGTACGAACACTTGCTTTTTGGTCCAGCAATGGAAGGCCATCCCTTGGACAGATATTTTACCTGTCATCAAAAGCTTCCCAAAGTGTCTTTCCTTCCTATCCTCAACTTTGTTTTGGTCTTCCTCCCTTGTTTGTGTTACATCCATCGAGATTGCTGGACTTTTTTATTCTCGAGACAGACATGTGGCTTATTTTTAATATATATTTGCCTAGTAGATTTTCCGTCCTTCAACAAATCCAGAGCTCTTTTCTTAATTTCATCCCTAAATTTCTCATTTTGGTGAAATGTTGCACTAACTCTGCCGATCACTTTAAAATGCCACCACCAAATGATCAACAGCCGACTGATAAACGCCATTAACGTATACCCATTGCTACGGTGTTAAACTGTAACTAAGCTTCTTTTGCATTCTTTTCTTTATAATTCTTGTGCGTTTAGCTCGCACTTTGTTTAAAAAAAAATAGGAAAATTTTTTTCAACAAATGTACAAGTACAATGCGTAATTTATTTAAATCCTGTAACATTGTAACACTTGTGCTCTTCAGTGTATATGCTCTTATTAGGTCAGCGGAAAGCGACCTTTACTATTCAACTAAATATTTACAATTTTAAGTTCGGTTATAAAGGGTTTTTCAACAGGGACGCTACAAAAGTAGAGCGACAGGGACAGCAAACGACGCCATATTTCTTGCCGCTCTTTTGACATTTCTCTTCAGTAAGGTTTGGCATTTCATGATGGAAAGATATACGAGCCAACAATGAGTCGAAATTATTAAAATTTACTTCCGAAATTCGGAGTCAGTGGCCTCAACGTTAAGAGCGCTACGTCCAATTTATGGTCGTCATATTCGTCCTAGCAGATCAAAAATTGAGCGTCTAGTGGAAAAATTTGAATCCACAGGCACAGAACAAAATGTTCCCGTCGAAAAATCGAAAAATCATCTTCAGCGATGAGGCTCATTTCTGGCTGAATGGCTACGTCAATAAACAAAATATGCGGTATTGGTCAGGCAGCAAACCACACGTACTCCATGAGTCATTATTGCATCCCGAAAAAATTACGGTTTGGTGTGGTTTATGAGCCGGCGGCGTCATTGGGCCGTCCTTCTTCCGTGATGATCAAGACCGGCACGTTACTGTGAATAAGAATCGCTACCGTTCAATGATAACCGAATATTTTTGGCTCCAATTGGATGATATGGCCTTGGAGGACATGTGGTTCCAACAGTACGGCGCCACAAGACACATAGCGAATGTCACAATCAATTTATTGGAAACCAAGTTTGGAGAAGGTATTAGCTCCCGAAATGGTCCAGTCGCTTGGCCGCCTCGGTCGTGGGATTTGACGCCGTTAGACTATTTCCTGTGGGGCTACGTCAAGTCTATGGTCTATGCCAACAAAAACCGTCGAAAATTGGGTTCAGCGTCTGGACTTCTGCAAGCGTGCCCGTGGTGGCCATGCAAAAGAAATCGAGTTCCATACATAATGGCATCGAACGTAATTTCACAGGAATAAAGAATTTCATTAATATCTAAAACCGTTTTTGTTTTATTTAAAAAAACCCGATACATATATTGAAGCGACTTTATTTCTAGTATTTGGATTGAAAAATGGAAGTTGACTTTTATTGCAAAAAGAAAATTCTAATTGAATATTAAATATCGAAAACAATATTTTTACTTACGACTAGGTTCCAGAAATCGAGTGAAATGAAATCGAAATTGCTATTGCAAATCGAGTGAAATCATTTTCAGTGTTTTATATTTCGATCGATTTGGTAACTTCGAATTTTTTTCGAAATCACTTTGCGTGAAATTGAAAACAGCTGATATCTGTCATCTGACACATTTTTAGAAGTGTTTTTATTTTGGGAAATTATTTGCTGGTATAATATGTTGTTGTTCACGCGTTTTAAAATATAATTAATTAGTGCTGTGTTAATTGCTGACTGGCTTAAATACACACAGGAAGAAAAGTAAAAGACGAAGGCTGAGAGTTATATCTAATCCTTTTTAAATTGGAGAGGCTGTCCATGTTATAAAAGCTGAAAACTTATATCCTACTGTCTAAATAAATGACCATACATAATAGTTCTGCAAATTGTGGAACCTCACCTTGACCAATCTTCAATTCATGTCACGTTGCAGCTAGCTGCAGTTTTGCGTTTTCTAAGCTAAGAAAATTCCCAAAGTTTAATCAGAAAAAATGATGACGTCACCCTGGGGCAAAGCACTGTATCAAAAATTTTGACAAAAGTGCTTACGGAACCTAGCTGTTACAACACAGCATTTGCAAGCCAACTAATTTCTTAGCATTTCTATCAGGTATTCCTCTCTCAGATTGAGCAAACAAAATTTATCGATTTATCGATATTTTGGTTGCGACACTTTACTCTATCCAACATGTTTGTCGTACTCTTTACTTTTCCGTACTATTCTAACAAAAGCTCGTACAAGGTTTCCATAGCAAGCATTTCAAATTAGCGAGATATTGCCCATTTTATAAATTACCGTTAATCGATTTTTTTTCCGAAAACTGAGTATGCATAACTTTTGACCCCACCCTAAACATCCTTAGTACAAAAAAAGACCGAAATCCTTGGAATAGCTTTTGAGAAAAATAGTGATAAGTGATTTTCACAATAAAATTTGTATGGCAGGTACCGTTATTTCAAAAGATAAAGCAAAAAATAAAAAAATGGCCCGATATGTAACCCCAAGAACTTTATATACGAACTTTGAAGCAAATCCGTCGAAACCTTTCGCCATACGACGCTCGGACAGATAGACAGACCGACGGACGGCATTGGCGGACCCACTTTGTTGAATTTTTCTATAGTCGTTATATCATCCCTCATACTCAGTTTGAGTTCGAAATTTCCGCACGATCGCAATAACTTTCTCTTTAGTATACTAATGTATACGAGAAAGTTAAAAACCTAAAAGAATTATTAAAAGGACACTGGTAAATCTGAATGCACATCAATTTAATGAAGGACAATCAGAAACCGGGAATTTAGAAAACGGTCTTTAAAACTTTTTTTTTAGCGGGATTTGAAAAAAATGGGATTTTTAAAAGCGGGATCCCGATACGCTCCCTAAAACTTTTAGTTTCACTTTCGCGCTTTTGGGCTTTCGGAATTTTGGATTTTCGGGATTGTGGTTTTGTTTTCGGGATTAAATTTTTCGACTCCGGTTGGATCTACGTTAGATGCAATTGGAAATTCACTGTCGGGTAAACACTTTTTATGATGAGTTTCTTTCAATTGGTATGTTGTAAAAATATGGCACGCTTTTGATGTTGAAAAACCTTCTCCATAGGACGTGTACTGCCAATTTATGTTGGACAGAGTAAAGTCAAATGCTGGACGAAAATTTTGCTAATCCACATATTTCAGTAGAGTGTAAATGAAAGCCTCTGTAATTAGCGTTAAGTTTTCTGGATCTAAAATTGAAAGAAAAAGATAATTTTCCTGCCAGTTATACATAAATTCAAAATTTAAGCTTTCTGGACTAATCACCTTTCGCTGTTCAATATTGTTGTTAGCTTTTCAATGGAGTTTAATTGAACGTTATTTAATGCTTCCTCTATGGCGTCGATATTTATTAGTGTATCACGAAGGCCTTATCCAGGTCTTCTGATGATGTCAATATCTGAAAGTCCTCAAAGTTTTTAAGACAAATAACGTCTAAGTCTGCAGTTCTTTGCTGGTTTCCAGATTTTTGGATATATATGCGTAAGACCTTTACATGCGAATTTAATTCTAAAAGAGACTGTATCTAAATATCACCAAAAGCCTGATGTATCCAATTATAATGCTTCCTGGATTTGTATATTAAAAAACACTGAATTGTACATTTTTTCCGCGAATTATGACATCTATCAGTTCATTGAATTCCAATGAACTGATAGGGCGTCTATTACAGCGTGATCAGGCCTACAAGGAATGGAAGTGCTGCATATTAAACACCCACCTAAAAATATATCGTAGGTTGCAAAATAAGAACTGCAAAAATTCGGTTGTACATATAACAGCAAGCTAGGTCCCTCCTCAAAGGGTGCAAATTATGAAAGAACCTGAAAGAAAAGGGTGGTAGGAAACAAAACCTAATTTATGAAGGAAAATTTTATGCCTTAAATATTTCCAACCCAATGGAAGTAAGCCAAAATTGTACCAATTCCGAAAAATCGTAATGCGAATGAATTTAGAAATATGGCTGTGCTTGCTTTTTGTCTAAAGTGCTTGAGAGGGTTGTGCAAAAATAACTGAATGTTTGTCAAAGAGAATTCAACATTTTCTCACCTATATATATTCTGGTTTCAGCAAGTAGCATAGTTGCACTCCGCCATAATAAACATCGTTGAAGAGATCAGGTTTGCTTTAGATGAGTACCATGTCACGTTCCTTATTCTTCCTGATTTTTCCAAGGCGTTCGAAATAGTGGATCATGCAAGCTCGTGTTTTTTAAACTTTCAACTTTGTGGTAGGCAACAAACAGTTCTATTCTGGTTTCCTCCCGACAGTTAGAGGTGTCTCCCGGGGTTCGATTTAATTTTTTCTTTTTATTCTCTGTATAACAATAAACTCTCACAATTAACAGTGATCTGAAAGAAATGTCGTACTCGTCGGAATGTAATGAACTGTTTCTAAATCCTCTGAATCCTAGAAATATAATTTATCCACCCATAGTCTATGTTTCAACTGCAAGAAATCTTGGTATGTTGTTCAGTAGTACGATTTCTTGGATTCGTTGGTAGAGCTTGCGGTATGATCCATTCCCTATGGTCATCGCAGTATTATACTCCACTAAAAACATTTTTCCTGTTAAATTTTTTGATTGCGTGGACTTCATTGTATTTCCAATTTCTCAATACAAATCTGCAATATAACCCTCGATCACCTTATACGCTGCAGAACTCTTATATTACTGTCCAATTCAGATACAACAGCCCACCTATAGGCTACAGTTCGGATTCTCAATCCGAACACAATGCTCCCATGGCCCAAATTAACCGCGGAGAGTACGTTGTCATCAGAGCCTTCAACACTTCTAGTCTACTTTCTCCCCATGTGGTGTTGTATTTTTTCTACTTTTGAAAGCATTTTGCGAAGTCTGGAAGCTTTATTGGCTTCCTTGATCGATTTGCCTTAAGCACAGTTGTACCAATATTTTGCTGATGAGCACTTCTGACTCTATTTACATCAAAGATAGCATCAAGTTGCTGATGATATTGGTCTTCCTTGGGTTCCTTAAAGTATTATTAGCTTTAAAATAGAAATTAATCTGAAATAAACCCATCCGTATAAGGAAGATATGATTTATTAAGAACCCTTCTTTTCTTCATTTCACGCCTGGGTTGAAGGCTAGTGTAACATAATAAAACCTCTCACCACCAAAACTGTAGAGTTACCTTTGTTAAAGTTTGATGCCCCATTTTGTGCGAGACGTGTTTGTAACGCATGAAAAAATGTGAAGGCATCTCTCCTAATCAGGTAGAACGTTCGTATTTTGTGAGAATACCTTGCATACCTCATATCGAGAGAATAGGTATAGAGTCTCCGTACCTCCCTTTTCGTAGAGAACTACGACCAGACACAGTCACCGTAATTATTCAAAAGAAATGCCTTGAGGCTAACAGAGCGCGTCTTATCGAACGCATGTGAATAATGTATCCAGATTTGTTTGATCGTTTTGCTCTTGCACTTATATGACTGTTACGTTCTGGTTGATAGCGTTTTCTATGGGGCTGCCTGATTTGTAGCCTTTAGGATCCTCGAATAGAATTCAAACCAGTAATCTTAGGTTACGCATCCAATCACAAGCATGAAATGTTTTTAAAGGGTTTCCTTTGCTTACTTCTTTGCAGGTACTCTTCGAAGCTCTTCGATTTATTCGATATCTTCAATGATTTAACTCTCTCAAAAGTTACAACCTTATAAGCGTTCTGGCCATCAGCCTTATGAAAGTTTACAGGGCCCGAAGCATAGTCTGCTTCATTCTTTGTATCAAGCGCTACCTTCTTTGCATCTCATCGGCTTCAATCGACTTGGACCTTTCTCGGTGAGTCCTGTCCCCTTGACTCAGACCCGCTAGATCCCTATCCTTAAATTGGTCGATTTGAAAATCGGAAGACTGCCTGCTTCTAATCTTTTTCCCCTGCCGTACTTGTTGATGTTCTCCTGCCCAGTTTGTCATGCCTAAAACTTAGAATCAGATGAGCCTCAGCTAAGACGATGCAATAAGGCACTGCTAATTGTGGGCATTATCATGGCATCCACAGGAGTTAGTTGAGGCTTAATTTACCCTCAACCTAACATGATAATTAAATTTAATTATGATTAATTAACAACAAAAATGGGTGCAAAAATGCAGGGATTTCAGCACCTGCAGAAAGAGGGCTGAAATCCCTAAATCCACTTAGGTACTGTTCCCATAAGTGCCTGCCCGACGAATAGCACGACATCTTTAAGAATTTAGGGACCACGTGACTCATGAAGTCCACTTAAAAGTGGAAATAAGGCCATATGTGGTCTTGTTTCGTAGGGTGCTATTTCACGTCACCTTCTAACATGACTAACAACTTAAAAATGTTGATAATTTATTAGAGATCTTAGTGAAGATACTGGAGCCGCAGTCATTTAATAATGAGTGCAAACAATTTTAAATCAAACATAGGATCCATACAATTAGGGTCACTACAATGGAGGTGTCTGCAGGGGAGGTTTCACTTAACCTTTCATAGAACATACCTATAAGGTTTTAAACATTACTCATACCTAGTCACCGAATCTGTCGTAGTAATATACGACAATAGTGCCTCCGCAATAATATTTCCTCTACAAAAGTGAACAATTATTAAGTTATGACTTTTATTTACTAGGAAAAGCTCAAAAACAAAATAAAATATCTCTGGATAATACATTTTGTCCTTGTTCACCAAGAACCTTGGATTTTGATTACATATTTTTATTTTTTATTTCACTAAAGAGAGATCGGATACGATTAATTTCCAATGAAAAAAAAAAACAATAATCCCAATTTTTTTAACAAAATGTCTCAAAGTTAGAGAAGATTACAAAATTCCTGGTAAAAGAAAGACTTAAGCTCAAACATGGAGATCAAGCAACATAAAGATACGTTTTTATATAAAAATAGCACTGTGCTACCGATAAAAAAAATTACTCCTAACTTGAATTCTTCCGTCGCTGAGTGTGAAATAAAATATCAATACATAATAATCTTACATTCGTGTATTCGAATCCCTATTAAGCATTTTCTTTCTCTCTATTTTTTACCGATTTTTTTTTTCCCTCTGCGTAGGAGGAGGATTTCGTTGAATTATTACAACCGACCAACGCACAATGACGACGACGACGACGGGGGGGCGGCAATGTAGTTGATGAGGAAAATCACCATTTTACATCATACAACCCCTGATCCTGATCATATCGGAACATTTTTTCGATATAATCATTTCTATGGTTTCCCGAGAAAAAAAATATATAGAATGGCAAAGAAAATAAATAAATAAAATAAAAATAATATTCATCTCTTCCCTTCCATCACGTGCGGTGCGGCGGATTGGATTGAGGTGGGGGATGGGGAAATAGTAGAAATTATAAATTCTAAATTTTCATACCAACTTGCTTTTCAATTTAAGGGTATGTTGCTGTGGAATTTATTTAATAGCACTGTGTAGAAAACAGATTTCTAACCAGCCCCAAACCCCAAGCTCGAAAAATTCTAACCACACCCTCCCCCCTACATTTTGGCACACATTTTCATATTGTAATGAGTTTTGTTTAGCATGCGGGTGCTTTTGTTCTCCTTGCTTTCGTCCTTAATTTATTTTAAAATTATGAATTTTAAAGATGTGTTTTATGTGCATATTGCTTTCACTCATTCGATGATGTAATAAACGCAATATTTTTTCCCCCCTTGCTTTCTTATACATACAAATACCTACTGGTGGAGTAAAATTTAAGATTTTATTTTATGGGTGCTGGATAATGAATCAGTGAGATGATTGTGCATTGGAGCGTGCAGGAGTAAAAATTAAAGAAGCAATAAAATTACGTTTATATGCCTAGATATAATGGGTATGGCGGTGGAAAATACAGGTTATATAGCTTTTGTCATTAATATTTAATAGTTTAAAATAAGCGCTGGGATTTTGGGTTTTTTATTCACAAAGATTATGATAATGGTGGCTGATTTCTAAAAATATTTGTTTGGTGCTGCTTTAAATTTATTCATCCATGGTGAAAGGGATTTATGGCATTTTATATTTAGATATAAGAAACACCCAACCTAGGGCATCATTTTATTGAATACTCAATTTCATAAGATCTCTGGCCTAAAGATACATGACGTGTAGCGGCAAATATTAGGTATTTCGAATGCAGGAAAATATTTTACATTTGACTTCAATATTGAATTTCAATTGAATTGCAAATCTACATGATTTGAAGAAGAAACAATCGCCTTAAGCAGTCAAATTAATACATGTTACTGCTTGCATTCTTGAAATCGGCTTGAAGATTTCTTTTCTCTAGAACTTAGTGGTAAATGAGCTACTGACAGTCTTGGAATCGGAAAGGCGCAAAGTCATCGCTTTACCGATGATGCCGACATTGCCATACCAACACATAAAAAGAACTCCTTCAAACCCCCGCAAAATTGAACCTCTCTTTTATTCACAACTTTTTCCAATGAAGGTAGACATCCCTGCTAAAAGTGTTGAGAAAAATAGAAGAGAGTCTTCACTTTGGTGAGTTTGAGATGACGGCCTTTCTTGACATAGTAGGAGCCTTCAGCAACATGTAGTGCAGTGCCATAAGAAGCGCTCTGGTAGACGCAAAGATTGAACAGGGCATAAGAAACTGGGTTTACAACATCCTTGCAATTAGGAAGATAAACGTTTCCATTGGACAAAGCTTAGTCAGAAATCATATCACCATTCCTTTGAGTGTTGGTTATTAATAAAAGCCCCCTTAGGACAATGGGTATAACGTATAAGTGCCAAGGCATATCTAGATGACGTGGTCATAACTAGTAGTGCAGGGAAAATAATTAAATATCTTAAATAATGTTATGGAGGTCGGCAATTGGGCAGTAAGCTGCGGTCTCAGGGCGAACCCTTCCAAAATTCAACTGGATCCTTTCACCAGAAAATAGAAGATATGGCAATTCAAGCTCCCATAACTCAACGGAGGAGAATTGTCCCTTTCGGATAGTGCGAAGTATCTGGGCGTATTTCTATATACAGATTTGAATTGGAATCTTTATATTGCGGAACGAATTAAAAAGGCTTATACTGCTCTTTTTATTTGCAAAAGAACAGTGGGAAAAACTTGGGGCCGAAGACCTACAATGGTGCACTGGCTGTATGGCGCACTAGTATGGTGGAAAGAAACAGAGAAGAAAACGATATGCGGCAAATTAGCGACGGTTCAAAGAACAGCTTGTATAGCCATTACGGGTGCGCTCCGTACCACCCTTACGGCAGTATTGAATACCTTTCTAAACCTAACATCGCGTGATTTACAAATCAGAAATCTCGTTGACAACAGTGCCATACAGCCGACTTTTTTCGGTCACTCCAGTCACAGTTCAACATTCAGCTTACTATTGGTGAAAAACTGCTGCGTTCGCTCGGAAATGTGATGATCGGTTTCTACTTATTCGTATAACGGGGCCTTTATGGTGATATGCTATCAAAATTTGGGCATGCAATTTTAATATGATTTATTTAATAACAAAATGCAATGCCACCAAAAATAAATCTATATAACATGGTTGCTCATTTTTTGTCATCAAGTGACGTACATTCACAGAAAGAAATGAAAAAAATCAATAAACAGTGTCACATATCAATACACGAACAGCTGCGAATTAAAACTAAAACAGGTTGTCTTGGTAGAAATATTTTTGTCTATATTCCGCAAATAGGGCACCATTTAAATTGGGAGCTGGCCTCATAAGGCCATTATATTTATAGAGTATATTTTTCCTTAGTTTCTGACTCGCCCGTGCGATAGGAAATGCACCTCGAGCTGAAAGATCTTTTGTGCTAAATTTCAGAAAATTGCTGAGATAATTACAGCCTGATACTATCGTCAGAAGAATTCTTAATAGCATCAGTGCGTTTTACTCCTCTGAGAAGTTTTTTTTTTCCATGCCGGGCATTCACATATTATGTGCTCTGCTGTTTCTTCAAGACATAGTCTGCACTCCGGTGAGTCGATTATTTATGGAGGTGATATATTAATCTGTGATGACCTGTTACATAGGTAGGTGGAATGGCCGATTTTCTTTACTATCTGAAAAGAGCGCAAATAGCGTTGTAGCGCCGTTTTGATACCACCACTCATGAAGGCCTTAGGGTAAGGGGTATTGGATATGTGTACTCAGATCCACCCGGTGGAATTAAAAAAGATTATGATATCATTGAGACTCATGTCCGAGATATCACAAAGGCCTTCAAAGAATGGGAGGTTATAAACTGCTCCACTCTCATTGGCGTCATTGCAGCTTATGCAATGGGCGTTGTAGGGTATGCCGAGCATAGCACCGCGTTCGTTCGTTAGTCATTTCGTCGGGAACCCACCAGATTTTGATTTTATTCTTTCTACTGAGTGCTTGAAGGGTTTCAAAGTATTGCTGTACTGATTTGGAGTCAATTATTGGTGAGCTAAGGGCTTTTATAGCTGCTTCACTATACGGGAATATATGGATGTTTAATTCCTGACATGTGAATAAGGTACGCGCATTCCTAAATGGCTGGGACCTGGGAACACTGGGACTTACTGAGGCACCAGGTACTGAGACATTTTTTTTTAGTCCGTGGATACCAGCTCCCATCCCAAAATCCACTTTTTAACCATCTGGTTACACGGTTTTCGAACCATCCGAATTGGCACCAGAGGCACCAATGCATGAGAGCCATTGTACCTTGTTTAGTTTGATTTTTGCTGACTTTTGAGTGGATTCATTCTAACATATTAAAGAAGCGCATGTTATCATGGGGCTGACCCTTGCTGTATTGTACCACTGCAAGATCTTTGGATAGATACCCTAGGTTCTTCCATACATGCGCCGGTGGACCCTGAAAAGTTCGATGCTATTTTAATCTTCTTGTTTAGGTGTGAGTTCCAGTTTAGTCTTTTATCTAAGATAATACCCAGATATTTAACTTCGTGGGAATACTCTATGATAGTATAATTTATGGAAGTTTGGTTTAGATTTAAATTTCTTCTCTTTGTAAACGGAACAATGACAACCTTGTTTGGGTTGATAGAGAGTCCTACCTTGTTGTACCAAGACTGTCCTTAGAGCATTTTGCATACGTGTAGTGACATTGTTTGCTTCATTGTCCCAAATAATGATGACCAGGTCATCGGCGCATCTAACTACGTGGAAGTCTAAATTAGTAAGGTCTTGAAGTAGGTTATCAATAACCACCGACCATAGTGGGATTAAGAGGGCAGCCTTTGCCGGCTGTTGTCTTTCTAAATAAGCATCTACTTAGTATTCAATCTACAGTAACATTTCTTTGAAATGCCATAAACTATGGATCAAATGTAATGAAAAAAAAAATCAAAAGCGGAATCCACATCCCTTAGTAACCATCATTGTCATGAAAATTTACAAGAAAGTTTAAAGTACTAACGTCGCTGTCATATTTTCTCTGAAATAATCCCAAAATTTATTTTGCCACCTATCACTTGATACCAGGAAGCTTTTAGCTTTTTATTAATAGGAAGCGAATGTAAAAGCACGTGTTTACGGAATAAATGCTTTCGTTATTTTCTTCTTTTCAACTTGAAACGTTCAAATCAAACATGTTGTCCTTCGTCAGTTTCTTATCATCATCATCATCATCATCATCATCATCATCATCATCATCATTGTAGTCGTCTTGCCCCAAACGTGCCGACCCGATTTTCTCCTCTGAATAATTAATCAAACGGCCCTTATCCCTGTCTCTCAATTTTACACAAGCATTTCGTCAGAGTATAATTTACTAAGATTGATTGCAAAGAATTTGAAAGAAAAGTTAACTGAATTTAAGGTTTGTATGATAAACTTTCAGATACTGTAATAACATTGAAAACGATAGAAAATTGGTACGCCCACCCACCCAGTGGACTTGCCGGATTAAGAATGCCGCTTTGGGGGACTTTAAAGATTTTGATTCCAAATGGAGATAACTTGTTATTTTTCGTGACTTATCATGTTGAAGTCAACATATATGTATTATTTATTGAATATTTTTAATTTAAGTAAGTGTTTTAAATTTGTAACCTGCGGACATATGCCCATGAATGTGCCTGTTCTCAATGATAGGAATAATGTTGGTTACAACAATGCGTTCCTTGTTGTTTGTTTGTCAGCGCAGAGAAGTGATTAAAAAAAGAAGAAAACACTTAACGCCTTGTGTAACAAGGTCCTTGATGGCAAAGGTCCATCAGACGAAAATTTCGGTTCATCGAATGCTGCCTTCAATAATTTGATTGTGGTACCACATCTCCTCCAGCCACATCTTTTTCATGCCATTTAATCCGGAAACGTAAAAGTCTCCAGTCATGGCTCTATAAGAAATGCTATTGCTGGGGATTTTATTTATATTTGAAAATGAGGGTGCCTTCGACAGTGACATGGTGTAGAAGAATCACTTATCGCTTGGATTCGAGCACTGTGACAGGTGTTAACAGGCCCACAAGGCTCTACTGACTCTACTATTATGGTGAATGTTGGTCGACTTTCGACTTTTTTGGTCTCTACGAAGCAGGCTTATACTAATTATGTCTTACTATTTTTTCTTTGTGTACGATTGGTCTCAATGTTGTTCTCTTTACGAGAAGGCGGAATTTGACCGACGAGCTTATTTCATCTGGTCAAATTTCAACTATCAACGAAAGCTTAGTATCTTGGAGTAGTCCTCAATAGGAAGCTCGTCTGGACCAAGTTTATTAAGACGCCGACAATGGTCGGCTTTCTGGAAGTGTAGGAATCCATTTTACCAACTCATGGAGTCTCCTAAAACAGTCTTAGGGATCTACAGCTCAATTATTAGACAAATCTTATCATATGCATAGATTCTGGGTAGAATAAACCTGTAGTCAATTAAAATAGAAACAACCCTTAAGGCCATTTTTATTAAGGTTTTTGCTATCACTCGTACTGGAACTTCAATGGCACCGGTCGAGAACTATCGTAGGACTCATGTCTAATGGATATGGCATCTGATGCAACGATACCGGAACTCTTGTTGCGTGAAAATTTTCAAAGTTGACTTTCCGGAAGAGGGATGTATATCTCATTTTTACGGATGGTTCGGTCAAAAACCTGTTAGGATTCAAATGACAAATGAGTAAGTAATATGGTCGACTGTGAGAAATTGTGGCTCTCTAGCTCTCCCTTTTTTAATTGCTTGGTCGGTATAAGTTTTTGCACGCAAATCAGCCAGCTGACGCACACAATTGCAAAAATGTCAGCCAACAGCACCCTCTGTGATTCACACGTATGCACGGATACGAAATTTAAGAAAAAAGTTCGGCCGCCATTTTTAAAATTTGTTTGCCGGATTAAGGGGCGAGGGGGTAAGGAAATCGGCCATCTGTATATCATCTGTGATTCAGGTGCTGATGCAAGGATATGACAATGCACCGTTAGGCATTTATGTATTGGGAAGATCAAATCTTGTCGCAATGCATTACATTGTAAAGAACAGGTAGAGGGATCGTCAGTATTTCTGTCTGAAGTGAGAGGCAAGCTGCACTTAAGACCCTGCTCAGTCCATCCTAGTCATACTCTTATCACGGAAAATAAGATCTTCAACGAGCTTGTATATCACGGTGTGGAAGAAGTTTTCTCAATATCTGAATCTGTGTTGGGTCTGTAGGAATTTCAAGAAAATGCCTATTACTGTCACTAGTGAGAAAAGACTGCGAGCACCAAGTAGGCTTTCTGACGGGCTACGACGTTTTTTCCAAGCACCTAAATGTAGAAGGCATAAGTAATACAAGTGTCTGTGACGTTGGTTTGGAAGTTGGAGTCACCTCGGAGCATTTTCCCATGTAAAAGTCCTGCCTTTGGTGGAAGCAGGCTGACGTGGTAATTGCTGAACATCATGAAATGCCTTTTTGGCTGTCAATGGGGCAAATAATATGGCAAACAACAGTTATTGGCCTGAGTGCTACAGCGGATCTACAAAGTTTGCTAAGCAAATCCACACATGTTCGTAACCAAATTTAATGGAAATTCTACATATCAAGATTCTGTTGAATGATGCTGATGCCCGTTTTCATACGCAGGGATGTAGAAATCTAACTACTACCACAATAAGCCCACTATCCCATTCCAGGGGTGGAGTGGATAGTTGTTTATACTTGACAATTAAAATCATCACCTTTGCCTCATGTTAATTGATCAAAATATAGATAGACTCATATAATAGACTTTGCAGCAGCAACAGTCCACTATCACTTTAGCCGATTCCAAACCAGAATTTAAGTTTATTTGGCTAAAAACTTCCACGTCTGTCGATAATTATAATACTCAACTTTATAGAAGTTAAAATCTGGAACGAAATTCTCAAATGGGGCTGTCCGATTTCAGCACATAAATTGTAAGACCTTTA
Organism: Ferdinandea cuprea; assembly: GCA_963576555.1. Lineage (NCBI taxonomy): Eukaryota > Metazoa > Arthropoda > Insecta > Diptera > Syrphidae > Ferdinandea > Ferdinandea cuprea. The sequence goes on along the minus strand of OY754958.1, from coordinate 129,396,789 downwards.
TCCTGGAACTGAAATCGTTGTAAACATTTTTGACAGACAAAAATGAAAAAAACTTTATCCTAAGATCTTTTCTGAAGTTTATAAGCAATACTGGGCTTGTTTTTCACCTCTCACACAACCTTAGCTCCTCCAAACATTATATGTAAGAATTTAAGTTTTTTTTGGCACAAATAAAAGGGAACTACTTATGGCAAATACAAATTTGAGAGGCTTCTTACTTTGTAAAGGGTGATTTTTTAAGAGCTTAGTTTTTCAGGTTGGCAGCACTGGTTAGTAATGGCGCCCAAACGTTATCTGTCAAAGTGAAAAGTTTTCAGTATACTCTGCTATTTAATCAAAAAAACGAGCAACGATTGCAAATTATTGAAATTTATTATAAAAATATGTGCTCTGTAAAAAATGTGAAAATCCGCTATTTTATCGATAAATTGTGTTCAGCAAATAAATAAGCAAAACTGTCACATCTGGAGTGATGAACAGCCTCATGCCATACAAGAATTACCGATGCATCCCGAAAAAACGACAGTTTGGTGTGGTTTATGGGCTGGTGGCATCATCGGTCTATTTTTCTTCAAAGATGATCGTGGAAGAATCGTTACCATGATACGATATCGAGTCATCGACTTTTTTTGCCAGAGTTGGCTGAGTTGAATTTGGTTGACATGTGGTTTCATCAAGACGGTGCCACATGCCACACAGCTCGTTAAGCAATGGAAATGTTGAACGATGAATTTGGTGAGCAGCTTATCTTTCGAAATGGCCCTATGAGATGGCCGTCAAGATCATGCGATTTAACGCCTCTTGATTATTTCTTGTGAGGCTATGTAAAGTCGTTAGTCTATGTGGACAAACAGAACACTATTGAAGCTTTACAGGATAACATAGCACGCGTAATTCGTGGAATATAGGCCGAAACGCTCGGACCAAAATTGGACCTTCCGAATGGGCCATTTGAAACGATCAAAATTGGACCTTCCGAATGGGCCATTTGAAACGAAGCCGCAGACAACATTTACATTAGGTTGTCTTTAAAACGTAAATGGCAAAGGCCTATTTATCGATTGCAATACTCCAACTCGCTGTCCTATCCAGGTGACTTTCATTAATTGAAATAACAAATTAAATTGAGAAGTTGAATTTAAATTCTTTTCGGCGGTTTCAAATCTGCAATTTAGAAAAGAAATGCTGTTGTTCCCCAAAGCTTTGTTTTGTCGCGACTGACTGTCTAATACTTCATTCTATAGATGTTGACATTACCTTCAGCTTCTCATGTATTCGGCTCAATCTATTCGTTTTCTACATTCTGGCGTTGAACTGGAACGCTCATATCTGGTCTTCTCATAATCCAAGGACGAAATAAATCCTTTTAACTAGAAATACTCAACCGAGATAGTCCGTTGGATTCCTTCTATTTAACATATCATCTGCAATATCTCCTATATCAGGAGCGCACAATACGAACATTTTTTCCAAACCATTATACATGGTGTCCGCCGGGAAGATAAACTACTTCGTTTCTTTATAATTTTTGATTGAATGAAAGAGAATGGATCTTATATTGATAAATGTTTTATTTAATGTCGGCAATTTTTTATGGAATGTAACATCAGGTAAATGTCCAACTCTGTTAGTCTCACAAATGCAAGCCCTTTTGAGCACATTTTTCATTACATTTCACATTTCACGCGGTTTTTCATTCATTTCGTCACGAATATTTTGTTTGAGTTGCTCAAGCGTTTCTGGTTTGTTTGAATAAACCTTGCTTTTCAGGTATCCCCACAAAAAGAAGTCCAGAGCAGTCAAATCAGGCGACCGTGGAGGCCAATCAACATCACCATTTGTTGAAATAACTTGTTGTGGAAGGAGGTCTCGCAGTAATTCCATTGTAATCCTGGCTGTATGCGATGTGGCACCGTCTTGTTGATACCACATGTTAATCAAGCCCAAAGCATGAAGTTGCGGCATTAAAAAGTTTTCAATCATATAACGATATCATTTCCAAAGAAGTAAGGTCCAATGATTCGTCCTGACCAAATTCGACACCAGACTGTAACTTTAAATGGATGCAAAAGTGACTGATGTATAATTTGAGGGTTTTCCATTGCCCATAACCGACTATTCTGTTTATTCACACATCCATTCAAATGAAAATGTGTCTCATAACTCATTATGATTTTTCCATGAAAATCGGGGTTGTCATGGGCTAGCTGTAACATTCTATTGGCATATGTACGGCGACGCAAATGGTCTTGCGGAAGAAGTTCTTGTGTCAACTGAATCTTAAATGGAAACAAATGCAAAATTGTCGCCAAAGTTGTTCTTTGAAGACCAAGCTCCTGAGCACGGCGTCGAATTGAGGTTGATGGATTGTTTTGAACACTTTCTTGAGCAGCAATAATGTTTTAAGCCGATCTTGCAGTATGTTGTGGCCCATGCTTGGGCATATCACCTACAGACCCTCTTTCTTTGAAATCATTCACTACACGATAAATAGTGCGTTTTGTTGGCACGTTGTTTCTCCCAAAAATTACACGTAACTTTCTCATCGTCACAGCTATCGATGATTGATTTTGATAAAACATTTTAACGATTAAAACACGTTGGCTTATCGAATATTTTTCCATAATAAATTTGCCGCGTGACTACTTCACGACTCAAACAGGGGCCAAATGTAAGATTTTTTGGCAAAAACTATTTTTGTCTATCTAACTGTTGGAAAACTAATTAAAATTAATTATTTTTAATTTACAAACAAAATCAGGTCTCGACAAAAAATATAATAAATACATATGAAGTTATAATTAATCAGAATCTAAAGAATCGTCCGAGCTTTCACATGATGTTGTTGTAGAAGTATTGGGAATTAGTGGGACATCATGCGCTTGCAATAAATGTAGCACATCCTTTTCTATAACATCTCCACGTTTTTTAGGCAATTTCCGTAAGCTGGTTATCAATGGATCCGAGGATACCGAGAGTTCAAAATATCTTCGTTTGTGTTCAAGCACGATATTTTTCGAGCAAAATTTTCGCTATATCTTTTGAACTCTTTATTTCTTGCCTCCTGCGCTTCTTCACTCAGCTGACCTATTGGCAGTTAGGCATGTTCTATAATCGCCGGGCCAAGAATTAAAATTTTATGAATTGTGGGAGGCATTGGGTACCAACTGTATTGTTGCACAAACAGCTTAGCTGATTCAATGGCATATTGTTGGAATATGTTCATATTTATTTCGTGCCCACTGGCTATGGTTTGTAACACTGTTTTAAATCTTTAAATCACTTCAATATCTAAACCGGTTATTCTAGCTGATATGTGCGGGTAACTAAAGAATCGCCTAGCAGTATTTCCATCATTACTGCTTCCAAATCCAGGTTTCGGCTTATCTACTACCAATCCCATAGTTTCTTTGAACTGAGTTTGGATATCTTTCTTTCTCTCGCAACATTTTGTCAGAGGTATTTTGTAACTTAAATGCATCAAACATTCAAAAAACCGTATCCAGGCATGAAGCACCGATAATCCAAATTCTAAGCGAGAGGTATTTATTATTTTTGTGCTGCATACTTTTTCTATGTCATTGAAATCTTTTGACGTGAGCACGCATTCAAAACATCTTTGAGTTGATTTGGTATCCGTAATGGCATTACATATCTTTCCATCTACCATTGTAAATAACATTGTAATTGCAACAAGTATTTAAATGTTGTTCATGGTGTATGTAACTGGCTGCAGCTGCTCGACTTGTTTCCGCATTATTTCTAGCTCCATCCTTGCCAACTCTGTTGTTTCACGTTGAAACATAAACTTTATTAGTCGACAGTATCGTGTGGATGAAGGTCTTTTATTTTGCCAAATTATAAAATGCTGATGTCCTGGCATATCTGAAACTAGCCTTATGGGTACTACCGACTCCAAGAAGATGCTAGAGTCTTCAGAATTTGGATCAGAAAAACGTTGCTGGTAGTCCGACTGCCCGGACCCACCAAAACCCACTCACATATAAGTTTCAGATTTTTCAAATTGTCTGCTTTTTGAACTTCTAAGACTTTCCTTTGAGCATCTAGTAAGCGTTGGACTGTGTGATTCAGCAAAGCTTGCAATTTAATTTCAGCAAATGTATCCGTGACCATGATGTGTTCTTTAGAAGCATAACACTCCTTTTAAGCAAGTTGAATTTTTTTATATAATGGAAACCTTGACTTAGCATTTGCTCTTATTATATTGTACTGGTATCTGGTGAGTTTAGCTTCCACGTACAAAGAAAGAGCTTATCTTCCAGTCAGTTGTCTCCTTTAAGCTACTCCAAAATGCTTGTATGCTGTTCTATATCTAGCTGCTCTTCCGGAGAATTCGTGGTAACGCCTTTCAGAACTTTCGCTGTGTCTAACTGACCAGAAGATCGTAAGCTCTTCAGTTGAATAATTTTTCCTCATACATTCAGTCTTGTGGCGTTTGCTTCTTTGCGAAGAATCAACAAAATCTTTTCTAGGGCGACCAGTTTTTTTACAAGAAACTATAGTTTATTAGCAAGAAACCTGTCTTCTTTTCTACAACATCTTGTCCACCTACTCTTAAAATCTGCCAAAAAAATGAGATCTGCTTGTCCAATTCAGGTTTTAAGTGTTCCGCACACTTAGTACGATTTGGTAAAAATGTCTTCAGATTTTCTACTTTAAGATCCCATGAATCATAGCTGGATTGCCTCAAAACATCAAACAAGGTCCGCCGTGCAATAAGAATCAGTTGAACCTGAACCTAAAAACAAAATAACGAAATTCATATTTTGCAAAAAAAAAAAAATATTTGCACATACTTTTAGGCTAAGACTATCACTTAAAAAGCAAAATCTTGAAAAAGCGCAAATATGCGCAACTTTTTTTTTAATGTTTCAACGAGAAGACATAATGCACTAACAAAAAAGGCCTTTTTTGCAAACATGTTATGACATGTTCATATGTAGATCTCTTAACTAAAAAAACAGCACTAGTTATTGTTTTACACGGAAACACTCACATACTAAACATTTATAAAATTTGCAGTAAAACACATATAACAGTTTAACACGGAAATGATTAACAAACCAGAGGGGGTTGATTCCATGTTTAAATAAAAAATATAAGTAAGAGCACTGTAAATTTATTTCGACAGACAACCGCTACACGTTTTGCTTTAATTGAAGCTGACCGAAGCACTACTCAAAGCGAACTAGTTTAAAGCAATGACCCGGTCAACAGGCGCTTAGAATTATCAAAGTAAACATGCATTTGAACAGTTTCGGTATCTAACTGTAGTACCCTCTCCTTTTTTTTGTATTCTAAGTAAACTTGTTTTTCTAGTTTTTGCCAAGAATGCATGCATTTGGCCCCTGTGTGACTGCCAAATATGAACTGTCAAGACTAATGTTTACCAAAATGGCGGCAAAACAAAGTAGTATACCTTCCCGGCGGACACCCTGTAGTTTGTAGATATTTTTAGTCAATATGCACCTATTTCTCCTGCTTTCGAATTTTGCATTTCCTTAATGCCCGTGCTGTGTAACTAATTGCCCTGATAAGGGTGCTAAAAATCTCTTTTAGTCTCACAACAAATCAAGTTCCTGATTTCATCCTGATCCAGCACAATCAAATCTTTGCATCACAATGCAAAACTTTTCAACTCAAAGTTATGCATTCGCCTTTCAAATACCCCAAAAAGTATCGCAATGTGCGTGTCCCCTTGCCGGAATTTAAAATGCAAAAGTTGTTTGAAAACTTCGTTCATGCATTTAATTATTAATCAAAAATTTTACATTGTCAAAGTTCAGTCACGGTTTGTTAGTGACAAACATTTATTCGGATCCTTAATTCAAAGCGAACAAACTTTGGGCCAACAAACAAAATGAATAGCTATTAACTTGTTTAACCGAACTATAAACCCTCAAACAATCACCAATCTGAGCTCTTTGTAAGGAGAACCATTGCACTGTGCTTCAATGCATTTCTTAATCCTAAGTTTGGTCAAAGTTAAAACACACATAATACAACGAGTATGCTTTTTGAGTAAATTTTAGTTTTCTATGCAAATAGGTAGTACTCTTGGAGGTCATGATTATGAACTTCAACCCAAAGAGACAAGGCAGTCACTGTCTTACTGCCAAGTTAGCTTTCAAAATGAAACCGACAAATGACTGCTGCGCTCCGTCTCTATTCCCATTGATCGCTTTAAGAAAGTTTTACGATGTACATTTCTGATAATTAAGTTTCGTTTAGGTATTAATTTAAAATTGTGTAATGGCGGAAATTTGTTGCAAGAATATCAGACTCGGTTTTGCGCGCCATATTTTGTATCGATGAATTTGTTGCAAAATCCCCTCAAAAAAACATTGTTTTCTTTGACTTTTTTCCGATTGCCATGGCGATAGAAAATGGAAATGGCGGTTGGGTGGACCCTAAGTGGATGCAGTTGGTTTAAAATTCATTACTGGTGAAAACTGATTAATTAATTGCAAAAGTTACACGGGGAAGCTTTTTGCCCGGTCGCAAACTGACGGACCAAGTTTATTATGCAAGATGGTTCGCTGCACTGCGCTCTGTGCTATATGAAGGCGCGTCTTCTTGATAAATGGATCGTTAAAAATACTGCAATTGTCTGGTGTGATGTACATCTGCGAGATGGACGACGAGGAAATGAATATAATTCCTTACTAAATGAAGTTTACATTTGAAATTATTGAGCAGAGTGAACGAGTGTAAGAACAGAGTGTTCTGAATTGCGAACTTCTGGGAAACTGTTCGAAATTTGTTATGCACATTTATCAACGATAGAGTTCCTACAATTGTTCGCTTTTTTTTTCTCTCTCTCTCACACCCTATGGGTGTGTGTTTTTGCAGGGCAAACTTTCTTGCAATATGAATGCACTTTTGCTGCTGCAATTTAAAGAGACACACACACGCACACATAGGTAGAACATATATAGATAAAGGTAATATAGCCAATTCGAATACCAACTAGTTGGGTAGATAGTTTGAAGCTGCCTAATTAGTTGGTCATTAATCAGATGTTGCTGACGATAGAGATGGTACCTAGCTACCTACATCTGGGAGTAACTTTTCAGAGTATCTACCTACTTTCGGGTGGAACAACTGGAAAAGTTAACCGAAACCACATGTGATGAGGTAAAATTTCATTTTAATTAATTTCAACGGTATACTATCAAAAGTTCCAGATAATGGAAGTTAAAGTTTGTAGATTAGGTTTCTAATTAGAATAACCTAATCAAACCTAGATACGTTCTAGGTATTTTAGTAAAGGTGCCTTTACATTGTCGAAGAAATAAGTGGTGAATTTCCGTTTGAGCTTGAATGAAATTTGTAAAATGTTCAAGCTGACAAAAGCACACAGAGGTTGATAATTTTGGGAATTAGGTGAGCAATGTCTAAGTAATTAAGGTTAGGTATGCTTGACTGGCTGCTGTCGCTAAATGAGCAGTAAAGGAAGGCTACATGAAGAATAGGCACAAATCAAATATGAATAATGACCCAAAACGATTATATGGGAAACGAAAATTTCTGTGAATTGGACCTATTTTTACTTTCTCTAAAACACTAAGAGAAAGTTATTGCGATCGTGCGGAAATTTCGAACTCAAACTTAGTATGAGGGATGATATAAAGACTATAGAAAAATTCAACAAAGTGGGCCCGCCAATGCGGTCCGTCGGTCTGTCTGTCTGTCCGGGCATCGTATGGCGAAACGGTTCAACGGATTTGCTTCAAAGTGAGTATATAAGGTTTTTGGGGTTACATATCGGGGCGTCTTTTCATTTTTTGCTTTATCGTTTGAAATAACGGTACCTGCCATACAATTTTTTTTTGTGGAAATCACTTATCATCATTTTTTTTTTCTAAAAAAATGGTTCCAAGAATTTTGGTCTTTTTTTGTACTAAGGATACTTGGAATGTGGCCAAAAATACTGCATACTTAGATGTTGGAAACAAATTATTAAGTCGAACAAATTTGCATACTTTGATTTTTGAAATAATTTTTTTTTTCATGCAATGATTTTTTTAAATTTAAATTAAATTCGGTTTCTCAAAAACGGCTCAAACGATTTGGATAACTTTTCGTATTATGAACAATTATATTAAATGTGTTCAATATAAAAATTAACATTAAAATCGTAGTTGCCGTTTCTAGAAAATCAAATTTTTCCAAACCTAAAAAGTGATTTAAATAAATTTGTCATCATTCATTTTTGATTTAATTTGGGATTCAAAAGCGCATCTCATGTACTGAGAAAGTTTTTGTATGACGCAGTCGTACACTTTATTCATTTTGTTTGGTGCCATTTTTCATAAAGTTAGTTTGGCGAAGAATACAGTACCTGTGTTTGGTTTGGTGTGGGTTTGCTTCGCGGGAATAAAGGACTTCGAATTTCAGGCGGCAGGTACCACTCATGCAACTTCATTGCTCCGTTTGGAGTATGTGCTTTTCGTAAGTCAGGCGCCTATGACAGCATTTTTCATAATAAAAAAAAAGATGCGAGATAAAAAAGATGTGGCTGTAGTAGTACATATCCCGAGCAGAGCAACGAATTTTAACCCCAAACTAAAACATCGAAAAATGGCCTCAAACAAAATGAAATATGAAACATAAGGAAAGGCTACAGTCCGCTTGGGGCGAACAGTATGATACCCTATCCTTATCCCTATGTACCCCAAAGAAAAAAAGTATTAGGAAGATGATGGATAGCATTTTATTTCATTCTATGAAATTTATAGAAAAAAAATTATTTTTTTCAAAAAACGCCCCCAAAAAGTGGGCGTGGCCAAAAACTTTGTATGGGCGATATATTGAGAAAAATATTGGCATAATATATTGTTAAACATTTTTTTTCGATTTCTATGCAAATTTTCGAAGAAAACAGCATTTTAGTGAAAAACGCCCACAAAGAGTAGGCGTGGCAAAAAACTTCATATGACAAATTAATAAAGGTGGGCAGTACCTACATATCTTGTGAAGGTTGTACAACTTTATCTCTCTATCTTAAGCCTTAAAACGGTATTTTCTAAATTGTGGGCGTGGCAGTGGGCGTATTTTGAAAATTTTAACACTTTACCATTTCGGAACACTAGGGAGTATATGTTCCAAATTTCAGCCTCCTAGCATAATTTTAAAGGCCTCAAAAGTTGATACGGACGGACGGACGGACATTGCTAAATAGTCTTAGATTTTGGTCCTGATCATAAATATATATACTTTTAGGGGTCTGCGACGAATATTAAGGGGTGTTACAAACTATGTGTCAAAATTAATATACCCCTAGGATAGGGTATAAAAATGGCCCCAATTCACAGAAATGTTTGTATTGTTGTTTTCCATATAAATTTTTGGAGCCATTTTGATACCCTATCCTAAGGGTATATTAGTTTGTAACACCCCTTAATATTCGTCGTACACCCATAAAAGTATATATATTTATGATCAGGACCAAATCCTAAGACTATTTAGCAATGTCCGTCCGTCCGTCCGTATCAACTTTTGAGGCCTTTAAAGTTATGCTAGGAAGCTGAAATTTGGAGCATATACTCCCTAGGGTCCCGAAATGGTAAAGTGTTAAAAGTTGTTAAATCCGCCCACTGCCGCGCCCACAATTTAGAAAAAACCGTTTTAAGGCTTAAGTTAGAGAGATAAAGTTTTAAAACCTTCACAAGATATGTAGGTACTGCCTAGCTTTATAAATTTGTCATATAAAGTTTTTTGCCACGCCTACTTTTTGTGGGCGTTTTTCACTAAAATGCTGTTTTCTTTGAAAATGTTCATAGAAATCGAAAAAAAATGTTTAACAATATATTTAGCCAATATTTTTTCCAATATATCGCCCATACAAAGTTTTTATCCACGCCCACTTTTTGGGGGCGTTTTTAAAAAAAAAAAATTTTTTTTTCTTTAAATTTTATAGAATGAAATAAAATGCTATCTATCATCTTCCTTATGAATTTTTTCTTTGGGGTACATAGGGATAAGGATAGGGTATCATACTGTTCGCCCCAAGCGGACTGTAGACTTTCCTTATATTTAATACTTAGTTTGTAGTAATTTTTGTATAAGGCGTGACACATTTATTCTTGGTACCCGTATTTCCAGTTCATGGGGTCATTTTTCAATTCAAATTGGAGCAATTCTTCATTTAGAAAAAAAAAATTGATTTTTTGGTCAATTTTTAATTTTTGGTTGGGGCCATACATTAAAGATATACATTTGAAAAATAATTTCTGTAAATTTTCAAAGCAAAATATTCAAAACTTCGTCATTGTGGCGTCATTTCCGGTGATCCCTCGGAAAAAAGATGCGTCCACGTTGATAGTAGAACTCGTGGCAGGATCATCAAAAATCGAAAAAAAATCGTGTTTAAGTTAAGACCATAAACTAGAATTGGACGAAAGGAAAAGAAAAAAAGCGAAAAATTCATTTTTGGCAGACCTTTTTACAAAAAATTGCAAATTTTGGTAAAATTTGCTCAACATTTTTATTCTTTTAAATAGTTGTGATTGAAAAAAAAAACCTTCGTCCAAGTCCTCGTGAATTGTATCTCGAAGACCTGTGTAAAATTTCATCAAGATCGATTGAGTGGTTTTCGAGAACTTTTGACAACCGGATTTGAAAACACAGTTTCGAGAAAAACGCATTTAAAATTTGGATAACCTCAAATAAACCTCGTGATTCAATTGAGTGCGCACCTTCCCCAGGCTGTATCTCCGAAACTTTTATTCAGAATGACTTCAAAATTTAGAATAATATTGTCGAGATATTGAAGAAATTAATAAGACAATACAAAACAATTAGATTTTAGACTGTGAAACCCATGTAAACACTTAAAGGCAGTCATAACTTAAGAAACGCGATTTCGCAAAAAACGCAAAAGGCTTGCAATGAACTACCATAATCGGTATGACGGTTGCAACGCCATGACTGTCACTCGAGATTATCCCGAGATTATTATTTGCGGAGCTCGATACCAATTCAATGATTAACTGATTATTAATTGTTGAGATTAAAAATGATTCCGGTGTCTTTTGAGTCTCCTTTTGGTCGATTTCAGAAGATGTTTTTCAGATTGGGTGCTTCTATTTTCAGTGTTGTGCAGAGTAAACTAAACATTGAAAAAAAGTTTACATCCGGAGTGTATGGGATTCCGAAAAGTAAGCCTACACACGCTATAGTTCTGTCACAGCACAGAACCTTGGCCTTGTTAAGGGTGCCGGCAGACCCAACACTGCCTTAGGCCCCAAGAAAACTTCCTCTAAAGCTTGACTAGCAAGTTCGTGAAATCTTTTAAGTCACAAACCCCATGTTTTGTCAGTCAACGGCACCCTTTTACTGTCAGAAAGCCGACAAAGCCCTTTTTGTTGTCGTCTCGACCAGCTTTCTACCAAGGATGACTCCAAGAAAATTTCAATTGCTCAGACCTAATTGTTCTTCAAATACGTTGAAAGTTTTCCCAAAAACAACAAACAATTCCACACTTTTAACCAAAGGATAATAGTATTGACTGCAACCGCTTTGGATAGTTATTGTGTTAAAACCATTTTAAATAAGTTTTCTAAGTATCACCATCATTACGGTAAAGCAATCTCATTTCATTACCTTTCCCGCTTTTCATAACAAAAACTCCCAGGTACATTTCAGTAGCTATACAATTATAGGTACACAGAGAAAGACGTACACAAAGCAATGCAATGGCGCATTTTGTGCATTGTTTCTGTTTCAACGCCTTTCGTAATTATCCGTCTTTTAAGAAACATAATTGCGAAAAACTAACTGTGGCACATACCCAAGGAAAATTATAGCATAGCAAAACTTTGTAATTAAAATCTTTAAAAAGTTTTCTAACTTCATTGAGACTGGCAAACAAATTACCTACACACCAAGAAGGAAATTAAACATTGTGACAGAGAATAAAATAATTACACAAAACTATATTGTACATTGCACAGACGTTTATTGCCGTCGACAACCGTATACGTGTCTTTTTTACACCTATGCGATTTTAAACAGATTTAAGGCGTTCATATTACATAAAGTAGTTTGATACTGAAATTGGAATGAATTAACAGCGAATAAATTTTGGCTCGGAGGTGGGTTTAATTACTTAAGGTGGTCTTCCTTTGCTATTTTGATTCGGCAGGTGAGATTTGAAGTTACTCTAAGCTTGAGCATTATTGTCCATTCGTTCGACGTGGCAGAGTCAAGGAACAAGTCGACGTGTTTCGGCTTATCGGACTACATCCACATCAGATTACGATTATATTCTTCGATGAATTTTTGTCTCTTCAATACCCTTTGTAAATTTTATCACGGATGGCTGAGAGCGTCCGCATACTCCAGAAGTAGTACAATTTTGTTGAAGGGAGTGTGCCCTGTCGTACTTATGTAAGCATCCTTCGTTAACTTTTCCCGCTCTATGCATACTTCATACATCATTATAGTAATATTTAGAAAGCTTTTCTCGGAGCTGGTAACCTTGTCTCTTGTTGCAGCTACTTTCTTAATGATGTCGCAACATTAAGACCCCTGGTTGTTTGCGTCACTGGTGGGTGAATGCACGGTATAGAGTTTCTGACTTAGTCTTTCCTTGAAGGATATGTATACTCTAGGTCTGCTTAGCCGTATAACGTCGAATTCCTTTTTTTGCGCGGTTAGCAACTTTTTCACATTGAGAACACATTTTTCACATTGTGAACCTAGCTGAAACAAGAATAAAGGCTTGGCTACTTGCCAACTAACGCAGCAAAAACCTTTTCCTTTTCTAATTAAGTACTGAAGTTCGCAGGTACAATTTTAGGTTTATGAGGTCATAAAATTGCACCATCTCACCTCCTAGATCAGGGTAAAACCTGTCTTATACCACTTAAGAACAGACTCTTCTTTTTCGAGCTGCACCTGAAGCATAGAGTGTTCTCGAAGGTAGTTGTTATACAAAGTCAACTGTGTTTCTCTCCTAACTAACGTTTAGACCCCAGCCCTGGCTTTCACTGTAGAATACCAGATCGTAAATTCTGATGCCAGTTCGGGAATGTCAGAACTGTCATTGACCCATTTTGGGTTCATCCGGTTTCCGCTGGCGTTCTAAGCGTCTAAAATCGCTGAGTATACGCACCGGCGCGTTACTTACAATGGTCCCGTATCGTCGTTCTGAAGCATGTAGCATGCGGCATTATCCGGAGTGGGCCATTCTCCGAATTGGTTAAGTAGGGCAATTCTCTCTACTTCATATCATTGACAATGGAATAACACGTGTTCCGCGTTTCTAGAGACGGTTTCGCAATGTGTACAGTTTGGGCTGATTTCATATTACCATTTTAAGAGGTATTCTCTGTAACAGCCCTGACCCGTTAAGAACTGTTTCAGATAGAAAATTTAACAAGATATTTAGGAATGTAGTCATTAACTTTCGCTGCACTCGACCATACTTCGACCGCATACATCAGAATAGAACTGACAACTCCTGCAATAAAAAGTCCCTTTGTTTGTTTCGGGCCCTCGATGTTACTCGTTAGCTTTGAAAGCGCGCTAACAGTATTTAAGGACTTTTTTCAAACATACTCGAGATGATTTCCAAAGCTTAGATTAGCGTCAATAATTAGCCCAAGGTACTTTATAAAAGGTTGGGAAACTACTTCGTGCTCTCCTACTCGCGCCTTCGTTTCTCGAATTTTCCTATTTGTAATAAGAACTGCTTTCGTCTTGTGGTCGGCGAGTTGCAAACTCCCGCCAGCTAACCATCTTCATAGAATTGCAACTGTTTCATTGCAGTGCAGTTTGACCGCTTCTATTGTTTTCTCTAAAACCACCACGACGATGTCGTCTGCAAAGCCGATAATTGACGCTTCTCTTGGAATCGATAGTCGCAGAATTTCGTCATATATAAAATTCCACATCAATCTACAATCGATCCTTGTGGCACACCGCCAGTAACTTCATATTCTTTAATTCCCTTATCAGAGTCATAGAGAAGAACTCTTTTCGAAAAGTAAGTCTTCATAATTTTACGAAGATAATCCGGTATTTCAATTCGGTTCAAACAGCTCATGATACGCTCCCAGTTCGCTGAATTAAACGCGTTTTTCCCATTAAGCGTAATAACGGCGCAACATTTTTTGGTGCCACCTTTCCAGTGCCTTCATTCTATAACGGCTGCGGGGTCTCGATATTTCCGCATTGATTGCGTCTATCGTAGATTTTGACTTACGAAAACCGTTTTGGGGTTCCGAAAGGCCTCCTACCATTTCAATTGCTGACTGGAGCCTATTTTGGAAATGATCCCCTCGAGTATTAGACCGATCGTGTCTAGTAAACGTAAAGTAAAAAGGACGATAATAGGAAGGCTCATTTGGGTTCCCCTTTCCTTTCGAAGGAAGTACAAGTCTTTGGCGCTTCCAAGACTCAGGAGAAACGCTTTTTTGAAGACACGCGTTAAACATATCAACAAATAACTCGACTGATACGATACTCATTTTCTTTTAAAACATCCACCCCGCATCATGATTGTTGATTATAGTTGCTCGAAAGTGAGGCAGAAACCAGTCCAATTTAAAGTTCAACAATCCCTTCAAAAAATAATAGTCCTTTGAGTATTCCTTTCATTTAAAAAACTTAAGTTCTGTGAATAAGCTTATAGCAAAGCTGCCCAAGGAAACAATGGCTTCTACACCACTTAATCTTTCATATTAATAGAACACTTCAGCGGCACTAGAGGGTCTCGTAGTAGTAATATAAATTAAGAACATACATTATGTCAATTGAGATTGGTATGTTGCTGAAATATCGTGCACACCTACTTAAGCAGAACTTTTAGGGTCTCCGATAAGAACATAAAAAAGCTTCTATAATAATATAAGAACAAACTTACTTCAATATCTTTACACCACTCACTACAAAAGCAAGTAATTCCCACTTGACATTGAATAATTTCCTTCTACCTTTGATATATAATATATATTGCATTTTTTTTGTTCAAGTATATATTATACCGATTTCATCTAACAAACTGTGCCAACTCCGTAGGAGGTTAGCTATTGAATGTAATACACCCAAAACAAATGTCAAATCAGCAACAATAAATATTGTTCGCTGCGGCAAAGAGAATGCCAAACTTTTAAATTGAAATTAAAAAGGAAGCAAAAAAAAAAGAATAAAATTGGCTGTTCCGAGCTAAGACAATGTTTCAAAGGAAATAAATGATATTCCCATTGCGATGACTGATATAGCATGTTTTCAATAATAAATTTTCAAGATTAGCTACTCACAAATGGAATTGTACTGTTGAGAATTGTTTAAAAATTATTATTCTTTACACTTGAGAATTATTATTATTACGGACATTAAAATGTGCGCCATGCTAATGAACATTTTCGGGTGTCAATTTTAAGTAAGAAGCTCTGTTTTCGGATGATAATGTAAGGTACGCGTGCATGTTGTATCATTAGCATTGTGATCTTAGTCACATCCAACTACCATTTAAATTAACTGTGTTGGAATTTTGATGACACAATATTGAAGATGGGTGAGGTTTCATATGTCAATTTTATGTCCTAAAGGCGACATTACGCAGACGAGCAAGATGTTTTTTGATGGTAATTTAAAAGCACTTAAGTGGAACTTGACTGTACAACTGGGATGGGTACAATAATGTTCCATTTACAGTTGGTTTATTTCGGATAGCAGTTCGAATGTGAAGATTTTGGGTGCACTATTTTGATTGTACAGAAGAAACACATATTTTTGTTATGAAACGGTTTGCCATTTAGAATAAGCCTTACAGCGAGGGTCTTGGCTTTAAGTTGTAAGTCCAATGTGAGGATAATTGTCATACGCCCAGATGCACTTTGTACTACTTTTGACTCGTTTAGTACGTATGGGACGTTGATCTTAAAGACCTTTTGTGTGGTGTAGTAAGAACTGTGTTCCTTTAAGTTCAATGGTCGTTAACGTGTACGATGTATGTCTGGGTTGTCAAGTACATTTACAAAACGTCTCTACCAAAACAAGGATATATTTACCACCTCTTTCGAAAACTCTGCTTGTTGGTTTGTTAAAACTGCTTTTGCATCTGTCCAATGTGATAATTAATCCATTTGATTTCAGCAGAAATAAGAACGCCCCGGTGCCTTCATGTATCCTGTATGCAATTGACGTTCTCCTGGCCCGTTGAAAGTCAGTTTAGCCTTCCATACTCTGAGATCCCAGGGAGGCTGCTTTCAATTTTTCAGGCCAAGCGATCTGACCCCGGATATGGCTTAATCTTTAAAACGGAGGTTCGGCCTTACTTCTCTCCTCGAACACGGAGGCTGAGACTGGAAGATCTTCTTGACTTGGGTGCTTGTTGTGATTTATTATTTTAGACAATATTCACGTCATAGTACAGCTCATGGAGTACGCGGTTATAAATATATTCTCCTCCATTCGCCCTTCTTGCACACAGGACCTAATGTCCGTCGAAAGATTTTTCCTTTGAAAAAGCTCAATATTAACTCTTCTTTCTAGCTTATCGTTAACTATTCGGCTTCCATATAGCACAACTGGAATGCTAAGGTATATCTGGTATTACAGGTACACATTTTGTCTTGCGAGTCAGGAGTTTAGAACCCATTAATAAGTCATCCAATTTTCTTTTCCATTGAATCCTTGGAATAGAAACGCGAAGTTCCCGAAGCTTATTGTTTGCTGGAAGTTTTCATTTAACTTTTTTATTTCTGTTTATTCAAAATAATGTTTTTTAAACAAAATAGGTAAAGTTTTGGCATAAAACGGATAATTACCTAGTTTGAGTTGGATATATTGTGTAGGTGGTTCGCTTTTAAATAACTTCACACTGCCCGGCCGGCGTCGTGCTAAACAACTCATATATGGTGAGTAAGGGGTGCTTTTACGAATCGCTAAAAGTGGTTTAGCACACTCCAGTTTATACACTTTCAGCAGAAACACTTCCTTAATTTGACTGGTCAAGTGACTCTTCTCGACGTGATAAATTTTAGATAACCATATAGAGTCACATAAAGCTTTGCATGGTACTTAGTAATTTTACAAATCACTGAAAACAGGTAAGAAATTATTGTCACCTGGTTAAGTTTGAATTTGCTTAATGCCCCCCGATGCTTTCTGCTGATATCCAAGCCTTGGACTTATAGAATTTACTTTTACTTAACCACTTCCTACCCAAAAAAAAAAGTGTTTTTTATCCGATTTCACGATATACCTACATGTTAACTGCAACCGCTGGTCACTCTGACCCAAATGTAATCTACATGGCCAACTGGAGCCTTACAGTAGCTGTAGAAATGTGCATCTGATGCATTAGCTAAAATACTTTTAGCATCAGCCAAAATTCTAGTATGGCAGTATATTCTGGTGGAAAGCCGCAGACAAATCAACCAATCTTAACCAATCATCCTGTCTATTGACAGCTCCATTCCGCGAAATTATGCGCTCATCGAATGTTTCCTTCAATAAATCGATTGTGACGTGCGCTGTGTGGCATGTAGTGCCGTCTTGTTGGAACCACATCTCATCCACATTCATGCCATCCAATTGGGGAACAAAATAGTCGGTTATCATGGCTCTATACCGGTCTCCATTGACGGTAGCCGACTCTCCAGCATCATTTCGGAAGAAGTATGGCCCAATGACTCCACCAGCCCATAGAGCACACCAAACAGTCAATTTTTGTGGATGTATTGACATTTCATGGGTCTCATGTGGATTCTCTTCACTACAAATGCGGCAAGTTTGCTTGTTGACGTAGCCATTCAACCCAAAATGAGTCTCATCACTGAACAAAATTTTGCGGTAAACTTCGCGAACTGAACCATAATTTTCGAAATAAATTTGCACGATTTGCAAGCGTTGTTCATTTGTCAACCTATTCATGATGAAATTGCGAACCAAACTGAACATAAGTGACATTAGAGTTTATTCGAAAAACCAACCTCTAAAAAAACACCCTTTACGTATAGTGGTCTACGACGAATATTTAGGGGTGTTACAAACTATGTCTCAAAATTAATATACCATTAGGATAGGCTACAAACTTAGAAGTCAATCAGCCGCTAGCGCAATATATACGAAACTATTTCGATAAGTAGCGAGAACTGTCGCGAGTCAATACAATCCTGTTAAAACTTGCAGTTAATTGCACTGGCAAATACTCGCAAGAAGTTATGCAAGAACTGTCGCGAACGAACTTGATTCACAGTTTTCACTTGCAAGTCGCTGTCGGATAGACTGTCAGACATTACTTGCAGAAGTTTTCTTGCAAATGAAAACGCGGCCTTAAACTAACATATTATTTTTCTGCCGATTCCTCGGTACTCGTTTTACTACTGATTTGAAATAAGTCCTTATTGCAATCCTTATGAAATCCTGGTGCAGTTTAAACGTAATCTTTCGTACCACCAAAACGATAAATTTGACAATGATTTTATTACCCACCGATGACTTGTCTCTCTCTTTACATTTACATTTACAGCTATTCTGCTATCTTTTGGTGAGAACTCTTTTTGGATATTCACCAATCACAATTGTTCTAGTCGCAGAGGTGAATCTGATTCACGTCGGAATGGTCAGTAATATTGTGCACTTATACAGCGTCAACTCATTCAACCAATGGATATTCACACTGACCACTCATGTCATCTTTTACTTGTCACATGTCATTTTCCATTTAGGAGGAGTCGTCTGACAGCTGTCATCTGTGCTTTATCACACCTGCCATCTATCTGAAGAATTCGTATAATCAATATAAATACCACATGTACGTGTTTTAAGAATACAGATGTGTTATCTGTACCCGGATATTTCAAGTACTGGTTTAAAATCGTGGATTTTAAGTACTTTATATTTTCATAGTTTTGTATCAACTCTTAATTCCTAGAGCCAAAAGACGAGATAATTAAAAGTACACATTCATATTCATATCAGAAGCCATTTGCAACATCCTTTCGGATTTCAATTCAATCAATTTAACCCTTGATTAACCAAACCGAACAGAATTAACCCATTCAGGTCCGAATTATTTCCAGCGGTTTCAACAAATTATTTCTGATGTCTTTTTTGTGTATTTGAACCAAAAGTTGAAAAAAAATCTTGTGGGCATGAAAGCAACGGTTTTATTTCTTTTTTCCAAAATAAGTAATTGCGAGTTATTAAACTTCGGTCTTTATTGCAACAAGTAATTTGAATGAGCGATAAAATTATATTTTCGCGATGGGATATCTGTAGAAAGTTAAGGTGACTTACGTGTAATGAAGAATGATATTATTGGCGTTGAGCCGGGGGGTGATGGAAGCGGGAGGGCTTAATGTGGGATAGGGCTGCTTCTGGAGCTACTGGGCAGATTTCGAAAATTTGTTCGGCATTGTATTGGTGGCATTGGCTTAGTGTTTAAGTGCGTTGGACCACTAAACGAGTGGTCGCTGTTTCAAATCCCGAACCATATCACCTGAAAGTTTTAATTCGCTGCCCCACCTCTGGCGAACGTCTGAAAAACATCCAAGAGTAAGATCTGTCATGAGAAGCTTCTCAAAAATTGAATCGGAATCGGCAAAAAAAATCCATGCGTGTCAGAAATATGTAGTCGCACAAACAGTGGTTGGAGAAGCTAAGCTTTGGGTTCAAATCCCGAACCATATCACCTGAAAGTTTTTATTCGATGCCCCACCTCTTGCAAACGTCTGAAAAACATCCAAGAGTCAGAACTGTCACGAGGAGCTTCTTAAAAATTGAATCGGAAAAAAAATTAAAATTAAAAGTTTTTTTTTATATTTAAGCCAACAGACACTAAAGTCTAAGAATAAGAAGTAAGTAATTGCTCTTTATTATCAGTTATTAGTTTTGAAGAAAATCACAATATAAGAAATGAGCCTATAGGTAGGTAGTTGGAGTGGCTGATTTCCCTAACTAACTCATGATGACCTTAGGGTAGGGTAAAGGAGGTAAGTACTCAGATCCACACGGTGGAGTTGAGAAATGTTATGATATTATTGAGACTCATATCCGAGATATCTGTGAGGTTTTAATAATATATAATATTATTAAATTCATTGACCTGCTCAGATATGTATTCCAACTCTACACTTTTTTTTCAATAACATCTTCGTATAATCATGTTCTTAATAAGCAAAACAAAAAATCAATCTCTTTAAGACTACTTTTGAAACATAACTTTAATACCTCACAACTTTTTGACAGAATGACTTTTATCTGTAAACTAATAATACGAGCGTGCAATATTTGAACGTACACAAAACACCAATCTTCACTTGCCACAAAAAAAACAAATTTTATTTCTCTCCTACTTCACATCTTTAAGATATGGTCCCATCCCATCGTTCATCCTCGAAGCGGTTGTTGTTGGGCGGGGAATAGGACTTTGGTTACGAAAGGTAAAATTATCAATTGGTCATAACTTTTTTGTCTGAGGTTGCTAATATCCGATGGAGCGCTCAGACACAGCTGGTCCATTGTACCATTGTATTTACTACCACTCAGACACCTTACGTTAATGTACTTAGTTTTCCCGACTTTAGAAGAAAGCTGAGAAGGAGCTTCAGTGATGAAGAGCTTAGATGTTCGGCACTCACCAAATCAGCCCCGAAAATCCGCTACCTAATGCAAGCAAAGGCCTTTTTCAAATGTCCGAGTCCAAGAGTTTAGTCTGTCCGCATCCGTCGCAGTCGCGTCACCGAATTATGTGTTCACGAGAAACCATCAATGGAAGACATTACTACAGATGCAGGCAGACCCAAAACAGGTTCGTGTCTCGAGAATTTTCTTCTGAAGCTTGCTTAGCAAGCTCATCGGAGATCTCATTTCCGTGGATGCCAGTGTTCAGCCTTCCGACCAGATTCAGAGAAAGCTTAAGTTCAAGCGCTAACTTGGATGAGGAAAGGGCGTTTAGCAGCGCTTTTAATGCAGCTTGGCTCTTTAATGTATATAATGTTCATTTTGCTGTCAAGTGACCATATTTTGCAAGAAAAACTCTTAAAAATTATGCCTACTTGGTATGTTATCGAATGTTACCTTTGAAAAAATGGACCACAATCTTCTTCTCTCCATTTAACGACGAGATCATGATCAGGATCATAGGGATCATAACCCTACCACTTCATTGCATTCCTACTGGTCCGCCTGTGGGGTTCGCCGGTTCGACCTAACACAATATCTTTGGGCACCCCGATTTTGGATCACTGGTATTTCTGCATTTATGTGATACAGGAATTTTTAGGCCTGCCTCTCCTATGCGATTGTAAGGGGACGTTGATTGCCATTGCATTTTTGAAGGGGTTCGTAGGATCCCTCCTTTGAACATGACAATACCAACAGAGTCGGTAGTGCTCCAATTTTTTGGAGATGGGTGTTTTGACGCGATGGCTTCCAAGGATTCTGGAACTTCTAATTCCATCAAGCTTTGTTACTCCTATTGCCATGCGAAGCATCTTCATCTCAGCTCCTGTCAACTTGCCCTCACACTTTTTGTACATTGTCTAGCATTGCGAACCGTATGTTAGCGCCGGAGGCACAGCTGTGGTGTAGAGCCTTCCTTTCAGCTTAGGCGACATTTTTCGGTCACAGAAGATGGCCTAGTTTGCCTGCCTACCTTTACACGATGATTGATGTCGTCATCAACTGTTGATAATTGATCCCAGATATTTGAACTTTTCACACTTGGGAATCACTACCCCATTCAAATAAATGTCTGGAATGGGTTGGCTTGGGATAGAGAATCGGCAGTACAGATACTCTGGCTTTTTTTGGCTATTACGATATTTTTGGCTATTCCCTTTCCAAACATCAGGTGCTCGTTGCAGGGAAGTCCGATCATCGCTTATGATGGCTCCATCGTCAGCAACGGATAACTAATGCACTTAAGAGTCCGTCACTTTTCCCTCAAGCAGGTAATCTAGAAAATATTAACCACAATAAAACAATCTAATGATTGCTGACACCGAAAGTGCAAAAAGAGAATCAAAAAAATAACAAATTTTCACTTATAACCCCACTACCACTACCATTTTTCATTCGCCAATTCTTAGTAAAACATATTTTCCACAATTCATCGGCAATAGGTAGATACCTACCCTCCTAACTCTCCCCTACTAAATAATAAATTGCGCTGTCATGCGGTCTTAGCCAAAGCAACAGCACCGCGCCACTTTTATCGCATTCAAAGCAGAAGCTTTTGATATGAATAATCTTTGCGAATAATTGTTACCAAAAATTCACCACACCACACCACACCGCACCCGACACAGCTGCTGCAAAGCGAAATGAGAATTTAATTAGTCTACGACAAGCGAAAGAGTGAAAACTTTGGCAATTTTCTGCATTTGTGTCTCATTTCTAATTTCAGGTACAAGCGAAGCACTGCTTAATGACGGCAATGAGGTGAACACGAAGAGTGCCTTTGCCTGCAGAGAAATTTCATCACAAGATTGTGTGCCCGTCGTCCACTCCATCGGCACAAGATATGGGTTTAATGAAAATTTAATTAGTTTATTATTACTTGTGTTTTCGAATTGTCTGTGCAAAAATCCGAGGCTCAAGTTTCGTTTGAAACGCTTGTCTCGACCTAATCTATCTTATTTTTGTGACACGTAATTAAACAAAAAAAATCTTGTTACTCTTCAATTTCGTCCTTTTTTTTTTTGTTTATTTTTCTTTTTTTGAAAGAAATGAACTTTGTTGATTAATAATGAAACATTAATATCTCATCAAATTGGACATTAACCGAATCGAAAATCGTGTTCCATATCTTCCAGTTGTCCTGAAAATATTATCATTTTACCCAATTAGTTGAGATATTTTTGATTATGAGTATGAGTACGAGTGCAGATGATCCCCATCGTAATTACTCTTTGATTACATAAAGTATAATTAAAATATAATCAGTTTCAGATATCATATCCTTTCTGCTGTTGATGTCGAAGGAAACACACATACACAGTTTCAACAGTGATTTTCAATAAAAATCAATCGAGCCAGTCCTTACCTCAGGGAAAGATACATCACATCAATTGAATTGTGTAAGTCTCTCTGCCGCATTTCGTTTGCTGCTAAAAATAAACGGATAAGACATTTATATTAAAATTTTTGTTTTTTTGTTTTGCTTTTATTGAAATGGCAGTTACTATTGTTTGGCAAGGATTCCCTCCCGTATCCAAGACTTTGATAATTTGCGAATCCATTGAAGCAGTTATTGGGCCGGCAAATGTTGAAATTCCCTGAATTAAATGAAATGAAATGGATAGCTACTGACTTTGTAAACTTTGATGAGTTTGAATTATGGATTACTTTTCGGATGCCAAGTTGTATTGTATTGTATTTTGGTTGTGTAAGGACAACAACGAAGACGACGGTCAGTGACATAGGGCACAGCCATTGTCGGTGGTACGTAATAAATAAGAATTTTTGTTTTGCTCCGAATAAAGGATCCTGCGAAGCGTTTTATTTATTACTCATGGCTGTTGTTATCCTTCTTCTAATTCTTATTCTGATTAAGTTGAGGTTTTTTTTTGAGTATTCGAATATAGCTATCCTTTGCTGAGGTTAGAAAAATGGGTGTGCTATTGAGAGCTTTTGTTTTTGCACTTTTTGAATAAATGTCCGTATGTTGTTTTTTTTGAGGGGGTGAGGGAGGACACAAATAAGCGGATTACTGTTAGTAAATAGTTCTGTACAAATATAGAATATACATATTATATAAATGTAGGTTGTCGTAGATGGAAAGGGGAATGCTATTGGCATAGTGGGTTAAATGGAGGAAATCTTTGAGGATTTCGTTTCCTGACTTAGTGGATCCCGGTGTGAGTTATACTCACTCACACATACATGTATGCTGAAAAGACAAGCGGGATTAAGAAAAGAATTTCTATCTATTTTTTTCTTTATTGCTTTTCCTTGTAGATTTATGTCGTTTTTGCCGGAATTACTGTTAGGTAGCTCGAGGGTAGATTATGCGTGTGGCAAACATCAAATAAATGACAAGAGATAATTTCTTTGATGTGGATTATATACAAACGAATGCGGCATACCATTTAATGGGAACCTACCTATATATTAAGGTAGAACAGAATTCGGTTTCTGCACTTTCATATACGGATTTGTTTTTAGGTTGTTCAGAAGATCTCTATGTGAAACCACTCTAAAAGCTATCCCTGCGAATAAGTTTACTAGTGCAGGTAGATGGAATAATTTGGGCAGCAAATACGTAATGTTCAACAGATTAAGACAGGTTCTGTTTTTGAGAGAGCTGTAGGCTGATTCCAGAAAATGGTCTACTTTCTTTCATATTGTTTTTTTGAATACGAATTTGTTAAAAAATAAAAGGGACGCAAGCGCCTGCAGATATTAGTTGATTCTGCCCCTAGTTATTACTTATTAAATTTCTATTTAATAAACCAATAGGTTGAAAGACATACATATATCCTTGACTTTTCCAGGTGAATTGTTGAGTAATATGATACCTACTGGTGAAGGGATCGTTTCCACTTTTCAGTGAGATTGTATGATATTGTGTTCCGCCTGAAGGATATTTTTAGTTTTCCGTTGATAAGGTGGAATCCTTTATATAAAAAAAGCATAGTAAATGTTCGGTCCTCTGTGTGGCGTTTCTGTCCGACGCAGAATTACTCGGAAACTGATATCTGGAATAAAGGTAGATCATGGCCTGAAAGTGTGCAAAATTATATATTTTTCTTAATTTAAAAGACGGAGCTACGTATGAGTATCAAACTGACAGTGCCATATAGATTGGGAAAATGGATTATTCAAGAACCATAATATGGTAGTTGTGAAATAAATCGAAACAATAAAATATGGCGCCATCTAGATTGGAGAAGATCATAGTTGATAGCTCTCCAACCGTAATTAAAATAAAGAGTCGAGGCTGAATGTTTTTTTCGAACAGCTTCGCCGCGATTTTAAAATCTCACCCCACGGAAACATAGAACCTTAATGGAATAAACTAATGTTTGTCAACTGTGTGGAAGAGTTTAAGTCTGAACCAATATCAAACAATTGCGGTTGACGAACTTCAGTTGTAAGAGATAAGTCGGTTTGCCATTAAGCAATACAATTATTGAAAGATCGTTCTCATACATGAGCGCTACTATTTATAATAAAGCCGTTTTGAAATAAAAATTCAGTTTTTGGATCCGTTAATTCCCATTAGAATTAGTTTTAATGTGAAAAATATTCTCTGCTCTAATTTCAAACCCAACGCGTTTACTTCCAGGATGTGCAAAAAATACGCCGTTGGAGGCAATACCTATATGACCACTTATTTTGAATATATATGACAAGGCTTCGCTTATGTATCACTTGAGGTTTTTATTTTGTTTATTTAATTAATAAAAGTTAGAACGCGCGGTGCAATGTGCAGTTTTGGTGACACCGGCCGACTCCTGTCAAAGGTAAATATATGCCACCTGAAGCAATGAAACCCGAGCTTAAAAATTTCAAAGTCTACATTTCACCATCATCATTCTGATCCAGGGGAGGTATGTAATCGCATTTTAACGGATGGTACCCAAACCTGTCAGGGTTCAAGTGCTAGAGCTTTGTTGGAATGTGGTTATGGCGGAGACCTACGATTTTAAAAAGGCTTTGTATTACAATATACGCACGTACTGTGTGAACGTCTCAAACATTTCTGCAACACACTAATCGGCACGTACCAGTGTGGCTTCCGGCCCGGCAGATCAACTGTAGACCAAATCTTCACACTAAGGCAAATCCTGGAAACGACCAACGAATTTCAAGTCGAGACACACCATCTCTTCATCGACTTTAAAGCCGCATATGAGAGCATTCATCGTCAGGAGCTTTTTGTGGCGATGATCGAATTTGTGATCCCGTCAAAACTGTTCCAGATGTGTCGCATAACACTAGATAACACGCGATGCCATGTGCAATTTGGCAGCAGCTCACCTGAACTCTTTCAAATATGCACCGGATTTCGACAAGATGATGCACTATCATGTGACTTCTTTAATCTTGCTCTTGAGCAGATAGTGCGCAAGGCAGGTGTCAACTCGGAAGGCACTATCTTGACATCATAGGACGCTCCCAACGTGCCGTGGTAGAGGTTTTCGACGATATTGAAGAACAGACGAAGTTAGTTGTTCTTGAAGTAAATGAGGACAAGACTAAATACATACCATTAACAAACATCTATCCACCGACTAGTACAGAATATCACTGTTGATAGCAGCAACTTCGAGGTAGTTCATCTACCTTGGTGGAATATCAACTTTACGAATGACAACCTGGTGGAGATCCGACGAATAATTACCCTAGTAAGCCGCTGCTACTTTGGTTTGACAAAACAAATGGGTTCAAAACTCCTAACTCGAAGTACAAAGTGTATAAAGCTCTATAGAACCCTTATCCTGCCAGTTCTGCTGTACGGTGCCGACTGCTGGATGATAAGCAGGTTGGTAAGGAGACTAATTGGATGTACCTAGTCCAAAAAGGCAAAACTCGTCGGGCTCGTGTGGCTCGGCCACATTGAGTGAATGAACAATGCTCCAGCTAAGGCCTGTCGGTCTGTCCGGGCACCGTATGGCGAAACGGTTCGACGGATTTGCTTCAAAGTTCCTATGCAAGTTTTTTTGGGGTAAAATCTCACGGAATTTTTTTTACATTTTGCTTTTTCGCTTAAATAACGGTACCTGCCATACAATTTTTTTCCTGAATATCACTTATGATTTTTTTTCGAGAAATTAATTCCAAGGATTTTGGTATTTTTTTGTACTAAGGATACTTGGGATGGAGACAAAAATATTGCATACTGAGTTTTTGGCAAAAAATTCGAATAATGGGAATTTATAAAACAGCCACTATCTAAAAACTAATGAAGGGAATTCCGAAAAATTTTACAAATTTTTTTAAAAATCTGCGTACTTCGATTTATTATTTATTTATTTTTTTTTTTTCAAATATCGATTTTCTTTAATTTAATTTACAATCGTTTTCTCAACAACGGCTCAAATGATTTTGATCAATTTTTGAATTGTAAACAAATCTTAGTTCAGGTTTTGAGAAAATCTAATTTTCAAAACTTAAAAAGTGATTTAAAAATGCACATCATGTAGCGACAAAGTTCCGTATTACGCAGTCGTGCACTTTATTACATCCTGATATTCTTAATGATGCAGCCGATGTCATTAGGGATAACTCCTTTTGCTGTTGAAAGTTTAAATAAGGAAGTCTGAGGTTTGACTTTTCAAAATGATTGCAGGTATTCCATCCCGACCCGCAGAGTAATCTTCCTTCAGGTTAGTAATTTTCTTCGACAGTTTCAGATAGTATAGTTATTGAAGTTAAGAAACTAGATTTTAAGTAGGAGAACAATTTCGGATCGAGGTGTAATCTGTTATCTGAAAAAGATTGGCGGAAAAACTAAGAAAAAAGTTTGCTAATAGGTGACGACTCGAATCCAAAATGGAATCGACTAGATGTATAATTATTAGACTATATTTGAAGCATTGATGAAATGAAAGAAGCGCTTGGTATCGGTTATAATACCAGAGTACATTCGGTTAAGGTATGTTGGCATATTGATATTTTTCAATTCCAAATCAGCGCGTATAATTAGGTACAATCGCCACAATGGCAGAGTTAAATCCTATGAAACATTTTTATTGCAATTTGAAATGTTGAAAGGTCAGAAGGAACAGACAAATTTAATTTATTTTTTTTCTGGGGTAATAGTTTTGTTTACTTCTGTTGTCAAATGTCAAAACATTGTCATATAGAATTTGCAAAATATAGTTAGACATATCCTATTGTCCTCCTTAGTAGATGCATAGCATTTAAGTCAAGCGAAGTGCAAAATCTTGTAGTACTGAGAAGGCTACATGATTGCAAAGACTTATTTATTCGTAAGATAGTGAACTTATCCCTAATATGGAGGGAATGTGTGATGTGGGAAAAATGTTTTATGAATTTGCTGACTAAAAATAGACCATCACAACACAAAATCTTAGGTGCCAGTACACAGTACAATCAAGGATTGTCGGACGTCTTTAAACTCGAAAAAAATATATCTTGGCCAATAGTTTGATTGTGACTTGTACTTTAAAATCTCATTTTAAACTATATATAATGTTGACACTTCACATTATTGGATTAATCGTTTATTCTTCTTGCCCCTGCCCCGATGACTAATGATGAAAATGGTAAAAATCTCAGCTTTTTGTTAATAGACATATTTTGCGGCGAATAAAGGCATAAGTTGACTTATGCCTATTTTAATTACTGTATCTCAAATGCTTTAACATTTATAGCTGAATGAATACCAGAACAAGCCACAAGCTACATATCTGTAGCTATCGAAATTTAAAACTTGAAATACGTCTTGTAAAAAATGACAAAAAGTGAGTTATGCTGTTATTCCTTACCGCTACAAAAAAAATGTGTCCAATCAAATTAAGTACTTGCACTGATAAATTGTATCGAGTTAAATCAATTGTCCTTAGGAACCGCGCGCACTGGAACTTTGAGAAATTTCTCGAGAATTATCCCTTGGCCCCTGTCCTATGGATATGCTGTAAGATGCTGATATGATATCAGAAATCCATCTGCGATAAAATTACCACGTTAACTTTCCTCAGACTTCAGTCAGACTCTGAACCAGGGAATGAATGCCATCGTATTTTCAAAGATGGCTTCAAAACCGGACAGGGGTTTGGTGCTGGAGTCTTTGTAGAATGCGATAATATTAGACTTCATTACCCCTTGGGTAAACATGCATCTGCTTTCCAAGCGGAGATTTTTGCCATCCTAATGGCTATGCGCTATATTGTGAACAACCGGCGGAGGACTAAAGGCATTTTTCATCCACACTAGCATCCAAGGAACTGAGATCTACGATGAGCTTGCTAGGCAAGCTTCAGAAGAAAATTCTTTCAAGCCCCGAACCTGAACCTTCCACCGATGCTTGGGTTTCTCGTGAACACAAGATGGTGGCGCGATTGCGGTGGATGTAGACAGACCAAGCTATTGCGGCCGGACATTTGCAAAAAGTCTGCATCTTTTCTTCTATCTCTTAGGAAAATTGACTGCAGGCTGTTTGTAGGCGTTATTTCGTGCCACCAAGCTTTTGCTAAACACTTAAATGTGTTGGGCTCAAGCGACACCACTACCTGTCCTTCTTGCGGTGAGGAGGATGACACAGCAGAACACTTTCTCTGCAGTTGTCCGGCCTATGCTCGCATCAGGTGGCGGATTTTCGGGGCTGATGGTGAGTGC
Source organism: Ferdinandea cuprea (assembly GCA_963576555.1). Classification (NCBI taxonomy): domain Eukaryota; kingdom Metazoa; phylum Arthropoda; class Insecta; order Diptera; family Syrphidae; genus Ferdinandea; species Ferdinandea cuprea. The sequence goes on along the minus strand of OY754958.1, from coordinate 129,367,497 downwards.
CGAACATCTAAGCTCTTCATCACTGAAGCTCATCTTTCTTCAAAAGACGGGAAAACTAAGTACATTACTATAAAGTTTCTGCATGGACCGGCAAAGTAGACTAGGAGTTGTGTCTCAGCGCTCCATCGGATAGTAGCAACCTCCGAAAGAAGTAAACAATTCTTACAAAAACTATAATGTTGAAGCTATTTCTTTTGCTGTAGTTGAAGTTTAAATCTTAAAAAAAAACAGTCACTGAGATCTCAAAATACTCAGTTGTCTCTTTAAAAACAGTATTTCACTGTAACCTGGTTGCTGTCTGTGATCCCTACACGCAGCTTTGAAACATATACATATATACGCTTTAGGCACGGGAAAAGTGTGAGGTATTCGTTGTTTCTGATAATTATTCGTCAGGCTAATGAAAGGTATACGTTTAAATTAAGTTAGACTGAGTCACCTTTGGTTGCATTTACATACACACATTTACCTAGGTAGGTACCGAAATAATTTTATGTCTTCTTTACAACTTTCCAAAAAGTTGAATAAAAAAAGGTTCTCCAAATCACGTGCTATTAATGCACCATTTTTAGACTATCAAACATATTTAACCCTGAGCCATTACCTCAACACCATCCCAGGTAATAAACTTTATTTTTTTTTCATTAACATAAAAAGGTGAGGAGGCCAAATCCTATGTTTTTTCCTGACCACAGAAGTTTTGCTGCTTATTCCAAATTTTCTTTTTTTACATTCAATTAACAAATTGGTATCCGAAAAATATTTCACATTATAGCTACAACATTTTATGGACGACCAATAATAATAATTTTATGTCCACGCGTTACTTTTTTTATGTCGACCTAAACTTATGGCCTTTTTCTCAAGTTTATAACGAAATTAAAGAAAGTCGTTAAATTAGAAAGAGTCCACAACCCCCGATACTTTTATCAGTCAAAAGCTGTATTTATCTTACTGCCTGTAGCGGTTCTCATCCTTTTAGAGTCCATATAAAGTCATTCAAAGTTTTAGACTTGGCGAGCTTTTTTTTTTCTAACGGAATGTTTCATATACAACGACTTTACTTTTGTGTAGTTGTTGAATTGTCAGCGATAAAATTTACTTCTTAACCATTTAATTACAGACGCGCAGAAAGCATTAAAAGGCGAAACAAGGATTCAATGTAGTGTTGGCTTAAAAAACTTACTTAAATGAAGTTTCTCTTTTACAAAGAGAAGGTGGCTTCCTTGGGGCAATTTTATAAAATTTTAATAGGATAGGTCTTACACTTGAAGATAGGTCACCGACGAAGAGGGTAATTGAAATAATTATCAAAGTAAGTTCGTCTCATTTTATCGAAGTGTCCTTTGACTAATAAAAATAATAATATAAGTGCAATGCTTCGCAGAGGTGCAGCAGAGAGGATTTTACTCTTTGCTATTTTACAATGGGTTTACTTATTGCTTTAGGTGATTTGTAAAAGTTATTCTCCTTTGAAATGGTGGGTAGATGTAGAACAGATGGAGGCCCCTCTGGACAATAGGTGTAAGACCTTGTAACAGTTTTCCTTAAAATTCAATAGGGTTTTTTTTCGGGATTAATAGTTTATATTGAGGAGGTTTGAATAGATCAAAGTGATATCTATGATGCTTATTGAAAGCAAACAAAGTCCTTCCGTATTAACTTTTGAAGAAGTCGAAATATAGTACATATTCTTCCCAGGGTACCAGAATGGTGATTTTTTAAATTATTTTTAATACGCCCAATGCAACGTCCAGAATGTAGAATAAAAAACATTTTAAAGCTGTAGTTGATATGAAATTAACGAATAGAACCTTGACAAAATATGCAGCCACTAAAGTAGTTAACAAGTTTGACATCTTTACAATTTTTTTGACACGGCTACATTTTATGTGTTTTTTTTGAAAAACATTTTTTTATTTTATGAATTTTATAGAACGAAATAAAACGGCATAAATTATGTTCTTAACGTTTTATTATTTGGGGCATATAGGGATAGTGATAGGCTATCATGCCACCAGCCTTGCCACCAGATGGTGCATAAAACCATCCGTGATACTTGTTGTTTCCATGGCTTAATAGGTCATTTGTTTCTGGTGACTTTATTTGGTCATACCTATCTATACCAATTTAGATAATATTTGTAATATTATATAAGCGACCGGCCTACTTTTTAATAATAGATTCTAGTGGTTGCACATACTAACCCTGTACACCTCCTAACACATCTTCTCGGATAGTCAAGCAGCACTACAGGCATTAGCATCCTATACTTTAGTGTCCAAGTCAGTAAAAAGCTGTTGCTTTACAAAACCTAGCGAAGCAAAATAAAGTCAAACTTGGATGGGTACCGGGCCACCAAGGTATTGCAGGCAACGAGCTTGCAGACGAGCTAGCTAGAGCAGGATCGGAATCTGTCCTCCTAGGACCAGAACCCTATTGCAGTGTCACCTGGGCTACTGCTCTAAGGCTAGTGAACGTTTGGGAAACAAAACTTTGTCTTACCCACTGGGAAAGTGTTCCGAGTTTGACAATCTAATAGATTCAGTAGGCCTTAAAGGAAATCCTACTCTTAGGTAAGAAGAATATTAGGAAGCTGGTGGGTTTCCTCGAAGGACATTGCAACCTGAAGTATCACCTCAACAAAATGATCCTGTGTCAAGAAATCGAGTGTAGATTCAGGCTAGAGGACGATGAAACCTCTGAACACATTTTATGTGAATGCCCGGGCAATCTTTGGTTAAGACAAAAGAGCTCCTATCAACAGCAGAACTGATGAACTCTGCAACTAGGGACGTGGTGACTTTTATCAGGGAAATCACACGTCTATTGTTATACCTTTTAGATACAATAGACCTATCTGGTGGCAGTGTCAGCCAACTGGGCAAGGGAATTAAAAAAAATAAAAAATATAGGTACACCTCCTAAATCACAAGCACACCATCGCTCTCCTACATTTAGTATAACCATTAAGTTGCGATCAGACGATCATCCAAACTTGTCAACCGGATGACATTCTGACGTCACTATGACGTAGAATTTGTACTAAAGTTGTCATACAGTGTCATCGCCTGCCATTTACTGAACATTTCATCCAAATACCAATGTCAGATGACATGCAGATGACAAGTGAATTATACGTTTTCTGTCATCAGCATGTCATCTGGGTGGCACATTCGGACCGTTTGATCGCAGATTTAGAACTAATTTTACAAAGTTGACAATTTCTCATAGTTTTATAGATCACAAGCGAAAAGTCATGTTTCGAGTATTTACATTGGCACGTTTGCGTTGAAATATTACGCTGTTTTGGAACATATGCATGTGGAACCCATCGTTTAGGCAATATTATACACAATTACAAAATAATTTTGTAATAGGTTTGCAGTATCATCTTAGAACTAAGAGAGGCAAGCGATCCATCTTTCTAGCATAAAATAATATGTTTCCTTAGTTAATTCTATGTACCTAATTCTGTACCTAATTTTGTGGGACAATTTTAGACAATATTTTTCTCTGAGTGTATATCGTACGGCGTAGCATTTTATATGGTAAATTACATCACCTGCACTTAATGGATACAGCTTCCTTCAACTCGAGTGTACCTATGTACTTTGAAGAAATTTAAGAGGAATTTTTTAACCATAGGATATACTCCTGGAAAATAAAATACATCCTCACGCTCTCTGTCGTTGAATAAATTACTCTATTGAGGGCGGTGTGGGATATTATATTGTTAAAAGCTTCCCTCTTATTAGGAGTTGGTGCTCAATTTGCAGGTGAATTTCCAAGCTGCGAAATATGTGTCCTTTCGTAATTGTTCAGTTTGATTAAGTACAATTTGAGCCGCTATGCTTGAACTTCATTTACGAATTTATTATACCGCCTATTTTCTGTACAATATATCTACTAGCTTAGACAATTACAAGCTTCTGTAGAAGCTTGTTGCATTTTTTTTTACAGGTTCTAACTGATTTTTTTTTATCTATTATAAAGGCTTGTACCATGCAGTATGTGATCACAGACGCTTAGGGGTTAAGTGCATCAAGTCCGACTTGTACCATCTAAAAGTTTTTATTGCTGCCCCACCTCTTGCGAAAGTCTGACAACCATCTAAAAATAAGAACTGCCATTTGAAACTTCTCAGAAATAAATGGAAGTTCGGAATCGGCAGAAAACTGTGGGCCCCCTTGATTCGAGCATGACAGCTATGTAACAAAATGGAACAGTGACCACTTACACTTTTTTTGCCAGTCGTAATGCACTACTTTTCGCTTGGATCGAACCCCTCTTTGGCATTTTGAAAGTAGATATTTTTAACTTTGTGCTCAACAAAAACTTGTTCCGTTTTTGGTTTGGCATTTAAGTCAAAGTCTTAAACCTATTTGCTGATAGTTTTAAAAAAAAGCTCGCATAACTTCACTAATTGGGTAATAAAATTTCGACAATACTCTGTTTAACATTTAGTTTTTCAAAGGGTTTGTACCTAATTTATGACGCCTTTTCTATTAAAAAAGCTAGAACAGTGTGAATTTTCCGTGATGAAGGCTTGCATGAAAGTTTCAAACAAACATACATCTGAGATAGGCACTTTGTACCTTAGATAGTTTTGAGGAGATAGAAAGAGGGACTTAAATGTCTGAAGTCCTTTTCTGTCGTGTGGATTTGTTTATCCCCCATGCCTGTGAAATGCTGTGTTTCCTGCATCACAATATTCATCATTCTACTTAGGTCTGAGTAGAATTATGCTCTTTTTATCCTTTGGTTTGTTAGTTATGACACCTTTCTGCTAACAAAGTATAAGCATCCTGTTTGGATCAGCGAATTGAGAGTCCTGTTGAGGCGTGTAGCAGCCGGGGAAGATATTTCCCATTAGAGTCAATATCAGAGCCTCAAACACCTGTTGGCTTCTTTTTGCAGTTTTCTTAATGAAGGGGGTACATTTCCCTCTTTTCGAAACATTTTGCGAGGTTTCGCAGAATAAAATCAAAACGAAACTTATATTACTGCTGCCCCATTGTGATGTCATTTACCCTTTGTTAGGATGACCGTAAAAGACAAGTCACAATTGCTATAATTATTTAAAGAAAATGACGTTGTGTGAACAGAAGCCACGTTGAACTGAGTTCATTTCATAGAAGAGCATTATACTGCCTTATTTTAAGCCGCTGTTGCGTCCAGACTAATGGACCTTTATATGACCATGATGACCCACAATCTGGAAGCTGTGGCAAACAAAGTGGGGCTCATAATAAACACAGCCAAAATAAAAGCCGTAAGTACTTCTATCACATTATCAGCCAGGATGTCAAGAAAGTTGACAACATTCTCTATCTAGAAAGTGTGGTCTCATCTGACCGCGGCATCACTAAACTGGATGCGTGCAGCGGAATCGGGAAGGCTAAAGCTGCATTCGGAATGGTATCCAAAATCTGTAGAAGAAATATTATCAGGTTAAGAACCAAGCTGCGACTATTCCGCTTCAACGTAGAATCGACGCTGTTTTATGGGTGCAGTTCTTGGAAGGTGGATACCACTTACACCCACAAGCTGCAAGTCTTCGTAAATAAATGTTTAAAAATTATCCTGAGGATATTTTAGACGAACCGTATCTCCAACGAACAGCTTTATCAAAGAAAGGGCCTAGAACCTATTAACATTACTATACGGAGGAGAAAGTGGCAGCGGATTGCAGAAACCCTACGGCACGCAGACAAATCGATTGCGAAGTATGCCATGCACTGGAATCCGCTCACGTAGGCTGGTAGAACAGCGAGACGCCCTAGGCCTACGTGGCGCAGAACTGTCGAAGAGAAAACGAACTCTTTAGGAATGAGTTGGCAAGAGCTGAAACGCGTTGCAGAACTCTGAAAAAGATGTCGTGGAGGTGTTGTTGACGCCCTATGCCTCGCCAACGTGTAAAAGACTTTTGCATGTATGTCCAGCTAGAAAGCGTACTAGCAGCTTTGCTGCTTCGATGTAGAATTTTCCTAGGTAGCGTTGAGGTGCTTTCATTAAGCCGTTCCATTTTAATAGTATGTGTTGGAGCAGAGCCGTCGTCATTCCACAAAAATTGTATTTTTAAATCTGGCGTCCATTTTATACCATTCGCCATATTTTTGTATGTTATAAATTCACATTATTCCACATTTTAAACAATTGAATTAACATAGCGTCTTAAACTTTAGTATTTTATTTCGCTCGCTCTTCGGTCTTTTATTATTTCATTGTTATTGTTGCAATTGAAGTCCTTATACTTAGAAAAAATCGTAATTTGCATCCGTTTTGCAATCGGTCAAATTAAAACAAACAGGCCTACCTATTCTCATTCGAGTTTGAATAGAGGTCTCACAAAGGTTGGTGGTCAAAGAAATATTCGAACGTTTAGTATTTGTTCTGCTATCTCTACGTCTTCATTGCACAATCTGCAGGTATTGTTTTTGCTATTCCCATGGCCATCAGTGTTCTGTGAGGAAGCCTTTAACTAGTCGAATTTACCTTCTACTTATTTGCCGTTTGACAAGAAATTTTTCGCTTGACTGTTTCTGTCGGTTTCCGTCCAGAAATGTTTTCAAACAACTTTTTGTGGTGGTAAACGATGTGGAACCTGTTCTGGCTAGTGCGTCTGCTTTTTCATTGCCTTCACATCCACTGTGTCATGGCACTTTAATCCAACTTGGATCATGTAAATGGAAAAAGGTACCACTCGGAAGTGTTAATATTCTCCTGAAAAAGTATCGTTATAATTTCTAACCTCATCGAATGAACAGTTACCCCATTTTTTTTTTGTCGGAGGTTGCTACTTACTATCTGATGCAACTAAAGGTTCATTGTACTACGATTCAGACACCTTACATTAATGTACTTAGTTTTTCCGTCTTTCGAAGAAAAACGAGGAGCTTCAGTTCAGTGAACCTTGCCTAGCTAGCTCATCCGAGATCTCATTTCCCTGGATGCCTGTGTGACCTGGTACCCAGACAAGATTCACTGTGTTCAGTCTTCCGATCAAATTCAGAGAAAGTGAAAGTCGTATGTCATCGCGTTCCACAAAGACTCCAGCACCAGACCCCTGTCCGGTTTTGGAGCCATCCGTGAAAATACGATGCCTTTCAATCCATGGTTCAGAGTATGACCGAAGTCATTCCGTTACCTAAGGAAAGTTGATGTGGTCGCAGATGGAATTCCGGTATCATTGCATCTTGCAGCATATCCATAAGACAGGGGTCAAAGGATAATTCTCGAGCAAGTTCTTCAAAATTCTAGTGCGCATGGTGCCAACATCCACCACCTGAGCGTACACCCCATGATATACAAATCGAGGTGAGGGAAGATTCACCAAAGCATCTAGAGCAGAGCCCGGGCTGCTAGGGTAGGTCCCTGTGCAGCCGTTCTTTGGAGTTTGGCAAAAGAAGCAGTAACACGTTTCCGCGAAAGCCTGTCCCACCAAGCAACTGATGCGTATGAGAGTAGCGGCCTAATCATGGCCGTATAGATCCAAAGGACCGTTTCGGAGACAAGCCCCATGTCTTACCAAAAGCGCCTTTACACTGCCAGAAAGTCGACAGTGCTCTATCGGTTTTTGATTCGGCGTGTTTGGACCATAGAAGTTTTTTTATCGAGGATTACACCCAGATATTTGACTTTATCGGATTAGGAATGGTGACACCTTTAAGCACGAGATGGGACAGACCAGTGACGATTCTCCTTCTCGTAAAGAGAACAACCGTGGTTTTAAAAGGATTCACTGAAAGCCCATTACTAGTGCACCAGACATCGATTAAATGCAGAGATCTCTGCGCTTGAGAGCAGACAGCCCCTAGATTTGAACCGACAGAAAGAACAGCGTCATCATCCGCATAAGCTTGTGTGTAGTTTCCAGGAAATTTTTTTCAGTAAGAAGGGAGACAGACTTATGGGTCTAAAGCTTTTGGAGAGAGTGTGGTCAGACTTACGAATTTTTTGTATGAAAACCACTTTAACCATACGCCATTGAGAAGGTATATAGGCCAAGGCCAAGCAATAGGATGCAATAGCATTTTTGATAGCATCATCAGTCACCACTCCCGATGCAAGTTACCCCATAGTGGGGCTCCATAAAGCTGCACAACATTTTCTGTTGATACAACTTTCCCAAATGGAAACCTGAAATTTGACTTTAAAAAAGCGATGTTCCCAAAACTTATTATTCTCATACCACATCGATTTGTTCTCGCCACAATAAACATCCTCGATTAGTAAATCATAAAATCTTCTCATTTGCATAACTCCAATCATCCATCGCCCATCAATCATTGCTATCGTCGACCATAAAAAGTCACACCATATCTCTGATCTATTAATCTGTTCACTTTAACACTAACTACATCCATGTCTAATTTGACTAACAAGTTAAAACAACCCTAAATCTCATTTCAAAAGGAAAACATCAGAGATATTTTATCAACCAGACGACAACCCCAGCTAACACATCATAACCGAAAACTCATCTCCATCGGAAGCATTTTGTCCAATTGTACTCCTTCCTCGTCTACTCCTAGATCCCTCTCTCTCTCTCTCTTTAGCTTAGCAAATAATAATTTCCCCACTGTTTTAGTATGACAAAAAATCGAGGCGGTTTGAGAAGGGAAGTGAAGTGAAGAGGAAATGCATAAGTACTATCACCAGCTTAAAAATTATACGAAATATCCTTTTTAATGGGTCCGAGTACATTTTAGTCATTTTACGAGTGGTGCCATCGAGGGCACAGCGACTATCTCTGACTATGTATATTTATCCTTCTTTCGTGAGCAAAAGTGTGGGATGCTGTGGCAATGCTGCGTCTGATGAAGTATAACGGCGGACATTTATACACTGGTATCGTACATTGGGTAGCTTCTGAAAAAGGGTGTCCCTTAAGTGGCGATAGTAATTTGTTATGGTTTTTCCGGAAAAGGAGCAAAAATAAAATTTAATTTATGCTAAGTAGACAAAGTTGATGACGGTGATTTTGGTAAAAATTATATCTATCTTATTCTCACCAGAAAGGATATATTAAAATTTTAATATTCTTGCAAAAAGGTTTTAACGCACAGTAAACTCTTTCTCTTTTCAGGATATTTTTCATTGATCACATCTGATATATAATTATATATATGGTGAGTGTTTTGTATATTTTATAATTATAAAATGTTTAGAAATTTACTATAAGGCATTCAATAAAATTTACTTTATTTCGGCAAGAACAAGCAAACGGCCTTACTAGACAAAGCTTATGTTAAAAAAAAGCGAGTTAATAAAATCGCAGTACCGGGAACAATACTTCTCTCTTTTTTATGGTTTCCTGTTTTATAGGGGAGAGATTAAGGTTATGGGCAATTTAGATGATATCGGTACGGCAATCACTGGAAAACACCTGCCAGCCATTCGAGATCTAATCATCAACGCTTGTCAAATTGAAGCTGAAAAAATGGACCTTATACAAATTAGCAGACATGAGATCCTTAAGGAAAGCGCATAATTTTACGACTTTGATCGCTTTTCTTTTTTTTTTAAGAAGAAGTAGAGTACAGGCAATTCGGACTTTTGCTGGAGAATTCGAAATTAAAATCTGTGGGCCTTGGAAAAAATGTTTATGATACCTTGGTACAAAAAGATTTTGTGTCGTTAAACTAGCATATTTTAGTCGTTCCATTCGCTTTTTATCTTCATTCTGGAAGCAATGCTGACCTATAAAAACCCAAAACAACTATTAGTTCCGAAAATAAATTATGCATGAGCTACAAAATACTAAAATAAACTACAAACTGTTGGGTCTTAAAATTTAGTTAAGGGTTAATACTATGACAAATTGTCACTCTTTTTATGGGTTTTCTTTTTAACACATAGTTTTAAACATGGTTTTCGGCACATGACCCTTGCGACGACTTTAGGAATTATGATTTAAATTTCTTTGTCATTATTATTATTTTTTTTTTTATTGAAACTTTAAAATCAAAATTACTAATGTGTTGAACAACACTTTTGCTTATTAATCTAACGGCGGCTATTATGTTTTGTACGCTCTTTTGCTATCGGTACTGCATGCAGTATTAATTCAATCATTAGGTTGTCGAACAAATTTCGCAGCAAGATTGAAGAAAGATAGTTCAGATATAGTGTTTGTATGGTGAGTTCATAAAATGCGTGGGCACAATGTTCAACGCGGCGTGGCTGCTCAACGCATAATGAGAAAAATAGGAACCACGGGATGGAGTATGGAGAAAAAAAAAATTTTTTTAACCGAAAAAAAGGGTTCATCCGAAGAACTTCCACTTATCTTTTACAAATGATTGGGGTCCAGTGCTTTATTAGTTCGAACTTCCTATTCACCAAAATAACATTCATTTATGAATAATATAAAGATTTTTAAAATGTTTTAGAAGTTGAAACAATAGCATTACATATGGTCCACCAAGTTTGTCAAAGTTTGTCAAAGTTTGTCAAAGACCAAGTTTGGCGCAAAAGTAATCCTCCTATCAGAAAATGCTATACATTTTGCGATTGGCCCCTAATGTCAGTTCTGTTTTGACATTTGTGTAGTAAACACATGCGAAATACACGATAATAAACAATGTTACGCTACACTGCTCCAGAACGCGGAATATTGGTGACTATTTATTTGAGCAATAATCGGTCGGTGACTTTGGCACAACGTGAATTTCATCACAGATTTCCTAGCCGTCCAACGCCTACTGGGTAAACACTGCGACGTTTAGCCGCTCGCCTCGAAGAGACTGGCACAACACGAGATGCTGCCAGGCGTGGCAGACCCCGGAGTAGCCGTTCTGCAGAGAATATTGCTGCTGTAGCCGAAGATGTCATGGAAGCGCCGTCGACATCGACCAGACGACGTGGCACGAAAATGGGTATCAGTCAAAATTTACGCTTCTGGAGCACTGAAAATCCGCGTGTAACCCACGAAGAGCCATTACACCCGCTCAAAGTCACTGTATGGTGTTCTGTTTTCGCTGGAGGAGTCATCAGAACTTTTTTCTTCGAAGACGTCGCGGGCCAAACGGTTACTGTGAATGGTGAGCGCTACAGAGCAATGATCAACGAGTTCTTTTTGCCGCAACTTGATGAATTGGGATTCGAAAACATGTGGTTCCAACAGGACAGTGCAACGGCACACACTGCACGTGCCACAACCGATATGCTGAAGGATGCATTTCCCGGGCGCCTAATCTCCCGTTTTGGCGATTTACACTGGCCAGCAAGATCGCCTGATTTGACCGCTCCAGACTTATTTTTGTGGGGCTTTTTGAAGTCGCGGGTTTATGTCAATAAGCATCAGACTCTTGCAGCTCTTAAAGGCAATATCCGTCAAGAATGTGAGGACCTATCGCCGAAAGTTTTGGCCAAAGTGATGGAAAATGCCATAAAAAGGGCTCAAATGACAAACAACTGTGGCGGCGGCCATTTACATGACATCATATTCTCGACTTGATGTAAAAAAAATTAAAAGACCAAAAAAAATAATCCACAAGAAGAATCAAAGTTTTTCATTTTTTTTTTTAAATTACAGCCAAAAAACATCGGAAGGTTATTTTTGCGCCACCTTGTAGTTGCCTATATCAGACCAATAGCAGACTTCCAAATATTTTGCCAAAACGAAGTTGACATGTTATGTTTAAAAGACAATCATTATTGAAAATTAATACTTTTACATAATGCTTTTGGGCCAGCTGTGTATGACAGATCCTGGGGAATCTCGCCAAATATCACTAAGTGGATCTATACAGCAATTATCAGTGGAAGAAAACACCTGAAAAAGAACGTAATCATTAAACTTAACAGTCTCCAACGACTCCCACTGCGTCCAAAGAAGACTACGGGCCGTTTTTTTTCACTATTTCTCAACTAGCTGGAAACTCGAGAGTTGAACTCAGCTCGCGAGTTGAACAGCAAGTTAAAAATCGGATTTATTACTATTTTAACTCTCGAACTGGAAGTTGAAAATCGACAGTATTACAACCTTTATTTGGCATGCAGTTTTGATATTTCTGACAGATGATGCATCATTTTTCAGTTCACAACTCTTGGTTTGAGATTCGTGCGCCATTTTTGTTATTTGATTGTTTAATTCTTTTCTGCAAAGCTCGGTAAGTTGCAAAAATTTAGCAATTGTTGGTTTTGTCACTTGCTTCTTAATCAGTGTTTGTGTGCTTCGACGATCGGCAAAGTTGTTGGGTATATGTATCAAATCCAATCACAGCGACAGTAAAAGCAATTCAAATGAATGCTCTACTAATTAGAATAAATAAAACAAACCAAACTTTTGTTTTAGACATGTTAGCGTTCTGTTTTTCTGTAGCGTTTCTTTATATTGGAGTAGTTTCCGTCTCAGTTTGATTATTTGCTATGTCTGTCTGCAATGTCGACCAGCATGTTAAAATGGATTCCAAGAGTTGCAATGTGCATAGCCTAATGAATAATTGGGGTACATATTTCTAAACAAAAGAATAAGTTAGAGTAATAGAGGTGAATCCTAACATGATCGTGTTTCAAAAGAAATTTATTGGCCAAGAAGATTTGTGATACGCAATGGCCAAGAGCGTAATATCTTAATGTGATTAATAGTTGCCATAATTCACATGATCTAGAACAAATAAAATAACAAGATTCAAATTAATTCGGAATGTTATATTATTGTAATATAATTATGTGTGCAGTCTCTCGTATCACGGTAACGAATCCTCAAACAACATCATTGTTGTGTTCTTTGCGAGACGTTAACGGTAGAAACAGTCGCGGTCGGCCCATTTGTTTTAATTAACACATTGAAGCATCATATATTGCCGTCTTTGAGGCACAAAACTCTGCAACATCTTCATCATATTCGACGACAAAATCTCCCAAAAATGATGAGCGGGAAACATTATATCTTTTTATTTATTATTATTTTTAAAGCGCGAATAGTTTCGGATGTAAATGAAGCAAACCCTCCCTTCCGAGAGACAGGTTAAAATTGTCTTAGGTTTTGGTCCTGATTATAAATACATATTCTTTTAGGGGTCTACAATGGATATTAATGGGTGTTACCAGCTATGTGTCAAAATTAATATACCCTTAGGATAGGGTATAAAACGAATGTAAATCTTCCGTATTTAAGTTTATCCTGAAGACCTGGCCAGACCTTGTGGTTGACGGGAAGCTACAAGAAGTTATATTTGATAGAAGGGTTAAGTCAAATGAAAGAACAAATCATTAGAAAACATCCTGAACTAATAAAACAGCTTTTGGGATTTTGGGGAACACGAAGTGCATCAAATTGCTAGACAGACCAAGAAGGTCACTCAACCTTTCAAAAACGATTCCAAGGTGCTAGGTTAGGTTAAGTTAAAAGCTTTTTTGTTCGGTTTTTATTATATTCCAGCCATAGTTTCCGCGATATCTCACAGGTTTTTAAAGATATCCACTGATCTTGTATTCCACTCGTTTTCTGAGTTTGCAGAGTGTCGGTTTGATCGACTGAAGTGCCTGGTAACGATCCATTTTTGATCCTGTTCTTGGCATCTCATTGCCTGTTATGTCCCTGTGTCCAGGAACCCAGACATGAGTCAACCCTAGAATTGATTTCAGTAGCTGCTTTAATCAATCAATTCATTCGCATTCCATTCCTACCTTCTCGGAAAGGACCAGGAGAATGGTTTGTCAAAGTCCATTTAAGGTAACACATAGTGGGAGCTAAGGTTGTTTTTTACAAACATTTTCAGAATCTGTTCCCGACGAGACATGGGCTCCAGCGGACTATTTGGCTGATTCGTGAAAGTAAAGATAGGTAATGCTGCTCTCCATATTAATCTTTAATAAAAGACCGCGCGGTCTTGAATATTTTCTAAACCTTTTTTTATTATGTGCAGATTTTTTGAATTTTAACCTCAACCCATTTCAGATACTTTACCAATTTATCAAAAACAGAAAAAAGGAATTGCAAAAAATTTAGCAATTGCTTTAATACTAGGTACTATTACACTGTCACCCCTAATTTCCGTTCGAACTAAAAGTGGACTTTCCGCATGGTTGTATTGAAAACAGAACAATTGACTTAAATTCTTTAAGTTTCTTCGCTCAATTACTGCTTCTCCTAGCTTAATAACAAAAAAAATAAATTATTCACTCAAACAATTATCCGTGATTCTATCGAAATGGAAAATTCCCCTTTAGCCAATTACTGTAATTATTAAAACCCGCGACAGGTCCTGAGGTACCTATAGCAAATACTTTGAATTTTTAAAGCCCCATGCGCCTCCGAAGACTTGTTTTCCAAAATATCAATGTAGGTGCGTCCCGATTGTTGCGTTTAATTAAATATTAAAATAGCTCATCGGTGCCTACTTAAGGTAGGTACACAACAACCTAACATCACGAGGCAAAAATCATGGCACACCAGCATCAAGTAGGGTACTTGTGCAGTCGTTGAACCAATAACAATAAAATATATTATTTATATTTTCCTTAGTCGATTGTGAATTGGAGGGTGAAGTGTCAGGACTCAATAGAAAATCTTACTTTTATTTTTACGTCTGACCCTGATTTATCAATTATTTGCAACAAGTAATGACGTGTATACGAGCATCTGTCAATTATCTAAGCACATTAGGATACAAAAAGTATTAAATTTTTATATTAAAACGTCACATACATAAGTTTTAGCACAAAGGCACAATGTGAATACTATCCGCATGGTAGAGGATCGCACTCCTCTTTATTATGGTTACACCCACTCATTTGCTTAAGGTAGCATGGGATATGGTGGCGTAATGATCCATCTCAAATGGATTATAAGTAAATATAACTCTTCTGTATATGCATGACTTTATTTTTTTAATTTTTTTTTAAGGAAAAGAGTAATATAAATTAAAGCTCTTTAAAAGGTTCATTATACTTTATTATTATGAATACATTGCATTTTGTTGGCTCCCTTGTGTTTGGTAAATAATAAGCCAGCCAAAAGAAATAACTTTATGCAAGCGCTGCTACGCAATTAAGTAGTAAGTATGCTCGTATTTTATTTTGTAGCAAAAATGATTAAAAATATTCTCTCTTTGTTGGGGGTTTTTTTTTTATTTTATTTTTTTGGTTGGTGCAATCCATCTGTGGATCCTCTTAAAGCCAATTAAGTAACATAACCGGGAATATACTCGGAGATACTCGTACTTTGTTTCAAGCTCATTAACCTCAAATGCATTCGCAGTATTATATTTCATGAGAGAGAGAAAAAAAAAACAAATGGCAACAAACTGTGCAGGATTAAGGATTAAAAATGAATAAAATTCAGCAGAATGTCGAAAAGATATGCTGCTACTTTTGTTTTTCTGTTTTTAATGTTCGTAGTTAGAAAAAGCTGAAAAATATGATGATGTCCTTTTTGGGGATATTTTATGAAATTTTTATTTCTTTTTAACAGTGCTTACCAAGAAAGGATGGAAATGACAAAAAATATAGCGCACGAAACTTAATCGTTTTATTGACAGTGGATTACAGTCTTATAGCAGTCACAGCAAATCTAATCATGCCACCAAAACAAAAAATTCAAAAAGCTATATTAATTTCACAACTTTTTCAAAGAATTTTATACCCTTTCCTAGGGGTACATTCATTTTGATACATTGTTTGTAGCACCCATTAATATTCGTCGTAGACCCCTATAAGTATGTATATCTATGATTAGGACCAAAACCTATGACTATTTAGCATGTCCGTCCGTCCGTATCAACTTTTCAATTTATTTTTTATATTTTATTAATTTATGCTAGGAAGCTGAAATTTGGAACATATACTCAATAGGGTTCCAAAAGAGTAAGGTGTTAAAATTCCTAAAATACGCCAACAGTTTAGAAAAACCCGTTTTAAAGATGTAGTTGAAGAGATAAAGGACTAGAATTGAACTCCTTCACAAGTTTGCCATATAAAGTTTTTATCCACGCATAGCTTATGTGGTTTACTAAAAAAAATGTATAGAAAACGAAAAAAGATGTATAACAAAATATTTAGCAAATATATTTTCTAGTATATCACCCATACTAAGTTTTTGACCGCGCATACATTTTGGGAAATAATTTATAGTTAAAAATTTCATGGAATCCACTGCGTAAGCTTTTCTATCTGTTCAGGGCTCTTTCCGAGAAGGTGGGAAACAGCATTTGTCCAGCCGGTCCCAATAAAAGGCGAATCTTGCTCTCCCTCCTCTTACCGACCAATTGCACTTACGTCCCTTCTTTCCAAGGTCATAGAAACGCTGATAAATCGTCAGCTTATGAAATATCTCGAATCCCGAAAACTTCTTAATGACCGGCAGTACGGTTTTCGCAGCAACAGGTCCACTGGTGATTTCATGATTTATCTAACCGAAAAGTGGAACTAATCTATTCACCATGGTGGTGAAAGCAAGGTCGTTGCGCTTGATATTTCAAAGGCATTTGACAGAGTTTGGCATCAAGCTCTCTTGTCTTCAATGGATTAGAAATTACTTTTCGGACCGTTCAATTCAAGTCGTTTTGGACGGTTTCAAGGCTGCAACTTACCACATAAATGCTGGTGTTCCCCAAGGCTTCATTTTGTCTCCGACTCTCTTTCTCATTTTTATAAATGATTTCCTCTCTGTTACTTCTTATCCTATTCATTCCTTCGCCGATGACAGTACCCTCAGCTTTACATATTCGTTTCCTGGGCAACTCCCCTTATGTTCGGGCGTTGAACTGGAACGGCAACGTATATTAAGCTCATTAAATTCCGATCTCGACAGCATACTTAAATAGGGTAAAACCAACAGAGTGGAATTTAATGCTTCCAATACGCAATGCTGTCGTCTGTCATTAAAGCGAAACCCTAATTCTCTACCATTATCCATGGATGGCACTTGCATCGCTGAAATCGAACGACTCGTTATGTGTGTTAATGACAACCTTCGTTGGAATGACCACATATTTGATGTCGCCAAGAGCGCTGCGAAATGTCTAGGCTTCCTTAAGCGATGCAAGAAATATTTCACCCCTTCTGATCTGGCTAGAATCTACAAGGCGTTTATTCGCCCAAAACTTGAATACAACGCTCATATCTGGTCTGGTGCACCAATAACATATTTGGAGCTACTTGACAGGATCCAAAAACGTGCGGTAAAACTTATTGCCGATCGAGACATCGCGAAATCACTTGACTCTCTTAGTCATCGTCGTAATGTCTCCTGCCTGTCATTGTTTTATCGGTATTGCCACCACAAGTGCTCAAATTAAATATTCAGTTGCATTCCACTCCTACAGCAATTCAACCGCAATACTCGCCATGATAGGAATGCACATCAGTTCACCCTTAAGCCTGTTTTAGGACGTACTGTGAAATATAAAGATTCCTTTCTCAACCGTACAATACGAATGTGGAATGCTCTACCACGCTCTGTTTTTCCCTCACATTACAGTTTATAGACATTTAAAACCAACGTGCATCCATATCTCCCTTTTCCTAATCCTTCACTTTCCTAATGCCCGCACTGTGTTACTTCATTATATTATAAAAAAAAAATACCGAGTGACATATGCGTTATTAAATTTTCTCTTAACGAATCCTCTCAATTATCTGAGAATCTAAGATCT
The DNA here is from genome assembly GCA_963576555.1 of Ferdinandea cuprea. NCBI lineage: Eukaryota > Metazoa > Arthropoda > Insecta > Diptera > Syrphidae > Ferdinandea > Ferdinandea cuprea. Next base: position 129,349,888 of record OY754958.1, on the reverse strand, counting down.
GAAGTCGAACTACTGAGCCACAACTGCCATTCATTCATTGATTTTGTTATTGATTAAAAGATTTTCGCAAAATCCATTAAAACCTTTAACATACCTAGTTTGACCTAAATACCGAAATCTTTTTAACCGTAATCAACTTCATTCTCATCAATAAGAAAAATATGCGTAAGCGGCCTATAACTTGCTTTTCCCGTATAAGAATGCGAAGATATTTATATTCGTGACACGAATGTCTACTCCGAACTGCAAACTTTAGAAGCTTCTTATTATTGTAATTTCCTCAGACCTTCAGCAGCAGCAAATAAAAAAATACAGTCTAAGTCAAAAGCTTTCACTATCTGATCCCTATCCATTTGTTTTTTTTATAGATTAAGCTGTTAGTATTATTTCAAGGGAATTCTAACCTTCTAAGGCCAAACCATAATAAAATTAGGTGGAATTTACCTTATGTTAAAACTTAAAAAAAAAACACTCACCCAAACTTAAACAAACTTACATTTACACTCGCCGTAAGCCCACTCAAGTTAACGAAACCGATTATAATCCCTTTATGGTCAAGTTATTGTATTTTGATTTAGATATTAATACACTGTCGTAAATCTCATTTCAGGCTAATATTTTTGCCCCATTTTCACGCTTGAACATGAAATTAAGTAAAATACAAATTAAAATAAAATTACATTTTAGTCAAAGTTAGGGTATACATTATGTATATGCTTTATGTACATAAACGAATCTCGGTACATATTTTATTTCTGAAATATCTTGACCTTACAGACACCTAGAGGGTCCACATTTTATCAGCTTACTTATTTTTAAGTAAAATGAATAAAATAAATAAATTTATTTTCTGAATGTGAACAAAATCTTACCATAAATACGAAAATTTTAAATATCAAGAATACAGCTCCACTTACCTTGACTAAACGGAATTTAATCCCATCCCCACACTAACACTCAACTATCCATACTTGAACCTTTCCTTCGCAAATTTTTAATATGTGATGATGCCGTCCTACCATCCTGATCTTTTCAAAAACCCTTAAAGATCAGAATGTTCTCATAAGTCATGGAAGTAATGGCTTCCAACTGCTCTGCTATTCAAGTTATAAAAGAATTGAGATGTGTCCTCACGTTACCACAACCTCTACACATATCCGTTTCTTTATTTTAAATTTTTACTCAATGCCGTTCGCTAACTCGAAAAATTCGTAAAAGAGAGCGACAAGATGATACATTTCCACAGAGAAACTTAAGAATTTTTACACAACAAATTTTTTGTACAAAGACTGGTTTAACAGTCAAAACGTAGTTGATTTCAAATTATTTTTTTTTGCGTTATGACATTAGACATTTTTGATTAAACTAAACCAAAAAAAAATTTGCAGTGTTGGGGTATTGTCGCATTGCATGCTTGTTTCTCGGTAAATGCAATGCTTCATATATTATTGAGACAGGATCTATAGCAGGACTTGCTGGGTTAATAAGCAACTTTGTTTAAATTGTTTAATTTATTAAATAAATACGAATATTTTCTATAGATATGAACGTTTTTAGTAAATTAACAATTTCATCATATATAGTTCCTTTTGTTCAGCAGTCACAACTGCAATTTTCATTTAAAAAAAGCGTCTGTCGTGTTTGATATTTTACTACTTCTTACTACAAAAGCATTGCCTTACTTTTTTGTAAGTTTCTCTCTTCCTGGAGAAATTATCCTTATCACAGTAATTTTAAAAATCGTTACAACTCGTAGGAAAAAAAGAAAGGAATCGAGCTATAGTTATCCTTAAGATTCCTGCTTATAAATATAACTATTTCCTTTTTAAATTTTAAGGAAAACAGATTTTATACGGAGTAGCCAATTATTCAAAGCAAGAAGCTTATATCGGATTACAACGCAGTTTTTTTTTATGTGGCAAAATTGATAGCGAAACGTTTCTCTTTTTCAATGCAACTGCATAGCATCATCATAACAGCCAGGGTAACCACTGGTTAAACGCGTGTTGACTTCTATGGGTAAAATGTCTAAATGAATCGTTTCTAGATAAAACATAAAAAATTGTTTCCAATTTCCAAAATAAACCTGCCAGATAAAAATTTATGTATTCTTTTAATAAGAGGTGATTTTTTATGGGTTAAGTTTTTCAGGTTGGCAGCACTGGTTAGTAATAGCGTCCAAACATCATCTGTCAGAGTGAAAAGATTTCAGTATACTCTGCCATTTAATCAAACAAACGAGCAATGATTGCAATTTATTGAAATTTATTTTAAAAATGTGTGCTCTGTAAAAATGTGAAAATCCGCTGATACGCGACTTTTGTTTTGCCCCAGTTGGCTGAGTTGAACTTGGTTGACATGTGGTTTCATCAAGACGGTGCCACATGCCACTCAGCTCGTGAAATAATGGAAATGTTGAAGGGTGAATTTGGTGATGAATTTGGCGGCCGAAATGCTCGAAAAAGTAAAGCAAAATTGGACCTTCCGAATCGGACCATTTGAAACGGAGCCGCGGACAATATTTACATGAAGTTGTCCTTAAAACATAAATGGCAAAAGCCTATTCATCGATTACAATAAAAATTTTGAATATTTGATGCAAATTTTGAGCGTTTTATTCGATTTTTTAAAAAACTACGCTTAAAAAATCACCCTTTATTTATTTCTTATATAGGTAACAGTTATTTTAAAAAAAAAACCTAGTATGTAGGGAGGGAAAGGGTTAAATCATCTAAGGGACTAGACCTCTTTAAGAGTAAGACCCAGGAATATATTCAAGAACAAAGTTTCAACAACTTTAAGAACTTTTTTAAAACAAATTCCATTCATTACCCACAGAACGGCATGAGTTTTCCAATTCACTTCACAGTGCGAAAATAAAGTAGTAAACTCTCGACCCAAAAGCCATAATAATAGCTTCATACAAAACATTCTACTTAAATCCAAGCACAAACAGAACTCGAATAAAAACACCATCATTGCAGTGTACGAGTGTGTATCATTTAAATACCCGGTCTCGTGAAGGCAACAGCAAATCGCGAATATAGCAAACTATAAATTAACTAAAACTGCTCGCACATTAACTTAACGACCTCGAGACCGCATCCTTAACTATCTCCCGCCAACCTGAAAATCCAAGTTCTCTATCTATCTGAGCGCGAAACCATTTCGAATACAGTGGCATTGACATCGTTGAGATATTTTTTCTTGCTTTCCACAGACACGATATCGTGTTTCCGTTTATTCCATTTTTAACGGTTGCAACGGTTCGTCCTACTTGTAAAATTCTCACCATCATCATCATCATCCTAATTATACTGACGCGCACGAATGAGGACAATTTGGCGACAACGAAGAAGAAATTTATATTTACTAATTCTTTCGCCACAAGGATAGAGACTTGATATTCCTACCGCAAAAAGGAGCAACTATAAGAGAGAGATTTTTTTTTTATTTCTGCTCGACTGAAAAGCCTTGCAATCAGCTTTCTGTAGAATGAAAATTCTACACTAAAGAAAAATTCTGTAATGATCATCTCAAATTAAGGTCCTTATGATTATGCGGCGCTGTACTATTTATAAAAAAAAAAAAAAAAAACAGATTTGAGCAAAAGCACAACAAAGTGAAGTGCTTTCATTGCTGGTTTTTAAATTCAGATGCAATTCCTTACTCTATACCCCAATGCTTATTTCTGCTGCTTTGGGTGGTTATAATCCAGTTATGTTGCCGCAGGATGCAAATTCCAACACGCATTAATTAGGGATTCTACAATCGAATCGACTAGTAAGATCACTTAATGCTGTAACTTAATGCTGAAAAAGTCATTCCAAACAAGGAAATGAAAACAAGTTCCTATTTGCGACGACACGAAGGATGGAATTAAAAAAAACGGAATAATATTCGTGCTTCAGCTTTATGTAATTTTGTGATAGTTCTCCATTTGCATGTCCTTTCGCAGGAAAATTCTTGTTTTCTCTTTATTTTTTATGCACCCTACTCCGCTCCGGTGTAGTGTGTCTGTGCGAGATGTGTATTAGTTGGATGCACTTTGAGGTAACTTTGGGCAGAGATCAAAGCGAGTGCAGGAAACGTGAAAATTGTGTATACGGCTGAGAGTTGGAGTAGGAAGAAACTCATTAGCGTCGTTCATTAACTCAAATTATGTACCTACCCGGTGCGCTTACCTTGCAAAGCCATAGCATTTTTGCTAACACTGCTTGCTGCTCATGACGACGCAACAGTTCAGGTTGTCAAGGATTCGTTAAAGGATTGCAACTGGATGATTCTTTATGACTGCTGTTAACTCTTTTTTCACATAGGTATATGGGTAACTATGGTGAATATTCTCGGTAGTAGTTTGTAATTGCTTGCAGGTAATTAATAACCTCTCACTTTAAGTTTAAGTTTAAGCAGAAAGTAGCTAGTGTGAGGAGCTTCTCACTATGCGTGGATGGTCCTTGCGAATACGTTGTCTTCAATTGATTGCAATATGTAGATGTAGAATCCATCTAAGTAAAATTTGTTAGCTAAAAGTTTTAGTTTTATAATTAGTTGAACCCAATGAGTTGCGTAAGTCATTCAGCAGTGATGTAATTTGTAAGGTCTTACAAATAAGATGTAACTTATAAAGTTCAGTGACGTTAAATTTGACAAGGTTAATCAGTAATTTTAGTGAACAGGGCCTTTGCATTTATGCTAATCGCATTTAATTAATGCACGAGAGTTCCACGATACAAATCGCACGCTAGCGGGTGCACAAAAAAGCACACGTCTCATTTTTTACACGTGTGCGCGGGTGTGAGTCGATTTATATTTTTACTACCGCGCACATGAGTGAGTCCGCGCACGTGAGACGTGAGTATTGCTTGTGAGTTGTTTTTAAATTTCGAATTTCAGGAATAAGGAATTGGATTGGCGTAAGAAAAACATGTTTTTTGTGTAATTTGAGTTTTGCGGTGCGGCAATGCAATAAATATGTTATGTGCAGTTTTTGTTTGCAAATTTTATGATGTAGGTTTTTTAAGAGATTATTTATTAAAATTGCTTTCTGAATAGTATAACGTTGTTATGGGAATAACTTAAATATAAGATTTCTTAATTCAATTGTGTGTCCCATGCAGGACTTCTTATAAGTAGCTAGCAGCCAGTAGTAGCAAGCAATGCAATGAAATATTTATTTGCAACTGTTTTATTTGTAAGGTTGAAAATATCAGGTTGTGGTTACAGGTTGGGCTCAGCTTCTGTAATATTAAATGCATGGTTTTATAGGCGGAAATTGGGTAAATGTCTCATTAAAATTAGAAGTGGCTGCATTGTATTTTAAAATTCCAGCGAATATAAGACAAAATATTGGTGTTGATAGTGACAGCGGGAGCAATGTGGCATTGGAATCCAGAATAAAAGAAAAAAAGAACTAGCTGAATACAACGCCATAAAAATGAATATTAATGTAAATGATAATGCAGCTAAAAACAGGATATTCCTTCAAGAAGTATTCCGAGAAGTGACTGAGGCAAGACTAATTTTCATTTAAACACAACGTATACTACTACCACAGAACATTTCGATAATGCTGCCAAAGATTAAGCATTTTATGAATTTTTCTCATCTACGTACCTACTTTCATTTCTTTTTGGTAAAATTCTATCGCGTGCGCCCGCGAGTCCACAAATCGTCTCATATATGTATGTCTGAATGAGACTTTTCGTCAACGTACATTGGTGTGCGCCCACGACGTGCATAGGAGTTTCGATGATACTTTCTTTAGATCCCTGCTTACAGGACATGGCATCTGATAGTGGTATAAACTTTTGAAAGTCCAAATGTATGGCGTACATTTTACTTGTTCATTTCCAGTGCACCATAAGTATAGCAACATTAAGATTTCCGTTCTCTCTTTACCCATTACTTTTTTTAAGGCAATGCCAAATGGGACAAACTGTAGGGGGGTCAAAATGGCCTGAGTTGGTTCGTGTAAATAAGGGTGCAGTGTCAAAGTTTCTAAAGAACTTGGCTGGGCAGTATTATGCCCTTAATACGTCTGACTTCAATACTCACTGTCATCTACAAGTGAAAGATTTCTTAAACTTTTTATTACCTTAACTAGCCTGAATACCCAGCCTAGCCCGTGCTAAACACAATTAGTTCTATTTTCCAAATAACTACCGACTTACTTCATTGTGCATGGTATGAAATTAAAGGTCACTTGCATTGCATAAAATACGTTTTTTTATAAAACTTACGCAACGTTGCATAGAGTTGGTCTAACTGAAACGCGTTTGAAGTTTGCTTAGTGCCCGCTTAAGTGTGGTTTTGTATGAAAATGTAATTTTATTTTTTTCCTTCTCTTCCTACCCACTTGATCGAATTTGTGTTCGATGAAATTTTTTCCAAATACCTTTACTTCGCTTGCATTTTGTGCTAAATACGAAATTTCTAAGTCTGAATTAAATGCATTCAATTTGCTTTTCTACAAGAGGTATAGAACTTGGATTTGGCTTTATTGGAAGGATAATTTTATGCCTCATGTTAAATGTTTAAATATGATTTCGGGCATGTGGCCGCCGCGGCTGGTTCGAATAAAAACATGTCTAGAGATCCAATTTTCTACCACTTTTTCAAGCATTTGGGGCTGTATGTCGGCAATAACGCTACGAATGTTGGCTTTCAAGTCTCCTAACGTTTCTGGTTTGCCGGAGTAGGCGAGCGCCTTCACATATCCTGAAAGAAAATAATCTAATGGTGTCAAATCACACGATCTTGCGAAATTATGCGCTCATCGAATCGATTGTGACGTGCGCTGTGTGGCATGTAGCGCCGTCTTGTTGGAACCACATCTCATTCACATTCCAATAAAATAGTCGGTTATCATCACTCTATACTGGTCTCCATTAACGGTAGCTGACTCTACAGCATAATTTCGAAAGAAGTATGGCCCAATGACTCCACCAGCCCATAGAGTACACCAAACAGTCAGTTTTTGTGGATGTAATGGCGTTTCAAGGGTCTCATGTGGATTATCTTCACTCCAAATGCGGCAATTTTGCTTGTTGACGTAGCCATTCACCCCAAAGTGAGCCTCATCACTGAACAAAAATTTGCGCTAAACTTCGCGAACTGAACCATTATTTTCGAAACAAATTTGCACGATTTGCAAGCGTTTTTCGTCTGTCAACCTGTTCATGATGAAATGGCAAACCAAACTGAACATAAGTGACATTAGAGTTGCAAGATTTGACCACCAAATGTCAGTTTTATCTCTATTCGAAAAACCAACCTCTAAAAAAACACCCTTTATATAAATCTGGGGCCGAATTACCACATCAGTTAGCGAGCAATATGTCACTGAATTATCTCAGTTTGGAATTACTACCTTAATTATTGAGCATGGTATCGAGTATCGAGTTTGATTGTTTGTCATTTCCTTCTGTTTGTGCGGTTTCTTAAATCGACAGACCTGAATAAGTCGTATGGCAATAAAAGTGTTGGTTTTATTAGTATTTGTAAAATGTTTCTCAAAAATACGAATTTGAATCAATTACAGAATAAGTTTAAACAAAATAAATCAACTCAAAATTTTACATAAAAACCAGATTGACAGAACACAATATTACATTTTTCTTGTGTACTTATTGACTTAATGTACTAGAGTTTTCCTAGTACAATCACAAAGCCAGTTTCATACGTGATGCTTCGTATAGCATAATCCCAATGTGCTTTTTCGATAGTTCGGTAACGTAACGTAACCGTTCTAAAGAAATAGATTTTCTCTGAAAGTGTTCAAATTATTTTGATAAAGGGAATTTTGCTTGTTGGACAGTGGAAACTAAAACTTTTTTGGAGAAGCATTGAGTTCCCCAGAAAATAACGTTCGCCGGGTAGGTACATATCAACTATTTTTCAACTTTCGAATACTTTTATGAAAAATGTATTTAAGATATGTTGAATGATAAAGAAATTTTTAAGAAAATTAGCAATGAAGAAAGTTAAAAGTGTACATTATATTTACATATATCTAGTTACTTTTACAGAGAAATTGGGAATCTCATTAAAGCATTTTAGATGAAGCGGGATATAACATTTTTTGCAGGAATAAAGCGTCTACCTGGAAGACTTTCGACATCGAAGAAGCTTTTCTGATTTGTGATTGCCGACATCGAAATGAACCACTTCATTGCGGTTTCCTTCCCTTTGGAGCTGACTACGGTCGCAAATGGAATCTACAATAAATGTTTTGAATTCCATTTCCGACATCGGAGTTTTCTAAGAAAATGTTCGTCAAATGCAATGTAGTTTCCAATACTAACAACACTTTTTTCCTAGAATTCGTATTCGTTAGTTGCTTGTAGCGTTGTCGAATAAACCAACTCCACCCATCGCTGCGTTGTACTCACGATTTGCATTGAAAGGTTGACGTGTTTTCTCTTTTAATCGAAATTTTTCTATCAAACCTCGAAATTTAATATTCACTCTGGTTACAGTACTTAGCATAGGGACTGGCTGGCTCTGAGGTTTCCAACACCAAGAAAGTATACTTTCTTATTCTTACAATAAAGTCTCGTAGACTGTTAAGGCACTTAGCCACTTCACAGAATTAGAGTATATGTCCCGTTTTTCGAAAATTGGTTCATTCATAATAAATAATCTTATTCTCATTTTTCAATAATGTCATGACATGCTTTGCTTTGTCCCTTCAAACGTATACCATTTTTAAATAAGTTCGAGTTGGATGCGAATGGTTGGATTATTAAGGAGTTATTCCACTTCTCCCACCTTCATATAAGATCGATTTAGTTCAAAGTTGTGAAGCATCCAAATAGTATAGAGTATGGGTAGGGTATATCGTATATCTTAAGAAATACTGTTCGATTGTAACACTCACTTTAAGTCAGGCATCAAGAGTATGCAAATGGCGTATAAGTATGAAGACGTATTGACTTGAGTATGAAGACAAATTGTGTTCGTTGAGTTGCGACTTGCGTGGGTATATTTTTATTCCAGCTGAGAACATACATTGTGTCTAACTTTGACAAATTTTGAAGCGGTTCTTATTAACTTTCTCGTATACATTAGTATACTAAAGAGGAAAAGTCCCAAAAAGTGGGTCCGCAAATGCCGTCTGTCTGTCCGGGCACCGTATGTGGAAACGGTTCGACGGATTTGCTTCAAAGTTCGTATATAAGGTTTTTGGAGTTACATCTCGGGGTATATTTTTTGTTTTTGCTTTATCGTTAGAAATAACGGTACCATTTTTTGGTGAAAATCACTTATCACTATTTTCCTAGAAAATGGTTTAAAGGATTTTTGTTTTCTTTTGTAAAGTGATTGAAATAAATCTGTCACCATTAATTTTGGATTCATTTTGCAATTCAAAAATGCATCTCATGTACCGAGAAAGTTTCGTATGAAGCAGTCGTGCACTTTATTTTTTTTTTTTTAAGGCACTGGGACATGAGTAACCCAACACTATACTTAATATTGACCATAGATGCGTAGTAATTCAAGCCCAAGTCCATTCAAATGTAGGTAATGCAGATATTTTGATCTTCAACTTCACCCCCTTGACCTTAAAAATAAGTAAAAACGAATGAATCGAACTTTGAATCTGAAAACAGCTTAGCAAAGGGTTAAAAGCCTTTAAATACTCAATTCTCATCCAAACGTAACATCTAATCCAAATATTTGAATAATTCAAACCCCACACTGCCTATTACTGTAATAAAAGCCCCTATTGCCAGGAGTAACTCCCCCAAAAAAAAAACGAATTACAAAATAAATCACCACTTAATCAGATTATGTATCGATATTGCTTTCGACAATAGATCAACCAAAAATTCTTTACAAATATGATGAAGAACACTCGTTACATGTATTATGTATCTGTTTCGCCAGTCCGTATACACTTAAGTATATCGCTCTGTCAGTGACAGAGGAGTATCTCAGCTCGAGAGCCCACAATGCGATTAGATGTAATATTTTCTCGTAGAAGAGAGTATCCTTTCCCATCCCCTCCCATGATAAATGATGATGATATCATTTCTTATTCAAATCGAATGAAATCGTATGAAATGAATTCAATTTCTGTTACTGAAACGTGCCATTCAAACAAATATGAGAAACATTTAATTCGATCCCTACATTAAGTAAGCACTGAAAAGGATATGGCGATAGCAAAGAAAGAAAGAAAAAAAATATTGGAATCAGCATAAGTTGGAATGTCATCATTTGGCAAAAGGATAGAAAGAGAGGTACCTCTTTTTTTACCAAAAAAAAAAAAAAAACTTCAATTCAGCTAACAAGCAGTCTCCGACGAGTACACAACGCTCGTCTATCAGGACAATTTATGGAAATATGTGTTCATGGATACATTAAAAACAAAACAAAATTGTATGTCCTCTGTACACACTTTGGCATCAAAGAGGAAAACATTTTCTTGCTTTTCACATTAAATGAGGGCAACGGCGGAGCGGCGGTGGCAAAGAAAAAAAATATCCAATTCACACAATCACACATATCCTTACGTATTCTAACATATAACCTCTAAGCTCGTCACAACACAACATTGGTTTTCACAACTTCTCCATCTCCTCGAATTCGAACACACAATTTGAGGACTTATCAAATGAAATTGAGTTGACTGTGTAGTGGGTTGTAGTGACTATAAGGAGGACAAGGATCAAACAAATTCACTGCTAAAGTACATTAAATATATGTATGCATAGTACTCGTATAGAGTTTCTATTTTTCCTTGTTTGGGAATATTTTTCTTTATTCTTCGTTGGCGAATAAATTGTTGCTATCGAGTCCCGCCCGTCCCGTCGTCGTCATCGTCGTCTTCGTCGTCCGTCTGGGCAGTTATCCTCCCAAGCAGACGACTATGACTATGACGACGACGATTCACTGTCGAACAATCGCAATCCAGGCACATATCTATCTGTATATTCTTGTCTGTTGAGTAAATTACGCTAGTTGGCCGGATTATGGAATATAAAAATGTCATTGTTAGTGTATTGTACTTAGTTTGTGGCTTGGCTCCGTAAATCTATCGTCATTTGGTTTGCTTTTTCTATGTTTCTATATTTTTTTTTTAAATATCCTTTTCGTTGTCTGCATAATGCCCAGAAGGAATATATAAGCACAGAAATTCGGTTGCAATATTGTTGTGTGTTGAATGTAATGCTGAGTTGTCGTCGTCCTCAGAGAGAAAATTATTGCTGTTGTTGTTGTTGTTGGCATCGGTGATTTTACATTGTTAAGGCAAATGATATGTATTATAATTCAAGGACATGAGGCTCGTTACGAATTCACTAATTGCTTACACAAGTTTTGTGCAAAAGAGGAAGAAGTTATTTTCTTGAATAGGAGAAGATCCTGTTTGGCAGATTCATGGGATTAATAAAAGTACGGTAAAGTGTTAAATATCCTTCAAGTGGGCCTAGGGATAGTTTACAAAATTGGGCAGGATATGAGCGTAGCAATTACAGAATTTTGAGGAAAGTAATAATATGAATTTGTGTCGTGGCGAAACATTACCCATAACGACTCTGATATTATAATCCTTTGTCTCAGATGTGCTTACACTGGAATATAAATCAAGTTTCAGGGGAAAAGCTATCTTGTGCCATATGTGTGTGTGTTTTGGCGCTATATAGCTATGACCTTGGTGTGTGATATTTCAAAGTTTTGTCAAAAATAAGTTTTGAACTACCAGAAGCAGGTTGTTACATTTTAATTCTTTGGGGTGTGGTAACTTTCAGTATAGTTATGTTTGGATGTTCCACTGAAAGCAGTTTTTATATGTGGACACAGGTGAACCTGCATACGGATGGAGTTGTGTAATTTAAAAGGTGGAAAAGCTTAATAACATTCTATTGGGAATGTGATTCAATAACTGAGTAATTTGATTTAAAATTATAGAATAGTATTGCATGTAATTTTTGGAGTTTCTGCAATTACAAGAAAGTAATTGAAAAGTAATTAAATCTGTATTTGAATACTAATTTCAGTAGTATTTGCTAATACTTATTACTAAATTCAGTTTTGGTAGTTTTTTACTAAAGGAGTTACCATTATGATATAATCTTTTTTTTTAAAACTGCTTCGAACTGCGGACATTTTAGGGACATTAACAATGAATTTTGCAACTTCTTTCCTAGAAAGCAGAAACCTGTCTGCAGTAAGATTATTACCATTTTCGTGCAATTAACTTTCTAATATTTTGTATTCTGAAATTTTAATTCATAATAACTCCTTCAATTTTATATTAGTACTAAGTTACAGGAATTTAATTACATATTTAATTAAATTGTGCGTAACTAATTACTTTTTAGTTGTTACTTGACGAATTCAATTACTTGGTATCTACAATTTATGTATTTAACAACATTTTACTTATTTGTAATGGAATTGTAATTAAAAAGTAATTAAATATCAAAATTATCGCAACCAAACTCTCCATATGTACCTAATTGCTTCTGATTGAGCGTATGGGACCTCTAATTACTTTTAGTAAAATCACTTACATCTTTGAAGTAGTAATATTCTTTTGAAAAAAGGCCGTTACAATATTACAATGCTAAATACATAGATCCATAGGAATGGGATAGTGAGAGCCCTATATAGAGTTAACTTAGTTGTTCGGCAGTGGGCTTTACTACACATTTGTCTTCTAAGCCTAACGAAACAGCAGCTGGCAACCGTTATTTTTCATTTAATGTGACAGCCAGACAAAGTCCCTTACTAGCACAATGTTACAACTTTCGATTGCGACATTCTTGCCGATTTGTCAATGTTGGGTGTCACTTCTTGTTGACAGCATATATTACTTTGTTATGCCCTCGTTTACCGCTTAACCTATTTTTACCGCATATGGCTATACTCGCAAATGCACCATTGCTACCTCGCAGTCCCTATAATAAGGGGTAATTTGTTAAGCGTAGTTTTCTTAAAAATCGAATAAAACACTCAAATATTCAGAATTGTTATTGTAGTCGACTAATAGGCTTTTTCCATTTACGTTTTAAAGACAACTTCATGAAAATGTTGTCCGCGGCTCCGTTTCATTCGGAAGGTCCAATTTTACGTCACTTTTTCGAAAATTCCGGCTTGTATTCCACGAATTACGCGTGTTATGTTATCCTGTAAGGCTTCAATCGTGTTTGGCTTCTCCACATAGACTAATGACTTTACATTCACATGAAATAATCAAGAGGCGTTAAATCGCATGATCTTGGCGGCCAACTCACCGGGCCATTTCGAGAGATAAGCTGCTCACCAAATTCATTCTTCAACATTTCCATTGTTTTACGAGCTGTGTGGCATGTGAAACCGTCTTGATGAAACCACATGTCAACCAAGCTCAACTCAGCCAACTGGGGCAAAAAAAAGTTGCGTATCATGGCTCGATATCGTTCGCCGTTGACGGTAGCCTTTCTTCCACGGTCGTCTTTGAAGAAAAATGGACCGATGGTGACACCAGCCCATAAAACACACCAAACTGTAATTTTTTTTTGTATGGCATGTGGCTATTATCACTCCAGATGCAAAAGTTTTGCTTATTTACGTATCCGTTGAGCCAGAAATGAGTCTCATTGCTGAACACAATTTTTCGATATAACAGCGGATTTTCACATTTTTCACAGAGCACAAATTTTGACAATAAATTTTAATAATTTGCAATCGTTGCTCGTTTGTAAGTCTTTGCATGATTAAATGGCAGAGTATACTGAAAACTTTTCACTTTGACGGATGACTTTCGGACACCATTACTACCAGTGCTGCCAACCTGAAAAACTTAACTCTTAAAAAATCACCCTTTATCAATATCGTCGGCGTGTGCCAGTAATTGGACAGATTTTTGAAAGATCCTGCTTTTGATAGACATATGTGGGCCTAATATGGGCCTCAAAATGGATCAAAATCGAAACAAAAATCTTACAAAAATCTTATAATTCTTTTGCAATGTTTTTTGCATTCAAATGCTGTCTTGGAAAACAACATCAATTTTAATACTTCAAAGAATATATTGCTAATTGAAGATTTTGCAATTGTCACTACATGTTTAAAAAAAATGTCCTCTAGTCTTTAAAATGATTGCATTCCCAGACATAATATTATTACTTAAAGGTATTTATTAGGTACATGCTTTACTTTACACAAATTGGGAGTTGAAGAAAAGTGGAAGGATAGATGAAGAATAAAGAAGCTATACAACCATGATCTCATGTCTTAGTCTATTCATTGACTTTTTATTCGACACAAAGTCGCAATTTAATTTTCTCTCCCCCGGCGCTGCGACTGATTGCGAAACCAATAATCAATACTACCCCCCACCGTGGTTATCATCACTGTCGCCGTACGTCGTGGTCTTGCATATCAATTATTGTCTCCGCCGGCAAAGGGGTCTGCTCATAGTTGCTCCATCTGGTCCTTAGAGAAAAGGCAAAAATAAAACACAAGACAAGTTGCCACTTTAAAAGCAATTATTTCCACTTCAATGTGCATCCTTGCAACTGAAGGGAAGAAGGACACGATGCGAAGTTTGCTCTTGGCATTATGAAATTATGATTTTTCTCCAAAGTTTTCCATTTCATCGCTGTTGTTTCCTGCAACTGTCTGAGTTGAGTTTCCTCTTCCTCTATTTTCACCATCATCGGTAACTACAATTTGAAAAAAAAAAATAAAAATAAACGAAGTTTCTATTATCCCTTTGCGTAAAGTTAATAAAACGTAAAGGCGTCAACATCTTCGATTTTTTTCAGCTCTTCGTTCTATCTTCTTAGGTAAAACTGATGACGAAGCGCGCCGTCTATGGGCAGTTAAATGAATTTCTCATCGTCTTTGTGTTCGCTGTACAACTGACAGAATAGTCGGGGTAAATTGACAGCATTCATATTTTACTAAACATTCGTCCTTGCTGTGCTATTCTCGTTTTTTTTTGTATCCTCCTTGCTTGCTCATTATTACATATATTTTTTGTTTGCTTAGTTCTGAAGGAAATTGCTTTCAATTTCTTCTTTGGATAAATTTATCCAACTCAAAGAAGCCTCTTCGTTGGTGTTGTTGTTTTGCACTAAATCTTGAGAAATTGCACATGTACACAGAGCACTCGTACACACCGGCACTTTCATTGTCGTTGTCGTTGTCGTTGTCGTCATTGTCGTTGAAGGATACTCATCGGGTAGAGGCCTCCTGGTTATTCGATTCACTTTCGCACTTATACTTGGTCAAGCACGAAAATGGCATTAGTGACAAGGAAAGCGAGAGACATCGTTGTCGACATCGACACAACTGGGATACGGAATAGGGCACCTATCAAATGCTTTATTTTCTTTCAATCCTATTCCCATCGCCATTCCCAATCCAACTTGAGCAAGGATATTCTATCACTCTGTGCAGAGAATTGAACTTAATCGTACGCGAAGGAATGCGATATTTTATTTTATTCTCACCCAACTCTCGCTTTCCGCTGTGGTAAATGACATTGTACGTGTTCAAGGGCTGGCGTGAAAATTGTCACTCGAAAATCGTTTTGAACCGGGAGGCAAGAAGGAGTGGCAAATTATTTCGCTTTTCAAGTGCAGTTCAGTGGAAAACTCAACAATTCCAGATGCGGTAATTTAGGATATTCAACGTTCGGTGCCTACCAAACAATGTTTTCAACGGATATGCCTTAGACACAGTCGAAGGGCTGATGTATGTTTGTACGACTTGGTGTCTGCCGTTTCCTTCCATATCCTTTGTTACAATTATTTGAATTATTTGAAAGTCAAAGAGAAAAACTTTCCTCGGCAAAAGAAGATATTTTGTGTTGTGTAACATATTTTGTTGATTGACAGAGAAAGAAAAACATTCGCTTGTGATTTGTCAGCTTCGGAGAATTGGTATTTTTTTTTTACCCTTTCATTTTTGTGTCTATGGTACTTTTATGGCTCGAGCAAATACTGGAGCATGTGGGCTTTAATGGAATTGTTGGCGGTGGTATGAATTTACATAGAATTCCGACCACATATTCTTGAATGACATTTCCTTTTGACGAATAATTCATTATCCAGATGAATGCAAATTGGTTAATTAAGAATGAATCCCATAAACCAGGAATTTTCTGTCTAAAATATGTACTCCTCTAGATTTACAATTTAAATGCTGTCTTCAGCATTTTTTCTTCGTTTTTTTTTTAAATTCGGGGACAAAATTTTGTAAGGGATTTCCGAACTGGTGAAGGTTGAAAGTTTATTCAAGCTCAAGTGATGCATAAAACCTATCCTGACAACCTTCAATAATTTTTTTGTTTGCATGTGACACTAATCCGCAATATTTCCCGAATGTCCTTGAAAGGGGTGGACGTTTTTATTTTTTTTATTTTGGTTAAATAAAAATGAATAGCTTTGGGTATTTAAGTCGCATTATCAAATTTAGGTCAAGTTTTGTTAAACATCCCTTAATCCTACCATCAACCAAAAATCCTAAAATATACGCTTTGTATTATTTGACACAGCGCAATAAAAAATGGTCCGCCATTTGGGCAAGCAGTAACAACAACGCATACGAAATGGTTGGCGATATTCAACCCTTCAATTCAACTCATGAAATCGATTACACTTCTTCTTTTTTTCTGGTAACCCTCAATCAGATTGAAGTGGAACCGACTCAGTGAATGGGTCACAATCAACAAACAATAAACTAAATTCAAACAAAATTGTGTGGAGATCCTAGTGGAAAGGGTACTTGGGGTGGTTTAAGTTTATCTTTATAGCTATTGTGGACACTGAGAGAAATTATTTTCGGAGAAAGTTGATTTTTTATAAAAACGTCTTCTATGAAAATAACTCCTGAGTCGGGTGTCAATAAAATTCACTACGGCCATACTTACGTATTGTTTAACATATTTTCAGCATCTGTAATGTCATTAGAGTTTTGTGTGTAGCAGATTTTACATTTGCTTAAAACAGCATCCAGACGTTGTAACTCTTAGCTACAACCCATTTCCCATTTTTCGCAATAGCTCTAGTTTCGACAGAACTTCCCTCCAGGTTAGAGTTATCAGACCTTTCAAAGTTTACGGTAGACCTTCAGAACTGACCAAATCGTTTCGTCTGCTAAGGCTGCCCTCTATCCTTCTCAAAATAATGGAGAAAATCTTGGATATGCACATCAGAGACGGGACCGTTCGTACCAATTTCCTTCCAAACATCAGGATGCCTTCCAACCGGGTACGTACTGCGCGCTCTTCAAAATCTCACTACTATGATTGAAAAATCTAATTTAATTTTTTTTCCGATCGAATTAAATCGAACATAAAACTTAACACCGATGCTAATGCAAAATGTAGACCTTAAAGTTGCCCAAAAAAAAAATTTGCAGCTTTCATCAAAAGAATAAAACTGGACAATCTGAAAAATCAAACAGTTTTTGGTCAAACTATAAAGATCTTCAGTAAAAGACAATAGACAAAGCCAGAATCTCCCTTTGGACCGGCAAAATTCTGCTTGGTAAAAGTCTTGTTTTTAAGCATTAGTTGGTTAAGGACTGCTTTGTACAGTACCAAGCAGCGCACCAAATGGGGTCTAGTTACTCTAGGTGCCAATTGGATTTGATGGGAATGAAAATGCTGATGAGCTGGACAGGAATAGATCTGCTACACCTTTTATTATGTCAAGATCTTTCTGCGGTGTGCCTATTAGCTTCATAAAATGTCGCATCAATAACCGGTTAGAAACTAGATCAATAATGAAACCGAGGGTAACAGACAAGCGAAACTACTTGTACCATCTGCAAACTAAGCAACTCCTTAGACTATCCTGACTGAGAATTGCTCAAGACAACCCTTGTTGAATGAAGACGAAGAAAAGAATGGTAAAAAAAGCAGAGCACATACTGCCACTGTTACTGCGTAGCAAAACCACGCCTACGTGCTAGGTAGACATTACCTTTAAGCGACTGACATAGCTGACTTTTCCGCCAAAGGCAAAGCCGAATATATTTACAAATCGGGCATCATGAGCGAATTATTAAAGAGGACATCACACTAGGCCCACCGTGACTGCGCTTATCTAACCTAATCTATGTTTCCAAGTGAATTCCAAGAGAATATAGTTATATCTATAGTTAAGGGATATAAATTTCCCTTCACAAACATAAGACGTGTTTCAAATGTGACTGTAACACATTCGATACACGTCTAAAAAAATATTCCATTATCTAACTAAAAAAAATTAGCTGCTATTTTGAGCGCCAAAATCTCAAAACCTAACCATCCTATTGAACCGAAACTTAGTCAATATTTTGCGTTGTGATGTCAGAATTGAAGGTAAATAAAAAAATTGCCAATATTTGCCTCTGAATACTAAAGCATGTAAACGAATTGCTTTATCTATGCCACAAATTATATTTGGGTTATCGACACGGTAAGATGGTTTGTAGGTATGATTAGAACCGACAGGTGACTTGTCCAGTTATTAACACATTCCTTTTATTTACCAAAATGACACACATGGTGGCAATAGGTGGCGTTGTGGTCGACATAAAGTTATCAATGTTTAAAGATTTTGTACAACCTCCTGCTCAAGGCAGAGCCAGTTCAAAACCAGTTTTTAACCAATACACTAAATCTAATAAAAAACAAATTAAAGTCAAGATGTCACGAATCAGTAAGAAAAACAACTCAAGAAATCTGGTATAAAATACGGATAAAATAAATAAGAGAAAAAAGAGAGTTCGTATGTTCATGAGAAATCTGCTAAATTCTTGCCTCTAACTCAGGTCTGTATGAAGCATTAAGCTAATTGATAGCTTAAAATACTCACGAGGTTGTTAGCTTAAACCTTTTTATACCCTATCCTAAGGGTATATTAATTTTGACACATAGTTAATATATTAATATTCGTCGCAGACACCTAAAAGTATATATAAGACTATTTAGCAATGTCCGTCCGTCCGTATCAACTTTTGAGGCCTTTAAAGTTATGGTAGGAAGCTGAAATTTGAAACATATACTCCCTAGGGTTCCAAATGTTAAAATTTTAAAATACGCCCTCTGCCACGCCCACAATTTAGAAAAAACCCTTTTAAGACATAAGTTAGAGAGATAAAGTTGTACAACCTTCACAAGATACGTAGGTACTGCCAACCTTTATAAATTTGACAAATACGCCCTCTGCCACGCCCACAATTTAGAAAAAACCCTTTTAAGACATAAGTTAGAGAGATAAAGTTGTACAACCTTCACAAGATACGTAGGTACTGCCAACCTTTATAAATTTGTCATATAATTTTTTTTTGCCACGCCTACTTTTTGCGGGCGTTTTTTACTAAAATGTTAAACAATATATTCAGTCAATATTTTTTCTAATATATCGCCCATACATTGGCCACTCCCACTTTTTGGGGGCGTTTTTTCAAATAAATATTTTGTTTTCTATAAATTTCATAGAATGAAATAAAATGCTCCAAGCGGACTGTAGCCTTTCCTTCTGTTTTTTATATTTTTAACAATATTTTTAATATCCAGTAAGGACAGGTTGAAACAGCAATATTCCAACGAATATATATACAGTTCTATCGATATCTGTCCAATAGTTTGTAACAGTAATTATTGTTACACTTAAGCGCAATCTTCATGTTGGATGGTTTATTTCTATAATTGTTGTTGAACACCATCAACGCGTATCGGTAAATAGATTTTTCCTTCAAGCCTTCTTTTTGTCTCTGTATAAGTCTGTCGCAGATAACGTCATCAAATAGAATATTATGAAATTCAAATGATCAAAAGAGAGGTCGATGTTGGTCTCGAATATATTCCGACACCACAGAATTCATCGAAATATTTTGAGAAGCTTGAAGGGTTGTTCAATCGATTGGAACTTGGACATGCATGCATATCGCGCATACTAGCTCATAGGAATAGGGTGGTCTTGTTCCTATCGCTGAACCACCGTACGTGTTTACATGTCGTGGATTTACGAATTGATTTTAATTTACTTGTTTGTACTAAAGTTTATTAGATATAGGGATATCCCAACTAATAATAATATATAAATCTGACACAGATTTTCATGTCATCAATAAAAATACCTTTTTTATATGTTGCTAATATTAAACGTTCAATCTACTGTAAAAACACTAATAATTCCATATCAAACTTTACACGATCTCTCCCTGAAACGAAAAGTCCGATTGGGAGCCTTCTTCCATAAGGATAAAGCGAGTAAGTAGAAATTCTTCTATAACAACGTGGTACCATTTTATAGATACCTAAAGCAATCTCAATCAGTATAGAATTCAGTTTATGAAGTCGAATTCAAGTCAGTATCAAAAGTAATGCCTATGTAGCAATTTGTTTGTCAAAATATTCATCACTGAGGACGCATGCATCTAATCATCAACCAAGTCTAGGTAGAGAAAGGCATGCTCGATGACTGCTATCGTATATAACTTGCAAGAACTGTCGAGACATATCCCTATACCAAATGCCGCTTGTTAGATCTTCTCAAACCATTCTACAATACACTAATCGTCACGAACTACGAGTGAATTTCGGCCAATCAGTCTGAACATAGACCCAATCTTTGCACCAAAGAATTTAAGAAGGGGCACACCATTGCATCAACATAGCAATCCAGCTACTGGGGTTTACGGTGACTTACAACACCGGACGATCCCAACGTGACATTATAGAGATTTTCACGGCATTTAGAGAACAGGTGAATTTCGTTGGAGTTGTAGTTAATGAGGACTATATGTGACTATATATGCTATAAACAAGTTAAGTTAGCATCATCAAGTTAGGAGTTAGATAGATAGGAGTTAATCCACATCGGTGTAAACAGCAACTCCATAAAGAATTACCCTAGGAAACCCCTGCTACGTCGATTTGTACGTCTTTTAGGGGCTGAATGAAGAAAAGTGGGCCTACTACCGCCTCTGGATGGAAAATCAAAAATGTTAGATTTTTCTCCGGCCTTACTTCATTGATGCTATTACTGTGCCAAGGTTTTGTGATGATTGGAAGTGCTTCATACTTTTGAAGATCTGTATTTTGCATTGTTGTAAGCGAAGTTAGGGGGGGGGGGGTCAAAATGGCCTGAGTTGGTTCTTTTAAATAAGGGTGTGGTGCCGTGCCTCTTAATCTAGTAAAGGCAACTATCTCTTAAACATATGTCTAATAATTGAAACCTCAATATAATTTAAAGACAGTCTGCCATTAAAACCAATTGTAACGGGTGATCCAAGCAGAGATACTTTTTTCAATAGTCTTTTTTGACAGATCACGTGTGAGTCGTATCATGCTGTCATGTTATTATTGTTTAGTATTGTTTGGCATTTCATAATGGAAAGACTTACGCGTGAACAACGTTTACAAATTGTTCAACTTTATTATGAAAATTCACGTTCTGTGAGGAATGTGTTTCGTGCACTTCGCTCAACTTATGGTCAACATAATCGGCCTACTGAGCGTACTATTCGCAATTTGAGACCCAGCATTCATTATTGAATAATAATCGACGGAATAGACCACGTCCAGCACGCTGTGAAGAAAATATAGCGGCCGTAGCTGAAAGCGTACAAAATACAGCTTGTGCAACAACTGAAGCCGCTCGACCTTCCCAAGCGATATCGCTTCGCTCTATGGGCTCTTGAAAAGTTCCAAGAAGATCCGACGTTTTCGAGGCAAATTTTGTTTAGCGATGAGGCCAAGTTCTGGCTCAATGGGTATGTAAACAAACAAAATTGCCGCATTTGGGACGAAGAGCAACCTGAAGAGATTGAAGAACTGTCACTTCATCCAGAAAAAACAACGGTTTGGTGTGGTTTGTGGGCCGGTGGAATCATCGGTCCATATTTCTTTAAAAATTATGCCGGTGCTAACGTAACCGTCAATGGCGACCGTTATCGTGCCATGATAGCCGACTATTTGATGCCTGAAATTGAAGCTCGTGATCTCGGCGACATTTGGTTTCAGCAAGACGGCGCCACTTCCCACACATCGCATCAATCAATGGATTTATTGAGAGAACATTTCGGTGAGCACATAATTCACGTTTTGGGCCGGTCGATTGGCCACCAAGATCGTGAGATATCACACCCTTAGACTTTTTCCTGTGAATGTAAAGTCAAAAGCTTATGCCGACAAACCCGCTTCGATTCAGGTCTTGGAGGAAAACATCACGCGTGTCATTCGCCAGATCGAAAATTGGACTCAACGGATGGACCATCTGCGACGTAGCAACGGCCAACATTTGATAGACATAATCTTCAAAAAATAAATGCAAAAGAAAATTCTTTCAAATGATAATAAACATTCTCCATTAAATTTGAATTTTCTGTGTTTTTTTCTTTAAAAAAGTAGGGAACCTCGAAATGGATCACCCTTTATAATCACTCAATTTAAGTGTAAATTGCCACATTATTTCACATCTACCACTACGGTCATTAAAAAATCTCATAAAACTCCATATTCCCAGATGTAGCAAAGGCTCCTGCTTGGTGCCCATAACATTTCATTATTACTCTCAAATTGACAAAATCATTTTTCTCTGTGCAAAAATAACCACATGAAAGAAGTATCAAGGGTCAACCGTAATCTCCTTTCCTATTCCCCTCCTCAGAAAAACAAACTAAAACAAAAATAAAAGCTGGCGATTTCTTTCACCCAATGACACATATCCACTCAACCGCCCCCCTCCCCAACGACTGGTGGAATCAAAATCAGACAGCCATACAAAAGAATGCATATCAAACGTTTTACTATTTAGGTCAGACAATAAAAGCCTTTGTCAGTCCTTTTCAAACACGGGAAGGAGACTTTATGGGGGACGGTGATCGAAGCGACAGAAAAAAAAAAGAATCCAGACACGATGAAATGAGTCCTTGACAACAAGAAACCATCTGAGGACAAACACAAAATGAGTGTTACACTTCCGATGGCTGGACGGTCACCTTTAGCCTGTGCTCAACATGGAATCACATCGATATGAAATTGGAAAGTTTCTGCAAATGCCTGAGTTAGCAAAAAAAAAAAAATTGTCACCGACAAAGAGAGCAAAAAAAAAACTGAGAACTAGAATTTTTGTTTTTTCTATCATTTTTGTCATTGCCAACAACGATAACCAGGATTGAGAGACTCAACACTATGACTATCAGTTCAAGCATGGTGCGAATGAAGTCGTTTCCGAAAACTCGCAGGATGTGTACGAAAGATGCACGCGTCGATTATTCTCAACGGGATATTTGATTTTTCACATTGTCATCGAAGAGGGACGGACGGCAAAAAAAAGTGAACTTTTGACACAGATTTGCAGAGAGTAAAAGATGAGAATTGTTCGTTTTTTTAAAGTTTTTCAATTGGTGGAATTGTAGAGTTGAAAAGATTGCAGAGATTGTGTTTAGAGCACTTTAAAAGTTTTATTTTATATGGAGACAGCTAGTTCTGCAAGACTGGAGGTTGTTTTGAAAAGGAAAATCAACTTGTAAACTTTTTTACATGATATTTTTGATATGATTTAACGTCCTGAACTTTAAAGTACATAAAAATGAATCGATGGATTAGCAATGTTATGCTTATCTTCGTGAAGAATTAGGAGAGTAACTTTACTTGCTCAGTAGAGACAGATACTTTTATGTGATAATACACGACATCAATAGACTAATTTGATTCGGCAGATTTAACGGTCACGTAAGCATGACTCTAAGTAATGTGTAATTTTTTCGTTTAAACCTATTTCGGCAAGTGAATATGTTACCAACGTGACGACTTTCCTCATGTCACTCTGGAGCAGGTAGTGGAAAAGGCTGGTGTCTGCAGAGATCTGCCAAGTTGGGCGTGAAGTAAACGCAAGAAGACTTAGCATGAAGAAGTCACTTTTATAAAAGCAAATTCAAAGTAGTTAAGGAGTCAATTTACATTCAGAGTGAAAGGTTAACTTAGCATAAAATACCAACGAACGTTGAGAAAATGGACAGTAGTTCTCCAGATTAGAGGTCTTCGGATCCTTCGAGCAACGACCGATGATGGGCTAATTAATAAGTATATTCGACAAAGACTGGTTTTAACCCATTATTCAGTCATTGAGTTTAAAACTTACAAATGAAACCGGTGGCCATCCGTTCAAATGGACGTTTATTAATGCAAACATTTTGCAAAATAAGCACGCAGAACATTGCAGACGCGATAGGTGATGAACAAGTTCATTCTATGTTAAGAAGGCCTCTAATCACCATAAAGCACCCACTGTGATCCCTGGAATCACCAACCAAGCTGTCATCAACAGCCCATTACTTACTAACTTAAGCTGACGCTACAGTCCGGGGTGGACCTGGGCCTCAACCAATAAGCGTCTCCAGCCAGCACGATATTTGGCCAGGTGTTTCCAGTCGCGCACGCTAAGTTGGTTGAGGTCACCTTCCACTTTTGTGCGCCACCTGATTTGCGAGTTTCCTCTACTGGCGCCGTCCCTCGGGTGTGGATTCGAAGGTCTTCTGGAGCGGAATATTCACAGCCATTTGCTATACATGACCCAGCAAAGTCGTTGGACCTTCACTATTCTGGCTAAGTCGATGTCGCTGTACATCTTTTATTCCAGGCGGTACCAAAAAGTACTCGAAGAATTTTCGTCTCAAAACAACCAAGAGTGACCTCATCGGCTTTTGATGGAGTCCATGCCTCTGCACCATGCAGAAGGAATACGCTGATAATCGTATAAATGGGACACGGTCATATAAACGGGACAATTTAGTTTTCGAGTGAGGGCTTTGCTGCTCAATTGCTTTTTAAGCCCAAGGAAACAGCGATTGGTAAGACGTATTCTTCGTTTAATCTCAGCACTTGCTGGTATCATTGCCTAACTTAATTGCGGAGCCTATGTTGAGAAAGTCCTTGACCACCTCAATGTTATATTTATCTACAGCGAAATTCTGTCCGAAACGTCGGTGTTGGGTGTCTTTTCTTACACTCATATTCCGCCAAACCCATCTTCGCCGCCTCACAAACACACCAGTGACATATCGCCGGCGAAGCCGATTAGATGGACGGACTTTTGACAGATAGTCCTTTCTTTCAAGAACAATGTTGAAGTCACATCACAGAGCATCGCCTTGTCTAAATAATTTTTTGACATCGAACTGAGTTCTTTACCGACCTTGGAGGAGCAGTGTGCATTCTCCACTGTCATTCTGAACAAACGGACGAGTTTAACAGGGATGCCAAAACTAGACATTTCTCTGTACAGCTCGTCTCTTTAAATGCTATCGTAGGGTGGGTATCGATTTTTACTTCCGCCGCTTTCTCCAAGATCTGCCGTAGTGTGGATATTTGGTCGATGATAGACTTTTCTGTTCTGAAGCCATTCTGATAAGGACCAATCAGGTTGTTGACGAAAGGCTTCAGGCGCTCACACAGCACGGCAGATAAGATCTTGTAGTTGGCGTAGTTTAGAGGGTTTCCTTTCTTGAGGGTCGGGCAAATAATGCTGAGGTTCCATACTTTTCCCCGACCATATTTTACAGATGAGTTGGCGAATGCTCCCAACCAAGTCATTGCCTGCCGCTTTAAATTGCTCGGCGGTTAGGCTATCTGCTCCAGCGGCTTTGTTGGACTTAAGCTTAGATATGACTATGTTCTCTTCACTTCGTCTAGGTCGGGTGGACGGAATTGTTGGTCTTCATCGTCCAAGTTGAATGATGCATTCTGCCGGACAGACAGAGTTACTTCATCATCACCGTTAAACAGTCTGCAGAAGTAGTTCTTCCATATCCTCAACATCGACGGCGATTCTAGTATAATGTTCCCTTATTCGTCTTTGCAGGCTTTGATTTGGTCTCTGTAGCCTTGGCAGGTCCGATATACCCTTTTGTAAAACTTCCGGACCTCAGTCCTGCTGTAACATCTCTCTATCAACAGCCAGCCACAAGAAAATATTCTGCGATATTTCTTCATGAGCTGTAACTTACTCTTGAACATGCATAAAGGTGGTTCTAAGTATATAGAAGCTTTCATGTCTTGCCTTCTATCCAAAATGGTGAACGTTTAAAATAGCACAGTGAACTGTCACAGATTTGTAACAGACCTTAATATTTTGGCAGAAGATATAAAATCTGTTAACGCCAAACAGGTAATAGATACTGATATAAATAGGCAAAAATGACACAGCCACCATCTGTCGATTCCTCGTCATGTAGGCCATTATGGACAACAATTAACCCTTTATAGGTCCTGAACCATTTTTCGGGATAGGACAACAACAAACAAGTTAATAAAACGGCTAAAATCTTTAAAGACATTCAAGTTTTGAGACATGCTTCGAAGCTATTAAGGAACTAAGACCCTAGAAGAATCAAGGGATGTATCAGTCTGAGCATGAATAAACTACGGATCCTAACTGATTTACTTGGTACTGGTACTGGTACTGGTACTGCGGACCCAAAACAAACCTTAAAGTTCTGCGACTAAACCACAGAATCTAAAGATCAAATTTAAAAAAATACCAACTTCTAGACAAGAACCTGAGAACAATGGACTCATTCTCGGTCATCAGATGCATAAAGGAAACTT
This sequence comes from Ferdinandea cuprea, assembly GCA_963576555.1. Classification (NCBI taxonomy): domain Eukaryota; kingdom Metazoa; phylum Arthropoda; class Insecta; order Diptera; family Syrphidae; genus Ferdinandea; species Ferdinandea cuprea. Next base: position 129,323,343 of record OY754958.1, on the reverse strand, counting down.
GACTGCTGGAGGTGCTTATATGTCTGATATCCATGCCAAGTCGTAGACGAAGCATATTCTCTCAGATATAATTCCTGGTAAAATAATTTATAATATGAGGGTGCTCTTCTAGGTATTACCCGGGGGCGAAATACATGAATTCACCAAGAGTTTGGTGCAACATCAACCTAAAGGCTTTAAAGCAGCCTTGGGACCAAAATTATCTATGGAATTCAATATGTTATAATAAAATAATATTTTTACAGCACGAGTTTACACAAGCTATTAGCGTCGTGTCCTCTAGTCATACCTAAGAAGATTCGCCCAACAAGTATTTATGTACAACATTATATCCGCCTTCATATCAATTTACAATAGCGCACGTACTACCCATTTTGACGTTCATGTGTCTCGGGTCAAACGCCCTCAATTACCAGCACTCAAGACAATACTTATGGCAAAAAGACATAAAACAAAAACAACAACATCCTCTTCATTCCCATGTGAAGAAGAAACTCCAGAAGATGTGTTTAATCATCTGTTCCAGACCTAATCCATCGATAATCATATTTCTCTTTACCCGTACATATAGCCAGCTACTACCGCTCGCCGCTTTCGTCATTGTCGTCATCTTCATACTTTACATTCATCTCTGGGAATATTAATAGTCTGCTGGAATCCATCTTGTTCATGCTCGAGCTATTCTCGTTTGTTTTTCTTGTCACTCAATACAGCAACACTTAAGGCGATTTGCTTGTTTTTGGTGGCTTCAATATAACACCCACCCAATACGTTTGCTTGGAGGATAAAAGGACAGAACGATTATTTTACTGGTATCCAGTATATCATCTCCGACGCGGCGGCGGGCGTTTTTACGTTCCAAATCTTTGTTTATTTAAGTCACGTTCGCAAATCGATTCAACCATGTTTCTGTATATGAGAGCACGTTAGACGCGAGTGCCTTAAACCGATATATACATAGTCCAGGGACTTTGCGTAAGGCTATGTGAAAATATAATTTTTTATGTTCAAATAAATATTGTGTAAGTATATCGTTGTTGTGTGTGTGTTCTGTGGGAAAAGCAAGATAACAGCACTCCACATTTGTATCTGGTCAGATTTTCTGCGGACAAAATATATGTAGGTATGTAAATGTTGGTTTTCTATTGTTCCGGTATAATTTGGTAGTAAGTATGAAAAACAAATTGAGGAGCCGAATGAAAACAATCAATTTATGGACACAATAATGCAGAAATTTTATTTTATCTTATTTATATTTATTTGTTCGGTTTGGAGATGGCGGGGTAAATTATTTATTAAAAGGACTTCCGCAGACTAAGAATGAACTTGGATATCTGTTTATATACCAACGAATTTCAAGTCGTGACACATCATCTTTTCGTCGACTTCAAAGCCGCATCTGATAGCATTTATCGTCAGGAGATCCACGTGGCGGTGTCCGAATTTGGGATCCCGGCAAAACTGATGCAATTGTCCCGTGTGACGCTGGTGAATACACGGTGCAATGTGCAGTTTGGCAGCAGCTCATATGAACTGTTCCAAACATTTACCGGATTCCTGAAAGGGGATGCGCTATCATGTGACTTCTTCAACCTTATTCTGGAACAGATATTGCGCAGGGCAGGTGTAAACATGGAAGGCACTACCTCTAACAGATTTGTACAGCTACTGGGGTATGCGGACGATATCGACATCATCGGCCGCTCCCAACGTGCCGGCTTTTACGGCAATCGAAGAACAGGCGCGCTAAGTTGGCTTTGAACTATACGAGGACAAAACCAGGTACATGCTTTCAACAAACAAGGAAACATCTGTCCACCGGCTAGGACAAAACGTAACTATTGAAAGCAGAAACTTCGAGGTGAATAAGGAGTTTGCCTACATCGGTTTTAACATTAACTCCACAAACGACACCTTAATGGAGATTCAACGAAGAATTACCCTATAAAACCGTTACTACTTCGGTTTGGCAAAACAAATAGTTTCAAAACTCCTAACTCGAAGGACAAAGTGTAAGCTATACAAAATTCTGATCCTACCAGTTCTGCTCTATGGTGCTGAGTGCTGCACGATAAGCAGGAAAGGAGAGAAAAATTGTTCGAAGATCCTGTGTGCGAGGAGGGCGAATGGAGGAGAAGATAAACTTTAAACTGTACCAAGATGTCTTTTCCCAATGGTTGGAAGGAAGATAGGCAAAGTTATTCCTGTACCAAAAAATAATCAGCCATCTATGCCAACAGATTCTGCAATGTCTATCAAAAATCTTGGAAGATCCTTTCTAAGCAATTGTCAAGTTGATCAACATAACTTACTATCTCTAGTACAATCTGGATTTCAAGCATGGCAGAGTTTCTACACAGCTAAGCTTTGAGTATGACATGGATAATCTAACAGTACTTTGCTTACTTGACTTCTCCGAGGCTTTTGATGGAGTCAACCATGAGATGCCTTGTGAGAATCTCAGGTTGTATTTATGCGTTAGCGAAATAAAGTGATTACCAAGGAGTTGGTCATAATTGAATTTTGTCTATTCTATTTTCAAGCCCTTGCTTACGGGAGTACCTCAGGGATATACATTAGGGCCAATACTGTTTTGCCCATACATAAACTTTATTTGTTTTTATTTCTGATTATTGAACAACAGAATATTGCAAACTTGATTTCCATTCTCAAATTAGAGGAGTGGTGGCATCATTGGACTATTTTTCGTCGAAAATGAGGCTGCGAACTATGTTTCGCTCAAAAGTGGGCGTTACAGAGCTACGTTAACCGATTTTTTTTACTCTTTACCGCTGGTTCCCGAAAAACGGCACGCCATGCCACAATCGATCTTTTGCGCACCAAATTCCCAAATGGTGTTACCAGTCGTCTTGGCGATGTCAATTGGTTGAACTTTTTTTGTGGAGAACCGTAAAGGATAGAAACGATCTAGAAACGATTCAAGCACTTAAAGCTAATATAAGCCAAGCAAGCCGTGAGCTACAGCCAGCCCAGCTTTATATGGACTGGGTCGACAAACTGGTCCCTGGTTGTACGTTTCAACAAATTTTAAGGTGCAAGGTGTTGACTTTTTATGCACACTGGCAATATTATTAACAATAACTCTCCTGTATATCTCTTAGGTAAACTTCAATTTGCCCAATCCACCAGGACTCAAAATGTCATTATACCTCCCTTTAAGTATCTGGACTCCTCGTGCCGTTTCTTTATCCATGTTACCTTCAGGTAGCTGCTATAAATAGCAAAATTTTCTTCTCGGACTAAACCACCCTTTTTTAAGACCAACTAGATCAGCTCAGTTCTTCAATAACCGCGAAAGCCTCGATCACGATACACTTCCGACTAAGCATTGCAATAATTTAGGTATTACTGGAAATTATTTAAATCTAGAACCACTTCCACAGTAGTCTATCGAACTTACCACTGACCTATAGCCCCAATGGTAAATACACAATTGGGGTCGTTTTGTTTCCTAACCAGCTAGTGATTACCAAATGGCTAGTTTGGGACCCTCAACTAACAGTTTCGAATGCCTGCATGATGACAAATCATGCCCATAGGTACTCGGTGTGACAGTGATGCTCCCGTCTTGTGGTCTACAAATTCTATACCTGCTTCATGCAACCTATACAATTTTCAGCGACTGCAGTTTTTATACACTTCGTCTACAATTTTTGTAATTCTCATGCCCTTTAAATATTAAATAATCTTAAAATTTAAGAATAAACAATTATGTAACACCTTGTTAGCCAACTGCACCACGTATGGTCTCAGGTTTAAGTGGGTTAACTTCCCCCTTCTCCGTTTAATCATTTTATTATTCTCTTCGTAGTTCATGGTTAGAGTAAAAGGATAATAAATCCAAATCCTGAAGTCACAGGCTTTTCGGTGGATAATTGTCCATTATAATCAGGAATGAAAAACATTAACATTATACCACTAAGTAAAAAGGTGCTGTTCTTCCTCTACCGAAAAAAAAAACAACAACAAAACGAGAAAGAAAACATTACATTCAAACCTTTTATAAAGAACTGAACCCACAAATCAAAAGGATAATATGGGTTTTTGACATTTTTCTGTGTTCATGTTTTTACAACCACCCCTGGATAAACCAAAACATACAGCCTGATAGTAAGCTTTCTGGAAATTGTTATGATGTGCCTTATGCTCGGTTCCATTATATTGATCCTATAATATGAACTTTTGTAGATGTTTTGCAAAGAGATAGCATATTAACATCAGGCGGCCTTATAGGTAGATTTACGTTGGAAAATTGTATTAGATAATTCTTTGTATGTTAACTTGTTTGTGAGTGTCCATTTGACTGTCGAATTATTTAAGCTCATTTTTTTTAAGAAGTCGGACTGTCTGAAACCCTTGCGCCCTATGGGTAATATACTTGTGAGTATTTGTTCGAAAATGTAGAGCGGTACAAATAAATTACTTTTCTTCTACGAAGAACGGCGACAATAACTGGGGCAAAGTTCAGAATGTCGTTTTCCTAAGCACGAAAATGCGCTCGTTCCTTCCTCTAAGCGTAGTTATTACGACTTCTGTAACTGTATCACATGCTTTTTTCGTCTTGAAGAGGAATTTTATCGCTGGTATCGGTTCATTTAAGAAACATTCTAGCCGTTGCGTCGTCAGTCCTCCTTCGCAGTTTTCTGATTCGCCTCCGGTGTAAGTAGTACCTATTGTATTGTTTCTATTTAGAGTGAGGTCATCCATGGATGACAAGCACTTAGACTTAACGGTCCATTGCACTCCAGCAGGGCTGCCCAAAACGACAACTGAACAACTAGTACTCATCGGAATTCGCGGTACTTACCTCCCACCTGTTATGGCGAAGCGAAGGAGGTCAACTTGTTCGATGTTATTTAAATCGTCTTCGAACAGAAAGTGTTTGCCGATAGTAGCCAACCTGGTTCTGGCAAAAGCGGGGCAGTCATGGATAAAGTGAGATGTCGTTTCATCACCTTCCAGATAGCACTCGCATAGGTCCGAGCTTTTAACTCTTCTCATTTTTAGATGCGTGTTCAGAGGACTGAAACCAGTGCCAACTCATATCTTCTCAGTCCCAGCAGATATTTTGGTCTGCTCAGCTTGGGACCATCAACTAACAGTTTCGAATGCCTGCATGATGACAAATCATGCCAGTAGGTACTCGGTGTGCTGTAGACGTTAGCGCTCAGTAATCGAGTCGCACCAGCTACCTGACAGTGATGCTCCCGTCTTGTGGTCTACAAGTTCTATACCTGCTTCGTGCAACCTATACAATTTCCAATGCCTGCAGTTCTTATCCACTTCATCTACAATTTTTGTTACTGTTACTACCATGTCATCAACATGACCGAAAACATCTATTTTCAATTATTATATGTACATCATGTTAAATAGAACTGGGCCTAGCGGTAAGCCCTGAGGGATCCCTCCACTGATTTTGTAATTCTCATGTCCTTTTTCTGCGGCACAGCGTATATTTATCTCTCTAAGCCACATTTTTATCAGGTAATTTGGAAAGTTAAACTCGAGTTAGCTGAGTGAAATAGTTTTTTTTGGTCGTAACATTCGGCTTCAACCCCCTTTTAACCATCTCTGTCCTGTGACTGCCTCCTGCGTAATATCGCACACTGACTTTTTTTGTAGTCCTCCGATTCCTCTAAAACAAAATTATGGCTCTAACGCTTGGAAATTATTCGTTTGAGTACTTTTCCCAGTGTGTCAAACATTGCAAAAAGCAAAGCAAAGCAAAGCAAAAACAAAACCACAATTTAAAAAAAAAAAACAAAACATATATAGATAAACATTCCCCACATGTACCTACACTCCACTTTTCAGATACATCCCCTACTCACTGTTTCAAAAAGAATATCAAAATAAATAAATACCTACCTCACCCGAATTTAGGGTGCAACATAAATAAAAATATGAATTTCTGTGAAACACAGGAAGCTCGCGTCGTATAAATCCCGATTTAACCCTGCTATTACTTCAATAAGGTAGCGTTAAATGAGAAATGTGATACGAGCCGACCATGTTGGGAGGCACGTTTTGCCTATTATTTTAGAAATTATTTTATCCCCAAATTTAGCTCTTCTCACATTGTTACTTCCGTGTGGATCACTTTTGTTAATGGAAAAATTAAAACTCGGTGTAGAGGTAATATTTGACAAAAACCAAACAGAAACGTCTATGAGTACATTTTTTTGTTATTCTCGTAAATTTTAATCCCCAACCAATCCTCTGAATATGGGTTGAAATAACACAAAGCTTAAACAAAAAAATAGATATACATAGCTAAAAGGCTTTCTTCCGTCCGAACCTAACGAAGGATACGTGGTTGTTGAATTTTGAATACTAAAAGAGATAATTGCTCTTGGATATGAAAAATATTACAGTGTGTTTTTATGCAAAATTGAATTTTCATTTTTTTTTGCTAGTTTTGTAAAGGTTTATCTAAAATCTCTATAAAGAATTAAAAAAATATGTAGTCGCAAAAGTATTTGTAACAGAATTTAGAATTTAATCCAAAAGCGATGCATATGTTGCTGTTTGTTTATTTATGAAATGTGTATTTTTTAACAATTTACTAAGCCATAGGTGTACTTCAGAGTTATAGGGTAAAATATGGCAAACAGGTAGCTCGAGGCTGGCTGTGCAGTTACCAACTATTTGTTTGGTCATTCAAATGTACGGGTGTAAATTGAAATATTCTTTAATACTAAAAGCAAAACTAAGGTTTGCTACTCCAGGAAAGCTACTCCAAAAATTAAAGAGAAAGTGTCAAACAGAGATCCCATTTATTGCAGATTGCAAAATGGTAAAGACTGGAATAAAATTATTTCGCACATATACAGCGGGGGGCAACATTTATTTATCTCTATTTTAGACTAATTTATTAAAAAATACTCACATAGATAAGTATAGTAGAGGCATCACCCCAACTCAAGTTATATCAAGCTTTTTGGTTTTTATAATTTGCGCGTGCAAACGGGATTATTAGCACCCTTATAATGTTAGTAACACAGCACCGGCATTATGGAAATGGGGAATTAGATTAAACGATGAGAAACCGATGCCAATAAATTTTACTGCACGTTTTTGAATCCGGTCAAGTAGATATGAGGACAGATATGAGCGTTGTACTCGAGTTTGGGGCGAATAAACGCCTAATAAATTGTAAGCAGATCAGTAGGGGTGAAATATTTCTTGCAACGCTTAAGGAAGCCTAGACATTTCGCAACGTTCTTTGTGACATCGAATATGTGGTCATTCCAAGGAAGTTTGTCGTTAACACACATATCGAGAATGGGAAGTCGTTCTGTTTCAGCGATGCAATGGGAGAGAATTAGGGCTTCGCTTCAATGACAGCAGACAGCATTGCGTTTTGGAAGAATTAAAGTCTACTCTATTGGTTTTATCCCACTCGAGAATGCTGTCAAGATCGGAATTTAATGGGCTTAACATACGTTGCCGTTCAAGTTCAACGCCCGAATATGAGGGCCGTTGCCCAGGAAACGAATATGTAAAGCTGAGGGTACTGTCATCGGCGAAGGAATGAATAGGATTAGAAGCAACAGAGAGGAGATCATTTATAAAAATGAGAAAGAGAGTCGGAGACAAAACGGAGCCTTGGGAAACACGAGTATTTATTTGTGAGTTGCAGACTTGAAAGCATCCAAAAAAACTTGAATTGAACGGTCCGAAAGGTAATTCCTAATCCATTGAAGAAGGGTATCGTCGATCCCAAATGCACGCATTTTCGACAAGAGAGCTTGATGCCAAACTCTGTTAAATGCCTTTGAAATATCAAGCGCGACGACCTTGCTTTCACCACCGTGGTGAATAGATTAGTTCCACTTTTCGGTTAGATATGCCATCAAATTTATTGATACAGATAAGCAATTCACCGATTATTGGTGGCTTGCGGAGGAAATATTGGAAGAGGCCCCGATTATAATTAGTAATAGTTTTTTGTATAATTAGTTTTAAGTTTTTAGTTGTTTGTTTTTGTTGTCTCTATGTATAGCTTTAGATAGTAGTTTTAAGTATTTTAAGAAAAAAATAAATATAAAGTTTGCCAGTTTTTAAAAATTTTCTGGCAAAAACCATAGTGACGAAGTAAAAAGTATTAATAATTTAGGCCGAAAGGTAATAGTAATAAGTGATATAGTTAAGTTAAGAGCGTCCGCATGAGGACCAGTAACCTAGAATAAGTATCCTGTTAATTTTAAGTTAGATTTAATCATTTTTGTCTAGTATGTAAGATCTTTTGAAAATAATAAAAAATGATGTTTATCGGCGTTTCCATGACCTTGGAAAGAAGGGACGTAAGTGCAATTGGTCGGTAGGAGGAAGATTCGCCTTTTTTTGGGACTGGCTGTTTTCCAAAGAGCCCTGAAGAATAGGACAGTTAGAAAAGCTTACGCGGTGGTTTTGCCAGCGTGGAAGAACACCTCTTCAGAACGATAGGGGAAATACCATCGGGACCAGCGGATTTATGTATGTTCAGATCTTGAAGAACTCTTGCCACTGTACGAGTGCGAAAATTAATGGGTCCCATAGAATAGTATACGCGCTCGAGTACAGGGGATATAAAGCACAATCTGGGAGCGTTGGTATCAGATTGGCTTTATCCGAAGATCTGACAGCTGGGATGTCGTTGCAAATGAATGTCGGGATAGATAACGAGGCCGAGTTTTTAATTTTCTTGACAAACGACTAAAACTTTTTACTACCGGTGGGACTTTGTAGTATTTTTTGCCTCAACTTTTGGTCGTAGGAGAATTTGACACGATAATGTTTGCATTTCTGGCTCGTTTGAATTGTTTTCGGTTTTCCTCAGTTGGGTTGGCCTTGTAAGACCGAAATCTAACCTCTTTTACCCTGATAGCCCCTTTACAGCTCAAGTCATACCACCCGTTACCTTGGGTATCCTGTTAGGATTCATAACCATGTGAATTATATTCGTTATCATATCGGTGCATTAATTGCCTACGGACGTGAATGAATCGGATTCAACACTAACCTGTGTTTCATTCAATGCCAAAACAGATGGTTTATTGTGGGAAACTTGGGCGTAGAGAAAAATAGATTAGTCCTTAGGCCCCGAATGTTGCTCATATCCACTCAGACGCTACCTAAGCTGAGCCCTGGAATGCGAATTCTGTGTTAGATTTTCAAAACAAATCACCGCAGGTGTTATGCCCATACAATGATTTGCTTTGGTCCACCAACAAAAATTCACACCACGCGACCTGCTTTTCGCCCAATGCTGTGACTAACCAACCATAGCAAGCACACACGTGATAAATAAAAACACAATGTACTTGCTATGATCGAATAGGAGCAGCAGCAAACGAGATGGATAGGAGGTAGAGGGAACAGCACGCACTGTGCACTTTATTGTTTTTTTTTTGTTTGCACTTTATTCACACGCGACCGTTGTTTCTTTTTTTTATTTTAATTGTATGTTATCAATTTTTGTTGTCGGCGCGGAGAGCAATAAAGAACACGTATGTGCGCGGTGGCTGTCAGATCGGATCTAAAGTTAAAGTGAATATCTACAATTTTGAGGTATAAATTGCACTAATAGATGTTACTTTAGAAATATAAGATATCGCTGTAAAAACTATTTAATACATTTTTTGGAGCTAGTTTAATAACGCCAGAAATTTGTATGATTTTCTAAGCCCAAAAAAGGTTATGACGCCTTGATTAAAATTAAAAGACTTACTTAAGCCTCTGGTGTGGCGACGAAGACTTTACGTCCGGAGCATGATCTCCATCTCAGCCGTCTTAACCGCTGGATACTGATTTTTGTAACTAGGCTTATATTGTTGTTGTCTCTTTCTTCGTCAAAAATTGTTTGCTTTGTCAACGCATACGGGACCAAAAATCGTTCGTTGGACTTTTCTCTCGAATACAGCAAGGGAGCTTCATCCAACTGGGTAAGAGTCCATGCTTCTGCACCATGTAGCAGGACCGGGATGATGAGTGTTTTGTATAGCATCTCCTTGGCTCTTTTCGAAAGGGCTTTATTCCTCAATTGCTTATTTAGCCCAAAGAAACAGCGATTAGCAAGACTATTTTTACGTTTGATTTTCGCGCTGATGTAGACAAACTCACTTGCTACCTCAAAGTCACATCTATCAATTTTCACGTTCTGACGTGACTAATTTATAATCAGCCCCATACTGCTTGCTCTGAAAACCCCTATTGCCAATGCATTTTTCTGAAAAAACATAGCAATAAAATGTACTAAATAGTTTCTTAATTAAAGTCCAACAAGGCTGCTATGCAGGACGGTCTACGCGCCAACCTATTTCCGCGATGGCTTGGTTTTTTAAATGGAGGATCAGCCATTCTTACCATCTCGAACCTGGCGGCTGGGATTTAAAAATCTTAATAGCATTGGGACAGGAGAATTTTCGTCCATTTGCCTCGACATGTTTCGACGTTTTTTGGCTTTTTGGACTACTAAATCCACATCTTGGTACAGCTCATAGAATTCGTGGTTGATCTTCTCCTCACACAAAGGTTCCTCAAAGCATTTTACTTTCGAAGGATCCCAGTAATAATCTCTTGTCCTGCTTATCGTCCGGCGCTTCTGTGAAGCTAAACTGGCACGATAAGAATTCTGTAGAGCATGCTCTGTGTCCTTCGAGTCAGGGGTTTTGAAGGAATTTGTAAGGACTTTCCTTCGCCGAATCGCGACTAACCATATTAATCTTTATTTAAATACTTTAGATAAAGGGCATACTAAATACATAAAGTCACTTTTCATTCATACAAATACTTCAGAAAAGGACTAAGAGCTTGAATGCATTTTTTAAGACAACCAAGCGATACAAAGGCGAAGTTTTGCTTTCTATTTGAAAGAATAATTTTTGCAGCAGTAAATCAGGATACGATAGTAAATATATTGCTTTCATAACCTCTGTGTCCAGCAACAGCAATGATTCCAGGAATGACCTTTGACTAATGCTACCCACATTTTTGCATTTAACCAAATTCTATGGATTAACTCGAATTGCTAGTCGACAAAGGATGTTATTAGTCAGAATCCATTTCTCCATAACTTTGATGTCAGGCATCTTACTCAGAATCAACATAAAAACAGACCCTGTCCAACAAAATCGCTATCTGTATTAACATTTTTAGTCATTGCAGTTTTTCCGGAAAACTGCAAATCAATATCAAAGCTGAGAACGTAAGGATATTTCTAGAAATCCGTAATACGGTTATAATTAAAAGTCTGAAATAAAAGTCAACTGCGATAAGTGTAAGAGTTTTAATTACCCTCGCCAACTAGATGAGCTCTACGAAAATTCTGAACTGGAATTTGTAAAAAAAACTTCCAGACAGTTGCAACGTTACAGATGTTAGTTCAACATATTCCATACCATTTACTCATGTTCTAAGAAAAGGTGGAGCGACACTGCATGCGGAATTTTAACTACGACACAAAATTCAAACTAAAACGCAAGAAAAGAGTCCTTTCCTATCATTCAAAGAAGCAAAATGAAAAATTTCGCTATGTCATAAAATAGGAATCAGCTCAATTGTTAATTCTCTAAAAAAAACTTCCCAATTAACTCAAGTTCTTCAGGTACTTAGTAACCCTTTCATTTGCTTTATATTTGCCAAAAGAGAAATTCAAGCACACCACAAATCCGATGAAGCTTTACATAGCAGTTGAAAGAAGTAACATTTTTTGAAATCAGCCTTAAGTCTGCCTGTTAGGCATTTCTCAATCTGAACATAAATACCAAAACTCCGATTATAAATGTATAATCTCATCATATCGGTAAGTGTATTTTTACTTCAAAGGACATGGTATCTTATTCAATTTTAAATCAAGCCAAGTCAAATTCAAATTTGTTGTTGTTGCTGGCAGCATTTTAGGGTACCCACAAAGCCATAGGCGAGCAAATTATACTCGCATATATGCGTGGAAATTCCAATAACAAAAATATCCACCAGAACGATGCATGTGATGGCTTTCATATAAATGTAATTGATGATCAAACTGTTAAGTCGAACGAATATGAGATCTGGGGGGCGTATACGTAATATTTGAAATATATTTTGTTTATTTTTTCTGTTTCGTTTCTTTCGGTGTAAACAACTTTTAAGTCGTTTAAAGCGTTTTATGCGGATGTTGTTGTTGAGGAAATGATTTGATTGATGATAGGATGGTGAATTGCTTGAATTCGAGTGCGTCAGCTATTTAAAGAGATTTTTAAGGGCTTTAGATGTTACAATACAACCTTAGCGGTAAAAGAGAAGTTAACGTAGATAATAATAAATTGATAGTGACTTTTAAAGGTACTTATAATGAACAATGCCTTGGGTATCCAACCTCAAATTGCATCAATGTTGGGTCTTTCTATAAGGTTAAGGGTTGACGAATTTTTATTGGCAAATCAAGGGGTTGTGCGATTTATAGGTGGCGCATTAAGGACTATATTGTTGAAATATTAAAATATGGAAAACACACGTGGCATTGTTAGAACAGAGTTGATGCTTTTAAACTAGATTGGGTGGTGCGACGACATTCTTTTGCGTTGGCAAATATTGACAATAACTTAACTAAATAGAAGGACTTGAAGGGTGATTTTTTGAGCGCATTTTTTTTAAAAATCGAATAGAACACTTAAATTTGCATCAAATATGCAAAATCTTTATTGTAATCGATAAATAGGCCTTGCCATTTACGTTTTAAAGACAATTCATGTAAATGTCGCATTTCGGCCTGTATTCCACGAAATACGCGTGTTATGTTATACTATAAGGCTTCAATCGTGTTCGGGTCCACATAGTCCACATAGACTAACGACCCCACAAGAAATAATCAAGAGGCGTTAAATCGCATGATCTTGGCGGCCAACTCACAGGATCATTTCGAGAGATAAGCTGTTCACCAAATTCATCCTTCAACATTTTCATTGTTTCACGAGCTGTGTGGCATGTGGCACCGTCTTGATGAAACTACATGTCAACCAAGTTCAACTCAGCCAACAAAAAAAGTCGCGTATCATGGCTCAATATCGTTCGCCCTTGACGATAACGTTTCTTCCACGGTCGTCTTTCAAGAAAAATGGACCGATGATGCCACCAGCCCGCTGACGACACCAAACTGACGTTTTTTTGGATGCATCGGTAAATATTGTATGGCATATGGCTGTTCATCACTTCAGAAGCGACAGTTGTGCTTACTTACGTATCCGTTGAGCCAGAAATGAGCCAGCGGATTTTCACATTTTTCACAGAGCACGAATTTTTATAATAAATTTCAATAATTTGCAATCGTTGCTCGCTTGTAAGTCTTTTCATAATTAAATGGCAGAGGATACTGAAAACTTTTCACTTTGACATATGACGTTTGGACGCCATTACTAACCAGTGCTGCCAACCTAAAAAACTTAACTCTTAAAAAATCACGGTTATAGCATATCCTCACTAACTGCTATCAGATACGCTGACGACGTTTGTTAAATTATTAGCAGAATTAACCAAACTCTTTATAAGTCACTTAACATAGATGGGAACTGTTCACAATCAGTAGAAGAATACCTGAAAAAAGATTTTCTTGGCACTCAACTTACCTTCTATCAAAGTAGAATATTTGATCCGACATTTTTATTTGATCAACAATTAGGACCGAACAGGCCACACATGTCCGAAGTAGCCCCAGACTTGTTCACTGGATTTATATGCGAATTTTAAGACATATTTAAGAACGTATTTTACAACCTCTTGCAAGTTCATGCATTTAAGGGTGAAAATCCCAGCACAGCTATTGAAATTTTGCTACCTCGCTTGCAATTCTTTCTTAAGAGTCAAGACAGAATATGATTAAATAACACGTCTTCTGATGTATGGATGATAGATCAGTATCTGCAGAAGGTACTCGTGCAAGGTTTAGAGCGCTTCTGAATGATCGGAGTGTACCCGACTCCATGAAGACATCCGAATCTGTTGCTGTAAGCTTCAAATATCAGCACGTTTAAATATTCGCTCGACTGAAGAGACGTGACTTAAGATAAGCATAGTTAATGGTTTTTGTCCACTCGGCAATCATCTCAAAACCGTAATGGTTACATCAGAAGCCGTTGAAAGCCCTGTCTGGAAACTGAGGAAAAAACATCAAATTTTTCTGTGATTGACTGGCCATCTTCGCAAAAACTTCCTTCATAAATATGATCGCACTTACTTACTGCGACACTGCAGTCAAGCTTCTACTTGAACAGTCCGTGTTGATTGAGGTGCCGTTTCCGTTGTAAGCGCCACCTAAGAGAGTCCCTCTGTGTTACAGTTGAAGATTCTACGGCTGGAGTGGACTGGAGTGTTTATTCACGGTGCAATTCCGTGTTACAGATTTAGCTTAAGGTAAAGCTTTTACCTTTTCTTAAAGGTAAAAAACACGGTTTTCTGATAAATACCACAACATTGCTTAGAACATTGTCTTTTTTTAAAGGTCAGCAGTAACAGTGTCTCTTCTTTATTTGACTTTCGACGCTGTATTATTAATGAGTTTCCTAATATATTTCAAAAGTGTTCAATTTGAATAAAAATAGCTTACTTTTCAATTGTAGTCCCTTAGTGCTGATGCACGCGTGAGTTTTTATACTGAGCGGCAAGGCAATGCCACTGCTTTTTCATCCAAGGGTACCCACAACTAGATTGTACCATACAAACCTTCCGACCTTCCAATCTTAACAACAAAACTCTCTCACTATCCTATTTCTTGAGTGTCATTTTAGACCCTTAACTCAACTGGAAGATTAACATCGAACACCGAGTGCGGAAAGCTATTATCGCTTTCTATGCATGTAGCAAAACTTTTGTTATAATTGGGGTCTCAAACCTAGTGAAATGGTTCTTTGGATGTACAAAAGTGTGGTGCGCCCAATTCTCACATATGGGTCGCTGGTATGGTGGCAGCCCTAAGCAAAGCTTATCAGCTTAGCTAAGCAGAGTCCAGAGAAAGGCTACAATCGGGATCACGGGGTCATACCCGACATGGTTATCTTGTAGGGCAGTAAGACTGCGAGTAGCCGGCTGATGGTCCGCAAGGCATTACGAGCATTGCAATACTCTTGATTTACTATTCCGGAGCGTGGGATCGATATCAACAGACAGCATTACACCCAAATGTAATATCGACCAAACTTTCTCTGTAGTATGCCTGCCTAGCTCTAACAATCTGCATTGACCGGTCCAAAATGGACTGTTAGTGGGTACCATTTCAGATAAGTTACACGCGTCCTTATACTTCCGTGAGCCAGGCTGCGATTAATGCCCTCATCTCTATCAAGACAACTTCCAAATTGCCAATCGACAATGAGTGCAAGGAGATACTGGCCAGGGCGAGCCGCCGTTTTAAAATCACTCTTATCTGGGTTCCTGGGCATAGCAACATAGATGGGAATGAGAGAGCCGACGAGCTGGACAGACATGGCTTATTACTTCCCGAGTCCTGTGCGGAGGGAGGTTTTGTAAAGGGGATAATATCCTCACACTTTGAAAGTGAAACCATGTTTCACTTCCTATCTGGGTGCCCGGCTCTGGCTGGTGCCAGACTCCGAGCGCTTGTACGACCATTCTTGGACTAACTTTTTTAAATACCAGATATGGGTCTCTGTGACATCATAACATTCCTCAATTACACCGGATGGATCTGACTCCTCCGACACAATTTCAAACCGGTTTTTCAGGGACCTTATAAGTGGTGGTACTAAAACGGCGCAATAGCGCAAATTGCGTTGCCTTGGCGTTTGCCTTTACCTACCTACCTACCTACAGTGCACACACACTTGCTTCACTTTTTTGGTTTTTCAGATATTGGTGGTTTTATAAAGCACCGTTAATGCATTTTTTTTTTTAATTTTTAAACAGTGTTCCACTCCAATTATCTAAAATACAAAATCTTCGCAGGCCAATTAGTGTTTTGAAAAAAGCGGTGACCAAAGACATAATAATGTATTTATGTATTATCAACCAGAGGTGTCACCCAATATATGACTTTGCTTATGCTATATGCATCTACAGTGAACCTCAGCAATGTGGATATCAGGAGTAGAGGAACGGACAACTTAAAGCCTTTATAGGGTCTCATCGAAATGAAATTGAAGTCGGCTAGATCCTGACTCCCGAGCTCGCAATCGAATTATGCAATGCTGCGGCCTTAACGCGTATATAAAGTCTGTGAGTTTTCATTCGAAAGACATTGCTTGTCTTCAGTTCGCTGAACTCAGCCTTATCAATGAGCCCTAACCTCTAACCTTTTAGTATACTTGTTTACGGATATTAGCATCACAATTAAGCGAGTTCTAAATAAATCAGATAACTGAGTTCTTAAAATTCACTTGTAAAATTTTTTTGATTCTGGGAAAAAAAACCCTGCTCCACTTTCACTAAAATAGAGATGACAGAAATAATTTCAGCTAGGCATCTTAAAGTGCCACCGCCTCGTTACACAGGCATACTTAGCATGTATAGGTAGAATAAATTAAAGTATATTTTCTCTTTCATATTTGAATAAAAACAAATATTTGAATCCTGTTATACAGCTCTTAGGCATGCCGAAGTTAAAAAGGATACCTTATTGCTTGTACATCTTCTCTTTGACTTGAATATTTTGTGGTATTCCATGCCGCACACATATTCCATATGCAATATTATTATGGTGGTGTTGTATCCGTAAGAGTGTGAGTTGTGTTATTGAAATTGCTCGCTCAATTTATTGGCTAAAAAGGCGTGAAATTACCACTTAATTTTAATGCGAGACGTAAATTTCATTTAAAAATGGAAAGCACCAGACATAAAAAGAGAAAAAAAACTGCAAAAACACCAGGCACTAGATAGGTGAGTATTCGACGCTCCTACGTAAGGATGTTCTGTTTTTTACTATGACTTACCGAGTGAAAGAACGAAAACAACAGTGGAAATTGTATTTCCGCTTATTGGTCCTTGTACTTGTTAAGAATTTCATTAAAAACAAGTGGAGGGGGGGGGGGAGCGAAAATACAATAAGTACGTGAGGGTATACACATATATTTATGTGTCGAGGTGAATAAAAGGTGAAAATATAATGTTCTGCCTTTCTGTATTAACGGTGATAACGGTGCTGGGGGGGGGAGGGTAGAGCAATAAACATAAAAATATTAAAACGCAGTAAGTCTTGAATGATGTTGTATACGGCCATTAACATACGCCAGGAACATATTTGACTAAGGGATGCGATAAATTATGGAAGAGAGTTTGTATTTTTTTTTCTCTCTCTCTCTCTCTTTCCTGTTCAGAGAACTATTTAATGTCGTTATTGTTTCCTACGATCGATTTATTTTCTTGTTTTTATTTTTTTTTTTTTGGGCAAAGCCTGGCAATTTCATTAACCATTGTAACAAGGTGTTGACACAGATAGTGAAATATTTACGTTATTTTTACGACGTTGCAAATTATTGACCAACGCAACATGGTCCAAGGTGTTCGGCTCTCCATGGTATGCTGGATTTATGTATTATTTTATTCATTTTTATACGCGATGGTATGTATGGGCTTTCTGTTAATTGCAAAGGAAGGGTAGGATATTTTTTTTCACGGGAAATAAGAATACCCTGTAATGCCGAAGGTACTCGAGTACGTTGCTTAAGGCATATTGAAGCTAAAGGGCGGTTTTATGCAATCAACGTCTCTTGATTCAACTGCTCATTTCATTTCACGAGTTTAAAATCGAATTTACTTAAATATCTGGGATGAAATTGAATTGGATTTATTTAAATACATATATAGCTGTATATTTAAGAAAAACAATTCAAACTATCCCACCGTACATTATGGGAAGTTTGTCCATGTTTGTAGGAGAGGCCACTTTGGAATTTGTTGGAAAATATGAAAATGCGAACGTGTCCGATTTTGGTCATAATATACTCCAAGTACTAGGAGTAACTAAGGCAAAGGTTAATACACTACGGACCACTCGGAAACAATTTAAACCTTACATCACAGTCACTTTCCAGGATGGTCTGTCACACAACGGACCCTAACTACTTCAAATGGAGTGGAGTTAATATGGGCAATCGGCTTATTTAAACCGGCGGTGATGGGCTATTTCCAGCTCTTATCCAGAGGGTTACAGACATCATATTACCGGGAATCATTGATTTATTCAGAGCTAGTTATATTTGGAGTCATATTCCAATCCCATGGAGACAAGTGAACGTGGATTTAATCCCCAGAAGTAACAAAAGGCCAACTGAAATAAATAAATTATCCGAACCTGTCAGTGTCACATCTTTTGTTCTTCAAATAATGAAAAACTGTTAACATCAGAAAAGTTATAAAAGTATCAGTTAAAAGTATCTAACCGACTTTACTCAATTCAATTTGCGTACAGAAAGGGAAAGTCCACTGTAGGTTGCTCTTCACTGTCGTGTAAGAAAGATAGAAACAGATCTTTTATCAAAGGAAAAATCGCCTTTTGTGCCTTCTTAGACGTTGAGGGCGCATTCGATAGCACCGGATACGATGTGATTGGCAGGGCGATCAGTGGTAAACCATTTTGAGAAAAATAGTGATAAGTGATTTTCACAAAAAAATGTGTATATCACGTACCGTTATTTCAAAAGATAAAGCAAAAAATAAAAAGATGCCCCGAGATGTACCCCAAGAACCTTATATACGAACTTTAAAGCAAATCCCTTTCGCCATACGGCGCCCGGACAGACAGACAGACAGACAGACAGACAGACCGACGGACGGCATTGGCGGACCCACTTTTTTGGACTTCTCTATAGTCGTAATATCATCCCTCATACACAGTTTGAGTTCGAAAGTTCCGCACGATCGCAATAACTTTCTCTTTAGTACACTAATGTATACGAGAAAGTTAAAAATTAAAGGAAGCTACCGAAACTGCCGCAACAGAAAAAAAAAATAATTTCTAGCTATTGCGTGACGCCGTTATTTATTTGTTCTCTCTCTCAATGGAATTTATTTTTCCTAGTGCGATTCATATCTAATCAGCATGGTCCTATTTGCCACCTGTCGTCCGGTGGGATTTCTAATATCTCGACACAAAAAAAAAAATAAAGTCAGAGAAATGCGACATGCGACATAACATCTGCCTATGAGTTGTCATTATATGTAAAACGTTAAATGAACAACAAAATCAATAGCACCCACACCACAATAAACTAAAAATTGTATTGCCTAATAGTGGCTCATGGGACAAATAAAAGGGTTTTTGCATCATAAAGCACTGCGGCACCACGGGAACAGGAGCAGCAGAAGCGGGTGAACAGGAAGTCTATATACTCACTGCCTGTTACTCATGGATGCTGAATTGGCTTTAGAATGGCAGAAACATCTGGTGAATTTATAAAACCCAAATGGCATGCCATACAATGGCACCACTTCCAGCAGCTCCGCAACTAGATATGGATCACGAAGTGGGTTACTCAAAGAAATGCGCGACGTGATACTAATAATGAACAGGGATTCTCGCTGGCATTCACAAATGTGGGCGAATTGTTTAAAATAAAAAAGGCAAGCGGAGTACAATGGAGAATGCCCATTTCGAGGGTACTTCTACCACATGGAGTCGCATTGCATAAATACCAATTCGAGGGTGCAAAAAAAAAACAAAACAAAAATGATCTCCACATTTTCCCTGACCGCTCCCAATGAACCCATGTCAGCTTGAGTCTTTCAAATTAGGTTGTTCTTCTATATATCATCTCAGACGTAATAGGTTTGAATAAGATATTTTACTTTCTTAAATTAAAAAAAAACACTTCTTCGCACCGTCAGACGAGAGCCTCATCACGCACTAAATCATAATCGTCCTTGCTTTCAAAACTTCAATAAAGGTGTATCGCCAGGGCAACATCTTGGAGCCTTGTGACTGAAAGCCAATTCATATTTTTATAATGTCAAATTAAGTGAATTATTATATCGAAAACCGAAAAACTGGCTATATCTTGCTCAGACTTTTATTCATTTAATATCGACCGCAAGTCGTATCGTGGAGGTCATCGGTTGTGGCTCCATAAAATTAAGCAAAGACACGATTCCTCCACGACTTGAGATAACATTCTTCTTTATGATTGTTTCACAAAAGAAAAGTACCCTCATAAACGTAATCGTCTCCATCAAAAAATGAAATGGTCTGGTATTCGATGGATGCGGGGACACGGATTTGATGGATAATACTTTTGGGGGTTAAAACGGTTGGCCTTGGCAGTTTTTCAATTGAACAACAGAAGAATGTTTAAAAAATTTGGATGTGGAAAGACTGCGCCGATTAAGGTGATACTAAACAATAAAAATTGTTAACAAAGAAATTCGTAAATACATATAAGGCGATTGTGGGCGCAGTTTAAAGTTAAAAGATATTCTTCTTTTTACCTATTATATTAGTGAGCTAAAATTGCCATAGAAAGTTTTTTAAATGTTGTTTGCAACTTTAGTAGTAGTAGTAGTAATGTTCGCCATTTCTTTGTTTTGAGATAACCTCGGTAAAGTACACTTACGGACCTAGAAAGGTCTATTGTGATGCCATTTGGGGGGTACGTAGGTTGATTACCTTGTCCACTTCCAGAATCAAATGAGGTGGGGGATGTCTGCATCGAGATAGTAGATATCATGGTACGTGTATTAACCTTATATCGCCATTTTTATGTAGGCAAGTTTGGGACATGTGTACTGGATTTATAGTTCTTCTCTGCAGTTTTTTTCAAAAAGCCATATAGATGATGTTCAGTCTTATTGATACGGATAAACAATTCACCGACTATTGATGGCTTGCGGAAAGAGTGGAAGACGTGGGTATGCCTTTCCAGGTCAGTGTCTAACCTTAGCTAACTCCTCCTAGTCTTAAGTAGTTTTAAGTGGTAAGTTGATTAGTTGGTGCTCTGCAGGTCGGCTCCAAGGTGTGGTGTTTCTGAGAGTCGACTGACTCATTTCGGTGTCAGTGGACCCTCGGTGGCGCATGTGCGCTATATTGGCGGCTGTTGGGTACTGCTAATGGAGTTGGGGGCACATCACCCCCGACTCCATTAGTATTAGTTTAAGTTTTTAAAGTACAGTCGTAATTAGTTTTAGTTTTTTAGTTTTAAATAAAAATAAACTAATAAAGGAGTCAAGTTTTTAAATTTATTTTAAAAAAAAAATATATTTAACTAATAAAAATGTTATTATTAATTAAGGCCGAAAGGTAATAGTATTAAGTGATATAGTTAAGTTTAGAGCATTCGCATAAGGACCAGTAATCTAGAATAAGTTATAAAAAAATTAATGTTCAGTCTTTGAGCATGCCTGTCTATCAAAAAGTACGCTGTGGCCCGGTGACTAGCAAATGTTGTCTGATAACACAATATATATAGAGCAACTATGACCCAATGCAGGTTTGGGTCTAATTTAAGTCCAAATAGCGGGCACTGTTTGGAAAGAGACTTACAGTAGATCCTCCTAAAGTGGAGAGCCTTGATCGGATTTATTTTAAGACTTTTCCCTTAACTGTTTCTTACTAGGTTAGGTTAGCCAAGGTTGAAGTGGCAATCGGATAGAGGTCCGACACACTTAGAGCTATGTGAGGTCCATTGTAATACCACGTGAATCTGAAGTTGCTGCCACTCGTTGATCTATTTTGAGCTTATGAAGCGTGTCTCTTCCTTCTCCTCCTACAAAAGTCGTTTGAATAAGCGACAAGCCTAATTGCATGCCTACCTTTACAGAATAGTTATAGACAGACATACAGTGATGACACCAATTGTAACAATGTGCGATCTGTTGAGGGCAATCAAACTCTTAAAGCGTTTTAGATCCAGCTTACGCCAAATCTGCTTAGTTTCTAGACAAGTAGTACCAAGGTTCGTTTTACGCTATGTCTAAGGAGCCTATTTCAGGCAAGATTGTCGAGTTTGTTAGCCTCGCACTGTCCTGGAATGTCTCTATGCCCCGGCACCCAGCACAGGTGAATGTTGAACTGCTCAGCCATTCCATTAGAAATGATTGGCAACCTATGGCTACTAAAGAGAGAGAGAATCCAGGCACTTGAAGGGCGCCAGATTGTCCGAAAAGATTCGAATATCCCTTACAGATACCACGTTACCCTTTAGCCAGGACAAGTCTTCCTTAATTTCTCCATAATTTCTCTATTTCAATAACAGACAGGGCCCACCTACCAAATTAACCTGGGTATTTACACTTGACCAAAGCCGGGCTGTGAAATATCTTCGATAATGGAAATAAGGCTAGAAATGACCTAGTTAACCAATTCACCGAGTTCTTTTTATTAGATAGGTGTTCTTTTTTTTAAAATATTGATTTTTTAGTAAAATTTGTTATAGAAGAAATAAAAGGTATTATAAAGGTGAAAGCTATAGTGACACATACACATTGGATTGTAAACGGCTAGCTAGTATACAATGCAAAGGGGCTGTAAATCAAATACTACGAGTTTATCAAACTAAAGGAAGAAGATTTTCGAGGACATTATCAGCACTCAGCAACTAACGCCCGGCACAAATCAGAACTTAGCGTTACAACTAAAGGATCTGCGATCTTACCTGCACATGTGATGCTAACATGCCCAAAAGAATACATAACGCTGTTCTGGGGCCTCTTCTGTGGAACGATGATACCCTCAGCCTGTCACTACCTCCAATGGTAAGGACTATAGGTTTTTCGAATAACATTTTCGTCGTATCCGTGCAAAGCATGTCCACGAAATAAAAGAGACAAAAGCCGTTCTTATCACCAATGGTAATGTCATGAAATTGTAGCGAGATTCGCGTGTAAGATCAAGCTATTCGATAGAAACCAGCACCTTGGTGTAATAATCGATAATAGGGTCAACTTTAAGGCTCTAGTTTTTGTTGGAGAAAAAGAATCATTCATGCAATCCTCGCTAACGGAAAAAATTACAAATCTCGGGGGACTAAGAAACAGTCGCAAAATCCTGCTGTGTAAAGTGACAAGCTGAGCGCAATTGATTGCGTCATGAAACATGGAGCACAGTAAACCAGTTAGTGAAGAGTGTTCGTATAGACTTTATGAGAATTAAAGAGTGGTTTAAGGCCCTTGTCATATGGATTATACGAAGACGCACTCTATCGATAATTGAGGTTTCCGAATCGTGCATGTTGGTAGCACGGCTTAAAGCATCTTAAGAAGATTACCACAATCCAATGAAATAAACATATATGAAATAAATGGCCCAAAGAAAAGTGAAGTTCCATTCTGAGATTGTAAAAAGTTTCATCGCGAAATGCTTCCTTTATGGTACCTAACCTTTATTAGTCATCTATGCTTATTATTTCTTTAAGTTCAATCCCGAAAAAATATCTGTCCCCGCATATATGGAAGAACCTGGGGTATTTAACCAAAGATTACTCACTGGATCAATACAGCAATAACATACGCTTCTATTAAATGGTAGAAGAAAACCATTCAAAAGTCCGCGATAATAAACAAAATTGAACAATTTTGGTTCCATTAGAACCTGTCCCACGGCGGCCGTAGAAACTCTAACATAACTAACACAGCTCCAGATTTTTATAAAAGAGTGGCATTATGCAACACTGCAAGTTTGAAACAAACGAAAGAGCAAACCATTAGTAAACTCCTCGAACTAATGCAATTACTATCATAAATCCCCGAACTCGACATAATCTGCGTGGTCACAGATAAAACAACTAAAACACTACGTTTCTCCACTGAAATCGCAAATAGAGAAACATGTGTTGGCAGCAACCCACCAAATTGAAAAAAAATAGCCTAAGGTGTTATACTGGCTGGTATCCACGGACCAAACAAAAATGTTTCAATACCCATAGGAATACGTTCCAATGTATTTCAGGCAGAGCTCCATGCCATTAAGAAATGCGCAAACCTTATTCACATGCCAGAACTTAAAGGGCTATCATCTATATATTCACGGATTCTCAAGCAGCTATTAAAGCCCTTAGATCGCCAATTATTGACCTCCAAGCACTCAACACCAGAAACAAGACTGTCGGATTCCTGGACACGAGGGCAATAAAAAATCTGATAAATTGTCTAAAAACGACTCGGAGACCCCTTTATAGGACCCGAGCCATTCTGTCCAATAAAGTAATAAGCTATTAATCTGAATCTGAAAAGATGGGAACACAGAATGTGATTCGCATGTGTTTTAAGACCAGCAAGCGAAAATACGATGCACAGCACCATCGAAGCCACTATACTCTTTAAGAATTGAATTGTGGGGGTAGTTTTCGCGCCTATGGAATAAAAACTACTCCCACTCGGAGTTGTTTTACGGTAAGCTGGTTCTAAAAATCGCCAGTTCCTGCTATTGCTCTAGCATAATGGGTAGAATGACTTCCTGGCCGGGCAATTTATATGGGCAGAAAATATTCATGGCCCACGAAGCCTGTTCCTTGATTATAATATAATCAATCCAACTTATGTCTTACTATGAGCTAGAATGCATTTTATCTAATCATTTTGTTTTCTTAGTAAAACAAAAAAAGGAAGCAACGAAATCGCTATGAAATACTTTATTTCCTGCTTAAATTTAGGAATACAACCGAACGCGTTTACGTATTACTAACAACTGCCTTCCTGTGTACCGGTCTTGCCCTCCTTCCCATTCTTGCTTCTTCCTATTCGCAAATTCTCTTCGAGTGCACTTTTAAACGTCGGCCTGCTACACTAGCATTTTCGTACAACTAAAACTAGATGGTTGTCTGTTCGCCCTCTAACACCGGTAATAGTGTCAAAAATAAACCTGACCTATCGCACACTCACCTTGCATTTGGCCTCCATTTCACTACAGAAAAGTTTCACCTAATTTACAAATTGATCCCTACCCCTCGTATGAAATTTTCAACCAAAAAGTATTAATAAATACCTCCAAAGTTCATCTCCTAACGATCCTTTTGAAGGCCAAAGTACCGTCGCAAAAGAGAATATGACTCGTTTTGGCCGCCACTTTTATACAGTTTTACAGTCTGGCTGACTTTTTATTTACAGTCTCCTTTGATGGAAAGCCTTGAACTTGTCATTCAAATTGACACAACATTCCTTTTAGCATTATCCTTGACGAAGAGACCTTTAATATCTCCTCCGTTTGCAGCCTTTCCAAATGCTAGAGAGGGAAAAACTGTTATATAATTTTATTTGTTCTGCCATAAATCCTTTCAATCAAAGGTCGACTCTATGAGCATGCATACAGCTTCTTCCTGTGCCTCGTTATGTCTTCAATCTGTAGCCGTTTCTTTCCATCTTCCTATAAAAAAAAAGAAAACATATAAATTCAGGGATTTCTTTAACACAACTAGATAGATACTAGGAGCTAAGAGCACAGCTGATGATGTTGATGCCAGATTGCCGAAAAGAAAACCAACAACAACCCCCAATTGCCTAATACAGAAAATTATCACAATCATGCATACATCCGTCACTCCCGGAATCATATCTTTGTACGAGTATTCCCTTTGCAATGGGTATCTGAGTCTTTATACCAAGTTTTAGATGAAATAATAATAAAATATGTAAAAGGATACAAAGTAGTAGCAACAGCAGGACATTAAACGCGTTGTCGGTCGGTGGTCGGTGGTCATTACCATCCCTATGGTAGGACATGTTGTCTGTATAGCTTAGATTTATCGACAAACGTAAATATAAAACGGCGACCAGATATAATGACAAGGACATTGACGATCTGTGTAGATATATAGATACGTATGCTGTGCTGTGCTGAGGTGCGTGTATAATCCGTACCGCACCCATCCAGATGTAGAAGAAGAGAGTAAAATTGATTTTTATTTTCGACGCAAGGATTATAATGTTTACGGAGGAGGGACGACGATAAGTGAGGGAGACACACAAATACACAGTATATTCGAATTCTTTTATTATGATGGAATTATACGTACGATTTTGTTTCTTTCCAAATGCGAAGTCCTTGTCTACCTTCGAAGTCAAATCGAAAGGAAAAGATGAATGATGATGGGTTTTTCGATTCTGGTATTGTTTTTTTTCGTGTCCTATATTCGATGATTGGGCGTACGAGGAGAATTATTTCGCTGATGAAGTGAAATTTTCCCAAGCGATATTATCATTAAGATTCAGTTATTTGGGAAGAATGGCTTTCACACATCCTTGCCTTGTATTCATGGAAATTTTTTATTGATTGTGTATTAAATTATTGAATTGGAAAAGTTGCAGGATAACGAAAAATAACCATTGAAGAAGGTTTTTTTCCGGTGAAATATTTTTTAAAGGTTTCGTTTGACAATTTTATGGAGGAGGTAGTTTTGGTTTGGCATACCCTAAAAATACGGCAGGCTTTCATACGATTTAAAATGCTTTAATGTCTTGTTAACATGCAGCTATTAATAAAGCACAGTTCCAATTTGATGAACAAAAGTTAACAGTAGAAACATAAATATTATTTTGTTATTGAATCTCAATTTCCTTTCTCTCAGAACAAGAGAAAATGATTAAAAGCTTTGACAGAGATTGACTAAGATTTATGACCGGAAGAAACCCATCACTGCCAATCCTTCCATTGTTACAGCTATTTCTTGGATTTAAAGCTAAACTACTGTGTAGATATGTGTAGGAATTATTCTCGGAGAAAGAAAAGAAAATCGAAATGAATTCCAAAGAAAATTTAGGAAAAGGAATGGTTTTATTTGCTATAACCGTAATTCCTTTTCACTTGTTTTGATTACCCTTTTTAAGAGCTACCTAAGTATTGCAATGAATTATTCCGATGAAAGGACCGAGAAGGGAAAATTCTTTCCAACAGACATTGTTTGTTTGTTTTCTGTTTTTTTTTCTTTTAATTTATTTTCTTAATGGATAAAGAAAAAATGATGACTTTCAAGGGCAAAGTTCTTAGGATAAGAAGAGAAAATATGCAAAAGTAGGTTAGAGCAGAAGCAAAAATTATTTGTATTAATTTTGAATTTTTTTTTTTGTAAAGCAAGGTATCTCAAATGACGTGCAGGCTCCAGGAAGTGGAAGGGATGATGATTAGGAAGCGAGTGGAATTGTAGTGTATATGGATCTCCGCGACAACTTCAGTGTCAGAATAATGACAGTCGGTTGGAATGGTAAACAATCATAAATTTTAATTTATCATTCCAATCGATGTGATACAGAAAGCGTACTTCTGAAGCTTGCTTCGCGAAGAGGAATTCTGAAGAACCGAAATGGCAAATCACTGTAACGGGGGAACCATTCCTTATGTTAGAACAAAAGCACGCGCCAATTTCTACATGATAGCTGCTTGGCAACGCCTTAGCCATTTCAAATTTTAGTGGCTCATTGATATATCTAAAAAGTGAGATGTATGTAAAATGTTTTCGGTGTATCTGCTCGCCAAGCAGAGGAAAAAAGTAACATTATAATTAAATTATAACAAACCTATGAAGAACATTTCCAAGAATTAGTTCCTATTAGATGTCCTAGCTATGAATGGATTTAAGTTCATGGCAGCACTAAACAGGGCAGTTAGAAGTGTTCCGTGAATTGTTCCTAAGAATGTGAACATTTTACGGTCCAATATCTATATCCCGTAATTATAGAAAGGAAAACTTATTAAATGAAAAAAATATGATTGCTATAACCGACAAGCGAGTTCGCTACAATCGACTTTCACTGTACTATGTTTTCCAAACATAACCGTCACTTATAGCAGTGGTAAAAATTAAATTTAAATTGTCTACCGTGTGAAGGCTAGCAAGGTGGTCTTGGGAGTGACTCCTCTTGACAGAAACTTTTATGAAGAGATCAACGAAGAAAAAATAAACAAACAAAACAAACTTCTGCTGAGCCGATTAATTATATCTGGACAAAGCTTTTGTTGCCAACTTAAAATTTATCTCCATTGCATATAACGGAGTTAACCACGATGAAGTTAAATACGAAGAGCACAGGAAATGTGGAATTCCCTACAGTGGACTTGCTTAGCAATATCAGTAGGTGTAGCTTCTTAAGAACAATACCAACGCGGCAAAATGAAAATAGTGATGCACAGAAAAAGCTAAAGAAGCGATAAACGACAATCAAAGCTTGGTAAATGTTCCTTACTAATTATAACGTTGACTAACTTCAGATATGTTTCGAAGACGTGAAAACATAGTTAAAAAAATAAATAAATATAAGTCGTAAACGGCCTATAAAGGACTTAAAGCCTAGCTTCCGCAACCATTGTGGGTGCGAAAACATATTTTTGACACGAATTGAAGTGACCCACAGTTTTGGGCTCTAGGAAATAAGGTACCAGGAAATAATGCCCCAACATAAAAATTGCGTCTTATTTCTTTCTTTCGCAGTCTTACTGCATTTTATTACTTGGGGACTTTTTTCATTATGGACTTTAACTTCGAAATTCGAAAGTACTAAGTGCGTAAGTAAAATGTGTAGAGTTGAAAACGAAGCTACACAAGATCAAGGGATCTTTCTGCATGCAGCAGATACCTCTCACGCAACGGGAAATGTGCTTTTCGGGCTTTATTTGATTTTGATAGTGGGCCTGTATTTCATAATATAATAAAGCCCCACTTTTGGGGGCCGAAGCTAGTGTCTTGGTTTACGATTCAGGTTTGGCCGCTATACAAATATGTTATCTTGAACTCTTAGACTTATCCACAAAATTCATATGGACTGCATGGTTTATTGACCAATAGGCATGCTCTCTGCGAAGTTCGGTATCCACAACCACTGCCGCATTTGCGAAGATATTAATGTAAGTTTCAGTTTATACGCCCGTTGTCTGCCTTTTCTTGAGTATTTAACCCTCTTTTTAAATAATTCGCATGTAAACTGGTATTAAAACGTCGCTACAGCGCTTGTTACGTGACCTGCGAGGACGTTAGGCATAAACAGGACTGTATACCTCCCTATAGTCTCAGCCGCTTTAGTTTAGATTTCGTTAATGTCTACTCTGACCTTCCATTAATTTAAATTAAAGAACTTAGTTCGTAGCTGAAATAACCTAATATACATAATTCAAGCTAAATTGGTAACACTCTTTTCCCCTCAAAAATATGAAAATAAATAATAAATTGAAAACCTTTCAGTTTCACATAATTCTAAAAGATATTCTTTATTTTTTAATTACAGGTAAGCTTGATGATGCTGAAGAGTCTTAATAATGCGTAAGTCAATTTAATAGTAAAGACAATCACTCTACAACTGCAATGCAACACCGGATATTTACATGAAGCCCTTTGCATACCAAATTTTGAGCTAGACTAAACCAATTGTTGTATGCTTGATACTTACACTCTTAGGGGATTGTATTCTGTTAAATGTTTGACCTGCACGAATATTATTTGTATATGCCCTTCCTTGACCATTCGTAGAGACTTCTTAATAAATTACTTTCCGATGGTTTAGGTTTATAAAAAAATAATGAGTTATTCAATGTAACAGAAATTTTTTTAAATTTCATGTTCTTTCATTTTTCGGTTTTGAAAGTAAAGCTTATTCAAACGCACACAGCGCACACATTATTGTTGAAAATTGTATGTCATTGTAAAGTTTTGACTTTGCCATTAGGCGTGAAAAATAATATCATACAAAAGATTCGCAGCATGCGATGCTTTCGGCCAAAACTAAATAATTCAATAGAGATAGAGTTCGGAGATTATTCGCGTGAATACGGTCTTTTGCGTAGTTCCACAGAAAAAAATTTAACGGTGAAAAATTGTACGATTTTAATAATTAAAACTTTAAATGAAAGCTGGAAGGTGTCAAATTCCAGCGCTACCAACATAAAACCACTCAATGAGTCTGCCATAGCCAAAATTGGGTCTGAGAGGTAAAAACAAACAATAAAAATTCGGTGAGTTCGGTGAGTTGCAAACTGCGTTTTGGACTGTGTCGTAGTCGGCAGGTCATACTCAACTTCCTCCGTAATAATGCATTAAGGATACGATTGAGATATATGGGGGGTCTGACTATTTTTAATCTGCTTAATATGTCAAATAAAACTTTTAAATTTTTAAAATAGCAATACCTCAAATTTGAAGCAACAAAAAGATTTACACTCATTCTCCAATCGCAAATATGTAGAACTATGTAATTAAGCAATGACTCGACTAAAGGCGAACTTGCAATAATTGAGAGGTTTATGATACTTATAATCCTGATCATAACCTCGTCGATTAAAAAGGAGATAAAAATGACTGGACTTAAAAGTTATTTTCATACGTCGCATGCTATTCGAACTCGCAAATGTAAGTCATTACATTACTTCTTCATATGAACCACTAAAATACTATCCCATTCCCGGTTCCGACCAAGCAAGCTGATGCAGCGAGTGAAAAGTTACTTGACTTAGAAGCAGAATCTCTAAAAATCTTATTAGATGCATGCTCATATTCATAAGCCACTACTTACTTATTTACTTAACGGGCTCCCGACCCGTGAAGAGTCGCTTCGTGAGACACGGCAATCTTCTATCCTCTGCGATCCCGGGAATGCTGCTTCCAATTGTCCAGACCAAGCGCTCTGGCATCCGCGATGGCTTGGCCTTTAAACGGAGGTTCATTCTTCCTTGTCGTCTCGAACCTGGAGGCTGGGATTCGAAGATCCTCTTGGCTGGAGCGTTGTTGTCCATTCGCTCGATGTGGCCGAGCTAATGTAGTCGACGTTTCTTGAGACTTTTTGGACTACATCCACATCTTGGTGCAACTCATAGAGTTCACGGTTGTATCTTCTCCTCCATTCGCCCTCCTCGCGCACAGGACCAAATATCCGTCGAAGGATTTTTCTTTTAAAGGATCCCAGCATAAACTCTCCTTTCCTGCGCACTATCTGCTCAAGAACATTGAAGATATCACACGACAGCGCATGGTATTGTATGGTATCATAAGCCACTACAATTGTTCTTATTTCTTGCAATTTCCCCACACAAAAACTATTGATACTTAAATGAATAAGTTAATGACATTAAAAAGGTAAAAAAAACAAAATTTTACTACCCAAAGAACCTGACCTTACTGTGAAATTTATTGTCAATATCGACGTGTCACTAATTTGACAAGTATCAACTCTTATTCCACTCGAAACATATCTTCTACTCGCCCACGTTTCGCTTAAATGCTGGACTTTGTACAAGAGAATTTAAATAAATGAAAAAGGATATATGCCCTTGGTGACATTTCCTGGCTCCCACAAAACATGGTGGGTTATTGTGAAAAGGAATGTTAACTTCGATAACACTCTGCATGAGGTAGCTAGTAGCTACCTACCTACCAGCAGCAGCCGCAGAAACAACAATAAAAAAAAGACATTTATTTTCTCTTAATTTTTCCCAAAAAGAAAACCAAACTAAAAGGATAAAAGCATTATTTATGTCTCAACAATATATATTGCTGGCTTTTACCGTGTTTATGGGCACTCTTGCGTGAAATATAATTTTCGAATGTCATATCGTGTGATAATTTATCGATTTAGGATGCTTTGCATGAGTTTGAGAGATACTACTACTACTACTTATATAGGGGGTTTTATTGAGAAAAAAAAATCCTTTACAATCATAGTTAGATACCCTATTTTCGTTATTGCGTGCTATAAATATTTGTCCACATTTATATTTAGTTAAAAAAAAATGCACCTCGTTTGCTGTTAAAATACGTCAATCCTTAAATAACATTCGTCATTAGTTAGAAATTCATTGGTTAAATTAAATTTTAAAATCTCAACAGTGAAAAAAAGTTTATCCTTCGCTTGATGAACCGATATACACATACTAAATACCTATGTATGTTTTATCGACGTGCATCGTAACCACAATGAAATTACATTTAAATTTTAATAGTTGCCTCTCTTGATGTGGTTATATGGGTTTAAAAACTTTGAAAATCAATTTTCCATTTATGGTCACTTTTATAACATTGAACTTTACATGTACTTGTGGTTTTCGAAGAAAGTTTTTCTAGTACCTTTTCATGGCAGCACACTGCACTGAAGAGATTGAATCTATTGATACTATTTTATATAATTGTTGCGTATTATTTTTTGACTTTTATTGAATGCACTAAAGCTATGGAAAAGTTTGCACTTAAGTGCGATAGTGATTAAGTTGGGTAGTCGTTGTGCACTTAGCTTAGTAATGGATAGAGTTTGTACATGTATGTACATATGTATGCGTGTTGATTTTCTCGGGAACACTTAAACTATTATACCCTCGGAAGAGGAATAATGAAATGTATAGTTCCTTCTATGGAATAAGCTAGGTATATTTCTAGATTTTTGGTAAGTTTTAATAATTGCACGAGAACTGTCTGACAGTCGTGTATTTGATTGTGACATGAAACATGGATTTATTCTTCAGTTTTGCCTGGGCAACTAATTATAGATACAAAAATGTTTGTTTAGCAATTAATAGTAAATGTAGCAAGTGATTTTTTAAGCGTATTTTTTTTTAAATCGAATAAAACACTCAAATTAGCATCAAATATTCAAAATTTGTATTGTAATCGATAAATAAGCCTTTTCCATTTACGTTTTAAAGACAACTTCATGTCAATGTTGTCCGTCCGGCTCCGTTTCAAATGGTTCATTCGGAAGGTCCAATTTTGCGTCACTTTTTCGAGAATTTCGGCCTGTATTTCACGAATTCACATAGAACAACCGACTTTACATAACCTCACAAGAAATTATCAAGAGGCGTTAATTCGCATGATCTTGGTTCCATTGTTTCACGAGCTATGTGGCATGTGGCACATAAATGAAAATAAATTTCAATAATTTGCAATCGTTGCTCGTTTGTAAGTCTTTCCATGATTAAATGGCAGAGTATACTGAAAACTTTTCACTTTGACAGATGACGTTTGGACGCTAATACTAACGAGTGCTATCAACCGGAAAAACTTCACTCTTAAAAAATCGTATAGCAGATTAATGCGGCTTCACAAGATCTTCCATTATGCCGCAGTTAGTTATAAAGGGGGAGCTGGCAGCTATATTGGCTGCTTCAAGGTAGAATTTACAAAGTCATATAGTATATGTTCTACTGTTTCTCCGTCGTCGTTAAACAATCTGCAAGTATTATCTTGTGCTATTCCCATAGTCATCAGGTGTTTTTTGTCATGACAGTGCCCCGTGAGGAAGCCTGTGACTACTTGAATCTGCCTTCTACTAAGTTGCAATGTTACAACAGTTCTCTTGTTTTTTTTTGTGGGAACTGTTCGGCATCGCCTCCCTCCAGAAATATTTACAATGGTCTTGCCATCATGAATTGGGATGGGGATCCTGTTCTGGCTAGTTCGTCTGCTATTTCATTGCCTTTAAGTCTACTATGACGCGGCACCTAGATAAAATGTACTTTGTTGGTGGGGGGGCAGTATTAGGATGAGTTGAATCCCATGAAAACAATCCCAGACTTGTTTTAGTGTTATCTCAAAGGCGTTAGTTGCAAGCAGAACTGCCCTGCTGTCAGAGAGAATGTAAATGATTTTATTCGTTATGAAAAAAATAAAAATAAATATAAGGCGGAAAAGCCTAGCTTCAACCACTGTGTGTGCGAAGAAATATTTTTTGACACGAATGCAAGGCACCTACAGTGTAATACCGACTTCGAATGGCAATAAATTTTGTTTGTGAAGCTTCTTATGACAGTTCTTACCCTTGGATGTTAGTCAGACGTTCACAAGAGGTGGGGCAGCGAATAAAAACTTTCAGGTGGTACAGGCCGGGATTTTAACCAGCGACCTCTCGCTTAGTGGTCCAATGCACTTAACCACTGCGCCCACTCTCAGTTGATCACAAGATTGGAGAGTACATCAAAGCGAGCTTTTAAAATCCACGGTTCTTATGCTGTAAATTCTATGTTCATTTGCACTTTTCCACAAGTGTCAGTCGATGTGCTCAAATATCAGATAGACTAATATCTGCAAAATGCCATATTTTCGTACTCTCAATATACTTGAAGATACGAAGAGTTTATGTTATTATATTACATGTACATTGCGGGTGCAATGGCTTAGTGGCTTAGTGCGCTGGACTACTAACCCAAGTCAACTTATTTTAAATCACCGAATCGAGGAATATGTTGCAAAATAACACATCGTCTTTAAAAGAGAATTGTATATTTGATTTCGAGTTGACCACAATGACGCTCTAACAATTCCCATAACCTAATTAACGAATTTCCTATTGCAATGCGACACGTGGTTCTATCTATCTGAAAATCTACATTAACATTTTGTCTGAAAGCCTTCCGATGGCTTCTTGTCACGCGGATGTTGCGCCACCAACCGACGCGAATACACTCAGTCAAGCAATCTTGTTACCTAAATCTACATCATTAACTACTAACGAGGACTTTCATCCCGCACCACATAACGAATCATCACTTCTAATTATGTAACCCGCGGTTGAGATATTGTACTTAGCAGATATGACGTATTAGATATTATACCGTTTTTGAGTTACAGTCACCTTCCGGGCGAATGCTAATGAGGATTGACGAGACTGCTACGTGATAATTTGAAAACCTAACCCTCCTTGCGATGATGAATACATTTAGTTTAAGAAATATATTTGTATATAAAAAGCGCAGTCATAGTTGGACTACCTTTGTCAGAAATTTAAAATTATTTAAGTACGAAAAATATAAAAAAAAACAATCCTTTCAACCGAACCCAAAGTGGCTATTTGTAATATTTTTTAAATTGATGCGGGTTATTTGATAACAACCGCAGTCATAATGGCACACCACAGCTGTATAACAAGCCAAACAAAACTTGAACCTACAGCAATCCCATTTATCTACACAACACGAAGCCACCATCAAGATCCACAATCACCCGTCATCAATTCAAAATCACCTCAACACCCAACACTCAAAACGAGATTCGAATATCCTAGGCAACACAAGACTGTACAAATACACAAACTCATCTCAAACTGCTGAGGCTCCTCAATCTGGCCGATATGTCCCCGACAAAAGGATACACCATAAACCATATCGGACTCGCCTGGACAACAATTGACTTAATGAGACCTACTTTCCGATGGTGATGACCACTGTGTTCTTTTGTTAGGTTTAACCGAAAAGCTCCACCACAACTGACACAATAAACTTTAAAATTTATATATACCACAGGCCGAGGCCAGCAACTTGAATTGTGTTTTCTGTCGGCTCCAATGATGTCCTTTGCGGGCTCTCGGTTTATGTGGCCCACCCTACACCTAGATAGCTATTTATGTATGTACGTTATTCGACTCCGCATAGTGAATAGTTAAAGCAGTTACACCTTCACCTTCAACAGCAACAGCAACTGATGATGTAACACAACGTCACCCAGCATAGTGTCAGTATGCAGGATTGGGGAAATAAAAGTTGAGATTTTTTTTTTTTTCGAAAAAAAACCAAGAGAAAAAAAAGTACGCAGCCACATACATCAGATCCCCCACTCACATCACATTCGGTTTTAATGAAGAGTACAAGGCCGCAAAAGTCAATTTAAGCATCCCTGTGGCGTACACACCCAAATTTGATTACTGGTTTTGCTCTAGAATATTTTCTTCTTTCCTTCGCTTGTTGGCGAGGTTGTCCTGGATTAATTTTTGTAGAAATTTGATTTTTTTCCTTTTTTTGTCGTGACGAAGAAGGAAATCGTATTTGTGTGCCTGGCCGTAAGGAAGAATGAGCAATGGGGGGAGAAAAAAAAAAGGACAAAAAACCAATTTACATGTAAAAAAAAAAATAAAGCAAAAATGTAGAAGAATTCCTCGAAAAGAAGAATGCCTACTGCATTATACAAGGATATATTTTTATTTTTATTTGTTTGTGTGTTCGTATATAGATCTTTCAATGTCCTCTATCGGTAGTCGGCAGAGTGGGCGAGAGATTTTTTTTTCTTTTTTTTCAACTCACTGGATTTGCATGTCCTTCCTGACAGAATTACATGACAAAGAAAGTTAAATATGTTTATTTTCATGAAAATTTATTTCTGTTAGCGATGAAAACTAAGCTAACGCCTGAAAGAGCACTTGAGCACAATGAGATTATGTCTGTCTGGTTAAGTGTAACACAAAGTGTTGTAGCAGAGCGCCATGTGAATGTTTGGGATTAGATGATGTTTTGTCGTATTCCGAAGGGTATATGTGATTTATACAACAGAATAGAAAACTTGACATTTAGAGAATCAATGTGTTTTACTTGCAAGTCCATCACGTCAAGTATTCTGGTAGTCAACTCTTTCTGATGAGTACAAATTGCCAAATCGATTTGGGTTTTTAAGTTGGAATTTATTTACGTGTATGTGTAAGTGTAAAGGGGAAGTTATTTTTTTAAATTCATTTATTTTGTGTTGTGTTGTGGTTCAGCAAAATGAGAAAAAAAGGATACATTAAAGTAGGGCTTTCCTTAAATACTACGCAAAGAGGGATAGATCCCAACTCTCATTGGGAGAATATATCCACAAATCGCATTGCAAAGTAATATTGAAGTATTTAGCATTGCTTTATTCAATCTACGATTTTCCAATCAACGAATTTTGAAATTCAGTTGCAAAAAAATGTTTTAAAATTTAAAAAGTTACAATAAATTCAGTGAAAAATAATAGAAATTTGAATATTTTTAATCATATTTCTGGAAAAATATATATCACAATAAAAACCTAAATGTTAAAGAATAGCCAAGTTCTTTTATACAAAAAACGCTTTTGCTTTACAAGTCTTGCATTTGCGGTTGTTTTGAGCAAATGAGAAAAACACTATGTTTGCCACCGTAATGGTAGATATATTGTCAACATGTTCTAAGTTAAAACGGAGTGCAAAAAATAACGCTTATATTTACGATCAGTTGTAATCGATCTGTTACAAGGTACTTTATAAGCTGAACAACAAAATAGCAACACCGGAAATACAAAGTACAAGAACTAAAAAATTAAAAATTTAAGACAATTTATATATATTTATGTAGGTAGTCTTTGAGTATATTGTATATTATAGGTTTTATTATACCATATTTAGGAAGAAAAATATGGGTAGAGGCAAACATTGCACAGAAGCTCAACGTGAAGTCATTTTAGTTTCACGTAATCGTGGTGAATCCATTAGGAAGCTTGCAGACGCTGTCGGATGCTCCCCAAGAATGGTCTTTAACGCAGAACACCACAAAAAACTTCCTGAAACCAGAGGCCGTCCATCTAAAATGTCAGAGAAGGACAAAAAGATTTTGATCAGAAAAGCACGGATAAATCGTTTTATGTCATCTAAAGACCTACAAGCAGAAACAGAATTAGAAATTAGTCCCAGAACTGTGCGACGTACTCTGGTGAATGCTAAGCTATACGCTCGTGCCCCCAGAAAAGTGTCACTCTTAAATAAAGTACATCTTCAAAAGCGGATGGCTTTCGCCACTCTGTTTCACATGCCACATGATCCATTATGACGTGTGACGAAACCAAAATTAATTTGTTTGGGATGGACTGGAAACAGTTTGTTCGTCGCCCCGAATGTCAGGTATACAATCCAAAATACACGAAACCTAACGTTAAGTATGGTGGAGAAAGTTTAATGCTGTGGGGTTGTTTTTTGTGGTATGGTGTTGGCCCTATACATCGAATAGATGGAATTATGACCAAAGAAAAATATATTGAGATACTACAAGGAGTAATGCTGCCACATGCGGAAGAACATATGAACATATTAAATGGCGTTTTCAACAAGACAATGACCCAAAGCATGCGGCAAAACTTACAAAGCTTTGGTTTAAGCACAATAATCTTGACGTTTTGGAGTGGCCTTCTCAGTCCCCAGATTTAAATCCGATGGCATGAGCTGAATATCCGAGTTGGAAAATCTCATCCTTCAAATATCAAGGATTTGCGGGGGATCGTCCAAGAAAGTTGGTACTCTATACCAATTGAAAAATGCCAGAAACTTGTGGATTCCATAAAAAAAAAGAGTTGAAGAAGTGATAAAAAATAAAGGATATGAAACAAAATATTAAATTACTTCCTAAATATAGTAAAAAAATATATTCTTAAAGCGTTTTATTAATTTTTACTAGGTGTTGCTATTATTTTGTCCAACCAATTTTGCAAATTGTAGCAAAATACTTACGACTGATACTATATATTTCTTCCACTAATGAAGAAATTACTTCAAAAACGTTTTGAAAACACATTTATCGTCACATTTGCATCTAAATAATTTTTAAGATACGAATAAAACAGGAATAACAAACCCTTTTATTGATAAGCCAAAGGCGTTGCTATTATTTTGGCATAAAACACATATGCATAGAGCCCACGGAGCCTACTGCTGTGCGTCCCAATAAATCGTGAAAATTTGATGTCTCTAGATTTGTCGTAAGCAAAGTTAGAGGGGGGGGTCAAATGTCCTGAGTTGGTTCGTGTAAATAAGGGTGTTGTCCCAAAGTTGCTAAAGAACTTGGCTAGGCACTACCTACTATAACTTTGGTGCCGAAAATTGAAAATATTGTTTTATAGAGCCGCTAAATGCATTTTTTTGTACGGGAGGTGGGTCTAACTTGCCCCGTTTAGGCGGGAGAAGCAATTTAAAAAAAAAATATTTAAAATGGAAAACACTTCATTAAAACACAATGGAAACACTTACAAAAAAAGGCGATAGCTGTTTTGAAAGCCAAGAATTCGTTGTTTCGTATTTGTTTTTAAAGACCAGAATACCAAACACTAAATTTTCCTAATCGAACACAGGAAGCCATATAGTTTTGGGTTTTCTAGTTTTTGAGACAATTTAAAATTATGAAAACTACCTTTTTATTAAGTTGAAAATGTTTTAGCAATATTAAGTTTTTATTGACAATAGATCCTTCGCAGGATCAAGGCAATTTGCGAAATTTGGCTTTGTTTCATATTTAAAAAGTGAAATAAGGCCAATTTTTGAGAGTCGGACTTATTTCACTTCAGTAAAGTGAATCTTAATAAACTGTCTTAATTTAGCTTTAAGACAGTGAAATTAGTTTTATGTATGTAAGTCAAAACTATATTTTTCAAAACCATAAATATTTAAATATGTATGCAACCCCCCCCCCCCCTGCTTATATT
Organism: Ferdinandea cuprea; assembly: GCA_963576555.1. Taxonomy (NCBI): domain Eukaryota; kingdom Metazoa; phylum Arthropoda; class Insecta; order Diptera; family Syrphidae; genus Ferdinandea; species Ferdinandea cuprea. The sequence goes on along the minus strand of OY754958.1, from coordinate 129,284,281 downwards.
CACTATTAAATTTGCAGTAGGCCAAAGTTGGTTGCATTCAAACTTTGTTTATACCCATTTATGCTTAAATTGGCTAAGTTTGTTCTTGTTTATAATATATACGTTTTAGTTACGCCTCATAAGTTCCTGTGTTATAAAAAACTTAATATTTCAATTTCGAGAGAAAAAGTGTTTTCAACTTTGAGTTTGGTAGCAATTTTTTCAAAAACTATTGATGGAAATGACTGAATAAAAAAACAAATATAAAATAACGAATTCTTGACTTTCAAAACAGCTATTGCAATTTTTGTAAGAGTTTCCAGTTGCCATACATTGCCGCTCCCACCTAAACGGGGCAAGATAGACCCCCCGCCCCCCAAAAGAAATGTTTGCTCTACAAAAAAATAGGTCTTACATTTTCGGCACCAAAGTTATCGTTCTCTCCCCCTAATTTTGGACAATACATTATCAACATTTTACTGCACAGGTTCACGCTGACCATACAATGAATGAAATGCATGAAATTCAAATAATAAGGTACTCAGACTTAAAGCTTCTGAACTATCATACAAATAAAAACGATTAAGCAGATTCTAACTAATGACATATTTTCATACACACTTTTCTTGGTTCGAGAGTTTGCATTCCAAGTTAAAGACATTTCGAATGAGAAGAATGGTGGTAATCAATTCCATGATTGTAAAATAATTGTTTAAGAGCAAATCTTAGAAATTTTTGGGTTGAATTCTTTCAATTCTGTGAGATTTAAGAAGGTATTACCACCCCCAGATAAAACATGCATACTCTAAAATAGGAATCCATGCTGCAAAATAAATCCTTCAGAATATAAGGATCCTTAAAATCTGAATAGTTTTTTTTTTAAATCCTAGAAGAGTAAGTAAAAAGTTAATCATACATCAAAATTAACACCAAGATCCTTATAATCTTCAACAGTTTTTTAGCTGGACAGATTAGCATTAAACAATATTTTAAAGCGTTCTTTTATAATTCATACAACCATTTTTATCAACATTTAACATCAAGTCATTTAATCTGCAGCCTGCAGTTATATCATCAGCTTTGGCAAATCATTTATAAATAGCAAGAAAAGAGATGGACCTAGGTGGCTAGATTTATTGCTTGATTTGTTTTAGGTAAATAGCTAAAAAAAAACCTTTTAAAAATATAGAGCTTTGAACATCCAATAAACCACGAATTGATATTCCTCAGCGAAAAACTACATCGTACGAATTGCTGCACCGGACTGTCTTATCCTGACATTGCGTATGCCAGAACATGCCTAAGTCCTTTAGATGTACTGGCACAAACTATCTATCCCAAGGAGGCCGTTAGCCCACTCAGTTCGTTTTTTAAGGACTTACAGGTACAGCTACCTACCCAATCAGTTAAATTTTGCCACTTTTTTCTTCAGGAGCCTTGCATTAAACTTAACCAAATGATGTATCTATAATGCTACCATACGTTTAAGAGCCACAGGGCGACCAAGGGCGATTAAGTGAATTGACAGGCCTTAGATCCCTTACCGTGATCACGTCGAAGAGAGTACAGAAGAGTTCCAATCGCACAATAGCAGCGACATCACTACTCACAAATTAGGTGGGCACTTGCAATCTTCCAGGTAACTCTTGGTAAACATTGCGTAATCGATTTTACGATTTCCTTTCAGCTTGGTTCTTCATACTGGTGGTACGGATAGGCTATATAAACCCTAGAGATGTATAAAGATATATAAACTCGAGATAACTTTTCTGTAACATTTTTTGTGTTTTTTTTTTACTTAACATACTCGCTGGCAAGGGGATAACATCAGAGTTTTACTTTTCGCAATTGTTTTTTGTTTGTTCTGTGTTTTTTTTCCCTTTTGTTTTTTTTTAGATGTGTGAATATTCTTTTTGGGGACAGGGTGAGAATAAAACCTTGCCAGGATAACGACGACACTAGAACATGCGGATAAGTGTCCAAATTGTTGGTGATGTTCCAGTTTTTGTTTGCATGTGAATTTTGTATCAAGGACGACGAACATCAACATACTCTTATATGAGGGAAAATATTTGGGACAGTGCCGGTGCTTTTTGTAAAAATGAGTTGTCTGGGCCAAATGTTTGTTTGATGTTTTCTGGGACGAGGGTATAGCTAGTTTTCTTTGTGTAACTAGCGAAAAGTGTCCTCGGTACTCCAAAAAAAGAAGAGAATGGGATTATGGACTTGCAAACAGCATGATATCCTTGGGTACGAAACTATTTCATTCTCAAAGGCGAACCAATTTGAGAGTGTAGTGAGCGTTTTTTGTCTCACATCACAGAGGGCAGCAATTTTGAGTAAAAGGTCAAATGATGCTACCCAAATATTCATATTCTAACTGCTTCTTATGCACAGTGTTGCTCTGCAGTATTCTGAATATGAACGTTTGCCAGATACATATATGTATTATTTATTTATTTTTATTACAATTTGCATAGCAGTGATCATCAGATATTTAAATGTCTTAGGGATTTCCATTAAAATGGTACAAATTAGTGAAGAGATTTAAGGAAATATATTATTTATTAACTCAAATCCAAAGGAATGTGAAGGAAGACATGTACAGAATCATGATTGCCACACTGACGAACGAATCAAAGCACTTTGTTAAATAAACACCAAGGAAAAATTCTACTTTTAAAATTCCCTCATAATTGTAATCCTTTCGAAATCAAACAAAAAAAAACACAATTTCCAATAGATAATCCCACATAAGCCACTGGCAGACAGCATATCGATTCCGATTGTCTTTTTTGGTGCCTACAGTCGGGCTAAATTTCTATAACATGTTGGCTTTTGTTGTAAATTTTATTTTACCCATGTCCTAACAAGGAACAAAATCAGAACACCGGCAGTACTCTCGTTCATCTCAGCCAACATTGGAAGCATACTGCAGTACAAATTCTAAACCAAACACTCTTCCCTTTGCACAAAGACTACCTAACTACCTACACAAACCTACAGCAAGGATAAGCAGAAAAAAACAACAACAAAAAAACACAAGAGAAATTCTAAAATTTATCGTCTCCTGTAAACAACGCCAATGAAGTTGGCACTAATTCAAAGATTTTTCCTTTTTATTCCCATCACTACTGCTTGCTACTAGATTGTACAACTTTTTCAACCAGACAGGATAAAAATATAGGATTCAAACGGGAAAAACAAAAAAAAAAAAACATCAAAACAGGACAACAGACTGCGGAATGACAAAAGTTTTCTTCCATCATCAAAGCCACCCCCCTTAACCATAGGTATTCGGAGGAAAATTCATTGTTCTCCTTGTGGAAGGAGTGTCCACAGTTTACCTAGGCAATCGAAGGATGTCGAAGAATTGCAATCGATTGAAGGTTTATTCTTCTTCAAGTATCGGCCATATCCAAATCGATTGGGGCGATATCTTTGCTGGACAAATAATTTCGTTGCAGATATTGCACACAAAAGCACAACCCTAAAGTAGTGGCGCCCAACGCTGGGCCCCGGCCACCACCAGGTGGGAATTCGATGTCCTCTGGATATGCATGACATCCGTATACACTGCCATTTATAGCAATAGATTGGTTGTGCACGTAATCTGTGGACAGCGCTTAGGGGCAAGACTCGAGACAGAACTCCAGATTTATCGGCAGTTCTACGCTGCTCTATGAACAGATTTTCTTCTCAACATTGTGTTGCGGAGTGCTTCAAGGTGGCCGGAATCTATTGCTTCTGGAAGAGTCACCAGAGTCTGTTTTGAGCTGGTTCTCACCCCGCCCCGCCACCTTCCCTAGGGGGTAAATTATTTATTTATCCTATTAAAGCCTCCGGGGGTATGAGAACAGCACACCTTACCATTTATTTTTCCACAGAGATTGGAGCGCAATGATAGGTAGTCTCTTCTTTCACTTTAAAACAAACCGTTCGTGCTAGACATTACCGCCGCCGGAGGGATGGGAGATGGGGCGCAAACCTATTAAGTGAAATACAGAACGTGAGGGCGAAATGGAAGGAAATTGACCTGGACCGGGAATATAAAGCTTATTATCTATTGGATTGAGAATCGATAGAACGACCAAATCCTTTGTAACTCCTTTTGTATCCGTATAGATTTTATCTGCTAAAAATCTGTTATTCTTTTCTCGTTCGTCCTTTTTCTTCGCTGCTTTTGGGTTTGAGTTTTCTTGACAAATACAATCGACAACGTCGATGTAAGTTCGAGCCAAGTAATTTGTTCAATCGAACGTAGAGTTGATGATTTCTATAGGTACACTGTGAATGTTTTAGGAATGAGTTCAATGTTTTCCCATTAGTGGAGTCCATTTCAATAGTTCAAGGATTTGGTGATGATTGTCAATGGTGTTGTATTGAAGGAGCAATAGTTTTGTGTGCATGACTTTGTGTAACTTTTAAATTATTTATTGCGCAATTTAGCTTTGAGTTGTTTTTTTAAAGTGCATTCTTGAGACACCAACTGAAATGCTTTGACGTTGACAAATGGGTTTGCTTTAGTTTATGTGACTTGAGCTAAGTGTTTGGTGAATATTTCTAATGAGATTTTGGGATCTCTATTTAAACGACGATACTTTGTTAGAAGCTTCTTTTGTCAAAAACCGGGAGAAGGACGTATGGTTAAGGCGCATGTGGTTAGCGTTGAGAAGGTCTTAGACACTGTTGTCGTGGACGGATTTTTTTTAAAGCTGCCCAGGCTACTTTGTTTTGGGAAAGAAGTTTGTTGTCAAATGTTGCAACTTGACTTGATTGATGTTTTTGTTTTTAAGACATGGTATGTTTGGCACTGCGACCGGAAAGATCCTTTGTGCTCCCTATAAGTGATTTGGACTGGCGATAATTTTAGGTCCTTAATGAACCTTCCGATTGTTGAGGACGATGATTTGACAATGTCCTGGGGTGCCATGAGTCCTTTGTTAAAGAATTTAAGCCTCTTCTGGGTGATTTCTGGGCAATCGCATTGGTTGTGTTCTGCCATTTCTGGCAATTCAAGGCAAAAACTACAAAGGTCTGTAGAACTTCTCCCTATTTTCATGAGATGATGGAAGTGGCCTGTCACGTTTGCTCAGAGGGAGGACCTGAAGAGCAATTTTTTTTTTGGCAAAGCCAATGAATTTTTTTAGCATGGCGTAATCCTTGTATAGAGTTTCATAGGGATGTACGCATTTGGTGTTCCCATGAATTGAGTTCTAATTAGATATTACTGGTGGGTAATATGACAGAGCCATTGCGGTCTGGTTCGTCAGTCGCTTCATTATCAAGAACACCTTCTTGTCCTGGGACCCAGTGTAGAGTCACTCTGTTGTGAACGGTGGGTTGTTTTAAAGTAAATAGACACTTCCAAACTCCACTTCAACTTCCAAGTAGAGAGTAGAACTTGTAGGAGTAAAAAGCTTTGGATGCTGCTTAACTGTCTGAGAGAAAGTAGATGTCTGATCTTTTGAGCTTTCGCTCAATTTCGATGGCGTAAGCTTCTGCTTGGAAGATTGACATTTTGTAGCTGAGTCCGCTGATGTCTGCACCCATTGGCATTTTTGAGCCGTCCATTAGCCTGAGTGGGACCTGTCTAGCCTAGGGCCTCCAGTTTTCCACACCGATCGGTCAGGTATGGTTATATTAAATTGTCGCTGAAAGTTGACTTTTGTGGACATGAGGTCGGTGACTTGAATAGAAGGGCTTAAAAGCTCTTAGAGAGTCTAAGATTCTTAAGCATCTTGTAAGATTAGCCTGCTTGAGTTTTATTGCGCTTGCTGCATCACACTTCTCGGTTGTCGGCAAAGCCCTGTATATTAAACCCTGAACTGTTTATGTTGTCTAGGGATAGGGATACCCACAAAATTGACAAAAATCTAACCTTATTCGACAAAAGAGTTTACGTTACATCGAATTATGTAAAGCGCCTTAGCAACTTCAAATCACACATAGAATGTTAAACGGTTTAATGTGATACCACATTTTTCAATCGGCTTACTAGGCAGACCTTTGTTTGTCCGCTGGTTGTGGATTGGGATGAGAATAGAGAGAATGGCCTCAAGTGTTCCAGAAAGGATTAGGAGGGCAAAGTAATGGAAAAGCAATTGATTCTGAAACTTTGTGTAGGGTAACTGATGCAATCCTAATGTTTCCAGTCCGTAGCGTGGAATGAATGATGCAATCAAACCCAAAACCACGGCGGAATCACTCTTTTCCATTCCGAGTTGCTTAGGAAACTCAGGTCTTCGAAAAAAGTATCCAATAAAAATGCATTTCTTAATCTAACTAGTTGCAAAAAAGTGTGCGTGTGTGGGTGCAGTGGCTTGGTGGTTAAGTGCGTTGGTCCACTAAGGTCGCTGGTTCAAATCCCGACCTGTACCACCTGAAAGTTTTTATTCGCTGCACCACGTCTTGCGAACGGCTGACAAACATACAAGAGTAAGAAATGTCGTGAGAAACTTCTCAACAATAAATTGCCGTTCGGAATCGGCATTGAACTTTAGGTCGCTCCATTAGTGTTAAAAATATAACTTCGCACACACAATGGTTGGAGAAGTTAGGCTTTAGGTCCTGTATGGGCCGTTTACGCCTAATATCACAATAGCTTTATCATCTATTAGTTTTATAAAGAATCTACAGACTTAACGGATAGCCATAACTTTTATTTAAAATAAACTGGAGTGGTCCAAACTCACAGGACTACATTGAGCCCAAATTTATCGAATGGAATTTAGCAGTCTATCTGTGAAAATACAATTGTGTCTCGTGTTTTAAAAAGAGCATGGAGGACTCTATGATCCTTAAAACTGCTTGAGATACCACAAATTTACCAGTTTAATGTGTGAATTGGAATTAAGGGTAGAATTGTGCCTAGTTAAGCTGTCGATGAGAACCTTAGCGCCTCAGTGATGTTATGCATACGCGTTGGCGTTGCATATTTTAAGTAGTAGTACTGCCGCCACCTAGTCACGGTATAGTTGATATAGGTCTGACAACCATCAAGTATAACAAGGAAACTACTTCGGGCTGAGGGCCCCATAAAAAACGCTCAAGCTTTTTTGCCTGTACAGACAGACGGACAGGCAGACGTTGCATTTTATATAGTATTAAGTAGTAGTACTTTTGGTTGCTTAATATTTTGTCATCGATATACAGCACTATCCGTAAGTATTGCCATAGATTTTTTTATGACAACGATCTACGACCACTCTGATCAATCCAGCAGCGCGAGTTCAAAGCATGGATTTTGGTAGATAAATGTATATTAAAATTATTGTGGCATGATTAATGTCTATGACGTTGATGCAGCTGATAAAGAAAATCGGTCTGACAGATGAAGCTTACAGCCAATTCAACTGTGGATTCCTTTAAACGTTGATTGATGGTTTATTTTAATTGAATTATCCTATCTAGATCAGCAATATTTGAGATATTGAGAATAGATCCTCTAAACCACTAGCACAAAGAGCACAAAAAAAAATTTTGAAAATTTTAGACATAGGCGGTTGCTTTACGAATTGCACATACCCCGAGTGGACCCTCACTCGAGAGTAATGAAATTATTTCTGACTTGGTAGAATGTTTTTGCCCTGCACCTACAATGTCTGGTAAGGTTTGTGAGCGGGTGCAGTGATCGCAAGGTATAAGGTTAAACTAAGCCCCTTACTTCACTTTTCTTCCAGGCTAGAATTTCAGGGCTAAGATATCCTGTGACCAACTACGATGTTCCAGTTATTGGGCAGCCATATTAGTGAAACTTTCTATTTCTTTCACATTTTATCAGTCATGTTTAGATCGTTGAGATGATTTTAGATGAAAGCTCATACAAAAAAAATTCCGTTTCGTTTGCATGTGCAAATAATGTGGTGAGTGGTCTCTTCTTCCTTCTTATACATACAGCTAATTTTTATAGTCATTTGAATAAGTGCCAAGCCTGGTTGAATGACTGTCTGCCTAACATTGTCCAGTGATGTTGCACTAATGGGCAATCTGTTAAGGGCGATCAAACTCTTGGATCGTTTAAGATTTAACTTAAAAATAGCCAAAGCTATTTTATTTGCCTTACACGTAGTGCCGCCTGTCCATCTAAGGTTTGTTTTTCCCATTACATTTAGTTTTAATATGAGTTTGGATGTAAAAACTGGTATATGGCTAAGGAGCCTTAAGTATTGAGACACTAGTTTGAGTTCCAAGCTTGGCAAGTTTGTTAGCCTTGCCGCGAATATTAAACTGCTTCGCCATCTCCTTTAGGGATGAATTTATAGAGACTGATTTATTCGACACTTTATGGCCACCTGACTGTCTGTGAATATTCGATTATTATTTGCGGATACCACGTTGTCCAGGAAAAGACTTTCATTATTGACTTAATTTCTGCTTGAAAAATACTACAATGATTTGAAAGACGAAAAGAGAGGCTTACATTTAGTCTAGTAGTACTTATAAAACTGTAGTTGGGGTATGACGTGGTCTTTGTTTCTCAGATTGTATTCAGAATAGCGAAGTGGATACATGTTTCTTGCTCGTGTTAAAGGAAATCTGATTTAACTTTTTATAAATACCGATCATCAACCTCCGAAACACTCTCTGTAAAATGCAATATCAAATGTAAAGGAAAGAGTTGTTTATTATGTTTTACCATGACAATTCTAATAAAATCTTTGAAAATAAACATTAGGCTTTAACAGTCCAAGACCCGAGCTACTCCAACCATTGTGTGTGCTAGGATATGAATAATTTTAAGTTTAATTATGCCGATTCCTTGTCAGGAGGTGTTGCTATTGCCAAAATATAAGGTGCCATTGGAATGGATTTGCAGCCTTAAAAATCCCTCACTCGGTATTTCAACATACTAACCACTTAGCCACTGCGCCTATGAAAACAGTTTTAATAGAGGAATATAAATTAATACAACATTCTAGACACAATTGTGCGACAAAAAGCACTCATTTGCGGATAGCGAAACATTCCCTTTGCGACTATACCTACTTGCACGCTTCTGCCACCACAAAACAAAATTTAATCTTTTCGTCCTTTTAAGGATTTATAAATAATGTATCCTAAAATGTGCCACAATTCCCGTCATCATAAACTCATTTTAAAGTAATTCCACTCTTCCGGCGAATAACCTTATAAAATCATCAAAAGTTTAGATTTTTAATACGGTACACGAAATGACAATATCCCTAACACGAATAAACGGATCCTGAAATTCTTCCTTCACTTTCATCTGGTATTCTCCTTCCCATTCCAGCGACTCTATTTGTTTTAGAAAAATAAAAACAAGAAAACACATAGCTAGCTAACGAAATTTTCTTCTTCGTCTTCTTGGTGATCTTAAGCCAAGAAGGTGTCCTTTGGAAAGATTCCAGATTTCACAGCATTTCATGAACTCCCGCAAGAAGTATAGTTGCTATTTCGATTTTTTTACCAGTTTGCTACTGTTGCGTAGCTACACGTTGTGTTACCTTAGTGAGCGTTTCTCAAACAATGTTCTGCATTAGGGGAAAACTCCTTTATTGAGTTAGCATAGTTTGAAAGTTTTTTTTTTCAATGAAATACACCAGTCGGCGTATGGCTGTATAGCTTCTATAGGATTTTCTCCAAACGCTGCTTACTTTGCTCATTTTTCTTCTGATTTTTCTCATTTTTACTTCTTTTACTAGTTTTATGACAACCTGCAGTTTGTTCGAAATATCGGAGAAACTTTCATTTCAAAATGAGAAAAGATTGGAAACTTTATGTAGGTTTTTTTTTAAAAAAAAAAAGAGATGAACAAAAAATGGTTGCAGACTTAATCGGAAATTTATTCGACTTGTTTCAGAAACTATTTATAGTCGCAACGTGCATTTACACGTGCGTGTTTATATATTTATGGATTAATACAAAATTTATGGGGAGTTGAGCTATTTTTGGTTCAAAATTGGCTGAAACAACTTACATAAATTTTGTACTTTTGCAGGTGCAAGATTGTGCTGACCGCAGTAATGTGTATAGCAACTTGGGTTGTTTTTCTCGAAGTTACAGGAAAGTTAACGTTTGCAAGGAAATAAGCACCTTTTAATAGGTTTCAAAGTTTGTTGCTTTATTGAAAAGAGAAAGGAGTAAGCCTTATGAAGCCACAAGCGGACCAGTACGGTTGCAGTGCATTGTGATCTGATTATAATCTTTTCGAATAAAAATGGAAAAAAGCCATTCTCTTTGTTATGGAAAATAATTTGTCTTGAAAGTTGCCCATTCTGTTAAAAAAGAATGTAGTTCACTTACCATGGTTTAAAGCTTTAAGTTGCGTGTCCTATATTGATTTGAAGTATCTTTAAGAACTCGCCAAAAACTCTTAAAAAACTTTTTGGGTAAAGACTTCGAAAATACCTGAACACAACCATATTCGTTCAGCGGAAGGATAAAACTAATTATCTGTCATCTCAGACATAAGCTAAATGTTACCATTCGCGAAATAAGCACTAGTTGAAAAAAAAAAAAGTTAGATAGGGTCCGCCATCTTATATCAAATCTTTCACAAAACAAGCTCCGAAAGCCATGACAGGCAGTAGGTGTGGAAACGTAGGATCTGAGCAAAAAAATGTATGCAGTGGTTGAATGTCATGAGGGTCAGACCCAATATTGCAGCCATCGTATGTATATCGGAAGTTCATAAACGGACAACAGCAATAGAGATAGCGAAGCTTCAGATGACCTGCTCAACGTCAGCATTTTTCAAATTGACCACTAGGTGTGCCCTAAAACTGCAATTTAAATACATATTTAAGCCTGGTGACGATGTGGGGCATTTGAAAATATTTATATATTTTCTATAAGCAGATTTTTTCAGATAGAAATATTGAACCATTTCAAAAATATACCAATACTAGACTGCAAAAGTCTAGACTTCATCGAACCATTTTGTTTACATGGCTCATTGACAGAGTCCTACAGACCGAAGCGACGGAGGGAACTGTTGGATCCACTTTTCCAGATTCTTAAAAAATATAGGAAAATGTTATGGCTTACCCACACGGGTTACTGGTGTGGCGTTGAGTTAGAACAGCTTTTTGAAGTGGGGTGGTACGAGAAAGATATGTTTGAGAAATTTTATCTTACAACAAAATAATAGTTACGCTGCACATCAATCGCTCAAAATTAATTGGCTATCAGACCGCAGTATCTCTTTTTAATATAGCCGCCGGGACGGAACTAAGCCTGCATTTTCTTAATATGATTTTTAAACAAAACTCAGTGTAAGAAGTACATCGTCATTTTGCTTCAAGCTCCGAGTGGATTTAGCCTTAACAGCGAATAATATAAGATCTATGTGCCGAATTCTCTACTGCAGCAAACGTTGAACAAATACACTTACCAGAAGGTGGACCGTATGAACACGAAGAAAAATTGTATTTCAGTTCTAAATAATTGCGTTCTACTTCTAAGACTGCAAAAAGCTTTAAAACATTTGTTAAAAAGTTATGTCCTACTCAAATATTAGTAATTTCAATGGCTTCGGCTTTACGTCACAAATTTAACTTTGTTTAGACTCTTTCTCAGAAAGAGATCTTTTGATTTTATCAATTCTTTTGACACAGTCCAGCACAATATTCTGATTAAAAAGTTGCAGTATATTGAAATGTTTACACATCCACGATTACAGCTGCACTTTCAGCTTTGAAAGTGGACGCCGCACTTGGTGAGTTAATAAAGCTTATAATAAACTCAAAACAGGGTATGTCATCTACCAGAAGATTTGTCTGTAGAGGAACCCACCAGGGTGGAGTCCTATCCCTTCTTATCTGAAACTTGGGGGTGAAAGAGTGATCGCGTTTGCAGATGACGTAGCTATTGCCGTCTCAGGAAAGCATCTGAATACCTTCAAAGAATTCCTTCAGAATGCAATTAACTGGCTTCAAAGCTGGACAGACCATTGCGTGATGCGGGTTAATCCCCACGAAATCGAACTTGTCCACTCTACCAGGAAGTACAAAATCCGTATTATTGTTCCTTCCTGACATTAAAGGTACCAACATATCTGGGTCTAATCTTGTATAAACAATTAAGCTGGAAACTTAATATACAAGAAAGAGAAACAGTTGCTCTTTTTTCTTGCAGGAAAGCAATTGGCAATAGATGGGTCTTCAATATCTCGCCCGCTATTTCCATTGGCTACATATCTCAGTCATAAGACCTATAGTCATGTACTTTGTGGTGGTCTGTTGGACTGCCTTAGACATTGCGACAAAGTTTTGCACTTCGTAATACTCGATAACAAAAAAAATGGACCTCGTGGTCTTGAACAACCTACCATGCGATTAGTTAACTGAGCACTCTTCCGCTGAGTTACCTCCCTTTTGTTAGAAGCAGTCTTAAAATCATTTCTATTTACTTACTACCGAAACTTTAAACCGATTTTTCTCGAAAACGAGGGAGGAGTGCGTCTTACCCTTTTATCATGTTACTCAGGGTATGCTACCTTACAACATATGTAAGAGTTATCAAAATCCCTGATTCCCGAGTTTGATACTCCCCATGTTAGCCGAAGAAACGTGACATCCTTCAGAGACATCCGAATCTACACTGACGGCCAAGAAGCCTTTAAATCACCAGATTCAGATTCTCTAAAATCTAAAGTAGCCGTTGAAAGCCGATTACCTCTTAAGGAAATGTCGAAGTAGTTCAAAATTAAAACATTGCTAGATGCCGGGGCGCAGAGATATTCTAGGGAACTGCGAATCGAAGAACTCGTAAGGCATGGAACCACTCTGCCTAATATTTCACCTCATAAAGGTTCCCTAGGCATTTCAATTGCCATATACAAACTAATGCCAGAATATGAACCTATTGAGAAAATTTCAAATTTGGCCAAAACTGCATCTTAAACGCTGTAAGTGTTTGATCTCTCTAAATTGTCTATAAAAAGTATTTACCTGGAATTTACATTTTGTCAGGTATTTAATCAGTCCCCAGAGTCACTATTTCTTACGTTATAAAGGACACAATTCATATGAAAACCATAAAGCATTGTGAGAGCCTTAATATCACCGCTTAGGAGGTAAGTTATACGAGTGTACTTGCTTATTTAGAAAGACAAACATTACAAATAGAAAGGAGTTGTCACCTTAATAATGGTTATTGTTAACGGCTTATTGTTAACGTAAAACAGGGTAAAAAGTCGACTCTCTAACTCATATTTTATTGATTTACCGGTAGCATCTTAGTTGTGAAAAAAAAAAATTCCAAATGAACATGTTCAAAATAAAAGAATGTTCTTTAAAGATATCTTTATAATTAAAATTAAATAAAAATAAATAGATAAATAAATAAATAAAATAATAGAAAATATTTATTTTAAAGATTTCTCTGATCGTTATTAAAATTCACTTTTGAAGATAACTATGCCGCCATTTTTAAAAAAAATTTGCGCGTTTTAGGGTACATGCTGATAGTTACCAGTTTGAAGTAAAAGTAAAGAGATGTTAAAATGAAAAGGTCTAATAATGGAATCCTCGAGAGAATGCATTTTGTGAGCATTTTCTACTCTAATTGACTAACCCCAAAATATGAAAATTCTCATATTTCTCTACCGAAAATATTCTTCTATTTTAAAATATTCCATCACTCGCATTTCATTTGAATGCAAAATTTGATCTACCTAACCGAATATATTATGATAAAACTCATCAAAATATCGACAAATGCAAGACCACATTTGAATTTTATCAAAAAACAAAACAAAACAAAACAAACCAAACATTATTTCCGCAATTAAAATTTCCAGAATAAAGTGGCAAACGCCTGAATACAGATACAGCGATGTGGTAATAGCTAGTTGTGCGACAGCAAAACCATCCATCCGTGAGCCTTAGCCTTAGGGGCCGCCACCATCAAAGCCATAACCAATATTTACACTTTATTATATCTCTGCATGTTGGTAGGTGTAGGTAGCTACTTTACAGCTCCGCATAATAACGCATTTTTTCAATCATTTCAAATTCATAACCCATAAAGCATAAAAACCAATTCTCAAGAACTTCCATTACCCCGCAGAGTGTGTGTGTATATACCTTGTCCTTCGATGAATCGCTGAAGTAAAAACAATGTATATCATGTGGTCGACATACCGCACTACATGCGCTTCCGCCACCTCAACCCAATTGAGTGTATTCCAACAGCAAAAGCGTTACCACCATGTTTTACAATGTTTCATGCAAAAGTGTTTTATAGTCGTATTTTTTTCCGCCAAACCATCAGCAACAGCATGGATGTAGGTGTAGATGTATCTATATGTTAGCAGCACATAAACTGGGGTTGCATTCACACCATATCGTAAAAGTATAAGCTTGGTAAGAAACAATTTACGACCTCATCAAAAATGATAAAAATTCGAAATATTGTATAAGATGGCACCGAATTTAGAGGAAGTTACAGACAAAACAGATCTAAACAAATCTTAGAACAGTATGTGATACAAAGTGCGATAAAGGTTTTAGTTTTAGTTGCTTGCGCGAGTATGAGAAACAAAATTCTCTCCTCCAGTCACATATAAAAATGGTTAGGTATTCAGCTAATTTAGTCCTATTCAAGGGAGTTTCAGAGCACTTTCCTCTTTCGTAACCGTCAATATATAGAAAACCATCATAGATTGCGATTGTTCCTAAAGCTGATCTTTTGGCTGGTATACGAAACAGGGTATCTAAGTTTATGATCTGGTTTCATACCGGACAAAAACACCCATTCTGAGCAGTTGTGGCTGTCCTACAATACCAATCTTCACTCAAGGTTGACTTCCTTTTTTTGAACTGTGAGATCTTTAGGCAATACTTTATCCGTTAATGAATTCATGATTCAAGTCTCTAATTTGTTTAATTTTTCCTACACCATTTTTCACTTATTGTAGCCAGATTGACTATCTACAAATACATTGATGTTTTTTAACTTTTTTTAACTTTGCTACCAGACTTGTATGTATGGTTGACACATTCTTCAATGGTGTGCATTTTTACCTTAAAAAGTTAGGTTTTTCCATCTCTATTGTAAAGTTCAGGTTAAGTCCATATAAGCTCGCACTCGCGATTCAATTTCAGAACCATCCTCATACAAATGTATGCCATTTTGGCTACTGGAGATCTCCGTTGACAATTATTAAGTTGTTGACGGGTAGTATGTTGCCAGAATTTCAGAGAACAGTATCCTTGAACTTCATCCGAATGAAAATATGCATCGGTTATCAACGACTTGGGTGTTAAAACGTCTGACCGAGTTGAAAGAGTTCTTCAGGTGAAGCACTAACACTGTTGCTGCAGACGCGTACAGGATGGGCCAAATACAAGTTTCTTTTTAAAAATGCAATAAAATAAACAAAATTAAATTTGTGCCATGTATTCTGGCTTTATTAGTAACAGCAAACACTCCCGGCGCATTCTGTCAAAGACCTTGTTGATGGTTTCGGGATGTAGCTTACGGATTGCTTGGCCTTCAATGCTTAAATCGATACCGGATTGTTAGAATATTATCGCTCATTTACTGTTCCCCACAAAAAAAAGACCAAAGGGGTCGAATCGCAGCTCCGGCGGCCAATTGACATCTCCAAGATCGATTGTTACATGGGATGTGTGAAATGGCGTGCCAGCCTACATGAACCAGGAGTCGTCCAAATTTATGTCTTATATTTCAGAAAAAAAATCGGTTAACTTGGCGCTGTAACGCCCACCGTTGACCGAAACATTGGTCCCGGCCCCATTTTCAAAGAAAAATGGTCCAATGATGCCACCACTCCATAATCGGCTACAGCAGCCACATTCTCGTCGGTGCATTGTCCACTAGCATACCAGACTCACGAACTTTTTGCACAAACTTGCGTACAGCAGGCGCGGTGGGGTGCTTCATTTTGACTAAAACATCTTTAAATAAGTTTTCAATATTTCCCAACGTTCTTCAAACATAAAGTTTTAGTTTCATCACTTAATAATTAGATTTCATAGGTATAAACAGCAATGCTGGATGTAGTATAAAAAGCCCAGAAACGTCGACTACATTGGCTAGGCCACATCGAGCGAATCATCAACAACGCCTTAGCCAAGATGATCTTCGAATCCCAGCTCTTAGGTTCGCGACGACAAGGATGACGGAACCGGATGCCAGAGCGCTAGTGATATCCACAGACATTTAGATGGCAAATGTCAAAGATGAAATAAAATCATTTGCCAGTAAGCAGCGGACTCTCCTTCGCGGTCATTGCAATAACGAAATTATATATATTTTGGAAATATAAAAATTTAGTGCGCCGACTTCAACGGATAAAACCATTTGAATTAGCCCAATTTGTATTTGGCGGTGCAAGCAGGTGCCTCGGATGGGAAGCTGCCTGGTAAACGCGAATATAAATATTAATTCTAAACTATAGGGTCCGCCAAATAACTTTTTTTTTGTCTCTGGCATGTCGGCGCAACACTTATATTTTACGGCACCCCACAAGCTCCGCGGTGACCAAACGACATCAGCTCTGCGGCTGATAATGCGATCTTTTTAAACAAGGGCGCAAAACATCGAGTGTAGCTTCGGCTGTGGCACGTAGCGCCGTCCTGTTGAAACCAAATGTTGCCAGTATCCTCCTCTTCAATTTCTGTGAACAAAAATTCGTTCAACATAGCGCGATAACGATCGCCATTGACTGTAACGGCCACTCCTTGCTCATTTTCGAAAGAGAAACGGCCCAATTATGCCTCTGGACCAAAATCCGCACCAAACAGTGACTCGTTTTGGCTATATCCGCTTTGCAATGTATGCGTGCGGGTTTTCTGTGCCCCAAATGCGACAATTTGGCTTGTTTACATACCCTCCAAGATCAAAATGAGCTTCATCTGAAAAGATGATTTTTTTTTGGCAAAATCGGCATCTTCTCCATGTCGCTATGTCACAATATTTCCCAGCGTTGTTCAAGCGTATACACAACCATATTAGTTCAGCAGAAGGATAAAACTAATTATCTGTCAAATCAGGCATGAGCTAAGTGTTACCATTCGCGAAATAAGCACTAGTTGAAAAAAAAAGTTAAATGGCGGGACCCTATACTAGATATGAAATATCATAGTTGTAGTATAAAGAAATTCGAAGCGAGCCGGTATTAGTGAATCAGAATCTCAAATTATTATGAGCACTTGCGGTCGGTCTTCATAGTGTCTTTTGGAAGCTTTTCCACCTATCTACGGAAAAAAACAATTTTTTTGCTTCAAATCTACCAAAATTAGGTATTATAATTAACGGGTGTTTTTTAGAGGTATAGAAATTCGAATTTAAATAAAACACAAGAAAATCGTTTTAATGTCCACCAATTTGGCTTTATTGGAAGGATAATTTTATACCATTAATGTTTAAATATGATTTCGGTCATGTGGCCGCTGCGGCTGGTTCGAATAAAAACAAGTCTAGAGGTCCAATTTTCTACCACTTTTTCAAGCATTTGGGGCTGTCCAAGTCCCCTAATGTTTCTGGTTTGTTGGCGTGGGCGAGCGGCTTCACATATCCCCAAAGAAAATAATCCAATGGTGTCAAATTACATGATCTTGGTGGCCAATTGACAGGTCCATTCCGCGAAATTGATGTGCGCTGTGTGGCATGTAACGCCGTCTTGTTGGAACCACATTCATGCCATCCAATTCGGGAACAAAATAGTCGGTTATAATGGCTCTATACCGGTCTCCATTAATAGTAACTGACTCTCCAGCATCATTTCGGAAGAAGTATGGCCCAATGACTCCACCAGCCCATAGAGCACACCAAACAGTCAGTTTTTGTAGATGTAATGGCGTTTCAAGGGTCTCATGTGGATTCTCTTCACTCAAAATGCGGCAAATTTTGTTTGTTGACATAGCCATTCAACCCAAAATAAGCTTGCGGTAAGCTTCAGGAACTGAACCATTATTTTCGAAATAAATTTGAACGATTTGCAAGCGTTGTTCATTTGTCAACCTATTCGTAATGAAATGGCAAACCAAACTGAACATAAATGACATTAGAGTTGCCAGATTTGACCACAAAATTTCTGTTTGTTTTATCTATATTCGGAAAACCAACTTCTAAAAAAAACACCCTTTACTTTCGGTCCAAGAAATATGTTGAACGTGGTCTGACCATCATTGAACATGTTTTGTAATACATTGAGAAAATGTCTGCAGTCGCCAATGACTACCGGATTATCTTAGTTTATACCTTTTAAAAGTGGAGAGAATTTCACACCTTTCTAAAAAAATAAAATAAAAATAACATTCAATTTATGCATCACCACCCAGCGCAAGTTTTTACCACCACAATCCATTTGCTCATCCTACCTGCTACCTTAAAGCACACATCTACCCCACCCTTACCTACATGCGACTAAGTCTAAGTACTTTTGTGAATTTCATCTCAAAATGTGACTTTCAACGTACACTGAACCGATGTTGTTGTGATGCCGGAAAGAAATAAGACTTTCGAGATGCGATAAATATTGAAGCTGAGTGCGGGCACCGCAGAATTCCCCAAAACAACCCTCACCCCATGTACCAACATTCAAACAATGAGGTTATCACTGCGTGTATTATGTCTGCATGTATTTGTGAAGGGTAGATACGAAATGTTCGGCAAGGTGTGTTGAAGGCAGCTCTAGAGGATTGCGGTCGAAACCTTTTAGCCCCCGGGCACATGCTTGTCACAAGAGAGCAAGCAGTAGCACTGCCAGCTCTAGGTAGTGAAACTCATAGAACGATCGCAAGGATGGTAATTGTGCGCTCAAGTGTGTGGTGGGGATATGAATTTGCTTGTAATGTTGAAATTATTTCATTCAATGTTACCAATTTTTTTTTTCATTTTCATTTTCCATTTTTTGAGCATTCTTTAGTCACCCACTGCCTCACTGCCTTCCAGCCAGCCAGTGCCACTGCCAGTGCCTGGCTGGCTTTAGGAACCATCAAACCGCATCGGGGGTACTCATTGTTTATTTATGACTGGTATTTGACGCTTTGAATTGCTTGAGTTTCATCGGTTCGAAACGAAGGAGACTGAAACTGAAACACCAGATGAAGGACAATTTTTCTTTCCCTGACTTTTCCGTTTTCATTACATCACATGGGGCGCCATCATGTGGGAAATGAATTTAGGCGAGATTAGTCAACTGGTTCCATAGAACATACATATGAGTCACTTCGTTTCACACACAGAGAGACTATGTGCGTAGTTGGAATACATACATATAGATAGACATTACACTTCTCTCTGCCGCCGCCGCCACCGCATGCATCTTTTCGGAGAAATATTAAGTAAATTCAGGTGGAAGTGGAACATTATATGAGATTCCTGATGGCGCAACTCAACCAAGTGAATGTACGAAGATAGGTAGAAAGTAAGGACTGCGCGGTGTTGGGCCGAACGTTCGAAGGATAATGGCTCCTGTAAAGGTATGCAAAAATGTTATTAATTTTTATGTTTGGGGCTCATAAAAAGATATT
Organism: Ferdinandea cuprea; assembly: GCA_963576555.1. Classification (NCBI taxonomy): domain Eukaryota; kingdom Metazoa; phylum Arthropoda; class Insecta; order Diptera; family Syrphidae; genus Ferdinandea; species Ferdinandea cuprea. Next base: position 129,264,833 of record OY754958.1, on the reverse strand, counting down.
TATGAAACATTGAGTAGGTTGTTGTGAGAAAATTATTTGCGGCCGGGATGGTAATAAGTCAAATGTGTTGTGTTCCCCCCTTTTATTTATTTTTTTTGGTTCGTATATCTTAATAATTTTACTTCATATCCCGGTCTCCTACATTTCTATTTTATCTTATTATTTTGAGCTGTATGGCTGTTTATGTATTTTTTTTTTTTCAATTTACGTTCCATTAAAATTACTTAATGCAAACCGGTCGTGGCAGGGGAATGAAATAAATTTTCGGAAAATGTTGCGAAGGAATGTTAATTTGGGCATGTTCATGATTTGTTGACGACATCTGGATGCTCTACCTGAAGTCGTTATTTGAAAATGAATCATCACATGAATGCAATGTTGTATCTATGCGCAGTGAAGAGAACTTACTTTCTGAGAATATTTATTATTAAATTGTGTTATGGAATTTATACAATTACAGGATTTATGACTCTTAAGTGGTGGGCTGTGGGTTTTGTGGAAAATTAGCCATTTAAATATTTTGAAAATATCTACTTGCGACAAATAACGAGAAACAGGGTGAAAGGACTATTTGTAATGTTTGGGGTAGATGTAAGGTTGGGACATGCATGAGAGTGGAATGCATATTTTAAAACATGTATTTAATGTTGCCAAAAGTGGTGGCAACTAGAGGGATGGGAGTGACTTCTTACTAAGGCGCACCTCCTCATGTTTTCGGAGTGCTACGAACGATTTTTTTAGGATGGAATCGTAGCATTCACAGACAAACAGGTCGAACTAGTGTTATCTCTATATGGGATGCGTAATCATCAACGTATCAGGAAAACAAGACACCCAGGGGTGATTGGTGAACAGGGAAACTTTTTAGTTGAGCCAGAGTCGGTGCCGATGATATGAAAAACATTTCTATGGATTAAGGAACAGCGAGGCCGACATAAATTCCGTTGTCAGGCAGAGCGAATCATTCAACGTTGACGATAAAAGCAAAGAAGTCAGTCTACATGATGAGTTGGTAGAGAGGACATACCATCTTATTTATGAAGAATATATGCCTGATAAATTGAAGCTTAGCAGTATCAGCTCGGTTCACATGAAAGAAGACCCTCATAACTGAGCATATAACAAGGATATCAAAGGCACAACGCGAGTGCATGAAACCATTTGTTAACGATCTGAGTGAACCTTTAAAGTGTGATTTTGGGCCTAATAAGTCCACAATTAACGACACTTTGCCAGATCCTGGAGAGAACCCAAGAAGTTCAAATCGATTAATGGGCTTGCACAGAATCTAATAAGCTTGATGCTGCATCAAGTTCAGAAGCGACCTAACTGACCCCTCTCTTGTCAAAAAAAATTTAAGCAAGGCGACGCGCTGTCAAGTCACTTGTTTAAACCTCAACGACCTCCTTTCTTCTTTTTCACTCTTTCAATTTTGTTGAGGTTAGATAGATAGATAGATTTATTTCGCAAATAAATTTACAATAGGATTTTGTTCCCACACATTTCATATTTAATACAGAGTTATAATGATTTGTATATTTTTTCTTAAAAACTGATTTAAAATATACAGTGTTGGCCAAAACTAAAGCAACTTTTAAAGAAACGCAAAGACCATTGATAAAACTGCTTAAATTAAAATATATTGCACACAACTTTTATTTATAAATGAAGCGATTACCTTAAAAAATTAGATTATAAAAGGAAATCCATTTACTTATAACATAAACAAAAGAAAACATAAAATACTCTAAATATGCCCATTTTCAACTGGCCAAAACTAAAGCAACTCCATAACAAAATTTAATTCATTTTAAAAACGTTAAATTAAAATTAATATTTTGTTGCGAAACCATTATTTCATATTCACCGCTGCACACCTCCTAGGCATACTCTGCAAAAGATTTGAAATTATGGAATCTGGGATACTATCCCATGCCACCTTGACCTGAGCGAATGGGTCCTCCCTGTTTTGACACTTATCGCGAACTATTATCCGATCTACGATCTGCCATAGGTTTTCTATGGGATTGAGATCCAGAGACTGTGCAAGCCATTCCATAATTTCAACTTTTCTATCTTGAAACCACTTTCTAACAAGTTTTGCGGTATGTTTCGGAACATTATCCTGTTGAAAGATCCATTTCAAAGGCAACTTCTCATCGGCATGTGGCAGCATAACATCTTCCATGATATTTTTGAAAACGAATCGGTCCATAATACCATCTATTTTATGGATCGGGCCGATTCCATGTCCAGAGAGCATCCCCAAACCATGACGTTCCTTCCTCCATGTTTGACCCGTATCCGATCCCTTTATATTGAATTTCGATTCGTCGGAAAGTAGGACCGTCTTCCATTTAGATGCTGTCCAGTTGATGTGGTCATTTGCAAATTTCAGTCTAGCCTTTCTGTTTTTGACCGAAATAAAGGGTTTCTTTACTCCACCGTCAACTGCTCTGCGACGAATCGTCCTGGTGCTTGCATCCATGTTCATTTCGTTTTTCAGCTCCCTAGAAGATATGAATGGATTGCTCTTAATCTTCCTTATCAGAGATTTATCGTTCCGGTGCGTCGTAACGGTTGGCCTGCCACCTCGGTGAATCGTTTTAACGGAATTGTTGGCTTTATAATATTTAATTAAACGACAAATTACTGACTTATGAATTGAATATTTGTCGGATAATTTTGCTTGTGAAATTCCATTTTCATAATCAGAAATCTTTTTTTTTATCTCTTCAGAATACTTATTCCTTGCCATTTTATATAAAAAAAATGAGATCAACTTTGTATGTCCTACTGCAGCAAAATAACACAGGCGAATGAGTTAATATTTGTTTGTTTGTCTATTGTTAGTGTTTGTAAACTGTAAACACTCAAAACAACAGTTCTTTTCTAGGTTGCTTTAGTTTTGGCCAGCTAAAAATGGGCATATTGAGAGTATTTTATGTTTTCTTTTTATTATGTTAAAAGTAAATGAATTTCCTTTTATAATCTAATTTTTGAAAGTAATCGCTACAATTATAAATAAAAATTGTGTGAAATATATTTTAATTAAAGCAGTTTTATCAATAGTCCTTGCGTTTCTTTAAAAGTTGCTTTAGTTTTGGTCGACACTGTTGGAACGGGGAAGACAAACTCCAATTCAAGTATATTTATATAAAGATAAATAAATAATTATAATATGTGTATATTAATAAATAAATGTATAATAAAACAAATAGATAGCTTGTATAATAATGACTAGATTAGAAATAAATTGCAGAAATGAATGTACATTATCAGGTACAAGAATTAAATTTAAGTGAAAAAAAACGCGGTAAAATTTACCACGACAAGAAATACCCTCCTGTCCCCTCTTATTCCTACCTAGTACTTTTTTATTGGTTCGCGCGCCCAAGGTCGTAAGAAGTGGAAGGGCAGCCATGGCCTCATCAACCAATGGCCCACTTCTTTCAAAACATGGGAATGCAACCACTACAGGCAAACCCGGGTGGAAAAGACACAATACGTCTACGTGCATAAAACGATGAGTCTCCCAACGGACCAGCGAGTCTAATCGGACGGGTATGTCCGGAACGTTCAAGTGCGCCAAGCCAGTTCTCGAAGCGCAACACCACAAACAGACGGTCTGCATCGAGGAGGGTACTAACCAATGAAGGACACCCCAACACTTGGTACGGAAAAGGGCGGGCGGCCCTGAAAACTATCCGTACATTAAATAGCGCTGGGTGTGCAAAATGCCCAAGAGCGAAATAACACGCAATGAAGGAGTAAGGGTGGACGACCCGAAGTCCAGATCTCCAAAATAAATTACGCTGGAACTACCATCGACACGGTAGGGAGCCACGCTCGATGATTGAAGGGGAGACGATCCCTTATGACCCAACTCCACCTTGGGGAGCACCGGAGGAGCAACACGGAGTGCGGGCGGACGGCCACGTATTCGCACCCTCAACACCAAACACAGAGACACACTGTACAAGATCCGGCCATCCAACAAACCTGATATATCCCACTGATCAAGAAACAAAACAAAAACGAAATAAGCCGACATACAGCGAAGAATAACACCAACTTCCATAACCAAACATCCAGTCACGTCAAGGGTTATCGAAAGCAACGCGAACAATAAACCACACACATGAAGGATGGAAACCAAAACACGACAAAACTAAAATAAAACACTTGTAAGGGATAGCACAAGAAACACAAGTCCCTACTCCCCCAAATTTGCGCACGACTCCACCGAGATAGGTCGCGGTCACGTAAATGGGAATGGTGCTCACTGTCCCTCCTGATTTCCTGTCTTCGTTGTATTGTTGGTGCCCGGACAAACATGATTTGCAGTAGTGGGTTGGGGAACTTAAAAATTTAACCCATAGAAGGATAGTTCATTAATTTTATAGAAACAACCTTAAATTTTAAAACAACATAAAATGATTTTTTTTTATTTATGTTTTGCCGCGAGTTGTCAAATGGGAAACGCTGTCATATGTCCAGGTTCGGCCGGAGGGTTCGTCTTTTATTGGCTAATTCCAATAATGGGCGAATTCAGAGATTGGGAAATGTGAGAGCATTAGCGGGATCATGTCAGCACACTTTGCGTAGCTGAAAAAGACATGACCCAGTTAAATAAGTGAAAGTGGGGGTGTAGGTAACAATTGATAATTTCAGAGCGACAGCTGAATTATCGAGTTGGAGCAGTTAACCTATGTCCCATGTATGAGTGAGTGTAGAGGAGCAGATTACAGCTGACAATATAAGCGCAAAAGTTATAAGCTGTAGTTGGTTCTGCCACCCCTACAATGCATGAGTGTGTTTGTGGAAACAAAGAAAAACCGGCAGGCCGAATGAACATAGGTATTTTTAAAACGACTTCTTGGTTGAGTAAAGCGAAAAAAAGGGGACTTTGATCGGAAAAATACCAAAAAAATAGGAAAAGGTCAGATCGAGAAGGGATATTTACCAGAATATTACCATTGAGGATAAAGTGAAAAATAACGAGGATATAGAGATCGGGGCGAGAAACCAACTTACAGCAACGGAGAAGCAGGGAACTAGGAGGAAGTAACAAAAAAAACAGAAAGAAAGATTGAAAAGATTTTGGTAGGGTAGTGCTCCTAAAAATCCTAGAAAAATTGAGGAACACGTGACCCTTCGTATCCAGAAATTATCTTCACCGTTCGGGAAAAACGCGATCTTGTGTTATCCCAACGACAACCCGTTCTTTTTCTCCTTCGGTCGTAATAAGATATCCGTAATAAAACATACCGTAATTAATAAATTGCCGTGCTCGGCAAGAATTCAGTCTTCCGTTGTTATTTCTTTTCTTTCAGAACTCTCACATCGGGTTGATATTTCACCATTTTTCTTTTCGTCGGTCGTAGATTTCGCCGGAAAATTGTGAAACCTAAAAAAAAAATAATTCCAAAACTCTACTCGGAATCCCCAGGTAATAAGTAATAGGTAATAAGTAATAACCCAAACCCATCGGTAATAAAGAAAACATTTCCACCAAATACCCATCCTAAATCTAACCTAACCTGCTGCGACCTGTTGAACCCACCCTTAGCTGAGCAGCCGGAAAATCAGCACTGTAGATGGCTGAACGTTGCGCTTGAGTACTTGATTTGACAGTTCAAATAAAACCGAATTATTCTCTCGGTCGGTGGCGGCCGCAAATTTTTTTTTATATTTATATTTATTCGCTTGTTCCGCCAGTAATTTTAATAAAGAATTTGCATCGCGTTTATTCTGGCTAATAAAAAGTGCAACAATACCGTCAGCGTCAAAAGTGACTATACGTTTTGAATATATCTATTTGTGTTAAGTTTGACAAATATTTTTGATTGAATTATATTTTTCTCAAAAAATGTACTCCACCAAAATATAGTTACTCTTAGGAGTTACTTCTGTTATAAATTCCTTTTCAAAAACCAAAATTTGCGTAGAGTAGATTTATTGAGAAAAATTAATTTAACATGAAAAGCTGAAAAACGTAATTTTTTAATTTTTACTAAAGGCGTCATAACTTTTATCTGGGCTTATAAAATCACATGATGCCACTAACATTTTTTACGTAGTTAAATTAGGTCTACAAAATATGTTAAGTGGGTTTTCTAGCTATATTTAATATTTCTGAAGTTATATTATTTAGAGTAGTTGTACTTCAAAATAGCAGCTATTCATTTTACATTGATATAACTTGAGTTGGGATGATGATAGAACCCTCTACTGTTAGCACATTTTTCTCGCCTGTGCTTCAGGAATAACTATCTATTTTATAATCCGATCATATTGGTTAAATTGTTATAATATACAAAATAGATAAATGCCAAATCTTTACTCACTTTTGACGCTGACTGTATTGTCGTAGTCGACAGATAAATGTTACCACCAGAAAATTTCAACTTCGCTGAGACTCTCTGGAACCAAATATCTTACGAAGAAATACGAAAGTGTCTTAACTTCGAATACATAGAGCAGGACTGCGATTATAAGGGTCTTGTGTAATGTTTCCTTAGTTGTTCGGAGGCTACATATTTAGTTATCTTCTCTGGTAAAAAAACAGCTATTGGCAAACCTTATTCACCGTCTGATATATGCGGCTTTAAATGTAGATAGTCCCGCGCTAAACTACTTGGGTGTTATTCAAGGATCTGCGGTAATGTGAATATTTGGTCAGTTGTGGACCCACCGGTCCACATTTTTTTGTCCGCCCAATGCTCTTTTTCGAGTCATCTCCTCTTACCTTAAATAGTTCGTCGGGTAGAACGTCCGAGCTTTATCAGTTTAAATATTTCTATCCTGACTTCATTTTTGTCGGGCGGACGGAATTCAACAAACCGAACAACCATCAGAGAATTAAGCATTTGAATATACTCTTACCTCTTGCCTTTATCTAACTCCTTGCTTATGCTTTTTCATTCACCCCCTTATGTATGACTAAGTCCTTCCACTTCCAAAGAATATGTTCATCATGGACCACTATCACCTTACAACTCACTTGGGTCTTATTCGATTAAAACATGTTATTCCTTTCATTGAGAATCATAATTCAAATTAACAGGCCCGCAGTATTCCATTCAACCATGCTTTACCAATATACCTTTATGCTTACAGTTCCCCTCCTCGAGTCCCCCAAACTTTACCCCATACCAACCTTCGTCTTGTTGCATTGCAAATTTAATCAACCATTAATTCTATAACAAAGCAAAAACATGAATCCAATCGTAAACTTAGATACCTTCTCCAACAACATCTACTACCTGTCCCGAAGGGATAGATATTCCACTTAACAAGTCTCGTATGCTACATTCAGGTATATCCGTTTACCATGGCAGTGCGCTCTCTCACTTGAATGCAAGTTTGCACGGATCTTACAACAATACAATACTACAACGAAATCCATGAAGCAAAATCCCTACGCAGTTATTCTTGCATACAGCATTCTACTAAATACCAATACATATACCCATATCTATAAGTACACAAAAACAATATGGACATTATAATTATAACTAAGAGGGAGCCTTTCTCTTGTAACAATAACGGGTCACTTACATTACATTGAATATTAGAGTCGTCCTAATGGGTCACCATTGTTCCCACCACAACCCCGACCTCATCATATTTCACTTCATTAGTCGTAACATGCAACCCAAAACCAGCAAGTAGGTTTGATTATGATTTTGATTCTGATTCTGATCCTAGTATTCCCAAATGAGTGGTGTGTGAATGGAAATGAAGTAGACGCAGCCTTGAAGTACTTACATATTTTAACAAATACAAGTACACAAGTTGAGTGCGCGTAATAATTATTATATTACGTACGTCATGCAGCTTTATTATTTTACGTAACCATACGTAATGCTCGGTTGTGTGAATGGCACAGGTTTTTTTGTTGTTGTTTTGTGCAAATCTAATTTAAATAGTAATTTTATTAAAATTATAATCAATAATATTTAACAGCAATGAGCAGTTTAGAGTGGAAATTGAAATTGCTAATCGCATTTGAGTGGAAAATAGCTATGCAACGCATTTCAGTAACAGATAATGAAATGATTAATGGTACTCCACTTTAAAATTATATTATTATTGTGACAGAGATGAACATTAAAGGTTTAAGCAGGAACAGTTGTAATCAGGAAATTGGGCAGGACAGCTATTGCTATACTTAACCCTCTGCTTAGTAGGTAAGTAATTTTTTTTTAATCATCACCCCTTATTCTTATTTAAAAAGCTTAAGGTAACTAGCTAGCACATCCCAGTCCTCACCAGTAGGCTTGTGATGAATTCAGCCATTGACAACGCTTCTTTATTCTAGTGAACTCTTCTGATCTCCTTCAATATAAGGCAAGTTCCAATAAAATGAGAAGGTTGCATAAGCTACATTCCTCATTTTCGCCGCTGATAATGTGGTCGCTATGATATGTTTAGTCGAAGTAATTCGCCTCCAGCCTTAAATGGTGCAGGGAAATAAGTCCCCGGGAAATAAGTCCACTGATGGACTTTGTTCCCAGATATTGGGAAATAAAACCACTTTCGCGAAGTGGACTTAGTTCCTATTTAAAGTGGGACATAAATTCCGAAAACTCTGAGTGGTTTTAGTTCCGTTTTAATGTGAAGTAAATTCTCTCTGTCGACTAAGAACAAAATAAAATTAAATGGAATACGCAACTCTGTGTAGGAAAACAGAGCATGGTAGTGCATTCCAAATTCATATTGTACGGTTAAGGAACGAATCCTTGTATTTCACTGTCCATCCAAATATAGGCTTAAGGGTGAACTGATGTTTATTCCTGGCATGGCGAGTATTGCGGTTGAACTGCTGTGGGGGTGGAATGCAACAGGCTATTTCGTTTGAGCACTTATGGTAAAAGTAGCGATAAAGCAATGACAGGCATGAGACATTGCGACGATGACTAAGAGAGTCAAGCGATTTCGGAATGACTCGATCGCCAATAAGTTTTATAGCTCGTTTTTGAATCCTATCCAGGAGCTCCAAATATATTATTGGTGCACCAGAACAGATATGAGCTTTTTACTCAAGTTTTGGACGAATAAACGCCTTGTATATTCTAGTCAGATCAGAAGGGGTGAAATATTTCTTGCATCGCTTCAGAAAGCCTAGACACTTCGCAGCGTTCTTGCCGACATCGAATATGTAGTCGTTCCAACGAAGTTTGTCATTAAAGCACATACCGTGGATGGAAAGCATTTCGGTTCAGCGATGTAAGTGCCATCCATGGCTAATAGCAGAGTATTGGGGTTTCGCTTTAATGACAGATGACAGCATTGTGTTTTGGAAGCAATAAATTCTACTCTATTGGTTTTACCCCACTTAAGAATTTCAGAATTTAATGAGATTAACATACGTTGCAGTGGTTTTGCCAGCGTAGAAGAACACCTCTTCAGAACGATAGGAGAAATACCATCCGGACCAGCGGATTTGTGTATGTTGAGATCTCGAAGAACTCTTGCCACTGTACGAGTGCGGAAGTGGATTTGTCCCATTGAATGTTCTACGAGCTCGATTACAGAGGGAGTCAAAGCACAATCTGGGAGCGTTGAGCTATCTGCAAAATGAGCAGCAAGCAGATTGGCTTTATCCGAAGAGCTGACCGCTGTGATGTCAATGCAAATGAGTGTCGTTATCAATAACGAGTCCGAATTTTTAATATTCTTGACAAACGGCAAAAAATGTTTATTACCGGTGGGACTTTGACACGATTAATGTGGGCACTGAAGTCATTTCCGGCTCGTTTGAACTTCTTTCGGTATTCCTAAGTCGGGTTGGCCTTAAATAACCTGAAACTAACGTCTTTAGCCCTGATAGCATCTTGTGGCGGAATTTCGCTTTAGATACTAAAATAAAATTTATATTTTAAAATCGCCTTAGAATCGATGAATAGACGGTTTCAGAGAATCGCCTCTCTTGTAGATGGGAGCTAATGGAACAGTCATTGGGCATGTTTTCAGCCACCCACACTTTGTTAAAATTTATATGCGACCGACCTACTCTCCGCAGCTTGCATTAAATGATGATTTCAAATATATATATACTTTGCGTTTTAGCCACTGACGACTGACGTCATTCGAAGCCATTTTTTGCCCCACAACGATGACTACATACGACTTTCGTACTCCATTACCGCAAATACCCTAATGAAAAGAGCAACAAATAAAAGGACTTAATGTCGACCATATAAATGGGACCATTGTTGCGTCTCAACCCTGGAAAAATACAACTCATAAATTCTCCTCTTAATCCTTCTAAGAGCGTTAAATTCCATTATTAGCTGCTGTTTAGCCAGAAACATCTACATACTTAACAAAGGCAGAAAGGTGTGACATCTCATTACAAGGCATTCCCACCTACCAAATATTTAATTTAATTAGCTCTCACCTCGTCTTTTGACGTCACGATGCGACGCCACGCCACAGCGCTAGAAAAATATTCCACTCAAATGCGCCATCTACCGCTAATCCAATCACCATTCATTTCATTCATTCGCATTTTTTACAACTTTATGTGCAACATAAAATTGTTGGCTTACGAAAATTACCCGCACACGTAGCGCACTTAAAATTTCGCCGCACACAAGAGACACTCCGCCTCCTCAATCGTTCTCACTCTCCGATTACACCGAGTAAAAGCAGAACCTTTTATCCTTATGCCACGTACTTTTCCATTAAAACTAGCTTTCTTCTGAAATGAAATGATGATCTTATCCTTTTAGCTACTTCCAGCGCAGCTTTAGATGGAAAAGATGGGTCGGCGCAACGTCACCCAACCCATTACCTAAGAAGAAGCAAAAGGAGCAATTAAAACACAAAACACCTACAAGAAGGAGAACAGATATAGTCTCTGTCTGCCAAGTAATATCTCCTCACTGAGAAGTTTGTTATCCTATTGTTGGGTAGCTAGGTGTGTTGTGTCCCAATTTTGTTTCTGACGGTTATTTTTTCTTCGAAAAGGGATATCTGCTTGTCTAATGCGAACCGAGGTTGAAAATCCTCCCAAACCTATTATTTTTTAATTAAATCCATAAAACGATGTATTTATGAAATGAAATCATTTTTCCTAAGAAATGGCTAATAGTACGTCGAATGCGGGTAACTCTATGAGAAAGGATATAGCATGGGTGGAGTCATGTTTACCTTTTTCTAGTATTAATTTAAAAAATGAATTAAAAAAAAAAAAACAACTCAGCTTAATCCTCTGCCGTGGCCCACCGTCTCCCTAATCATCGTCACCGCCCGCCAGCACAACTGCTGACTGAATGATGTGTGATGATATGTTAGATGAAAAATGATGTCAAGGATATCTTCGTCGTTTTGCGAACGAAATGCAAACATCTTGAAGTGTTTTAAAGTTGTGCGATGATGGAAATCCTTGTTCCATGTGAAATATCGTTTTGGTGTGCACAGCTACTTTTCTCAACACAAAATGTAAACAAATGATAATGCATCAAGCAGCTTGATGTCAGATAGAGCTTATGCTGACGATGCTACCGCCTTAAAATGTTAGAAGAGTTCTATTCATCTCGTCCTTTCTGCTGATGAAGGCAACAAACTTTAAAGCGAGTTGCACTGCGCTGATGATAGGCGAATATACTCTCTTATGATTTCCTTTTTCGCCTCGATTTGCATAGTTAATGATCTTGCGACACACATACACACACACATACACACACACATACACACACCATGTCAGTTGAATTTTATAATGAAGACGTTTGATTAATATGAGAAAATGTTTTTAAGTAGTTCGTCGTTGTGCATCGGGCAGAAGGAGTTTTCTATGTTTGCCTTCGAATATTGTGCGAGTTTTGCAAAATTGATGACACAAGTTAAATTTGTAGTAAGAAATACTCACACAAACTAGCTGTGTTGGGTGGCAAGCACTTAATTGCCGACTGAATTCACCGGAAATTGTTGACGATGGGGTTAAGATATTGAAATATTGAAACACTAGTATGCTTGGATGCAGGCATATGCAAGGAGTGACAAGGCATCCCTGGAGGGTATTTTCCAAATGGGCTCAAGTATTGGGTGGGATTTTACGCTCATGAAGCACTTGCATTAGGTGTTTATTGAGGGCTTAAGATGTGCACTATTATCTAATGGGATAGTTTCTGGTGGTATTATGTGGGATTGGTTTAGTTTCTAAACGGTCAAATGCAGGTTTGAATGAGAGAGCAATGTTCGTGGAGAAGCAATTAACAAATTAATACCGGTAATAGGATTCTTTGAATTATGTACAAGGAACATTCAGTGGTTTGGAAAATATTTCAGGTTTTCCTTGGAAATATTAACTTTGACTATTATGTTTGCTCTAGTGAATTAAGCTATTTACATTCGACAAGCTTGACTGAACCGGATGTGCTTTATTCTTTGACCCACTAATCCAGCGATGTCTTCACCAACGCTGCAGAAAATGGCACTTTCAAAGATATTTTTGGCACTCTTTGAAACTCAAAAATTACCAATTTGGTACTCCAACAGTAATTTTAAAAACTTGAATGTACGGCCTAGCCCGTATTAAAAAAAATTTGTTTTATTATCCAACTAACGATTAATTATTTTAAGTCAGAAAATATATAAACATTTCCGTTTTAGTACAGCGCATTATTTTATTGCACAGGAAATAAAAATATTTTTTGGAATAATTTTAAGTGGGGTCCAGATATGGTTGAAAAATTGTATCGAGGTCTTGAAAAGAAAAACTCATAATTCATCCCTTTTTTGCATTTTGCCTCATAATGGGAGAAATTCGAACGATGATCTGGGCCAGTTTTTTAACATTCTCGTATACATTAGTATACTACAGAGGAAGTAATTGCGATCGTGCGGCAATTTCGAACTCAAACTGAGTATGAGGGATGATATTACGACTATAGAGAAGTCCAAAAATGTAAGTCCGGCAACGCCGTCCCTCGGTCTGTCTGTCTGTCCGGGCACCGTACGGCGAAACGTTTCGACGGATTTGCTTCAAAGTTCGTATATAAGATTTTTGGGCTCACATCTCGGGGCATCTTTTTATTTGTTCCTCTATGGTACTTGCCATACAATTTTTTTGTGAAAACACTTATTTTTCTCGAAAGTGGTTCTAAGGATTTATACTAACGATATTAAAGTAGATTTTCTTAAATTTAAATTAAATCCGTTTTCTTAAAAACGGCTCAACCGATTTTTTGTATTTCGCACAATTATGTTAAATGTGTCTAAAGTACTAAATTACATCAAAATCGTATGTGCCTTTTTTGAGAAAATCTAATTTTTGAAAACCTAAAAAGTGATTTAAATTAATTTGTCACCATTCATTTTCGATTCATTTTCGCTATTCGAAAAATCATCTCATGTATCGAGAATGTTTCGTATGACGCGTTTTATTTATAGTTTGGTTCATGCGGAAACTGCAAATGCGAATATTTATTCTTCAAAAAATTAAATTTTGAGAAAGATTATTCCAAACATAGTGCCTATTTTTATAGTTATTTTTTTTGGCAATTTTTATAATTTACTGGAACATATTTACCCCACAATTTACAATTTATTAGTGGGTGCTGCTTAATACATTTGCAAGAAAATATCTTCTTCAAAGTCAATTATCTCCATTTGAAGTGAGCGCTTTAAAAGACTAAAGAACGTTGCAGCCACGTCAGTCCATTCTGCCTCTTCCTCAATTATGCAAAGACTTTGAAAATTGGTTTCTAAGAACAGATAGAAATCTTAAGAGTACTTCAATGTCAGAGGTCTTCTTTTATATTCAAGAATTGTTGGGAAATTAACAAATTCCTTTTAACTCTGTGCTTAGCGCAGATAAATATTTTAGAACATCTTTAAAAAAATCCACATCTACCACATTGTGCTCTTTGGTTAGTGTTTGTTAAGTGTTTCATTGCTTCCTGCGTATCCAAGTTTTGAATGTAGGATATTACTTGTTGATTTATTAGCCAGAAATGTTCCATAACTTGACCTCCACATTCAGAATCATAAAATTAATCAAGCTGTCGAATACTTCTTTCAGTGCAGTTTTCTACAAGGGGCTGTCTGATGAATTATCCACCGATAAGATATTAGATCTGCATTTTTAACTCTGATGCTCTTTACTAATCCCTTTTTTTGCCAATCATCACTGGGGACCCGTTAGTTGAGACCGACACCATTTTATCATAGCTCATGTTGGATTTTTATAACAAAAATATCCCATGGTATCTCTTTTTTAAATCGAATTGAATAGGTACATAGGTAGGTATAATCAAAAATATTTGGCGGTCCTAGGTTCGACCCTCCGCAGTCCGTAAAATGGACCTTCTCCTAGCCCATGCGCCAATGATACAGGTTGGGGATATTAGCTGACTGATATTAGCACTGCGACCCAGAATAGATCTTTTGTGCTCCTTAAAAGGTTAGTAAGTAGTAGACAATCCAAGGTCTTTGATGAACCTTACGATTGTTGAGGCCGATGATTAAGCTATATCCTGAGGTTCGGTGAGTCCTTTCTTGAAGCATTTAAGATTCTTAAGAATGATTGCAGGGTTTGCTCATTTTTTAGCATGGCCTTATCCTTGGATCTACTTCCGTTGGGATGTACGCATTTGGTGTTCCCATATGTTGCGTTCAAATTTGATATTACTGGTGGGTAGTCCACAGAATGGCTCTGGGCCGATGAAAGGGGATGCAGAGCCTTTTCTGTGCCTCTTCATTGCCACGAATTGCTTCTTGTCCCTGGGACCCAATAAAGAGTCGCTCTGTTATGGAATGTAAGTTGTTTTAAAATAGTTAGGCAGTTCCAAATAAGAAGATAGTTGATCTTATAGGAGTTTAGAGCTTTGAGCGCTGCTTGACTGCCTGAGAGGACGTAAATATCTGATCTTCTGAGATTACTTGACTGCTCCTACACGCGTTGGCATTTTTGAACCATCCGTGAACCAGACTGAGTGGGATCGATTTAGCCTAAGGCCTTCAGTTTCCCACACCAAAAGTAATTTGGTATGCATTTACAAGGTTGAAGCGAAGCCTGAAGCCTTTTCCGTCTTAGAACCATCTGTGAAGATGGGTATACCTTTGCTGACAGTACACAACACGGTGAATTCAAGTCCTTTCTTCCAGGTAGATATATATTTATACCCTAGTGTATTAGATGGTCTTCACGAAATCAGTAAGTGGGATGAATTGAAAAATGTTAAATTTGCTTGAGTTCCGAAAGAGAATGAGAAACGCCCACAGCGAAAGTGTTCTTAGTCTGAAAATGCTTTTAGCTGCCATGTTATTTTTAAAGAAGTCTGTTTGTTGCCGGAGATAGACCTTCACATTTTTCTTAAAATAAGTCCATAAATCAACGGTCCCAACGGAGGCATTCATGAACTAGGCATATTTTAAAATTTCAATCTCTGTATGAATGCCTGAGTTTTTCCCCTGTTTGCTGATTGGAATGAGAGCAGATTGACGTGACTCTAGAAATCGAACCTCAACTGTTTCCAAAATTTTTGAAGTTGAAGCAGAGTGACGTTACAGATACAACCAACATTTTTGTCAGCTAAATTGACTGTAGCAATAAATCCCTGCATACTCGCTATGGAAAAAATTACAGGACTTACACAATCCAACAAAAGAGTTCTCTCAAGCAGGTAAAGTGGATAGTAGTGTGGGGTGACTGATGCATGTAAAACTTAAAACACTGCCGAATTAGTCTATTCGGAACATTTGAACTTGGTCGTGAATTTTCTAATGCAGCGAACTTCTACATTGCCTTCATGAAGAAGAATGATAAAGAAGAATTCATCTAAAAATGTCCAGGCGTGGTGGTTTTCTCTTTTCCGACGTCTCTGCAGATTCTAAGGAATTCGTTGCTTACCTGATTTGCGCCATGAGAATGATGCTGTGTACGTCACTACGATATAATTGAATCGAAAAAGAACAATGTTGTGTTGTGAACGTAGCCGCAGAGTTGTATTATCAACTCAAGCTTCCAAATTTGTTGGTCAACACGTTTTTCAAGCGCTCACAATCTCGATCTAGGTTTCCATTCCTTAACAGCGATTTTGAAAAACTATTCAAATTCCAATTTCGTTTCTTCCATCTAATTATCTAAGTGCGAAGACTGATAATCCAACCATGAATTTTAGTGTCATTTTTCTGCGTACGAACGACGTACCCTCCTAGTAGAAAATAGGTAAGCATTTCTCTTCCGGTTTATATTATGTTCAATTGCGTATCCTTCAGTAGGCCTCGCACCTCATTACTTTGCTACACACTTAGTAAATTAGTCACTTCCGCTTAAGCGCTGTCATTGGCTCACAACCTAACGATATTTAAGAACAAAACTTTGATGTGACAGATTTCCTCCCCGAAAATAACCTTTAACATGCTCAAAAACATCACTCGTGTGGTGATGAATAATGAAAAGCTGAACAATGCCCTTCACGCGGCACTCCTTAACGACATTACATGGAAATTGATTGGATTCTGGGGCGGGTCATGAATATTTATCTACACACACTAATGTTTGGCAAGAATAATAGATTTATTTACGCTCTCCTAGTTCGTCGTGATCGTGAACTTGAGAGTCAAAAAATAAATGGTGCCAAAGGACGACAACGACAGCGACAGCTATGGCTATGGCTATGACGATGGGAATGGCGACAGCCTTAACGCGTGTTCAAAATGTTTCGTCTAACATAATCAAATTGCCGTGATGTTAGCGACTGGGGTATTGAGTTTTAATGGAGTCATTAGGTCGAATCTATCCCTGTCCAATCCATCTTAGAATTCGTGTATTTTATTTATTCTATCCATCGCGTTGTTTGGTCCTTCAAACGCATGCTAAATGGATAGAGGAGACGCTGAGATTAAGTCTCGACGGGACGAACTTCTGTATTATGGCAAGGCAAAGGTGGTCGGGAAATAACCTAATTTGAATAATTCCTGTGTCATCGGGAGAAGATGATGCGAATAAATTGCCTGGCGAAGGATTTTTTTTTTTGTCACAACGTGATATTTTTTTTCTTGGTGAAGTTGTGGTGGTATGTTGTGTTTTTTTTTTGTTCCACTGACAGGTACGTACCTAGTACCTGGTAGTGGAGGCCATGTTCGATCGCGGATATATTGGGAGGGGCTAAGTGAAGCGTAACTCGTGTTTACATTGACTTGAGGGATACACTTTTTTTGTTGCTGTTTTGCGGTTGAAATAATGTTGGGAATTTGTTATTCTGATGGAACAACACAGCTATCGATAGGTATAGAGAGGGAAAACAAAAAAAAAAAATAATTGAATTTCTTTGCTTGTCGTCTGAGAGGTGTGTTGTGAAATTGAAGGTTTGTTTACATTGTACGTCAAAGTTTTTTTTTTCTTTTTTACGACAAGGCCTCAATATTTGTTTGTGATTTCTTAGGACTTCTGAAGATATGAACAAAAATGTATGCCCTGTAAGGAGGCATATATATAAATTGTATAAGTTACATAACACTACAAGTGATGTGGCTGTTTTCTTGTTGATAGCATACAATTAATTTCCCTTATCCTCATTTACTTCAAGGCCATATTGTTAAACTGCTCATCAATAGTCGTGAAAGCGCCTATCACGGTTCCCTGGGATTAATGGGACTTATGAGCGGTTGTAAAACTCAGATAGGATCTAGACTTGAGATTCAAAAGAGTAAACTAATATTGTTTGCTTGGGTTAGTTTCCTTGGGTGATACCTCCTCTTCCTTTTGTTACACTTCTACAAAACTTATTAGGATCCGCACAACTTGACACACGGCGTTCGCTATGAGCACATGGTAGGTGTTCAGTGCATTCTATAGAGTTAACATTTTTTGTATACCCTATCCTAAGGGTATATTAAGTTTGACACCCAATTTGTTAAACCCTTTAAGGTATATAAATATATATATGGCAAGCATCAAAATATAGGACTATTTGGCAGTGTCCGTCCATCCATCACCAATTTTTAGGCCTTTAAATTATAGCTAGGATGCTGAAATTAGGAATATATACTCTCTAGGGTTCCGAAATGGTATTGTGTTTTTTGGATACGCCCACTGCCACAATTAAGAAACTTTAAGACCTTCAAAAAATATGTACACCCTGACCTTCTCAACAGATCTGTAATACAAAGTTGTTTGCCACGCCTACATTTTGGGGAATTTTTTTTTGAATGGAAATAATTATTTAACATTATTAATATTTAGAGAATATTCTCCTCAGCATTTAACATTTACAATATTTTTGTCAATGCCCACTGTTTGAGGGCGGTTTTTTTTCAAAAATCCTGTTTATAAGATTTTATTATAAAAAATCACATCAAATGTCATCCAACTTTTTTTCTCAATGCCGTCCGTCGGTCTGTCTGTCTGTCCGGTTTTTGGGGTAATATCACAGGGCATCTTTTTATTTTTTGCTTTATCGTTTGAAATATCTAATGGTACCTGCCAAACATTTTTTTTTGGGTTATCAGTACTTCTCTAGAAAATGGTTCAAAGGATTTTGTTCTTTTTTTGCGCTAAGGACACTTAGGATGGGGTCAAAAATACTGCTTACTCAGATTTTGGGAAAAAATCGATTAAAGGTAATTTTAAAAACCGCAAATTTGCATACTTCTATTTTTAATTTAATTTTTTTTTTATTCAACGATTTTCTTAAGTTTAAATTAAATTCCTTTTCTCAAAAACAGCTCTAACGATTTTGATAATATTTTGTATTTAAAACAATTATGTTTAAAGTGTCCAATGTGCGCAAATCATACGTTTCGTCTTTGAGAAAATCTAATGTTTCAAAGCCTAAAAAGTGATTTAAATAAATTTGATTCAAAAAATGGTTCTCATATACCGAGACAGTTTTGTATGACCCAGTCGTGCACCTTATTTGTTTAAAAAGAAAATATAACTCAGTAAGTGCAACACCTCGGTCGATGCAACTGTCTTAGTTTCTATACATCTCGGTCTCGGATTAGTAAATAAAATAACAACAAACCAAAAGAGCAGTCAAAACACCAGATTTCCTGTTACGAACTTTTCATTGCCAAAGTTTAAGGAAGTTTAAATTTTTCTTAATTTGAACTTTTGAAGTTTTCACAGAATATATATTTTTTTAATTTTCTATTAATGTCACTTTTGAAAGCACTTTTTTTATTATAGTGTGCAATTAAAGCGATAAATAACAAAATATAATATTATATTAATTCTCATATAAGTAAAGGCATTCAATTGGGTGCTTGTTAATCCAAAATGTTACGCCTCGTTGTTTGTGCATTTACATTTTGTAAGATTAGGTGCTTAAAAAAAGTGATGGAACTAATAAATTGTATCTATTGCCAATTCAGATATTCACATAACCGACATCCATACAAATTTTTAAAGAATCTGTTCAGTCGGTCGAGCGAGCGTGATTGAAAAACAAACATTTATCATTCATAGGAATTTTCCTTTGGAATGTCCTTTAAGGGTGAGTGCCCACCCACGACGTGTTGTGCACAACGAATATTAAGGGGTGTTACAAGTTATGTGTCAAAACTAATATACCCCTAGGATAGGTTTATTTAGCACGTAGGTTTATCTAATTGCATTGAAGTTTGATAATATTGAGTGTGGGATATAACGTCAATCGAATTTGTAAAACCGCATATTTTCTTCCAAAAGTATTTTCAAAAGTATACTAATTCTGCAAGTAGAAATCCATCAGAGATGGTATCTGGCCATTCATTGAGACATAAAAATTATTTTTTTATAGAATGGTGACCAGATAGCAATGATGTTTTTTTTCCATTTGTTTTGTTTCAACAGTTGCCAAAGTTACCCTTCACGTTCAGCGGTCAAAATATTGAGTAATGTTTGCCTCGTCATCATATTTTACGCTTGTCAATCGTGGAGAAATTATTGTAAAATATTAGTGAAATTCAGGCTCAGTTGTAAATGCGGAATGGTTATTTCGTCTTGAAGTCGGACATCGTTATGGGATCAGTGCGCAGGCATTTCGGTGCAAAGTAAAAAGTTTAAGCATGAGTAAACTAAACAAAATTTTAATTAATAAAAAACGTCAAAACTGGAAAAGGAACAGGTCGACAAAGTACGGAGTCAAAAATTAAATTAACCCGTGGTTAACACCATTTCCAGCTCCTCTATGATCTAAAATACAATGATTTAAAAAGAATTCAAATAGCATCCATGTGAAAAAAATGTTATTCCCTCGTTTTTTTCAGTTTTGGCTATTTTTTTTAAATAGTAAGAAAAAAATGGAAAAAGCTATATTAAGTTCTGTAAAAAAATTCTAAGGTAATCGGATACTAGAACTTGAGATATCGTGTCAACCGTTTAAAAAAAAAATGAGACAAACCAGTTTAGAGTTTGGAGTCTCGTTTCAGACAGTCTGATTCATATGAGTGGCCTAGTCTGTTGTATTTCTAATTTTTTCTTCTTATTTTTCAAGGTTTAAACTTCAAAAATTAGAAAAAAAAACCAAAATTCCCTTTTAAGCCAGACTCAGATTAATGTGAAATGAAGAAAACTTAGCCTCCGTAGCGGTCAGTGTCGAAGAAATATCGATAAGGTGCCGATCAGCTGAATTTTTCATCGCCTGAGATTCAACCCTGTTGATTTATCAGTTGGATTTGGGCTTGATACTAGAATTGAAGCCGGACAATCATAAAAACTGTGAGTTCGCTAATTGGGCGCTGGAAATGGTGGCCGGAGATCTGGATTTTGGCCAAAAATCATTTGCTCAGACGAGTCAAATTTTGGCTCAACGGCAAGCAAAATTATGGTAACTGCAGCGAACACCAAAAGCGAATCCAAAAGCATCACTGGGATTGAATTCTTGTTGCAGTTTATGGCATAGCGGCAGGATTGCTACCATTTAAGGTCGTAGGTAGAGAGCCAACTTTCTGAGGATAGAGCTTAGCAACATTAATATATATTCGAGCTGCGGTTCCAATAAGGTTGTGCTTCATGATATGCAAGCGAAGCTACGCTCAAAGTTGTGAAGACAAAATTTGGCGACTGTGTCATCCTACGGCGAGCATTCACCGGCACGATCATGCGATTTGATACCACTCGATTATTTTATCGGGAGCTACGTCAAGTCCTTAATACAAGGTGGCGCAAAAATAACCTTCCGATGTTTTTTGGCTGTATTTAAAAAAAAAAATTAAAAACTTTGATTCTTCTTGTGGATTATTTTTATTTGGTCTTTTAATTTTTTTTACATCAAGTCGAGAATATGATGTCATGTAAATGGCCGCCGCCACAGTTGATTGTCATTTGAGGCCTTTTTATTACATTTTCAGTCACTTTGGCCAAAACTTCCGGCGATAGGTCCTCACATTCTTGACGGATATTGCCTTTAAGAGCTGCAAGAGTCTAAGGCTTGTTGACATAAGCCCGTGACTTCAAAATGCCCCACAAAAAGAAGTCTGGAGCGGTCAAATCAGGCGATCTTGCTGCCCAGTGCAAATCGCCAAAACGGGAGATTAGGCGCCCGGGAAATGCATCCTTCAGCATATCGGTTGTGGCACGTGCGGTGTGTGCCGTTGCACTGTCTTGTTGGAACCACATGTTTTCCAATCCCAATTCATCAAGTTGCGGCAAAAAGAACTCGTTGATCATTGCTCTGTAGCGCTCACCATTCACAGTAACCGTTTGGCCCGCAACGTCTTCGAAGAAAAAAGGTCCGATGACTCCTCCAGCGAAAACAGGACACCATACAGTGACTTTGAGCGGGTGTAATGGCTCTTCGTGGGTTACACGCGGATTTTCAGTGCCCCAGAAGCGTAAATTTTGCTTATTTACGTACCCGCTAAGATGGAAATGGGCCTCATCACTCATGATTATTTTGGATGAAAAATCATCTTCCTCTTGGTGGTGATTAAGGATGGCTTGAGCGTATGTTAGACGCGATTGGCGGTCAGCAGCTAACAGCAGATGCACCGTCTGGACTTTGTACGGAAACATCTACAAATCTTGTACCAAAATTCGCTGTAAAGACCGTCGACTGGTACCCATTTGCGTGGCACGTCGTCTGGTCGATGTCGACGGCGCTTCCATGACATCTTCGCAGCATCTCGTGTTGTGCCAGTCTCTTCGAGGCGAGCGGCTAAACGTCGCAGTGTTTCACCAGTAGGCGTTGGAAGGCTAGGAAATCTGCGACGAAATTCACGTTGTGCTAAAGTCACCGACCGATTATTGCTCAAATAAATAGTCACCAATATTCCGCGTTCTGGAGCAGTGTAGCGTAACATTATTTATTAACGTGTATTTCGCATGTGTTTACTACACAAATGTCAAAACAGAACTGACATTAGGGGCCAATCGCAAAATTTATAGCATTTTCTGAAAGGAGGATTACTTTTGCGCCACCTTGTATATGTAAACAAAGCAACCTCTTTGTATGAGCTCGAAACCAACATTTCAGACACTATTAAACCAAGTTATCATAAATGGTATACAACTTGCAAATAAAGATTACAGAATAAATTTTATTTAAATTTATTCAGCGTTTTATTTACATTTATCCAGTTACTCTTAAAAATTGCACAAAAGTTAATAGTTTGAATTATTTTTTTCAAATTATTACTATTGAATTGCTGCCATTTAACCATACTGAGAACTTAGGACAATTAACAATTTAACCAGAAGGGATATGGTATAGCTGGACATAAAATTTATTATCAGTACGCATTTTTATGATAGTCAACAGATTTTATTTAATCTGGTGATTAAAAGGGCTCACTGGGAAGGCTGAATGAGTAAATCGCTGGTGAAGTGATAAAACGAAAAATCGATGTGAAGTCTGATGTTATATTTTATTTATTACTTCATAGCTTCATAGATTGGGAAGTGCCACTCTGCTCTGGATTGAGTCACGAAATTTTCTAGAAAAAAATAATTAAGTTTCGAATTTTTAAATAAATAAATCGACGGCGTATGCGTAATATTTTTTTTTTTTTATTACGTTACACCTCGATTGAGAACCCTTGAATAACTTTAAAACAGCAAACATCATTTTACCGTTTCGCCATTTACAATTGCCATTGAGAACATATCCCATCGAACACGCCCCCCAAAGCGTAACAAATGGCGGCAAAAGAAATCTAATGATTATACACTCCAAGAAGAATGTCCATTCCATGGCAATATCCAACGTCCCTTTTTATTTTACATAATCCCATGCCAAACCACCACAAACGCCCTCTATTGTTACTAACAGGACAAAATTTGTATTTTCTTCACGATTTCAATTCACTACTAACGCTATCGGCGAAGGTCATCGATAGAATTGAAAAGAACAAAAAAAAAAAATAAAGTAAAGAATCATCATCTAACTGAAATTGAAAAACCGGAAAAAAAAATATAAAAATCCCGATCCACACCTACTCTTTGTTGTTGTTGGCCTCAAGAAAACAGGACCAACAAACGAAATCAAACCAGAAGCAGAAAAATTGGGACTTCATCCGCCCAACCAATCAAACCCCAAAGCAAAAACACCCCGCATTTTTATCCGCAAGGAACTTATCATCAGAAATTCCTTTCATGACATCTAATTTGAATTCGAAAATTGATCAGGATGAGAAGCGCACTGTGTCTTGCTTTCGCACCGAGAAATAAGAGACAAAAGGCAGACCCCAAACAGTGTAAAGAAATACGAGAGAATTTGAATAGAAAATAGAAATTTAATCATTTGTCTTTGGCGTTTCAATACATGCACAACAGACACAGGCACACACACACACACACACGAAGCAGGACATCGGCTGCTGTACCTACAATGAAATCAATAAGTAGACAGGAAGCGTCAATTTTAAACTGCCATCTGCATTAGGACAAAAGGCCTGTTTTCTGCGCGTAGCTATCTATTTTTTCGTTTGCAAGCAAATCAACTCCCCCAGGACGACGCACCAACAAACGAACATAGAGCAGTGTCATAGTTAAGGGACACCAGGGACGACCGACATCGTGTCATGGTAGAGTTCGCTTAATTTGAATATTAAGCCTTTTCATGGAAAATCAAAAAGCAATTTCGATTTGCCTCAGACACTGCCGCTCCTCTCTTCTTGATCATTTTAAAGCGAGAAATTAAATTATGTTTAAAAGGATTCTGTGGATGTCAAAGAATTCATGCAAGGATTCGATGGACGAACAATTGGCTGCCAAAAGCGTCTGAAGTCTGAAATCGGCACTATGACAATAAGCCGATAAGCATGGACTCGCCTAAGTTTCCTTCTTTCACTCTGTCTTCTTCGCTCTTTTGCTCGTTTCACAGTTGTGCTGAAAGTGAATTATTGCCAAACGAGTCCTTTGTGTTGTCACTTTAAGTTTGGAAAGGAAAAAAAAAGAGTTTCACTCCTGAAGGAAACAAGAAAGATTATTTTCTTCTGAATGCGGTCTAAGGAGCAAAATATAATTTTTAATCTCGATGTTTTGTTGGATGTCCTCGACGTTGTTGTCGTCGCCACGGTTTGGTGTTTTTCGTGTGGAACTCTGTGACAAATTGCAATTGTATTGTAGTGGATTAATGAACGAAATCAAGGATTTATGGGCATCCATTCTGTGGAAGGTAAACTTGGGGTTCGAGTTGCTTAAACTGACTTATATATGTATATTTTTTTTTTGGTTACAAATTGTATGCAGAATTGGTAAAAGTTTCCCATAAGAAGGGTCTGATTGTACTTGTAAGGATTTTATAGGATTTCACTGATGGATAAAACGAGTTACAAATTGTTTTCGCAATGGTTTCCTCTATTCAAATTGGGGTTGGTATATAGCTACACTTCTGTAAATTTAAAAAGTGATTGCATTAATGGAATTATCCCTTTCGTCAATGTGAATTGTGGAGAAAGAATTGGGTCATTTTACGCATGAGATTTACATGTGAGTTTTTGGTTATGTAAAGCACAATGAAGACATTCATACATTCAGACGGGTCGTTAGGCGTAGCGTTCAGGGTGGTGAGAGTTTAAGGTTGAATTCGAAGTACCTCACATTTATATGGTTGGCAGTTTTGAAGTAGCACTCACGAGGAGATTTGTCAATTGTGGTATTGACGCCGAAGTCCAACCTCGGAAATATCACGGAAATTTTGGTTAAAGGATAATAAAAATCGAAGCAATAAGCTTTTACAGTATGACCGAGGTTTGCGGTATAAGCAGCTATGTGTTGTAACATAAACAAGGGAGACATTTGTTAATGCTGTGATGAAGAGAAATCTCTACAAGTTATTGAAGAACTATCTGATGTGTCACTTTTTAATCTTAACGGTTTTTGAAAAGCGACTGAAAAATGGCTGAAGGAAGGAATGAAAATTATACGGAAACACCACAGTTTATAACAATAGCTCCGTACGTAAACGGGTATCAAAATATGCACATTTTAGGCATTTCAGAAAAGGACGACGGCAGCTGCTAGAAGGAATCATGTCGAATAAATAATATGACCATACTCTGCGCAAAAACAATTTCAGTACAGGGAAGTTATGAAGTTTGCCTTTCAGTCCGTTTACAATAAATTTTATCTCTTTAAGGTTTTCTTAGGATTACAGTAGTTTGTAGAGCACCATTTCATATTTAACTAAAAAAAAAAAAATCATTGTAAATTGCATTTATTTTTTTCATCACCATGAGATTATCCGTAAGATAATAGTACTGTTTTTTAAAGTCATCCCCAGTAGGCTTTATCCCTTTTAGCTTGTTTTCTTGCCAAAAATAAAAATTTCGAAAAATAATCAAGCCCTCATTAAACGCTTGTCGTGGAGTTTGTGAAAATTGGATCTATCCAACTTTTTCTCGACTGTGTCCCTCGTTGAGCCAGGTCTCATCTGTAAAATATTTTTCTTTTCTCTTTTCTAATTTTTCTTACTTCTCGTACATAGATATCTTCATTTCCAAAATTCTTTTTTCCACAACCAACTGATTTTTACTTTCTCTCTCGTATACATTGGTGTACTAAAGAGAAAGTTATTGCGATCGTGTGGAGATTTCGAACTCAAACTGTGGTCCAAAAAAGTGCGTCCGCCAATTTCGTCCGTCGGTCTGTCGGCCTGTCTGTCTGTTCGTATATATATAAGGTTTTTCGGGTTAAATTTCTTGGGTACTTGGGATGGGGTCAAAAATACTGCATACTTAGGTTTTGAAAAATAAAAATCGATTAACGGTAATTTATATAACCGCCAATATCTCGAAAACTAACAAAGCGAACTCAAAAAAATTCCACTGTTTCTTTTATGATATTAAGCCAAACAAATTCGCTTAATTTTTTTTTTCGTATAACGATTTTCGTAAATTTAAATTAAATTCGTTTTCTCATAAACGCCTATAGCGGACAATTTTTTGTACTTTGAACAATTACAAAATGTGCGAAATTTCATTAAAATCGTAGGTTCCGTTTTTGAGAAAATATAATTTTTTCAAAACCTAAAAAGTTATTTAAATATGTATGTGATCAAATGTTACCATTCTTTTTGTGGCTATTCTTGTAGCGAGAAAGTTTCGTATGACGCAGTCGAGCACTTTATTTCCTTTGTGGTGAGTTGTGGAATTTGATTTCTTTTTCCCTTAATAGCCTATAAACAGTTCGTTCCGTAACAGAAAACACAAATGCATGAATGCATTTAAGCACCTCACGAAACACATCATTTCTGAAAGATAAAATCATCCAAACTTGTCATCCGGATGACAAACTGACGTCACTATGACGTAGAATTTGCAACAAAGTTGTCATCCAATGTGATCCACAGTGTCATCTAACATCGGATGACACATTTGCATCGATAAAATTACTCGTGAAAACACTTAAACTGGGATGACACTGTGTGATCGGTTGTAATTTAGCAGATGACACGCTCGCAGGTGACATACAGATGACAACAGAATTACAGAAGTTCTCTGACGTCAGCATATCATCTGGGTAATGCGTTCGGATGATCGCACCTTGAAAACCTA
This sequence comes from Ferdinandea cuprea, assembly GCA_963576555.1. Lineage (NCBI taxonomy): Eukaryota > Metazoa > Arthropoda > Insecta > Diptera > Syrphidae > Ferdinandea > Ferdinandea cuprea. The sequence continues at coordinate 129,237,896 of OY754958.1, read as the reverse complement.
ACGGTAATACTTTAAGTAATCAAATTAATTTATTTGTTCTGAAAAGCTTTAAAAAGCTACAAAACTCGAAAACTCTTTAACAAAATCCATAGAAATCCACTCTTCTGATGTGCTTCACAGTGCTTATTTTCGTTGATGATTCTACTCGCAATTATGATGCAGAATGGTAATGGTGTATGTGAATTTGAGAAAAATAACGGGGGTTTGGTTTTTATTTGAGTGGCAATTCTTGTGATTGAGTGCCGTGAGAATATCTTTAAGCAATATTATTAGGCAAAAAAGCTCCAGCCATAAGGCCTGTGTTGAATAGATTATAGTAGAAAACGTCCCATCAGTGAACGTCCCAGTTTAGAAGAGTATAGAATTACCAAGAAGATGCATCTCATGCAAATGTTTGTACTAAAAATTTTGTATGGCGGTTTGCAACATTGTTACCCGCTCTCCCAGCTTTGCCTTTTAGTTTGCTTTATCAAAAGGCGCTGGCTTTTTTTTGAGCCGTAAGACCCGTGGCCACGCCTTTTTTAAAATATGATCCAAATTGGCGCTTTTTCAGTTTAGTTGGGATTATGTTCTTTATTGAACGAATAATGATTCAGAACTCAACAGATAAGAATATTTTCTTCTATTCGTATTTCGGAGAGATTACCTGTTTTAAGGTACATTCTGTTTGCTAAATTTTTGAATTTCTAAAACATTTGTGTAGCTGCTAAAATGAAGTGGAAATTAAATATAAAATTCTTTTTTATCAAAAACAATTGCAAATATTACTTTTCCATGAGATATATAATAATAGCTATAAAGACAAAGCAGACACCACAAATTATTATGATTATTATTTTTTTCTCCACTATTTTAGTATTTTTTGTTATTTTTAATACCCAGACGAAGATGAGGATCGATACGATTGCACAGAGCAAAAGCTTTTGTATCAATTATTTTTCAGTCGATTTTTGTTATATATGAATGAGCTTTATGTGTTCGACTTAATTTTCAAAGGCAGATAAAACTTCTTGGTAATTCTAAATTCTTAAGTTATTTTTCTATTCATCTTGTTTGTAAGAATATATTTAAAACACGCTATATCTTCAAAGACAGCATTCCATTTTATATTTTAAACTTATTATCAGGAAATCAGTGTTGTAAGCCCCCATAACATTAACCGATTTTAAACTTAAAATACAGATCTGACAGCTATTTTAAATATTATCAGCGTAAACCCATTTCATTCTAACCCACCCTTACAATACCCTTTGGCTTTTAGATAGGAATATTAAGTAACGACTAAAATTTAATTACACTTTTCTTGTTAGAAATATGTTAGTCCATCTAAAAGTAATTACACCGTTTTTGCTCTATGTAATCCAAGATGCTAACAGTTGTTAGCAGTCGTTGCCACTTTTTCATGTATAAACTTGTTTGAAGTAGACAGCGTTTGTTCGATGGACCTGGCTCATCTTGATCACTTGAACTAGAACTCATGTTTAAAATAAACTATTACAAACTGTTTTTGTCATATTTATTATTTACATTGACAATGTTTATAAGTTTCATAGATGGTGATCAAAGGGAAGGATTTTAGAAGTTCTCTGACTACTTTACAAGCCCAACTGCCTCCAAACGATCAAGTTTCAACTAATTACTTTTCTCGTACACCACCTCAACCAATAAATTCGACGGGAAAATATTTTTTCTGCAGTGAATTTTTTGTTTTTGAGAAACACCTTTGTATGCAGAAATTCGATTCTTACGCGTTTAAAAATAATATTTACAGAATATATTGCCTTCGCCGAACAATCATATATCAATGGGAATATTAATTGCAACCGACTCACCTGTCCGGATTTCCATATTCTGCTGATGAATTTATATTTTATTACACTGTAATAATTACTTACAAATATATATATCACATCGAGGCTTAAAACACTTAAACTCGTTTATAAACGGACTTTAATGCACAGAAATTCCGAAATTCATGTGTTTTTTTTCTCAGTGAACTGTCAGCTGTCATAAAGTATAAGTCTGCATTCGAAAGTAAGCATGACGTTCGGTTGAAAAAAAAAAAATAGTCATGTGACTTTGATCGAAGTACTAGATTAACCAAGTTCCAAAATTATTTTACGTGGATTAATTGTAAAAACAATTCACAAAAGATTATGCCTTTTTCTCAAAATTTATTTCTGAATGCCTCAAGATTCGGAATTATGCCCCAGTTTTGGGTAGGCCCCCAACTTAAATCTGCAGTTTTTGAAGTTGTCCAGTCTCAGTTAGCTTACTCTTAAGAGAAATCTTGACAAAGCTGGTAATGAGAGGGTTGAGGAATTAGCGAGGTATGGGTCTTCAATGGATCATTATCCAGCAGCGATCAAGCGATTTTAGAAAAAGAGTGGAGAACAAGATTCATATGAAATCTAACAGCAGGTGGAAAGAACTAACTACCTGTGAAGTATCAAGAAAGCTCGAACAGTCGCCAAACCATCATACTTCTACAGTTTGACAGGTCATCACTGTTTAAGCTCGTACGGGCTATTACGGTTCATAACTTCCTTATAATCATGCAATGCAACTTAACCTCAAGGATGACGATATATGTCGAGGATGAGGTGATGGAATGGTCCTTTGTGATCTTTATAGGTTTCTAAGGATATCAGGATGGCGTAGGGATGCGTAGGCCAACCATCTACAACACCAATGATAAAAGTGCGTCGCAATGGGTCTATGAGGTCCTATGTGTGTCATAGCAGGAAAGACCCGGTCTGCCGACCCGTAAACCTAACCTAAGGCTTACCTTAATCATAATCTACAAGAAGATCAATATTTTGCTGAAAAAAGCAAGCTATTGCGCAGTTAATAGAATCTGATTCTGTGCTTCGTCAATAACCAGCCATATTCTCGGCCTAATTCTATGGCTTGGTTGAGTCTTAGTCTTTGTACGCCGTTCCGATAATTCTCCAGAAACAAAACACAGATCTCTTTAAAGTGCTATAATACACTCGGATACATATTAACAGACTATTTACTTCAACAATTGTTTGGTCTGGCAATTTTGACATATTAGGCTCAGTGTAGTTCTTAAATGAAGAACTGATACATTGCTTTCAATTTGCTGCAATAGAAAACTCGTTTTGTGCCTTTAAAATTCTCTGTAAAATCTTAAAGTAATTTTGGTAATGCTAGGCTGTCGGGTTCCATTAATTGTTTTCTTTTAAAAGTATTTTTGATGCTGGAAGATGGCCTTAGAGCTCAAAATTTCACCTAGGCATGAATAGTGCAATACTTTTTTGAAGAGACAATTGGGCTTGTTCGATATAACTATTGTATGGGTAAAAAAGTACCCCAAAGTATCCGTCACACTGCCTCTAAATTCAGAGGAAGACCGCAAACTGAGTCTTGCTTGGGTTTCGATTGCTACGGGAAATGCGATCTGGTAGAGGAAGTTTCCTCGGGCCCTGAACCGTGATATGTTGGATCTGCGGGCATCCCAAGTATACGACCTCCATTGATTACTGAGACTCAAATATATAAATACATGGAGATGCCTATAAAGCATACTGTCAGTTTATCACGCCTTTGCAAAGCACCTAAAATTGCAAGGCTTAAGCGATACAATCGAGAAGGCGAAGACTCTGTGAATGCCTTTGCTCGAACCATGTTCCAGGCTCTGAATGATTCTTTTTTTGAGTATATGTAGTTGTGTTCCTACGTTAGAGAAGAGTGATTGATTCCCACTGCAGAACGAGCAGCACCTAATTGTTCTAACCGCTTTTAGCATGCCAATAAAGTAGGTATCCGCCAAGTACGTTAAATAAAACTTTGGCATTTTTGCGAATCTGATTATCATCATTAAAGTTGTAAAAATATGAAACCCTCCATTTAAATATTTGAACAAAAATATTTCCTTGCGGACTGTCTGCCTATCAAAACTGAACAATACTTTGGGAATACTAGAGGTAATAAAACTGATTTGAAACTTTCAAATACAAGATTCTAAAATAAATAAAAAAAATAATTTTCCTTTTCGCAATTGCAATTGCTTTCACTTTTTTTAATGTAAACCTCCAGAAAAGGTTATTATTTTTTCTGCAGCTAAGTCTCGCAAATGCTAAGAGCCGAAACAAAAACCCCTTAAAATGCTTATACTTCCTCTCTAAAGGTTTCCTTAATCAGTTTTTACTTGTAGAAATTATTGAATACCCATTCCATGTTAGCAACATCAATTTTCATTACTCAGGCACTTTTCTCTTCCATTTTAAATAATCCCTTTAAATTTATTCGTTTTCCCTTTTTTCGTGTGCTCCTGCTTTGAAGACGAAATTCCGGACGCCTTTGAACTGAGACAGCATTTCTTTTCCATCAAAAAAGGGATGTAGGCATGTTTTGTTGACCATTCATCAATCTAACCTACAATCACCCTAATGCCATGAGGAAGAGTGATATAAAATACAAAATTAATCGTGAATCAGTGCTCCTTAAGCTTTCACTACATCGACCTCACCTGGGGCGGGTCAAGGCACGACGACGACTACTACGACGACAGATCGATGACATATATTGATGGTTTTCTTGCTGTGTTCAATGATGGCCAATGAAATTGAATGATGACGCTTACCATTGCACTCTCATTCCACGGATGATTAATTTTCATCTTTACAGAGGGAATCATCAGCTTTAAGCCCCGCTGCTGTAACATGGGTTCAGATTACCTTGGGGATTATTGCAATAACATTCATTATGGCTGGTCGACGCTCCGGTTATTTCCACCTCTCATTTGCGTCAAATAATCAAATAAGAATCTTCAATGGGTTCCGAGGTTTTATCCCCTTTGGGGATCCAATTGCGTTAATCGAGGCCACTGCTCTCGATATCATCATCGTCCACACCTGTTGTTTTCCAAAGAACGTCTTTGTGTCTTTTATTTTTTCTTTTTTGCTATTATTTAAACGATTTTGCAATGACAGATGGTCGGGACGCGATAGAATTTCTTACAGTCCTGTGCAAGTTTGCGCAAGGAACTAAAATGAAATGATAGAGTGTTTTCATGGTTCAACATTTTATCTTTTGATTCTTATGAAAAACAATGCTGAGATTGGATTTATGGGAAAAGAGCTCGAGGGAAATCCTCGACTGCAATTATAACAGCATTAGTAATGTTCTTTTGTGTAACTGTTCTCTGGAGAGGTTTAATTAGTCAACGACGTGATAGGGAGAAAAATGATAAATTTCCAAAGCAATCTTGCGCACATAATTTCTTTTGTTGTTCTCAATTAAACAGCAATTCAAATAGTTGTCAATTAGAGGGGTTAAGATGTTATGTATGTGAGGATGCAGTAAACGAGGGGACAATGGTCGCAACTGCAACCTCCCCTAAGACGACAATAAAAAAACTTCAACTTATAATGGAATCTGTGAAAAATATGAAAAAACATAGTGAAAGGCTACAGTCCGCTGGCGGCGAACAGTATGATACCCTATCCATATTCGCATATGCCCCAAAGAAAATAGCTTTAAGAAGATTTTATTTCATTCTATTAATTAAAATAAAATAGTTTTTTTGAAAAAACGCCCCCAAAAAGTGGGCATGGCTAAAAACTTTGTATGGGCGATATGTTGGAAAAAATATAGGGTAAATATCTTGTTAAACATTTTTTTTCGCTTTCTATGAAAATTTTCGAAGAAAACAGCATTTTAGTAAAAAACGCCCACAAAACGTAGGCGTGGCAAAAAACTTTATATGACAAACTTATAAAGGAGGGCAATACCTACATATCTTGTGAAGGTTGTAACACCCTATCTTTCTAACTTTAGCTTAAAAACGGTTTTTTCTAAATTGTGGGCGTGGCAGAGGGCGTATTCAAACAATTTTTACCCTTTACCATTTCGGAGCCCCAGGGAATATGTGGTCCGAATTTCAGCTTCCTGTCTTAATTTTAAAGGGTTAAAAATTGCATACGGACGGACGGATGGACATTGCTAGATAGTCTTAGGATTTGGTCCTGATCATAAATATATATACTTTTCTGGGTCTACGGCGAATATTAAGGGGTGTTACAAACTATGTGTCAAAATTAATATACCCTTAGGATAGGGTATAATGACTCAATTCGATTATGATGTTGCATTCGTCAAAAAACATAGGGTAGGTTTAATAGGTCAGCGAGGATTAGATTAAAGGGTTGCAGGTGGTATATTGGATCGCAGAGCTCATTATAAAAGCGGTTAGTTATAAAAGCGACTAGCTCTTTGGATTTGCTGGCAGCTGCTGTATATGTTCTGCTGTTTCTTCGTTCGCGTGGCACAATCTGAAAGTATTGTCTTGTGCTATTCCCATGGTCATCAGGTGTTTTTTGACACGACAGTGCCCCTCGAGGAAGCTTGTAACTAGTCGAATCTAACCTTAACTAAGTTGCAGAAATTGTTCCTTTTTTTGTGGAGACTTTTTGACATAAAGTTCTTTGCTTGTCTGTTTCTTTCTGTCTCCCTTCAGAAATTAAGGTTTTTCTCTTCTGGATAGGTTTTTAAACATCTTTTTGTATTGCTCATAAGGATGCGGATCCTGTTCTGGCTAGTTCGCCTACTTTTTAATTGCTTTCATGTGTGACCTGGGACCCAGGTCAAATGTACTTTACTATGGAATGTTAGTACTATTGTTAGTTCCATTAAATTTGGCTACATGAATTTTGGCCTTAATGAAAAATGGCCCCACACCAAAAATGAAAAATGACCCCAAACTTTGGGAAAAAAGCCACTTTTTCCCATTTAAAGTTATTGTTATACCCTATCCTCAGGGTATATTAATTTTGACACGTAGTTTGTAACACCCCTTAATATTCGTCGTAGACCCATAAAAGTATATATAGTTATGATCAGGACCAAATCCTAAGACTATCTCCCAATGTCCGTCCGTCCGTACGCAATTTTTAGGCCTTTAAAATTAAGCTAGGAAGCTGAAATTTGGACCACATATTCCCTAGGGCTCCGAAATAGTTTAGCGTAAAAAATTTTAGAATACGCCCACTGCCACGCCCACAATTTAGGAATAACCGTTTAAAAGCTAAAGTTAGGGAGATAGAGTGTTACAACCTTTACAAGATATGTAGGTACTGCCCTCCTTTATAAGTTTGACATATAAAGGTTTTGGTCATGCCCACTTTTTGGGTTTTTTTTTAAACATTTTTCTTTTTATTTAATAGAATGAAATAATCCATCATCTTCCTAATGCCTTTTTCTTTGGGGCATACAGGGATATAAATAGATAGGGTATCAAACTGTTCCGCTCAAGCCTGTTCTTATGTTTCATTTTGAAAAATAATTTTAATTATTGCGGCCATTGTTCATTTTTGGTTTGGGGCCATTTTTAATTTTTTTTCCCAAAGTCTGGGGTCCTTGTGATTAGTCGAATAATTTCATAATGAATTTAGGCCCCGAACTAAAAAAAGAAAAATGGCCCAAAATCACAGAAATTTTCGTGTTGTTGTTTCCCATATAAGTTTTTGGGGCCGTTTTTAATTTTTGGTTTGGGCCATCTTTCATTGGGGCCAAAATTCATTCATATAGCCATTGAAATTATGGTGTATTGAAATCTCAGCAATATTTAAGCGTGTGCCTTGCGATTTTAGCATGATATAAAAAGTGCAGGTTAGACACAAGTATCGTTTTCTCTTGTTAGAGCAATGTAGTCTGGTGGTTGTTGTTTTGTGGTAAGAAAGGGTTGCTAGTAGGTATGGTTAGTTTTTTCTTATGGACATTTTTCGTGGCTTTTAATGTACCTGTTTTTTATGGCATGATTGGATACTTAGAGAAAACACTAAAGGCAGCTAGTTACAAACCATAAATATGTAAGGTATTTACAAATTATAAAAGACACAAGGTATGGGGTAATATTATAATATTTTTAAATTAACATATTAGTATTTGATAATATCACAAAATATTAGAAAAGACCCATGACTTTTCGCCAGAGAAGGAAACAGGATGCCAGAGTTTGTTCCTCACCACAAGGAGAATGCAAGTTGCAAGTTGAAACCCGCAAGTTACTTTGTTAGCACTTGTGGATTTTTGTTCGGCAAACTATTTGTATGAAAATGTGGAATGAATCGATATATGAGCGAGGTGCGCTTGATGAAGGAGAACACCAAGCCATATAATAAAACGAGTAATGCATTCATTTCTTGAAAACATTTTGTATGAATATTTTTCGTACCTTGGTGCGCTAATGACTAATATGTTTTATATTTTTTTTGCAAATTAACTTTTCGGTTTGGTGGTGCTCTTGATGAAGTTGAAAAGCCTTGAGCGAATACGTATGTATTACGACCTTTTTTGAAAACATTTAGTATGCCGGTTTTTTATAATCTGAACGTTTATAATGCATTTTGCTTGGAACATCGGAAAGTAAAATGAAAGAGAACGCACAAAAAATACACAAAATATACTTGAAATCAAGCAGTGATTGCAGTCAACTTTAGAGTTCCAAGTCTCGTATTTTTATACCTTATCCTAAGGTATATTAATTTGGCACATAGTTTGTAACACCTGAAAATTGGAATATATACTTCCGAAATGGAAAAGTGTTAAAATTGTTCATATACACTCACTGCCACGCCCACAATTTAGAAAAAACCGTTTTAAAGCTGTAGTTAACGAGATAAACAGCTAGAACCTTCACAAGAGATGTAGGCACTGCCCTCCTGTATACGTTTGTCATATAAAGTTTTTTGCCACACCTACTTTTTGTGGACGTAAAAAGTAAAATGCTGTTTTCTTCGAAAATTGACATAGAAATCGAAACAAATTTTTTTAACAAGCCAATAGTTTTTCCAATATATCGCCCATACAAAGTTTTTGGCCATGCCCACTTTTTGTCATAGAATGAAATAAAATAATAAATATAAATAAATTCATCATCTTCTTACTGCTTTTTTCTTTGGGGTACATAGGGATATGGATTGGGTATCATACTATTCGCCCAAGCGGACTGTAGCCTTTTCTTATGTTTAATCATATCAATCACCCACGGCCTTAAAAATCCATTATTCTTAGTATTTTCAACGATAGCGGTAGGAAATCAACGATAAGGACACATACAAACACGCTAAGAAAAATTATGTTTGAATTAATTTTTTTAAACACATTACCAGTCCTAAATTTAAATGAAGGCATTCCGCAAACCATTCATTTTCCGAGCAATAAATTCAATGCGAAACATTAGTGGATGTCGTTGCTGAGCGTACTGCAAAATGGAAAGGAAATTCTTGTCTATGACTTATTTTTCGGCACATTTATATGTTGAAGGGTCAAAAAGGCATATTTACTTTTCGAACATGCCATCGTCTGAACATTCCGGGTGAAGTTGTTATTGACGCATTAGTCAGGATTGATCGTGCCAAACCAAATGTGCTTTCTTTAATATTTCTTGTGCTATAGAGAGAATGGTAACTTGCTTTATTTAACTTTTGTTAGCACTAACAATCCGAGGCGCACCACGGCCTCAACCGACAAACCCCTCCAGCCAGTTCGATCACCCTCTAGCTGCCTCCAGTTATGCACACCAAGTTGGTTGTGGTCGTTTTCCAATTGTTAGCACCACCTAAGGGTGAGTTTTCTTCTGCTGCGTTGTCCTTCAAGGGTGGATTCAGAGACTCTCAGCCGCTGTATTTTTAGCTTTTTGACCAGATCAGCGTCGATGTATAGCCCATATAGTTCGTAATTGAATCTTCGTGGACCGAATATCAGCCGAAGAATCTTTCCCTCAAAGGGTCCATGCTTCTCCATATGGTGGAGCAGGACCTGGATGATTAAGGTCTTCTATAATATCTCCTTGGTTCCATGAGAGAGGGCTTTACTTCTTATATGCCTTCTTAGCCCGATAAAACAGTGATTGGCAATAGCGATTCGTCGCTTAATCTCTACGCCGTTGTCATTTTGTGAAGTGATAGTAGAGCCCAGGTAGACAGAGTCTTTGACTACTTCGAAGTTGCTTTTGTCCATCGTAACGTTTTGTCCAAGTCGCCGATGATGAGACTCGTTTATAGTTCACAGCATATAAAAACTTCGTTTTGTCCTCACTAACAATCAGACCCATCTTAGCCGCCTCCGTTTCGATGCTTGCAAATGCGACACTGGCAGCTCGCCGTGATCTCCTCATTAAAGTCAATATCATCAGCAAAGGCAAGTAGATGAACGGACTTTTTAAAAAATTTTACCTCTGGTATTGTAAGTTTCATACAATTGCTTCAAGAACGATGTTAAAGAAATCCTTTTCCATTGTCTCAAACCTTTTTCGACATCGGCTTGATATCCAAACTACAGCGAAGTTTGCATTGATCTTAAATTTCTGTGTTTTTTCCAAGATTTGTCGGAGTGTGAAAATTTGGGTGATGGTTTACTTTTCCTGTCAGATTGTTGGCGGAAGGTTATACGAGTTGACACAAACAGCCGACCGTATCTTATACGCGAGATTCAGGAGACTTATTGCTCTCGTGTGGGGCACTCGATGCTGATGGTCCATTCGTCGGGCATACTTTCATCCAACCAAATTATACAGATTAGTTTATGCATGCTGCTTACCAGCTCATCTGCGCTCAAGCAGCTTTTTTGAACTTAGGTCGGGTGGACGGAAGAGAAAATGGTTTGATTCAAGCATTTTCATGTCGATGCGATGTGTCGAGGTGCAATGTGCAGTTTGGCAGCAGCTCGTCTGAACTCTTTCAAGCATGCACCGAATTTCGGCAAGGAGATACCCTGTCGTGTGATTTCTTCAATCTTGTTCTTGACAGATAGTGCGCAGAGCAGGTGTCAACATAGAAGGCACTATCTTCAACAGATCAGTCCAACTGCTGGGGTATGCGGACGATATAGATATCATCGGTCGATCACAGCGTGCCGTGATAGAGGCTTTCACGGCTATTGAAGAACAGGCGAAACTAGTTGGCCTTGAAGTGAACGATGACAAGACTATATATATGCTATCAACAAACAACCATATGTCCACCGACTAGGACAAATTGTCACTGTTGAGAGCAGCAACTTCGAGGTAGTTAAGGAGTTCATCTACCTCGGGGTAAACATCAACTCCACAAATGACATCTCAGTGAAGATCCGTCGAAGAATTACCCTTGGAAGCCGGTGCTACTTCGGTTTGGCAAAACAAATGGGTTCAAAACTCCTGACTCGATGGAAAAAGTGCATGCTCTACAGAACCCTTATCCTGCCGGTTCTGCTATACGGCGCCGAGTGCTGGACGATAAGCAGGAAAAAAAAATTAATACTGAGATCCTGTGAAAGAAAAATCCTACGACGGATATTTGGTCCTGTGTGCGAGGAGGGCGAATGGAGAAGAAGATACAACCGCGAACTATATGAGCTATACCAAGATTTGGATGTAGTCCGAAAAGCCAAAACTCGTCGACTACATTGGCTCGGCCACATCGAGCGAATGGACAATAACGCTCCAGCCAAGAGGATCTTCGAATCCCAGGTCTTAACATCGCGGGTGCCAGAGCGCTTGGTCTGGACAACTGGAAGCAGCGTGCCCGGCATGCCATGTCTCAGGCCGGGACTCTTCACGGGTCGGGAGCCATTTAAGTAAAGTAAACAGACAGTACTATATAATTCACTCAAAAACCCTTTCCTTCCGAATCGTTGTTGCATACAAATTCGCGCGTCCTTAACTCTCAATCATATTTCCCAATCTAAATGAATGGAAATTTGCATGGTAGGTCCTTATTTTGCTTCGACACAAACATTATGCTTAAATGAAAGTAGGTACGGAGTCTCCCATTTTCCCGTATCGTAAATTTTAATTCACCCTCAACTTCATTCTATACGTTAAATAAGCTCCCCAAAGTTACTCACAGTCTCAGTGGAGATACTTAAACGACCTTGCTCCATTAGTTTTCGTCCGCTGCCTGGCTGGGAGTTTCCATCTAAGTTTCCATGTATATTTCTTGACACCTAACCGAAAAACATACAACAAACTCTACCTACTTTGGTTCTTTTCAGCGTGCCATCCACACAATTACGTGTCCTTTTTTTCTATTTCATTTTCATTTTCATTCGAATAAAAATAAAATTCAAACAAATTGTCCTTTTGGCACCCTTCAAAACCATTAAGGATAATGACTTTGACCATTAGCTTTAACAATGCTTATTTCTATTCACACGTTTAAGGGTGTGGGACAAACGTCCTACCGGTGGGTGTTCTGTTTTTTTTACTATACCCATCTCTCTCTTAATTTCCATCAATAGGGGATGAGTATGGTGGTTTGATTCTACTGGTGTTTCCTCCTGATTTTTTTACATCATTTTCCAGCAAAAGGAAGAGAAATCAGTTTGTGTGCGCACAGGACACAATACAATTTACACACAGAGTCAAAAGGACGAAAATTGACATCACAAATTACATAGTAGGCGAATGTTCCGTTAAAGAGAATCAAAATTGGGCGCAAAAAAGGGAATTTTTAAGCCGGGTACTTTGCTTTTATATGGAATATATTTTTTTTTTTGACAAAAGGCCCAAATTACATATTTTGCGCTCTTCAATCATGTAGCAAATAAGGGTGGGGAAAAAGGATGTGGTAAAGAAATGGTAGGCTAACTTCCTGCTGGAAAAAAAGGAAAAGCAAAAGCAAAATAAGTACACATTTCGATTGCAACGAAAGGCCACGAAGGGGGGAGTTGGGAGGGTGGCTACAGACAAACTCCAATGTCTGCACTCCGAACCAGTCACAGGAGAGTGAATATATATTTTTGCATAATATTTTCGGCATTTTTCTTTGGGGACTGATAAAATGGCATTTCTCCCAGAGGAAATACATTTAAAGGGTATTCGTGTGAAATGTATGTGCATACCGACACATTGCAGACAATCCTTTTTTCGTATTCACTTTACCTAGCTCTACCTACATCGCGCGCTGCGTTCACTTTTGTATCCTTATTTTTATTTTGGGTTGAAATTCCCCAAGTGCCTACCCCGCTCAAGTCTTCATGCCTTTCGTGCAGCAGCAGTTTAAGAAGGACACAACAATATAAAAAGAAGAAACCCGCTTTTTTTCGATTTTACCTCAATTTACAAATTTACGAAAATATCGTTCGTCCTTTCTTGAAGGATGAACATTTTACATTTAAAATTACGTTAGTGAATTGAATTGTGTGTGAGCGGGATACCGTTTTTTTTGATACATTATATTCCAAAGCACATTAAGGCTAAAGGGATACAGCAAGCAGAGAAAAAAAAATGGATACCATGCAATCAAAGAGGATATAGGCCAATGCCACTGATCGGTTTTATTGTTCCAAGAAACTTCGAGTAGAAGGGGGAGGGCGTGTAGGGGATGAGCCAAGGCAGACTGGTGGCAACAGTAGAACTGTAAAAAACAAAAGCGATTATCATAAATTTATTCATCATTCGTTCTTTTATGTGGACGCAGCAGCAGGATGTGGGGTATTGTATGTCGGATGCCGATGCGTATTTACATGACTTTTACTAGTTCTGGTTAAGTCACTCTATTCAGCCCAACCCACCCGATGGGATATGATTAAATCAAATTTGTGTATCAAATGAGAAATAAAAACTAAACGAAGGGATATCCTTACGGCTTATTCACATACATCCCTTTTTTCGATTAAGTGTGGTTGTGGGCGATATTTGTTTGGTATTTGATTCTTTTTAAGTTTTTTTTTTATTTGCTTTCTACGGCGTTTAGCTGCTGCTTATATTCACTGGCACGTCCTTGAAGGGAATTGTAATGTTAGCGTTTTAGGCTTTGCTCCCTGAAGAGTTGTTTGGGAAGGGGGGAGGGGTTTATACATATGTATGTTTGTAGAATGAAGGCTCGTGTGTGAAGTCAGCTTAATTTACATTTAGAAGGATTTGGGCTCAAATAGACTTTCTATAAAAAATTTTCGGTTTTCTTTGTTTTTATTTTTTTTATATTTATTTTCTTATTTTTTTGCCGTGGAATGAGTTTTTGAAGGAACTCATGGAAAATGATTTCTCTTGAAAGTGAAATTATAAAGCGGAAAATACGTATTTAATCGATAAATATATGGTTGGACTAACACAGCACAGCAAGCGTTGGGTATGGCCATGAAAAGTGTCACGTGTGCCCATACTTACTGCAGAACCATTTGAAGATACTAGCACGTGGCAAAAATGGAAGAAGGAACTTGCAAAACAGAGCCAATGTGCCTAGAAATCATGCTGATGAGTGATACTTCACTTGATAAAATAATCCTTAGCCAATACAAATACAATATTTAATATCATGCTACAATTGGGTTAGGTTAGGTTAGGTTGGGCTGAAATGGCTGCCGGCAGACGTCGGTCCGTTTTGATACCACGGAGAGCTACTCGTTGAATCAATTGAAGCTTCGGACGAAGTGAAGTAGTGAAGTTTGATGTCAATTTTAGAAGAAAGCTCCAAGATGAAGCTTGCTTTTTTCTAGAAGTAGCTCATTTCGTCCTCTTCTCTGCTTCAAAAGTCTTTCGAGAATGCAGCAAGTCTTGTTGGATGTTTGCCTATAAGGCTAAAAATTGGTGCTTCTAAGAAAACTAAACTTTCTTCTAGGCTATTCAATCAAAAAACAGGAGAATGATTTTCTTCGGAGATTTGCGCTATCCTGCCGTCAAAAAGTTATTTCCGCAAAGACTAAAATTTTTCTTGAAACGCATATATTCCTTAGTACCATGGATCCATATAAGTATATAAAGGGTGTTTTTTTAGAGGCATAGAACTTCGAATTGAAATAAAACACAATTGAAATAATGTCCATCAATTCGGCTTTATTGGAAAGATAATTTGATGCCATTAATTATTTAGTTTAAATATGATCTCGAGCATGTGGCCGCCGCGGCTGGTTCGAATAAAGACAATTCTAGAGGTCCAATATTCATGAATCGCCGTCTTGTTGGAACCACATCTCATCCACATTCATGCCACCCAATTCGGGAACAAACTAATCGGTTATCATGGCATCTCCAGCATCATTTCGGAAGAAGTATGGCCGAATGAGCACACCAAACAGTCAGTTTTTGTGGATGTAATCACTGAACAAAATTTTGCGATGAAAATCAGCATCGATATCAATCTCATTTTCGGCCCATATTACAAAATAACGACGCATTGCATGGTCTTGCGGCTTTAATTCTTGCACAAGCTGGATCTTATTAGGTCGTAAGAAAAGATCTTCGCACAAAATCTTCCATAAAGTTGATGGACAAACCTCCAATTGCTGTGCACCGTGGCGAATCGATTCATTCGGGTCCTCTTCAACACTTTGCTCTACAGCGGCAATTATTTCTTCGATGCGCACTGTTCGACGTCTATGCGGATGCGTATTATCACATAGAGTAAACGTAGGCCGAAAACGATCTATGGTTAACCGAATTAATTGCTCCGATGGATGATTATGTCGACCATAAAATGAACGGAGCTTGCGGTAAACTTCGGCGAACTGAACCATTATTTTCGAAATAAATTTGCACGGATTGCAAGCGTTATTCATTTGTCAACCTGTTTATGATGAAATGGCAAACCAAACTGAACATAACTGACATTAGAGTTGCCAGAATTGACCACAAAATGTCAGTTTTATCTCTATTCGAAAAACCAAAAAAACACCCTTTAAAATGTTAACTTTTGGTAAATTTCAAACTCAATTTGCTGCTTACTCTACCGAAACACTAAGAAAGCTGATAATAGCCTTAGTACTACCTCTCATTACATTATGCTGAGTAACACCCGACTCCTTATCGCAATGTAAACCGCAAGTTGCTATTAATGATGCGGTACGATATGTTTGTGGACTTCGGAGAAGCGACCACATCTCCGTTTACTCTCGGGAGCTACTTGGATGCGCTCTGCAAGATTACTTCAACGCCAGAAACTCTATATTTCTTCATAAAATAATAATATATCAGTACCCGTCATATTTGTACACCCGGCTCAACTTTACTCGGTCAAACAGAACTTTAAATATTATCTCTTTTCGATACTTAATAATAATCCGATAATCCCTCACGCCTATTATTTCACCCCTATTATTACCCACTCGAATTAAAACAATCACACATTTTTCAAGTTTTGAAAATGCTATACTCCTATATTTCTCATCAGCAATCTCCTATCTTCATCTTCGTTTGTCTTTTTTTCTTCATCAAATCTATCCCTACCATTGTCTTCTCAGTTACCCCTAGTCTAAACTGATTATTTTTGTTATACCCTATCCTAACAGTATATTTGACCCCTTAATATTCTTCGTAGACCAAATCCTAAAACTATTTAGCTCCCGAGGATTCCGAAATGGTTAAGTGTAACATTTTTTTGAATACGCCCACTGCCACGCCCACTGCCACGCCCATAATCTAGAAATAAAACCGTTTTAAAGCTAAAGTTAGAGAGAAAGACAAGATATGTAGGCACTGCCCTCCTTTATAAGTTTGTCATATAAAGTTTTTTGCCACGCCCACTTTTTGGGGGCCTTTCTTCCAAAAAAATATATATTTTTTTAAATTTAATTGAATGAAATAAAAAGCTATCTATCATCTTCTTTGGGGCATATAGGGATATGGATAGGGTACCATACTGTACGCCCCAAGCGGACTGTAGCCTTTCCTTATGTTTTTTTGTGCCTAATTTAGTTTTAATTTTTAAGTCATTTAAATTTATATAGAATCTATTTTAAAGCTCTAAGCACTATATAAGATATCTGAATGTGCACTCTTATAAATAAATAAATTAAATTGAATTGAATTGATAGATCTGTCAAAAATATACAGTACGTACTACCGTGTGGTAGTAGTAGTAGGTATTTCCGTTCTAAGTATTATTGCTTTAGATACCCGGGTGTCATTCTAAAGCTTTTTTGGTTTCATCATAGTCTAATTGATTAATTGATTAACAATTAAATCTTGTTAGGCAATTATTATGATTTATACGTGACCCTATTGATATGGGCATCAAATGAAAGGGTTTAATTTACGTCAGAAAACCCACAGGTTTTTAACTTTTGGCCATTTTGATTTCCAATTAAAGCTCTTCATATTATACTTGTCGAATCCTTTCATTTGATGAGTTTCAAGGAGGAACTATTAATCTAT
Organism: Ferdinandea cuprea; assembly: GCA_963576555.1. NCBI lineage: Eukaryota > Metazoa > Arthropoda > Insecta > Diptera > Syrphidae > Ferdinandea > Ferdinandea cuprea. The sequence continues at coordinate 129,220,798 of OY754958.1, read as the reverse complement.
ATTATGAGGTTAGGTATATGTATGTGCAGATTCAATATTGTCGTTTTGTTTAGTTCAAAGTTAATTTAAAAGTAGAAAAATAATATAAACGCAAAAAATATTCATAGCTATGGGTGCGGAGTGACAATGACCATATGTCTTGATGGACTTTTGGGGAGCCATTTCATTGAAAGAGAAGCCACCAAAAAAGTAAAAAACTTAAATAAAAAAATTGGTTGCAGAATAGCTACCGCTCTACGAATAAATAAAAATCGTCACGCAACTTACTTCTTCATTTTTATTTTTCTTTTCTCGTAGCCACACGCACGCAAATTATTCCTTGGCAAACTGCAACACCTATTCCCATTCGAAATTTAAACCACATCAACAATGTTTAAAATTTGCAATGGATTAGGGAAGTGCATTTATAAATGCAAGGAATATTTGTTTTCAAGTTGTAATGGAATGCAAATTTTATCCAGCATTATGCATTAAATGTAAAATAGCGCCCTAAGAAATAAAACCACCTTATGGCCTTATTTCCATTTTTAGTGGAAATAAGTCCCCATGAGTCTTGTGGTCTTACTTCAACGACTTGTGCGAATTGAGGCCCGCCGGGCTTTATTTTGTTTTTCAAATTCTTCATGATTTCATGATGGGAATGGAATAATTGGAGTAGGCGCGAGATTGGGTATATGCAAACTTTGTTTATACCCAAAAATTCTTTGCATTTACCCAAATATACCTACTCCAACTCGCACCTACTCCAAATATAATAGTGAAACCAAGGTGGTGAGAGCCCAGGTGGAGCCCAGCAAAGTAGCCATTCTGGCAGCGCTACTCTTCTATTTATTTGCGCATTTTTAAATTTCTCTGATACATTAGTATACTAAAGAGAAAGTTATTGCGATCGTGCCCAAATTTCGAACTCAAAGTAAGTATGACGGTCTGTCTGTCTGTCTGTCCGGGCGCCGTATGGCGAAACAGTTCCAAAGCTTTGCTTCGAAGTTCGTTTATAAGATTTTTGGGGTTACATCTCGGGGCATCTTTTTATTTCTTGCTTTATCGTTTGAAATAACGGTACCTGCCATAAAATTTGTATGGTTAAAATCACTTATAACTAGAAAATGGGCCAAGGATTTTGGGCTTTGGGACCAAAAATACTGCATGCACAGATTTTGGAATAAAACTAAGATTAACGGTAATTTATAAAACCGCCAATACCTCGAAAGAAAATAAAGGGAAACAATTTTAATTTATGTTTAGCGAGATAGTTTCGCACTTTATTTATTTAAGCATTCACTTAATGTGTATTATTGGTAAGGCTCAAACCTCTTAAGCTACAAATTTTATTCATCGCTAAATCTTATTTTTAAACTTAATTCAGGATTTTCTTAAAAATTTTGCTGAGCCAGAATTTTTGGGTTAACCTACATTTATATGGGGGAAAATATAGCTATTTTCCTATATCTTACAACGAAGATTGCAGCCAGCTGAAGCTTCATGAATTGAAAAAATTGTAAGACAATGAATGAATGAACTTTTGGAGCAACAGCTTTAAGTGATTCTGGGATACTTATGATGAAAATCAAAACAAGATGGTTGGAGGTAGTGGTAAAAATGTCAACGGTAGTGACTTATAGTAGAAGATGGGACCACTTACTAACCATTTAAAAGCTCACATGCTAAAACACTTTCACCCTGCATGATTCGACCACCACCATGCGTGTGAGCAGTTTATCAAGGGAAGTTCCTGCGCTTTGGTTAAAAGGATTGGTCCTTGCGCACGTCTTTAGCAGGTGCCCTAAAATTTTGAACTATTTATCAACACAATTGAAAGTTTCGAGAACAAATTTCGGTAACTGCGATGTAGCCCACGACAACAATTAGGGAGAATTATATTCCCAAAAGTTGCCCAATCGAAAATAAGAAGAACCAGTTACTATTGCAAACATTTTGGTAAGAAACAAAATTCAGTAAAATATATTTTGAATAAACAAAGCAAGAAAAAAACTTTCTTCGTTCTTTCTTAAAAAGAATACGATGTGGAGGTGCCGCGTGCATCTCTGTCGAGCGGACCGAATGTTTGAAGTGTGATATTGGCCCTTCCCATGTATGAATGCAATTAAAGAGAAGGTATATTTTTATGTTCCTTACGCTTTGCCGAACATGCACACAAACATTTTTTCCAAAAATGTAAATAAATAATTCTGGCCTTGGGCTACACCTGGTGCTAGTTTTAAAGCCTTCTGTTTCATCATAGCGGGGAGATAAGGGACAGACCCCAGACAAACAGAATTGGACGGTGTGAATAACCTTAAATAATAACTGCCTGGAACAATCTGAAATAACTAAACACGAGATACATTCTAGTTCTACTTACCCGCCCAGCTACTTACGTAAACCACAAATCCATTTATCTGTACTTCAATGCCTCCCCATTTTAAAAGCCTTACAATCCTAATTGATGCGCTATTATTTGAACAGGAAAAAAAAAGAAAACAAAAACCTCCGTTAACCGCATATCTGTGCATGAATGTAAGCAGAGACACTTGATGCTATCAAAACCAGCAAGTTACGTAAAATCTGCTTCTGCCAGAAGAACGTACGGATTTGCATTTTAGAAACATTTCACATTACACCCTCAGGAGTAATAAACAAACACGCCACGCCACGCCATCGTCGTATGATCCACTGCTGCACTGCTTAGTGCTTAGTGTGCCAAATGTAGAGGCTTGCCTCCCTGTCGATAAATGTATACATAACGGCGCGCACACACCTGAAAGTCCCCAAAACATCGAAATCCTTTTTCGTATTTCACCCAAATAATGTACTGGAAAACGCACCTCACAAAACTTTCGTCTCCCAACCCCTGACCATTCACCTCGTTACGAATACTTTATACCCAACCATTCCACCGATGAATATTTATGGATTAAAATTTTCTGAATTGATGGATTTTTGAACTGCGGCGGGCGGCGGGTATAGGGCGGATGCCCTTAAACAAGATTGCTATTCCCCCCTTATCGGCTGCCGAGCTCGGTATCGATTTACCGCATTTAATCCGCCATGAAATGGAAATTTGTTCTCGTCTCTCGACCGACGTCGTCGTCGTCGTCATGCTTATAGTGGTAGGCTGGTTGCACTAACTTCTTGTCGATGTTTATTCGAATTTCTGCCACCGAGCCTTAAATGTTTATGCAAATCGATTGAACGACATCAACGACGACGACGACTACAAGAAGGCATACTCACTCGTGTATCATCGAAGATAGTGGAAATACCTCGACTATTGAAAATTTATCCAAACCACCTCTTCACTCGTTCTCATGGAGCTCAGAGTAATATTTGTCTTCGTATTTTCCCCAGTTACTTCCACAACTCAGGCAGTGTAGTCTTAGATATTGTAAGTTGTTTTTTCTTGCTATCCTGGTGGACGAATGTGGCATCCTCCTTACATTTCCAAAAATGAGCTACGATAGATGTAGATACAGCCATCAGGTCCCCCACTTTTTCTCTCCCCCTCTCTCTCTTTCAGTGCCGCCACGTAACCCATCAAAGTTTGTAGTTTTGCTGGCACATCGCTTCCATTTACTTTGCTTTTATGTTATGTTTGTTGTTGCACTATCAACCACACCTTCTGGTTGTGCTTGTGCAGCAGCGGGGCACAGACGACGAGAAGAGATGAAGAACTTTTATCGCAGGCACTCTGCTGCTGCAGAACCGCAAAGCCATTAAAATGGTATTTGGTGAGATAAACATGAAATTTGGAACAGCACCGCTTCCTAAGCCCACCTCTTTGCTATCGAAAAAGCAACTAAGTTTTTGCCAAGCCTCCACTTTTCCCGCATCATGTACCTACATTCATAGGTAGGTAGGTACATGTGTGTGCGCTGTCTGAGTATTAGGTGATGAACTTATCTATATGGCAGAATTGGGGCATAGGAATTCGAAGGGATGCATGTTTGTTGCGCGCACACAAGGATGCTGCTCCTTTTCAGATTTTCTTTCGTGTACCTATGCACATTTTCTGCAATTGCGATCCGCATGATGTTCCATTGCAATGGAACGAGATGATGGGATTTAACTGGCGGCTGGTGGGCTGAGCGGCGGGGTGCATGTGAAATTGATACCTTTTGTAAGTGTTCAGAGGAGCAGAAGAAGATGTTTGTGTTTTCTATGTTCGGTCTATATAGGTAGATGTGCATGTAGCTATCGCAGTTTGCGTGCGTACATTTGTCTCTACTTACTGCATTCTATTTTCCCTATAATGTTTTTGTTTTTTGTAAGCTAAAAGGATGTATAGAATAACATGTCGGGTGATTGCATTACAAAACCAAACTGAAAGTGCATTTAAAGTAATAGCTAAGTGTTTAAGGAATTTGCCAGTGAAAACAACCTGAAATGAATATTGTCACAAGCAACGTTCATTTGGTATAAATGGTAATGGCATTCTTTTTGCATCTGCAAGTTGTTGTCAATGATAGTTGTTTTTTCGTTAAAAATATAGAAATCAACATAAGAACTTCACTGCTGGTTAAAGGTGAAATAAATGTACCCAATCAACGATCTTGTTGCAATTTGATTGACGGCCTTTTTGGTGTAATCGTTGTAGAGTTCGTAAACGGCCCATAAAGCCTATCTTCTCCAGCGAATGGGGGGGGCCTTCCGTTCTTCAACTCTAAATGCCAGTATGACCGAGAACCCAGGTAAGAGTTACAGAGTTACATCTACCCATCCAGCTTATGGCATCGCTCCTCGAGGTGATTGTAGCAGCCGAGCAGGTGTTTAAGGAATTTGCTAGTGAAAACAACCTGAAATGAATATTGTCACAAGCAACGTTCATTTGGTATAAATGGTAATGGCATTCTTTTTGCATCTGCAAGTTTTTGTCAATGATAGTTGTTTTTTCGTTAAAAATATAGAAATCAACATAAGAACTTCACTGCTGGTTAAAGGTGAAATAAATGTACCCAATCAACGATCTTTTTGCAATTTGATTGACGGCCTTTTTGGTGTAATCGTTGTAGAGTTGAAATTAAATAAATATTAGGCGTAAACGGCCCATAAAGCCTATCTTCTCCAGCGAATGGAGGGGGCCTTCCGTTCTTCAACTCTAAATGCCAGTATGACCGAGAACCCAGGTAAGAGTTACAGAGTTACATCTACCCATCCAGCTTATGGCAACGCTCCTCGAGGTGATTGTAGCAGCCGAGCAGGTTGCATCTTACCTATCTGAACATGCGTACAAAGTAGCACATTTAACTCTCTTCCTCAAAAGGATATTTGCAGCAGTCACGAGCGACGATCTCAGCTTGAAAGGCAGTGATGTGTCTACCTAAGGCCTCAGATAATTTGATCCCAGGGTAAACTCCGGCTCTAGAGAGACCGTACGAGAACCATCTGTATATTTAGGGGTATCCCTCAGACTAAAGTCAATCATCAAATAGCTGTTCCACTCCAGCCGACCAGGAAGGAGGACTCAAAATTGTTGCTCAAACATTTGTATTGGACACATGGAATAGGATTAGGAATATCACCAAGATGTGCCTTGAACTTAGCACCTCTAGGTCCTTTGTCGATATTGATTAATCCAAGTACCACACACATGAGTCCAAGCGCTTGCAACTTTATCTACAGCAAGGAATTGCAAGAAGGTTAACAGAGTAGCGGTGGGAGTTCGACTCATTGCACCTGTAATGTATAAATACGCACGGTATTGTACCTAAGTCATGTGTCTCCTGAGAGAGCTAGCTCTTGGCCACTAAACAATTGTACCATACATTAGGTAGGGTCCAACAATGCACATATATATCCAGTTAACTAGTCCGGGACTAAGCCCCAGGTTCTGCCGAACATCTTACGGCACTATGCCAGAGTATGTTTGAGGCCTTAGAGTTCCTAGTCTCTATATGTGGCACAACTGAAAGTTTTCGTTCGAGGGTGGTACCCAAACACCTTACTTTGCTGGATAAGGAGAGTTGGGTGCCCAAGAAAACCGGCCACCTTGCATTAGGTATGCTTCTTGTGGTTGTAAACACCATTATCTCTGTTGCACCAATCTACGGCGGCTATGATTTCGGTAATTTTAAGCATTTAAGAATCCATTCCACCAATGTAGGTTCCACCTCTTTAGATCACAAAGAAGGCTATTATTATTAAGGGAATTCTACCGCAGGTGGGATTATCCAAAGCACTTCTATATCCAAAAAGATAGCAAGTCTTTACGCACTCTGGCCATAACGTCCTCGATTTTCTTTTTTTGATAGACATGCTGGCTGTTATGAAAACCCTACGTATGTAGAATACTCAGTTTAAACTGCATGCCAATCATTTTTACTAGCCCTTTTAGAAGAAATGATGAAAGCCTGATAGTCCTAGTTGCTGAAGAAAGATTTTGATTTCGTTTTGATAATTACAAAGGTTAGCCACCACACAATTTACAATCTCTGTATTGTGTATGATATATAAGATATCTTACAACTGAAATATTCTTAAAAATGTTTAATTCATTACACGTTTTAGATTATTATTATTAAGGGAAAACAACGAAAACAAATCCATATTTGACAAAAAAAAAGAAACTTAGAATAAAAAGGAGTTGTATGTAACCATAAATAGTAGTATATATAAAAATAAGTTAGCGTATAAATATATATACAAATTAATAAATAAATATGTAATTGAACAAATAAATCAAAAAATCAATTAATAAATAAATAAACAAATAAACAAGTAAATTAGCAAAAATAAATATGTTATAAACAAAAATAAAATAAATTAACAAATAAATGTATTAACCTATAAACAAAAAGGTAGATAAATAAATTAATAAATAACCAAATGAATAATCGTTTCACAGAAGTAAGTTGTAAATTATCAGAGATATTACATATAAAAACAAAACCCTCAAGAAGTTTGCGAATCCTTTCGGAGATCAATTCAACATAGGCCTTTTTATGTAATTCAGTGGTTGAGTAATGCCAGGGAAGGTTGAGCATCATTTACAGTCTGCAAATTTACCCCACACTTGACAGCCGTATAGTAAGATTGCCTGAAGGATAACTTTGTGTATTAATGTGTTATTATCAATTGATAACAAAGAGTTCCAATTTATAAAATGATAGATCATCTTAATTGCGATACCAATTTTATTTAATTACTGAGCCGTTTGTTCTTTAAATGTTAGTATATCGTCCAGATAAACGCGTAAATTTTTAACCACTGGCTCTGGTTATTGCCATTAATTACTAATTGATAAAGCGGTAATAAGCAGACTTTTTTTTCTTGTGAAAAAAGACAGTTTGAATCTTATCAGCATTTACTTTAATTTTCCATTTACTGAAATATCTTCTCAATATTTCTGGCGCGTTTTGTAGATTTCAATATTGAGACCGAATTCATGCGAGGAGTATATTGCAGTGTCATCAGCATATATCGCATTTTACATTCCGGCAATAACACCGGCGGTAACATTAAACAAATTGGATCAACTGTTGTTGACATGAAGTTTATAACAACGACCTGATAGAAAACTTTGGGCCATTTTACAAAGAAATAAAGAGAAGTTAAGCTCAAGCATTTTGTATAGAAGACCATTGTGCCAAACCGTATCGAAAGCTTTCTCAATATCGAGAAGTAACAATCCCGTCCACTTTCCTTCATCACGATTTATCTTTATGGAATTGCAAATTCTCATAATTTGATGGCAAGTACTATGATTTCGCCTAAAAGCAAACTTTTTATTAGGAAAAATATTTCGGTCATCACTAATTTCCAACATTTTTTCCTTTAGTTCTTTTTCATACATTTTTCTTAAGCTGCTAAGCAAAACTAATAGGCCTATAACTTTCAGGTCTATAAGCAGTTTCCTGCTATTGGAATAGGAACTATTTTCCGGGCAGATGGAAAATATTGAATTCTTAAACACGCATTTATAACAAAGGTTAAACATTTATTTCCAATTTTAGGCAGTTTTTTTTATATAAATATAAAATATATAAATATCGCCCAGACCATTAGTTTTCCTATTGTCTGTCTGATATCGGCCTAAATTTTAAATCCATTTTTTATTTTCTTTCAATAAATCTTACAACCTAGATGAAATCTAACTTAAAATTAACAGGATATTTATTCTAGATTACTGGTCCTTATGCGGACGATCTAAACTTAACTATATCACTTAATACTATTACCTTTCGGCCTTAACTAATAATACATTTTTATTATTTAAATATAATATTTTTTAACAAGAAAATTTATTTTAAAAACTTGACTCCTTTATTAGTTTTATTTGAATTTAATAACAAAAACAAAAACTACTTAAGACTATACTTTAAAAACTTAAAATCTAACTAATGCTTTGTTGCACTTCTCAGAAACTCTGGAAACTACCTGTAAGGACTAGCACTTGGCATGCTTGCACAGCTAGGTATGGTCAGATGGGGCATGGTTCTTGTCCTAAGAAAGCCAGACGCAGCACTAACTTCGCGAACGCCATGACAGATCCCGTACTCTGAACATCTATGGAACTGGCCCTAAATTAAAAAAGAAATTCTATCTATCCTAAATGACCATACCGGAAGTCTCGAACACGACAACACATAACCCCGTCAAATTAGGAAATCAGATCATTTTCAAGTATTCTTATCATATATTTCAAATTAAGTTTAAGGTGAATATAATCATAATTACATTTAAGTAGGATAATTCATAGATTCAATTTTAAGGTCTTCTATTAAAAATAATATTATATGAGGGGGGAAAGAAAAAAATATATACATATATATATTCAAGAGCTTATGCTAATAAATTATTACAACCAAAAAATTGAAATTAAACTAAAATTATGTTAGCGGTAGCTTGGCGATAACAAAAAAACAAACTCACCACTTATCCAGAGATTGTGCACAACTTCTGACTGCTGCAGATCAATGTAACTGCTGGTGATTATGTATATATAAGGATTTTATAAAATACGGCCAAACTATCACCACTATGACACTTTGAGGTTATATAAATATTAGGTTCAATTAAGCAAAATAATTTAGTTAGGTTATGGAGATATTTAGACTTAGGTAATTATATATTTTTTTCTTCTATTTTTTTTCTTTAAATGTTTGCACTTTGCATATAGTTTAAGCCACTTGGGGAATATTAATCAGATATTTAACCATTTCATATAAGAAAAAAACACATCCCAGCACATAACCACTTTTCCGCACGACTAATCATCGAGCAATTGCCGGTACCACTAACGCTTACCACATTGCCGGCAAGGAACCGCTTTCCGCAATCAGCACGAAAAGAACCGTGTTCATTTCCCCGATTGATACGCTCCTTAACTGCGATATCGGGTGTTCTCTCACTGCTAATATGATCGGTGGGTCGGATTGTGGAGCGCAGCGAGTGTGGTGCGGCGGAAACTATCCACTAGTTGTGTGGGCGAAGATTGAAGATGCTCGTTCAAACTTTAAGAGCGATGTGTAAGAGTGCTCTTAGCTGTTTTCGGCCATTGGCAAATATAACTTTCGCTCGTTTGCCACTTCGGGAGCGGCGCAGAGTGGGTATGGTGGACACTGATTCTCGTAGCGTTTGGTTTTTTTTATTCGATTCGGTGTGTGGCCAATTTTCTATACACACCGGCGCTGATGATGAAAGATCGTCACTATCGCTTCCAACTTAATGAATCGAGCGCTGGTTCGATCTTTATGTAATCACCTTGGTCTGTTGAGTCCGGGTGGGAGGGAACTAAAAGCCTCAAAAAAATTGTAGCGCACATGCAGAGCGGACTACGATCAGCACTTCCTTTCCTCCACCAATCAGGGTCCCTTAGGGGGATTCGCTAACAATTAGCCTACTGACCTACATATGTAATCAATAAATTTAATTGATCTAATTAAGTAGGCTTAGTTATACAATTAATACCTTCTTTGTTTTTTAATTTTGTATACTGGTTTTTTACTGGTTATGATTTAGATTTCCTATTTATCAAAATTACCTCTTAGAGTCTTAGTAAAGAAAATCAGAAAAACTCCTCGTTGAATAGAAGCCCTCGAGCGAAAGAAAGAGTTTTAATTCATCGATTAAAAGTAAGCTGCAAATCGACTTATAAGGTTAACATTACTCCCATTACTTAGCGAAGGAAGTTAACTAAGTTTCGTTGAGTTTTACACTCAGAATTCCGCACATAAAGTAGCAGGAATGGTAGAGAATAGTTTATTAAAGAAAAAATCCGTAACAGCTTTTTAATATTACCAAACTAATACTAAGTATAATCGGGAATGATGTGTACTCGCCGCCTAATCTACAGAGGCAACGAGTGCCCACCCCCCAATACCATTAGCAGTACCGATCAGCCGCCAACATAGCGCACATGCGGCACCGGGAGTCCACTGACACCGAAATGTGTCAGTCAACTCTCAGAAACACCACACCTTGCAGCCGACATGCAGAGCACAAACTATCCAACTTACAAAAACTACTTAAGACTAGGAGGAGTTACCTAAGGTAACACACCGACCTGGAAAGGCATACTCACCTCGTCCACTCTTTCTGCAAGCCACCAATAGTCGGTGAATTATTTATCCGTATCAATTTGATCCCTCCCCCCTATCGCGGGACTAAAACGAAGGAGCTCGGGAGCATTAGCGACGTCCCCGTCGTAGGTGAGCCCTTTTTTATCAATATGGAGATAAACCTCTGGCGGAACAAAGCCGGATCGGAGCGTTCTCTCCATATGTGTTGATATCAGCTTCGCTCACATATTAATTCGCCGGTGTTTCGACTACTGACGACTGACGCAAGCTTTTTCATGCAAATTATGCATACATGGACTTTTTGGATTGTCTCACTGTGCAAGTTTTGCTCGCAGCAAGTATTTTACTTGCTTAGTGCTTTTCCTCACATAGTGTAAAAGATATGCTCTTAACTCAAAACATAACTTTCGGCGGTTTGGACTTCTTTGCTTAACAGGGAAATATGGGTACCAGACTGTTTATTTGTCAAATAAATTACTACATAAAATTAGTAGATACAAAACTCTCTTAGAACTAAACACATAAAAAAATAAATTTACAACCAAAATGACTAGAACAAATAGTGTATACAAATCTCAAACACTATTAATAGTGTCCCGCTATTTCAATCTGATAATTATTTCCACAGCTACCCTAGTAGATATTTACTTTCAATAGTCGCATTGATATTTCTGCGGGCCTACGTTATTAAAGGGAGCCCGGAATTTCAATAAAAGTTTCCTACTTGCCCACAAACTTCTTTAAGTACAACAACCAAAAAGTGTCTGCCCTAATTTCGTTCATGACGTCCTTTGATATAAAAAATAAAAAACACTTCGAGGTCACGAACTTTTTCGTACCATTACTTCGCATCTCAGCGCCCTTTTTTTTATTTAAATAGTATTTTTGAGCTTCACAATAATTCCCCTGCGAATTCTGCACCAAAGGAAATAAAACGAAACCCTCACCCATCTCAATTATTGGCACATAAAACAGTCTTCACATTAAATAACCAAAAAAAAAAAAATAAAAAATATTATAGTTGGCCTTTAATTAGCCATTTTATAGCCTGCACTGTGTGGCCTTTAATTAGCCATTTTATAGGACTCCTCTGTGTGCAGAAGTTCAAATCACTGCCAAAAGAATTAGCGCACGCCTTATTCCTATGAAAATCCATTCAGGATATTCCAGGACCATAGAGAAAGAATAACAACAAAAAAAAATCCAATTAATGCAACTGCATTGTTTAAAACGGCATTAGTTACCCGTCAGTGAATAGAGCTACACTTGCACATTATAAAGTAAACAAATATAAAAATTCAACCGACTGTAAGCGCAATTGCAATTTCAAATTACCCAAGTTATCCTTCGGCTCTCGTCCTTATTTTTTGGATGCCAAGTACTTTGTGTAGGTACTATGTATTGGTTTTTTCTTTTTGTATTATTCGGTCAGTAGATACGAAATATTTTAATTTGAGGCCAGGATATAGAAAAAGGGACTATCTGAGATAGGCTTGGGGTTTCGACAGTCCTTGGTGAAATAGGTCAATTGGCTAATTTTGTAACTTCATGGTTGCTGAGATATTTATTATCTCTTTGTTAAATGAAAGTGATAGAAGTATCTAATTTGTATCTAATACTACTCATTTAACTCACGAAAAACTGTTGACCTCCTAAAGGAACCATAAAAACGAACTCAAACTTACATGCATCAGCTGGTGCTATGAAAATTTAGCACTAAATTTGGCTCGCAAAAAAAGTCCTCAAACATTCTTTGCAGGAAATAAACTTTAAGGATGTGAATGAAAAAAAAAAAATTAAAAAAAACTTTCCAAACAGAAACCTAGTTTCCTTTAACTTCAACTGCAAGTACATATACATACCATGGAGTTGCACTCTAACCACCACATAAATGCGCACATCCTGAAGTGAAATAAAACTTTCTCCTCAGATTGCAAAACCAAAAGGATTCTGTGAAGATGAAAAATAAATTTTTTACGACTTCCAATTTGGATTGTGGTGTATATAAATCACTACCAAACGTATCAATTCGTCTTTGGCATCTTCCATTTTAACGAAAAGGACACACGACATCAAATAGCAGCAAACGAGTAGGATAGTAGGATACTTTCCACATAAAACTCTGAAGTTTTCCTTTGCAAGACAAACAAATTAACGTCGAAGCATCAAACGAAGAAATCAACGAAAAAAAAATAACAGCAACCAACAACCACACAAATATAGGTGAGTCCTTGATGAAGTCGGTCGGATAGGGTACTTTGAAGTGCCTTTATTTCTTTCTCAAATGAAAGCTGGTTTTCATTATATGCAATTGTGCGGAACGCTAAGCGGATTCGTTAAGTCAATAAAACTGTGTAGAAGCTTCACGTTGCTGCAGTACCTGTAGAGAAAGTCGTGACGTGCCCTGAGTGAGAATGCAGACGATTAAATGTTTATAGCGCATTTCAGGATGTTGGAGGTGGAGCCTTTTATAACAGAGGCGAAGCGAAGAACATTATCCTAATCCTTCTATGCGTATGGGTTTGATCGGTGTAAGACTTCTATTAACATTGCCAGAGCCGTTTGTTGATGATTATGGGAGGCTGACTAGTACTTTTGGCGTTAAGAACTTTCTAAGAACGCCGTCATGGCTACTAATGCATACCAATCTCTGAAAGCTTGTTAAATATTTTTCTTTAGTTTAGTATAACTTTAGATAAAGATTGCAGGTGCATAAAAATAAAGTTTTATCTCTGAATTCTCAGAAAATAATGAACTCTTTGCAAACGACTTTTTTTAAAAACATACAAAAAAAACCATTGCTCAAACTAAGCAAGTACCTAAGTCGGAAATACCGTAAAAGACATGAAGTCTATGTTACTACAAAGTTGCTTTTTCAATCAAAACAAACAATGATTGGCAATCTAGGATAACTTAAATATTGTCCCTTACCTAAAAGTTATAGCTACTGTCGATTGTTATATATTAGCCGATTCGTGATATGGATGTCCCTTTTTTGTTAACTCTGTTTTTACCCACTGGACCTATTTCGCCCGCTTCTGCTTCTGTAATCGCAAGATAGCTGGCTGTGTTCTATCAATAATATCAAATTGAACGGCTCTAGGAAATAAGGCCCAAAGAAATAAAATTCCAATATAAAAATGAAGTAAAGGCCCAAAAGTAATGACATAAAGTTATTTATATTATTACAATTATTAAGAATCGTCGAATGGAAAATGGGGGGTATGCTACCCTCCTATAACCCCCCGGCTTCTTTTCACTGTTAGATTCTGATTGGTGCGATGTTGGGTATATGCCAAGACTTATTGGGCACTTATTGGGTACTCCAAATCTAACTGGGAAACTAAGAAGGGGAGTTGCAGGGGGCCAGCATGGCTCCCATATTCCATTCCTGAACTAGTAAATCAACCACAAAATCATTAAAAAATTTGAAATACAAAAATGAAATAAGACCCAAAAAGAGCGAAATAAGTCCCCAAAAAAATTAAAGAAGACCCCAATATAAAAAAAAAATGTTGCTATTGTTTCGCGTTCATATTTTTGGGGCCTTATTTCCTAGAGCCAAATTGAACAGACTCAATGTTTTGCTTGTCGGTTTCACCAAATTTTTGAATTATGATATTTAAGAACGGAAAAAAGTGTATCGAATAAGTCGTAACTAACCTTCAAGCATTACACTAATGGACAAGTTCTACATTTATGCGAAATAAGCTCTTCTATATAGCTGCTATCATATGCAGCTTTAAGATCAATAAAAAGGTAGTGAATATCGATCTGACCTTCTTGCGTTTTCTTCACGAACTACCGTAGTGTAGATATTTCGTTAGTTGTGAACTTAACCGGCCTAAAAGATACCAATCAGCTTTAGACCGTTGTCAAATGCACAATACATACAGCAAACATGATCTTATACGCGATCTTAGGATAATAATATCTGTATAGTTGGCGTGGCTTATAGGGGCTTCTTTCTTGTGAACAGCGCATACTATGGTTCTAGACACTGTTCTTACGGTTCTCAATCTTCCTGGTAACTGCACTCGAGCTTATGCGGATAATGTCGCCGTTTTTCTGTCATTTAGAACGTAGGGGCTGTCTACTCTTACAAGGGGAGTATCAAACTTGGGAATCACGGATTCCGATAATTTGTATATATGTTGTGGGGCAGCATCCCCTCACTAACAGGGTAAAAGGGTAAGACGCACTTCTCCCCCCTTTTCGAGAAAAATCGCTTTAAGGTTTTGGTAGCAAGTAAATATAAATAATTTTTACTGCTTGTAACAGAAGCGGCGTAGATCAGTGGAAGTGTGCCAATCAACTGATCGCATGGTTGCATTGATTCCCAAGTTTGATACTCCCCTTGTTAGACGTAGGGATCTCTAGATTTGATCGATATTTGGTGTACTGAAAATTGACTTTCAGTAAATCCTCTTAAAACCACGGTTGTTATCTTTACGAGAAGGAGTAAGGTCACTGGTCTGTCTCAGCTTGTGCTTAAAGGTGTCACCATCCCGATATCCCGATTTCGAGTCAAAGTAATCCTCGATAAAAAACTTCTAATCGAAAACCGATAAAGCACTGTCGACTTTCTGGCAGTGTAGAGACGCTTTGCGCAAAGCGAAAAGGGTCCTTCAAATCTGCGGATATATACGGCTATGATTAGACCACTTCTCTATTAAGCATCGGTTGTTTGGTGGAACAGGCTTTCGAAAAAACGTGTTATTGCTTTTTTTGCCAAGTTCCAAAGAATGGGCTATCTCGGCTGCGCAGGGGCCTTCCCTTACATACCTAGATGCTTTGCTCTAGATGCTTTGATAAATCTTCCCTCCTCGATTTATATATCATGGGCGGTACGCTGTAAACCACCTATCGCTTCAAGAGAGTTGACCTAGGTACCACACGCACCGGAAAATTGAAGAAATTGCGAATTATGCTTTGACCCCTGTCTTATGGATATGCCCCTCAGATGCAATGACACCAGACGAAAATACCACATAAACTTTCCCCGGGTAGCGAAATGACTTCAGTCAGACTCTGAACTAGGGAATGAATGCCATCTTTTCCACAGATAGCTCTAAAACCGGACAGGGGTCTGGTGCTGGAGTCTTTGTGAAACGCGATAATATTTATTAGACTTCACTACCCCAAGGGTAAACATGCGTCTTTTTCCAATATTGTGAACAAAGTGCAAGAAGCATTTGTATTTGCAGTGAGAGCCAAGCTGCATTAAAAAGCGCTGCTCAACCTTGCCTCAACCTTATACCTCATCCAAGTTACTGTTCGAACTCAAGCTTTCTCTGAATTTTGTCGAGCACAGTGAATCTTGTCCGGGTCCCAGGTTACACTGGCATCACCAATGAGCTGAGTAGGCAAGGTTCGGAAGAAGTTTTCTCAGGACCAAAGGGGCCTGCATGCGTAGAACTTCCATTGATACTTGGGTTTCTCGTAAACACATGTTTCGGTGCAATAAATGCAGAAAGACCAAACTACTCCGCCCTGACATTTTTGGAAAAAGTTTGCGTCTTTCCTTCTATCTCTCGGAAGAATCGACTGCAGGCTTTCTGTAGGTGTCATTTCGATTTTATGCTAAATACTGTAATGTATTGGGCTTGGGCATCACCATCACCTGTTCTGCTTTCGGTGAGGAGGATGGCACAGCTGAAAACTTCCTCTCGTAGATTTCCTCACTGAAGATTCTTTCGAAGAAATATGTGGAAACTAAGTACATTAATGTAAGGTGTTTACATTGTAGCACAATGGACCAGTAGTTGTGTCTGAGCGCTTCATCGGTGAGTAGTAACCTCCGACAAATGTAAAAAATAAACTTTTGGCATACATTCCTCTTAGCAAATCTTGGTAATTGTTTGGCGTATGCTCTACCAAGCCCTGCTGGACTTTTATCCTCAGTTCGTTTGGCTTTCAATGTCAATGCTGAATGATTCGCTCCTCCTGATAGCAGAATTTTTGTCTGTAATGCTTTTTCACCGACTGTGAAACTGCCACGAGGTTTCCTTGATTATCTCTTAAGTTTCCATTCGGCTCTTCTTCGGGTCAGTCAAATTTTGAATGTTTCTCTTACAAGGCCCATCACACCGAATTTGCTGGATGGATAGGATATGTCTGCTCCAAAGCAGCATCCGCTTATTATTCGGCCACACGTAGGTTGTTCAGGGTCCTAACATTCCACGACCGGATGGTCGCTACGTAACAAATCCTTAATATCGAGGCATATTCCAGCTAAATGTAGCATGTAAGATCCATTTCAATGAATTGTGTAAACATTTTAAATTTTTCAACATTACACTAACGACTTACCAGTCAGGCTTGCTGTCAGGCTTGCTTGCCGAATATAGGCGGATTCGCAACACTGAGGCAATTCATGGAACATACCAACGAATTTCAGTTTGAGATGTACCATCTTTTTATAGACCTTGAAGAAGTATAATGTTAAAATTTTGTTGTTAAGAGCCATACATGGCAATAGCTTAAACACCGTTATTTCATCAACTAATAACTTTCCTCTTATATCTTATAGCTAAGGTTTTTGAGATTTACAATGTACATTTCTTGTTTTGAATGACCATTGTCCCATTTAATTACTTTCAGTCCACTCCAAATGGTCCTTTGCAAACACTAAGTCTTGGGACTTTACTTCCTTTAATTTAAGATTTCTTTATAAAACATATTTGCATTCATCTCCCCCAAAGACTTAAAGATATTCTTTAGATCTCTGACTCTCTGCTTCATTCAAAAGCTGAGTTTAAAAAAAAAATCTCTTATGATTATGATTGTAGTTATGCATTCGGTTCTGTGTTTGAATCATGTTTAAAACACACAAACTTTCTCCTTTGTAGCCGAACAATTTTGTATTTTGCAAATTGCAGGTCAAATGCGTAGATGGCAAATTTAATGACGATATAAATAAATTATTTGTCTCTGATATCAAGAACTGTGTTGTGTGTCGTATGTGTATTTAGAGAAGAGTTTGTCCTGTCTGACTATCTCAACTAGGAATATGCCTGCACAAACCGCTTAATTAGAGTTATGGAACTCAGAGGGTATGCCTTATATGTAGACGGAAGTCGAATTGATTTGAAATTTGAAACCTGGAATATGTACTTTACAATAAAAATAATGAAACACCTGTTAGCCTCTGCTAGATAAAGGGCTTTTTTTTTTAAAAAATTTAGCTATGCAATTATTGGTATCGACTTGAAACTTTGCACGTTTGAAAAAAAAACAAAATATAATTATATATGTGTATCAGGAAGTTATTATTTGTCAGTGGCTATGGAAATATAGAATAAAAAACATACAAGGTGGCGCAAAAGTAATCCTCCTATCAGAAAATGCTATAAATTTTGTTTCTGTTTCTGTTTTGACATTTGTGTAGTAAACACATGCGAAATACACGTTAATAAACAATGTTACGCTACACTGCTCCAGAACGCGGAATATTGGTGACTATTTATTTGAGCAATAATCGGTCGGTGACTTTGGCACAACGTGAACTTCGTCGCAGATTTCCTAGCCGTCCAACGCCTACTGATGAAACACTGCGACGTTTAGCCGCTCGCCTCGAAGAGACTGGCACAACACGAGATGCTGCCAGGCGTGGCAGACCCCGGAGTAGCCGTACTGCAGAGAATATTGCTGCTGTAGCCGAAGATGTCATGGAAGCGCCGTCGACATCGACCAGACGACGTGCCACGCAAATGGGTATCAGTCGACGGTCTTTACAGCGAATTTTGGTACAAGATTTGAAGATGTTTCCGTACAAAGTCCAGACGGTGCATCAGCTGTTAGCTGCTAACCGCCAATCGCGTCTAACATACGCTCAAGCCATCCTTAATCACCACCAAGAGGAAGATTATTTTTCATCAAAAATAATCATGAGTGATGAAGCCCATTTCCATCTTAGCGGGTACGTAAATAAGCAAAATTTATGCTTCTGGGGCACTGAAAATCCGAGTGTAACCCACGAAGAGCCATTACACCCGCTCAAAGTCACTGTATGGTGTGCTGTTTTCGCTGTAGGAGTCATCGGACCTTTTTTCTTCGAAGACGTCGCGGGCCAAACAGTTACTGTGAATGGTGAGCGCTACAGAGCAATGATCAACGAGTTCTTTTTGCCGCAACTTGATGAACTGGGATTGGAAAACATGTGGTTCCAACAGGACGGTGCCACAACCGATATGCTGAAGGATGCATTTCCCGGGCGCCTAATCTCCCGTTTGGCGATTTGCACTAGCCAGCAAGATCGCCTGATTTGAGCGCTCCAGACTTCTTTTTGTGGGGCTTTTTGAAGTCACGGGCTTATGTCAACAAGCCTTAGACTCTTGTAGCTCTTAAAGACAATATCCGTCAAGAATGTGAGGACCTATCGCCGGAAGTTTTGGCCAAAGTGATGGAAAATGCCATAAAAAAGTCTCAAATGACAATCAACTGTGGCGGCGGCCATTTACATGACATCATATTCTCGACTTGATGTAAAAAAAATTAAAAGACCAAATAAAAATAATCCACAAGAAGAATCAATTACATTTTTTTTTTTAAATTACATGCAAGAAACATCGGAAGCTTATTTTTGCGCCACCTTGTATAAAAAGACTAGAGTACACTTGGGCCAACTATATCACACAATATGATACCCTATCCATATCCTTATTTGCCCCCGAAGAAAATGGTCTTCAAAACATGATAACTTCCTTTTTTATTTTCTATGCAATTTATAAAAATAGAAAAATAAATTTTTGAAAAGAAGGCGTGTTAAAAAACTTTAAATAGTAAATTTGTTAGGGCGGTCAAAGTCTATATATTTGCGTTTCCTATTAGTGTATGTATATACACGCGGCTATTATTAGCTACCAAGCTTTACGTCAATTACATAATATTGAATGGTTGAATGAAACAACAACAACTAATGATTACCACCACGAACAATGAATAGGCTGGAATTACAGCTGTCTCACGTCTTGCCACGGCCGATCATCAGATTCCTTTGTGTGGTGGTGGTCTATGTACATCGTTAAGTGTTTAACCTTTTATTTCTTAAACTTAAGCTTCAGAAAGGTTTTTTCTATATTGCGTGTGTGGCAGGAGGGCCCTAGGAAGTTAATGTTCCAAACTTTAGCTTCCTAGCTTCATAGGGTATCAATGATTTTTATCAACGCTTCCTTGAAATCATATTGATGTTAAAAAAATGATGCTAAAAACAAATATACGCGTCCAAATGCTACAAGATCCATCCGCTGACAAATTCTCGAAACAATTGTTAGACATCGGCGATGGAAAAGTTGCTGTCCACAAAAATACTGGCTGCATTAAATTGCCTACCGATTTCTGGACAAAAATTGATTCGCAGCATATTCACCGATATCCGCAAACAAAAAATCGAACATGGCTGGAGAAAGTGAGAATTTGGCAGCAACAAATGTGGACCTCGACGATTTAAACTTCAAGATACAGCAGTAGTTACCAGGGGACTAGTATCATAGAAATCAGTAGATACATTTTGCGATGTCAACGAAGCTGTATATTATCAAAAAGAGTTTTTAAGCTCCCTGCATTTTCCGGGCATGCCACCACACCTCCCACTTTCCAACCAAAAGTTGGATCTCCGGTTATTTAATGGATGGAAAAATATTTTTTAAATTTTTATCGGCGGTCACCGTCTACAGCGCTCCATTGCACTTTCTGTCATAGATTCCATCACCAAATATCAGTTTGATCTTAACCAGTGAATAGACAGTCGTCATACTCAGCCTCGAGGAGACAAATTTCCCACGGCGCAACGCTAAACGCTGCTAAAACTTAAGTATTTGCTCGATATCCACGAGAAATCTATCCTCAATGGCTAATATTTTGTGTACATTGTCCTTTTACTTGAGGAAACCGGTCCGGTATAGCTGCATGTGAAATAGGGCACGAACAGTTTTAAGAAGAGACCTGCGATACACAAAAATATCACACTTTTGTGTGATTTCAAATTTATTTTTTCACTTTCGATAATATTGTTTTATAATGTTGATGTACCAACACACTTCCGTTCAGATCGTTTAATTCGTACTATTTTAACGATCCTTAAAATATTAAAACAGACTTACAAAGCATTACTTATTTTTAACATTCTCGTATACATTAGTATACTAAAGAGAAAGTTATTGCGATCGTGCGGAAATTTCGAACTCAAACTTAGTATAAGGAGTGATATTACGACTATAGAGAAGTTCAAAAAAGTATGTCCGCCAATGCCGTCTGTCTGTCTGTCCGGCTGCCGTATGGCGAAATGGTTCGACGGATTTGCTTCAAAGTTCGTATATAACGTTTTTGGGGTCACATCTCACGTTGGATTTAATAATCCAAGAAACTTCGCAAATCATAACACACTCTGCGGCCATAAAGGCCATAGATTCAGGTGGACAGTTTTGGCCCTAAATAGCTGTGTTATGACTCTGCTTAGAACTAACGCGAAGGGTTGACATTTAGTCCTCGAGTAGAATAAACTAACGATGGACCGGTCTCGAATCATTCAGACACATGAAAGACATGTGGCATTTAGTTATTGTCAAAAGTTGTCATATAAATAATGTTGTAAGCAGCAGAAATGGGGTTAAAATAAGACGTTTCTTTAATTTAAGATGCTTTTTTAGCTCCAACTCCACTAAGGATTATTGTATTTAAAAACGCAGCAACGTGGCTAGCGTTGCAATAAAGTATAACTATTTAGAATTCACTTTGCTTATAAAAGCTTCTTTATTTCCAACAAATCATATTATTGCTCACCTTGATAGTCGCATCGTCCCCAAATTTTACTAAGCGTTAAATAATTAAAGCTCAAAAGTGTTAAATTAACTTATTGATATTGATGATCAACCTGTCAATCATAAAGCGGTGGGTAAGGTTCCGATTCATATAATCCTGATTATCACCTATGGAAGGAATCAAGATTAAATTAAAGGTTTTGTAAAGCTTTCCGCAAAAATAAAATATTAAACGGATTTTAAAATATAATCCACAAACTCAATACTAGACCTTAATTTCATATAAAATCATAACCATACCTACAATGAATTCTTTCTTTATTTGCAGGTAAGCTTACCTTTTTTTGAGGACTTTTAAATTGACGTAAGTGCATAGTTCAACATTCTTCGTACTTATATACTTTTTCTTTATTAAAATTTTGTATAGAATAACTGCGACAAATTTCTCCCAAAGGAAATCCTAAATAAGACAAAAGTAAGCTACGCTTCAGTAGATACATGAAGCCCGATAAAACCATACCTTACCAAAGGTTACATCTAATCCAGCAAAATAATGGAATTTCGATATTATTATACAGCGCAACCTGTAGTAAAGGATTTCTTTTCCCCCATACCTATAGATCGAACAAAGAGTATCCATCTACCCATCTATTCTATCTGATACCTACCAATAATCGAAACACCACATCAGATACCGAATTTAAATTGCAAAATAAGAAGAGCGGAATCCAAGCGAATGCAAAAAAGATAACAATTGCTTTTCTCTGCAAATCCTTGGAGATTAGATTAGACAGAGAAAACGAACTCCTGGCTAGGCCCGCGCACATACAATTGCAAACGAAATACGAAGTGGAGCAGTTAAATGTAGAAACTCAAAGAAAAAGTATACCTACACAAAGGGAAAACACATTCTGAAACGTGACATCCACATGCCATCCCACCATTCACAAACACAACCAACAACTTACTCGATCTCGTAATGGCGCTCCCATGTGCCCAATTAAATTATTATACACACGCGAGCGAGTACCAGTAAAATGCGCTATTACAGCAGGTAGACTTAGACTAGGATGAATAAAGAAGAAAAACACGTCACAATCACGACTGACCCAATTTAGAAAGTATTGTCTGCATCCGCCATCGTTGTGGGATTAAAATAGAAATTCGAATCGAATATCTTATCTGTTTTACTCGGGCAAAAGCAGTATCTACTAGAAAGGTACCAAACAAGTATTCTTTATGAGCACGTCCTTTGGCGTAGCTAAAAATATAAGAAATCTGTGAAATCTTAAAAGGATTCCGACAGGATAATAAATACCTAAATTTCTTTTTTCCTTCCAACAAATTTCCTTGGATTTCTGCACAAGAACAACCAATCCATTCGCGGGTAAAATTTCTGGGGCAAAAGAAAGCGCGCGGTTCGAAAATATTAAAGGACGCGTGTCTCGCTACGAATAAAATGAAATGAATATTATGGAACACATTCCTGGATTGTGTTTATCCTTTACTAATCGTAAAGTATTAAAAGCTATTCCACAGAATCTAGACTCAGAACTATGATTTTTCTGGAAGAAGTTGCAGTTCCCTCTCTCTCTCTGCCATGGAGCCATCCTGTGCAGCACTTAAACTGCACACAATTTCTGTTTCTATTTTTGTACGTTGTCCTCATAGCGAGTGAGAGGGAGAGATAACTGGCCAGACTGACAAACAATATTGAATGGGCTACAAAGTGGATGCTTATGAAAAATGTTGATAACAATAATGGAATCCATGCAAGGATACTTTCCGGTATGTATGTATGTTTGTATGTACCTAGTACCTACACTATCGTCCATGTCCATACTCTTTACAAGCTTGCAACGAGAATTCAACGATTTACTGGGCGGAATAGCAGAAGAAGCTTGAAGCACAACAAATTGGATTTAATAAAGTTGTCGACTTTATGATGACATGACAGTAAAGCTGCAAGGATGCGGAAGATATGGTTGCATGGATGTATATGAGGTGATGTCCAAACTTAATTTAATACTTAGATGGGAAATGAGTGCAGGCGAATAATGCACTGAAATAGAATGGATATAGAAGATATACAGCTGAAGAAGAATAGGGTTCGTTTTGTATCCTTTCAAGAACTTTAACTTGATGTCACCGAAGTGGAAAATATGAGTTTGTTCAGATTTGTAGCTTGTCTTCTTCGAATTCAGTTAAAGTTTATTACAAATTGAGCACAATATAAGTGAATAATTTCTTTTAACAAAATCGTATACTATGTAATTGATTTGACACACTTTAATGATTTAGCAAGAGAAAACTAATTCGATGAAGGCTAAGTGAAGTAATTCAAAACATATATAATTAACGTCCGTACTTTGGCAGGTGAATCTGGGTCTCAACCAATAAGTCTCTACATTTAGCGCGGTCTTTTACTGTTCCTTTCCCCAAGGGCTCCCCAAATCACAGAAAATGTTGAAATATGAAAAATGGAAGCAAATCACAGAATTTTTCGTGTTTTTTTTTTCATATACATTTTTGGGGTCATTTTTCGTATTTCGTTTGTGGAAATTTTTCCTTGGGGCGTGACACATTTTTGGGGTCTTTTTATACCCTATCCTAAGGGTATATTAATTTTGACACATAGTTTGTAACACCCCTTAATATTCGTCGTAGACCCATAAAAGTATATATATTTATGATCAGGACCAAATCCTAAGACTATTTAGCAATGTCCGTCCGTCCGTCCGTTCGTATCAACTTTCGAGGCCTTTAAATTTATGCTAGGAAGCTGAAATTTAGAGCATATACTCCTTAGGGTCCCGAAATGGTAAAGTGTTTAAATCCGCCCACTGCCACGCCCACAATTTAGAAAAAACCATTTTAAGGCTAAAGTTAGAGAGATAGAGTATTGGAACCTTTACCAGATATGTAGGCACCGCCCTCCTTTATAAATCTGTCATATAAGATTTTTGCCACGCCTACTTTTTGTGGGCTTTTTTCAAAAAAAATATTTTTTTATTTTTTATTTTCATAGAATGAAATGATAACCATCACCTTCTTAATGCCCACTTTTTGGAGGCGTTTTTTCAAAAAAAAATTTTTTTTATAAATTTCATAGAATGAAATGATATCCATCACCTTCTTAATGCGTTTTTCTTTGGGGCATATAGGGATTTAGATAGGGTATAGTACTATTCGCCCCAAGCAGACTGTAGCCTTTCCTTATGTTTTCATTATGTTTGGGGCCATTTTTCATTTAGAATTGATCGAATTTTTGGGGCCATTTTTCATTTTTGGGTTGAGGCCATTTTTCCTCGGGGCGTGACACATTTTTGGTGCCATTTTTCATATAAGATTCACTGTGTTAAGCCATTCAGAGGAAGCTTGAGTTTTAGCACTAATTTGGACGTGGTAACCATTTTAGTGCCTTTCACTAGGAAAATATTTGTCAATCTCCAAGCCATCACTATAGAAGGCACCGTGATGAGTTACTCCAATGAAGTCAAATATCTTGAAATTACCCTAAATAAAAAACTTAACTGAAATTCTGATATAAATTCCGCTCCCGAACGGGCAACTATAGCCATGTGGGCCAGTCAGCGCTTGTACGCCATAACTTGCGGTCTTAGTCCCAGAATGATGTGCTGGCTGTATACAATGAAGATCAGTCCCATCATCTCGTATGCGGCCGTCAACTGTTGGCCCAAAGTACTTGATTGAGCAACGACAAATAAGCAGCAGAAACAGGAGCGTATTGCATATCTCGGCATTACAGGTGCGGTACGCACCTGCCCAACAACCGCACTTGAGGCAATTGTTGGGCTCACATCCATACAGATCTGAATTAAGAAGACAGTTGCCAGAAGCGCTATTAAATTGCAACTTGAGGATCACCGTAAAATACTTAAAGAAATCCCAAACATGGAAATGTTTTAATGCATCCCTGATTAGGGAGTATATATTTGGGAATCAATTCGAGGTAGAAATATAAAACCGTTCTAGGTGGGCAAATGGTGTTCCGAAACCAGATCCGAGATGTCTGACCTGGTACACAGACGGATCAAAAATGGAGACTGCAGTTAGAGCTGGTGTCTTTGGACCCAAAAACAAAGTCTTGATACCAATAGGAATGGGTCCCACGGTATTTCAGGCGGGAATCCATGTCATTGAGACCTGCGCAAATTTCATTTCCCGAAAACGAATTAAAGGTGCGAGAATTCACATTTTATCGCATAGCGAAGGGCTGCTACGATGCCTTGCAAAACCTAGGCAAACATAACAAACTCAAACTTGGAATGGTACTTGGTCACCAAGGTATTTCAAGCAACGAATCTGCAGACGGTAGGTAGGCCCAGAATCCTACTGCAGATTCAATTAGGCTAGTGCTGCTTTAAGGCTAATTAACGA
Source organism: Ferdinandea cuprea (assembly GCA_963576555.1). Classification (NCBI taxonomy): domain Eukaryota; kingdom Metazoa; phylum Arthropoda; class Insecta; order Diptera; family Syrphidae; genus Ferdinandea; species Ferdinandea cuprea. The sequence continues at coordinate 129,195,120 of OY754958.1, read as the reverse complement.
TTGGGAACAACTACATAGTCTCGTGTCAAAGAAATTGTCCCGGATTGAAGATAATCCAAAAGATAAGCTCTACTCCTATTACAAGGACATTTTACTATTATGTAGGGAGAATATTAGGAAGCTGGTGGGCTTCCTTACAGAATGAAAGATATCGTTTGTGAGTGTCCGGCGTGGTTAAGACTTCCGTAACTCAGCAGAATTCAAATACTCTGCAACTAAGGTGTTGTGGCATTCACTGGGGCAGTGAATCGTCTCTTAGGCTATCATCCCCTTTTTGAAACAATAGACCTTTGAGGTGGCAGTGTCAGCCATGTAGTCAGGGGTTTTGTAATAAAAAACTTGGACCAGGTGAGAGGGTTGAGCAGCGCTTTCTATGCAGCTTGACTGTCGCTCCAAATGCAAATACAAAAGCTGCTAGCCCTCCACTTGTTGTTCACAATATAGGGCATAGCCATTAGGATGGCAAAAAGCTTAGTAGTGCAGTCGTTATCTTAATGAGGTGTTGGGACTTTAACGAATTTTTCTTATGTCGGCTATTTGGTAGTTGTTTAGATCTTCTTATTCGCCTTTCTTGCCGACGCGACGTGGTTATGATCAGAAACGATTGCATTTCATCCGATGATTGTTATATTTGGAATTCAAAAAAAAAACATTATTATTATTTGTTGGGTCCTTTTTTTTAATTTCATTGAGAACTGCTAGACAATTATTTTTATATCAACTTCCTACAAATATTTAACATCATCTGTAAAGGTGCGATTACACGGCCATTTTTGCGAGTCATTTAAATGACACTGTGACGTCAGGAAAAAATGGCGCACTAGAGCGACATTGAAGCTACGATTCGTCATTGGTCATTGGCGAAAAAATGGCAATGACTAACATTGTCATTATTGTCCCAAAACCAAATGCCGGACACTACGAGTCATTTCAAATTTTCCGTTGAGGTGCCATTAAATGACGAGCGAAAAAATTGCGATCACATGGTAATCAAAATGACAAATGTCGCCTTTAATGACCAATGACGAAAATATAGCTATTTTCATTTAGTACGAATTTCTTTATTAAATGAAACAAGATTTCTATAAAAAAATGCCCTCAAGAAAATCCGATACGAAAGATACTAAACCTATTCATATATGTTTATATAAGGATATCAGCCTGCCTCAATTGTGGTGTAAAAAAAATTAGCCATTAAGAAATTATTAATATTTTCTTCTCAACCCGCATAATATGGGCCCTAAATGAAAGGGTTTGACAAGTAGAACCATATGCGCTATGTGACTTCATACACTCCAGGGTCCTTGGAACATCGAAAAAGGATTCAAGGTCCTTTAAAAACGACATTTCTCAAGAATGTCAATATTTGCTTGTTCTACTCTTCAAAACATTTCATATAATGCCCATATTATGTGTGTGGGGAAAAAAAATGCAACCATTTGCAATTGATGATGACGTCAACTAACAACACAACCCCAACAATAAGAAAACAGTTTATTAATTATTATGTCCTTTCGCCACGAGACAAAAATCTAAATGAAAGCACAAAAATCATATTAAATGCTGCGTCATTTGTCATTTGCGTAGGAAAATGGCATAGCTGAAATTTCGTGCCTTGTCATTTTTTAGAGACTGCCATTTAAATGACACAATAGCCAGAAAGTTTAGTCATTTGTCCCAGGCGTCATTAAAGAGCGATCACACGGCCAATTGTTTCCGTCATTTAAATGGCACGAAATTCATGTCATTTGTTCCGCCATTTGCCTAGTCATTTAAATGACGCCGAAAATGTCAGCCCAAAAATGGCGATCACACGAGCGTCATTTAAATGAATTGCAAAAATGGCCGTGTAATCGTACCCTTAGGTTTGTTCCAAACAAAATAAAACGAAACACACAGACAAACATCCTAAGAGACAATTTATGAATGAATATCACGGAAGTTTCCTCCACACAAACAAAGAGAGAGAGACGAAGGTTTCCGTATTTCTTCGTTTCCCGTGAGCTCCAATCCAGCTCCGGTCGCACAAGCACGTATGTCTTTCTAATCTCGATTGTATTCTCGAGCTCTACGAGAAGAGCATGAACAGCAAAGAGCAAGGACTTCCTTACATTGCTCTCTATCTGAACCATCCAGAACCAGAACCATATGTGTATTCGGAATTGAAGAAACAAAAATTAAAATAAATATACATTCGTTTCGTACGACAAAAAAAAAGGGACAAGCCCATGGCAATCAGCATGACTCGAATGATTAAAATATAAATTGTTTTCCGACAGCGACTCCGGTATGGTATTTATGTGGTTGAAGTGTCGCATTCAAATCTTGGTAAGGGAAAATAACTTGATAAACGAACATATTTTTTGGCCCCAACGCGTACAGCCTTCGGGGATACACAGAAACAGATCCTATGCGGTTTGCGTATGTCATCATTTTATTTTGTAGTTTCTTATTTGCAGAGATGATGATGATGCTAATGATGATGATGATGATGTGTGTTGTGCTGCTATTGCTTCGATCCTGCGATTAGCTAAGCAGGCGAGGACTGAATGTAAATGCAGTCTGACATGGCAGGGAAAGTAAAAGCAAGCCTACGGGGCTTCTGGCATATGATTTATTAAGTTAATTAAAATTGTTTTACTGTAAATAGTGTAGGCGGTAGGTATAGGGTAGGTATATTCAAATGTTTTCTCTTACTTTGAGGGCGAGTGGGCTCCCAATAGGTGGCAGAGGAAAAATTCAATTAGTTAAGCAAAACGTATGTTCATATTAATAAATGCAAGAGTTTTCAAATTGTATTTGATGAGTGTATGATGATGGAGAATGATGCCTACAAGCTTTGTGAATGATTTAATTAAATTGCTATACCGCAGGGAATTCTAGAAATGAGGTGCAAAAATATTTTTGCTTATTGTTTGCGTAAATATATTATAAATTTCCAAGGTCAAAGAGCAAATCAAAAGTTTTATAGATACAGAGATAGGCATTGAGTAGGGCGAGGCTCCGATGTTATCTGAAATTATTGTCGGAATTGGTTGAAAGTAAATTCCTTCTTTATTAACGTTCTCGTATACTTTAGTATACAAAAGAGAAATTTATTGCGATCCTGCGGAAATTTTAAACTTGGGTCTGCCAATGCCGTTCATCGGTCTGTCGGTCTGTCTGTCTGGTCGCCGTTTAGAGAAAAGGTTCGACGGATTTGTTTCAAAGATCGTTTATAAAGTTGTTGGGGTTACATGTCGCGGGGTCTTTTTATTATTTGCTTTATCGTGTGAAATAACGGTACCTGCCATACAATTTTTTTGGTGAAAATGAATTATCACTTTTTTCTAGAAAATGGTGATAAGGAGTTTTTTTTAATAAGGATTCTTGGGATGGGGCTACAAAAACGGCATACTCAGTTTCTGGCAAAAAATTCGATTAACGGTAATTTTTAAAACCTCCAATATTCCAAAAACTAATAAAAGGAATTCCGAAAAATATTGCTATATTTTTATGTTGTATATTTGAACAATACTGCGTATTTCGATTTTTTCATGTTTTTTCCATATAACGCTTTTCTTAAATTTCAATTAAATTCGTTTTAAAATTTTGTATTTTGAAAAATTATGTTAAATATGTCTTATGTGCAAAATTACATCGAAATCGTATATTCGGTTTTTGAAAAACTAATTTTTTTTGTAAAGTCCAATTGTTACATAATAAATTTGGTATTTAATCAAATATTACCATTCTTTTTGGGGGGATTTAAAAATGTACATCAAGTAGCGAGAAATTTTCGAATGACGTAGTCGTGCAATTTATTTTTTATCGAAATATGCTGAAGCACCTAGAGTCAGAAAGTGGTATTTTGTCCGTTTAAGTATATAATTCCTTTTACCTTAGTAATTTACTAGACTTTATTAAGAGAGGTGAGAAGTAACTTCAGTGATGAGTTTCATATAATATAGTCAGCTAAGCAGATAAATTGTATTGACAATTTTGCGAATTCTCACCTGAAATGCTGGCGGAAATCATTCCTAAATTTAGTAAGCGGCTAAAGTTGTTTTCATTTCTACACAGAGGCAGCAGCTTCCTGTATCGTTCCTACCTACTCCTCTGAAAGATATTGGAATAAATTATCCATTAATTCGTTTCGAGGGTGAAGTTCCCCATGAATCTAGCAGATGACTCGCATCTTTGAAGGTAGCATTTAAGACCAAAGTGGGTGCAGTGGCTTAGTGGTTAAGTGTTAAGTTAAGACTGTACCACCTGAAAGTTTTTATTCGCTGCCCCACCTCTTGCAAACGTCTGACAAACATCCAAGAGTAAGAAATATCATAAGAAGCTTCCCAAAAATAAATAATAATATAATATAATAATCAAATATAACTTCGCACACACAATGGTTGGAGAAGCTAGGACCTAAACCTGTATGGGCAGTTTACGAATGATATTTATTTTAGTTTAAGACCAATAAAGTTTGCTGCTACTAAGCGGGGTCTTTGTGAATTATTCAAGTGTAATATATTCTTCCCTTCTGTACGATGATTAGGTGTATTAACATTCAAAACCTTTTTTCGCGAATATCGATTAAACTGTGGTTCTTAAAAAAAAAAAGGTCAACAATAAGTTTGGCAGTCACAAGGCGGTCACAAATTAAAACTCAATCTTCGTCTTTAAACTAATAGAATTCCTAATAGAATAGAAACGACAGGAGAGTTTCCAGGTATACGTCGCGTCGCAAGCATCTACTGTAAAACTCTCGGCCTTCGGAGCAGCGTCTTGCAAGCAGCTAAGGAAGTGACAACACCTACAAAAGCGTTACCATATACTATGACAGTCAAGCGGCCACAAAGTCCATGGAGTCAGTTATGGTGAAGTCTAGAGCGGTAACCAGTTGCTGGGTGCCGGGGCATGCAGATATCCCGTAAAAAGTGGAGAAGCTTGCGAGAAAACGGTTACAGTTGCATGTATCTCTGAGGAGTTATAATCCATTTGCCTAGGAATTCGTGTTCTAAGTAAAGCCGTGGCACCAATTTATCACCATAACCCTAACAATTTTCGGCCGATACATCTTTTACAAATCGACTAATCAAGCAAGTTATGGAAGCAATGAACCTTTAACGTAAAGACACATCGATTCGAGTTCCATTTAAGCAAATATAGTCTCAAAATCTCGCCTTACACACCCTAGCACACTTCATAGACTTCTTAAATATTTTTCTGATTTCTTTTTACACTAGAATCACATTTTACTAAACTCGCCCAACTTTAGGTTTCGAAAATCACGAAGGAACTCCACATTTTCATTAATTCGTGGTGAAACAGGTACTTCTTGTCTGTATGGACACCATCTCATTAGCCTTCTGTGACATAAGAAGTTTTATCTTACTTTTGTTTGTTTGCTCTCAATGAAAATTTTTCGATGAAAGCAGCCTTCACTTGCCAGCACTTTACTGACCATGTTTTAGGACTACTCTCACCCATCTGCGATTTCAATCTCTTATATTCGAAGACCGTGGTAGATACAAATTAGGTAAGGTAAAAGTTCACGCCTCCATGCTTTCCTTCCATATATTCAGTGACACTCCAATCTCCATTGCTCTTTCCAGTGTTGTCTGATGAGATCCTTAGCTGGCGCCATTAGTACCCAGTTGCCAGTGGGATCTCTTCTGCAACTACAACAGGTGCTGGCTCCAAGACCTTAGGATAATAGCTGCAAGCTGACTCACTTCTTCGTATCGGAGTTAGTTGCTTTCTGTATTTCTCTTGTTTGAGGGCATCGATCCAATTCCAGAAGAATCGAATTTGTAATTGACGTGAGTAGTCTTTTCATACCTACTACCTTTGTGCTCCGACTCCCTGGTGGTCACACCAGCTCAGACTCAAAAATATATATTTCACTACTCGTTTCTTCTTGACAAGAGGACTAGACTAAAGACTAATCAAATCTCCCTCTTGCCTCGCTTAGCTTGTTTTTTTTATAATGTACGCGCACTAAAGTGATTGTTAAAGTAGGGAATTGAAGGATTTGCAAAAATACCGATACCGATTAAAGTTGGTTTTAAATGTCTGTAAACTATAATGCGTAGGTTATATGTACCTATCTCTGAGTCTCTCCAGTGTTCCTGGCTTGAATCAAAAACGTCAAATCATCGACATAGCCTTCCATTAGGCTTCCTATCCTCGGTTCCATAGGTCAGGGCTGAAAATTAATTGTTAAATTAGATAAATGATATTACATAGTTTTAAAGTGTGTGCTTGTATTAAACGAAAAAAACATACAACAGAGGGGGACCCCCCCTGCTAAATATAAATATATAGCTCTCTTACGAGTGTTAAATCGTACACACAGTTGAGTAAAATTGTAAATAATATCACAGGACCTACTAATAATGACCTTCATTTGAAATTCACATAAGTTAATACGTAAGTAGGTCTAGCTACATAGTACAACTTATTCTCGTTCAGGAATAACTTACCTCACAATGTGGGCGGACAAGAAAAAATCTAAAAATTAATTAGACTAACACCGATGTTGACCACTACGTGCAATTTGGCATGTGTGATTGGCATTATAATAAGGACATTTGTCAGGCGTTAGAATTGCTTATCCTTATGCTCTCTCAATTGGAGACGTGACACTCGGCCAGTTGTTGCTGGGCGCACATTTCTTCTGTTACATTGGATTTTTTTTTTGTCCTTGTTCTCGTTTGGTCGTATTTCAGTCACTCAATGACCTTGAATTTAATGAATGATTTTGCCAAATTAGTCTTAATCCTTGCTGGGAAATAAAATTTCATCTCATTATATTATCCCGGAGTCCTTCGATTCCAATTAATGTTATTCCATGTCACGTGTGCTTATGTGTGTATGCCTCTGTATAGCTGTCAATTATTTTGATTATATCTTGAAGTGGTATCTTGCCGTTGTGGTTTTGATTTTATGTACTTTTTATTTTTTTTTGTGATTGTGACTCACTCGTAGGCTTTTTTGTGAGATATATTCAAATGCGATTTAGTTAAACTTTGCTTTTTGGTTTTAATTTAAAAAGAATATAATGCGAGTTGGCAGGTTTCGCCTACATCCGAGGGAGAAAATTCGGTATATTTTTAGCACAGACTGTGTGTATAGGATTTATGATTAATGAGAAAAGCCAATTCTTGCGAGGATTTGAGTTTATAAATCTCAAGAGGACTTTGCATGATGGGGTGTTAAGATTTACTTACAGTTCCTAATATAATTAAGCGACACAACGTCGTTATGATGTTAATTTGACAGTTAATTATTATTTAAGGAATATAGTAGATAAATTCGTTCAAGGACTTTTGGTTATTTGGAAGCCATGTGTCAGCCTTACTAATTATCTATGATATCTGTGATAGAAAAGCGGTTGTTCATATTATGTGAAACATAATCATCATAATATGGGAGCCCGAAGGGTTGGGAGAGATTCGTGGCGGATAAATTCTTAAATATACAACATAAAATTCTAAAATCTGCAAACGTCATCACACACGCCGGAACTGATTGCTGGGTTTACTAGACGAAAGAACGAGTTTAATGAAAACAGAAGGCTAATGAGATGGTGTCCATACAGACAAGAAGTACCTGTTTCACCACGAAAAACATGCAGCAAAGAGATATGCAGCGTCGCAGAGCCACAGCGTCTCGTGAGCAAAAGAGGAGCGGTGCAGAGACAGAGCGGCTCATGAGCAAAAGAGGAGAGATAAACATAAACTTCTTCGAATGAAAAATAAATAGCGTGATAATCACGCGATTGAGGAAATAGAGAAGTGCCATCTCCAGGAGAAGCTGGCGAGCACTGCGAACCGTTTATTATTTACGATGAATGCAAAGGACGGTCTAACGAATTATTTAAGCCATTTGGAGCGTATTTAGGGGTAGAAATCAGTTCAGAAGATATAATGCCTGATTATGGAAACTTAGCATTCAGCTGTGCATTCGAAAGAAGACTCCAAACTGCCCCAACTATAAAGGCAGCAGTCTTCCAAACATAGCGAATAAAATCATTTTTGTCGTATTGTGCAAGCACCTGAAACCTCTGTCAACGATTAGACTCTATAAAAGTATCTATAGAGACGAGCTTAACAGATCTATGTCTAGTCTAGGCAGCCGAGCCAAACTTTTCCGTTTCTGAAGGATGGCTAGAAATTAAAGAACAGCAAAAAAGGGTCTAGTGGTAGATGAGGAAAAGATAAGGTATGTGCGGTCAACTTACATTGATCAATCGGCCATAACGCCACAATCAGCAGCTACTTATATCTATGTTTGAAGTAGTTAGGGGCTACTTTCTCTTACTGTCTGTTATCACGTCTAAAAACGACACGTGTTCAAAAATCATACCAAGTTTAAGTGTGCATTCTCCAGCAAGACCTGCGTGGTTTTACGACCCCCAAATGATTTGTTTGAATGAAAACGCTAGCATCAGTAGAGTATTGCTGAAAAATTTTAAAGCTTGCTGCAAGGTTTCCTTGCACTTTTTTCAAATGTGACGGCACTTTTACGCTTATCAATATCTATTTCGCTGGACTAAGAAGGAAATTAAGTTATAGTTCCTTTCCCGAACAAATCAGGAATCTCTATATAGTCGCAGTTCTAAATATCTGAAACATGGACTCTTCCAAAGCGGTTGAAGATGTCCTTCGTCGTTTTGAGAATAAATTTACTTCATAAGGTTCCGTTGGTTCTGGACGAGACGATTCAATGACGAACTTAACGAGTTATACAAAAAATACGAATACTGTTCATTGAGCGTTTGAGATGGCTCCAGCTAGCAGATTCTTTCACTTTTACGCGAAGGGACTATGCAGTAAGATAGTTCTCGTCTTATAGGTGGCGCGCACATATGGAAGGTTACTTCAAACAAATTACAGTGCGCAACTGGATGTAGTTTGCCGAAAGTACATCAAATTAAAAATGAAGCCCTGGTAGTTACAGCTTAATTAGTTCGAGGACTTTTGGCTATTGCCAGCCACGGGACTGATTTACTAATTGTCCACGATAACCAGTTCATAGAAAAGCAATATTGTTCAAATCCTGTCAAGCATTTAAGACGCCCAAGGGATTTTAAATATAAAAGTTCAGTTCATTATCGCCTGAAAGAAAAATTTCACAATATGCATGACTTTCTGTTGTCCTTCCTGTTGGTTTGTTATTTTAACGTTAAGGTCAACCTATTTTGGGGGACAACAACAAAAAAATATTAACAAGTGTATATGGGACATACTCGAGTGTAGTGTTTACATCCTTTTCCACGATAAAACTTTAACATAGTTTCAATTGTTTGTTTTCCTGCATCCGTATTCACACGCTTTGTCTATTTTGCCTCGGGCATATCCCTTTTGCCTGGCATATACGAGTACGTAATCGTTATTTATTTAACTATCTCTCGTTTGCAGGATACATTTTTGTTTCCTTTATTTATTTTATTTTTTGTTGATTCAACCTTCAACTTTAGCATATTCAAAGGATGATTCGACACTGAGAGAGGGAGGCTGATGGCTGTACGAAAACAATAAACAACACATGTACCTACTGCCAACGTGCCTTTGCCAGACCACTGGTTAAGGTGAGTGCTATTGAATCGAAGCCAACTTTCATAACAGTTAACTTAACTAAAGCACTGTCAGAAAACTGTAATGACGTCATCATGGTGGAATGATATTGGATAATAGTCCCGGCTCACGGGTGCAGTTGCTTTTTATTCCCAAAAACCCCGTCTGAGAGGGCTGTGTGGATGCACATCAGCAAAAACACAAAAAGTGTTATCTCAATATTTTGGAATGTTTTTTTTTATCGAAAAAAAAAATATACAGGTTGCAGTGCAATTTATTTAAAAGTATTTTTATTTTATTAGTTTCATTTCGAGCACGGGTGTGCGGTAGGTATGAACACAAAACGATCAAGTGAACTTGGGAAATTCCGAAAAGTTGTTACTTTGTTTGTCGACTGAAATGAAGAGGTAATACCCCTAGAATGTGGGTTTTTTTTTTGTTTTTTTGCACAACATTGTTTTTATTTTCATTTTTCTCGTAACACAATCAATTGAATTTGCAACGAATTGAATTTAATTGGGGCGCATACTATGGTCTTTTTGTATGTGGTCAATGAATGTGGAATGTTAATTTGGAATTTTATTTGAACCACTTCAGGAGTGATGGGTTTTAGTAAAAACTAAAATATACTCTACCGAGTTACCTGTTTTTTTTTATGGTGATTTGTAGGTTTATGTGATAAAATATTTTTAAAAAAAAACATATTTTTTTTAGGATTCTTTAACTCTTCTATAGGAATGTTCATTGACATTGCACTTTTTGGGGCGTACGAACTGAGCCTCTCGTGCTTGAATTATTAGGGATGGGATCTTTGACATCAAGGCTTAATGGGCTCTTCAAATTTCAAATTCTACATCTCATTCAACTATCCAAAATTAGGCATAGTAATGCAATTGGCATAAACACGAAGCTGTATGGATTTGTCACTTGGAGAGTGACCACTTCTATCACGGGGAAGCTTTAAACGTTCGTAAATAGGTTCGTACGCAATATATTGAGGATCTTCTGGCCGAACCGTATCTCAAACGAAAATCGTTACCAGACAACAGGCCATGAACCTAAAGGCACAACTATACAGTGAGGAACTTGCTCGAGAATTATCTTTTGACCCCTGTCTATGCCGTCTGATTCAATGACAAGAAATCCTTCTGCCAAAAAACACCACGTCGACTTTCCCCAGGTAACGGAATGGCATCGGTCAGACTTTGAACCACGGATTGAATGCCATCGTATTTTCACGGATGGCTCCAAAACACAGGACAAGGGTCTGGTGCTGGAGTCTTTGTGGAACGCAAATAAGGCTTTACCACCCCTTGGATAAACATCTGTTTTCCAAGCGGAGATTTTTGCCATCCTAATGGCTATGGGCTATATTGTGAACAACAGGTGAAGGTTGCAGTGAGAGCCAAGCAGCAATAAAAGCGCTGCTAAACCCTCTTACCGTGTCCAAGTTATTGCTAGAACTCAAGCTTTCTTTGAATTTGATCGGAAGGCTGTACACAGTGAATCTTGTCTGGGTCCCAGGTCACACTGGCATCCAGGGAAATGAGATCTCGGCTGAGCTCGATAGGCAAGGTTCGGAAGAAGATTTTTCAGGTCCCGAACCTGCCTACATCTTTAGTCATGTCTTATGTCTCTCATTGATTCTTGGGTTTCCCGTGAATACATCATTCGGTAGCGCAATTGCGTTGGATATAGACAGACCAAACTACTGCGCCCGGACATTTGCAAAAAGTTTGCTTTTATCTCTTAGGAGAATCGACTGTAGGCTACTTTTAATCGTTCTTTCGGACCACCAAGCTTCTGCTAAACACTTAAATGCGCTGGGCTTAAGCGACGCCACCACCTGCCCTGCTTGCGGTGAGGAGGATCACAGAGCAGAACACTTTCTCTCTCTAAACACGCGATGCAATGGAACCCGCTAGCTCAGGATGGCAGAATACGCGGCTGACCTAGGAGTACATGGCGAAGAACTATCGAGAGGGACCCACAAAGGAATCCAGGCCATATGTTAGGAAGTATGTGTCAGAATATGAAAGAAATACTGGATTTTTAAAAGTTTTATTGTTGATCACATTTTGTATACCCTATCCTAATTATATTAATTTTGACACATAGTTTGTAACATCGTACAACTATAAAAGTATACACGAATCGTGAAGAGTCCCTCACTGAGACACAGCAGCCTTCTATCATCTGCGGTCCCGGTCAATCTGCTTCCAATTATCAAGACCAAACGATCCTCTTAGCTTGAGCATTTTGCGCTCGATTTTGTGCCAAGCCAAGGTAGTTTAGGAGAGCCTAGTATTAACTCTCCTTTTCTGCTTATCGTCCAATACTCAGCGCCGTTTTCTAGTCGTTCGAGTTATGAGTTTTGAACCAATTTGTTTCGCCAAACCGAAGTAGCAGAGGTTTCCTATGGCAGTTATTGGTCGTATCTTCACTAAGTTGTCATTCGTGTAGTTGATGTTTATGCCGTGGTAGATGTAGAGTTCCGCGACATAGCTGGATCAGTTTTGACAGAATCCCGATTTTGACCAGCGCCATGAAGAGCTTCTGACGATGAATGCTATTATATGGGGCTTTAAAATCGATAAAGAGGTGGTGTGTCTCGACTTGAAGTTCAATCGTCTTTTTCAGTATTTGCTTGTGAAATTTTTAGTCTATGGTCGATTGGCCGGGCCGGAAGCCACATTTATACGTGCCGAGTAGTGTGTTGCAGAAGGGTTTGAGGCTACTTTTAGCAGGGATATGACAAGATAGTTCTTGCTAGACATAGGACAGGATAGTAGTTGGGGAATATACATGCAAACTCAGGTTAAAACAAACCTTAGATGGATAGTTGGTGGCAGAATTGTAACCTTCGAAAGTATGTATATCTCTTCAGAACTATGACCCTTTTGATGTTAAATTTACATACATAGGTATGATACAATTTTTTTAAAGTAAAAATATTATAAGGTGCCTATGGTAAGTACCTATGTATATGCCAACCTAAATATTCCACGCAAAGTGCAAATTAATGATTCCACAAAAATGCTCTCAGGCAAAGTAATTTGCAAAGCTCGACATGAGCCTATTGTTGTCCTAAGAACATAACCACTGGAATACTTTACAAAAAGATAAATGCTCGTTTACAAGTCGATCACGAGAAGATATATACGTACGTACCTACATCTTACTTAGGATAATCCAGACAAATGCTTCAACAATATCATATCAAGGACTAAGCACCTTGCCATCTGTTGAGTGAATGATGAATGCACAATAAATTTATTCGTTTCAACTTAACCTTACTCAAGGTAAATAGAAAGACCTATGCCGATTTAGCATCATCAAAAGTGCCTAGCTTGATCCGGACTAATCGAAATTCATCCACTCACATAAGTACAATACCGAGAGCACATAAAGAAGTCTGCTTCTTAAGTGCTCAATCCTTTTCCAGCTGTTATTTTTATCCATTGAGTTATAACTACAACAAAAGGCACAGAATATTCTCATAATCCTGCAACAGATTCCACATAGGCAGGCTCATATTGTTATTTCTATGTTGCCCACCCCCCCGCCGGCTAACTGGAGAAAATTGGCCCCCACCCTGCTTGCTCAATTCAATGACAAATGAAAGACCGAATGATATTCCAAAAGCAACAATACTCAAATATAAGCCTTGCAAAAGCAAACTGTTCGTTGGCCCAACACAAAGGAGGAATTGACTAAAGCTCCCCAAAGCCATCATTGGTCACAACTATGCAATACAGAGTGAGTAGGTACTACCTTTAGTTGTCCACTTGTTGTTCGATTATCCTTTGATAATTCATTATCATCTTATTCTCTTTCCGTCAGAATGGTATACCTATTCGCAATTGAGATAGTTTTGCTCGGAGGAAATATTTTCTTTATTCAATCTATTTTCCTGCAAATTCAGAAGATCTGACCCTGAAACTAGAATACGTAACGGTTAACAAGAACAAAAAAATCCAATGCCATCGGACCGACGACGAACGATGACCGACGTCACGACGGACGTCGTCAGGTAGAGGGAGTACAGTGTCCGTAAAAACGTGCCCAGAGGACAACTTTTGTTAATAAATTAAATCAAAATGTTTATTATCACAATGTGGTCAGCATGAAATGCTAAGTGTACCATGAGATGTCCTGCTGCTGCTGCTATCCTGCTAAGATGAAAGCAACAACAAAAGGATTCTCAACGAAGTGAAAGTTTTTGCCTCTCTACTGTGCTCTACACTGTGCTTTCTGGTTCACCATTTCTTTTTCTGTCATTTCCAAAAGAAACCCACTGACTTAGTTTCACGTGCTTATTTCGCTTTGGGTGGTGAGACAGTTTGTTGTCGTTGTTGGTGTTCTTGTTGTTGTTTGCGGAGAGGATCAGAAAGGATAATTTCTTTGTGCGCCAGGATTATGTAGATGTTACTGTCGTTAATGAGAAATTTTACTTGTGCTTTTGAATAATAATATTAATGATGTTTTTTAAGGACGACAACGATGCGATGGTTGAGGTGAATAAAAGAAAAATAATTTCCATTTCCAATGGTTTTGGTAGAGGTACCTTTTTTGGGAAGGTACCTTTCTAACTAAATTTGTAGCTGTTTGTTAGATAAGTAGGTATTGAATAAAGCGAATATTGCAGAAAAGGAAAAAAATTATGTTTCGTTAAGTAAGGGGCTTGAAATTTAATAATGAATAATGAATGGAAAGAGAAATTAGTTGGTAACTTTAGCTTTTTTGTATGAATTTTATCTATACAAATCCATTCACCTATTTTGGACGCAAAACTATTCCTAGAGCAAACATATGAAAGTAAATGCCAAAGTTTAACACAAATTTTTGCAGAAATCAGCAACATCAAGCTGATAAGTACAATTATCGGATATTCCAACAAGGACTTGAAAACTTTTTGTTTTAAGTAATTTATTTTTTTATTTGTTTAAAATTTGATATTTGTTTGTTAAAAATTTCGCTCGATTATAAGTTCCTGTAGCGCAATATGCATTCACTGTGTAGTTGCACAGTCTCAACATCTCCCAATATTCAATATATCGAACTAACCTATCGATAGGTTGGTAGATGCACTTGTGACGGTAGTCCTTTGGATACCTTCCTCAAAATAAAAACACCTGATAGTATACAAGAAAACACCGCTGTTAGAGGCTCATAGTGACGCTCTCCTAGAACCATCCTGATTCGTATACATACAGCGAGGCACAGTGCCCCGTGAGGACTCCCGTAAAACTCGGATATCCTTACGATTAAGCCCTATCATGAATTCTGATCTATATTTGTTAACCGCTGGCGATGGGTCAAAGACCAATGTCTGCATGCTTCAAGTTGTGTCAAACGTAGGTTAGTTCTACTCAAGGACTCAATTTCAATTTTTTCGTGCAATGAAGCTAAGCGGTGGCCTAATTTCTTTGAGTGACAGTGATGCGTTCGTCCTGCGAGTTTGTCCGTTTCCCGTGATATCAGCGTGCCCAGGAACCCGCAACCCGTCCAGCCTGTTTTAGAATACCGTAGGCCTGTGTGGTATCCTGGGTAAGAATCTGGGATATTAAGAATTGAAAGCATACAGAAGCAGTTTCTCCTTTTTGCATTGCGTGATGTACCGTGGAACCCAGAAATTCGACTTCCTCCCTATACAAGCCGCTTATTGTTACTAAATCTTCAAACTTTGGAAAAAAGAAGAGAAATATCTAAAGCTAGTTTTGTGTTCTGACTGATTTTTATACCAGAGTACGTCTAGATGTAATGATAGTAGCAAGGGACCTATAAACAACCCAACGAGCGATTTCAATATACATAATCATATGCTGGATTTTAACCTTACAAAAGATAAAGTTAAAGTTATAGTAAGAAAAATGTAACATGTTTGGTACGTAATATGTCAACTTTGAATAACTGTGACTAAATGTTTGAAAAAATAAATAAGAAAATAAATAATATCTCTAACGACTTCCTACATTGATTCACAGCTCTTGATTTTACCACATCCGACTGCAAGACCTTTATGGCCGCTTGGCTGTCAGAGTGGATGGTGATGGTCTTGTCTGCAAAGGAGTGCCTTTTCAGTTCCTCGGCAGCTAGGATAATGGCAGCTATTTCCGCCTACAAAACATTACAGTCGTCGTTAATTCTAAAGGGTTTTATTAATCTTAGTTATTCCCGCGCCTGTACCGACATTCATTTTGTAACCGTCGGTGTATATGGCGATCTCATCATCTGTTGCAACTAACTTCTAGCCCTATTCGCTTCTTTCTGGTGTTCTGGTATTGAATCCCATGTTGTAAGCGAATGTAGAGGGTAGATAATCTGTTGTGTGTGCCTACAGATGTGCACCAAAGAGACTCTACCGAGGAGTGTCCGTACGGTTTATGTATCCAGAGTCTAACTGCCGTTTTTACCGCCTTTCTGCTGTAGTATATGTCTAGCGGCGTGAGGTTAAACAGTACCTCCAAAGATGCAGTTGGCCCTTAGGGACCCTGTTATACCCCTGAAAGCCGCCCTTTGGACCTTTGTGAATTGGGAGAGAAGGTATTTCTTCTCCGCAGCCTTTCACCATACAATCGCGCTGTATGTTAGGATGGGTCTTACAACCGCTGTATACAGCCAGTGTACCATCCGTGATTTAATTTAATATTCTGCGACAGGCCCGCCGGTTTGACACGGTCTTTTATATTATCTCCCTAGTGAAGTTTGGAGTCTAGGATAACGCCCGGGTATTTTGGTGAACCGAAAATGGTAAGAGCAATTCCTCCCATTTTCAGTGTCCTGAAGGTTGGAATTCTCCTTTTCCTGGTATGGGCCATATCGCAATGAAGTGCAACACTTCCTCTCTTTCCTTGAGAACGCACAGGTCCCATAAAATCAGAAGAAGATTCGAAGAAATTCGCTTCTTATTTTGACAATGGTACTTATTTTATCCACCTGGTAGCTATTGAAAAAAATCGTCCTTTCCCGTAGATATTGATTCATCTTGCTGTAGTAAGCTCTATATTGGATTGGATGACTGAGCTTCATTTACAAGTTCGTCATAAATTCTCTGACTAGTTTTCTTAAATAGCTTGCTTGTAACTTGTTTAAGTGATTCCTGTCGGTCGCTTGGCGTGGGAGTGAAGCTAGTATTTTCCAATATTTTCGAGATAGCTATATAGAGATTATAGGCCCATCAGTAAGCTATGAACAATACCGAAGCTTTTCGAGAAACTGGTAATAGCAACCTCGGGTATTCCACAGAGAAGCCATTTGGGCTCGTTATTATTTTCACTATATGTCAACGATATTACTCAACTACTTAAAGTAGGCTCTTGTATTATTTTTGCTGATGATTTGAAAATGTTTTAAAAAATGTCCGTTCCTACGCTGCTAACGGTGTAATAATTTGTCGGGGATTTGAGGTTAAGTACCTCGGTGTAATTTTTGAAACGTCTTTAAATTTTAACTTGAACATCGACCGTGTAGTGTAATAAATTCTTATTCGCTATTGGCTTTTATAACTACTTATTTGTTCTTAAGACGCTCTAATGCACTTTAGCACGATCTAGATTAGAATACTGCTGTATAGTCTGTGACCCCTGGTATGAGGTCCAGAAATCGTTTACCCGCCCTGCACTCCGCAAAATTAACTCAGCTTCTGAGCTACCACCATACAAAACTCGTTGTCTATTCCTTGATCTAAGAACTCTTATTATCAGAAGGAAAATACAGTCTACGATGTTTTTGAATGACATTATTTCTAACAGAATAAAGTGCTCCAAACTGCCTTTTTCTTAACCGTTCTACGCGCCCACTAGAAGATCAGAGGATCAAGAAGATCAGAATCAGAGAATGGGAAAGAGATGTAAGCTCTAATTTATGGCTTAAACGATATCCTTTTCTTTTCTAAACATCCATCTAAAAATGTATTGCACATTGCAGGGAAGTTTGATTCTAGCTCCTGATGGCTCTATCGTCAGCAACGAATTAGTCCCTTCGAATTTATTTCGAGCAGATAATCTAGAAGAGCAAGGACTTGAGACGCTTCCTTGGAGCTCACCGACTTTACTGAGGCTTACTTTCTTGTTGATGCTCCTTCTTACACGTCCATTATCATCCTTATATAAGTTCTAGAAACCCCTCATTTATGTCGGCGCAAATCCTTTGTGATCCATATACTTTTGATGCATATAGACCAAGTCAACATCCGGTCCTGAAAATTAGGTCAGAAATTCACGGAAAATGCTTTTCTCACAATCATATAAAAAAAGTCGAGAAAAACACGACTTTATCATCCTCCTTCTGCTTTTTTCATCTGAGCAAGCAAACTGATTTAAATGTTTCTGTTGACATTCTTTTAATTAACACAATGGATCCTTTTTGCGAAATTAAACATTATCCTGTTGGCAAAATTGAAAGGATGTTGTGTTTATTTTAAGCGAAACAGTGGACAAGCACAATTTCAAATATTACTCTGTCGCTGCTCCAAACAAAAAAAAAGACAACACCGAGAGATGTATATATTTTTGAGCCCCCATAATTAACAATTCCATAAAGACTCGATTGACCATATATTTTTACATATATATTACTTCATTTAGTGTTTATTTTTTTACATCATGTACTATAGTAAAAATTTGTATTTATTTAATTTTAGGTGTAAATACAGCGAGAGAAAGAGAGAGAGAAAGACTGCAACTGTAAGCTCCAACTGAACCTGTCAAAGGATAGTACATAAAATAAAGACCAACTATAACTACGGTGGACGATTTTACTGTTACAATCCAATCGATTTGGCTATTTAATGCTGGGTCCAGCAGAATTCAATTCCATCGACAGAGTCATGTGAGAAACATGACAGCTGCACAGCATTGAATAGAGAGGATAGAGATCCTGGAATAGGAGCGCATGGTGGCGTCGAATAGTGCGCGTTTTTACGTGTGTGCAGTGCAGTCGTGGAGCCTTAATTAAAAAATGCAGGTTTTTAGTTGAAAGGATCAAGGACATACAACTGAATGTTATCAATATGAAAATATATTGCGTTGCAATTTGCTTGTCAGGTAAGAATAGAATTAATATTATTTCGATTTAAATGATTTTATATTATTGTTTTTTGCTGGATTAAGGCTGTTATGTGATTTGCATGCTGGCGTTAAGCCTTAATTAGGCAAATTGTTTGCGTGGTTTTAGCATTGTTAATATGTAGGTATAGAAGAATTCAAATGGAACCAAAAGTGCAGGTCGCGCTTAGACTTACCCCCTATAGATGGATCAGTGTTATATTTTTTTAAGGACTCTTAAAACAACGCCTTACTTTTGCCTTATTCTTCAAATAAACGTATTCAAGAGGAAGAACAGAACTCGCCAAAAGTTTGTGCTTAGAGAGATCAAGTCCTTGGAGCGTTTAGAGTTAAGTTTTGGCCAGATCTGTTTTTTTCTTTGTTTGGCTTGTTCCCCCTCTACCGGAAATTTTTAAAAACATAATACCTATATCACCCTTTTACAGCTGAGAGCGGTTAAGTGGTTCCTTATTTCAAGGGCTAATCAGCCTATTATTCCTAGGAATGTGTCTTTGTCTTGGCAGCCAAAAGTGGTGAATGCTAGACTTCTGCTAGTGGTGAAGGTTATGCAGATTGATCCTAAGGACTTGATTGCAGCTTGACTATCCAAGAAAATGCGAATAATAGTAGCTAATTATTCAGCTTCGAAAATGCTTAATTGACCAAAAAGGAGGATGTAGTGACTAAGGTTTAGGCATGGAAGAATTTATTACAATTGTGTAGTGATTTTTTTGACCACAAAGATGCAGCTGCTTTATGAACAGCTGTGAAGGCCGCTGATTGACTGCTAATATATAGAAAGGTCTCAGGTGAAGCAGAAAATCCAGCGCAGCGGAGAGTGCCGAGCGCAGTTTTCCGCTGATGCATAAACAGAGCACTAAATCGCTGTCAAACAGCGATTTCTCAAAAATGTCTTCTCACAAGAGAAAAGTGCTCCAATGGTTTCTTACGTGTTCGTGAGTCGTTCTTCGGAGAAAGCAAAGCTAATAATATTATTGAAGGAGCGGTAATATCTGAATTTTAGATGTCCTTGAAGGGAGGACTGGTTTGGTTATGAGAGGGTTAACCCCCAGACCCCTCCGAACTGCTCGATTCGTTCGCGTGTTTAGGGCGATCATGAGGCGGCAATATCTACTAACTTTATCCACTTCATCCGCCCTCCGCAATTAAGCATTCAAGCACCAAGTTCAAGTCCATACATAGTATGTTGTGTAATCAGCTCACCGATTGGTTGATCGCCCTTTCGATTTCAGATGTTTCAACATCAATCATATGTGCTTGTTATTATGCTAGGAATACTTGATGAACCGCGTGTAAATTTTCTAAGGTATTCTATAAAGATGGATGATCGCTGGTCTAAGATATTTTGGACCTGCGCCAACTACCTTCACTTCGCTTCATAGCAGCAGAACCTGCAGCAGATCTATACTTCCAGCAATGGGCGGATGTCTTAATTTAGATGTCTTTCCAACTTTAGATGATTTAAAGCCGTCTGGTCCCAGTATGTGACCACGTCGGAACCGCTGGTTCAAGTTGCATCTAATGTTTTTTGTAGTTTTTTTTTCCGCTGCCTTACCTTTTACGAAAGTCTGACAAACAAGCAAATATAAAGTGTTTTTTTTTAGAGGTTGGTTTTTCGAATAGAGATAAAACTGACATTTTGTGGTCAAATCTCTAATGTCATATATGTTCAGTTTGATTTGCCATTTTATCATGAACAGGTTGACAAATGAACAACGCTTGCAAATCGTTTAAATTTATTTCGAAAATAATGGTTCAGTTAGCGAAGTTTACTGCAAGCCCCGTTCAATTGCCGCTGTAGAGCAAAGAGAACCCGAATGAATCGATTCGCCACCGTGGACAGCAATTGGAGCTTTGTCCATCAACTTTATGGAAGATTTTGCGCAAAGCTCTCTTCTTACGACCTTACAAGATCCAGCTTGTGCAAGAATTAAATTCGCGAGACCATGCAATGCGTCATGATTTTGGTGTATGGGCCGAAAATGAGATTTTCATCGCAAAATTTTGTTCAGTGATGAGTCTCATGTTGGGTTGAATGGCTACGTCAACTAGCAAAACTGCCGCATTTGGAGTGAAGATAATCCACATGAGACCCTTAAAACGCCATTATATCCACAAAAACTGACTGCTTGGTGTGCTCTATGGGATGGTGAGTCATTGGGCCATACTTCTTCCGAAATGATGCTGGAGATGCCATGATAACCGTTTAGTTTGTTCCCGAATTGGGTGGCATGAATATAGATGAGATGTGGTTCGAACAAGACGGCGATTCACGAGTATTGGACCTCTAGACTTGTCTTGCAGATGACGGCCAAATTGCATAAGTTATCTGACATCAGCATGTCATCTGGGTGACTCGTTCGTATGACGAATAATGGTCAAATAGCCCATGATCGCACCTTTAGTGCTTCTGAGACTTGGATTTCCTTTTTAAAAAATAGAAAAAAATAAATTATAATTTAAAAAAAACCCTCGTTATTCTGCAGAAGGTCGTTTCTCATTTATTATATGTAGGTGACACGCATTATTATACCCCCGGGGGATATTGAACCTTTACTATCCATGTACATGTCGCAAGACAAGAAACATACCTCTACATCATCGCCATATGCCATAATCACTTAGTATGGAGATAGAGCGAAAAATTGCTCTGTCGTCTTTAGAAATGTGACTGTTGTAGCGGTCGTTGTTATATTTACATTCGTGTATTATAATTTACTTATTAGTGTTACAATAGGGATATATTATTCCATCAAAATATTCTCAATTAATCCTCTGAATGCGCAATGTAAAGTATTACGTACATTATCTCTATATTGTAGAATCATTACATTCTCTGATGCTGATTTCACTTATCTGTCAAAAACATTTACACTGCCGCAAGTATTGCATTTATTTAAATTCGCTCCGCAGGCGCCGACTGAGTGTTAAAAAAATTCACTACCGCATTGCAATTGCCTCCGGACCGTTTTTAATTCTAATCCCTTTGGTACACAGGTTCATGTCATCATATACCAAATAAAATCATTAAACTTTTTGTTGAAAAACCAATTAAATGAATAAAAACTTAAACAAATACTTAGCGGAACATTATTCCCGCATTGCGTTATTTTTGCAATAAAAACCTGCTTTATAGTTTCTTTTTTATTGGGTATTGATTTAAGTTTAAAGTGACTTACTCGGCTGACCCAGGAATACTCTTTGTCTTGCCAAGTGGAATGAGCTCGATTTAACCAGCTCAATTTAGATAGTCGCCCTGTCTTCACTTCGCACACACAGGACTAAATATCCGTCGAAAGGGCCCGATATTAATTATTCCTGTTAACTTTCTCGTATACATTAGTACACTAAAGAGAAAGTTGTTGCGATCGTGCGGAAACTTCGAACTCAAACTGAGTATGGGGGATGATATTACGACTATAGAGAAGTGCAAAAAAGTGGGTCCGCCAATGCCGTACGTCGGTCTGTCTGCCTGTCCGGGTATCGTATGGCGAAACGGTTCGACGGATTTGCTTCAAAGTTCTTGGGGTTACATCTAGGGGCATCTTTTTATTTTCCTTTTATCCTCCTTTATCCTTTGAAATAACGGTACCTGCCATACAAATTTTTTTGTGAAAATCACTTATCACTTTTTTTCGAATTTTGATCTTATTTTGTATTAAGGATGCTTAGGATAGGGTCAAAAATTCTGCATACTCAGTTTTTGGAAAAAAATCGATTAACGGTAATTTATAAAACTGGAAATATATCGAAAACTAATAAGGGGATTTTAAAACAAAATTTACAGTTTTGTTTCTACTATTAACATAAACAAATTGTAGGTGTCCTTTTTGAGAAAATCTAATTTTCCAAAACCTAAAGAGTGATTTAAGTACATTTTCTATTCATTTTGCGGTTCAAAAACGCATTTCATGTACAGAGAAAGTTTCATATGACGCAGTCGCATTTATGCTTTCTAATAAAATGACTGTCTTCTTGCTACTGTTTTGTGCTGGAGCACTTGTGCACGTCATAATACCACTGAAGTATGATTCGTATGACGTAACATTCCATCGCCCCATATCCCAAAGGATTATTATGACGGACTCATTTTCTGGGCTGGTTGTTAATCTACAGCGGCGGTCTCGGGTACCTCTTTAATGATGTTGCGGCATTCCCATTCGTGGATGGCAAATGCACAGCGTAAAGGCTTAGGCGCCCCATTGCTAGCTCTAGTTATTGCAATCGTGTTCATGCGAATAAAATTGAACTAAGCTGCTACAAGAAATTGGTTAGAATAAACGCCTTGCATAGATCACCACATTTATTTAAGTTGGCAGCCATAGCGTTGAAGTGTGTATATTTAGCCTTGGAAACATGGTTCTACTTATGACCGTTCTATGCTTAGCAACTAACCCGCCAAAAATTACGATAAATAGATCGTTTGTTCAAATATAATGTTTTCAACGTTCTTAGTTATTTAAGTAAATACACTGAATTGAATTCAAAATCAAGGACTTCCCGTTTGATTAAAACGAAAAATATAAGTCAGCAAAATTGCTTGAGTTTTAAGCAATTTTTTTCTTGAAGAATAACTGGGCTAATAGTTTATCTAAAACAAAATAAAGAACAAAAAAAGGAATTTGAAAATATTGATTGCAGATTTTGGCCCTGTGGGCTAAAGCTCCTAAGCAGCAATCCGACATCAGTACCCAGTTGGCTCCATTCATGTAATTCCGAGACTCCTCTTCTTGTAACAGATTTTTACCAAAGAATGCTCTTCTTACCTCTTCAAGATTGGACAAATTGACAAGAGTGTTGAATGTCTTCATTCACCTGCATAGTACACAGCGTGCAGTTATTCGTTTGGTTTAGAATTATGGTTTAAAAGTACACCTCTTATTTTGAAGATTATTCCAAGGGAAAACATCGCCTCTAAAGAAATTAATATAATTTAGGTTATTATTGAATATTGGGGCGCTGACAAAGATTGTGCACTTTCTATGAAAGCGTTCTTTCGTTATCATTCGTTGTTTCTACAAGATTTTTATTCCATTGGTCGTAGTTCGTAGCATTGAAATCATTATATTTTGCTTTTGCGGAGATGCTTATTGTTGAGAACTTGTTTCCGATTGGCGCATATTGCGGATTTAGCTTTGTTGCGTTTGTTTTTAAGATGCCAATTTTTTGCCAACTTTCCAGAGACATTTTTAAAAACCATAATGTTGTATATAGACGTTGACCACGTGACTCCACAAATTGCAATGTTCAGCGAGTTTGTTAAACATTATCTGCAGTGAATGTGGCGAATTTGCGAGTATTACTATTTCATCATCATACATTATTAGCTTAATTTTTAACGTTGTCGTATACATTAGTATACTAAAGAGAAAGTTATTGCGATCGTGCGGAAATTTCGAACTCAAACTAAGTATGAGGGATGATATAACGACCATAGAGAAGTCTAAAAAAGTGGGTCCACTAATGCAGTCCGTCGGTGCCGGACAGGCTGACAGGTCCGGGCGCCTTATGGCGAAACGGTTCGACGGATTTGTTTCAAAGTTCGTTTATGAGGTTTTTAGTTTTTGCAATATAGTTTGAAATAACGGTACCTGCCATACATTTTTTTTTTGGCGAAATCACTTATCACAAATTTTCTCGAAGATGGTTCCAAGGATTTCGGTCTTGTTTTATACGAAAGACACTTCGGATAGGGTCAAAACTACTGCATTCTCAGTTTTTGGGAAAAAAAAATCGATTAACGGTAATAAAACCGCCAATATCTCGAAAACTAATAAAGGGAACTCCAAAAAAATTAACTGTTTTTTTGTACTATAAACTCGAACAAATTTGCATACTTCGAATTTTGAAATAATTTTTTTTTCATATAACGATTTTTTTAAATTTTAATTAAATTCGATTTCTCAAAAACGGCTTACAGATTTTAATAATTTAATAAACAATAAATGGAGGAGGAATTATATGGTTCCCGAGCGGTGGGAATAAACATTTTTTTTTTCCTTTTTTATTAATTCACTTTGTTATAAACACATATATATATATATATATATACATGTACATGTATATAGTACATATAAGAACTAACTAAAAACCAACTGAACTTAACTGGATTAAAAACCGTCTGAACTTAACTGGATCTAAATTGAAAGTGAATTATTAATTTTATCTGAATCATTCTGTGGGTGTCTCTTATTGTATTATTTTTGATGACGCTGCACCAAGCCACTAACCTGTGGGAAAGGAAATGCAGGTATCGGGTGTTTAAAATTATGCCTGCGCGTGTAGCGCAAAAATGCTTAGGTCTGCGAATAAATGGCTGCGCGTGTACATAACTGCACATGCGGGTTGCGCGTGTTCATAACGGGACATGTGGAATTGGTTTTTGGAAAGAGGGGGTGGAAGGGGACAGCTCCGTTAAGAAGTATTATTGCTAATAGAAAATGGTGGATAATGAGGGGCTTGGAGAGTAGTGGGTGTGTATTTGCTGTCGTTTACCGGTAAAGTTTCCCAGTAGCCTTGCAAAATTTGGATGATAGGCATAGGTTGCAAAGCTTGTCAAATAAGGCATTTCTATTCGTTGTGTCAAAGACTGCCTTGAAGTCAATAAAAAAATCTATAATTGTTAGGGTCTTCTGGATCACCTTTCTTGTAGATGGGCAAAATAAGTGCATCATTTAAGCTGTCGGGGGAGTGCCAGATCTAAAAATAA
This sequence comes from Ferdinandea cuprea, assembly GCA_963576555.1. Taxonomy (NCBI): domain Eukaryota; kingdom Metazoa; phylum Arthropoda; class Insecta; order Diptera; family Syrphidae; genus Ferdinandea; species Ferdinandea cuprea. The sequence goes on along the minus strand of OY754958.1, from coordinate 129,169,783 downwards.
TAAAAAAGTGCGGTATAAAGTTTAACCTTAAACACCAGGGAATTGTTTTGAAAAAAAAATTCTATTGGTGGGCCGTTAGACGCCACTGCTTTACCATCTCTAAATGACTTCAGAACCGATTCTACTTCTATTGAAGAGATTTCTGCATCCAAATCATTATGACGAGTGTGGGGCTTGGCGTACTTCCAAGCCTTTTTCTCATTAATCGAACCAATAGAGACGCATAGTGAAGCCTTAATGATTTCACATTTTGTAATAGATTATCGTTTGGCCATCGCACAACTGTCAGGAGCTCTGATAGCAGTTAGAGCAGCTCTGACAGTTGTCCAATGAAAATCGACAAGAGATGAAAGTCAGAATGCCAGTGTCAAGCACATCAAACAATAAAAGGTCAAAAGACTCTTCGTGTCCAATATGTATTTTTATTGTAGATTTATGATTTATTTTTAACCTTTCATCATAATTTTTACCCTTATTCATGCTGTATTTATTTTCCATTTCAGTTGCTCTTCTATTCACCGCCCTAATTCCACCAACCATGGGTGATGATTGGTCAGCAAGTTGTGCCTCAAATTGCACATGCAAATGGACGAATGGAAAGAAATCGGCCATCTGTAGCTCACTGCAGTTGACAACGATACCCACCACACTAAGCACAGAACTGCAGGTGCTCGTCCTCAACGACAATCACATACCGAATCTGAATCGAGAAGAGTTCACAAATCTGGGACTGCTGAACTTACAACGAATATACCTCAAGAAATCCGACATTCAGTACATTCACAAAGAGACATTCAAAAACCTCAAGATCCTGGTCGAAATCGATTTGAGTGACAACAAAATCGAAATGATCGACAAGGACACATTCATGGGCAACGATCGGCTACGAATTCTGTATCTAAATGGAAATCCTCTGAAGAAGTTGGTGGCGTATCAGTTCCCAATTCTACCGCATCTGCGGACGTTGGATCTGCATGACTGCTTGATAAGTTACATTGACCCGATGGCGCTGGCCAATCTCAATCTGCTGGAGTTTCTCTATTTGAAGAACAATCTTTTGGAGAGCCTCTCGGAGTATGTGTTTCAACACATGACCAACCTTAAGACATTGGTACTGGACGAGAATCCTTGGCAATGCAATTGCAAACTGAGAAAGTTCCGCACCTGGTATGTCCAGAGCAAACTAAACAGTATAAGTCTGACTTGCAAAGGTCCATATCAGCACAAGGACAAGCACTGGGAAGTTATAGAGGAGGCTCAATTCGGCTGTCCACCGCGAGTTGAGATTTTCAGCAACGAAGACGTCCAGAACATCGACATCGGCAGCAATACCACTTTCAGTTGCCTAGTTTATGGCGACCCAATGCCCGAGGTGACGTGGGAGCTGAATGGCAAGATTTTAGACAACGACAATGTCCTCTTCGACCAGGACAATATTGCTAGCGATAAACTCTGGAGCAACCTGACTGTTTTCAATATGACCAGTTTGGATGCGGGCACGTACTCGTGTGCCGCCCAGAATGTTGTGGGTTCTGCGAGCCAGAATATAAGCATTTACTTGACTGAGATCGTGCAGCATGTCCTAGTGAAGACACCGGAGACTTTTTGGTACTTCGGTTTGATTATGGGCACCTTCGGCACCGTCTTCTTGCTAATTCTTATCTCGTTCGTGGTGTGCTTCTGCAAGAGAACCCAGAGGCAACGCCGTCATCCGAGTAAAAATATCAAGGGCAGTGTAAGCTTCAATGATCAGGAGAAGAAGTTGCTCGACCTCAGCATTACCACAACGACTAACGATCGCGGTGACAGCTGTGCGGGTATCGATAACAATGGTCCCGTAATAAATAAAACTGAGTCTGTCATTGGATTCGAGCCAATCGAAATCACGGTCGAGAATCATCATCGGGGAATAGGGCCGCATCACCAGCAAGTGGGAATTCCCATGCAAGGCGGCCCGTCTTCCCACATGACCAGTCGGCAGCAGATGATGTCCGCGGAATCACAGTGCGGAGTCGTAGGAATTTCCAATTCAAATTCAAATCAGATTCCAGAGGAATTCCCCCTCAATGTCGGAGTCTTCCCACCGCCACCAGAATTTTGTTCAAACGTAGTAACCAATCCGGCGTACGGAAACATCTTCATATCTGTGTCGGTGACGCAGGATATGCTCGACAGCTCAGACATCAACATCTATCCGGACCTGTTGAATATACCCAAACGAGTGGTAGACGGGAGCACTGCCAGCAGCAGCAGTGGCAGCAGTTCAACCCAACAGCAAATGCTGCCAGTTAATGTGTCCTCTTTCGCCACACTGCCAAGAAACAATCAGCGGCGGGGTATCCTCAAAAAGGACCCCTCGGTTCAGACGAATTTATATCCGCACGACGAAATTGTTAGCTACCACAACTTGGACACCAGTTACAGCCAAGGGTATAATCAGCAAGAGCACTTACAGCAACAGCAACACCACCAGCATCAAATGCATGCTCTTCATCAGCAACAACAGCAACAACAGCAACAACAACAACAGCTGCAACAACAGCAGCAACAACAGCTGCAGCAGCAGCACTCAGCGGCGGGAGGCAGGTGTAGCAGTAACAGCAATAGCAGTAGTGGCACGGCGACAGGAAGTAGTTGTTCGAGTAATTGTGGCCTCAAGGCACCAACCTGTGTGAATTGCATGAAGGCGCCGCCACCGCCAATGGCTTACGCTAACGATTCGGATGGCACGTCGCTTGCCTGCATAGGGGGTACAATGCGACCGTTGGGAGCGAAGAGCTCAGCTTTGGGCGGTGCTTGTTTGAAATACGACAATATGGGTAGACGGATAACAGCGAGCGGAAATTCAACGCTATCACTCCCCGACGAGGAGCGGCTGGAGAATGAGACTCTGTTTAATGAGGGCGCACCAATGACAATGTTCCCCAAGCAACGTGAACAACAACAACAGCAGCAGGAAAGAGATGCCCAGCAGCTGTGTTCAAATGGTGGGGGAGGAGGTGCAGGCGGTGGAGCATCATCATCATCATCATCATCGAAACAATCGCAGACATGCGGCCAAACTGAATTGCAGGGTGGAAGTGATTTTGTATCACTGTAGTAGTTTAAGAAGACAAGAGTATAATAAACGTAGTGCTATGTAGTAAACGAAACAAAAACAAAAAACAAAAACCAAAAAGAACGGAAGCAAGTTTTCGAGTAAGATTGTAAAATAGTTTTATGTTTCAAATGGAATACGTGGCATGGCGGGCGGGGGAAATAAGTCCGTTGAACTATGTATGTAGATGGGTAATTTTTTGTTTCTTTTCATTTCAAAATGAAATTTGCAAATTGAGCTGCAAAACAAAAGTCTGACGGTGAGGTAGTTTGGTTGGCAGATTGTTTAGATACCGAGAATTCCAGTTGAGTGTAGAATTCTTAAAATACTTTCCAAGAATATATTTTAGACATCTTTACTTTGACGTTGCTTTAAGGGTGTTTTTTGTATTTTTTCTGAGCAAGTTGATTGATTTTGTTGGTAGAAGTTGTTTGCTTTCGAATTTATTTTTGAGTGAATAATTTGTAACAGAAAATTCTGACACAAGGTATGTTGAGTGATGTATCGTTGGGGCTAAGAATGGACTGAGCTGTAGAACAGTATCGTATAAAAGAGGCGGTTAAATGTTTTTCAATTAAAATTTCATTATAATTGTCTTTTCTTTAACAATCAAATATCTATATGTATGAAGGAAATTAATTAAATTCGATTCGTTGTACCTTGAACTTTTGAAAATAAATGGTTTTAGTCTTGGCTTCGCAGTAGCGCATTTTGTCACTCGAATTTTAAAAGACCTTGCTGATTGATTGGGCTCTAGCTCATGGATTGCTTGGATGATATTGGCCCTAAGTGTTTGAATTGTTTCCAGATTGAACTACACGGTTCCCACCCAAAAAAAACCAAAGGGAGTAAATGGCAGCTCCGAGGCGGCCAATTCACATCGTCAAGATGGCTATGAACACGATTTGGGAATTTGGTACCCAAAAGATCGATTGTGGCATGGGCTGTGTGCCATGGAGCGCCATCTTGCATAAACCAGAGGTCGTTCAAATCCAATTTTTCAATTTCAATAAAAAAAGTGGGTTAAGTGGAAGTGGAAACGTTGTTCCCAGCCTCAACTTCGAAGAAAAATGGTCCAATAATGCCTGAGTCTCACACTCTCGACTACAGCAGCCACATTCTCCTATTGCGCACAACGTACGACGACGGGAAGGATGAGTATTACCCACTAGCATACCAGTCGCACTAACTTCTTGTTCAAACATGAGTACAGCAGGCGCGGTGGGTGTTTCATTTCGGCCAAAACTTCTTTTCAAAAAACTCAATGTTTGGGATTCACCAGCATTCACTTTGGAAAAAAGTTTTCAATATTTCTCAACGCTGTTCAAGCGTAAAGGGACTGATTTCACTGACACTGACTTTCTATCAAGATTTCGAACGGGAAACAGCTTTCGGTGTATTTTGACACCTATGATTAAAAAAGATTACCCGAAAGAGCCTTAGAAAAACTATAGGACGATGCGTTCTTTTTTGGCAAAAAATTGTTTTCAACGACGAAACTCATTAATTTCTGGTTAAATGCGGATGCTAATAATCAAAACCATCAAATTTGGTCCGATGAGCAACCTCACGCAATAAAAGAACGTTAAGTGATTGGGTTTTATTTTTTAATTAACAAAAATACACGAGATGAACCTGGTAAATCATGAAATTTTAGGCCTTTACTATGGTATGGATATATGTTGTTGAAAGATTTGACGCTCTCAGGGATTATTATCAGCCTTTTTTGGGCCAAAACATCCATAGCGTCAGTCCACAAAAGTGAAGTTTTACGTGCACAACATACCTCATATGGACATGATCTTGCATCATGCAGACATTTAAAGCTGTTGATCGATGGTCCGAACCAGTAGATCCAAATATCTGCTTGGACTGAAAAGAAGTGACTTAAGATTCTTAACTGGACTAATCACCGATTTTTGAGAAAGGTCCTGGCAGTATACCTCAGTTCTCCCAACTCTTTCCCAGTTACCGTGCTTTCTTTTCGACAGTTCTTCCCCATGCAGTCCTAGGACCGCCGCATATTCTGCCATACTGAGCTAGCGGGTTTCATTGCATCCCGCGGTTAGCTATGGACCTGTCACATTTTTGGAATGTGTGACCAATCCACTTTCGTCACTATAAAGTTGTGTAGGTTCATGGCCCGTTGTCTAGTAAAGCTATTTTTGTATAGGCAACTATTAACGAACTTTTGGGGCTTCCTCGTGATACAGCAGCACGGATTCAAAGGTTGAACAGAACAGCCATAGCTTGGTGTTTAAGCTAAATGCATTACTATGCCAAATGTGGATAGCAACCCCAAATGCTGATTTTGGCTGGCTATATCCAGTTAGGTTCCGCAATCCGTTGAGGCAATTCTCCAAGATATTGGAAACACTCTACTCTCCCAACCGGTTGTCCAGCAATGTATATTGTATGAGTCAATGAGTTCGGTCTTAGGCGAATCGTTTTTGTTTTTGCCGAACTAATTGTCGGTCGAAGGTCCATTATTCTATGAGATAGCAAGCACACATCGTCAGCGTAGTTAATAAAGGTGCATTGAGCATATCGCTAATCACCGATAAAAACAATATTGGTGTCAGAATGCAGCCTTGCCAAACCCCACTGAGCATTTAACGAACCCCCCAGCGAACTTTCTAGATTCAAGGGCTGAGGCGTTAGACCACTTACATAAAATATAGACTCTATGTCTCAACATATTAACGGGTTAGTCAATAAATATAAAACATACAATCCCGTGGCGCACTTAATTCACGCCATCAGGACGCCGTCATATATTTATATTTTATTTTCTGAACAATGTCTCCCAACAAAAAACAAATTATCAAAAACCTCTTTGCCACTATTCCATTATTATCTATAATTTTGTATTAAAATTTATAAAATAAGTAGGTACATAGAAAAAAAAACAAACCTTATACTCTATTCAATTAAAAGATCAAAAATTGCACTTAAAAAAAAACAAGAAAATCGAATACTGAAAAAGCTGTACATTTTTAACTAGTGATAGAAAATGCAAATACATATTATTAAATAAAGAAATAAAAAAATAAGTTGAAATTGAAAAAATAAATGTATCATTAATGTAATTACATCAAGTAGATAGTATCAATAAAAAAAACCAATCAAATAATTAGTAAAAAAAAATAACAGCAAGGATATCTGAGAGGGATTCACGAGGTTAAAAATATAGAAGAAGGCCGATTTAAACATAAACAAAAAATTGCAAAAGAAATTAAATTGTTTTGTTTGTTTGTTACTTTATTTGATTCAAGAGTATTAGTACCTGTTAAATAAGAAAATTAAAAATATATTTAGAAAAGAAAATGAAAATTTATTACAAATCAAAATCTAACAATGTCCAAGTAATTTTAGAAAACAAAAAAAACAAAATATATACAAAATTTTAATAATTAGATAAATGTCTATAGGAATTGTTTTATAAATATTTAATTTTTCTATTCATTATATTAATTTTGACATGAAATAAAGAAAAGTACGTTAACATCTAAATTTATTATTTGCCTTCAGAAAATTAATTTATTATTTTTTACGCTTTCTTCAAACAAAATATATAATGTGAAAAATCTCTCTGTCCTTAGTAAAGTTTTTCACAGTGAAATTTTGCGTGCTAATGTTTGTATAGTGTAAGTTAGACAATTTGGTTTTAATATTGCAAACTTTTTTTTTGTAAAGACAAGAAGTGCAGCAGTTTTATAATATTATTTGTTGTAAAGATATTTTTTTTCCAATTTCCAATTGTTTTGCAATTGTATGAAAAGGAAGGTTAGGGTAGGTTATGTTAGATGGGCTGGAAAGTCTCTTAACCCCTGAACAGTCTCCTACCTGTCACAATTGTGGATCCATTGTGATACCGTTCAGTGGGGGATACGCCGGTGTTGTGGCCTTCTTTGTGGTTCCTTCCCTCTGCCCGTGGCTACTCAATTCTATCAAGCCATCCTGAAGTCTCCAGAAAACTGTAAAGATTAGAGGGAAAGGAGAGAGAGAGAGAGAGACATCTGACAATTTCTGCATGTCTTGGAAGAGGAAATTCAACGGAAGTGCCTGGCCACGATCCATTTCGGATCTTTTTCTTGCTATCTTATCGGCCATCTCATTGCTGGTTATGTAAATGTGCTCAGTCACCCTTGCAGACACATATCTTGTACTGTGAAGATTAACTGCCTTCGGTAGGTAGGTAGGTTGGTGGATGCCATTGTGACGGTAGTCACTGCTTAGAATAGCAAGTTAGGTCCATTGGGTACCTTCCTCAAAACAAAACTACCTGAAAGTTCTTGTATACTGTTAGAGGCCACTGTTAAAGGCTCTAAGTGTCGCTCTCATAGAACAATACTGATTTGTATACAAATCTAAGAAGGTCTTTTCGCTCGACCTTTATATCGAAGATAGGGATCATAAGCCTTATGCTATTTACGTCCGGGCATTCGCATCAAAGTTGACGAAAAGATTCAATTTCTTCAAAATACCTGCATCTTCTGAAAAATTCGTTGTGCATTATGCCCAGCCGTTCTGCATGCAGACTCACAGCATAGGGTACCCGTGAGGACTCCCGTTAATACTTGGATATTCTTACGGTTTAGCCCGATCATGAATTCAGTTCTGTGTTTGTTAACCGCTGGCCATAGCTTTTTGGTATATCTATACGCGTCGATGTTTTCGTGCAATGAAGCTAAGCGGTGTGCTTCTTTCTTCGAGTGCCAGTGATGCCTTCATCTTCGAACCCGATCTTGCTAGCTTGTCCGCTTCTTCGTTTTCCGGAACATCCGGAATATCCGGAAAATATTCTTCGTTTTCTGAGTTGTTGGACCATATTTCGTCTAACGACTTCCTGAATTGATCCTCACACCTCTTGATTTCACCATTTCAAATACATGGCCGCTCGGCTGTCACACTAGATGGTTATGGTCTTGTCTGCAAAGCAGTGCCTTTTCAGTTCCGCGGCAGCCTGGTTAATTTCGCATATTTCCGCCTGCTTTAATAGACGATTAACTGTCAATTAAAATGGTAATATCATAACGTGGTATTGCCGACATTGATATAGCCTTTAAGATTGCAAGAACCTCAGCTTGGAAAACACTTCTATGATCAAGGATACTCAACTCCTCTGAGAATAGACTGGCACCCATTCCATGATCCATCTGTGTTTATGGATTTAGATTTAATTTTTTTTTTGTTTATTTGTCTGAAGACCCTTGAAAGGAATTTTTTTTAAAGGAAGATGTCATGGTTTTGTCATTTGTATGTATAACACTGACGCAATTTGTACGCCCACGTTTTCTATTCAAAATCTTATATGACTTTCTGAGAACCTTAAAACTTGGTGCTTTCCTCTTTAAAACAATCCCAGCATATCTGCGGAAAACTTGATATTATGTATCTCTCAGATATAAAACTAATTACGCCAAACAAACATTTACATGCTATTTTTCAGTATAAAGTAATACAAAAAAGAAAATGTAAATACAAATTAAAAAAAAAAACTCTAGCTGTAGAATATATTAATAATTATTTTAAATAAGAACAAAAATATTTATATCTTAATTCTCAATTCAATTATGTAAAAAGGAAAAGAAAAAATTTCTTAAAAATAGAAAATTCAATAAAAAACAAAACAAAATCAGATGATAATTTTTCCACAAAAAAAAAAGAATAATACTAAACAAAATAAATAAAAAAAAATTTCAATATTAAAATCTTTTAGTGAGCCTTTTTGAATACTTATAATAAAAAAAATATAAGAACTTGACTTTCATTATGTAAATTACAAAGTAAAATCGAAGAAGACATATAGACGGATCAAATACCATTTCAAAACAACAACAAAAAAAATATTTATATATATATATACATATATTATTAACATTATAATTTATTTAGTTACACTTCAAGAATTATTATTGTACATTAAAACAAAAAATTTATGATTAAAATAATATAAAAAAAAACAAAACATTTTGTACTATAGTTAAAATTGAGAAATTGCTAATGAAGATGGAAAAATGAAAAATAAAATGAAAATGGTTAATAAACGTAAATGTTTTTTTTACTTCAATTTAACATTTTGGAAAATTATCAAGGTACGTATTAGTGGACGATTGACATGCGTGTACTTCAACAGTTTAGGTGGTGGAATGCTTCACTTTTATGCATATTAAATTTTCAACAAGACCACAGTTACCCGTCTGGTCCTCATATATAAATATACGCATCGGACTATTGGGTTACGTAAAATATATGAGAGCAAATTGACGACAGCTGAGATGAAAATGCTGTTTATGACAGATGATCGTAAAAGGAGTTTATAGATCTGTTAAAGCGATCACGTAAGGCAAACAGTCGGTATTGTCTTGTTCAATCCATCAAATACCGTCGAACACTCAAGATCAATCGACGTTTCTATTTAATCATGAAAGTAAGAGGGTCTGTCCCATCTCGTGCTTAAAGGTACCTCCGATGAAGTCAAATACATGGGTGTAATCCATAAAAAAAGCTTCTATGGTTCAAACATGTTCAATCGAAAACCGATAAAGCACTGTCGAATTTCTGGCAGTGTAGCGACGCTTTGGACAAGCGAAAGTGTCCTTCGGATCTATAGGGACATGATTAGACGATTCCTCTCTTACGAATCGGTTGTTTGGTGAAACAAGCTTTTGCGGAAACGTGTAACTGCTTCTTTTGCCAAACTTCAAAGAATGGCATGTCTCGGCTGCACAGGGGCTTTCCCTAGCATGCCGGGTTCTGCTCTATATGCTTTGGGGGAATCTTCCCCCCTCGATTTATATGCGTGGGTTGTACGCTGAAAACCATCTTTCGCTTAAGGAGAGGTGGCTTTTGGTACCATGCGCACTGGAATAATGAAGAACTTGCTCGAGAATTAGCCTTTGACCCCTTTCTTGCGGATATGCCGTCTGATGCAATGACACCAGAAATTCTAAAATTCACGGATGGCGCCAAGACCGGATAGTGTCTGGTGCTGGAGTTTTTGTGGATCACGATAACATAAGACTTTACTATCCCTTGGGAAAACATGCATCTGTTTTCCAAGCGAAGAATTTTGCAATCCTAATGGTTATGCGCTATATTGTGGACATACAACAGGTGGAGGGCTAGAGGCATTTGAATTTGAAGTGATAGCCAAGCTGCATTAAAAACACTGCTAAACCCTCTTGCATCGTCAAAGTTAGTGCTAGACTTCAAGCTTTATCTGAATTTGGTCGGAAGACTGAACACTGTGAATCTTGTCTGGGTACCAGGTCACACTGGCATCCAAGGAAATGAGATCAAGGTCTGCATCTTTTCTTCCATCTCTGAGGAGAATCGACTGCAGCCTGCTGGAGGCGTCCTTTCGGGCCACCAAGCTTTTGCTAAACACTTTAATGTGTTGGGCATAAGCGATACCATTACCTGTCCTTCTTGCGGTGAGGAGGTTGACTCTCCTTCCCTGCTTTCTTCGAAAGACGGGAAAACTAAGTACATTAATAAAAGGTGTCTAAATGGTAGTACAATGGACTTGTAGTTGTGTCGAGCTCTCGATCGGATAGTAGCAACCTTCGACAAAAAAACAAAAAAAGGGGCCTTAAAACGTCTGGCTCACCCCATATTTCCTCTAAAAATAATGTACACATTGGGGATACAGCTTTAGGCTCGATTAAGAACTCCTGATGAACTCATTCCACCAGTTCTGGATGCCGTATCATCGGATGCTGGACTGACGGTAAGTACGGTAGGTGCGTTAATATTGCGGTATTATGAAGGAAAAATTGCAAACGGGGAAGAAGTTACAACCGCGAACTCTATGAGTTGTTCAAAAGCTGTAGTCCAAAATGCCAAAACACACCGACTACATTGGCTCGGCTTCATTCAATGAATAGTCAATGGTATTACATAAAAAATTATTTTCCAATCGCAGTCCCAATGTTCAAGATAAAAGGAAGAGAAGATGAATTACCATATCAAATAGCTGCTTCTTCGGTTCGTCAGTTTGTTATCATCAAATTTTGGGTCATCATATCAGTTATGTCGTCCGCATTGAGCATTGAGTGTTGGGTGACCCCAGAATTGCGAATTTATAGATCTTTTACACTCCCCTAAGAAAATTAAGGCTATCATCATGCGAATGATTTAGGACTCGAAGGAACCTTAATATCGATGAGTTCTTGATGTCTTGAGGCACTGTACAAATTATTTGACCCTTCTTGGGGAATTGCTAAACATTTATATAGGAAGTTTTTCTCCTTCGACGCAAAGCTTGGATATGGAGCTTTTGCCAATTTTAAGATGTTGTTTCCTTAGTTCGATAGCTTGACGCATCCCCTGAATGAAGTTTTAATTTTGGAGTTGCATATTGAGTTCCCAGGTGTTCCCAGCCATGGTGCACGAGCTTATCTTTCCTTCGAATTTTTCGTAGCCCTGGTATCATACTAATGTCACATTTTTATGAGCAAGTTTGAGTGCTGATAACTTGTATATACATACTAATGTCTTCTGATATTTCACCATAAGAATTCTTTAGCACAGAGTTCCACTCCATAGACTTCGGTACTCAGATTTTTTCATTATAACAGTAAATGACGGCCACCATACCAGTTAACATTTTAGAACCATCCGTATGCCTTTCTGAGAGGGTGTCAGCTAGCCCTGGACCGTGTTCTATAGAGACCGGTTGGAATGGGTAGAATATATATTTGTTTTTTTTTTGTTAAATTTAATACAATAAAACAAAATTTCATCTATGGGGCATAAAGGGCAATGCTTCGCCCCAAGCGAACTTTGGCATTCCTTTATTTTTTTCCAATTTAATAAAAAACCGAAATGAAATCTCTTTCAACGAAGTTGTTTTCAACGCGTTTGTCCGGGGACGTTCCCATAACATTAAGGATAATACTGTTCGATTTAGTTTCATTTACTCAAAAAATTTCAGTGTTAGCGGGTGTTACAAACTATGTGTCATAATTAATAAGCCCTAAGGATTGAGTATAACAAGTACTTTTCGCACTTCAAAATCGTAGCAGTAACCGGACAGCTATACAATTTTTTTTTGTTAATATTAATTAATCGATTATGCTGGAGGCAAATGTGTTTTCATCGGCAATTACCTGTACCGAAAAAAATTGCAATCAACAAATTAACATCACTTGATTAAACACCCATCACAAGCTATTATAATTTGAAATTTAATATTTTTTCCAATAAGCGCCGAGAAAGAAAACAACATCCACAATAATAGGATTTGTCGTAAAAATGTCCTCATGACTGAACGCAAATATTTGCTTTTTGCTATTTGCTATTTGCTTCCCACCTGGATGGATGTGGACAAGCCATTCGTTCACAAAAAATAAAAATAAATATTTATCTGTGTACCATTTGATGACCACCGACCGCACAGTTTGTGTGCTGTGCGAACAAACACAATCGCAGTAAGGACACGGAGCCAGATACAGAGAGACAAAACATTTCCATAATCTGATGCGATGACTTCATAAAATGTGAGAAAATGAATATCATAATCTAGATATGCATCCATAAACAGGACATTCACGGTGTGCACGTGCTTCACGGTCAGATTGCCAGGACCGTTGCTCTCATTGCTTGACCCAGCAATGGGCTATGTAATCGAAAGGAATTCTCAGTCGCATCCACTTCACTTGGGAGTAGAGATTTTCATATTCCAATGGAATTCTGTGCAGGAATTTCGTATCAGCTTTATTCCTTCGTTTCGTTCTGTGTCGAACTGGCAACGTCGCGTCGGTCGTCCGTTGCGTTGTCGTCATCGTTTTTATTAGTTCTGAACTCAGTCATGCACACAGTGAGTGGTCAAGTTATCTTGTCCAACAATGGCCTGAAAGTGGAAAGGAAGCTGGCCATTACCAAGATGAAGGAAGACAGTGCCACTTAAGATGGGCAATAATATTGTGAAACGACTGGACAAGTGGACATCATTTTCACAGTGGTGACGTGTAAGTATAGTGCCCCCTGAACTGAGTGTGTGTAGTGCACAATTCAATGTGCGTTTGGTTATTGAAGTGTTTGCTCAGCTAGTTGGTTGGGTGTAAATTGGTAGGTAGTATGTGCTGTTGTAGTCGAGTGGTAATTGGTTTAAGGACTGAGATGATGAAGTTGGTTTTTTTTTTCCAGAGAAAGATTGAATTCACCTCAAAGAAAGGATACACATTGCCAAATAGACAAATATTAGTAGTAAATTGCTTCCATAGCAAACTAACGGACATAAATATATATATATATATATTTTTTTTTTTAATTTCCAACAAAGAAAACGAACGTATTTAGTGTTAAGAGTGGTTAAAAGTGCAAAATTAAGGTGACTATAAAGATAAAGTTAAATAGCGCACATATTAAGAAATAAAGGAATGTTCGATGACACAATTGCGAATTCCTGAAGCCATTATGGTGGAAATATCTATAAGATAAATATATTGCAGCTGTATACCAACCAATAAGTTTTTTAAATTCACTCATGTAGCTCCAAATATGTAAGTAGTTCAGATCAGGAACCTTAATATTTCACAGCTTTCTAGGCGACATGGAATTCAATTCCAGCGATGCAAGTGCGATTATAGTTGGAGTGTGGAGTTGCAAATTGAATGAGCTTAACATACGTTGCCATTCCAGTTCAATGCAATGATGATGGACGTTAGCCCGGAGACAAATATGAAAAGAAGAGGGCTCTGTCATTAGCAATCGATGGATTAAGAAGTAATAGATCAGTAAATAATTGTAAAGGTGATCAAGCGCAATGATTTTACGTCTACCACAATGGTGAAACAAATGGTTCCACTTTTCATTAAATCACCAGTGGACCTGTAGGTTCGTAAATGGAAGAGTAAAACTAGTTTAGGACTGCGCAGTAAGCAGATTAGCATTATATGAATAGCTGAGAGTGCCTGCTGTGATGTTATTAGGTGTCTGCATAGTTGACAGAACCGAATTCTGAATAACATATATATTTTCTGTATATAATGGGTGATTTTTTAAGCTTGGTTTTTTTAAAAATCGAATAAAACACTCAAATTTGCATCAAATAGTCAAAATTTGTATTGTAATCGATAAATAGGCCCTTGCCGTTTACGTTTTAAAGACAACTTCATGTTGTCGCGGCTCCGTTTCAAATGGTCAACTCGGAAGGTTCAATTATGCATCAATTTTTCGACCATTTCGGCCAGTATTCCAAGAATTACGCGTGTTATGTTATGCTGTAAGGCTTCAATTGTGTTCGGCTTGTCCACATAGACTAACGAATTTACATAACCCCGCAAGAAATAATCATGAGGCATTAAATCGCATGATCTTGGTTCCATTGTTTCACGAGCTGTGTGGCATGTGGCACCATATTGATGAAACCGCATGTCAACTAAGTTCAACTCAGCCAACTGGGGTAAAAAACGTCGCTTATCATGGCTCGATGTCGTTCTCTGTTGACGGTAACGTTTCTTCCAAAGTCTTCTTTGAAGAAAAATGGTCCGATGATGCCACCAGCCCATAAGCCACAACAAACTGTCATTTTTTCGGGATGCATTCGTAATTCTTTTATGTCATGTGGCTGTTCATCACTTATTTACGTATCCGTTAAGCCAGAAATGAGCTTCATCGCTGAACACAATTTTTTCAATAAAACCGCGGATTTTCAAATTTTTCACAGAGATCGAATTTTGATAATTAATTTCAATAATTTGCAATCGTTGCTCGTTTGTAAGTCTTTCCATGATTAAATGGCAGACTATACTGAAAACGTTTCACTTTGACAGATGACGTTTGGACACTATTACTAACCAGTGCTACCAACCTGAAAAACTTAACTCTTAAAAATCACAAAACCATGAAAGTGATTTTAATAAATTCTGTTTGTGATCAAAATGTCTCCATTCATCCAAAAACTCATTTCATGTAGCGAGAAAGTTTCGTAAGCGTATGAAAGTTGTGTTGTTAAGGTAAGGTCTGTCTCCAATTTCTATCCTAGTCACCGTGGATTAAAGGAAAGCTTTACTTTGGTGTACCCATGATGTTAGGGAACCGCGGATTGGTTTCTTTTTGCTGGTTCTCCCAAAGAACGCGATGGCTATAAGGAAGCGTTGATGTTTTGTGATTGCATAGCTGCTAACCTTGCTTAACCTCACATAAACCAACCTTGACCCTTAACAAAATAAAACCAATTTAAATCTTAAGTTAATGGAATTTGGGGTTAATATGCCGACTATGTAGGCCCCAAACAATTTAAAAAGTTTGTCATAAAAATTCTAGCGGATAATAATTGTGATGGTGTTAACAAAAAAAAAAAAAAAAAATTAAAAATTGAAGAAAACCCAAGCATAGAACACTAACCAACTCTCCAAAAACCACAGTTCTGTGTACCCGGAAATAGCTTCTCCATATTTCTTTGAAAAGCGTGAAGGTTTCCCCTTTTGCAATTTTCTTGACTCTGTCTCTTCTGATTTAACCTCAGACCAAACAACATCAACTGTGTCGTCAAAGGAGATATTTAAAAAAATACTTGTAGCTGCCTAAAACGTTTACCTTTTAACTTACAACTTTAAACCATATATAATAAAAGCTTAGTTCCTTGACAACCTTACATTAAAAGTGATTTAATTAAAATTGAACCGAATACTAAAACGGTTTAATTAAAAGAAAAAGTTTATTCATAAAATCCTAAAAGAAAAAAAAACGAAACCAGAAAAAATACTCTATGATGATCTGATCAGAACGCAGTGGTCCAGAAAAAGCCATCGACCATTAATATATCACATACCAACAATTTGATTTACCGGTACGCTCATATTAATCATCAAATGGGGCAGAGAGCGAAGCATTTGCCACTCAAGTATTATCCCGCTATTGATTTGCTCCGCAAATCTTTCATGCTGACACATATCGTCATCTTAGCAACATTGCATAATTCCTCAGTTCCAGTGTCTTCGGCGGGTCCGCTACATCGTGTTATTTTTTTCTGTATATTGTTTTCATTGTTAAGTATGTTACTCAATTTCATTTAAATTACCTTAAGTTAACATTATTCATATTTGTATTTAATTAGTTTTGTAAAAGCATAAATATATATATATTGAAGTGTAAAAAGAATCAAATTTATGAAGAAGTCATTTACATACATATATACTGAAGTGTATAACATAGTGTACCTAAGGTTTACAGCTAGTTCAGGGAATTCTGTTCATCATCGATTTGGATTGAAATCAACGTCATCGTCAGGCCTGCCGAGCGTAAGACTATTTTTTTGTTATTTACTTATATTACTATTCACTTAAATCTATATACTTATTTCTTATTTCTGAATTACTATTATTAACCTTAGATCCGCTATAACTTAAATGATAAATATTAAAACTAACAAATGGTGAAATGAATTGCCATCATATTATATATATATATAATGTTTCCTTATTTCCTTTTGAATTTTGATAACAAAGTTTAACGTAAAATTGAGTTCGTTAATAAATAATGTAAAACGCTGATATGCGATAAAATTTAGTATTTGATTTGGTCGGAACAAATGGTTCAAGTTTGAGTGTAGTGGGGTGACAATAAAAGGGTGCTACTATACGTTTAAGCACATGGTTGGGAGGGCTAGGCTTGAGAACCAGTTACATCAGCGTTCTCAACTCAAAGTTTGGTTCATCATTGCTATTGTTTTTTTTTTATATATAGTCATTCGGGTTACTTTTGTTTTTTTTTCTTCCCATTTAAGTAGTTTAATTTTTTTTTTTGTCATTTAATGAGTGCACGCAATAATTAATTATTTTAATGTGAGATCGGCGAAAGGATGCAAGAACCCCCCCATACGACGAGCTGGCATCAGAGCATCGCTAGGCGTGCACACCGCATCTACCTCCCAGTCTCCCCAGTGGTTCATTACAGTAATTTGGCGCCCAACGTGGGGCCGCAACCAAGGTTGTGAGCCTTCAATATTATGTTTAGTTTTTTATTGATTTCATTTTCCTTATATTTTTAATTTAAAAAAAAAAAAAAAATACGTTTTTGTTAGTTTTTGGAAATACAGGTGTATTGGAATTGATCTTACTGATAACCTGTTCAGCTAAACAAACATAGCATCAGTTTAGAATATTTCGTTTTCTGTTTATGAACTGTAAAATTGTAATAGATATGATTTCGCACATATATAATATATCTATGATGGAATTTCAGCGAATAAGTTTAACGCTAACCATGCTTATATATAATCATCTCACGATTTATTAAGGGAAGTACTGTTGTGTGGAATTATTCATTAGGATTGCTTCTGACGTTTGCCTACAACATTACTATCTTGTTCTTATCTTTATAATTTCTTTAGATTTCTTTTAGTTTTTTTTTCGAAAGTAACAATACAATTTCATGAATCCAAATTTGTTCTTACTTTGAATATTTGTCACCCTCTTATCATTATCGAATCATTTGTAACGGCCAAAGAATCAAACAGTGTACATAATATATATTTCTTTTCGTAAATTTTATAATGCTTTGCTTATAATTTAGTTAGTTAGTAGATTTTCCAATTTCTAATTAAGATTTAATTGATTTCTCGATTTTGCTTTAATTATAAATATGCCTCTTGCTCATAGTAATGAAAATATTGCTCAGGCTGTAGCTGAGGAAGATCTTTGCACCATTTGCAATACTAATATCGTTGACCCAAATAACATGTCCTTAACTCATTGCAACCATAAGTTTCACAATGAGTGCATGTCTACTTGGTTCCAGGATAAAGCAACACTACTTGCAATGTTCTTTGCCAAATAAGCAATTTAGCTTCAGGATTTAGCACAAATCTGAACGATTCAATTCGCTCTCAGACTCAACAAAACCAAAGTACCTCTCGAGGACACGTACCGTCATTTAGAGGAGGTCCAAATACGCGATCGAGAACCGCTCGTTTTAATGCACTTGATTGGTCAATACAAGGTCCAAATGATCTTAATTCGCCAAGGCAAGGACAACAGCATCGTAAAGCTAATACTTCTGCCAATGCATTTTTGCACCTGGACCAAAGTCGTGTTCAAACAATGATAGACAATTCCCTTCATTCCCTCCAACCGCAGACTCTATGTAGTATTAAAAACACAGTAGGTGATATGATTACAGAGTCATTACAAACATTCTTCAATAACATGAATTTGAATAATGCTCGTACATCTGCCGTTCAAGATCAAGTAACTTCTGAAGATTCACCAAATAGAATTAACCAAGAACAAAGTAGTTCAAGTCATCAATTGAATAGGGATAGTCAATTTTCAAATGTATCTCATCAGCCATCCACGATTAAGCCTGAAAAAGTGTCAAACATTATCCTTAACTGGCGATTGAAATTTGATGGTTCCGTGGACACTTTGCCAGTTGATGAGTTTATTTATAGGGTAAACGCCTTAACTTCGCAGTCACTTAGTGGTAATTTTGAAGCGCTCTGTCAGAATTTACATATGCTGTTTGATGGAAAAGCCAAAACTTGGTTCTGGCGTTATATAAAAAACAAAAAGACAAAGAATCATTTGACCAATACCTGGATGAAGTAATGCTATTATCTGATCGATTGCGCTCCCCATTGTCGGAAGAAGAGCTTATTGAAACAATTCTTCGTAATCTTCAAGCCAATGTTCGTTTGGGGTTACTTCATCTCGACATTACTTCAGTTTCGCAGTTACGCAAAGAGTGTCGTAAGCGAGAAACCTTCTTCCATTCTGTTAACCAAAATTCAGTTCCAAGTCGAGGTTTTCAACCCCGACGTTTCATTTCTGAAATCGAAGAGAAAGTGACGTGTAGTCCCCTAGAAGAAATCTCGATTCAGGACGAGGAAACAACACCTAATGCACGAAATTCAATCCAATGTTGGAATTGTGACGGATTAGGCCATAAATATGTTAATTGCACGAAGAACAGACGTGTTTTCTGTTATGGTTGTGGGGCAGTATCTGTTTTTAAACCTAACTGCCGAAAATGTTCGCCCCCGGGAAACTCAAGGGTGGATGCCTCCAACAACACCAGGAGACATCCATTCCACAATGCGCGAAACCATCGCTCGTCTTAAAGGCGAATAGAGATCAAAAGCTCAGATAGTAATACATTTCAAATCATTCCATATCATATAAGAGTAGAGCAGTATAACAAAATTAAGTCAAGAATTTTCTCTCAGAATAAAGCTAAACCTATTCGTCGGTCTACCAGGCGTATACGTACTTTTTGGCAAAATGTAAAATTTAATCGGAAAAAGCTTATCTCTTCAATTATTTCGTGTCCTTCAGATCTCAGACCTTATGCTACAGTCACTATTCTCGGTAAGAACTTTTTAGGACTGTTAGACAGTGGTGCAACGGTCAGCTGCATGGGTTCATCCGCAGCAAATCAAATTTTAGGTTCGAATGTGAAAATTAAGAAATTCAAAAGCTTTGTAAGAACAGCAGACGGTAAACCTCAAAATGTTGTCGGAAGTTTAATATTGGATGTCACTTTTCGCGAAGTTACTCACCCGTTAGAAGTGTATATAATTCCAAATCTTTCTCAAGATTTGTATCTCGGAATTGATTTCTGGAGACTTTTTCAACTTGCCCCGGAAATAATCAGTGAAATTGCCGGTGTAGCGACTGACGCTAACTCCCATTCTCTGTCTAAAATTCAAACACGTAAACTTCAATCTGCTATCCAATCTTTTCCGTCTTTTGAAGAAGAAGGACTAGGTAAAACATCGCTTATCGAACATTCCATCGACGTTAATAACGCCAAACCAATTAAACAGCGGCATTTCCCGATATCTCCTGCTGTAGAGAAGTTGGTGGGGGAAGAAATCGATAGGATGCTTGCACTAGGTGTAATCGAAGAGTCGCATAGTTCGTGGTCATCACCCGTCGTACTGGTACGTAACCCAGGAAAAGTCTGACTTTGTTTAGACTCACGTAAGGTTAACTCTCTTACGGTTAAGGATGCTTATCCGTTACCTCACATTGAGGGAATTTTGAGCAGGCTGCCTAGAGCGGAGTTTATTTTCAGCATAGATTTAAAAGATGCTTTCTGGCAAATCCCGCTGGAGTTGAACTCTCGTGAAAAGACGGCATTTACAGTACCAAACCGACCTCTCTACCAGTTTACTGTGATGCCGTTTGGGCTTTGCAATGCGCCGCAGTCAATGTGTAGGCTTATGGATAAGGTCATTCCACATACCATACGGGAGAGAGTTTTCGTGTATCTAGATGACCTTTTACTAGTTCCCGAAGATTTCGACTCACATATAAAACTTCTTTACGAAGTGGCCTTGCATGTCCGAAAAGCTGGACTTACGGTAAACATCAAAAAGAGTAAGTTCTGTTTGAAGCAAGTAAATTATCTTGGATATATTGTTGGCAATGGATCCTTACAAACTGATCCCGGAAAAATTTCAGCTATAACCGAATACCCAGCTCCAAAGTCTGTGCGGCAGCTCAGACGATTCCTTGGAATGGCGGGTTGATATCGCCGGTTCATAGCTAACTTTGCTACTGTTTCTACACCACTTACAGACCTATTAAAGACATCCAAGAAATTTAGTTGGACAAGTGACGCACAAAAATCATTTGATGAGTTAAAGAAGAAATTGTCATCGGCTCCTTTTCTCTCAACGCCTAATTTTGACAAACCATTTATTGTTCAGTGTGATGCCAGTAAGTGCGGAGTAGGTAGTGTCCTCGCACAAAAGAATGATTCTGGTGACGAAATGCCTATCGCATTTATGTCTCAAAAACTTAACAAAGCGCAGCGCAATTACTCCGTCACTGAACTAGAATGTCTTGCTGCAGTATTGGCTGTAAAGAAGTTTCGTCCGTATATTGAGGGACATAAGTTTACAGTAATAACGGACCATGCTAGCTTGCGATGGCATCAAACCGATTTGAGTGGTCGCTTAGCTCGATGGGCATTAAAATTGCAAGCGTTCGATTTTGATATTCAATACCGAAAAGGAAGTGCGAATGTGGTTCCGGATGCTCTATCGAGAGTTTTTTCGAAAACTTGGATGAACTATCTTGCATTAGTGTCGAACGCTTACAACAAATTGATCTGTCATTTCCGCTTTTGATTCAATAGACTATAATGATTTGAAAAGACAAATTTCTGCAAATCAAAGTAAGTATCCAGACTTACAGGTAATTGATAAATTTATCTACTATCGGACTGACTTTTCCTCAGGGAATTTAGAGCATGAACATCTAATCTGGAAGTTATATATTCCAGTAGAACTAAGAGCAAACGTAATTAGTGATGCTCATGATGCTCCAAGTTCTGCACATGGAGGTATAGCTAAAACAACCGAAAGATTAAGGAGATATTTCTACTGGCCAGGGTTGGTGAAAGATGTCCGCGACTACATTTCATCTTGCGACGTGTGTAAGACCGCGAAACACTCTACAAAAGTAATGAGACCTCCAATGGGTAAACCCCAAGATATCCAACGGATTTTTCAGAAACTATATCTCGATTTTATTGGCCCATTTCCTAGATCCAAAAAGGGAAATATTGGAATTCTTATTGTTTTGGATAGCTTTTCTAAATTTACTTTTCTTCACCCAGTTAAAACCTTCACCTCAAAGACGGTAATTTCATTTCTGACGGAGCACATTTTTGATGTGTTTGGCACTCCAGAAACGGTCTTAACGGATAACGGTAGCCAATTCAAATCCAAACTTTTTGAAACTTTTTTAATAAAACGTGGTATTAATCATCTTTGCACAGCTGTTCACTCTCCTCAATCAAACGCTAGCGAGCGCGTCAATCGCTCTATAAATGCTGCTCTTAGAGCATATATAAAGGAAGACCAGAGAGAGTGGGATGAATATCTAAGTAGCATAAATTGTGCTCTTCGAAATTCGATTCATCAGACCATCAAACATAGTCCGTATTTCGTTGTATTCGGTCAACATATGTTAACGCATGGCTCGGAATATGAACTTCTCCGAAAATTGCAATCTCTTGAAGAACCGTCAATGAAATTAGAAAAGCAGGACAAACTAGTGCTACTCCGGCATTCCATAAGGAAGCATATAAAGAAAGCTTTCGAAAACAATCAGAAAACATATAACCTCCGATGTAAACCAATATCATACAGGGTAGGACAGGAAGTCTTTTACCGAAACTTTTCACAGATTGTTGCGTCTAAGAATTTTAATGCTAAGCTTTCACCAACTCATCGCAAAGGACGGGTTAAGAAACGCTTAGGTTCTTCTTACTATGTCCTAGAAAATTCTGTCGGAAATGTAATTGGCACCTATCATGCCAAAGATTTGCTTCCTTAACACACCATTTTCCAGCTTTGATTTGCTAGTTTAAGGAAATGAAATCTGCTTTGTGATGGTGTTAACAAAAAAAAAAAAAAATTAAAAATTGAAGAAAACCCAAGCATAGAACACTAACCAACTCTCCAAAAACCACAGTTCTGTGTACCCGGAAATAGCTTCGCCATATTTCTTTGAGAAGCGTGAAGGTTTCCCCTTTTGCAATTTTCTTGACTCTGTCTCTTCTGATTTAACCTCAGACCAAACAACATCAACTGTGTCGTCAAAGGAGATATTTAAAAAAATACTTGTAGCTGCCTAAAACGTTTACCTTTTAATTTACAACTTTAAACCATATATAATAAAAGCTTAGTTCCTTGACAACCTTACATTAAAAGTGATTTAATTAAAATTGAACCGAATACTAAAACGGTTTAATTAAAAGAAAAAGTTTATTCATAAAATCCTAAAAGAAAAAAAACGAAACCAGAAAAAATACTCTATGATGATCTGATCAGAACGCAGTGGTCCAGAAAAAGCCATCGACCATTAATATATCACATACCAACAATTTGATTTACCGGTACGCTCATATTAATCATCAAATGGGGCAGAGAGCGAAGCATTTGCCACTCAAGTATTATCCCGCTATTGATTTACTCCGCAAATCTTTTATGCTGACACATATCGTCATCTTAGCAACATTGCATAATTCCTCAGTTCCAATGTCTTCGGCGGGTCCGCTACATCGTGTTATTTTTTTCTGTATATTGTTTTCATTGTTAAGTGTGTTACTCAATTTCATTTAAATTAACTTAAGTTAACATTATTCATATTTGTATTTAATTAGTTTTGTAAAAGCATAAATATATATATATTGAAGTGTAAAAAGAATCAAATTTATGAAGAAGTCATTTACATACATATATACTGAAGTGTATAACATAGTGTACCTAAGGTTTACAGCTAGTTCAGGGAATTCTGTTCATCATCGATTTGGATTGAAATCAACGTCATCGTCAGGCCTGCCGAGCGTAAGACTATTTTTTTGTTATTTACTTATATTACTATTCACTTAAATCTATATACTTATTTCTTATTTCTGAATTACTATTATTAACCTTAGATCCGCTATAACTTAAATGATAAATTTTAAAACTAACAAATGGTGAAATGAATTGCCATCATATTATATATATATATAATGTTTCCTTATTTCCTTTTGAATTTTGATAACAAAGTTTAACGTAAAATTGAGTTCGTTAATAAATAATGTATAACGCTGATATGCGACAAAATTTAGTATTTGATTTGGTCGGAACAAATGGTTCAAGTTTGAGTGTAGTGGGGTGACAATAAAAGGGTGCTACTATACGTTTAAGCACATGGTTAGGAGGGCTAGGCTTGAGAACCAGTTACATCAGCGTTCTCAACTCAAAGTTTGGTTCATCATTGCTATTGTTTTTTTTTATATATATAGTCATTCGGGTTACTTTTGTTTTTTTTTCTTCCCATTTAAATAGTTTAATTTTTTTTTTGTCATTTAATGAGTGCACGCAATAATTAATTATTTTAATGTGAGATCGGCGAAAGGATGCAAGAACCCCCCCATACGACGAGCTGGCATCAGAGCATCGCTAGGCGTGCACACCACATCTACCTCCCAGTCTCCCCAGTGGTTCATTACATAATCTAAGCCTCAAGTGAAAAAAAATATCTCCCTTTTCATAAAAGAGTTAACGGAAAATGCTCCCATCTTATCAGATGTGCGTTTATTTATTTAAAACTTTTAAAGTTGAGAAGAAAATTTTATTCTGGACTAGCATTTACTTTATCTTCCCCATACTTCATATACATCCATTTTTGCACTCGTACATTTGGCGTTCCCAAAGGCTCCATTTTTTCCCCAATTCTCCTTTTCATTTAAAGATGACAGCACGCCTAGCTTCACATATTCGTTGCCTAGGTTACGATATTGCAACAATAATGTACTTACGGCGCATTGACGTCTCCAGAATTAAAGCCATAAACCCTTAACTTCACCATACATTTGCTTTTAAGCCTGTGCGTTGCTGAGTCAGTCCTCAGTCAGGACAAAGCTATTTTTAAGGTAAAGATAAAAGGAAGCAGATATACAAAATATCCATGATAACCTTCAATGTAAAGATATATCCTCTTCCTTCCAACCATAGACTAGATATCAATAAACTGTCCAAAATGCGAATACTATCCTCCATTATTGCCTTAAATTATACCTTTCATACTTAAATTATTCAATATTCCTTAAAAAGGATTCAACTTCTTTATCCGCTAAACGCCATCTCACACCTCAGCAATTCAGTCGATTCAACTCAAGTGCAATTTGTTTAAATCAAGTGGAAACATTCCAACACCTTCTCTTCAAAAAAAATTTCTTTAAATATTGGGTACAATCGTTCATAGGTACCAGTAGCAAGCAACCTTCTTCTTCTTTTTGCAACCAATGAAAAGATATTCGAAAATAGTAAAAAAAATAGAAAAAAAAACACGAAAAGGATTTTGCAGCCATGACTGGAGATATTGAAAATGACTTTTCAACTTGAATGAACAGATTTCTAGAATTGTTCTACATCTACAAGAGTGTTGAATGATATTCCCCGACAACAGATGACGTTGATGAAGCTTATAATATTGACATCAATGATGGTAGCTGCGGATTTGTAATGCTGATGATAATGGTAGTAGTTCTGCCATCGCAGGATAAATGCTTCAAGTACCTTCCTTCATTTCGATTCATAGAAAAATTTGTGAGCAAAATTTAAAAAAAAATCACTTCTCACTTTAAGGATACGACTTCCTGTTGCTGTCTGAGCCTTGCATTGCAGATTAAGTAGCACACTCAACAGACTGTGACTTAAGAGGGTGGTTCAAAGGATTTTCTCCTCCCATAAATACATTTTTCAAATGTACAATCTTACGACAGGGATTTATATTCCTAGAATTTCGTTTGGAGTTACCCGGGACTAGAGGTCCTCCATTCGAAGTGAGGAGTTAGCGCTTTTGTTTGGCTGTTTATAGAAAAGATGATGGAAAACACAGAGGAACACCACCACAACACCGGGATTTTTAGTTCGTTTATTTTTATATTTTTTGTTCTACTCCATGCATAGCTTCACTGTCTTTGACGCATGGCCGGGTGGGAAAAGTAGGGAATGTGCTAATGCCTGGTAGTGGTTTGTTGGAGGAATGGAAGAGCAAAAGCTAGAGAGAATAACCCTTCTTCATCCTTTTCATAGCATGACAGCATGAGTGTCAGCCAGATTGTTTAAGTCATGGCAAGATTAACAGTCGTGTTTTGTTGTGTTGTGTTCTATGCGACTGCGATGATGTTCTGGTGTAGTGTACAGTTAGCGGGTGCTAACGGGATAATTTGTGGGCGTTGTATGGAAACCTTTAATAGTTTTACAAAAGCGAAAGGGCAGTGCACATGTAGAGATATTCTCTGCATGAATTATTATTTAAAATTTAAAATAAGGATTAGATTGTGTTAGATTAAGCCGAGCACCAGGAAAAGCTGACAAAGGAAAAACTGTCGAGAATGGGGTTAGTCTGGTGAATTAGTGCATAAAAGCAGGAGTTAACTATAAGTCAAATTGCGAAAAAATAAAAGGTAATTTGTTAAGTTGTGTAAAAAATTTATGAGTATTTCTTGAATTTTATAATAAAACTTGCTGACCCGGCAAACGTTGTTTGGCGAAATACCTTATTTCTAGGAAATATTTTTAAAAATAACTAACACTATAAGTGTGTGGGGATGCAATTATAATTAAAAGAGGAATGAAGCTTTGGAGGAAATTAAAGTAAACTTTATTTAAGTTAATAATTTATTTTTTATTAAAGTAACAAATATATATTGAACTACACTAATTGATAGCTATCTATACATCGAAAATAGTTCATAATTCTACTACTAATTATGGCCAATTCTAGCATAAATTTAGAGGCCTCAAAATTGATACGGAAGCACGGACGTTGCTAAATAGTTTTAGGTTTTGGTCCTGATCAAATAATAAATATATTTGGTGTTTTTTTTAGAGGTGTAGAACTACGAATTGAAATAAAACACAAGAAAATTGTTTTAATGTCCATCAATTTGGCTTTAATGGAAGGATAATTTTATGCCATTAATGTTTAAATATGATATGATAAGAGGTTTCCAAGTCCCCTAACGTTTCAGGGTTGTTGCCGCAGGTGAGCGACTTCACATATACCCAAAGAAAATAATCCAATGGTGTCAAATCACACGATCTTGGTGGCCAATTGATAGGTCCATTCCGCGACATTATGCACTCATCCAATGTTTCCTTCAATTGGAGCTTTGTGACGTGCGCCTTGTGGCATGGAGCACCGTCTTGTTGGAACCACATCTCATCCACATTCATGCCATCCAATTCAGGAACAAAATAGTCAGTTATCATGGCTCAATACCGGTCTCCATTAACAGTAACTGATTCTCCAGTATCATTTCGGAAGAAGTATGGCCCAATGACTCCACCGGCCCATAGAGCACACCAAACAGTCAGTTTTTGTGGATGTATTGGCGTTTCAAGGGTCTCATGTAGATTCTCTTACCTCCAAATGCGGCAATTTTGCTTGTTGACGTAGCCATTCAATCCCAAAAGAGCCGCATCACTGAACAAAATTTTGGGATGAAAATCAGCATCGTTATCAATCTCATTTTCGGCCCATATTCCAAAATCACGACGCATTGCATGGTCTCGCGGCAAAATCTTCCATAAAGTTGATGGACAAAGCTCGAATTGCTGTGCACGGTGGCGAATCGATTCATTCGGGTCCTCTTCAACACTTTGCTCTACAGCGGACTGTTCTACAGCGCACTGTTCGACGTCTCTGCGGATGCGTATTATCACATAGAGTAAACGTAGTGCGAAAACGATCCATGGTTAACTGAGTTAATTGCTCAGATGAACGATTATGTCGACCATAAAATGAACGGAGCTTGCGGTAAACTTAGCGAACTGAACCATTATTTTTGAAACAAATTTGCACGATTTTCAAGCGTTGTTCATTTGTCAACTTGTTCATGGCAAACCAAACTGAACATAATGACATTAGGGTTGCCAGATTTGACCACAAAATGTCAGTTTTATCTCTATTTGAAAAACCAACCTCTAAAATGTTCGTGTCGCTGTGTTTGTTGCCAAACTTCTCCAAATCTATTTTTCATACCTCTAAATGTTAAGGGTGGTCCACCCAAACATTTTTTTTTTTTGACAAAACTTTTTGTGTTTATTTTTTGATGATTCAGCATTGGAAAATAAATAAAATTCTAGATTTTTGCTAAAAATATTCACATGGTCAGAAATGTACCAAATCTTTCTTTCCTAAATCCACCAGGAAATCCAAATTCCTAATTAACCTCGACAGGAATAGTCTAAAAATCCTGGCAGGACTATTCAGTGGTCTTTGTCTCCTGAAAAAACACTTTCACCGCATTGGCACCTCACCGGACCCTACATGTAGACTTTGTTTAGAGAGTAACGAATCCTCTCTTCACATACTCATGGAGTGCCCGGCCCTCTTTCGTCTAAGGAAGGACATATTCGGTGAAGAAATCATCTCACCAACAAACCTTGCTACTCTGCATCCAGAGAAGATCCTTATCTTCCTGACTTTCTCCGGAGTCAAAAATTTGCCCTAGGACTCCTCCAGGGAAGGCACAATAGGCTATATAAGGAGCTCTTGTAGGTTCTTCCGACTTTATATCTATCTATCTATCGATCATGTTCTTAACGCTTTTTTCTTTATGGCATATATGAACTTGGATAGAGTAGCCTTCTGTTCGCCCAATCGGACTGTTTTAATACCCTTTCCTAAGAGTATATTAATTTTGACAAATAGTTTGTAACACCTCTTAATATTCGTCGTAGACCTATAAAAGTATATATATTTATGATAAGGACCAAATACAAAGATTATTTTTCAATGTCCGTCTGTCCGTCCGTACGCAATTTTTAGGCGTTTAAAATTAAACTAGGAAGATGTCCACATTTGAACCACATACTCCCTAGGGCTCCGAAATGGTTAAGTGTAAAATTTTTTGGAATAAGCTCACTGCCACGCCCACAATTTAGAAAAAAAAACATTTTAAAGCTAAAGTTGGAGAGATAGAGTATTACAACCTTCACAGGATATGTAGGCACTGGCCGCCTTTATAAGTTAGTCATATAAAGTTTTTTGCCACGCCTACTTTTTGTGGGCGTTTTTCACAAATATGCTGTTTTCTTCGAAAATTTTAATAGAAAACGAAAAAAAATGTTTAACAATATATTTAGCCAATATTTTTCCCAATACATCGCCCATACAAAGTTTTTGGCCAAGCCCACTTTTTTTTAAATTTAATAGAATGAAATAAAATGCTATCCATCATCTTCTTAATGCTTTCTTCTTTGGGGCATATAGGGATATGGATAGGGTATCATACTGTTTGCCCTAAGCGGACTGTAGCCTTTCCTTATGTTTATTTTATTAATCTAATATATACAATTCTCGAGTCACAGTGTTAGTTGCCATAGTCCTTCGAAACGATTTAACCGATTTTGATGAAATTTTACATGTACATTTGGTAGGTCTGAGAATAGGTTTTTGTCTATTTTTTCTATCCCTAAGTGATAAGCGTTGTCCACCACAAAACCAAATTTTATTTTTAATTTTTTTTTTATGTGTTCAACTATGTGTTCAACATATGCTGTTGAAATCGACGCCTGCTTAAAACCATCGTAAATGTGGCGTAATGTTGAAAAATTACAACTAAAAGTAAATACGCTTTCAAATGCTTCAAGATCCGTCCGCCGAAACATTCTCAAAAGAACTTTTGCTGGAAAAGTTACTGTTGATGACACTGGATGCATACAATTACCGAGCGATTTCTGCACAATCATTAATTCTCAAGATGCGGATTTGTAATTGTGACCAGATATTTCCGGATATATACACATGAATCATGAGTGGCTGTCAAAAAGAGCAATTTTCGCAGGAAAAATGTGGATGTCAACGAATTGAATCTCAAGATACAAATCATACTGCTATCTGTCCAGAAGGCGTTTGGCGAAACTTTTCTACGGATTTACTTCAAAGTTTGTATATAGAGTTTTTAAACAAAGCCAATCTGTTTATCGAGCTTGTTCGGCTGATTGAGAAATTTGCCTACCAGTGCATAGAAGACCATAAATGGTCTCATAGTAAAAGCTATAAAAATTTCTTTATATTAACGCAAAAACCGAAATCAAAGTTTGGAAAAGTAAAAAAAAAAAACAAAAAAAAAAAAAAAGATATTATTTTTAAGCAAAAAAGATGTGAAGTCAACATGTCATTTCGATCGATTTAATTGATGAACCTAATATAAATAAACAAAAAAAATTAATGAAAAAAATTAAAAATAAAATTGCAGAGAAACTAATCGGGTTTATGATATTTTCCCAAGAGCTGTGCCCATGTCCTGTAACTTTCTTGTATCGGTAAAGTGTTAAGTGTACGTCTGGGTTATTCGAAAGTTTTGCGTGTTTCTTAAACTGGGTCAATATTTCATATATGTCAAAAATTCCACATCTCCAAAATAAAAAAAATTACCAAAACCGTTCATGCCGATATCTGGGATGCGTGACATTTTTAAATATTAATGCGGCTTAAGAACCAGATAAAAGTTTCATACGGCCAAATCCTGCGCCTGTCATTTTCTCGATGCAAGAAGTTCTCGACAGAGTAACAGAACACAGGCACTGTTTCATATTTTAATTAAATTCTATGAAAATATCCAAAATTATCCACAATTAACAATGCGACGATCATTTTGTGATATTACAAAGCGTAACATAAAAGTAGGACTTTCCTTAAATCGCCGGTAGGGTAAAAATTTGGAGATAGACCCATACTCTGCAAATTTTTTCTTCTTAGAATATCCGCAAATCATATCCCAAATATTTACTACACTAAAATAGTCCATTTGTATATAAAAATTCAGATATGTTTCGATTTCTCTTTCCTTGAATTCACCGGAACACTTAATTTAACAACACTGAGTTGTTCATCATTAACTGTGTAAAATAATTCACAAGTAAACATTTTTAATTTCTTCAATTATCTCCAGCTTATTAAAAAAATGTTGCACTTCATTAAGTTTGAAAATCATTAAAATCGTGCCGATTTTCAGCCCCTTTTTACTCGCTCTACATTAAGCCTTGATTCTGTATTATTATATTGAGTCTAGATGGCGCAATTGTGTATATATAACTTGGATTTATGTCACTATTAATGAATGAGGGCTTACGAATGGAGGCTATAGGTTTTGACAGCTGGTTGATTGTTATATAAAAATATCAGGTGCAACGGCAAATTGTTTCTGATATTTAAAAATTAAAGAAGTTAATACACAATTTTTAAGAAGAAGAAAGAAAACTATTAACTTAGCTAGTACAAAAAGTATGGTCGTAATGTAATACTAAGTTCTTATTTTTAATAGATATTGCAATATTAGAGGAGTCTTCTGAGCAGTCTGCTGAATTATCCATCCCCAAAAGTGCAATTTTCAAGACTACAATTAGTACATTTTATTTAAATTTATTATAAAAAAGTCACCAATGTTTTGAAATAAAAATAAAAAACTGATAATTTTTTGTTTACGCATTTAACACTTTATTTAACTGATTTATTTGAAATGTAAATTAAACTATTTTTCAATAAGTTTGTTCACTTTTCGAACATAAGCTACTTTATTTACTTACATGAAAAACTGGGGTTTCTTTATGGAAACCCATTACAAATTAAACAGCTGCCAAACTCTTTTATAACGGGTGATCCAAGTAGAGATACTTTTTTCAATAGCCTTTTTGACAGAGTCGTGTGAGTCGTGTCATGCTGTCATGTTATTTTTGTTTAGTATTGTTTGGCATTTCATAATGGAAAGACTTACGCGTGAACAACGTTTACAAATTGTTCAACTTTATTATGAAAATTCACGTTCTGTGGGGAAAGTGTTTCGTGCACTTCGCTCAACTTATGGTCAACATAATCGGCCTACTGAGCGTACTATTCGCAACACCATCACCCATTTTGAGACCCAGCATTCATTATTAATAATATTCGACCGAATAGACCACGTCCAGCACGCTGTGAAGAAAATATAGCGGCCGTAGCTGAGAGTGTACACGAGGACCGTAGAGAGTCGATTCGGCGCCGTTCGCAGCAACTCGGACTGACGTATGGAACGACTTGGCGCATTTTACGTCAAGATCTTAAATTGAAAGCGTACAAAATACAGCTTGTGCAACAACTGAAGCCGCTCGACCTTCCCAAGCGACATCGCTTAGCTCTATGGGCTCTTGAAAAGTTCCAAGAAGATCCGACGTTTTCGAGGCAAATTTTGTTTAGCGATGAGGCCCATTTCTGGCTCAATGGGTATGTAAACAAACAAAATTGCCGCATTTGGGACGAAGAGCAACCTGAAGAGATTGAAGAACTGCCACTTCATCCAGAAAAAAACAACGGTTTGGTGTGGTTTGTGGGCCGGTGGAATCATCGGTCCATATTTCTTCAAAAATTATGCCGGTTCGAACGTAACCGTCAATGGCGACCGTTATCGTGCCATGATAACCGACTATTTGATGCCTGAAATTGAAGCTCGTGATCTCGGCGACATTTGGTTTCAGCAAGACGGCACCACTTCCCACACATCGCATCAATCAATGGACTTATTGAGAGAACATTTCGGTGAGCACATAATTTCACGTTTTGGGCCGGTCGATTGGCCACCAAGATCGTGTGATATCACACCGTTAGACTTTTTCCTGTGAGGATATGTAAAGTCAAAAGCTTATGCCGACAAACCCGCTTCGATTCAGGCCTTGGAGGAAAAAATCGCGCGTGTCATTCGCCAGTTACCAGTCGAAATGCTCGAACGAGTGATCGAAAATTGGACTCAACGGATGGACCATCTGCGACGTAGCAACCGCCAACATTTGATAGACATAATCTTCAAAAAATAAATGCCAAAGAATGTTCTTTCAAATGCTAATAAACATTCTCCATTAAATTTGAATTTTCTGTGTTTTTTTTTTAAAAAAGTAAGGAACCTCGAAATGGATCACCCTTTATGTCTAGGCATATTCATTTTTTGACTTTCCCATTCGTTAATTATGTTTTTTTATGGTTTAAAAATAATTCCATTATATAATATATATTAAAGAATGGATCCTTTGTTAGCAAGAGTTTGCAACATAATATTCAGTATTGAGTTATCCATAAATACTCCAATATAAATACATGGCACTGTAAGCTTAAAATGCTTATAAGTCCTTTCGGCCTAGAAACAATGAAAATTAATATACCCTTATGATATGGTATAAATATATATTCCTGCACCTTTTTAGGCCATGGTTTACGTATATTCAAAATTTCAGCGTTATAGGCCTTCACACTTTCCGCCTAATTTGGGTCGTGAAGAGGACAGCAAATTAACTTGGCTATTATGTTATGGAAAACAGTGTTAGAAGTGACAACACTGAGCGGCATTACATAAATTTTTAAATCTACCTAAAGCGGATTGTTATGCGCTTTAAATAATATAAAAATATTCTTTCTCGCAAAGGATTTCAACAGACCAGTCTCCTCAATGTTGAGTATGGTTAAAGATTAAGTGAACATGTTTAAGTTGAGTGCCTTGTCTCTTTGACTATAATATGAATGAAGTGTGGGTAAGTGCTGATAGAGGACAGATACGCCCGTGCGTAGTTATGTATTATTTCTTTCGCAAATTTTAGCTTACAACAGAATGGGGTCCAACAACTTAACTTTTCTGTTTTGAAAAATATAAAATCAACTAGTGTACTCCTTAAATGACATTTCATCTACGACATAAGAGAATATTTATAGAATATTGTAAGTACCTACCTAACTACTTAACATAATTTATGTTGCCTCTTAATTTTAACGAACAAGCTCGTTCACCATATCGGTACTAAGTGTTATTTAGCTTTTGGCGCACCTGACCAAATACTCTGGTTTAGAGCGAATAAACACATTTTATATGAAGGGGTGAAGTTTACTATTTCCTCAGCGGTTAAAGGAATCATTTTACTGTACTGTAGACTACTTGAAGTGTGTGGTCATACCAGCGAAGGTTGCTGGCAACTTAACCAACATAAAACATGACGTATTACGGTTTTAGCTAACAATAAAAATTCGGTTGTTTCACTTTAATGACAGCAGACAGCTTTGTGTATTTTAAGCACTGAGTCCCTCCTGCTCTATTTGTTTTTACCTCGTTTTATTATTCCGTTAAGGTTTAAATTTTACGAGCCTGACATACGTTGCTGCTTCACGACTTTCACGACCGAAAATTGAAAGATAAGAGGTGAGAGATTATATTGTTTTAGGGAGCAATGTCATTTGGCTAATTGATACTTCCAGGACTAGATTCAATTTAGTTTTTCTTAATTAATTTGTTTGAAAATTTACTTTCGAGTAACCTTGTTTTGAGTAAAAGTGTTTCCTTAACAAGCTTATCGCCCGGTCCTATACAATGCTATGGTTACTTGGTTACTTTATAGTAGGTGTCAGTTTCAGCAACTAATTGCTTTAAGGGCAATAAAACTAAAAAAATGTACATACATCTATCAATTGTACCAATCTCTGGACTAACACGCTTTTTTCATTCCATGCCAGAAGTAAACAAATTTGCAGAATTCTTCGTTGATTTTCCCGGACTAGCAACATATTTCAGTTCGTTATCGCGCAACAAACGCTTCTAATGGCAGAGGAGCCATTCATCCATTCATTCACGGAATGCTCACCGACGCGACGGTGCCGAGAATGGTCTTATTGTGGTTGTAATGCTTCCGAATTTTGTTGGTGCTGGCTGGTTTGGCGGGATAGTAATAGTACTTTGTTCCACATGCTATGACAATTATCGTTTCGCCTAAGTGAATAATGGCCCTCAAGTCAGTAGGCACGAATTGTCATTCACTGACACAGACTCAACCAGCGTATGATGGACTTATTTACTGGGAAATTGTCTGCAATTAGAGCGGTTGTGTTGGCCAATATGCCAATCACATGATGAATGGGGGGTTCGTTTTTAACCAAATTGGTCATAATTTACTTGGAAAAAGCGAAAAGTAAATGGAATTTTGAAGATGTATGGAGGGAAATTTAGCCTGAAAGTCTCAAAAGTCAATATGAGCATTTCAGAAAGAGGACGTATGGTGGATATGTTGTCATCTAAGGCCAGCAAGAAGTTGCCAGGACAACTGGCAGTTCTGTTGAGGCTTATGTACTTTTGGGCCACGTAAAAGGAATCCGGTCTTGAGTGAAAAAATATTAGCCTTGCATAGTTTTTTCCCTCAAACGGCAGCAAGGCCAGTCAAATAAACGGGTATGAGAGTCTTCATCTGAAATGTGTTGACGTATCCACCTGTGCTTCTTCTTCTCTCCATTTAACGACGAGTTTATTATCAGGATTTTAGGGATCATTACCCTCCCACTTCACTGCATTCCTACCGCCTGTGGTCCGATTTTGAATCACTTCATCATTGAGGCCAATCAAATGCTGAAGTTTCTGCATTTGTGTGATCCAGGAGCTTTTAGGCCTGCCTCTCTTACGCGATGCGATTGTAAGGGAACGTTGATTGCCATTGTCTTTTTGATGGGGTTCGTAGGATCCCTCCTTTGTACATGACAATACCAACTGAGTCGGTTGTGCTCCAATTTTTTTCGAGATGGGTTGTTTAACGTGAAGGCTTTGTTACTCCTGCTGTCATGCGAAGCATCTTCATCTCAGCTGCGGTTAACTTGCCCTCATACTTCTTGTACATTGTCCAGCATTGTGAACCGTATGTGAGCGCCGGACGCACAACTGCGGTGTAGAGCCTTCCTTTTAGCTAAGGGGACATTTTTCGGTCAAAGAAGATGACAGAGATTTCCTGCCACTTCATCCACCCTACACTTACACTATGATTGATGTCGTCATCAACGGTTGCTTCGCTGTGGATCATTGGTCCCAGATATTTTAACTTTTCACACTTGGGAACCATCACCCTATTCAAATAAATGTCCGGAATGGGTTGACTTGGGTCAGAGAATGGGCAGTACAGATACTCTGTCTTTTTTGACTAATAAATACCCACGATAGCCTGTGGCTATCCTCATGCAACCCTCATCGTGATTTAGGTGATATAATAGATAGAATCAAGTATGATGAAAAGCAAAAACTGTGACATGTCATAAAAGAGTGCAACTAAATATAAAAATGCAGCTACCTATGTCGTGGGAAATTGGCTTAGTATAAGAGTAATTTACTTTAAGCCAATAAGTGTTTGCTTGACTGTGATTCACATCAAGTTAAATATATTCAAACGCCCGCTTCCGACAATGCCGATGATACTAGGTTAGGTTAGATTCGATGGGTTGACTCAGGTTATTGCGGAGCAATTGTGATACTTTTAAGTGGGGAATAAAGCAAAGATGAGAGAGTGAGACATCTGATAATTCCTTAATGTCTTGGAAGAAGAAACTTCCAATTGTTCTATTCCTCAAGTGAAACCCAAGCAGTGACAGCCGCAGCCTCTGCAAATGTTGTCATCCTTGAGATATAGTTTCATTATATGATCTCTTAAAAAATTATGACCAGTTCAAGCATCACCCAGCTGGGAGAGTGATCTTCCTTCGTACTGTAGAGGCATTTTGGTTTGGTTTTTATTATATTCTGGAAATAGTTTCCGTGATATCTCGCAGGTGGTTAACGATTTCCATATATTGTTGGCTTTTCTTCTGATCTTGTATTCCACTCGTTCTGAAGTTGCAGATTGGCGGTTTAATCGACTAACGATCCACTTCAGACTCTTTTCTTGCCAGTTCGTTGGTCTTTCGGATTATTAAATTTTTAAATCAAAACCCTTAAGAACAGATTTGCGGTGTCCATAAAAGCAATGCAGAAACGTTTAGAGTAATTTCCAATTTTGACAAATTTCTAACCCAGAAATACATGTGGGTTCTGTGATTCATCCGTCAAGGATTTCCGAAGGTGAGCGTGATCATGTGAAGTGTTTTGTGCCATAACCTAAAGATCACCTTTTTTTTTCTCAGCAGTGCGGATAGTTCTTTTGTTGCTTGCAGTAATAGAGTGTTCCTGGGACCCATATAAGTGTTTGCACAAAAACTCAAGGGCACTGTAAACGAACAAAACTACTTACTCCAGCAAAAGGCATCCGCACCACAAATTGATTCTCTAAATTCCGATCTGCGAACTAGGAAAACCAGTCCAGATGAAAGAGGTTAGTCATACCAAAATCGCTGTGCAATAGCCGCATAATTACCATCAAAGACACGTGTAAATCGACAATCCAATATCGTCTAGCAAGAACCCCAAGAACTACCAATTACCATTACCATCCATTCAACATTGATTCAGCGCTCCACCAAGCCAACCCAGAGGCCCGCATCCCCTAATCCACATTCAGTGTGTAATCAAAAATGTCAATTTTACGTGGCTTATTTATATATGTATATATATTGAAACGCATAATACCATATCAAATTGCCTGATTTCGATCCATAAAAACTTACAAGATGCTTATTTAAATTTATTAAATGAAATTCAAAAAAATACCTAACTTTAAAACAAGACTTCAAACTAGCCTAACAAGAATTAACCAATTATTATCTATAAATGACAAAGAAAACAAATAAATTAATTTATATACTTAAGTACATAAAGAGTAAAAATCGATGAAGCAGCGAGAAATTTGTGCACAAAATTCAAAGCTTCAGATCATCGTAATCAACATTAATACCAAGTGAGTACACATCAGATATTTTTTAGATTTAAGAAGAGGTTTTATTTAATCTAATATATACAAATTGACTTATATCTAAACTTATTACTAAAATAGGTAATGTCGGCTCAACAAAAACGGCCCGACGGATTTCTTATGGCTAGGTTTACAAATGTTTTACAAAACATTACTTATGACTACTTTTATTGTTATAATTGGATAATAGAAAAATTTAATCTAATAAAATTTGTTCCTGTTGGGATAAAAAGAATTTAATTAAAATTAACAGGGTTTTACCCCCTGTAGTGACTGTCCTTTTTTTCATAGAACGGCGTCAGATGGTTGTGGACGATGTTCGCAAACCTCGAATCCGTGATAGCACGAGGATTCAGGTATCTGTGTGTTGGTTCTAACTCCTGTTTAATTAGGTCCTGGACTTCTGTGTTTGGGTGGTCTTCGAGATTTCTCAATAGTCTTCCGGATAGTTCCATCATAAAATTGTTGATTGGGTGGCAAATTCCAGATTCTTCGTAGAGTCTTCTTGTGGGATAGCACTTCAATGTTGCGGGGTTCCGATATAGTCCTGTGCAGGATCTTAGTATCTTCCTCTCGAATAGCTGGATCTTCTTCAATGTTGTTGAACCAGATAGGACAACCATAGGTTATCACTGGACGAATGAGTTGCTTGTACACCAGCAGCTTTGTCTGTTTGCTTAACCCATTGCGCCTCTTGAGCAATGGGTGTACTAGATGAAGCGCAAAATTTGCCTTTTTGAGGGTGATGTCTGCTTGCGGGTTGAAGTTCAATCTCTCAGTGAAGTTGATCCCCAAGTACTTCGTTGTTTTCTTGGTGAGTACCTCGGTGTTGTCCGAGAGTTTGATTTTGATGTTGCTGCAGCGGGTAGCAAATGCTCGTCGTCCTCTGGTCGCTGTCACTGGATTCCGGAAACATATTAACTCCATCTTGGCGCTGTTGATCTTCAGTCCCCACTTCAGATAGTAGTCCCAGTAGTAGTAGTTTCCTTATATGGGTCTCGACTCTTCGTGAAGCTATTTCTGGTGACAGGGAGGTAGCGTATGTGACGGAGTCGTCTGCATAAAGCAGTGTTTTGCTACCGAAGACTTTTCAAATATTTTTTTTCATTGGCTTTTTCTTTTTATATGATATAACTTAGGTTGAAATTAATAATTTGCTATATTTAACTATATATGACTTATATTTACCTAAACATGAATTTTATTTACCTATACATAAATTCTTCATATACATAGTTAACTTAACTCAATGATGATATACATTTTATACTACTTAAATACTAAGTTTGGCTGTATCTCCATTAAAATTACACATAACTATATGAATACCTAACATACATACTAAGCTAAATATTCTGAATTCTTGAATATTTCCATATAAAAATGTGTTAAAAAGACATAAAAGTGTTGAGATATGTTGCTGATTTCCATCAGACAAGTGGCTCTGATTTAGGGACTATTCTTATTAGTAGTCGAGGTGCAATGGCACTTGCTGGCCAGATGCAAGGGGAGGGTTTTTCTAGGTGTCAAAACACCCACGACACCATAGCTGATAGGAAAATTTTTATAAATCTTTAATTCTTCTGATTTGTTTTTTTTTTTGTAATTAAATATAATAGTATCAATGGCAATTGTGCAATTGATAACCTCAGATGTGCGAGCCTGTATATTCTCCTTTCACCAAAGTCATTTAAGATTATATTTTTTTGGCACGATAATTTTTGTAGTTTCAGGGTAGCCAATGAGCAGCTAAAAACAACCCCACCGTCGAGCTAATGCCGTGCAACCGCAAGCGTGCCAGCTGCTTCTTAATGTGTCGAGGATCACATCCTTCATCACCTGTACCCATCCATAAGGGACACACCGGCTAAAAGACACTGTAGGAGGGGTTTCAGGGTGTTGATTTTCCCGGTAGCAGAAGTGGCACGCTTGTTGTTGCACGGCAACAGCTCGTCGGATGGGGGGGATCTTTCTGCCACCAAACTACCCACAAAATATATATCGTGCCACATTACGATGTATGAATCCGATTGATACCAAGTTTGTGCATGTAAACATTGTCGAGCTATGAGTTACTTTGTACCAAGTTAATTGATCTTGTGCGCCGCAAGGTGATGACAAGTCAGTATGTGGAAAAGGAAATCGGAAAATAGACGAAACTTAAAAAGCTTGAGAGAAAGTAAGAGAAGAAAGATAAAATAAAGAGGAGATCCGATGTTGATGACATACATATATGGTAAACAAAAATAACCATCAGGCTCGCCCACCCTAGTGAATGAATAGCGTCAAACTCCTTGATTACCTTATGCCTGGATTCTCTAAAGATAATCCCTAGTCAGGTTCTACATTAAGAACTACACTCTATCACTCCTTAATTTTACTCATTCTCACCATACCCACATCGCCAACGAAAAACTTAAATACTCATTATGGAAAGAAGGTTATTTCAAACATTTAATTGTTTAATTTTATTTAACATTTTGTTTTAATTCTAAAACTGGAAACTGTTTTAAATTTAATTATCATCTCCTTTTTTTTTTCTATAATATTAATTTGGTTTATAGGTAGTAAATATAGTAGATTAATGAAGTTAGTTATTCATAGATAACAATACAATATGAAATCACTAAATCGTAAGCAAAGCAGTAAATTTAGAAGTAATAATTAAGTATCGTACAAGTGAAAATGGAATAATGCATGAAAACATAAATGTCTATATAGCCAAAAGATTACTTACAGTTTATTGATTTAACTTTTACGTAGGTATTGCTTGATGTACCGATTAAGTGTCGACATTTTGGGACTGCAGACTCGTTGTGCGCACATCGGGATCTGTATGTGTTTGGGAGGAAAATCAGTTTAAATAATGTTTATGTTGCAAAATTGGACAATCTTTTGGCTGACCTTACCTTGAAGTTTCATGCATTTAGCCTTAACCTAAAATTAATTCTTAAGCTAATAGAAAAAAAATCGATACATTATTTAATAAAAAAAAATCGAAAATAACTTTAACTCGTCGAAGTCTGGTGGTCTATTGAAAGCTGCATGCGGGATCACTATAGATGAGATGGCAGGTGTTGTATTCAGATAGTGTGAGACTGGAGAATCAATGCCAGGCGGTCAATGCTTCATTTTTGGCCGGCTACGTGCCTATTGCGGTGGTAATGTCATCCTTATTTGATGTTTTACGGTCAAATTTCCTTTTGCGTTGATGCTACCATTCGGTATTTTATAACAAACGAAGTTGCCTTTTTTCAAATTTTGTTGGTTAGATTAACCTTTGTTCGCGTGTATTTCACAGATGGATGTTATGCTTTGTTTCTTTTTATGTTATTTTATTATTTTTTTGTAGTTATGTGTCGGTGGCACCAGTTCTTTTGTTTAATAAAGAGGCACTTGGTTGCCTATAATGCGTTTGGGTTCGAACTTTCGAGCGCACTTAACCAACTCTCGTATTTAGTTTCGCTGATGTTAAGGCGACTTTAATTTTATTAATTTTTGATAATCATTAACTATTTACTGAAAGAGGTTGTATCACTCAAATGCTTTTTTTTTTTGTTTTTTACGAATTTGCACTTTTCAAAAAAAACTTTGTGATCAGATAAGATCGTATAAGGCAGCAGAACAACAAGAAGAGCCAGCACGCGGTTTTTTTTTTAGCTTATATACCCGTGTGTCGACGGAAGTGGTAGTGATTATCTGTGGTGAAAGACACGTCTTTTGACATTTACAGCGGATTTTTACAGAATGGTATAATAAACAAGCATTGGCATAAGTAAAAGTAATTCCCTCGTTTGAGGAAACTTAAGCTCTGTCTTTAGATTTGAAAAAAATATTTACAAGGTGCATGCTACAACACACCTGAACATAACAAGTTTGGATATCGCTATCCTCACTTAGTGTAGGTCGGGTGGACAGAAGTTTTAGTTATCAGCGGGTTGTTGGCTGTCTGAACCGTTTAAAAATCAGCAGAAGTGTTCTTTCCGAATTCTCATCACCGACAGTGAATCCATTACTTAATTCCCATGCTCATCTCTTCAGGCTTCTTTTTGGGCATCTTTTTGATA
The DNA here is from genome assembly GCA_963576555.1 of Ferdinandea cuprea. NCBI lineage: Eukaryota > Metazoa > Arthropoda > Insecta > Diptera > Syrphidae > Ferdinandea > Ferdinandea cuprea. The sequence goes on along the minus strand of OY754958.1, from coordinate 129,128,478 downwards.
GAACTCTTTCGACTGTTGCATTTTATATGTAGCAGTTGATGATATTTTCTTGTTGAATGAGGGTTTTTTTTTGTCATATGCGATACATATGCCTAAATAAACAGTTGCTACCATGTGTTATGAGATGTCAGAATTTCTTCCATTCTATTACTTCTATTTATTTTACTGGTAGTCATATTTATTCAGCTTTACCCGAAGATCTTTCAAAAAGTTTTGTAACTGTTCTGGTGGCCTTTTAGACAGAGTTTTAGCAATGTCTTCATAATTTATGAACTTTAGTCTGTTTTTAAACAAATAAGATATATTTATTTTTTATTTTATTTCACTTAAATTTTCGTAAACTATTAAACAAATTCTCACAGTGTTTGTAAATTTGTCGATGCCGAAAAATTTGTTTGTATGAAAAATTTCACCCGGCGGATTCCACGTTCTATTCTTTTAATTTCGCACAAATCTATTCAAAGTTAGACTTATTTAAATATTAAATTCCTATTAAACCCAAAAAAAAATTCACCAACTGTTTTATCTAAAATTTCACCACGCGACGAACAAAAGTAACCGAATCTCTCGGCAGACATGATAACGAACCTCACAATATCTTATACAAAATTTACTCATACCTTTTAAATAATATTTAGAACCAAAAAATGCCTATTTATTTGCAAAAGTAAAAATTTATTTATTATTAATTGTTGTTCATTTTTACAATGATATATATCTTTCGTATTAACCATGAATCAAAGCACCGTGAGCGAGTCCAATTGGGCCGGCAACCAAAGCTGGACCAGGCAATCCGGAAATTTGGACTGAAGTCAAAGGCAATCCCAAGTGGCCTACGGCAATTGGGCCAATGACTGATGCTGAAGCAATGGCAAGCATAACGACGAGAGCGAAGAAAATGAGGACCTATGTCAAATGAAAGAATGTTTGATTAACTTAATCTGCAAAGTATATCTTACCACCACCAGTTAAGGCATACACACCTTCATTGTTAGATTTTAAGTTTGGTTGTTACTGAAGTGACTTGTTGTCGATTCAATTGTGATTACTAAAGTTCTGCACTGCGAGTATTTATAGTGAAATGATCATGAAATCGAGTGCTGCAATTGCATCAGAATATTGCAGTTGCACCACAATGAAATTATGCGAATCTCTTGTAAACAACTTTCAAAGTGTTTTGATCACGATTAGAATCCAGTTGGCTTGGCATTTTTCTGCTGGACAATCTGGGATAAGGAAGTAAGGTAAGTACTGTGTTTAACATATTTATTGAAGTTTATATTTTTAGCGGTAGGTGGAGGTGGTTTATGCGGAATTTTATGGGACAATAAGGTCGTCATGGTCTCTAACCATTTTTTCGGACAATGAAATCAATTTTATGTCAAAAGACAGTTAAAACAATTCTAGGAGAGTACCTTACAAGATTCGAAATAAGCGAACATCTTCTGCGTATTCATCCACAAATGGACAAGCGTACAGATTCTCAAAAATGGGTTACGATCTATTCGAGAGACATGCATCCAAACTATACACGTTATTAATGCAGTATCGAAAAACGTAGAGCAAAATGTTGACAAAACAACGAGCTAAGGCGATTGCAAGAGGAGTTATGAAATGGGGAATCGGCTTTATATTATATCTCTCTATATAAAAAGAATCCGGCTGGGTAAAATTTTATAATATTTTTATTAACAATTGTAGATGGCTTAGAAAAAAACAATTGAAATGTGTTTGAAAAAAATATTGCAAAATCCGTGCAAGCGAAGTTTATGTAGCCTATTTTTTAAGAGCTGAAGCATTGACGAAAGTGTAAGATTTTAGGAAGATGATTTCGAATGAGCCAATTTTTTAATTGGAAATGTCGGTGTCGCGAAATAAGCCCGAGTTAACCGTCCGGTGAGCGTATGGGTCTGGGCAGACCAAACCGGGTTTAAAAATGTGCTAATGTTTTTTTTTCTTTGTATTTTTGAGCAGCAGGAGTCGAGTGTCGAAAGTAAATTAGCTGATGATTTGATATTAGATTATTTTCAAGGGTTATTGAGTTTTTAATCGACAAAATTTCAGGTTCGTAACACTGGTTCATTGAATTTTTTCTGTAGTTCACTTGTTTTATGATTATATGTTTGGCTCTTGTGTCAATTTGTTCGTGTTTTCCGTGTAAAATGAAGCAAAAAAGTAGTGAGGATGATATTATGACAAATTTGTTTCGTAAAATTTAATGCACCAAATTTGAATCGGGAAGAACGAGATGGACTTGAAAAGCACATTGAACAAATTATGGGCACGGAATTCGACCCATTATAATCAGGTGACAACTTGGACGATGAGGTCTACGTGCCAGAAGAAGATGAAAATGTGTATAAGGCGTCCGATATTGAACAAGAGATTGAGTTACAGGCCGTTATGGATGGATGTATAACGATGATGATTATGCAGAGGAATTACGTACAATTCCTTACCGACTCATCTTCAAATTGTTGTTGTCAGCCGAAATCGTGAACATTATCGCTGGGGAAACTAATCCAAAAGCCTTAGAATCCTTTCGACTATGAAACGAAGTGCATCGCAATAAAAGACAGCGAGTTTGGATGATGACCAACGAGGACGACATGTATTCCTTTTTGGGGATGTTGTTGTTTGCTGGTGTGTTCCATGCCAATTCGCAGCCAGTAAAAGAATTGTGGGCGAGTTACAATATGTCCATCTACAAAGCCACCATGTCCTTCAGCCAGTTCAAGCCCTTGACCACATATATGCGCTTCGATAACAGTAACACTCGTGCGTAGAGGCTTCACCAAAGCAAATCTGCGGCAATAGACTATGTATGGCTCATGCTATTGGTTAATTTAAAGAGATCATCTGCTAAGTGATCGTCGATAATCGAGGTTTATTCAATGGATTTAGAGTTAGCCCGCGATATGCGGAATTATGGTTGCCAAATTATCCGCTGTAAGACATAATTTATACGGGGAAACCACGAGAGACGAATCAAGGGGAGCGGAAATGTTTACGCTGACGAATTCTTGTCGTCAAATAATATTGGCAGTGACACTGATGGATTGAAATGTGGCGTTTGTGGGCACCGCTAGAAAAAACAATACCTTCGTCCCTCCTCAATTGTCGTTATAATGTATTTTATTTGGTAATATATTAAGGTACCCAATCTTTTTAAACGGACTAAAACATTCGTTTTATCATATGTGAAACACCCGTACACACTAACCACATTAACTAACATACAACGACTCATTTTGTACATTTCTGGTCATCTCCCGTTCGCCGTCCTGAGATATACGCATTTAAAATGTATGAGTCTAGGCAGACCATTTATGAGGCATTTACCGCCTAATATGCCATCGCTCATCGGAGGATTAAGTAAGACCAACTTTTAAAAATTGGCCTTATTTCACGTTTGGAAGGTGACCTCTTTCGAAAATACTCATACAACATACTTTTTCCAAAGTATTAAAGTTTTAATTTTCACTGATTTTGACCAAAACATGATCGTAAGCAAATATTGCATTCGATATGGCATCATCAGATCTCATCGTTTAAGGCAAAAACGATCGAAAGACGTTTCTTTGTTCTTTGTGTTACTACCATCGTCTTGGCGATTCGAGAGATCACCGTTTTTGTTATTGCAAAAAAGGGAAATAAACAGTCGAATTTGTAATCGTCTCATCGTTTGGAGTGAATTTTATGTGAATTCTTTCAGAAGAAACATATATTTTTAAAATAGAACAGATAATCATAATCAAGTTCTTAACCATGACGTACTTTTCGAAATATTTTCAAAGTCTGGTACCTCCAAATTGACCGTGCCATGCAATCTGAAACGTTCTTTCCAATAGTAAAACACTTTGCGGATATCTTGGAGGATTTTAAGTCCAACTGAGCCGATCGACATTTGTTTCGGCCATTTGGTGGCACCCTTAAAGGAATTACCTTAACCCTGCTATGGACCTAATTTGGAACCCAAGGAATGAAATTGAACGCTGTTGAGGAATTTTACTCTTATCAGATCGATTGTAGAACCACATCCGGCAATACCATTTTATGAAAAACGAATAGTTTTATTTTAGTTTTACTTTAAATTCTCTAAGAACTCAACTGAATAACAAGGCCGAAGTAAAAAAAAATTCTGCAAAAATGTTGGCATATCATAGGACAGAACTTTTGTCACATTTTACAAGAAGTTACCATCAAACTGTTTAAATTTGGAAAATTTCCAATGATTCCGACAGATACCCTCATATAATTTGCAATTCGTTTAGTGTTTGCTATCTCGATCAAAAATTGTCGTACGACCAAACGACGCAATATTGAGGTTTGGAATTGGAAACGAGTTAGTCACTTACAAAATTATTATATCTACATAAATTAATACAAAGGGATATAAAATATATTGTCCATACAATAAGGCGGTGCAAATTAAAAATTTATTACGGGCTACAAACCTTTTTCGGGTAATCTACTCAAGAAATATAATGTACCTAATTGAAAATTTTGGAAGATTCTTAAATGGGACGGATAGTTATTGATGTCGGTAAAGTTCCATAAAATACAGATGAAAGTGTCGAGACCGTTGGATCAAAAAATATTCAACAGGTGCAGTAATTGGTTCCAAAATTAGAGGAGATCTTAAAATGGACAGCGATGATTTTGATTTCCATTACAAATTCAAACCTCAATTTCAATTTTGAATTTTAAATAAATTTTTAATATTTCCAAAAAGATCTTACACACTAGACAAAAATGATTAAATCTAACTTAAAATTAACAGGATACTTATACTAGATTAATGGTCCTCATGCGGATGCTCTAAGCTTAACTATATCATTTATTACTATTACATTTCGGCCTCAGTTATTAATAAATTTTTATTCGTAAATATGATTTTTGCAAGAAAATTGTTGAAAACTAGCAATCTTTATAATATTTGATTTTCTTAAAATACTTAAAAACTACTACTTAAAAGTGTACATATATACAAACAAATAGACAACTTAAAATTACAAAAAAACAAAAATACTATTACTAATTATAATTGTTATAACACCGTTAGCAGCACCCAGCAGCCGCCAACACAGCGCACATGCGCCACTGAGGATCGACTGACACCGAAATGCTTCGGTCGACTCTCAGGAACACCACACCTTGCAGCTTACTTACAACTTAAAACCACTTAACCACTTAACTAAGAGGAGTTACCTTACGGTAACGCACCGACCTTAAATTCAAACCTCACTTACTTATTGTGTGCATAACAACAAAAAAGACATTTATCAAGAAAAATATTTCTCTTTCTCTTTCATCCTGGGAACGCTGTTTCAAATTATGCAGACACGGAGCTCTGGTATCCGTAATAGATCTTTCTTAAAAATCACACCTGAAGTGATTCACACTCTTAGCTGACGCATTGCTTCCTATTCGATGCAATTAATTCCGTATAATTCACACAACGCATAAATTCTTAGGCGAATGCGCATCGAAGACCGCGAACCAAGTCAAAAATTTAAATAATTACCAGCCATTCACCAATTCTGGTTTTAATTCACTCTTTTAACTAATTCATCTCGTCGACGATTGCTTGGTTATATGAACCTATGGACTGGAGATCATACTTTCTGGCAAATTATTTTATACTGCATCTAATGTAAGGCACAACTTGGGATGAATCAAATAAACTGAATACTTTGCAGGAATGGAAAACATTCTACATTTATTTTCAAGCAATGAACAGCATACGAATTCCACGGTGGTGAGGCATCTCAGGCTGAAAATCCCCGATATAAAATGTCTTAGAGGCAGAGGAGGTTTGAGTAAAGGTTAAAGTCTAACACTCAGACTTGCGATGCTTACCACCTTCTTACAAATATAGATAAACATATTCGGCTATCTAGTCTGTGTAAAAATCAAGCATGTCTACCGACGAAATAAACCATTTAGCTACTCTAGGGCATTCTGAGGTGACGTGTAACCTGCGGTGTCTTTGAGGCAACAAAAATTATCAATTTCAAAGCCAAATTAAGTTGTATGTACATACCGACTTAATTATTAAATTTTCAGCTAAAAATACAATTTTCTAATGGGTATCAGCTTTTGTTATATTGAAGACTAGCTGTCCCGTGCTCGCCTTGCTTTGCCTGCCTGCAAACATTCTGAAGATCCACACTCGCAGTATTGGGACTTGTTAATTGTCATAGCGAAAAAAATTGTAACAGGAAACTAAGCGTTTGAAGTTAAAAGAACTATGTCGCTTCTTCGATCACTTACTCATGTTTGCCAAAAATTGATTATAATTCGATGAAATACATGCAATTGCCAATTGAATGATACAAATTATATCACTGATGTAAGATAAGGTACAATGAGATAGAGACTCAACATCCAGTACCATTCCTAGTCACCTGGAACTGAACTGACCCCTCAATCATCAAACGCCAAAAATATTTCACACTTTATCTTCTCTCTTGAATCTCTATCCATTGAGAACTAATATTTGCACTTAATGTTAAGCGGTGCAAGAGGGCAAAAGGCAGCGTTGGCACTAAGAAGTAAATATCAGTGGCATTTTTGAGGGCCATTGGTTCAAAGTGAGGGCCAATTTTTGTTGAAAATCTTAATTCATCATGTCTCTTTGTCTGAAATTGAACAATTTCGTAAATAAATATTGAGACAAAATCGTAAAATCAAAATCAAATTTGCCTTCATCGCTGATGTGATTGTTGATTGTTGCCCAAAGCAGGGCGTCCCCGAGAACCCGTCAACGCATACGCGTACATTTTTCTCTTAAAATTTTTTTTTAGGTATCTGGCGTGTATGTATGTGGTCAATTGTTGACTAATCAGCACAAAACCGCGCTAATATGGTTCAATTCGAATGTTGAAAAATGGTTTCATGCGCTCGCCAAATACCAGCTCTTATATGCGATGTTTAGCGGGTCTTTATATATCAGGCATCTTCTGCTGTTCAGCGGGTAAACCATCCGGCCCGGCAGCCTTGTTCGACTTCAGTTTAGGTATTGCTATCCTCACATAATTTAGTCGGGTGGACGAATTTTAACAAACCAGCAATGACAATCATATGACCGCTTGGGATGAAGTCTCATCTTTCCTTAGTGAATACGAAAAATAAAGATTTGAGGGCCATGTGCAGTACCCCCAGGCCCAAGGGGCAAAATGCAAAACAGAGGGCCAAATGCCCCTATCGGCCACTTTTTGGCAACGCTGGCAAGAGGCCTCTTTTTATACCCTATCCTAAGGGTATATTAATTTTGACACGTAGTTTGTAACACCCCTTAAAATTCATATATCATATTCAGACCCCTAAAAGTATATATATTTATGATCAGGACCAAATCCTAAGACTATTTAGCAATGTCCATCCGTCCGTCCGTATCAACTCTTGAGGCTTTTAAATTTATGCTAGGAAGCTGAAATTTAAAGCGTATACTCCCTAGGGTCCCGAAATGGTAAAGTGTTAAAAGTTTTTAAATTCGCTAACTGCCACGCCCACAATTTAGAAAAAACCGTTTTAAGGCTAAAGTTAGAGAGATAGGGTGTTAGAACTTTGACAAGATATGTAGGCACTGCCCTCCTTTATAAGTCTGTCATATAAAAATTGTTGCCAAGCCCTCTTTTTGTGGGCTTTTGCCACTAAAATGCTGTTTTCAGCGAACATTTTCATAGAAACTGAAAAAAAATGTTTAACAAGATGTTTAGCAAATATTTTGTCCAATATATCGCCCATACAAAGTTTATGGCAACGCCCACTTTTGGGGGCGTTTTTTCAAAAATATATTTTTTTTTATAAATTTTATAGCATGAAATTAAATAATATTTATCACCATCTTAATGCTTTTTTCTTTGGGGAATATAGCGATATTGATAGGGTATCGTAAAAGCGGACGGTAGCCTTTCCTTATGTTTTAAATTCAGGTTCATCAAATTCAGAGTAATCTGAGTTTGACTACCTCATTACACCTCATCTCTCTGTAAACGACCCATGCACACGTGTCCGTGCACTTCGGCAGCTGCACCGTTTGGAAAGTTTTTAATTTAAATATTCCTAATCGCTTTCTTATGAGGCTTTGTATCAACCGAGTTTTTATAGCCTATAACCTTTGGTAGAGTGGTTTGGATAGACAAACATAACCTTAACGCTTGAGCAGGCGCACAAACTCATTCGAGACAGAAATTCGTTTCGGCTCCATCAGGAGATTGCTTTTGTATTAATCACGTGCCCACGCCACAGTATTTGTTCTTAAAAAATCAGGAATAAACATCGAAGCAAATTATAAAAAATAAACATCACTGAAATCGATTTTAAAATCTTGATCAATTAATGTTTTAATTAAAAAAGCAGTTTTGCAAAGGTTTTACTAAAATTTCCAAAATTTTAGAGCAGATAGAAACATAAAATTGGACTTGAAATATGCGTAATTCAAAGCTCTAAAGACTGAAAATAATTTAATTAAATTAGGCGCAGCAGAAGATCACATTTTCTTTGTTCAAAATCTAATTAAGAAATTACTTGGTTTCTCAAACACAAAACTTAATATTTTTAAATGCACGGACTTGCTCCTTATGAATATGTAATTATTAAGAAAAAACATAATTTGGCGTTACGATGTGCGTTACCGTGCACATTGCGTCATGTTCATCTTTAATGGAATGTACCCTCCTTTCTGTTGTTCAATTTGAGTTTTAAAACTCCTTCTCAGCCATCAAATTCAATTTATTTAATAACGCTCATAAGCCGGAGAAGAGCAACAAGGCGTATGTTTTCCGAGTTGGCGGAAGGCTCAAACACTTGGCTATTCCTTGCGATCAAAGGGACAGTAGACGGCGGGATACAAGTACTGACCTCACGATGAAAGAATTACCAGCTCCAAGAGTGACTAAAGGTAGCTCTTTGTGTTGGCCGAACTTGTTCGTGCTCGCTAAATTTTTGTCGTGTAGGGGCTGGTTCGCGAACGGTTCTTTGCTGGCGAAAAATTTTGATTTTTTTCGTGTTCGTTGGCTTCGATATTCGCCATGTAGGGCCATGTTCGCGAGCAAACCTCATTTTTGCTATAAACGAGTGCCGAGTGCATATCGCGGAACGGAATAAACACAATGACCATATTCAACCACGATTTTATCGAAATAACCACAAGCCACAGATGAGGAATTAACCAGATTGTCAACTCTGCAATCCCCTATCACTTTCAACCCGCAAAAAATATTTAATAACGGCCGCAAAATCCTCTCTCAATTTTCCCATCTGTGAATACGTGTGAGCCAGAGACATGAAGTTAGATCTAATTTAACGGGTGACCCAAGTAGAGATACTTTTTTCAATAGCCTTTTTTGACAGATCACGTGTGAGTCGTGTCATGCTGTCATGTTATTTTTGTTTAGTATTGTTTGGCATTTCATAATGGAAAGACTTACGCGTGAACAACGTTTACAAATTGTTCAACTTTATTATGAAAATTCCCGTCCTGTGAGGAATGTGTTTCGTGCACTTCGCTCAACTTATGGTCAACATAATCGGCCTACTGAGCGTACTATTCGCAACACCATCACCCATTTTGAGACCCAGCATTCATTATTGGATAATATTCGACCGAATAGATCACGTCCAGCACGCTGTGAAGAAAATATAGCGGCCATAGCTGAGAGTATACACGAAGACCGTAGAGAGTCGATTCGACGCCGTTCGCAGCAACTCGGACTGACGTATGGAACGACTTGGCGCATTTTACGTCAAGATCTTAAATTGAAAGCGTACAAAATTCAGCTTGTGCAACAACTGAAGCCGCTCGACCTTCCCAAGCGACATCGCTTCGCTCTATGGGCTCTTGAAAAGTTCCAAGAAGATCCGACGTTTTCGAGGCAAATTTTGTTTAGCGATGAGGCCCATTTCTGGCTCAATGGGTATGTAAACAAACAAAATTGCCGCATTTGGGACGAAGAGCAACCTGAAGAGATTGAAGAACTGCCACTTCATCCAGAAAAAAACAACGGTTTGGTGTGGTTTGTGGGCCGGTGGAATCATCGGTCCATATTTCTTCAAAAATTATGCCGGTTCGAACGTAACCGTCAATGGCGACCGTTATCGTGCCATGATAACCGACTATTTGATGCCTGAAATTGAAGCTCGTGATCTCGGCGACATTTGGTTTCAGCAAGACGGCGCCACTTCCCACACATCGCATCAATCAATGGACTTATTGAGAGAACATTTCAGTGAGCACATAATTTCACGTTTTGGGCCGGTCGATTGGCCACCAATATCGTGTGATATCACACCGTTAGACTTTTTCCTGTGGGGATATATAAAGTCAAAAGCTTATGCCGACAAACCCGCTTCGATTCAGGCCTTGGAGGAAAACATCACGCGTGTCATTCGCCAGTTACCAGTCTAAATGCTCGAACGAGTGATCGGAAATTGGACTCAGCGGATGGACCATCTGCGACGTAGCAACGGCCAACATTTGATAGACATAATCTTCAAAAAATAAATGCCAAAGAATGTTCTTTCAAATGATAATAAACATTATCCATTAAATTTGAATTTTCTGTGGTTTTTTCTTTAAAAAAGTAGGGAACCTCGAAATGGATCACCCTTTACTAGATTACCCGCCAAAAATAATTGTGGGGAGTTTTGCAACATATCCAAATCGCAACAACAAAACAGCTGATCACGGCGGATGTGTTGAGTTTATTTGATTCAACTTTTATAGCTATTTTAATATAAATGTTTATAAAGAAACAAAAAATTAGTTACCTAATAAAGTTGTTACAATTTAATTGGAATATTTTTTGCGGTTATAAGAAATAGTTCTCTATTTTTTATCTGCCTTAAAATATACATTATTGGGTTGTTATACTTTTCCATTTTGGTTAATAAAATGAAGTAAAATGTATATTTTATTGTATTATTGCATAAATATTACTAATAAGTAACGTTAGGGTATAAAATATTTGTAGTAAATAGTTTGCAATGGTTTTTTATATCTATTTTAAATTCTTTGATTGTTTTATTATTTATTTATTATTTGATTGTTTTTATTCAACATAATGAACGTTTAATCAAGATATGTAAATATTCGGGTTCCGTGCATCTATAAAAAAATGTGGAAGAGAAGTATTTTTAATCCTTTTAAAATTATTTTATGTTACAAAATTTGTACGTTTAGTCAATCAATTTTCTTAGCTGTTTCTTTTCTTAGGCGGTTTTGGAATTTTTTTATATAAGTTAATATGTTTTATTTTAAAATTTATAATAAGTGATAGACAGAAGAAGGCGGACTGAGGGTAGGTGGAATGCACTGCATAAATATATTAAATATCTCTTAAACAGACGACTTTATTTGTCAAAGTAAATGTTTTGTAATTTAAAAAAAAAATGCAAAGTTTCCACTGAGCAACAAACCGAGATTAAGGTTAATCTGTCCTTAATCCACTTTAAATCTCAAAACCATAGAAATTTTAATCTGTAAAACACAAGATTAAAAATAAATCTAGGTAATACATTTTTCGTGCTTAATCTCGGTTTATTTTATGGTGCAATAGTAGCATTAAAGTACTTAAATGCTTCAATTTAAAAATCTATAACATATGTATGTTTATTTTACACACCCGATTCATTTTCGATTCATGTGTGCGTGATTCCAATTTGATTTGCACGTAAAAGCCCATATAAGTGCAAATTATGTGGGGCTTATCAGTTCGACTTAGCTTGTAGGTAAGGTGAGAGATTCGCTCTCGAGTTGACTATCTAGTTAATTCCTCATCTGTGCCACAAGCGCAACCATTTGCGCTTCTTAATCCCACATTTTTACTCTTTGAAGCACGAAATTAATGTTCGTTAGGCGTATAGGAGATAACTCAAACGAACATTGCCATCGTTTAGCGCTTCTTTAAGTCCGGACATGTTGACATGGATAATGCTGGCCGCTCTCCGCACATTGCCAGAACGCCGGCCGAGCCAAATACAACAAGGATTACAACCGTGTCTTTGTTGGCCTATCCGCGGAGGCCATACATATTTTGATTCGTTGCACAAAACTTTTTGATTTATTTCGCTAAATCAGTCAGCCCTTCGCGAAGGTCATTTAATTCGAATCACAATTTAATGAGGAGCCCTTTTTTCGGCGGCAATTCCGTATTTACCTTTTATTTTATTTACCCAAAAATGCACAAAGCGAAGAATAATAAACTTTTTCGTCATCACTGTCAAGGCCACCCCCCCCCCCCCCCCTTTTTTTGAGGACTTTGACTTTTCCTTCAAAACTTAATTCGTTAATTACCTTTTTCCGTCACTCTTTCAAGGACGACAACAAAAATATAACTGATCACTCCCTCAACCTTCTCTTCACAGAGAAACTCAAATATACAAAAAAAATTTAATTCAGAATGGAACTGGAAACCCAATTCTACTACGTGAATTAAAAATTATGGAAGGTAATTACATTTTAATGAGAATTTTCTTCTCAACAGCAAAACATTAATTTAACACCTTGACGTAATGCTCCAGTGGCCACAGCTGGGCTAGAGATACTCTAGGATAAAACCAACAACAACTGTGCTGTTGAATCGGTTTCTGTTCTGCTGAGGGTATTCTTTATCCTTTAATGGTATTGTCCTTGTTTTGGGTGCAATTTCTCATGTTCTTTTTCTTTATCTCTTCTTTCATGTCGCTATGGCTATCCTCTGCATTGGGTTTTACATAATTAAATGCCGACGTCGAATGAGCGAGCGAACGAAGCGTTGGGCGGTGCGCTTGCCTGGGCGTTGATTATAAAATGGAATAACCACACTGGACACAACCACTGGCTTAATGAACGTATTACTCGGATATATTGCAGAGCAGGATGAGATAATTGAAGGGGGACGGATGGTGAGCGGCTGCTAGTGCTATATGTTTGCAAAACTGGTTGGGTGTATCAGATATGGCGCAAGGCTCTTAACCCTATGATGTTGTCTTGTATGATTGGCAATATAGTTTAATAAAGTAAAAATTTATTAAATTGAATACCTTTGTAAATGTCTCTTATAATAAAAGTTCTGAAACTCTGACAGAAGGAATTTGGTAGAGAGTAGTGTTTGAAATACATAATGTCTTTTGGAATCTTAAATTGGGAAGTCTTAGATTTTGTCTACATCTTGGTACAGTTTACAACGTTCGCGGCTGTATCTTATCCTGCAAACGCCCTCCTCGCATACTGGACCACATATCGGTCCATTAATTTTTTTTTCGAAGGAGCCCAGTATTAACGCCCAGTACTACGCGCCGTATAGAAGAACTGGCAGGGTTAGGATTTTGTAGATCATATACTTTGTCTTTAACTTCAAAAATAACTAGTTTCGTCTGTCCTTCAATAGCCCTGAAAGCGTCAGTCACGGCACGCTTCGAGCAATATGGCTTGTATGCAGCAGTAGCTGTACAGTATCCTATTCATTGTATCTCCTGGATCGCGCTAATGTCTGCTTTATACAGAGTGAAGACAATCTCAAGAAGTTTGCGGTATATACTCTCATGCGTCCATTGACGTTCTTGGTTGCCATATTGGAGGCGTAAGTTAGTATCCGAGGCTAATCCTGTTTTTCTCAAAACTAGGTTCGTTTGAAGTGGTCGGGAAGTTACTCAAACGATACAGCCTCCCTAGCTTTGACCATAGTATGCAGACCTGTAATTTCGGTACCAGTAACCCAGTAAACCACAAACAACATCTACCTCGGGGTAAACATCAACTCCATAAATGACGTTTTAGTGGAGATCCGTTGAAGAATTATCCTAGGAAACCGCTGCTACTTCGGTTTGGCAAACCAAATGGGTTAAAAACTCCTGACTCGAAGCACAAAGTGCATGCTCTACAGAACCTGCCAGTTCTGCTATACGGCGCCGAGTGCTGGACGATAAGCAGTAAAAGAAGAGTTAATACTGGGATCCTTTGAAAGAAAAATTCTTTGACGAATATTTGGTCCTGTGTGCGAGGAGGGCGAATGGAGGAGAAGATCCAATCGCGAACTCTTTGAACTGTACCAAAATGTGGGTGTAGTCCAAAAAGCCAAAAAACGTCGACTACATTGGCTCGGCCACATCAAGCGAATGGATAACAACGCTCGAGCCAAGAGGATCTTCGAATCCCAGCCCCCTAGTTCGAGACGACAAGGAAGACCGAACCTCCGTTTTAAAGACCAAGCCATCGCGAATGCCAGAGCGCTTGGTCTGGACAACTGGAAGCAGCGTGCCCGGATGAAAGGCTGACGTGTCAGAGACAGGGCTCTACACGGGTCAGGAGCCCGTTGAGTAAGTAAGTAAATCACTTCGGGAATTTGAGAGCTCCCGTTGTCCTATTAAAGTCTCGTCTGCCACAATCTCTTTTGCAGAACTAACTTTTCCATGACTAGTCGTAAAATGTCCTCACAGACCTCAGCTCTAAATATAGCGAGGTAGCTCACGTAAACAAAGAACTCAAATGAAATTCAATAGATAACCGTCAATAAATTACATTTACATGTGGTTTCGATAGAGCTGTTCAGTGCGTGCTTCCCCGACTGGGAACAGGCCTAAAAGGGTCATTTACCCTTTTAAAAATTCTTGAAACACTGTTCTATAAATAGGTGTTTTCTATAAACGTGCTAAGTTTCAATTCATTGGTTTTCTTGAAAACTTTTCAAAGATGAAATTTGGTAAAATGCAACAAAACGGTTTTTGCAACAACAGAAATTCTAAAAAGTTTACTTTTCTTAGTTTGAAACATTTTCTCAAGCACATTTTTCCTTCGCAATCAACGTTCACAATTTTAAATATATACCGGCCATGAAATATCGTGTTTTCCAAAATTTCGCAGCCTACATCCCAATAGGACCGAGAGTTATCAAGTTCCTCTTGGAAATTTTCTCAGTTCTAAAGCATTTTTTTTAAAAAATTATATGGTGGATACCGTTATATAAAACGTTAAAGCAAACAAAAAAGGAAACCCCGCAAAATGTTACTTTAAAAACTTTATATACTAACTTTGAAGCAAATCTATCGAAACGCTTTGCCATACGGCTCGTGGACAGACAAACAGACAGAGGACAGACACACGAACGGAACGCATTGGATCTTCAATCGTATTTTTATCTCTCGTACTTACAATCTGCACGATTGCAGCTTCCACTTAAGTATACTTAACGTGACCACTTTTCGCGAAGCTAATTTCGGTACCCAGTAATTTCGCTTCACATATCTGCCGTTTTATTCCTTTAATTGGTAATATTAAAAGTTTATGTACCTTAATATTACTTGTTAAGATTTTAATTGACGCGTGTTTCTGAATGACTTCTTCGAGCAATTTTGGCTGGCAAGAACTCGAAGAACTGAGGTCATGACATTTTTATGTTGTACCCGACGTACGGAAGGTCTCTTTACGTTCCAATAATTAGGCGGCTTATATCCGTGAGCCATGTGTCGTCCATATTTTTTCCAAAAGGTAAATTGATCAAAAAATTCAGTATCGGACGTAATTTTGTTTAAAATTTTTGATTAAATGAAAGAGAATGGATCTTACATTGATAAATGTTTTATTTAATGTCGGCAATTATGGCCTTTATTAGTCTCACAAATGCGAGCCCTTTTGAGCACATTTTTCATTACATTCTCACACATTTCATGCGGTATTTCATTAATTTCATCACGAATATTTTGTTTGAGTTACTCCAGCGATTCTGGTTTGTTGTCAGATATCCCCACAAAAAGAAGTTCGGAGCAATCAAATCAGACGACCGTGGAGGCCAATCAACATCACCATTTCTTGAAATAACTTGTTGCAGAGAAAGGTCTCGCAGTAATTTCATTGTAATCCTGGCTGTATGCGATGTGGTACCGTCTTGTTGAGCATGAAGTTGCGGCGTTAAAAAGTTGTTAATTATATCACGATATCGCTCCCCATTCACAGTTACCGTTACGCCGTTTTCATTTTCAAAGAAGTAAGGTCCAATGATTCCTTCTGACCAAATTCCACACCAGACTGTAACTTTTAATGGATGCAAAGGTGACTAATGAATAATTTGAGGGTTTTCCATTGCCCAGAACCGACTATTCTGTTTATTCACATATCCATTCAAATGAAAATGTGCCTCGTCAATCATTATGATTTTTCCATGAAGATCGGGGTTATCATAGGCTAGCTGTAACACACTATTGGCATATGTACGGCGGCGTAAATGGTCTTGGGGAAGAAGTTCTTGTGTCAACTGAATCTTAAATGGAAAGAAATGCAACTCCTTGTGCAAAATTGTCGCTAAAGTTGTTTTTCGAAGACCAAGCTCCTGAGCAGGGCGTCGAATTGAGGTTGATGGATTGTTTTGAACACTTTCTTGAGCAGCAGTAATGTTTTAAGCCGACCTTGCAGTACGTTGTGGTCCATGCTTGGGCCTATCACCTACATATTACCTCTTTCTTCGAAATCATCAAACGTTGTCTCTGCCAAAAATTTCACGTAACTTTCTTATCGTCACAGTAATCGATGAATGATGATGATTTTGATCAAATTTTTTAACGATTAAACACGTTGGTTTATCGAATATTTTTCCATAATAAATTTGCCAAGTGTCTACTTCACGACTGCCAAATATGAACTGTCAAGGCTAATGTTTACCAAAATGGCGGCAAAACAAAGTAGTATACCTTCCCGGCGGACAACCTGTATTTGGCGACATATTCTTAGTCGAAGGGCACTTGGTCGAATGCTTAAAATGATGAAATTCAGATGAAGAGGTATAAAGTCACCATATGGTTTCACTATTCACTATTCTTTTTCCTGCGAATTTAACCTGCTGTGATTCTGGTATATTTCTGTGTACGGATGCATAGCTACGGTACACCGGTACACAGTGCCTAATTTCGGTACTGTACCGGTCATTCCGGCACAGGTGGTCACCTTAAGTATACTAAGTACAGTTGAAAACACCGAGCTGACAAGGAAAATGATATAATATTTCAAAACACTCAAAAGCAGCATCCATCAATAATATTTATAAGATGCGGTTTGCAGTCATCTTTAGCTCACAGGAAGCTAATTTAATACGCCAATTTACAACAAAATTCCATACAACTTTATTCAATTAATTGTTAGACATTCAGATTGATGTTATCGAATAAACACAGCGTCATGGTTAGGAGTTTGCGTTTACATAGATGCTGACCTAATTTTTCATTTAACACATTCAGTACTTCGTTGTAACATCGCCCATAGGTATGGTTCACCATACGAGATTAAACGTTGCCGGGGTTTCATTAAACGTTACATTGATCATCGGGTTTGTGTTCTAAAATCAGGTTTTCTATGGAGTCCATGTTGGCGAATTGGAATAGCAGCCAGTGTGAAGTTGCAGCACACTTGTATTGCCAATGCGGAAACTACAATTCCCGTTGGATGCAATTTGAATTATGCAAATTTTTATTCACGACTATCTACCTATCTAACTAGGTACTGGTTTGGTCGTGTTCATTAGTAGGGTCGATAATTGGAGTTTTTAATGCACAATGTTACCATTTATTTATGTATGTAAGTAAGGTTTATTCTGGTTGCAACTATGATTATTGTCAGACCGACTTCGGAGCATGATTCTACCTATAGAGGGGTATACATCTATAAGTCTTTAAGAATAATTTAATTGTATGCAAAATTATTCTACAACAAGATTCGAAGATAATGAGAAAAAAAAACAATCAGACACGATGTAGATTCAAATAGAGCTTTCCTTTCATACAAAAATGTGGCCACAAAAACTGTACAGTTCCATTATAGAAGAAATTATGAGCGATTTTTATTAACTAAAAAATGATACCCTTATACGCACAAACTTGGAAACAAACAAATCAAGTTAAATACAAGGTGAAGGCTTTACGCTATCGGAAGATGCTACAATTTTTGTAAATGGAGGCAAATGTCGATTCGACTTTGATGTTTGTGTATTAAACGGATAAGAATTACACGTCAACAAAACATAAATCGCTAAACGCGAGTAAAACAACTTTTCATTGAAAATCATCATAAGCGACGAAGCCCAATCTCTTGTTTTGGCGATTTTCGCTGGTTCGCTGACTTATTTTTTTTATGTCTATTGAAGTAAAGCGTCTATGTCAACAGACAGTCCTCAGACTATTGAAGCCCTCAAAAATAATATCCGTAAAGAATGCGAAAATTGAAGACATTAAGTGAACATAATCTATAAACAGGGCCAAAGTTTATCATTCATAAAAAAAAGTTTCTTATTTTTATCGGAAACTTTGCACGTTTGAAGAAAATAACAAGAAAAATAAATACTAGATTATACTCTTTCCAACATAAATTGGCAGTACAGGGAAGATAGGGATGTTGGCCTCTCATTCGCACTCTTTTATTTTCCGTAAGGTGCTATTCTAACAAAAGTTCTTACAGTGTTTCCGTACTAAGGATTATAAATCAGCTAAAAACTTTAAAAACATTATGTCGGTTGACCATGCATTTTTTTGATTGATATTTTCATTTAAAACATAAGGAAAGGCAACAGTCCGCTTGGGGCGAACAGTATGATACCCTATCCTTATCCCTATGTACCCCAAAGAAAAAAAGGCATTAGGATGATGATGGATAGCATTTTATTTCATTCTATGAAATTTATAGAAAATAAATTATTTTTTTGAAAAAACCCCCCCAAAAAGTGGTCGTGGCCAAAAACTTTGTATGGGCGATATATTGCAAAATATATTGACTAAATATATTGTTAAACATTTTTTCTCGCTTTCTATGTAGGAGTGGCAAAAAACTTTATATGACAAACTTATAAAGAAGGCCATTGCCTACATATCTTCTGAAAGTTATAATGCTCTATCTCTCTAAGTTTAGCTTTAAAACGGTTTTTTCTAAATTGTGGGCGTGGAAGTGGGCGTGGCAGTACGTGTATTCAAACAAATTTTACACTTAACCATTTCGGAGCCCTAGGGAGTATGTGGTCCAAATTTCAGCTTCCTAGCTTAATTTTAAAGGCCTAAAAATTGCGTACGGACATTGCTAGATAGTCTTAGGATTTGGTCCTGATCATAAATATATTTACTTTTATGGGTCTACGGCGAATATTAAGGGGTGTTACAAACTATGTGTCAAAATTAATATACCCGTAGGATAGGGTATAGTTATTTTATTAATAAAAAATAAAACAAATTTATCTTTATGTTATGATGTGAGTTCTTTTCAAAAGGACACTCTTTCGCTGACGATGGCAAATTTAAAACCGTATGCAGAGAAGACCTGCTTATTTTTAGTGATGTTTGCATTGCGTCCTACGTTATGCAGTATTTTATCCAGCGTCGTAAGTTCGTTATTTGGAAAAAACTGATGCACAATTTGCCAGATTGATCACTTATTCAAATCAGTTTGGTTTTTCTTCTTCGGTGCCGAGTTGTGGCCTATTTCGTTTAAGTCTATAAACTGTTCTTTTACCCAGAAAAATATTACCTACTTGATTCGCAGTTACTGTTTTATTTTCCAAATTTTGAGGAATTCTTGTCGCGTCATCAATTTCTTTTTTTTCGTAACTTAAGTCTTTGGATGAATTTAAGGCCATTTCTAACAACCAAAACAAACGCAAATAATATTTTTCCTTAAAGAAAACAGATTACAATTTTGTAACTGCATTTTAACGTATTTTCCACACATTCAAAGCAATGTCAAAGATCAAAACAAAATCGCCACGATAACGCATATCAGTAACAAGTTTTTTTCAAAGCTCTAAAACCTAATTTTTAACTTTCACGTATACATTAATAGTATACTAAAGAGAAAGTTATTGTGATCGTGCGGAAATTTCGAACTCAAACTGAGTATGAGGGATGATATTACGACTATAGAGAAGTCCAAAAAAGTGGGTCCGCCAATGCCGTACGTCGGTCTGTCTGTCTGTCCGGGCGCCGTATGGCGGAACGGTTCTACGGATTTGCTTCAAAGTTCGTATATAAGGTTCTTGGGGTTACATCTCGGGGCATCTTTTTATTTGTATACCCTATGCTAAGGGTATATTAATTTTGACACATACTTTGTATCACCCGTTAATATTCGTCGCAGACCCTTAAAAGTATATATATTTATGATCAGACCAAAACCAAGACTATTTAACAATATCCGTCCGTCCGTATATCTTTTGAGGCCTTTAAGGTTATGCTAGGAAGCTGAAATTTGGAATATATACTCCCTAGGGTTCCGAAATGGTAAAGTGTTAACATTTTCAAAATACGCCCACTGCAACGCCCACAATTTAAAACAAAACGTTTTAAGGCTTAAGTTAGAGAGATAAAGTTGTACAACCGTCACAAGATATGTAGGCAATGCCCTCCTTTATAAGTTTGTCATATAAAGTTTTTCGGCACGCCTACTTTTTGTGGGCGTTTTTGACTGTTCCCTATATGCCCCAAGCATTTTATTTAGTTCGATTAATTAAAAAACAAAAAAATTTTTTTGAAAAAACGCCCCCAAAAAGTAGGCGTGGCCAAAAAATGTGTATGGACAATATATTGGAAAAAATATTGGGTAAATATCTTGTTAAACTATTTTTTTCGATTTGTATGAAAATTTTCGAAGAAAGCAGCATTTTAGTGAAAAACGCCCACAAAAAGTAGGAGTGGCAAAAAACTTTATATGACAAACTTATAAAGAAGGCCATTGCCTACATATCTTCTGAAAGTTATAATGCTCTATCTCTCTAAGTTTAGCTTTAAAACGGTTTTTTCTAAATTGTGGGCGTGGAAGTGGGCGTGGCAGTGGGTGTATTCAAAAAAATTTTACGCTTAACCATTTCGGAGCCCTAGGGAATATGTGGTCCAAATTTCAGCTTCCTAGCTTAATTTTAAAGGCCTAAAAATTGCGTACGGACGGACGGACATTGCTAGATAGTCTTAGGATTTGGTCCTGATCATAAATATATATACTTTTATGGGTCTACGGCGAATATTAAGGGGTGTTACAAACTATGTGTCAAAATTAATATACCCTTAGGATAGGGTATAATTAAAAAAAGTGATAGTGAGGAGAACCTCCTAGAAAAAAAAATATTTTTTTGGTTTTAACCCCACTTTTTCAACCTCTTTTTTTTTTCGCGAAAAACATATAAATTTTCAATCAGATGAAATAAATATTGATGAATATAATATGACAACAGTACCTGGGTGTGCCGAAGGGATTTGAACCCTATTTCCGCAGGCAGCTCGGGGCATGTGCTTTTCGTCAGGCTGGCGGCTTTGGCAACAGTGCATGTGGCGACACTCAGCGCAAATAATGAAAAATAAGAAAATTTTAAAACTTCCTCAGGTTTAATAAAAAAATCAACAAGAAACGTTTAATACCTTACAAAAATCCCAAAATAAGCCTCGCTATGATATCACTGAAACAAAGAGAAGTTCAAGACATTTTATGGGAGGAGGCTTTTAAGGTCCATATTTAAGAAATTAAATTTGAATTTAATTATAACGAGCACCATAGTTAAAAAAGAAAAATAGAAAAATTCGCCCACTTGAGCGTTGTCAATCCTATGTACCCTTATGTGGGGCATTCCAAATAAAATACACATAATATAGCAACCAGGATTTTTAATCATCTTCTCGATATGGCAACAATAAACAGCTTTGCTTTATAGCGATGCACAGTGGTTCGATAGTAGGCCAAAATTCAATAACAGGACTGTTAACAGAAAATTATGTTGCTGCATTGTGCAAGTGTACATTCCAAATGGTATTCCAAAAGTGGATGTAATACAGAAAAGAACCGTCAAGTCTAAAAAGTGTTAATTTACTTGATGTGGAAAATATATATAAATTTTATTTATTGACTAAATGCATTTGGAAATTATTGGCAATTGTTTTAAAGTAGTCCAATTGCTTATCAGCTTACCCAGCAAGCTACTGTAAGAGAGAAATCAACGTGACTGATCCAGAAAAGATTATATTCTAGACCAATTAACTAAATCATGTGTGCCAACAATGGCTATACTATACAATAAAATAGATTTTAGCTTAATAAGAATGTTGCAAAAATCATATTTGTTATCTGATTCATGGATTCGTTTTTATACCCTATTCTAAGGGTACGTATATTAATTTTGACACATAGTTTGTAACACCCCTTAATATTAGTCATAGGCCCATAAAAGTATATATATTTACGATCAGGACCAAAACCTACGACTATTTAGCAATGTCCGTCCGTCCGTCTGTCCGTAGGCAATTTTTAGGGCTTTAAAAAAATTAAACGAAAAAAATGTTTAACAAGATATTTAGAAAATTATTGTTTCCAAAACATCGCCCATAAAAGTGTTTATGGGGGCGTTTTTTTAAAACGCATGTTTTTGTTATAAATTTCATAGAATGAAATAAAATGCTCTTCATCATGTTCTTAACGCTTTTTTTTAGCGGCATGTATGTATATGAATAGGGTATCAGACTGTTCGCCCAAGCGATACTTTATTATAGGTAAATTAAAAAATGGCAAGCTAAATCAAATAAGGAGAACTATATGCTATAAGTAAAAAAAAACATTTTTAAATTTTGCTACGGAACAAATTATATATGTATAGCCTTTAAAGGGAAAACATTAAAGGCCGCAATTCACCACCAAAAAAAGAAAAATAATTCTGGTTTCAAGAGCAAAATCGATGATTTTGACAAATGTGGCAAAGGTATTTGTGATTTATTTTATTCAGTTTCATTTTTTTTGTAAATATTTTATATTCGAGGATGGTAGGCTTAATGGCATTGCTCTTTGATTTATAGCAATTTATTATAAAAGAAACGGTAACTCTGTAGGAGATTTAAAAAGGGGCCGATTTACGTAAGCCGTTGCAACCAGACTGAAAGCCAAACATCTTATCTCCTAGGTAATGGCAATTCCTGTGCAACAGAGTATAGTTGCTGCTTCTGTTCATAAAGTGCTCATCCATGCATCAGATGTTATTGATTATGTCTTGCTATCAATAGGGGAGCTTTCCGAAGAACCTGCTGAATCAAAAAACAAAGTTAATGCCTTTATCGGAGCCGGATTACACGCGAACAATTTCATGTGAATTTAAGTATTCAGACCTTTTGCGCAGACTTTAGCTTATTTCGGACCCTTTAATAACCATTTTAGCAATGCTACCCCCCGCACACATAAACATGTAATGTCAAATGTTTTCTTTTTGGTTAAATTTTTAACACATTGACTGCCAAATCAAATCTGGTAAAATTGCATGGTGCGCCAACACAAATTTTTATGTTATTTCCATTTTTTGACATATAAAACAGTGAACGTACGTTATATTATTTGTTTTCAGTTCATCCTGGAAGTCCAGGACGAATTTAGTACTGGCTATCAAATATGATTGCCATGGCACCTCAACAAATGTTAATGCAAATTTGTTCATTAGGCGCCATGGCTTTTTATACCCTATCCTAAGGTTATATTAATTTTGACACATAGTTTGTAACACCCCTTAATATTCGTCGTAGACCCATAAAAGTATATATATTTATGATCAGGACTTAAGACTATTTAGTAATGTCCGTCCGTCCGTCCGTCCATCCGAGCGTATCAACTTTTGAGGCCTTTAAGGCTTAAGTTAGAGAGATAAAGTTTTAAAACCTTCACAAGATATGTAGGTACTGCCTACCTTTATAAATTTGTCATATAAAGTTTTTTGCCACGCCTACTTTTTGTGGGCGTTTTTCACTAAAATGCTGTTTTCTTTGAAAATTTTCATAGAAATCAAAAAAAAATGTTTAACAATATATTTAGCCAATATTTTTTCCAATATATCGCCCATACAAAGTTTTTGGCCACGCCCACATAGGGATAAGGATAGGGTATCATACTGTTCGCCCCAAGCGGACTGTAGCCTTTCCTTATGTTTGAGTTTGATTTTGAGCCAGATTTTTTGAGTTGATTTGTTTTTATGTTTTTTTTTTTACTTTTTAGGTTTGAAATACATGTGTAATTTCTATGCTTACCTATATTATACATTGTTTTGAGTTTTAAACAGTTCAGTAAAGGTATTAGCTACTACAAAATCATTTTGTTTTATTTGCTTCTTTATATTTTTTGTTAACTTCAGGTATTTACCAGTAGTATAATAATAATGAGTAAAAGGAGACTTATAGTTGATGAAATTGAAGCAATGACCGCTGCTTCGGATAGCGAATCTAATTTTGGCTCGGATGACTCTGAAGCTAACCCAGCATGGTATCCTGAAGATTTGGGTTATGACGATGATGTTGATGAGTCTGAGGCGGACAACGTGTCGGACGTCATTGAAGCTATGGTAATGGCGGAAGAACACGAGGACCTAAATGCATTACTTCTTGATAATGAGGAGGAAAATATAGAAGATATTCCCGAGGGAACACCTAAGTGGACAGAATACAGGGGAAGACACAAACACTTTGAATTTGTCGGTAAGCATGGTTTCCAGGTAGAAATTTCACCTGATATGACGCCTCTTCAGATTTATACTAAAATTGTTGACCAAGAGGTTTTCAATATAATATCAACTGAAACCAATCGATACGCACAACAGTATACTGCAGCTAACCACAGATCAAAATACAGCCGAATGAATCGATGAAGTGACACAAATCCCGAAGAAATAAAAAAAATTTTTGGATTGATGATGTTGGATGGGACTTTTGCCACTTGGGCGCATAGAAAACTATTGGGAAACGAATGGCATTTATGATTTAAAAATCCCCCGTTCAGTTATACCCCGAAATAGATTCCAGTCATTGCTGTCTATGCTGCACTTTAGTAACAACGAGACCCATAACCCGAGCTGACCCATCTGACCGATTGAGAAAAATAAGTGGACTAATTGGGATCTTGCAAAATAAATTTAAAGATATTTTTTTCCCGGGAGAAGACTTTGTCATCGACGAAACGCTCGTGCCATGGAGAGGTCGGCTTATTTTCAGGCAATACATCCCTAACAAGACACATCGCTATGGAGTTAAGCTTTTCAAACTATGCTCAATAGATAGGTATACATGGGCTCTAAAAATATATGCTGGAAAGTGAGCTACAGGTGAACGCGAGGTTGGACTTGCCAAAAATGTTTGCATGGAACTGTCTAAAGAACTTCTGAACGAGGGTAGATGCTTATACGTAGACAACTTCTATACGAGCTACGAATTGGCCCAGGAATTGTTGCAAAAACAGACCCATGTCGTTGGTGTAACAAATTTTGATATAGCAACATTTTAAAACAATAAAAAAACGTAAGGAAAGGCTACAGTCCGCTGGGTGCGAACAGTATGATACTCTATCCATATCCCTATATGCCCCAAAGAAAAAAGCATTAAGAAGATTTTATTTCATTCTATTAATTAAACAAAAAAAAGTTTTTTTGAAAAAACGCCCCCAAAAGGTGGGCGTGGCCAAAAACTTTGTATGGGCGATATGTTGGAAAAAATATAGGGTAAATATCTTGTTAAACATTTTTTTCGATTTCTATGAAAATTTTCGAAGAAAACAGCATTTCAGTGAAAAACGCCCACAAAAAGTAGGCGTGGCAAAAAACTTTATATGACAAACTTATAAAGGGGGGCAGTGCCTACATATCTTGTAAAGGATGTAACGCTCTATCTCTCTAATTTTAGCTTTGAAACGGTTTTTTCTAAATTGTGGGCGTGGCAGTGGGCGTATTCAAAAATTCAAAATATTACACTTAACCGTTTCGGAGCCCTAGGGAATATGTGGTCCAAATTTCAGCTTCCTAGCTTAATTTTAAAGGCCTAAAAATTGCGTACGGACGGTCGGACAGACGGACGGACATTGCTAGATAGTCTTAGGATTTGGTCCTGATCATAACTATATATACTTTTATGGGTCTACGACGAATATTAAGGGGTGTTACAAACTGTGTGTCAAAATTAATATACCCTTAGGCTAGGGTATAAAAATAGACACAGGTAGTATATGTATTTTTGTCTAATCAAATATATTAAAATTTAATACAATGATTTATAATCATGCTTATTTTGAGATTCGAACGAATAGACTATTCGATCGAATGTCTCTATTCATTCGAATAAACTTTGTGTATTTTGACATTCGAACGAATAATATTCATAAACGAGAGATGGCATCAAATGAACTTAAATGAATTCAATTTTCGGTCTCGTGTGTTTTTTAATTCTTTGTCATATAATGTGGCCATTCATTGTTTTTGTTTTGGGGATATTTTCTTTTTATTGTTATAATGTTATGCAGAAATATTAAATTTCAATAATTTCGTGAGAAAGTAATGCTAACGATTGCAAGAAAATGTTTAGTTGCAGGGCTATTTCCTATTAATTTGTGTTATTTGTAACATTTTCACGCGTTAAAAACCGAAATTTAAATAGAAGCTTATATAAAATGTATTTGGTAATTTTCTTATTTTATTGCATAACCATTTTGTTTAAATAAAACATGAAAACAAGAAACTTATTTTATATTTAAGTTTCACGTTTCCCCCACCAATAAACCAAGAGAAGTTTGGTCACACCAGCTTGCGATATGTTTATTTACTGTCAAAATGAAAACAGAATTTGGTTGCTAAAATTCGAAGTGAATAAAAACCAATTCCGGTGCTGCCTTAAAGCTAGACAGCTACATTACTCCCCAGAAAAGGCTGCTCAAATAATTAATGTATGTGCG
Organism: Ferdinandea cuprea; assembly: GCA_963576555.1. Lineage (NCBI taxonomy): Eukaryota > Metazoa > Arthropoda > Insecta > Diptera > Syrphidae > Ferdinandea > Ferdinandea cuprea. The sequence goes on along the minus strand of OY754958.1, from coordinate 129,101,801 downwards.
GCTTTGCATGCTGATTTACAATGCTGACGATTTACCAACAGAAGATCGCTCGGAAAATGAGTTCGTTGATGTGGAAAACGAGAACATTATCATCAGTGAAGCTCGAAGTATTCGTGATAGAATCGCTGTATTATTTTAATAGTAGAATAGCAATTTAGTCTAGCAGTCAAGTTTATTATATTATTTCACATTAACATTAAAAATTAAGAAAAATTTTTTCGTTGGTACACTCAGGCACTAGTTTTTATCAGACTTTGAAATTGATCTGAAACTTAGTTCTCTGCTAGTAAAATAATTTGAACTTCCATGAAATTCTTTTTTAGGTCTTACTTCTCGCGCATCATAGTTTCTGGCATTTACGCCTGAGACGGACTGACTTAGGGATGTAATTCTTGAGACTGCCTGCTCGAGCTGAGAAAGCACAACGAGGTTGTTATCGTTGTAGCCTGACTGCTTTCGTTTCTTCTCGTTTTCCACCAGTTTCTTATTAGTATTCGACTTGTAATCCACCCAAACCTGATATGCAAAAACCGACTAAATTGTAATGAAATATGTACATGCCAATCTTAAACCTTTTTCCAAGTAGAGTCTTTACTCAGCGGTCCGTAGAAGCTGTTCAATTTCTCCGCAGCAAAGCGTTGAGAAACCTTTGCTATTTAAGGATTGTCCTCCATCAACTTAACTAAAACTTCTTCCTGCTCACGATTTGTCCAATTAGAATGCGTCCTATACAAAGAGAGTCAACATATTTTATTTTATTTGAAACAACTTATTATAATTGCATAAAAAAACATTGCTACTTACATTTTTGTAAATCTAATTTTTGGTAAACATGAACAGCAACTGTCAAACGTTAAAATTGTACACGAATAAAAAATGGCATTTCTTTCGAACGAATTGAATGTCAAAATACGGTCAACATTCGAAATACAAATGAACTTTCGAACGATCGAATGAACTTTCTATTCATTCTAAAGTGAAAATACACATTCTACAAATTCGAAAAAGTTTCGAACGAAAGCGAACCCTAAATATGTCTCAAAATTTCATAGAATTTGTAATAATAGATCAGATTAAATAGAACTTGATACACTGTGCGATGAATGAATTTCGCTTGAGCATGGCCAATGAACTCTGTGTATTTTTTTAAAAACGATGCATTGGTCGCCCATCATCTACCGCAATGGTATTGGTAAAATTTAGATCATCCAGAGGCAATCATAGGTAATCATATTCGTCAAGGAACACTGCAAAAATCGTGTAAATTATGAATAAAAAAAACTCAAAACACGCTCGTTTTGCAGTGAATTATACATATTAAATTGTGTTTTTCCATAGCCAAAAACTATTTCACAATGACAAGTATATATATTAAGCATTAACTAAACATATTTTTTGAACTTCAACTATATACCACACGTGTTTTTTTTTTCTCAGCTATTTTTTCAACTTTTTATTAGGTGCTCATAGAATTTTTTTTAGGACAAATGGAATTCACATTCAATTACGTTACCGTAAATACGAGAAGTAAAATAATCATAACCCTATAGCTCCTATTTCGATTTTTGTTGTTTTAATGGATTAGCTTAGGTATACTTACTCGTTTTGTTTAACGTCTCAATACATACATTTTATATGGTCGAATTTGGAGCACTTTCTGAAAACAAAGTGAGCTGACATAAGTCAACGTACCGTAGATTGAAATATAAGGTCCGCGAATTAACTTTTTTTTTTTGAAAATGCTATAAAAAAAAAACTAGTGAATATTTTCTCAAATTTCTTTTTTTATTTGAAAGTACAATCCTTCCGGTTAATAATGGAAAATAATTTCATTCAAATGGCTACCTCGGCTGGCCATGCAGTAGCCTACACGATCGGTCCAATTTTTAAGCACATTATCGATTGTGTGCAGCTGTATTTCACCAATGGCTTCACGAATATTGTCCTTTAAAGCGTCAATTGTCTCTGGCATGTCGGCGTAACACTTATCTTTTACGGCACCCCGCAAATAATAGTCCAACGGTGTCAAATCGCAGCTCCGCGGTGGCCAAACGACATCAGCTCTGCGGCTGATAATGCGATCTTTAAAAACATGGCGCAAAACATCGTGTGTAGCTTCGGCTGTGTGGCACGTAGCGCCGTTCTGTTGAAACAAAATGTTGCCAATATCCTCCTCTTCAATTTTTGTGAACCAAAAATTCGTTCAACATGGCCCGATAACGATCGCCATTGACTGTAACGGCCACTCCTTGCTCATTTTCGAAGAAAAATGGCCCAATTATGCCTCTGGACCACAATCCGCACCAAACAGTGACTCGTTTTGGTTATATCGGCTTTGCAATATATGCGTTCGGGTTTTCTGTGCCCCAAATGCCACAATTTTGCTTGTTTACATACCCTCCAAGATCAAAATGAGCTTCATCTGAAAAGATGATTTTTTTTGGCAAAATCGGCATCATCTCTATGTCGCTATGTCGCAATATTTCCCAGCGTTGTTCAAGCGTATACACAACCATATTCGTTCAGCGGAAGGATAAAACTAATTATCTGTCAAATCAGACATGAGCTAAATGTTACCATTCGCGAAATAAGCACTAGTTTGAAAAAAAACGTTAGATGGCGGACCCTATAGTTAGTTAGTTTGTTAGAACATAGTACGTTAAAAACGTTAAACCTTCGAACAAAACATTGACAAATACGTAACAAAAACTAGTTATGTATATAGAAATAACTAGTATATCGCTGTTAAGTGGAAGACGTTCTCCCTTGCATTGTTGTTATACAGATCACAGTGGATTGGCAGCTCTGGACGATGTGGAATAAATTTAAGTGCGTTCAGCTCACCTCTTACTTTCAATAGCAGGCTTATTTTGTCGAAGTCCGAGCATATTCTATATATCTCATCGCATTGATGATAAAAGTGCGCAAAATTTAGACTTTAAGGCTGTGCCCCGAATAACCGTTTTTAATACGAGATTGAATCCGCTTTCGGAGCCGGAACACCCGTTCTTGTTCTATGTCAGCTACTTTTACTTTATGTTCTTTAAGCTTTATAGACGAACTGTGCGCTGTGGCTGTATTCAACTCACTGTACTTTGGAACGCTTCTAACTTCAACTGATATCAAGGTTGCATTTGATTTGAGTTTGACACTCTATACTCATTGCTTACATTTGCCGGGTTTCCAAATTAATTCATTAAATTTTTAATACTTGTACTGATTCTTCAATTATCGAGGCCAGGCGCCTCCCCACACATCAATTCTGTTGCTAGGTCGCAAGAGAATATTTTCCCAGAAATTAGCAGTTTTTCCCTTTTAAAGCAGCTGCCTCTTTTGATTTCAGTTTGACCACTACTATTACTGTTCGTACGTCCCTGCACGTTACACTGTATGTTGATTCGATGTCAGCCAAAGAAGGAACTTGGTCCAGCAGTCTAGCATATACCGATTTCGTCTTCGCTTTTATGTCTATGTTTGCCTGTTAGCAGGTAAGTGCACAACAACATTTGCTTCTTTGCATCTCAGAATTATTTTACCAATTTCGTTCTCCAGTTCAATTCGAATTGCGCTGTTAAAGTTAAGCTACTCTTACACAAACCTCTTCATGCTTTTCCTTCATTCAGAACAAAGGTGCTGGTAGCAAGGTCTTTCTTCTTCTCACCTAGTTAATCCTTTAGCTGCTGAATACTTATTCCGGTGATTGTGTCCATACCTGGATTTGGATAGAGTATACTTTTTGTAAAAAAATGCATTTTTTTTATATAATATACGCGCATTAAAGGGATTTAGGATACCCTTATAATGAAGTAACACAGTGCGGGCATTAGGGAAGTGCAGGATTAGAAAAAAAGGAGAAACCGATGCACGTTGGTCTTAGATGTTTGTAAACTGTAATGTGAGGGAAAAAAGAGAGCGTGGTAGAGCATTCCACATTCGTGTTGTACGGTTAAGAAACGAATCATTGTATTTCACTGTACGTCAGAATACAGGCTTAAGGGTAAATTGATATGCATTCCTAGCATGGCGAGTATTGCGGTTCAATTGCCATAGGGGTGAAATGCGACTGGAAATTTCATTTGAGCACTTGTGGTGGAAATACTGATAAAACAATGTCAAGCAGGAGACATTACGACGATGACTAAGAGAGTCAAGTGATTTCGCGATGTCTCGATCGCCAATAAGTGTTACCGCACGTTTTTGAATCCTGTCAAGTAGCTCCAAATATGTCATTGGTGTACCAGACCAGATATGAGCGTAGTACTCAAGTTTTGGGCGAATGAACGCCTTGTGGATTTTAGCCAGATCAGAAGGGGTGAAATATTTCTTGCATCGCTTAAGGAAGCCTAAACAGTTCGCAGCGTTCTTGGCGACATCGAATATGTGGCCATTCCAACGAAGTTTGTCGTTAACGCACATACCGAGGATGGAAAGTCTTTCGGTTTCGGCGATGCAAGTGCCATCCATGGATAATGGCAGAGAATTAGGGGTTCGCTTCAATGTCAGCAGACAGCATTGCGTTTTGGAAGCATTAAAATCCACTCTGCTGGTTTTACCCCATTTAAGAATGCTGTCAAGATCAGAATTCAATGAGCTTAACATACATTGCCGTTCCAGTTCAACGCCCGAAGATGAGGGTACTGCACTAAATGCACGCATTTTCGACAAGAGAGCTTGATGCTAAACTCAGCGAATTTTTAATATTCTTAACAAACGACCAAAAGTTTTTACTACCGGTGGGACTTTGTAGTATTTTCTGCCACAAATTTTGGTCGTAGGAGAATTTGACACGATTAATGTGAGCATTGCAGTTATTTCTGGCTCGTTTGAACTTTTTTCGGTTTTCCTCAGTTGGGTTGGCCTTAAATGACCGAAAAGTTGCCTCTTTAGCCCTGATAGCTTCTTTACAGCTCAAGTCACACCAAGCGTTTTCCTTAGGTCTGATACACTTTAACCTGTTAGGGATAAAGCGTTTCATAAATTTGTAATCATATCGGTAGAGGCATCCACGTCGTTGTTGAGGAAGTTAAAACTCCTAAAGAAATCGTTTGAAGCTTTCCAATTGACTTTCTCGTATTGTCATACGGTTCTTTTAGGAGCTTGTTCTTTAACTGTGTGACTGGAGTACGAGAAATTCGCCGATATGATACAATGGTTTGGCGAACCTAAAGTGTATTTATCAGGGTGAGAGGTAAGAAACATGTCCAGAGTATTGGCGTTTTGACCGCTAATCTCCGGTATCCGTGTCGGCTCATTTACAATCTGGGTTAAATTATTAACCTCAGCAAAGGTCTCTACATACTTTCCTTTGGGTGTTGTCTGTCCAGAATTTCGAAGCCAACTTGAATTGTGTATATTGAAATCGCCCGAAATGACGAATTCAGTATAAGGATAAAGGGTAACAATTCTGGTGATGGAATCAGACAGTGCATCAAACTCAGCCTGTCTTCGTTAGGGCTTCTATAAATAAAACAGTAGTGGAAAAGTTGAAATACGTATGAAAAGGGATCATAACTTTTGTTTTGGGTTTATGAAATCAGCATTGTGTGTAGTTAAATTATATCTTCAAAATATATTAAGTGGGTTTTACTAGTAGTTCTAAAGTTCTATCGTTTAAAGTAGTAAAATCTCAAAATCGGATATTTTCAGATTCACCTGATATAACTTGCGTTGGGGTGATAGTAGACCCCACTACCATACCATATTCGGTTTTCCACTAATATTACTTTAAAACGTTTTTCAATACAGTAATATTGTGGTGTGACTTATACGTAAATAAAAGAAGGGATACTTCCATTTAAAGTAAGTGTACGTAGATTTATATCGGCCACTGTATGATAAGGCTGTGAAATCAGTAATTATTATGCTTAACCATCTCCCATCAGGTATATGAATTAATATGTGTTATTTAAAGCAACGGGGTTTCATCCTTGGTAACGAGATAGTCGACTTCCAGGCTGTACTCCTAACCTGTCAACTTGGCAAATTTTCTTATTTTTTCTACATCAAAAATTTAATAGTACACGCAACAGTTAATGTACAATCAATGGATTAAAAATTATCTTTCGTAACATTCATCCATGTTGTTTTGAACGTTCTCATGTAGTGTTCCTCAAGGCTACTTTTTGTCTCCGGAGTTTTTTCTATAATTTTTATAAATAATTCTATTGATTCTTTCTCTGATAGCGGAATCCCTAAGGTCTCATATTCGTTCCCGAGTTAACATTTAACCATTGAACTGGAACGGAAACGCATATTAAGCTTATTAAATTCTGAACTTAAGTAATGCTTTCAAAGCACAATGTTGTCTTCTAACTGAACAGGTACTGAAACCCAAACACTCTGCCATTATCCATGAATCTCACTTCCATCACTGAAACCTAAAGACTTTTCATTCGTACGTTGATTACAACCTTCGCTGGATAGACCAAACATTCGATGCTGCCTAGAATCGCTTCCTTAAGCATTGCAAGAAATAGTTCACTTTGTAAAGCGTCAGTCAGTTCGTCCAAGTTGGAGTTACTTGTCGGGATTACGAAATTGCTTGACTATATCAATCACCGTCACCATGTCTCCAACTTATCATCGGTTTATCAAATCGAAATTGCTCAAACAAAATAGCCAGTTGCATTCCTCTTCTAGAATATGTTAACAGGCCGTCAGCAATGACTTTGGAACGTGGGAATTATATAACAAAAAAAAATTCAACAAAAATTTGACGTCCGCCAATCAAAGAAAATCGTCTCTCGTACTATTTCTCCTCCGTCTATAATTTTTGCCGTCGATTCATCTGCCAAAGAAAAATTGCTTTCAAACTTCATTGTAGTCGTCCAAATTGAACATCTTCTGTCATCCAGTCAGACAACTTTAAGTCAACAAAGTTTGCATGGTTCGTCGTCGTCGTCGTAACGAGCATTTCTTGCTCTTGACAGTTTTTCCCTCTGCCAAAGTTGTAAACGATATGATTACTTACATCCCTGACTCGACTCTGGCTGAATATAGTGTCAGTATGTTGGCTCTGTCCTCGACAGAGGAAATATTTTTCATCTCCATCTCAATCTTCCTTACTGTGGTGATGGTGATATCTTCTTGTGATGTAGAAAATGAAGAAGATAAAAAAAGAAATACACCACTATACATGGTAATTCATCATCAAATCTTGACATAATGAGAACTTAACGTTCCACGATACACACGGTTCTACCACCACATATATAGCATATACTAGCTCTGTCGGCGAGCGATTCCCTTTTGTCTGGCTAACATTACATTACTTATTCCTCTGTGTGTTACACATAAACTCTGATGTTTATATGAAAGTGCGATGACGTCGGTGAATATGATCGTGGTGACGACATTCGAGGGTGAACTACGTGTTCACCCTCGAATGCAAAGAACTGAAAGAAGTATCAACAGGATATTAAGAAGTATAACTCAAGTTCCAGGAGAAAATTCTGGTTGGGTCTACCAAACCCAAAAAATAAAAAAATAAAATATATCTGGTTCTATATTACCCGAGATTCGTTTATAATTTTGAGATACCTACAGAATGAGATTGTGTGTGCGTGGCAAGGAGTATAAGGTGCACGACTGCGTCACACGAAAATACGTTTTTGAATCGCAAAATAAATCGAAAATAAACGAAACTTTTTACGTTTTGAAAAATTAGATTTTCTCAAAAACAGCGCTTACGATTTTCATGTAAATTTGATATTTTTAACAAAATAATAGTATAAATAAAACAGTAAACATTATTTGGAGTTCGCTTTGTTAGTTTTCGAGATATTGGCGGTTTTATAAATTACCGTTAATCGAATTTTTTTCCAAAATCTGAGTATAAAGTATTTTGGGAGCCATCCCAAGTAGCCTTAGCACACAAAAAAAAACAAAATCCTTGGAACCATTTTCTCGAAAAATAAGGATAAGTGATTTTCACCAAAAAATTGTATGTCAGGTACCGTTAGATGTAACCCCAAAAACTTTATATACCAACTTTGAAGTAAATTCGTTGGACCGTTTCGCCATACGGTGCCCGGACAGACAGAGAGACATACAGACAGACCGATGAACGGCATTGGCGGCCCCACTTTTTTCAGTTTTAGTTTGAAATTTCCGCACGATCGCAATAACTTTCTTTTTAGTATACTAATGTACACGAGAAATTTAAAAAAGGCTAAGTCTATGACTGGATCGCACAAAACCTTCTCGTTTGGATTTTGGTTTAAAAATACGGCCCTACGATGATTATGAACATGTACGAAGGAGAAAAATCAAAACATAGATGGCCCTCTGGAGTCACCGAAAGAATTTCCTAATCGGTGTACACCAAGGAAGCGTATTGAGTGCTGTCCTTGATTATATTGTGATTTCAAGAAAAGAAGTTTAACAAAAAGTATGGGTGAAAATTTATGGCAGTTGAGATGACGATCCTTCGTATGACAACAGGATTTAGGAAACTTAATCGCTCCAAGTTCAAAGATCTGAGGAAGCCTTCATTCTGAAGAACCCATTACAAAATGACTCAACTGTTAATGAACCCCATCAAATAATCAATGGGATAATCATTTACAAGCGCGGAAGAATGGCATGCCTGAACTAAAAAAGCTTTAACCATGGCTTGATAACTAATTTCCAAGCCTCATTTTTAAAAAAGGCTGGTCTGATGATACCGACAACTCATAAACAGCACCAATTTATGCATTTTTCGGGATGTAAAAGCGTTCCTATTATGATATGTGATTTATCTACGCACATAGGTACCCATTATTCCAAAAATTAGCCTCATCGGCTCAAGAGATTCTAGAGCTCTTCATTGTATTTTCTTTCAAGCCAATGAGCGTACTTAAGATATATTTATGAGGGAAGCATTCAGAGAAATGGGATGCATCTACCACAAAATCAAACTAGATTAAACAAAACTGCTATCCTCGTGAAATATGTGAAACCATTAAAGAAAAGAGGATCGTTGGTAACAGACAAGGGCTACAAGCGACAAAACCACATTGAACAACTTTAATAATAAGCTCAGAATTTCTATGAGAGAATTTAATAATGAGTCCCTAATAATTATTCTGTTCCATTTAATACCCTTGACACCTTGCTACCATGGCCACTCGCCTCAAGGCAACCTCTCAATGGACCGATAGTGAAATCGGCCGCTCTGCAATTCCAAACATACTCAGAATCCTTCCTAGGAATACAGACTACACCACACCCCAACTTCTGTTCGGCAAAAACTTCCAGCTATCCATCCCCCTAGATCTGTTCGGGAGGTTGGTGCCTTGCCGGAGGAAGAATCAATCCATTCTTACACAGACGGTTCAAAAACAAATAATGGGGTGGGTGGAGGCGTCTTCTCAGACAGACTAAATTTTAGTCTCTCCTTCCGTCTTCCTAATCATTGTAGTGTTTTCCAGACGGAAATTATTGCGATCAATGAAGTCTTGTCCTGGCTAAAAAAACAGGTTGTATCCGTAAAGGATATTTGAATCTTTTCGGACAGTCAGGCTGCCATCAAGTGTCTGGACTCTGTCTCTATTAACTCTTTAGTAGCCCTAGATTGTTGATCATCTCTAAAGGAGATGGCTGAGCAGTTCATCATTCATCTTTGCTGGGTGACGGGGCATAGGGACATTCCGGGTAACTGCAAGGCTGACGAACTCACCAAACTTGGAGCTACCCTCTCAATCTTGCCTGAAAAGGGCTCCTTAGGCATACCAGTTTCCACATGCAAACTCTTGTTTAAACTGGATGCAATAGAAAAAACTAACCACAGATGGACAAATGGTAATACTTGGCTGACAACGAAGCAGATCTTGCCTAGGCTGGATCTAAAACGCTCAAAGAGCTTTGTTACCATTAATTCTGTCATAACTGGACACTGTCTGTTAGGCAGGCATGCAACAAGGCTTGGCGCCTATTCAAATGACTTCTGTAGGAGCTGTATAGATGAGGACATAGTGTTTTTTTAGAGGTCTAAAACGTGAAATAAAACGCAAGAAAATCGTTTTAATGTCCATCAATTTAGCTTTATTGGAAAGATAATTTTATTCCATTAATGTTTAAATATGATTTCGGGCATGTGGCCGCCGCGGCTAGTTCGAATACAGACAAGTCTAGAGGTCCAATTTTCAACCACTTTTTCAAGCATTTGGGGCTGTATGTCGGCAATAACGCCAAGAGCGACTTCACATATCCCCAAAGAAAATAACCCAATGGTGTCAAATCACACGATCTTGGTGGCCAATTGCCAGGTCCATTTCGCGAAATTATGCGTTCATCAAATGTTTGCTTCAATAAATCGATTGCGACGTGCGCTGTGTGGAATGTAGCGCCGTCTTGTTGGAACCACATCTCATCCACATTCATGCCATCCAATTCGGGAACAAAATAATCGGTTATCATGGCTCTATACCGGTCTCCATTAACGGTAACTGACTCTCCAGCATAACTTCGGAAGAAGTATAGCCAATGACTCCACCAGGCCATAGAGCACACCAAACAGTCAGTTTTTGTGGATGTTAGGCGTTTCAAGGGTCTCATGTGGATTCTCTTCACTCCAAATGCGGCAATTTTGCTTATTGACATAGCCATTCAACCCAAAATGAGCCTCATCACTGAACAAAATTTTGCGATGAAAATCAGCATCAATATCAATCTCATTTTCGGCCCTTTAATTCTTGCACAAGCTGGATCTTGTAAGGTCTTAAGAAGAGATCTTTGCGCAAAATCTTCCATAAAGTTGATGGACAAAGCTCCAATTGCTGTGCACGGTGGCGAATCGATTCATTCGGGTACTCTTCAACACTTTGCTCTACAGCGGCAATTGTTTCTTCGGATTCCCACAGATATATTCTATAAATATTGGCTAAATATGTTGAATCATTTTTATTTATATATACAAATTTTTGAAGCAAACAATATTTGATTAAAAACCGCTTAAGAAATTATCCGCGGCAAAGAACGCGCTTTATTTGGGAAACTTGTGGAAATGGTTAGTATATACACATTTTCTCAAGGTTCTAACCCTTTATCTCTTCAACTTTAGCTTAGAAAAGGATTTAGGAATGGGCATGGCCGGGGGCGTATTTCAAAAATGTTACACTTTATCTTTCAGGACCCTGAGAGAATATGTTTCATATTTCAGCTCATAGCTCAAGACTTTAGGCCTAAAAACTGGTGACGTTCAGACAGACGTTATTAGATCGTCTTAGCTTTTGAGGATGTATGTACTTTTAGGGGTCTACAATGTATATTAAGTTACCAACTACATATGTGTCAAAATTAACATACCCTTAAAATAACTCATTGTAAAATGTTGAAAGGTTCTTGCAATTACAATGACTTTCACTTTAGTACCTCCTATATAAATGTAACTGAAGAATATATTATTGCATAAATATTGAATGTAATTCTTAAAACATATAAGTATATATGCATCTTTAAATATGTGGGTATGCAGAAAGTGACTTCTAAAAATGATTTAGAGAGGAACAATATGAGTATTTCTGAATTATTATTACCATGTTTTAGGAATGAAATTAAATTTTATCTCCAGGAAATGGGAACATAACATAGGAGATATCGAACACATAAAACTAGCAGTTTCGAGAAATAGATGCGGAACTCAAAATGTGCTTACCGTTTCCCCGAGAGTGCACTTCATCTCTGTTTTTGAGTATCTATATTATTAAGCGGTGTTTAGTCTTCAAGTGGAATATCCTGTGGATGAAGTATCTTGGTATTCTTAAAGAAAATACCTACCTATCTTCTTAGCATAACGTGATGTTTACGAAGTGTGCAATATGCTCCAGCATCATCCTTTAATCTACGTGCTATTCCGCGAACACAAATACACGGACACGATATGAATTGTGAGCATGCATAAGGAATATGCAATGCATTCTTATCGTATGCACGAATTGAGTGGAGAATATTTCAAAGTGCACGAGATAGAAATATGGGCATACGTGTATCTTTCGGAAAGCTTTTGATTGGAACAAAAATTATTAAAGCATATTTTATTAGACCGTCCTCAAGTCCAGAATGCAGATAACGAATATCAGCGGTGCAAATCTGTTTTGAATTATTAAAATCTGTTAAATAAAATATTTATTAACTGTAGGTATGTCCTTAATACCGCGTTGTTTGCCGGCACTTGTTGGCCTGGTATTTAAGAGTGGGAGTGATGACATTTTAGAAATATATTGCGTTGTTTTGGGAAAAAATAGAGAGCATTTTTTTACCCTTACGCCACATATGAAAAAGAGTTGAAACAATTGTAAAAAAAAATTATTTCATTATGCCGGGAATGCCACATGAATTATATGGTCTATTTTTTTTTATAATTTGCTCTTGCAAAAGGGATTGTTAGCAGCCTTATAATGTTGAAAGTAACACAGCACGGGCATTAATGAAATGAGGAATTAGTAGACAGGGCGAGAAACCGATGCACATTGATTTTAAATGTCTGCAAATTGTAATGGTCAGGAAACAGAGTGAGTGAGGTAGAGCATTCCACATTCGTGTTGTGAACGAATCCTTATATTTCACAGTACGTCCGAATGTAGGCTTTAGGGTGAACTGATGGGCATTCCTGGCATGGCGGGTATTACGGTTGAAGTGTTGAAGGGAATTATTGATGGGATTCCTAATCACTGCCCCTTTCGCTTCCTGCGATAGCAAGTTTAAGCTAACAGTTTTTTATATTAGAGCGTATAAAAGGCAGATCGGTGGAGATGATCATAAGCTGGCTCCAGAAAATGACCTTCCATCAGCAGACCAGCGAAGTTTTTAAAGCTGCTTCAAATACTTCGCGAAAAGCATTTGATATGCGAGATTTCTAAGACTGCTGTTCCATACTATTGGTACTGAGTTTTGTAGTTAGATTAGATTAGATAACGAAATGATGTAGGTTACGTGGTACCCATATCACCGCGGCCATAGTGAGCATATTGCAATGTCCTCGTTTAGAGCACGCCTAAGATGCTAGATTTGTGGATGATTTTGGCTAAGACTATGGGCGAAGAGGCAGTTATTTTAGTTGCCACAAGGTAGAGACTACCTAAAAGCCGAAGACGTGTTGTTGCTAAGCAATCCAGTAGCACAGAATGTGCTCTGCTGTTTTTTCGTCTTCGTGGAACATTCGACCAGTATTGTCTTGAGCAATTCCCACAGCCATGAGGTGTTTTTTACTCTGCAGTGTCCTGTCAAGAATCCGGTAACTGTGTTTATTTGACCTCTGGATAGTTGGAGGTGATGGTAGAAACAGTTTCGCATGTCCGTAACCTTCAGTTTCCCTCCAGTAATGAAGTGATTTCTTTTGTAGACAGACATTAAATTTTGCCCTTTGCGCAAGCCTCTATTCCGTTGTACGCTGGGAGCCACGTTATTGCTTGTTGTTTTGCAGCAGCTGATAATACGGTGATAAGCAACAGTCGGTTTTTAATACTCCTGAACAGATCCACAAAGCAGCCCGGCACTGTAATAGTCCAACTGCCAAACAAATTGACGACTTGGTAATCGATGCAAGGTACCCATCCAACCCATTTACCGGGTGACGTCAAATAACGGCACACGAAATAAAACTTAATTCTAAAAATTTGGCACTATTTCCATTTCTAAATCGAAATAATACCAAAAACCGAAATAAAGCCAATGTGGTAATATTTCGTTTTCAATTTCCGTCAGAGTAATATATTACATTTTCTCTACTGAGTTCTACCCTAAAAGAAAATAAAACTCTTATCGGAAATTTGGGAAAACAAATAACGGCACTTTAAGAAACATAAATCCTACCATCTTCATGCTAAGTATGTTATCCAAGCACGAATTCTTTTTTAATTCCCCAAATTGATCTCCGAAATGGTTTAAAATTTTTTGGTTAAACATTAAAATCCAATGTTTGACTATTAAGATATGGAATTCAATTTAAGCAATACTTTACAAATAGGCCGGGAGCTCAACAAACGAGCTTGAATTGACTTTTTTGCATTATTTATTTGGCATTTATTCGTTTTGCATAGAGAAATAAAGCCAAATTTGGAATTTAGCCTTATTTCACCTAACAAATTTAATGCACACACATAACGTTCTATCAGACCACTTTCTTCAGGTCAGCTATCTAATTAAAATTGGCTTCGAACCGCCCAGAACAACAAATTTAACGTTAGATGGAAGTCGCCAGAGTCTACAGAGAGCTACTGAGCGAGGAAATTCACGAATTACACTCATCAATGCGAACGTCATATCTACTCGAGATAGAAATTCTGTGGGAATAGTCTCGATTTAGGTGAAGGAGGCAAAGAAAATTTAGATTCAAAAAAAGAAAACCTTCAAGCTTGTTCAAGCTACCGTTTCAAGTTCCAGATATTTTAAAAGAAAATCAACCAACCGGCGGCAGGCTTCAAGCAACCTGCGTCGAGTCAATGTAAAGAAAGTAATTCCAAAACATAGTTTAAAAGAGCTCCTCTGTTGGTCTGCCAGTGGAGCTCTTTAAGTATTCTGGTAATTTTTTGGTAGTGTACATCCACCAGATCATTAATCAAGTTTGAGTGCATGAAACCATGTACAAGCAATCCTTTAAACGTCTGAGGTGTTTTATTTTATATGTACCCATTTGGTTCCGTCACTTCTGCCGTCATTGAATTAAGTTACTTGGGTATCAACCAAACATCAGTCTTGTATCGATGAGGAACCTAAGCTGGAAAAATTTACATTTCCAAGCTAACCAAGCGCCACCACCGAAGATGACAAAACAAAAACGGCTAGTCTTCCTAATTTGATCCGCTAGTACCATCACATCCACATCACATCACTGGCTCTATTTAGAGCTTGATTACTTCTTTTTAGTTTACTTAGAAATCTTTGAAGAAGCTATGCACCTACTGACATGGGTGGTATCGAACTTTCTTTATCACTGCTAAATTTGCAGTCCGCTGCAGCAAATATATTGGGACCCTATGACAATGAGTCTCTTCTCTAATCTGCAAGACCATACCTCTCTCAAAAGAATGTACCCAACTTCTTGTTCAGACAGCACTTGTGTCTAGCCAATGTGATTTAGAGAGTCAACACAGCATCAATCTTGTTGAAGTGCCCACTTTACATTGACACTTTGTGGAGGCATTTTCATCTCAAATTATGTTGATACAAATTTGCGCTTGATTTTTGTGTATGAAGTTAGGTACCTATGCCTATACCACTCGAAAAAAATGTACGTAATTAATATAATGTTGTGAGCCTTTACCTCTCATTACCTGCCTTGTTGTCGCCTTTATTCTCATCTGCGAACTCCACGAATTCTAACAATCCGAACAAAAATTTGATGAACAACAAAAAATTTACTTCGTAGTTGCTTTCCTTTGTTAGGAATCTTCCAGCTATTTGCTTTCCTAGAGCTGTTGTCGTCTTCTATTATTCTCCACAACAATTATTCTCATTAAATAATTCAGTTTAATTGCAACGAGGAATTCTATTGCTTGCTTGTTCCTGCAATTTCAGCGAAAGGAAGTAAATTAATTACCTGTTTCCTCTTTAAAGCCAGGATGTATGTACTTGACTCCTTCGTGAACCCATCGCAAAAAAACTATGACCAAAGAAATGAAACAAAAAACACATTTTCTCACTCCCAAAAGGAAACTTTCGTCTGTGTTGCTTCTTTTGTTATGACGACTCTCTTTTTTTTTTCGTTTTCATTGCATCCTTATCAGGACATGGAATAGAGTGCATTCTTTTAATGTTCTCGCACTTGCTATTGCCACGCCAACAATATTAAAGGACAAACTTAAATTTTTGTGTAACTTTTTCTTTTCTCTCTCACTTCGTCTTCCGAGTGGGTTGAGCTGAGCCCATTCGGCCCAGAAACACGTTCGCTTTTAAGTTCGTTTCATTAATTTACTTCAAAGAATAAAAAGGTTCTATTGTGTGTATTCACGGAGTGCTATTGCAATGAATGAGCAAAAAAGGCAAAACGAGTATAAATACGCGGACAAAAAAAAATTATAACGGCAAAAATGAAATTATCCTTTCATTTTGATTCATCAGAGAAACAAAGCGGTTACAGGATTCAAGTGAAATTCCAGAAAATTAAAAAAAAAATATTGAATGTAAGAGAAAACCTTCTACTAATTGACTTAACATTCTTATGATTCTGGGCAAACTTCAGGTTGTGTTTCCATTTATTTATTTTTTTCGTGAATGACATTTTCAATTTCAAGATCACAAAAGGTCATGGGCGCATTACCAGGCCCTTAATAAAATGTTCATAGAGGTAGGAATGCTTTCACAGATGCTGCTATTTCTGTGTGGTGTGGCTGATAGGATAGGCTGATAGGGCACCCAATATGGAAATTGAAGACGTACGTATGACTGACTGACTCAGCAGCGAATAACGCATAAAACCTCCGGCAGGGTATATACTTCTCTGGCTCTGTAGAGAAATGCAACATTTAAAATGATCAATTTGCCTCTCTGAGAGCTTTTAACAGTATTTTTGGTTGATAGAGAAGAACAAATTATTTCACATATGTTTAAAAAATTTCTTTCGGGCATGCTTAGTCTTACTCTTTTGAGGGATGTAACATAAAATAACATACATATTTTTTAAGGGCCCGAAACTCTGAACCGCAAAACATAATAATGTAAAATTCTGCTGGTAATTTTTGTTCTTAAAGAATTTGCTTCGCTGAGCTCAAATTTGAAGTCCGTTTTCGCGTGGCAGCTCTAGTTTTTGGGATAAGAAAAGAGACATTTTTTTAACCGCTAATGGTGACGCGAATTTGACATTGATCAATGGTGACGCCGGTCTCACGGAGAGTCCAGTTTTTCATGTAAATTCTTAAACCATATTCGGGAATAGATAGTGCGCAGGGCAGGTGTAAACTTGGAAGGCACTATCTATAATAGATCCGTACAGCTACTGGGGTATGCGGACGATATCGACATCATCGGCCGCTCCCAACGTGCCGTGAGTGAGGCTTTTACTGCAATTGAAGAACAGGCGCGCCTAGTTAGCCTTGAAGTTAACGAGGACAAAATAAGGTACATGCTTTCAACAAACAAGGAAACATCTGTCCAGCGGCTAGGACAAAACTTAACTACTGAAAGCACAAACTTCGAGGTTGTTAGGCAGTTTACCTACCTCGGAGTTAACATTAACTCCGCAAACGACACCTTAGTGGAGATTCAACGAAAAATTACCCTAGGAAACCGTCGCTACTTCGGTTTGACAAAACAAATAGGTTCAAAACTGCTAACTCGAAGGACCAAGTGCATGCTCTACAGAACCTTTATCCTGCCAGTTCTGCTATACGGTGCAGAGTGCTGGACGATAAGCAGAAAAGGAGAGTTAATACTGGGATCCTTTGAAAGAAAAATTCTTCAAAGAATTTATGGCCTTGTGTGCGAGGAGGGCAAATGGAGGAGAAGATACAACCGTGAACTCTATGAGCTTTACCAAGATCTGGACGTAGTCCAAATAGCCAAAACACGAAGACTACATTGGTTCGGCCACATCGAGCGAATGGACAATAATGCTCCAGCTAATAGGATCTTCGAATCCCAGCCCCCAGGTTCGAGCTGACAAGGAAGAATGAACCTCCGTTTCAAAGACCAAGCCATTGCGGATGCCTGAGCGCGTGGTCTGGATAACTGAAAGCAGCGTGCCCGGGACCGTAGAGGATGAAAGGCTGCTCTGTCTCAGGCAGAGACTCTTCACGGGTCGGTAGCCCGTTAAGTATGTAAGTAAGTTACTAAAAGTAATAGTAATAGTATTTTTTCTTAAATATTCATATGCTCCTTGACAATTAAATTATCGCGAGCTATGTCGTAATAAAAAAATGTCTAAGAATCCCGAAAAATCTATTACAAGTTCCCTTCGTAGTGGAAAATCCGCTACGAAATTCGGAATTCGTAGAATTTAAATAATTGCATGAATAACTTAACTTACAGAGTATTATCCAAATACTCATGCGTCCCTTAGTCACCTTCTTTGGATTTCCATTTTAGTTGGTGTATCGCCTGTTTATGAATTGCAATGATAGCAATTGCAATTGATTCCATTAATTATTATTTTTATACCCTATCCTAATATTTTGTAACACCTCTTAATATTTGTCGTAGACCCATAAAAGTATAAATATTTGTGATCAGGACCACATCTTAGGACTATTTAGCAATGTCCGTCCGTCCGTCCGTCCGCGCGCAATTTTTAGGCCTTTAAAATTAAGCTAGGAGGCTGAAATTTGGACCACATACTCCTTAGGGCTCCAAAATGGTTAAGTGTAAAAACTTTTGGAATACGCCCACTTCCACGCCCACAATTTAGAAAAAACCGTTTTAAAGCTAAAGTTAGAGTGATATAGTGTTACAACCTTCCTAAAGTTATTTACCACGCTTACTTTTTGTGGGCGTTTTTCACTAAAATGCTGTTTTCTTCGAAAATTTTCATAGAAAGCAAAAAAAATGCTTAACAAGATATTAAGCCAATATTTTTTTCAACATATCGCCCATAAAAAGCTTTTGGCCATGCCCACTTTTTGGGGGCGTTTTTCAAAAAATCTTTTTTTTTTTAAAATTTAATAGAATGAAATAAAATGATATCCATCATCTTCTTAATGCTTTTTTCTTTGGGCATATAGTGATATGGATATGGTATCAAACTGTTCGCCCCAAGCGGACATTAGCCTTTCCTTATGTTTGAATTTGAATTTGACAGATTGAACAGACAGAAAAGTTTGACAGTTAAGTCATAAAAAATTTTACTAGAAAATATAATTAGGTAAAAAAATTGTTTTGGGAAAATTAAGGAAATTTTTTTTTAAGTTCAGGAATTTTTCTTTCTATTGTTTTGAGTATTAATTTTGATATAAATCAGGTGACTTCTAAAACGGAAATTAATTTTTTCAATCATGCAATCATGTTTTTTTCGAATCCCTTCGGATCATTCTATTGCTTTTTTCGGGATTCGCAGCGGAATTTTTCATTCGGGGATTTCTCCGAAGGGAACTTATGGCAAGCCTGATTTAAGCAACCAAAGCTCTTTTATTTCAATTTAAAAATTCACAAAATTGCTTTCTCAGAGAATTTTTTAAAATTAAGTTAAAAATAAAATATCAGATATTCTTTAATGAAAATCAGATTTTTTGGTCTCTCGACATAATTAACTTTAATAACAAAAACAAAAATTGGTATCCAGCCAAACAAAAAATAAAAAATAAAAATACAACAAAAGAAACTAAATTTCTTCAGGCAAATAGCTGCCGCAATATCCCTATATGTCAAAAAGAAAAAAAGCATTAAGAAGATGATGGATAGCATTTTATTTCATTCTATTATATGAAAAATAATATATATTTTTTTGAAAAAAGCCCCAAAAAGTGGGTGTGGCTAAAAACTTTGTTTGGGCGATATATTGGCAAAAACATTGGCTAAATATCTTGTTAAACATTTTTTATCGCTTTCTATGAACATTTTTGAAGAAAACAGCATTTTAGTGAAAAAGGCCACAAAATGTCGGCGTCGCAAAAAAATTTATATGACAGACTTATAAAGGAGGGTAGAGCCTACATATCTTGAAAAGGTTCTAACACTCTATCTCTCTAACTTTAGCCCTATGACGGTTTTTTCTAAATTGTGGGCGTGGCAGTGGGCGGATTCAAGAACTTTTAACACTTTACCATTTCGGGACCTTAGGAAGTATATACTCTAAATTTCAGCTTCCTAGCATACATTTAAAGGCCTCAAAAGTTGATACGGACGGACATTGCTAAATAGTCTTAGGATTTGTTCCTGATCATAAATATATATACTTTTATGGGTCTACGACGAATATTAAGGGGTGTTACAAACTATGTGTCAAAATTAGTATACCCTTAGTATAGGGTATAAAAAGGGACGCAGGATGTCAAAGACCATTTTTTAGCACACGCGGTCTCACAGACTACCATTTACCATTGACGGGTTAATTTCAATAACATTTTCTTTTGTACGATTTTTCATGAGCCTACTCAGAATTTCGTAGATACTAATTTGAATGCTCCAACATTGGTGAAATTTGGGTCATATATTTACATTGTGTTTTATATTTCTCAAATATCTATAAATATAATGTGCAAACATGCACTAACGCACACACACAAAGCACTGCAGGAGTAAACGAACCAACTCTCCTCTTATCACACATTCTCGTACTGTGTATTTGCATCGCGTGTGTAGGATCGCTCTGGCAGAGCCAGAGTCCTAATTTACAATCTATAATGAAAAAATCATTTAATAAAAAAGACGTTTCTCTGCGAATAGATTTGATTCTTATCTTCTTATCTTTACTTCTTACTTTCACCAATTAATTTACAGTATACTTGATTCATAATTAAAGATCCTATATAGGACAATAAACCGAATTACATTGGGAGCTAACAAAAACACCAGCTTTTGTCTTTCCAGTACACGATTTCGGAAACATTCTTCTTATCCACCTAAAACATTCCCCATATTTATTAAGTGCTTTTGCAAAGTGTTTTATCAGTCCTAACTTAATGTGCAAAGTATGCAATATTATAAGGTTTTCTTAGCCTCCATTAAATGCCAATTTTTCTTAGACAAGTGCTCAATTTGAGCTCTCCTGTCCCATCTCCCATAAACATATAAAAGAGGGATGTTTGGATTAACCAGATCTACACACATATGTAGCGCAGTTATGTTCCGTGTACTTTATTTCCACAACTAGTGCTATCCGAGGATATTCTTGGTTAACTCTTATTGAATGTGCCATTGGCAAGGATACCAGTTAATGACTATAATGCAATAATACACAATTAAGACTGCATTTCGACGAGTCCCTAAATACCATCACAGAGCAAAACACTACGTTCTCTAAGTGAAAGCTCTCAGTATCGCTTTACTGCTCGCAACAAGCAAAAATCAATTTCGTTGCAAAATTTATTAAATGTGCTTATGCACCCCGTAATTGGCTTGTTATTACCATAATTGGTTATTTGCCATTTTTTATAATAAGCTTCTAACCCGCAACGGCCTTTGGGGAACTTACATATATATTTCAAATGAAGAATTATTATGACAATTAAGAATATCGCGAATAAACATGACGGAAATGTGCATCGCGTCTAAAACTAAGGGTTTGCTGACCAACTAAATTGCACGTTCTGCGATAATAAGGAAGCTCATCAAACATATTTAATTTACGAACCGCGTAACTCTTGAAGTTTTTTTTTTGACTCTTTCGAATTTAAATTCGTGAAATGCATATAGCGAACCCCAAATTACAGAAAAATATTCTAAATATGGTCTGACTAACGAGCAATAAATAATTTGAAGGCTATTTATCTCTAGAAAGTCTGTTGCGCTTAAGGAAGCCTAACAATGAGTTAGACTTGGCAATAAAAAAAATAATAATAATGCAAAAAGAAACTTAACTTTTGTCAAATATGAAACCAAGATCTTTCACTTCATCAAAATGTTGAGGTCTAATATCATTTACAAACTAATTATGCAGAATTTAGTAGTAGTAAAGTACCAATACGGTATGCTGAAAAAACTTTCATTAAGAAATAATAAGCTGATAGCTTGCGATTGCACCACTCCGACAATCTATTAATATCAGTGACTTTATTTATCCGAGAAAATTAGTTGAAATCATCCACTAATGTCTAAACCTTACAAAATGAGAGATTTCATGAACGTTATTAATAAATAATATAAATAGCAACGGGCCCAAATGACTGCCCTGTGGAACACCCGAGCAAGTTCTATAAGGCGAGAAGTCAACCCATCGACTTTAACAATTTGCCTTCTATTAGGCAGGTAATTACTAAACCAGCTTGAAGACTTTAGCCCAAAGACTTTAGCTTAGCGCAAAGAAGGGTGTAGTTAAGAAAACCTAGTTAGTAGCACATGATCCATGACCACGAACAAGGCCATGCTGGCTAAAGAAACAATAATTTCAGAAATATTTTTGCAAAGTACGAAATCATCCTCTTCCAAAGAAAGGAATTAAATTATTTCCCTTCTGCGATAAGCCGAGAGTTTTGTTTCTGGTTTAACTAAATTTACTTTTTTTAACCCTACGTTTGTTACGTTTGTTAAAATATCAGTCCATGTCCATATATGCTTGTTTTACAAAGCCCGACATATTTAAGCAACATTTTTAAAGGAGGGAAGCAACTGCTAGGGGAAAAATAAACATTTTGTTGGAATAGACATTGCAGAAGAAATAACGAAACACGTTCCGTTGCATTTCAACAAATTCCCAGTAATAACTCTCCTTTCCTGCGTATAGCAGAACTAGCAGGAAATGCACTTTGTCATTTGTGTCAGGAGATTTTAACTATTTGCTGCGTAATTTGTTGACGGATCTCCACTTTGGTGTAGTTAACATGACACTAAGGTTGATAAATTGCTAATTAACTTCGTAGTTGCTGCTTTCTTAGTTAAGTGGACTGATGTTTGTTTGTTTATTTATAGCAGACTTTGTCTTGTCCTAATTTACTTCAAAGACGACTGCTCTTCCATCGCTATCTAACACGGCACATTGTGAGAGTCCGATAATGTCAATATCATCCGCATTTCCCAGAATCTTGATAAATCTTTTAAAGATAGTGTCCCCAGTGTTGACAACTGCCCTGCGATTAAAGCGCATCACCTTCAGTTGAGCTTAACTCAGTCAAAAAGTTTTGCCATTATCCGGAATTCAGCCTTCACCATTTAGAGGGCGCTCAGATAGCCAACCTGCTATTAAAGCTGGCTGTGGTCCTTGATCACCTACAAAATTGAAGGAGGACACAAGCAATCTGACAAGCAACTCTATTAATCCTTGGTTCTCGATCATATTGACATCCAGGGTAATGAAAGAGCTGATGCTCTTGCCGGGCAAGGCTCATTGTCAGCCTTCCATACATAGAATGCTGCTGTCTACAAAATCGATAGATTAAGCTTCAACATTTTCAACATATCTCATCATGCAAATAATCACAGCTTTTGATCGACGGTCCAAATCCCAGCAGATCTAAATATCTGCCAGGACTGAAAACAATGTCCTCTCCAATGAGCATCTTAAAACTATCAGAGTTAGCAAATAGGTCCTTTGTCACAGACTTAATCTTTGAATACCCGCCTTGCACACAAACACTTTCACGGCAAACACTTCCTTCATGAAGATGATCTGAATCATATTGAAATAGCCAACCTCCTTCGCTTTGCCAAAAGAACTGACATGTTCAGTAATCCTACTTTCTTTGTGAACTAACTGAAGTAGATTGGACCACCAGCTGTAAATGCTTGTTGTCTTCGGATAACCAAATACAATACGTGTAGAGGTCCTAAAATAAACTGTTGAATTGTCTCTCAGAATTATTTGTGCAAATACATATATCAAAGGTCATTATTGATGATGATGGCAGATACATACCTACTTAATACTTTTCTCAAAGAAAAAACTATTTTTAATTTTTGGATATTAGGTTATAAAAACGAGACGTATCGACTCTAAATGACTGCTCTTGAATCCTACATCCTTGAATCCTTTTCCCAACGAAATTATCAGCCTTTTGTCCTAGGTTTAAGGCAACGATCTGCTCTTTGTAAAGCAGGCTATTTAGTGCCTGACCATCCCAGAAAATATTAAGATAGCATCGGATATTACTTTTCCTTAAACGGAAAAGAGAGCTAGAATGTTCGAAAACTGTTGACTACAGGTGCTTTCCAAAATCTTGCTTCCCTTTCACGAGCTCCAATGTACATTCTTTCGCTATCCAGTGCCTGTGTTTTGTAACTCTGTCGAGAACTTCTCTTATCGTGAAGTGCAAGGGGCAGGAACTGGTTCTTCTTCTTCTGGCATCAATATTTTAAAATGGGACACATCTACGGTTTTAATGAGTTTTTGTATTTTGGAGATGTGGAATGTGTGACATTTATGAAATATTAACGTAGTTTAAGAACCCCGCAAAACTTTAGTATGAACCAGACGTACACTTTTCATTTTATCGACGCGAAAAAGTTATACAACATGGGCCAGGTTGTATAATGACAAGGCTGCGACATTTTATTTTTCTTACGTTAGCAACGGGCTTAGTCAATAAGCAATTGCCTTTAAGCTGATAAGTATTAGCCAAGCTGTGACCTGCATCAACTCTTCTTTTCAAAACTTTTGCATAATATGTGCAGAGGTCGAGGCAGAATATCCATTCAAGGAGGAGTTTTATAACATTCTGGTGCCTGTCCATAGTACGATATAAATTCGTGTTAAATGTTTAAAAGCTCAACATCCACTAATAGACAATGGCTACTGAGTACTACATAGCGTTCTACATAACATTATCAAGCACACAACAATCGCCAAAAAAAGTTTCAGTAAAACAGAAACGCGCATATTAAACCAAAAAAAGATTGCTCCAGACAGCCTCCATCTCCATTGGCTAAGGATTTGGCTAAGAAAATGATAAGTTATCAACATACTTACTTTGATAAAGCTCCTCATAGGCCATCAAAAAAATTGACTCATTATTCACAACCAAAACAAAGAAGAAGAAGAAAAAAAAAATAGAAGAGAGAACTAAGAAGCTGTCAACACAAACCCCTTTTCCACAGATCTCCGACCGCACTCCACAGAGATTACAATAAATTTTCCAGAAAGAAGAATGACCTGTCATAAAGCAACTTCCTAAAACAGTTGTTTTTGTCCTTTCAATCAGCACACTTAATCTCTGCTGAGAGATTGAACATAGGCTTATGGTCTACTCGGGCCACACTAACTACGAAAGGATAAACAGTACTAACCAAGATTTTGGCAATGTTTCCTACTGGAAACTTTTGCCGAAACGTAGGGTAAATTTATCGAAATATATCTGCTAAGGTCAACAGCCTCCTCCGAGAGGACAAGCACCCACTCATACAATGAGTACCCGATATAGTGCTTGCATAATACATGCATGCATGCATGCAGCATATCCTGCAAACAGGAGAAAAAAAAAATTAAAAGTGGAAAATACGAGTGCTATTACTCCATGAGGCGTTGCAATTTCCCAGAGAGAGTTTCGAGAGATTTAAATTACAACCGCAATGCGACAGGAACAAATAGTCATCAAAATTTATTGCCGAATTTTCTTGTTTTTTTTTTGCCATCTCTAAAGCGAAAAAGGATTGTTATCCCTACGTCGGTTGGCGTAGTCGTCGTAGTCCCCACCTTTAACACTCTCTTCCTGTGTGCGGTGAGGAAGTCCCTCGGGAATAGATACCCCGTGTTCCTTATATATAGACATAGACATTTCTCGTTGACTTTTTTGAGATTTTTCAGCAATGTTTTTCGTGCCTGTGCACCCCGTGTCCTTAGTCCTTGTTAGCGAGAGGTTTTTCCGTGCCAAAACATGCGCCACACATATTTGTGCTTTTTATTTTTCTTCTTTTTAACTCTTGTACCTATACCTACTGCGTTTTTGTTTTGTCAGAGCGGGAAGACACTTTATGATGGCTTGTAATCGATATCCTCGGTGGAACATAAGACAGTGTGGCTTTCAGGCTCCATGAATTCTCTATAATGTTTTGTGTACCTAACCACTAGAAAAGGTGGTTGACTACAACAGCTGCAGGAGCATACAGCAACGTCTATTCCGATGAGGGCACCTGTGACACTTTTGTGCTGGTAACCACAAACTGCTATTTAACACCTCGAAGCCAAATGTGGTTATTGACCTTGTACTGGGGTATAATTTATTTTGGTTAGACGATTTGATATCCGATTTTGTTCTGGGGGCAATTGCTGCCAGGAATTGTAGTATTTGAGATTGCATTTGGTTTCCCTTTAGAAGGTAGGTGCATGGGTAAACAACATAGTGTGTCTTCTTATATCATGGAAATTTATCTATGCTAAAGGCCTGTGGGAATGCACAAATGGTAAGGTGTACGCGGTTGTATGCTTCTGTGATTTCGAATAACCACTCATATAGGACGAGTTGGCATGCGTTATTATACCTGAATGAAGGTGTATTGGGTGCACGCAGTATATGTGGTCTGGAGATTGGCAGTTTGGCACTCTGAAGCATGAGATATTGTCCTTGTAGTTGAGGGGATTTTAAACCAAGTCAGATTATACTCGGCTCTTGAAAGGTTTATTTATTAATGAACTTTGGTTGAATGAATTTGCTACTAAATTTATTGGGTTTGAAGATTTGCTATAACACTAGCTAAGTAACTAAGCTAAGTTAACTGTGTTAGAATGCAGTGTTTTCTCAATTTCGACACAAAAATTTTATTTAAACTAAAGGATGTTTTTTTGAGAGGTCGAGAACATTAAGTTGGCTGCATAATTTTAACTGGCGGCCGTTTTGCCAGCTGTCAAGTGATTCATTTTTAGATTGGTTAGGGATTTCGACATTAACAGACTGAACAATGCTTCCAAATTGTTTTATTTTTGAAATCATGGTCTGTTCGAAATACATATCGCGCACTACGGTCAACATGAAACGTTTTCGCACAACGTTAACTCTTAATACTAATACCCTCAGAGAAGTTGTACAGTGCGTACAGAAGAAGTCATTGCTGCTGTAGAGCGTTTCGTAGAGGAAGACCCGAATCAGTAAATCCGCCATCGTGAACAGGAATTGGATATGTGTCCATCCACTTTATGGAAGATTTTACGGAAAGATCTTAGTTTGAGTGCTTACAAAATCTAACTCGTGCAAGAATTGAAGCCATAGGATCGCCTATTGCAAGGCGTAGATTCAGTGAATGGACCCAAAATAAAACTCCGCTGATGATAATCCTCAAGTGTATATTGAGACACCGTTTCATCCACAAGAACTGACTGTTTGGTTGATGGAATCGAATAATTGGCCCGTACTTCTTTAAAAACTATGCTGACCAGAACGTTACAGTCCATGGCGACCGCTATACAGCTATGATTACTGAATTTTTTGTTCATCAATTGAACAACGACGGCGAAACATGTCAGACAGCTCACGCCAGAATTGATTTATTAAAGAAAACATTTGGTAACCACATAGTTTCACGTTACGGACCTGTAAATTGGCATCCAAGATCGTGCGATTTAACTCCTCTTGAGTATTTTCTGTGGGATATGTGAAGTTGCTAGTCGATAATAACGAAACGATTGACCACTTGGAGGACAACATTGGCCTCGTTATTGCCGATATACGGCCACAAATGTTGGAAAAAATCATCGATTAGACTACATCCGAGCCAGCCGTGGCGGTTACATGCCAGAAATCATGCTCTAATTATAATGCCAGAAGATTATCTTTCGACTAAGGTAAATTTCAATTTTAAAAAAATTATCCCTGTTTTATTCCATTTCAAAGTTCTATACCTCTTTAAAAAAAACCCTATATATACGGGAACTATAGACTTGGCGTTCTCTTTTAGATCTAAGTCATTTTTTTAATGACGTTTTTGCGAATGCAAAATTAAAAATCGCATATTTATTCAAAGGCAAAACTCTTCAATTTCCCTAAGTTGTCTTTTTATATACGCCGGATTTTCTTCTCCTTCTCCAGGCTTAATACGCTTCCATCGCTTCTTTAGTTTTGCGCTGTGGTTGGTAAGTTACGCTCGTCTAGGCTATTTCCTGAATGATGTTGCGATACTGGTTTCAAAGATGATGAGTGCACGGAAGGAGGAGTCGCTTAATCTGCTATTAGACACCCACTTCTCGGGTAACTCTCATGTGGCAAGTAGTGTGAATCCAAACAGGGTAATGTCACACATTATCAATATTTATGATCTGATTACCAGGGATAAATTAATGTGGGCGCTACACAGCATCAAACTATTTTAATCGGCGGGACCAGATGATCCAGATTTAGACCAGCCGAACTACACAACATATCGGATATTATTCTACCCGTGTTGGAGATAATTCTGAAAAGTTGCATAGAATTCCGCTGATATGAAGAGAAATGAAAGTGGTTTTCATAGCCAAAGCTGGTAAATACTCTTAAATTACTCCAAAGGATCACAGACCCATCAGCCTATCATAATTTCTCCTCAAAACTCTAGAAAGATTGATAGATATTCATATACATGGTAACATTGAAAAAAGGCTTAACATGCTTATTGCCAAAGCAGATCTGTTAAAAAAAAGCGATATTCCAACCACCACATCTGGGTGAAACGCCTTTGAAACTATAGGTCGCAAGAATCATGTATTGAGATAGTACTTTCGATTGAATATTCCCCTCACCACAGGAAGTACACAATGGTAGCTTTTCTTGATATAGACAATGTCAACAACTCTTAACAACGTCAACAACTGCACCATCTATTCTGAAGGTGGATGGATCACTTAGTGAGTTAGTTAACCAATTACTAACCAGTAGAATTATTAACTCAAAGCTGGGTGTGGCATCCAACAGAAGATCTTTCAACAGGGGAAACCCGAAAGGAGAATTCCAATCCCCACTTCTTTGGAATCTAATGGTAAACAAACAGCTTGTTAGCTTGTAGGGAGAAGGCTGCAGAGCCTATGCAGATGACATTGCTATTGCCATTTCGGGAAAGCACGTAGATACCTCAAAAGAACTCCTAAAAAACGCTGGTTGTGGTTTATGCGTCAACCGCCACAAAACTGAACTTTTCTATGCACTACGAAATTCAAAATACAACATGTCGACTTCCCTTCAATCAGGGTTACACCCTAGTCTTACCCGACGGAGCCAAATAGCTACGGTACCAATCTTTTCTAGCTATTGGTAACAAGTGCCAAGCCCCAAATAACTCACTGGATAAAAAATGTACCTAAATACTATTTGTGAAATTTTTAATAATTACAATACAAACGTGGCGTTATTTTTTAGATCTCAGTACTTTTTGTGGGTGAGTTGTATGGCAAAGCAATTTTTATATAAAAGAACTTGGCTATTCTTTAACATTTATGTCTTTGGTGTGATTTCAATACTTTTTGCAAAGATTTTTTAATGAATGGAAATTTTGTAAAATTTTGAAATTGTAAGGATTTCGACCGAACGTAAACGCCCTCTTTCGAGAAAAATTCAATTTGTTTTATAACTTTCTTTGTTTGCCATTAAGAGAATTACCGACATTATAACACATTCATAACTATAGAATGAGTTCGATATAAGAGCGGTTGCCAGGTTTTTTTTTGGAATATACACAAAGTTTGTCTCTGTTCTTCAAATCCTTCCTCCAAGTATAATTTCATAGCTCTAAGTCGTTTGGGTGCAAAGTTAGAGATAAGGGGCGGCTAGCACGCCCTCTAAATAGAAAATAAACAATATTTTATTTCTTCCCGTGTTTGTTCTTTAAATCCAACCATCATGTAAAAAATCACAAATGTAAGTTTTTTGGGGGCTGAGTTAAAGAAAAGAGGCGGCTAACACGCCCCTAAATGGAATATAAATAATATTTTATTTTGTTCCGAGTTTGTTCTTAGAATCGAACCCTCATGTAAAAAATAATAACTATAGGTCTTTTGGGAGCTGCGTTTAGAGAAGTGGGCGGTTGCCACGCCCCCTGGACCGAAAATGACGAAAAGTTTTCCTTGGAGTTTCTCCGCAAACCCTATTACTGTGCCAAATTTAAAGGTTCTACGATGCTTACAAGTGCTTCTTTGTTTTGATGATATGTTAAGAGAAGTGGGCGGATGCCACGCCCCTGGGTGGAAAATCGCATATGTTAGATTTTTCCCAGTGATTTCTCCGCAAAACCGATTATGGTGCCGAATTTTAAGGTTCTACGATAACTGGAAGTACTCCATAGTTTTGATGATCTGTCAGTGAGTCAGTCAGTAAGTCAGTGGTTACGGTTTTTGCTAAATTTTGGGCCCTTATAACTCAGGAAATTTGATATGGAGCCTGCTGCTATGCGTTCCAATAAATCCTGAAAATTTGATGACTCTAGCTTTGTTGTAAGTGGAGTTAGAGGGCGGTCAAAATGCCTTGAGTTGGTTCGTGTAAATAAGGGTGTAGTGCCAAAGTTGCTGAAGAACTTTGCTGGGCACTACCGTTCCCCTTGATTCGAGTCATTTTTTTTTAACTCTTTAGTAGCCCTAGAATGCCGATCATAAGGTGATGGTTTAGCAGTTCAACATTCACTTGTGCTGGGTGCCGGGGCATAGAGACATTTCGTGTAACTGCATGGCTGACGAAATCGCCAAACTTGGAACTACCCTCTCAATCTTGCCTAAAAAGGCTTTTTAGGCATACCAGTTTTCACATGCAAGCTCTTGTTAAAACTGGATGCAATAGGAAAAACGAGACCTTGGATGCACAGGTGGCACTATTTGTCAGGCAACGAAGCAGATTAGAGTTTAATTACCCTCAATAGATCTCATATTGATGGTAATTAAAGTGCTACAATTGTTATCATAACTGGGCACTGCCTGAGTGGCAGGCATAAGCGTTTTTCTACATTGATCTTAACGATCTAAACTCGACCCACCCAAAATGTCTCTCAAGCTTTAAAAACAGCTCAAAATGGTTCAGCGAGTAGGCAGGAATTTCAGATCCACTGGATATCACAATGGACTGAAAATAGGTCTCAGTGTATGGGACCTCTATCCGATTGCATGGTTTCTCTATTTCTGCATGGTTCGTAGCTGATTTTTATTAGATAGTCTGACTCTTAACTGAGCCACTGCAAGAAAGACAGAGTCAACGTTTGCCCCTCGGAAAGTGTCCACGTTTAAGGTGTTAGATTAACATTTAGCTTGGGGGATCGATCTTCGATCAAACGCCAAACTACTTTGTGGATAGCTTGCAAACCGAATATGACTTACGACCACAAATATAACAATTTCGTGTCGTGGAAACTGCGCTTGCCAACTAATCCCCCCATGAAGTGTAATTCGCGCATGAGTTCTTGACGATATGTGCCTTATACCGCTCGAACAGGGGTTCCAGTCTTTTATCATCACTCGGTGTATAGCTACAACGTTCATACGTTCGCCTAAGTCATAGTCCATCGTCGTTCTTGGTCGTAATTCCTAATGCGGCTACAAGGTCTGACGCTGGTGACTCTCTCATAGCATTTTTGTGTTTACGTGGTATGGAATTTGTGTCTTATTTGGAATAGATAGTGTCCTAATGATAAATGGCAGAATTTGGCTTTATGTTACTTTCCCATAGCGATATAAGACGAATTTTATAGATTTGAATCTATGACGCTTGGCCTTATGTCACGCCACCTTGGCACCGATGGCAATATCCCCAACCTGGAGCATGTAGACTTATATTCGAGTAGATTGTCAGTTATCTTCTATGGGAATGCTAGTACATGGCTCATTAAAGGCCCATCCGCGACCATCTCTTTTTCAACACCCTAAATAGCGTTGAAAAACCTTAATGACCTTAGGTGCTAACATATACAAAAAGGTGAAAGGTGACCGTTACCAATTCGATATAGTGAATTCATCCGCTATATGTTCTCTTATGGACGTACTCATATTGACTTCCGAAACTCATTCAGTCAATCATTTTAGACAGAGCTGGTGCTCTGTATTCACGAGACCCGGTGGTTACCATTGAGTTACAACTCTGGACTTCAGTCCGTCAGTGAACACCCAAATACCATATCACAAGAAATATCTTGCTTTCTTGCTTGAAAGCATCCACTAAACTGTAGCGGTTAAGTTCGTTGAATATAAAAGAAAAGTGTCCGCCACTAAAATTCCTTCACCTAAAAGTTACCAAAACGTTGCCCAAGTTCGAGGGTAATTGCGTGTATGATGCATAAAACAAGGGTCCACACATTAATCATTACGCTTCTGCCCTCCTAAATTCAGATATAAGTTTAAATTTTAAAAATACCCAAACTCAATAACTTTATTTTTATTTTGAAACTATATAGAAGAAACTTTACGTTCGGCCGTACTCCACTAAGCTAGTTGTTGTTGTTGTTTTTCTTATGATGACCGTATTCTTGCTCGTATATTGTTCCATATTTTTCCATGTCTTACGTTTTTATGAGAAGAGCCGAAAGTAAAGGAAGAAGACTCCATTACAGGAAACGGGGGCATAGAGAAAAGCTACGGATACGGTTATATATGGCGGACGTGATAGTTTTCGGTGATTTGTCTATTGTTGTATCCTTTATTCAACTGTGGGACCAAAGAATACCAGATACATTGGGTATATGAGGTTTTGTATTCTCTCTTGTACTTGCTTGCCTCCACCATTAGGTAATCGAAATTTCGCACTGATTGAAAGCAAACGAAGGATTCTTGGTTTTTGCCGCCTCGAAGATGGCGGTAGCTGTGTGCCTGTACACCAGGGATCATTGTGTCCTTGGGCGGTTTGGCTATTTATTTCTAATGCAACATGATGAAACATAATATTACGAAAACGACTCGATATGGTCGGTCTCGGGTGCAACCACTTTTCAGATACAATACGTGATTTTGAGACGAGTTGAGTTCTGTACCCACACTAAAATAAATTATTAAAGCGAATTGTGATTTCCTATACATGATAATGGGAATTAAAAAGTAATACCCGTCCTACAGATGGGGCCTGGCTGATAGGAGATTGTTTGTTATCTGCGGATTCATTAATTAGAGAATGCTATCAGCTTTGGTGAAAAGTGAAAAAGATGAGAGATGTCCTCTGTGCGCAGTAAACCAAGCTAACCTTTCATCTTGGATGGATAAAAGAATTGAATTTCGTAAATCCTATTACTCTGGATGGTTTGTTGCCTTTCTTTTCTTTTCTCTTCTTTTCAACTTTTTCCATCTCTGACAAATGAAAAGGAAACCCAATCATTCTGAAACAATACCTGACCTCCAAATTGAAGCATCTTCGGCAGCGCCCCAGAACAAAGGGGGTCGAAATAGTAATTGTAAAGGGAAAGGGTTATTGAAAGAAAGAAATTAAAGCATTTGGAATCCTTATTGAAAAAGAATTTAGTAAGCCCTTAAAATGTTGTGCCAATTACGCCTCCAACTATAGAATGGAGTTGGTATAAAAAATATAGAAAGATATGGTCAGTTTAATTATAATATTAAAAAAGGATATTACTGCTGTGCATGTATGTATATGGGGGAGCTTACTTTTTTTCGAATATAAATTTTATTTCGCTCCGATGAAAGTGGTAATTTACACCATTAAAGGGACATTCGACGCTGGAGAAGAAGGGATGATGCGTGCTGGTATTCATTTATCGCTAAAGATGAAACCCTTTTGCAAATAGTTCCACACAATTAGCTTGGAAATAAAAGCCATCACAATTTTTATTGATGAACATTATTGTCGTCGTACGACTGTCGTTGTCGTCATCACAAAAATGTGTAGCTACCAGTATTTCGTACATGTCGTTGTCGTTTTGTTTCGTAAACGCTGCGAATATATAAAACAACACATATTCCTTCGTATGGGATATTTTCTAATTCCACCCGCAAGCAATTGTGAACCCAACAAATCAACGAGCTGTGAAAGGACAATGTTCAATGCTTTTATGTGGTTTCCGCTTTGGGTGAAAAGGATTTTTATTATGAGAGCAGTGCTGAGTGTTATTTGTGTGTGTGTTTTTTTTTGTGTTTCTTTCTCCGTTCGAAATCTTTGTATAGATATTTGCTTTAAGGCCTGTGACATATTCGAGTAATTGTCAATTATTTTGTTTCGAACGTTAAAGAACCGTCACGACCGTTTATATACACGTGTACGTAATTTGGGTCAAATTAGATGCCTCAATTTGAAATTTATTGAGGGCATTGTGCAAGCGCATGCGGAATTTATAACCCAAATCGATAAGTCCGTTTTGAGGAGCAAATAATGGTTGTTCAACTTCTTTCTCACCATAAGGCAAAGGGTCTCAAAATGGACTGTTAGGGGATGTGCCAATCTAAAAATATAATTCTTACTGACTGAGAAGCGCATAGTGCGATAAATGTCTGCGACAACGTGCTCCCTCAAGGGCATACTTTAAGGGCGGGCGAAATGTGACCCAGGCCTTAAAACAGAACACCAAAGCATATACCCAAGTTAAAATGAGCCCAGGATAACTCAACAGGATAAAGAAACAGACCGACGAAAACCCGCAGCGTGCAAAATATCGGCAACCTACTTCACTTTCATCTTCAAATCTTCTTTAAGGTCTCAACGATAATATTCTGGCCGCAATAATAAGAGCAGAATAATAATAAGAAGAGGAGGAAACAATTCTCACACCTCCTAAGCACATTTCCTGATCTATTGCTGAAAAACTAAATCTCGATTTGGGAAATTTTTGCCTTCATAAGTTTGAAGATCTTTTTTTTAATCTTTCTTTCTTTTTTTTAAATAAGTAGCTATAACTGGTTAGACGGGTATGGGTGGTGGTCGACTGTCGCTTTAACCCAGCCCAACCTATATTTAATTGTTTAATTCCTGGTCCAATTTGCTGTCACTGCGACATAAAATGTTAATTTTGTCAATAAAGGGATGTCAACCTAAGACTTCGGTGACTTGTTTCCTCAAAGTAATGTCCTTAGTTACAGAGTTTGTTAACTTTGCCGATTTAGGGACCTCTTTTAGTAAGATTCGTCGTCTTAACTAATGAAGGGCAGGGCAGTCAAGCCCGTGTTCGGAGGTTTCGCTGTTTTATGGACCGAACCTTCACTCAGTCTCCGGGCACAGATTTATTAAAGGGTAAACTGCCCAATCAAGTTCTTCAGCGACTTTGGCCCCCTAACGTTCGCTTCCAACTGACCTAGAGTCATAAAATGTATTATTATCAGGATTTATTGGGACACACAGCAGCAGACTCATATCAAATTTCAATTGTTTAATATGAGCAGTTCCTGTGTTACCCAACAGTAAGATCACCAAAACACTACGGAGCACCTTCCAACCAACGAAAAATATTGAAATTTGACACACTTAAAGGTTTTGCGAACGTGGGCGGCTACCACTCAGCCCCCAAAAGGCTTACAATTATGAATGAGCGTTAGGTTTTAAAAAGAAACACGGAAACAAAAAAAACACTGTGCATATTCTAAAAAAAGAGGCGTGGCAACCGCCCATATATTTTAAACTCATTCTAGAGTTATGAAATTTCACATGTCGGTAGTTCTTTTAAAGGAAAAAAAGGATCTACGTAAAACAAATTGTATTTTCCTCGAAAAAGGCCGTTTGCCGTCGGTCAAAATTCCTACAATTTTAAAAATTTCCAAAATTTCCTTCCAAAAAGTATTGAA
Source organism: Ferdinandea cuprea (assembly GCA_963576555.1). Classification (NCBI taxonomy): domain Eukaryota; kingdom Metazoa; phylum Arthropoda; class Insecta; order Diptera; family Syrphidae; genus Ferdinandea; species Ferdinandea cuprea. The sequence goes on along the minus strand of OY754958.1, from coordinate 129,066,652 downwards.
ATTAGACCAAAAAACTAAATGTTAGAGAATAGCCAAGATCTTTTTTACAAAAGTGGCTTTTGCCTTACAAGTTAGCCACAATATTTTATTGTAATTATTTAAAATTTCGCATATAGTATTAATATTTTTATACTTGGCAAGTTTTCAAAATCGTGAAAATTTGAGCTCCATAAACACGTGATTTGTAGATATATCTTGAAAACTTGAAATTGAAAAAATTGGGAAACTTGGATCAAATAGTTGGATTAGTTAATTTAATGAAAATCGCTTAATTTGTTATCCTCTCATTGTTAATTAAAAATAATTCTGCGATATTTTCATTAAATTGCGTTAATGCTATTATTTTTTGAGGAAAGTGCTATGTAAGCAAACAATTTGCATGGGTAGAAAAATCTCAAGTGGGTTAAAAATGTAGGCGAAGATCATGTACATTGGACCGAGTGCCAATTCCTGGTAATTGGCTGAACATGTTGGAAAAAGTTCTTCTATGCATTTTCAATTACGTCTATGTGAATCATTTTAGTAAATGTGCAGTATAGGACTGAGGCTTAAAAAAAAAAATTTGATACAAATTACACCCGCTAAATGTCTTTTTTTTATGTTTCTTGTGAAGTGTTCTGTTCACTCAGTAAACAAATTGGGTTCGAGTTGCTGCTTTTAATGTGCAAGTTTATGTCTGTATTTTAATATTCAATAGTTAATTTGCTACAGTTGTGGAATTTGTTAATTTGCTACAGTGCTCTACTATATTTTTTTTTATAAAAAAAAAAGTGTAGTGAATATGTCTATGCATGTACTTTGGACCGGTTCAAGCAATATGCTTTTAAATTTGCTAAGAGGTTTGTTTTCTATATTTTTCATAGAAAATCCCAAGAAGAAAAGTCAGGAGTAAAAATGCTAAATGTAGACATCGATGCTTTGAGGCGTGCTATAACAGAAGTATATGACAATAAAAAAACATTTTAATGCGGCGTATCACTAAACACAAATCATCGAACCACTCTGAATGTCGAATCAATTCAACTGCACTACAAATGCCCGAAGGGATCGGTTAAAGGAATTGGTTATTAAGATTAGTTTAAAAAAATAACAAACCCATTCATAAAGGAAGAAAAAAGCTGGCAGAAACTGGATTTTTTGATTTAAATAAATTGTTTATCCCAATATCGCTTTACACCTGAGCTTAAAGTTAATTGTCTAACGTTTTCTCTTATTTATATATTGTTTAAGTACTTAAATTTTAATATTTTGTTTAATTGAAATTAACTGTATTTTTGGACCTCGGACGGTTGAATTGGATTAGTTTAAATTAGGTTTAGGGATCGGCAGAGCAGGTCTGTCCTGCTATGCCCCACTAATTTCCTCATGGACCCATTATGATACCCATTTTTGTGGGGTTAGCTATTGGTGGTAGAGACAGTTAGGCTTCGTTTCCCTTTACCCGACGATGACAAACTGACCCCTCAGACTGTAGAAGTTTGATGGTTCGGTCACTGTTGTATTGCGGCCAGAGCTTCCTTGATATTTCCACCTGTTGTTAGTTTTTTTACGAATCTTGTTCATCAGTCGTTTCCTAAGATCGCACAGTGGTAGCTTTATCGACTGAAGTGCTTGATCGTGCTCCATTGCAGCCCATACCTCGCTAATTCATCAGCCCTCTCATTGCCGGCTTTTTCACTATGTCCAGGGACCCAGCAGACATTTATGGCGTTCTGCGATCAGAGAGAGCTCTACGGCAGCGGTGAACTAGCTTGGATTTTATTTCAATAGCATTTATGGCTGCCTTACTGTAATGGTAATGGTAAAAATGGTAATATCATTTCGTGGTATTGCTAACAATGACGCCTTTCGGGCCGCTTCCGCTATCGCCACAACATCTGCTTGGAAGACACTGCTGTTGTCAGGATTTCACAGTCCATCTTAGAACCATCTGATAGATAGCGATTTACTTTTCGTGGGTTCATTCTTATCCCATTCATCTCTACTTGGGAAGGTGCAGGAGAATGGTCTGTTAAAGTTCAGTTGAGGAGACATATAGTCAGAATTGACAATGTTTTCATATTGATTTTGCTTAGAATCTGTGCATGACCAAAATTGCCAGGGTTCCAAGTGTTAGTTTGGCTCCAGAGGTCCTGAGATGTTAAATTAAGAATTGCCGCCATTCTAGCGGTTGGTGTAGTTCTCAACGAACTAGTTGTGCCTATACATGCTAGTCTTTGTATTTTTTTCATTTGCTTAAGATGTAGATATCGTATTGGCCGCAATATTGCCGTATACATCCTAAGGATTACCTTGGAGTTTGCTCCCTACTGCCTTCCAAAGATGCGGTTACATGCGTAGAAAGCATTAGCTGCTTTCTTTATTCTTTCATTCTTTTACAATTAGTTTCCAATTGAGTTGCCTATCCAGGATCATTCCCAGGTATTTTGCACTCTCAGCCACTCATAAAGGATTACCCTCAGGGGTTGGTGGCGTGGGTTGAGATTGGAAAATAAAATAGAGTTATCAACTCTACGCTATCTATTACTATTCAATATCGAATATAATACAATTAAACATAAATAAAATTAAAACATCGATTACATTTTTGGAGTAAAGTAAAATCCGGTCCTCAATAACTCAAAACTAAATTAAGATATTTATATAATTTAAGCGCAGTTATAAAGAAGATTATTTCTTCTAAAAATAAAGCCCTATATATTAATATGGGTCGGGAAACACCAAGTAGGGCTTGCCGTAAATCCTCAGAATCGAGGCTAAAAATTGGAGTAAACCCTTAGTCCGTAACAATTTTTTTCTTAGAATATGTCCACAAATCATTTCCCAAACTATTGGAAATTAGGTTGGTACCACCATGTTTTTTAATAGTAAACTGAATCAACCATTTTTCGGTTAATTTTTGCTATTTTTGGACAAAAAGTATATAGGTATATCCCTTCACAAATGTACAAAGTATGTATGTAGAGTTTCTTGTAAAAGAACAATATTAGAATTTGATTCAAAGTACATTCATTGCACTATCAAACGTTGTAATGAACGAGTTCTGATATATGACATTGAAAACCTTGTTAATAATGTTTGTACATATGTAGCTTCATGCCACTGCACATTTCTGAAATAAAACTTATCACATTGCGATACAAAAACCAAAAGCTTCAGTTATTTGATTTAAAATTCTATTAATGCCTTGCAATTGCTTCATTTATACGGTAAAATACCTGATATTGGTTGTGAATATTTCAACACTAAATGACAGCATGCTGCTACGAAATGATTTGAATTCATTTAGGGGGTGGTACATTTTAGACGGCTTTTTGGTAAATGTCCACAAGCGAGCTTTACATAGAGCCTAATTTATAATAAAACGATTAAAAATATCATTCCACATTGCTGTTGATCTAACAGTACCTTTTCACATTTTCATCATCATTAGCAATAACTATATAAAATAAAGTTGAAGTTCTTTTGACAGGACCTACACAGTGAACGGCTGAACGGATTTTAGTATGTTTGTCTTTTTGATGATTATATATTTGCAAGGTCCAGGTTTGTGCATTTAAAATTCTTTTATTTGGAGTTTGAAAGACCAAGTAATTTAATAACTAGGCTTTTAATCAAAAAAAATTGAACTTCTATTTCGCCTGATTTAATTAAATTAACTTCAGTCTTTAGAGCTTTCAAATATGCATATTTCAAGCGCAACATTATATTTCGAGATGCTCTAAGAGCTTAATAATTTTAGCAATATCTTTGCAAAACTCCTTTTTGGATTTAAATTTTAATAAAAATTGAATAACTTACGTGATTTTCAAAAAAGCTGATTTTATGTTAATAGCTTTTAAAGTTCTGTTTAATTTACTAAAATCAGATGAAATATCAAAAAGCATTTTTAACAGACTGTTAAGAAAACTAAATTTCTCATTTATCATTAAAGCAAAGAGACCAATAGATACAAAACGTAGAAATGTTTGTTCACTCCTTATTCCTTTTGAGGAAACAAGTTTAAAACACTATTATGTACTCAACTAAGGAGAATTACAAATTAATTGCATTGCCACGCTGTATTTCCTACTGCGTACATGGTTACAAAGAGACAATGCTTTCGTTATATATTTCAAGTAGTTTCTCACGCGATGCGTAGGTCGAGATAGTACATCCCGCTGTAAGCTATTTTTGGGTTTCCTTTGCTTTCTTTTCTGTCTATAATTTGAACGAGCGTGACGTCTTTACACGGCAACATCAAAGTGTTAAATGATTTTTTTTTATTTAAATGCTTTAATTTTTGCTAGCGATCATAAGTTCGGATATCCCTCTGAGAAGACTGTGTTAACGCGAAGCACAACAGACTCTCAAGAAAACCAATTGCGTAAACCAGGTAATACCTTCTTAATCGACCGAAGTATGATTGATAGTTTCAGACATAGTTCACGGCTGCTAATAAACGGTTTAGGGCAAATAGAGTTGACTTTCTCCCAAACTGAATGTGGTTTTTAACAAATACCCTTTCTATCGGTCGAGAGTTGACGTTCATAGCGACATTAATTTGGCAGCCACTCTGTCTGCATGTTCCCGCAAGAATAAATAAATAAATCCGAAGATCTACGTTATTTACTCGGCATTACTTCCGTCATCCGGCCCTCTGCCAAATACTTATCAGGCAATAAATGGAGCATCCGAACGAAATGAATGGATAACATAATCTGCTTGTAACAATATCCATCCCCACTCTTATGTCTTAGCAAAAACATCAAGATCATCAAAGAAATCATCAAGAAACTTTCTCGCTATTTGAATAGCAAAAATGAATCGAAAATGTATAGTGACAAATTTATTTTAATCACTTTTTAGGTTTTGAAAAATTAGATTTTCTTAAAAACGGCACCTACGATTTTGATGTTATTTAACACATTGGACACATTTAACATTATTGTTTAAAATAAATTATAAAAAGTTCTCAAAATCATTAGCGCCGTTTTTGAGAAAACGAATTTAATTTTAAGAAAATGTTTTTATTAAAAAAAATTAAAAGAAATTATTTATTTAAAAGAATATATATATATTTTAGTATAAAAACATAAGGTAAGGCTACAGTCCGCTTGGGGCGAACAGTATGATACCCTATCCTTATCCCTATGTACCCCAAAGAAAAAAAGCATTAGGAAGATGATAGATAGCATTTTATTTCATTCTATAAAATTTATAGAAAATAAAATATTTTTTTGAAAAAAAAACCCCCCAAAAAGTGGGCGTGGCCAAAAACTTTGTATGGGCGATATGTTGGAAAAAAAATTGGCTAAATATATTGTTAAACATTTTTAAAAATTTTAACACTTTACCATTTCGAAACCCTAGGGACTATATGTTTCAAATTTCAGCTTCCTAGCATAACTTTAAAGGCCTCAAAAGTTTATACGGACGGACGGACAGACGGACATTGCTAAATAGTCTTAGATTTTGGTCCTGATCATAAATATATACACTTTTAGGGGTCTGCGACGAATATTAAGGGGTGTTACAAACTATGTGTCAAAATTAATATACCCTTGGGGTAGGGTATAAAAATCTGTAAAAAGTTTTTGGAGTTCCCCTTGTTAGTTTTCGAGATATTGGCGTTTTAACAAATTACCTGTAATCGATTTTTTTCCCAAAATCTGAGTATGCAGTATTTTTGGCCGCATCGCAAGTATCCTTAGGACAAAAACAGTTTAATATCCTTTGAATCATTTTCTAGAAAAATAGTGATAAGTAATTTTTAGAAAACAATTTTTATGGCAGGTACCTTAATTTCAAATGATAAAGCAAATAAAAAAAAATATGCCACGAGATCTAACCCCAACAAACTTATATACGAACTTTGAAGCAAATCCGTCAAACCGTTTCGCCATACGGTGCCCGGACGGCCAGACGGATAGACAGACAGACCCACGGGCGGCATTGGCGGACACACTTCTCCTTCTTCTTACGACTTCTCTATAGTCGTAATATCATCCCTCATACTCAGTTTGAGTTCGAAATTTCCGCACGATTGCAATAACTTTCTCTTAGTGTATACGTGAAAGTTAAAAAGCGCATCCGCTTGCAGATCATCAAGCCTCAAGCGATCACGACACAGTACGTATGAATCAAAATTTAATATATTAGCATGTAATATGAAATATGAAATAAAAATAATCTTATTGCTATCAGACTTAAAGTAAAATGAATGCTAAAATATATCAAATATTATAAAATCGATACACACCTAAAATTAGAATTAAGGGAGTTAGAATTATAAATCAGAATATCCCTTTATTATAAATACTAAGCTATTGAATAGATTTAAAGATTGTGATCCGAGGAGATTTTTGTGCACAACAACGACGAGGAAAATTAGAAGATTTTGCGTAATTTTTTTAGTGTTTAAGAAACAGGGAATGCTATTAGTAAAATTAATTAAATTGAATTTTGGTGACGTGAAATATTGCCAAACGAAATAAAATATGGCTATGGATTGACATAACAGCTACGCCATCGCAACTATAGGAGACATTTGCAAGAACTGAGGTTATGAACTTTTTAGTAATTCATTATCATTTTAGTAGAAATAAATTTGTTTTGTGGGGATGAGATACGCAGCAAGACGCCCGACCAATACGGCGAGCTAAGCCGAGCGTATGCCAGCGTCCCAACCAGCTACTACATCAAATGAAGTCACCATCACTATGCCAGAACATAGATCTACCAGGCTCACCTCACAATTGTTCTGCCAAAAGATCTTACGACTTACAACTTGGAACTTTAAAATAAAACTTTATTTCATTTCGGTGCGACCATTCTTTGTTAGCGGAGATACAGCTCTTCAAAAAACATATAAAAAACTATTAAAATTGCTTGTTCCTTAATGTTTTGAGTAGAACAAACAAACCGTTACTGCGCCACCAGAAAATGTTATTTTGTGGAGTCAATTGCTCGTATTTAATAGGATTTTTTAGGTTAAATGAATATTTTGAGAGGGTAACCCATAATATATTTTACCATGAATTTTTTCTCATGCAAAAATTAAATTTTATTTTATTTCCTTAATAAAAAATTGTAAAGGTCTAAGCTGAAAAGCATAGACCATGCCTTTCAGATTAGTAAAAGGTGATTTTTAAGCGTGGTTTTTTTCAAAATCGAATAAAACACTAAAAATTTGCATGAAATATTCAAAATTTGTATTGTACATTTCCATTGTTTCACGCGCTGTGTGGCATGTGGCACCGTCTTGATGAAACCACTTGTCAACCAAGTTCAACTCAGGCAACTGGGGCAAAAGTCGCGTATCATGGCTCGATATCGTTCGCCTTTGACAGTAACGTTTCTTTTACGGTCGTCTTTGAAGAAAAATGAACCGATGATGCCACATAAACCATAGCAAACTGTCGTTTTTTTGGGATGCATCGGTAATTCTTGCATAGCATGTGGCAGTTCATCACTCCAGATGCGGAAGTTTTGCTTATTTACGTATTCGCTGATAATTTTTCGATAAAACAGCGGATTTTCGAATTTTTCGCTGAGCACGAATTTTGATAATAAATTTCAATAATTTGGAATCGTTGCTCGTTTGTAAGTCTTTCCATGATTTAATAGCGGAGTATACTGATAACTTTTCACTTTGACAGATGGCGTTTGGACGCCATTACCAACCAGTGCTGCCAACCTAAAAAACTTAAGTCTTTAAAAATCACCCTTTATTATCTAAACACATTTACAAACATTTACCTTGCCATCATTTTACGTCATGTTAATATCTATTCGTGGTGTTTTTGATGAAAATAAAATTCAACACTATCGCAAGTTACTTTACAAAAATAAAAATAAAAATATTTCACCCAATTTTTGCAATTTGATTTTCAAACAACATACATATATGTAGCTGGCTTCCGGCTTTAAACAATCTAAACCTCAATTCCAGGAAAATACCATTTGTTAAAATTCCATAGTCCTATCTCCAATTATTATTGAATCGTTTGTTTTTCGAACGAATAACCTTTTTGATTTGTATAACTGATAGAAACGTCGCAAGTTTTTAATATGCTCCAATTCAATCATTCAGCAATCCTCAATAACATCCGGTAATCTGTCGTTTCTAGTTATTCGATATGTCAAACTTGATGGAATGCTTAATCTTTCTCCGTCGACAGACAGACTTTTTCGCTTTGTTGCGACAGCCAGCCTTACCTTGCACAAAATCTTTTTTAACCATCTTCTGAAACCCCGTTAAAAACTTTTTTTTTTTATTATAAAAAACTCTGGGGTACTTTTAATATGGGATTATCGGGTGATGAAAATAAATATGTGACAAACGTGATATACATATCACATTCGGGTAGGGCCTCGTTGATTTTTAAGAAAAAAATTCTTTATTTACCAACGAAGGGAAATTCAAAAATAACAAAAAATAAAAAAAATCTCTGATGGATTTGGATACCTTAAGAGGTTTCCCTTTAAGGTGAAGATAATCAAAATCCTTTGCGCGCTACATAAATACATTACACCCATTCCATATGAAGAAATTGAGTGTATCTATGCGCATAGATATAAAGGACTCTTTGATAAAAGATTTCAGCTTTGCCCCATTGGCATAAATATTGTGGGGCGCAAAAAAAAACGAACCATATTTGGTATTCGTATTTCGTAGGACTCCTGATTGACACGACTCGTTGACATATGCCAAAAAGGTGATAAAATAAAAAAAGAAAACATTCTGCATGTACCTACATCTGGATATGAGCTTACTTTTTCTATTGTTTGTTTTGTTTTTATTTCGTGGAAAAGTTTAAATTTCTTACGCAAGAAATCAGGATTTGTTTAAACAGTAAGTACCTGTAAGATTTTTGCGTCGAATAAATATATTCAAACAAATAGGATTTGAATTTTAATAAGGCTAAACAAGTATTTTTTGGAATTCTACATAGGTAGCTACATTTATGTTGGCATAAATGCTTCGGTTATTTCTAGGTAACGTATAATTTGGCAATCTCCCAAGAGTCGTTTAAAGGAAAAATTGCCGAATATACAAAGTTGAAAAAAGTTGACAGAGAAATTGCCTTAAATCAAAAATGTCTATGCCGTGAGATTGCTCTATGGCACGGGCAAAACGATGCAAATACGATACGGAACAATTACACTTTGGACGTTGTTGGACGTATTCCACACACACACATCCTATTTGGGAAATATATCCCGAGGCGTTATAGGTATTGCCTTTTGTACATTGTCAATCAAGCATCTTTGATGTTATCATCAAATGACGGTCTCTCGTTCAATTGCTTTCAGTCTGTTGCATAAATAGTCACATTAAACTTTAGAATCGGCCCGTCAAAGGAAATGCATGACTTGCCTTTGATATTAATGAATTGCCTTTGATTATAGATAGCAATTTAAAAAGCTCATTAGCAATCGAAATTTTATTTCGCTCTGCAGTGTCATAGCGGTTATTTCTTTGGGTACTCTCCGATTACCCTTCAATTTTTGACCCAGTTTTGCCAGATCATCAGGTTATCTACGTAATTAGGTCAACTTATGATTAGTAAGCCCTTATACACAGTTTAATGACAAAAACGTCACTTGAGAATATAGAGATTCTCGTTCGCAGACACAATTACGTCACGGCATCGATAGTATCCACTTCTGATACAGTTATTTTATTGAAGGATGGAATTACACAAGGATCTCTTAGACGTTGTCATAGATTGCCGTTTACATAGGGAGTGGTATTGTACTTCTTCTAAGGAACAGCGCACTTCAATAGATTCTTTGATACGACATTCTGAAGATGAAAAGAGGATTATGATATTGAGAATGATTAGTAGGTTGAAATACAACAGCTAATACGTTACAGTTTAAAGGGAAAAACAAATAGTTATATAGTCGATGCATAATTCAAAATTGCCATAGCTAGGCCATGTTAAACTAGGAAGGAAAATCGCTATCGATTGCCGACCGTAGTTATAAGTGTAATATGGAATAAGGCAAGCAGGGCAACGATAGCGATAGCAAATTAGAGCCCTATGCAATGAACTGGTTATCGGAAATATATTAGCAAATTCTACTTAAGGCAATACTTTCATGGTAATGAATCGATTTGGTTTGATATCGATTCAGTTATTAAAAGTTTTTTATGCAAAATAAACTTGCAATATTTCATCAGAATATCGCAGCTGCTTTGCAGTATGGAAACGTAATTAGGTGCAGTGACGTATCGTGGTATTTTCAGTAGGGTGTTCACTTAATTCTTTTTTCAGTATTATTGGTTTTTTTCGAGGAACATGACAAGGACTTGATTGATGGACAACGTTCTTATTTCTTCCCTTTTTTAACATATATATTTTCTTTTAACTTTAATATGATTTTTTTTAAAGAATACTGGTTAACCCTCACATAGGCGATAATTCCTGCCTCTTAATCAGTACCTTATTAACCCGGGTTAATATTATTCCTCATTAGTATGGGGAATCCTCCAATAGGAAGAATTACATTTTTTTCTTTTTAATTTTTCAAAATGTATCAAATATTTAGGTACTGGCTCCCAATAAAAACCAATTTCGGTAAAAAGTATCCAAGATATGATAAAATAAAAATGCTCATATTAACCCTGGTTAAAAAGAACGTATGAGGGTTAAGTCTTACCATTAAGATACTGCAATATAGTGTAAAAGCCATTTCCATTTTTTACTTCTTCTGCACAGAACAACAATTCGAGGAGATGTTTTTATGAAAACTAACAAAACTTCATAAAAGATTTCACAATCGAAATAAGTTTTGATAATTTTTCCTCCTCAATTATATTCATTGTCAACACTTGAGAGTAGAAAAAGGAGCTCGATATTGAAAAATCAAATATTTTCGAAAAAGTGTCTTTTAAATGTCTATGGCAGTTTATGGCCTGTAATGGTATCATTTTGTTATACCTTAGCACTACACAGTATAGTATTTATTAAAATTTAAAATACGTCTCCTTAGAAATAAAAATACAGTTATTCCTTATTGCAACAGAACTAGCACTCGTATTCGGTACAGAACAATTTTTTAAAGTCGAATATTTAAAACACATTTTAAGTTCATTTCTTAGCTTAAATTAAAAAACAAAATTAAAATTAGGAAAATAAGAAAGACATTATATATTTATTAATGAAAATTTAATGGAATTGTTGGAATTCACCTGGAATTCACCTTGCGCCTTATAAGGATAGCTTGTTATTCCTACGGTCTTTCCTCTTATTAATTTTCGAATAGGGTTTTCAGATAACATCTATGGGTGTTGATGAGCCTAGTGACAGCACTTCAGGTTGCGAATATGCATAAACTAAAGGGCATTCTCATTTGGCATGTCCGTGGTTTCACATGGCAAAAATGTTCCACTCTTATTATAACAAGTGGAAGGTTGGGGTTTTGATTTGATTTTTTATGAATCTTTGTAAAGTAGTTCGAGGAATTTCATAGTTCGAGGAAGCTGACTTATAGCCTATTTGTTTTTGGTTTGACGTCTTCAACACCTTGTCGCATATTGTTTACGCTCTATGGTCGCCGGTTAGGTTTTCTCACATAATTGCAAACCATCTAAAACATGAAATATGAATACAAAACATGAATACATCCATTCTGCCCCATATCCTATTCTACTTAGATCCTATAAAAAAATCTTTTCAACCTATCTGTAAAAGACAAATGAATGGATTCATAACGGGTGATCCAAGTAGAGATACTTTTTTCAATAGCCTTTTTTGACAGATCACGTGTGAGTCGTGTCATGCTGTGTCAACTGCCACTTCATCCAGAAAAAACAACGGTTTGGTATGGTTTGTGAGCCGGTGGAATCATCGGTCCATATTTCTTTAAAAATTATGCCGGTGCGAACGTAACCGTCAATGGCGACCGTTATCGTGCCATGATAACCGACTATTTGATGCCTGAAATTGAAGCTCGTGATCTCGGCGACATTTGGTTTCAGCAAGACGGCGCCACTTCCCACACATCGCATCAATCAATGGACTTATTGAGAGAACATTTCGGTGAGCACATAATTTCACGTTTTGGGCCGGTCGATTGGCCACCAAGATCGTGTGATATCACACCGTTAGACTTTTTCCTGTAAGGATATGTAAAGTCAAAAGCTTATGCCGACAAACCCGCTTCGATTCAGGCCTTGGAGGAAAACATCACGCGTGTCATTCGCCAGTTACCAGTCGAAATGCTGGAACGTGTGATCGAAAATTGTACTCCACGGATGGAACATCTGCGACGTAGCAACGGCCAACATTTGATAGACATAATCTTCAAAAAATAAATGCCAAAGAATGTTCTTTCAAATGATATAAAACATTCTCCATTAAATTTGAATTTTCTGTGTTTTTTTTCTTTTAAAAAGTAGGGAACCTCGAAATGGATCACCCTTTACAAAGAAAAATGTACTTACTTAAATATTAAATGGTTAAAATCGAATTTAAAATTGACCTTCATTTCAAAATAAACACTTAATTTTGCTTCAAAATAACTTAAACTCAATGAAAAAACTTTTCTTAGCCAAAACTCAATACACCTGTCACTTTGCTTTGGTTGGCAAGAGTGCTGTCGTTTCTCAATTTTAGAAATGAAAGATTAAAATATTTATTATATATATATTTAAACAGTAAAATTACACCAACATAAAGATGTTGGTATCAGATCCTTTTTGTGGTCGTTGGTGTTATTCCTGTCTGCGCAGATTCTATTGGTTTTCTTATTAAACATTTTAAATAAAAAAATCAAATTTGTTGCAGCATAACTAACGCTCTATGAAGAAATAAGCAACTAACTTATCCATTTTAGCCAGACACAAACAAATTGTTCTTAGAAGATTGCATTACCTATGCCCAATCGAAATTTAAATGGCATAATGGTTAGTTTGTATGTCCACGCATGCAATTTTTGCACAAGATTGGAGAGTTCGTTTTCTCTGTTGTTTTTAAAGACGTTAGAGTGATGTTGGAACACATAATTTTTTGCCGTATTTACCAAAAATTCTAGCTGTCAAACTTATTTCCTCGTTGTCGAATAGGGCTCTTTAATTCCATTTACCGAAAAAGCCGGATGTTCCAGAATAGATAGCAGACGTATTATAGTTTCCACTTACTATAAAATCAAATTATTTCAGTGAATAAAGATTGTAGCAAGCAGTTTAGAAGAAATGACAACATTACCGACCAAAATAAGTCTCTTGCATTTTTAGATATTTGGCAGTGCAACGAATATCTGTTGCATTATGCATTAAAATTAACTTTACTTATTACTTTTGTTCTTTATATATTACACATTTTTAGTGAGCCCAGTGTCTAGCAATGGAGGTATTTCGGCAACTCTGGTTAGTAATTATAACTTTTGAATTTTTATTCATCTGCTTTCCGAAGCGAGGTGCGCTTGATGAATGAAAACATCAAGCTAGGCATATAGATTTGTGAAGGACAACAGGTTGTTTACTTCTTTGCCTGACTCGGTGCTCTACCTCTAAAGCGAGAAAAACGAAACGACACGATGTCTGTTTCAACTAGTGTAAGACACACAAAACAACAAAATTTAAACAATGATCTTAATTCTTCGAACGCTTTATTGAGACTGATCTAAGGCTAGCATAACATAACGAAAATACATAAAATAGAATACTTATGAAATAAGTGTTACATTACATGTTAAAACGGTCAACTATCATACGATTCAATATTCCGTAATGTCATTGTTAGCTTTTATTTACTTAGAATACATATTAAAACTGGAAATGTATGTAATGGATTTTGTATACAGGGTGATTAATTAGGCAGATGAAAGTTGGAGCACATTTTAAAAGAAAATCTCTTACACTAGCATGTTGCTTTGATTTGTTTGTTAATTTGGACTTTTGAAGATTTGTTCCATAAACAATAACTACGAATATGTGGAATGAATTTATCGATTACCGAAGCGTTTTGAAAACATTTTGTATGCCGATTTTTTTCTCCTTCGTTCGCTTAAGTGAGGCGAGCATCCTAGACTGATTATACCCTATCTATATATTAATTTTGACATATAGTTTGTAACACCCCTTAATATTCATCGTAGACCCCTAAAAGTATATATATCTATGATCAGGACCAAAACCTAGGACTATTTAGCAATGTCCGTACGTCCGTATCAACTTTTGAGGCCTTGAATTTATGAAATTTGGAACATATACTCCCTGGGATTCCAAAATGGTAAGTGTTAAAATTTTTCAAATACGCCCACAATTTAGAAGAAACCGTTTTACAGCTAAAGTTAGAAAAATAGAGTGTTACAACCTTCACAAGATATGGAGGTACTGCCCTTCTTTATATGTTTGTCATTTGTTTTTTGCCAGGCCTACATTTTGTGTGCGTTTTTCACTAAAATGCTGTTTTCCTCGAAAATTTTCATAGAAACCGTAAAAAAATGTTTAACAAGATATTTACCCAATATTTTTTTCCAATATATCGCCCATACAAAGTTTTTGGCAACGCCCACTTTTTGGGGGCGTTTTTAATTTTTTTTTTAATTTCATAGAATGAAAATGTTCGTGAGTCGTTTTTGAAATTCGTATTTCAGGATTAATGAACTGGATTGGTGTAAGAAAAACATGTTTTCTCTGTAATTGGAGTGTTGCGGTGTGTCCGTACAATAAATATGTTACGTTGCAAATTGTTGAATTAAGTTGGGGAGCTATATGGCTATGCAAAACAAGTACAAAAGAATTTGAAGTTGAAATCTTGTATTAAATGTATGGTTCTATAGACGGTTTAGATTGGTTAAATTTCTCCTTGCAATTAGTAGTGAATGCATTATTTTTTCCTTTTATGGTAAGGTGTTTTGAATTACGAATTTAGACCTTCAGTGGACTTATGTTGAAAATTCAAAGGAGAACTTGAAGATATACCAACCATCTCCAGTTTTAGAAGTATTTAAAATTTAAGGAACTAATTTTTATTTCATTCTGTGGGTAATTGCGAAATGTAGCCTATGGAAGTAGAAAATAAAATTAATTAAGTGCTAATATGCCTAACAAAAATTAAGGTGCACCGAAAATTATGATAATGGGTTAAGTGGAAAAAGTCCAGCGAATATAAAACGTAACTTTAAATGTATACATAAAAAAATATAGGTGTTGATAGTGACAAAAGCAGCAATAAATCTGTGGCATTGAAATCCAGGACAAAAGAAAAACAAACTAGCTGAATGCAATGCCATAAGAACGAATATGTATATAAATGATAATGAAGCTAAAAACAGGATACTCCTTCAAGACGCATACCCCCACCTCCAAAAAACGTCAACCTCAATCTGTGACCGAAGCAAGACTAGTTTTCATTTCCACACCACTCAACATCGTTCGATGCTGCTGGCAAAGCATACACACTTTATGAAATTTACCCACCCTCTATCTATTTCCATTTCCTTCACGTAAAATCCAAAAAACGACTCACATGTGTCTCACGCACGCGAATGAGACTTTTCGTCAACGTGTGCGTGTGCGCCCACGGGGTGAGTCGTTATGAAACGCACGCTCGCGTGCGTGAGACGATATAAAAATTCAGATAGCGAACATCTCACGGACGCGTGCGATTTTCTTATTTCTCATTTAAAAGCGCACGCTCGCGAACTGCTCGTGAGCGTGCATTTCTGTACCCTGGTTTACACATTCAAACTAAAACAATGTATAGGGTGTACGGAGAACACCTGCTCGCCTTTGAATGAAACTGTGATTGTAAGCAAACAAATTGAGGTTGCAGTGATCCTGATAATACGAAAAGTAGTAAGTTTATATTTATTGCTAACAACACAGTCCGGTTTTTAACAGAACTGTTTAACAATTCAATCGTGTACTCTAAAATAATAAGTTATCACGTAATCACCCCTTAACCCCTCACTGCAATCAGTACCCTTAAAGGAATAATTCAGGAATGTTCGTGTCTTTTATGTACACAAATCGCGTATATCAAAGAATTCTAAAATAAGAAAAAGCACCTTTAAACCCTTCATGGGTCGAATTTAGACAAATACAAAAATAATAATACGTGTGTGATTATTTCAATTGAGCAATCGACCTTAAGACCAGATGCCGAGCACTTCGAAAAAGCCAAGGAAACCTAGTCAGTGAAGCGCAGAGAATATAAGGTGTATAAGCATAGCATTTGCAGGATCTGCTTAACTGTTAATATGTAGAGATGGGGCAAGAACGAAAAAAAACATTCAGTCGACGAAAAAGCAATGCCTTCACCATGTTTTAAAGAGGCTGGCTTAGCTATAAAAGAGCTTAAACACGACGAGGCAGCTGGATGTCATGGTCTATCAGCAGATCTTTTCAAATACGAAGATGATGTTTGGTAGGTCGTATACACCAAATCAGCAACAATCAAGTTTAGAGGGAGTCTCCATGACTGGATCTTCAGGTTATATGCTCCATCTAAAATATGATCAAGGTATATCCCTGCTGAGTGCCGCATATAAATCCTATCCAACGCACTGTGTCAAACCCATCTGCAACACACTATGGGCATGCACCAGTGTAGCTTCCAGCCAAGCAGATCGACCGTAAACCAAATTTTCACACTTGGGAAAATCTTCGACTTCGACGCCACATATGATGGCATTAATCGTTAGGAGCTTTTCACGGCAATGGCCTAGTTCGAGATCCCGCCAAAACTGATCTATAGTTTTGGTGCGTGATCTAGAAAACAATCAGTTTGGCAGCAGCTCATCTTAACTCTTTCGTACATGCAAATTTCAACAAGGACATGCGCTGTATTCTGATTTCTTCAATCTTTCTCCTAAGCAGACAGTGTGCAAGGCAGGTGCTACGATGGAAGGCACTATCTTCATCAGGCCATCTACTGGGATATGCGAAAAGTATTGACATCATCGGTCAGTCCCAGAGTACCGTGATAAAGGCATGTATGTGTATGGAAGAACAATCGAAATTAGTTGACCTTTAAGTAAATGAGGACAAGACTAAATACATGCTATCAGCAAATAAGCAAGCATCATTTATCGCCTATCACTACTTGATTAGTTTGATATCTGCAACTTCGAGGTATTCAAGGAGTTTATCTACCTCGATGTAATCATCAACTCTACGCATGACATCTTAGTACAGATCCGGCGAAGAATTGCCCCAGGAAACTCATGCAATTTCAGTTTTGCGAAGCAAGTTGAGTCAAAACCCTTATTGCCTCAGTTCTGTTATACGACAGAACTGTAAGAGTGCTCTTAAAGCAGGAAAGTAGAGTTAATACTAAACACTTTCGAAAGAAAAATTTGTTGACGGGTGTGAACTCTATGAGCTCTACCAAGATGTAGATGTAGTCCAAGACGCCAATACACGTCAACTACTTGGTCACATTGATCGAATGGACAATGTTCAACAATATTGCTCCAGCTATGTGGATCTTTGAATCCCAGGCTCATGGGGCAGGCTTTTTTGGCATTTATTCATGTGACATTCTCCGTATTTTATTCATTCATCTATTACCTCCTTCCTTCGCTTTTTCTAGCTTCATCTAAAGGCTGTTTTTTTAGAGGTTGGTTTTTCGAATAGAGATAAAAATTACATTTTGTGGTCAAATCTGGCAACTCTAATATCATATATGATCAGTTTGGTTTACCATTTCATCATGATCAGGTTGACAAATGAACAACGCTTCCAAATTGTGCAATTTAATTTCGAAAATAAATGTTCATTCGGGAAGTTTACCGCAAGCTCCGTTCATTTTATGGTCGACATAATCGTCCATTAGAGCAATTAATTCGGTTAACCATGGATGGTTTTTGCACTACGTTTACTCAATGTGACAATACGCATCCGCAGAGATGTCGAACAGTACGCACCGAAGAAAAAATTGCCGCTGTAGAGCAAAGTGTTGAATAGAACCCGAATGAATCGATTCGCCACCGTGCACTGCAATTGGAGCTTTGTCCATCAACTTTATGGAAGATTTTGCGGAAAGATCTCTTCTTACGACCTTACAAGATCCAGATTGTGCAAGAATTAAAGCCGCGATACCATGCAATTCGTCGTGATTTTGGTATATGTGCCGAAAATGAGATTGATATCGATGCTGATTTTCATCGCAAAATGATGATTTGATTTGTTCAGTGATGAGGCTCATTTTGGGATTGAATGCCTACGTCAACAAGCAAAATTGCCGCATTTGGAGTGAAGGGAATACACATTGAGACCCTTGGAACACCATTACATCCACAAAAACTGACTGTTTGGTGTTCTCTATGGGCTGGTGGAGTATAGAGCCATGATAACCGACTATTTTGTTCCCGAATTGGATGGCATGAATGTGGATGAGATGTGGTTCGAATAAGACGGCGCTACATGCCACACAGCGCACGTCACAATCGATTGATTGAAGGAAAAATTCGATGAGAGCATAATTTCGCAGAGTGGACCTGTCAATTGGCCACCAAGATCGTGTGATTTGACCCCATTTGATTATTTTCTTTTGGGGATATGTGAAGTCGCTCGCCTATGCTAACAAACCAGAAACGTTAGGGACTTGGAAGCCAACATTCGTGGTGTTATTGCCGACACAGAGCCCCCAAATGCTTGAAAAAGTGGTTGAAAATGGGACCACTAGACTTGTCTTTATTCGAACAAGGCGCGGCGGCCGCAAGCCCGAAATCATATTTAAACATTAATGGAATAAAATTATCATTCCAATAAAGCTAAATTGATGGACATTAAAATGATTTTCTTGTGTTTTATTTTAATTCGAAGTTCTATACCTCTAAAAAAAAACCCCTTTATTTTCTCTTTCCCTTGAACCGGCAACGACTTGTCATCGCTTCGGGAGTCATTTTAAAAATAAATTTTAGCTCGACAATGTCAGCAATTATAGTTTCATTTGTCCACATTTTGAGTATGCTTTACAAGTTTGGACTCCGTAAAACTATATTATAACATACTTAAATCAAATTGCATCTATTCAACAAGACTTAATTGTGGACTTAATATCTATCCCTTATCATAGAAAAAAATATTGCAGGAATGATCCTATTACTCGCATGAGTTGAATCTATCTCTTCAGCTTCACATCTACAGCTTCGTTAGGGAATAACTTTCTTAAGCTACATTATGTTGCTTATTTTAACTTAAAATAATTTGCAAAAAAAAAAAAAATCATGGGTTTGTCCCCTAAC
This sequence comes from Ferdinandea cuprea, assembly GCA_963576555.1. NCBI lineage: Eukaryota > Metazoa > Arthropoda > Insecta > Diptera > Syrphidae > Ferdinandea > Ferdinandea cuprea. The sequence continues at coordinate 129,047,461 of OY754958.1, read as the reverse complement.
AAACAGTTGGGAAATAAATTAGATACACGAGAGAGATAGATAAATTAAATCAAACCCTCCCCCATAACACGACACAAATAAATAAAATAAGAACCACAGCAAAAATGTTAAGTGTTTTAAACTATAAATTCCTGTCATCATCCGATTTCACAATCCCTTAGCACATTTCCTTTTTCCCCATAAAACATTTAAATCCCAAAACGATTTCGGGCTGCCATCTCACTCATCTTCTTTGATAGCAAATTGTGCGCGTCATCAATATTTTGCTGGTTCCTCATGATATTTTGCTACTAGAAAAATATACACACACACACACTCATCTGGAATGTGGGATGTCCCTTTGGGGATTTATTCCTGCATATTTTTTCTTTTTTTTTTTTACATAAAAAGCAACAAAACCATTCGTTCCTTTTAAACGTCGTTTTTCATCGATTGACAATCGTCAATATCCTGGTTATGATTCAAACTTCCGGTCGGTTGTCAGCGGTGTAGCCCACGCTGCTGTGTGGGAAAATAATCATTTTTCAGTTTTAAGTAAAGGAAAACCTTTCGCAAAAAGTCGGTGGTAATGATGAGAAAGGAAATTTTGCCTTCTACACACAATAAGGAAAATAATGACCCCTAATATTTTTCAACCATTCCTCTAGGTATGGCGTATCATTTTGTATATTTTTCTTGTTGTTTTTTTTTATGACATGAAGAATATCCTTTTTTGGGATGGTTTTAGTAGTCCTCTGGGGACACTTTTGTATCAATATGGAAAAACTTTCATTGGTGTCTGCGCTTCTTGGAGTAGCATCCCTCGTCTTTTGTAGAGACTATTTGATAGAGGATATGACATGAGTGTATTTATGGAGACTTAAGTATGGGAAAGGTCTAGGATTATTATTAATATCAACACAAAACGCATAAATAGTACATTTGAGTACATGTAGATTGTTTTTATTCGTATCTTTTGATATGCAACAAAAAGGAGAGATAGGCTTTTTGATGTTTTATGCGTATTAATGGTAAAAATATTAAACAGGAATAGTTGTATATTTAAAATAATTTTTATCTTACTAATCTTCTTGTAGTCCCAGTGTTGGGACTCTTTTAGAAAATTCTGCGGAAATAAAATCGATCTTAACCTGTCTCTTCTCTCAAGGTGATGTTCTGACTCCCCTCCTATGGTGTATGGTGGTAGACTCTCTGCTTACGGCTCTCAATTTTCCTCGAAACTGCGGATGATGTCGGCGTTCTTTCTGTCGGTTCAAATCTAGGGGCTGTCTGCTCTCAAGCGCAGAGATCCCTGGATTTGATCGATGTCTGGTGCACTAGTAATGGGCTTTCAGTGAATCCTCTTAAAACCACGGTTGTTCTCTTTACGAGAAGGAGAATCGTCACTGGTCTGTTCCATCTCGCGATTAAAGGTTTCACCATCCCTATCTCCGATGTAGTCAAATATCTGGGTGTAATCCTTGATTAAAAACTTCTATGGTCCAAACAAGTCGAATCGAAAACCGTTAAAGCGCTGTCGACTTTCTGGCAGTGTAAAGGCGCTTTTGGTAAGACATCCGAAACGGGTCCTTTGGATCTATACGGCCATGATTAGACCACTACTCTCATACGCATCAGTTGTTTGGTGGAACAGGCTTTCGCGGAAACGTGTAACTGGATCTTTTGCCAAACTCCAAAGAACGGCATGTCTCGGCTGCACACGGGCCTTCCCTAGCACCTCGACCTCTGCTCTAGATGCTTTAATGAATCTTCCTCCCCTTGATTTATATATCATGGGGTGTACGCTAAAAACCATCTTTCGCTTAAAGAGAGGTGATTTTTGGTACCATGCGCACTGGAATTTTGAAGAACTTGCTCGAGAATTATCCTCTGGCGTTATGGATATGCCGTCTGATGCAATGACACCAGAAATCCTTCTACGAAAAAACTACCACGTCAACTTTCCGCAGGTAACGGAATGGCTTCGGTCAGACTCTGAACCATGGATTGAATGCCATCGTATTTTCACGGATGGCTCCAAAACCGGACAGGGGTCTGGTGCTGTAGTCTTTGTGGAACGCGATGATATACGACTTAACTGCCCCTTGGGTAAACATGCATCTGTTTTCCAAGCGGAGATTTTTGCCATCCTAATGGCTATGCGCTATATTGTGAACAACAGGTGGAGGGCTAGAGGCATTTGCATCTGCAGTGATAGCCAAGCTGCATTAAAAGCGCTTCTAAACCCTCTTACCTCGTCCATGTTAGTGCTACAACTCAAGCTTTCCCTGAATTTGGTCGGAAGACTGAACACAGTGAATCTTGTCTGGGTACCAGGTCACACTGGCATCCAGGGAAATGAGATCTCGGATGAGCTTGCTAGGCAAGGTTCAGAAGAAGTTTTCTTAGGACCCGAACCTGTGTTGGGTCTACCTGCGTCTTTAGTCATGTCTTCTATCGATTCTTGGGTTTCTTGTGAACACAAGATTCGGTGGCGCGATTGCGGTGGATGTAGACAAACCAAACTACTGCGCCCGGACATTTGCAAAAGGTCAGCATCTTTTCTTCTATCTCTGAGGAGAATCGACTGTAGGCTGCTTGTAGGCGTTCTTTCGGGCCACCAAGCTTTTGCTAAACACTTAAATGTGTTGGGCTTAAGCGACACCACTACCTGTCCTGCTTGCGGTGAGGAGGATGACACAGCAGAACACTTTCTCTGCAGTTGTCCGGCCTATGCTCGCATCAGGTGGCGGATCTTCGGGGCTGACGTGGTGAGTGCCGAACATCTAAGCTCTTTATCACTGAAGCTCCTTCTCGTTTTTCTCCAAAAGATGGGAAAACTAAGTACATTAATGTAAGATGTCTGAATGGTAGTACAATGGATCTGTAGTTCTGTCTGAGCGCTACATCGGATAGTAGCAACCTCAAAAAAAAAAAACACTGTCTTTTTAAAGGCCATTTGAACTCGAAGTCGAAGTCGATCCATTTATCGGAGCCATACAAAGTTCAGTGTGATATAATAGTCCTTACAAAAAATAACAAAAGCACAAAGCGCAATCAAATATCCTCAGGAAATAACCGAAAAAAATGTCAATAATCTCGTGATCCGCAGAATAAAACGATACCGCAGATAAAAGTCCGAACAACTCGATTCGATTTAATTGCCGGGCAGGTCCTTAAAGGGTTGCCTAGGAAAGCACTTATTATATTTGAAGTGAATGAGGACAAAACTAAATATATGCTATCAACAAATAAACAATCATCTGTCCACCGACAAGGAGAAAATGTCACTGTTGATAGCAGCAACTTCGAGGTAGTTAAGAAGTTCATCTACCTCGGGGTAGACATCAACTTCACAAATGACATCTTAGTGGAGATCCTTCGAAGAATTACCCTAGGAAACCGCTGCTACTTCGGTTTGGCAAAACAAGTGGGTTCAAAACTCCTAACTCGAAGGACAAAGTGCATGCTCTATAGAACCCTTATCCTGCCAGTTCTGCTATACGGCGCCGAGTGCTGGACAATAAGCAGGAAAGGAGAGTGGTGGAAGGCTGCCGTATCTCAGGCAGGTACTCTTCACGGGTCGGGAGCCCGTTAAGTAAAGTAAGTATATTTCTTTATCTCATAAATACTTCATTTTGGTTATTATACGTTCCACGATAATGAAAAGTCGCTGAGTTCATTATAGTCCCTAAGCCAGAAAAATCCCCATATGATACGAACTCGCATAGACCAATATCTCTTTTACCAATTATGTCAAAAGTATTTGAAAACAATTTACTAACAAGCTTACATCCGATTATCGAAGAGCGCCGATTAATACCTGATCTCCAATCGGATAACCACGGAAATTGAAAGAGCCCTTGAGGAGAAAAAAAATATATTCTAGCGATTTCCAGGCTTTTGATAAAGTGTGATTGAAACATAAGCTAAAATGCCTTTTCCAAGCAATCAAATATGAGATATTAATTTCTTATTTACCGGAGAGAGAAATCGCGGCAGGAGATCCACAAGGAAGCGTCCTGGGTCCATTTTGGGACTTAAAATAGTTAATAATTAGTTGGATTGTATAGGGTCATTCATATCGTCCAAGTCATGATCTTTAACCGCCAGCCAAAAATATTGCGTTCAATTGCTGCGAACGTCGCGAATTCGATAAATTGGAGTCATCAACAACACTTACGATTGCAGCAGCAATATTATCGACTGCATTACGATAATTACGAGGTTTTACGACATCAGTAACGCTTCCACTCTCTTCAATGTTTTAATAATTGTAACGCGTTGGTTGATTGTTTAGCGATCCGTTATCGTAAATAGGAAACATTAAGAAACTACGCTTACCACAAAGTTAGAGACATAAGAAAAGCAATTTTTGTATTGTAATTATTAAAAGTTTTTTATATAGTATTTATATTTTTAAACCTTTACTGTGCCACATTTCAAGGTTCTACGATGGTTGCTCCATCGTTTTGATAATCTTTCAGTGAGTCCGTGAGTTACTATTTTTGTTCATTTTGGGGCCTTATAACCCAAGAACTGCTCATGCTAAACAAATAGTTGAAATTTGGCGTGGAAATTTTATGTCTCTAGTTTTGTTGTATGCGAAGTTAGAGATGTGTCAATATGGCCTAAATTGGTTCGTGTAAATAAGGGTGTAGTGCCAAAGTTGCTAAAGAACTTGACTGATCACTACCGTACCTCTTAATAGCTACAACATCTATTTAATATATTTTGTAAACCTAATTTAATAACGCAAGAAATGTTAAAAGTGCTATGTGTTTGATTTGATATGTCCCGAAAAAAGTTATGACAACTGAAGTAAAATTTGAAAACTACGTTTTACAGCTTTTCATTTCAAATTAATTTTACTTAAAATTTTATTCCAGTATAATTTCCACAACACTTTAGGTGCAGAAGTTGCACAAATATCGCTCTCGCCCTTTATATCCTATCCACGTTACATATCCCTTTGTCTCCTCCTAGTAACATTTTCCTTAGGAATCTGCCTTCATCTTATCTACATTAGTCAAATTTATTGATTCGTAAGGTGTCGCCATTACAATTTGAAAAATTGTTTATTAAGGCCGGACCATTTCAGTGAAGTTTCTTACCTTCAAACTCTCTTCCAAACACTTCCGCCACCTCCTTTAGTGACCTATACTAACCTCGAGGTAGGTAAACTTCCTAACCAGCTCGAAGTTTCTGCTCTCATGAGTTACGTTTTGTCCGGTAGAAAGATGTTTGTTGAAAGCATGTAGGTGGTTTTGCCCTTGGTAGGTTAGGTTAGGTTAGATGGGCAGTTTTGCAGCAGTCACATATTTTAGCCAGAGGCCGTGAAGGCCCATTGTGAGTACCCTATTTATACATGTAAGGACATCTGGCTAACAAAACCACTTCGATCTGTTGAGGAATAGTTTTATGTCTGATAGAGATACCCTAGCCAAGCCGTCCAGACTTTCGAAGAACCGTGCTCCCATGCATGATGAGCGGAATTCTTGTAAAACTGGGCAGTGGCATAGAGGATGTTCCACAGAATCTATTTCCTCCTCGAGCTCTAGCCTTTTAGCCATGTTTTCTATGACGCAGTGTCCGGTTAAAACCTCAAGACTAGGGACTTTGATCTTGTGTTGCTCCATTGTTCCTTAGCCAATTGTGTTGTGACGCCGTCAATAAAAGTCTTATCAGTGTCGAAAGGCGGTAGCACCTCTCCGTCCGCTAGCCGATACATAAGCCGTATCTGGCCAATTCGACCGCATCTTCGTTCCCTTCCACCCCAACGTGTCCAGGAACCCAGGAGACTAGAACTGAGTGATAACGTATAGCTCTGAGTTAATCTGTAACACATTTCGCATTTACAAGGTTGGAGCCGATTGCTTTATGTGCTGCTTGACTGTCCACACAGATGGTTATTTCCATTGCTGGTAGTTTCATCGATAAGATAGTCTGTGCTGCTTACTTAACCGCATTGATCTGAGTTTTGCAAAGCTAAAATAGACAGACCTTGCTTGAGAAAAAAAAGCTAAACAAAATATTAGACATTTTTTTGAAAATATCCGACTCTGATCCTGAAAATCGAAAACGAAAAACGCTTAACATATCACAGCGAAGCTCTTCACCCTCAAATTCTTGACAAAAAAAAAACAGATCCACTCTCACAAAGTATTGCCCTTCGTAAAAATTAATCCATAAATTTCCAAACAATCCCTCCACCGTAAAAACATTCTAACCGAATAATGAACTCATAAAATCATTTTAATCCGACTCAATAAAGCGTAAATTTTAATCGAAACTCATCAAAGTTTTGTACACAACAGTTGGGAAAATTGTGAATTGTTTCTTTGTGTATGTGTGAGGGTACGATTTGTTTGCGTTTTTTTTCCTTACGGTAGACCAAGTTTTGGGTTATGTACTTGCTTAGCTATGTATATATGCCAATAGCTCCTACAAAACATTGCATGGTAGAAGGACCACTCCTATCTCTTCCCATTACCGCACCACTTTCACCACGAAGTACTAGGCGAACAATTAACCTCAAAACACCCAAACAGCCATGACCATTCCTGAACAAAAGTGGCGTAGTTATTGGGTTGGATTGAGCCAAATAATGGCGGTAAAACACTACCACCACCAAGTTATCAATAGCATTTTAATTGGATGAAATTGTTTTGTTTTTTCCAGATGCAGTCAGTCGATAAATAAAAGTTGAATAACAAAAGTTACGGTAAACACGCGTATTATACTCAAAAACTAAATCATATGGAAAAACATTTTCACAGAAAAGTACTTGTAATGGTGTATAACAAAGTCCTTTGCAAAATGTTGTTTGTTGTTTTTTTTTTTGTCAGACAGTTGGTTTGCGGTCGAACTTTTACGGATTTTTTACCGGAGGGTCAATTTTTATTGGCCAGTCTTAGCGAGGGTTAAATTAAACTACAATGTTGTCAGTCGCTTTGAAAATAATTTTCTAAAAGGATCATTCGTTGGCTGGGAGACGTAATGTTCGTAATTGTTTATGTGGAAGACTGCTGGGTTGAGAAAGGTTCAATGGTAGCTATAAAAATACTTTTGTTATTTGAATTTTTAATGTTCATATGGCTCTACCTACCCTTACATCTTTTGAATTAGCAGCTAAATATATTATTTAGTAGGATGAATCATACTAATCAAGGAGCCCCTCAGCTCTGATTCTTGTGTGAAATATAGAATCGTGTTCACTCAGATATGCCGACGATTAGAATTTCTTATACTCGGATACTGCCAGTGTGTTGCAAGCGGAACTACTTGCTATCGCTTTGAAATCGCCTTTCGTTTAATAATTAATCTGAAATATCCTTTACTTATTGACAATTGGTCGCCAAAATGCCGTGAGAACACGGCACTATAACTATATCAGATTACCCTGATTTGGATTCGAGATCATAGCAATGTTTACGGCAAAAATCCTTACCAAAAATCTCACTGGCCTATAATAGAAGACCACGCGGTCAAACGAAGCATCTTACATAATGCGCAATGCAGAATTTGAAATGTTGCAACTTTCAGAAAAGCTATCATCTACTAGGCTCTAGGCTCTCCACAAACAAATTTCCAAGATCCAGGTCAGATCCTTCAGAACCTCCACTACTACCTACCCTAACACTACTGCACAATGTGATTATCAACGAAAGTGTGTATACGAATACGAATTTGTCATGCGAAACTCCTTAACCTGCTGTCTCCCAATGTCTTTCGCTGCTACGTTGTCCTTCAGGGGCTTAATCGTTTAATCTACGACACCACACTCCATTGATACAAACTGCGCGGAATATCGCTCAAAGAATTTTTCTCGCGAAATATCAATAAATTTTCTTTGAAATTTGAAAGAGTCCATGTTTGCGGACCTGGTTGAATAGGGTCCTATATAATATCTCAGTGGTTCTATGAGAGAGGTCGTTCTTCGAATTAATTCTTGAGTCCAGTATCTGTCCATTGTGACGGTTTTTTTCCATCTTCAATTCTCAGAGTTCTTTATCCTTGACAGCATATATTCATATACTCATACCCAGACTCATATTTGGCATCTATTTTTCAATACTTGCACATGCATACTTGAACAAACTTTTTAAAAATTGTTTGATTGTGAATTTCGTCTAATTGCTTCAAAGTTGATGTTAAAGAAGTTATACGATAGCTAATCGCTTTATCTCATACCGTTATAGACATCGAGGTGCTCGGTGGTGTTCTTGCCGATTTTGAAGAAGCAGTGAGATTTCTCCATCGCCTTAATACACAGACCAACGAGTTTGGCAGGGATGCCGAATCTCGATATGGCTTTGTAGGTATAGCTATTCCCTATATATGCTACCATGGGCGACTATAGAGTTAAAAAATGGAGGTTATATGGGTCGATAAGGTTCTTGGAGTTCACCCAATAGGCCGACAAGATTTTTTTTGTGATATTCATGAGACTTTTCTTATGATCTGTGAAGGTTTAAGGACATTTTTATCATGGTAAGCGAGCAACGTTTAGGTATTATTTAAATTGACCACCGAATATCCAATCCGATATTCGAAACTTTAAGAGTCTTCACTTCCGATTTTGTAAAATACATTTTCGAAACTTAAAACATCTCTTCTGAAAAAATGTAGAAAGTCGAAGTAAGCCACTTTACCATACTTGCACAGCAACAACCCACATTTTCTTTAAACTCCTCCATTGTACCCCCAAAAGTCAACTTGTGATGTGTAGACATGGACCGATATGTGTGGAAGAGTGGAACAAAAGTGGTAATTGTTGCGTTATAAAAGCCACAAAGATATGTTTCCACTCTAACCATTCCACTTCCACACCCAATCCACTATTTCCACACAATCTTCTCATTTTTATTTCCACACCTTAGATAAGAAAAATAAAGTGCACGACTGCATCATACGAAAAATCTCGATACATAAGATGCGGTTTTGAGTCGCAAAATGAATCGAAAATTAATGGTGAGAAATTTATTTTAATCACTTTTTAAGTTTTAAAAAATTTGATTTTCTCAAAAACGCCATCTACGATTTTGATCTTATTTCGAACATTGGACACTTTTAACATAATTGTTTGCAATACAAAAAATTATTAAAATCGTAAGAGCCGTTTTTGAAAAAAAAAAAACCAATTTAATTTAAATATAAGAAAATCGTTATATGAAAAAAAAATTATTTGAAAAATCTTAGTATGCAGATTTGCTTGAGTTTATAGTATAACAAAAACTGTAAATTTTTTTTAAGTTCCCTCTATTAGTTTTCGAGATATTGCCCATTTTATAAATTACCGTTAATCGATTTTTTTTTCAAAAAACTGAGTATGCTGAATTTTTGACCCCATTCTAAACATCCTTAGTACAAAAAAAGACCGAAATCCTTGGAATGACTTTCGAGAAAAATAGTGATAATTGATTTTCACTAAAAAATTTGTATGGCAGTTATTTCAAAAGATAAAGCAAAAAATTAAAAGATGCCTAGAGATGTAACACCAAGAACCTTATATACGAACTTTGAAGCAAATCCGTCGAACCGTTTCGCCATACGACGCCCGGACAGACAGACAGACCGACGGACGGCATTGGCGGACACACTTTTTGGACTTCTCTATAGTCGTAATATCATCCCTCATACTCAGTTTGAGTTCGAAATTTCCGCAATATGGCAATAACTTTCTCTTTAGTGTACTAATATATACGAGAAAGTAAAAAATCAGAAAACCAACAAAACATAAATCCACATTACTAAAACTAGGTGTCCAAGTATTTACAACAAATACCACCAACAACAAATACAAAACAATATTCTACAAAAGTACGCTATTATATTACCCAGGCGGACGGACAAAGACGAACACGCTGTCATGAAGGAGCTTTCAAGGGCGGTGGCGAGTGGCCTTAAAAAATAAACCCGCTGAGGTTAACTTAAAAGACCATATGGGCAGGCGACCGAGGTCTACGAACGCAGCAAAAAAACACCAGTTTCCATATTAACAATGATAATCACAACTCTAACAACATTAACCAACCATTTACATAACAAAACTTACACGAAGACTTCCATGGCCAACTGCCCAACAATTTAAACATGTTTGTAAGAAATAGCACGCTGTACAGATACCCCAATCCCCCAAATCAAAATACACTTCCTTTTTCTCAAAAACTCCCAAGCTTGTACTAAGTTGGGATATCAGCAAATATTGTCCCAAAACTACAATCTTCGTTAAATTCGTCTTTCTTTTTGATTTTTAATTCAGTTTTCGATAGTTTTAATCGTTCAGGACATTTTCGCGTTTCAACAATTTCTCGAATTTTTCAACATTTTGTGTTGTCGAATTTTTCAAGTGTCTGTGAAACACTTGAGGGTCTGTAGGGTCTGTAGGGTCATTGTTGTCGGAAAAACCTTTTGTGAATGTGTTCTTCGATTCGCTCAGTCTCGGAGTTGCAATGAGAATTCGAATGAGAGAATGAGATGGAGGCGGGGCATGCTCCAGTGAAGTATCATAGTGCATGCTAGAAAAAGCTGCAGTGAGAGTGCATCACGGACAAAGAGTCCTTGAAGTGGACAAATGAACAATTATTCTTGGTTGACCATTAAAGGTGTAGGAAGAGTTTTTTTTATAAAGAGAGAAAATCGAGAAAGTTTTTTTAAAAGTTTAAGACTGGGTTTGTGCGTGTTGCGCTTATATTGATTATTTTTTTTATTGGGAATTTTTATTGCGGGTGGTGCGTTGGACTACTAAGCGAGGGGTCGCTGGTTCAAATCCCGGCCCGTACCACCTTCAAGTTTTTATTCGCTGCCCCACCTCTTGCTGACAACGTCTGACAAACATTCAAGAGTAAAAACTGTAATGAGAAGATTCTTAGAAAAAAAAGGCTTCTTGAAAAATAAGAAGATCGGCATTAAACTGTAAGTCACATCCATTCGTGTCAATAAATATACCTTCGCACACACAATGGAAGCTAGGCTTTAGGTCCTTTAAGGGCTGTAAAGGCCTAATATTTATACTTATTTTATAAATCAAAATTAAAAGAAAAAAAAAGCAAATGAGAGGCAGACGAGGGATTTGGCGGCAGGATAGGTATCTGATCCCCCTTAAAAATATACACAAGATACATAAACAGGTATCTTGAAGGAGTAGGAATCATTTTTTAAAGAGCTAAGAATAGTGTTTTTATCTTTGAAATGTTGAGTTTGAGTAGCATTTTGAAAAACCCGGTAGGCCTCAATTATCCCGATATCCCGGAAATCATCACGGGACACGCGACTCTTCATTTTGATTTTTTCTTGCAACTTTCTGAAAATAACGACGGCGAGCTATTTTTGACGGCGATAATAAAACACATTTTTACTATATAGGGTTTTAAAAATCTTTGTTCTTTATTTTTTTTTTTAATTACAGCAATAAGTTTTACAATTCCTTTTTTAAGGATTGTGTGGCCCATTCTACCCGTCTACCTCGTCTCCCATTCATAGTTTGTTTCCCTTTTAGAATTCGGGTTTTATTTAGATACAAAATTTTTATCTATTTCCTTACTGAAAACTCTTTATAAAGAGAAAAAAACTCAGGAGCAAAGAGTAGTAATTTGGACATGAACTTTAAAGGACTTCTGTAAAAATCTACAAGTTTTCTCTGATTTAGTTTTACCATGAATGACGTCCCTCTGCATCGACGATGGCGGATTCCCATAGGTTATTTTAGAAAACGCTTTCCTGACTCTCTTAGAATTCAACCTCTATGTCAACGAGTTGGGTATACTGATATATGATTCATTTATTTTACTTTCCCATACACACAGGGAAAGTATATACGAGTTTACGTATGAAAAACAGCAGTTCAACGTCTCTCTCCGAATGCTGAAATAAGAAATGAAATTAAAACGTGTTCTAGATAATCTTTTCTCAATTAGATTGGAGGCAGATTGCACACGGAACCTTGTTTCGAACTCAAAGAAATAGCATCCCAGTTTAAGAATGGAAATGTCCTTGAGACAATATGTTGTTGCCAGGAGCATAGCTGCTCGACCCTAAGATGTATAATGGCAAATTAAATTTCCGTCTTCAAGAAAGATACGTACTGTTAGTTGAATGAACAGCATGAAGGTTCTTATGATTATGACGTAGGTACTGCAGTTGGCAGAATCTACTAATGCGGAAAATCATAACCCCCGTCCTATGTTAATATATTCAAAGAATTCTTAAGCCGTCACAAAAAAAAAAACAAAAAAAAAAATAATAATCTGTCACGAATGATAATGAAAGAAGGAGCCCAGCACGTGCGTATTCCCTGACATCGTTCTCCATCGTCCCATTTCCAAACTTTTTTTTTTGCGCTCCCATGTGGTGCATCTGTCAGGATATTGTTCATTCGACGAACTTTTTATTTTGATTTACTGGGACTGTCAAATAATGACATCAGTTACAGACAAGACTGTAATGTGGATTATAATACGAGTGGGTGATGTTGTGTACTTAGACGATGAGAGACGAGCCAGGTTGTTTTTAGAGCTTTTGTTTTCTTGTCATGGAACGTGAACCTGTGGAACAAGGGGCAAATTTATCTAAGTAGACAAATTTATGCAAACGCTTTCGTTTTTTGTTTTCTTGTCATGGCGGTTTTTTTTTTGTATTTTTAAAGGAATTTTATTTGAGCTCATTTAATTAGGTCTCCAGACTAAGTCAAAAGGTGTTAGCTGTGGATGTGAATGTGGGACGTGTCTGAAATATATTTTATATTGACTAGCTGAATACTAGCGTTTTGTATTGATATAGAGGGAAAATCATATTTTGTTTAAGATTTCAAATTTACATTTCTTTGTTCCCCATTGGCCCTTTAAATAACCTCTCGCCCACTCAATTGTATTTATAGAATGAAAATGGCACTTTAATTAAACTCGCCATAAACGGAATTTAGAGAAATTTTATTATTTCTATAGCTGTTCTATGTTTCGAGATAATCCGAGAAGAGAAAAATAGTATGCATGTGGATTCGCTTAAGAAATATGCGCGTTTTCTACATAACAAGGGTAACGCTCCAATTTTTTTTCTACACAATAAGCTATCACCTTTTATATTTCTGTCACCATTTTTCAGAGTACGCAGTCAGCATCTTACCACAAACTTTTTTAACTTTCTCGTATACATTAGTATACTATGAGTATGAGGGATGATATTACGACTATATAGAAGTCCAAGAAAGTGGGTCCACCAATGCCGTCCGTCTGTCTGTCTGCCTTTCCGGGAGCCGTATTGAGAAACGGTTTGAGGGACCTAGTTCAAAGTTCAAATATAAGATTTTTGGGCTTACACCTCGGGAAAACTTTTTATTTTTTGCTTTATCGGCTGAAATAACGGTACCTGCGGTAAATTTTTTTTGGTGAAAAACACATATCACTATTTTTGTAGAAAATACTTCAAAGGATTTTGTTTTGTATTTGTGGTATGGAGATGGGGCCAAAAATACTGCATACTCAGTTTTTGAAATAAAAGCGATTAACGGCAATTTAAAAAACCGTCATTATTTTGAAAACTAATAAAGGAAATTCCAAAAAAATTTGCTTTTTTTTTATACTAAAGTTGAACACATTTGCATTCTCGATTTTGTAAATAATATTTTTTTATAGAACTATTTTCTTTAATTTGAATTAAAATCGTTTTCTCAAAAACGGCTCTAACGGTTTTGATCAATTTTTGTATGCCGAAAAATTATGTTAAATGTGTCCCATGTGCGAAATTACATCAAAATCGTTGGTGATATTTTTAAACAAATCAAATTTTCCAAAACCTAAAAAGTGGTTAAAATAAATTTGGTATGTCATCGAATGCTCCCATCCCCTTTTAGGCGATTTAAAATTGCAAATCCTGTGGTGAGAAAGTTTCGTATGACGAGGTCGTGCACTTTATGTGGATACAATTATTTGTTTGGGCTGTGCGTTGCGAAGTAAACCTGCACATATGTAAAAAGTCAGTAAACTTGTTAATAGTTATGCTTACCTTTCATACCATTTTTCGTAGTACACACTCATCGTCACACCACCAACTTTTATTTATGGATATGGTACGATTAGTTCTGTTACTTCCTCACTGATGTAGCGATTCTTATGGTGCTCGCATTCATGGATGGTGAGTGCAGAGTGGTGTGTTTTTCACTCAAGCGAGAGACTATGCGAAACTCGTTGTCCCGTTGTCTATTTTAACACCCTGTCTAGTGTTGACCCTGGTTCCATATATTTATAAATGTCGCAGTAGCTTTTGTTTATTGGACTCCAATTCTCCATTGGTAAATAAGTGACTGTTTTCCAAGCATATGTATGTACATGTCTGTAGGTCATTGATACTAGGTTTTCTCGGGAACACTGGAGACTACTACTACAAACCATTCTGCTGAGCCCGGACAGTTGCAAGAAGTCAGCGGCTTTCATTCTATCTCTCAGGAGAATCGACTGCAGGCTGCTTTTAGGTGTCCTTCCAGGGTACCAAGCTTCTGCTGAAAAGTTCGAACATTTAGGCTTAAGGAAACAACCTGCCCTGCTTGTGCTGCGGACGATGATACAACGGAACACTTACTCTTTAGTTATCCCGCTTTTGCTCGCACCAGGTGACGGATTTTTTAAGCTAACGTGGTGAGTGCCACTTCACCACTGAAGTTCATTCTCATCTCTTTTCGAAAGCGAAGTACATTAATGTAAGGTGTCTGCGTGGTAGTACAAGGACTCATGTTTCTGAACACTCAATCTGATAGTACCATCTTCTGACACAAAAAAGTTAGTTTTTAGTATTTACCATGATGTCCGCTGACGATACATTTGACATAATCTAGTGAATTCTACCGTTGGAAATTTGACTTCTAAGGAACAATTAGCCAGTTATAGTATTATTATATTTCTTTCTGTTCACGCTTATAATTTAAGTCCGATTGAAAGGGACTAGCACTTTTTAGAGTCAAAAGACCAAGTTTAGCTAAGATACTATCTAATACGTTGAATGCTAGTCGTCCGTATTTAAATAAATTCATTTATGCATTACCAACCGAGTACGCGTAAGTTAAAATTAGGCCTAGAGAGACTTAAATTTATACACTGGTTATGGATTAGGATAAGAGCAGAGTGATATGACTCTAACAAAAAACTTCGAAACGATCCCGTTCGATCGTTTTCATTTTACATGTTCACGCCCAAGCTGCAGCTGGTAGCTGCTTAAGACATCAGAAATTGGGAGGGTAAATAAACTCCAACAAATATTACACCCGAACTACTACCGACACGGTAGGGGGTTTTATTCGATGGGGAAAAAGAGAACACTCTTTTTTGCAACTCCGTCGTAGGAGCACCGCAGGAGGTTCTGAAGATTGAGCTAAGAGCCAGATAAGGTCGCGATAATGCAGATATTAATAATACTTACTTAGTTGATGAGCTCTCATCCCGTGAATAGTCCCTGCCTTATCCCGGGTAAGCTGCTTCTAATTATGCAGACCAAGCGCTCAATCATCCGCGATGGCTTGGTATTTAAGATGGAGTGAGGTTCGGTATTACTTGTCTTCTCGAACCTGGGGGCTGGGATTCTCTTAGCTGGAGCATATTTTTTCGATGAGGTTTGGCCTTTTGGACTACATCCACATCTTGTTACGAGTTCGCAGCTATATATTCTCCTCCATTCGCCCTCCTCGCACACAGAACCAAACATCTGTCGAAGATTTTTTCTTTCGAAGGAGACCAGTATTAGCTTTTCTTTCTTGCCTATCATCCAGCATTTGGGGCCGTATAACAGAACTGGTAGTATAAGGGTTCCATTGAGCATACACTTTGTCTTTCGAGTTAGGAATTGCTTTTTACACCGCATATTTTGAATATTTTAGATAATAAATAGTATAAAAAATTCTAATAGGATTTCAGTTATAAAAAGAACAAAAAACTTTTTATTTTCGTTTTCCCACCTACTTTGTATTTAGTTAGTTCTGCTAATTAACCGACAATATATGTATGAATTTCCGAATATAGAACGCCACGAATATAATATATTATATTTGTATTTTTCGAGAGAACTCACCAATACGCGTTTTATGACTAAATTGAAAATTAAAATTAACCCTAATTAAATAGGAAACACTTTTTCAAATGCAGCATTTTTAAATTACCCTTAAAACATACATATTTTATTTACTAATTACACATAAGAATTTCACCCCAAATCAGACCTCATCAAAAAATAATATTTATTTACCTTCTTTTTTGTTGATTTTTGTGAACAAAATCCTTTTGTACCTAACTTGACACATAAATACCTAGTATCGCGTACGTGATTTCTCATTAAATGATTGTTTATCATAAAAAATACATAATATTCCATCAGTATGCTGAAGTTCTTCATATACGGATGTTCTTTAAAAAAAAGGGTTAGATAAACACACGGGGTCAACAAGTAAAACACTTCAACCAGCAAGTCCGCTTATAATGACAATAATCTGGGGAAAGCATTGGAATCCGAGTGCGGGTTTAAAAATGAGAAAATAATTGTGAAAATTTACACGGAAATGAGTAATTTATGTACAAAGTGAAAGGATATTAATCATTGAAATTAATTTGCCTTTCATCGAGGTACCCTCCATGCTTGAATTCTTTTTTTGACAGAAAAGAATTTTTAATTAGAGTTGTTAATTACAGCGGAATGACATTATACTACCTCTGGCGGATGTATGTATTAAAAATCAATACTGTCATTCTCATTATGAGCTTCCATCAGTCCTTAGTGACGACTGATGGTGGCCAATTGCATTCACTTGATTTTACAATAGTATGCAGATATGTCTTTAGTTGAGAACTTTTCTCTGATATTGCTTCCATATCTAAGCTTTTGGTCATTCTTGATTAAAAATATGTATCGTATATAGTTGTGAATTAATTTATTTAAAAGTAAATATATGGGGCAACTTGATAGACAGGGATGATATTCTTCCAGCAAAAGTCTATGAAAGAAATCTTATCTTGGCTGAGCAGAAACATGAAATCCACCAGCTAAATTCGTATCTTCACAGATAGTCAAGCGGCATTTAAATCACCAGTATCGGTATTTTTAAACTCTAATATAGCCCCAAACTGCCGATTCTCTCTTAAGGGGTTACATGGGTTTATTTGGGGAAAAAAAGTAATATTTTCAAAAATAAAAAATTTTTATATAAAAAATAATATATTTAATTCCAACTTTTTACTGTTTTAAAGATACACATTTGAAAAAGAATTTCTGAAATTTTTAAAAGAAAATATTCAAAACTCCGTCATTGTGGCTCATGAAAATAAGTGTTTTAGTTAAGATCAAAAACAAGAATTAGAACGAAGGGAAAAAGAAAATTGCATTGTTGGCAAACCTTTTTACAAAAAAATGCTAATCAACATTTCTACAGCATTCAGTTCAACATTTTTTTTCACATAGTTGTGATTGAAAAAAAATCCTTCGTTCAAGACCTGTGTAAAATTTCATCAAGATCCGTTAAGTGGTTTTCGAGAACTTTTGACAACTGACTTTAAAACACAGTTTCGAGAAAAACGCGTTTAAAGTTTGGATAACCTCATATAAACCTCCTAATTCAATTGAGGGCACACCTTCCCAAGGCTGTATCTCCGAAACTTGTATTCAGAATGACTTGAAAATTTAGAATAATATTCTCGAGATGTTGTAGAAATTAATAAGACAGTAAAATACAACAAAAACGGTATTTTGAGACTGTGAACCCCTTAAGGAGATGTCGAAGCAGTTCAACATTCATCTATGCTGGGTGCCGAGATATATACAGGGTTTTTCAACAGGGACGCTACAAAAGTAGAGCGACAGGGACAGCAAACGACGCCATATTTCTTGCCGCTCTTTTGACATTTCTCTTCAGTAAGGTTTGCCATTTCATGATGGAAAGATATACGAGCCAACAACGAGTCTAAATTATTAAAATTTACTACCGAAATTAGGATTCAGTGGCCTCAATGTTAAGAGCGCTACGTACAATTTATGGTCATCATAATCGTCCTAGCAGATCAACAATTGAGCGTCTAGTGTAAAAATTGGAATCCACAGGCACAGTACAAAATGTTCCCGCGCCAGTGAGACAAAGAAGTGCCCGTAATGTCGAGAATATTGCTGCCGCTGAGTCTTCAGTTGAAGAAAGCCCAAATGTGTCTCTCACACGTCGTTCTCAAGCGTTGGGCATCTCTGTGAAGTCGTTGTGGCGAATTTTGCAAAAAGATCTTGGCCTACATCCTTAAAAGATTAAATTGACGCAAGAACTGAAGCCGCTTGACAACCAGAAGCGTTGTATGTTCGTGAATTGGGCTGAGCAACAACTTGAAAATGATTCGGATTTTCATTGAAAAATCATCTTCAGCGATGAGGCTCATTTTTGGCTGAATGGCTTCGTCAATAAATAAAATATGCGGTATTAGTCAGGAAGCAATCTACACGTACTCCATTAGTCAGCATTGCATCCCGACAAAATGACGGTTTGGTGTGGTTTATGGGCCGGCGGCGTCATTGGGCCATACTTCTTCCGTGATGATCAAGACCGGCACGTTACTATGAATGGGAATCGCTACCGTTCAATGATAACCGAACGACGCCACAAGCCACACAGCGAATGTCGCAATCAATTTATCAGAAACCAAGTTTGGAGAACGTGTTATCTCACGAAATGGTCCAGTCGCTTGGCCGCCTCTGTCGTGCGATTTGACGCCGTTAGACTATTTCCTGTGGGGCTACGTCAAGTCTATGGTCTATGCCGACAAGCGACGATTGATGAACTACGTACGAATATCGAACGTGAAATTGCAGCAGAATCGGCCGATTTATGCTTGAAAACCGTCGAAAATTGGGTTCAGCGTCTGGACTTCTGCAAGCGTGCCCGTGGTGGCCATGCAAAGGAAATCGAGTTCCATCGAACGTACTTTCATAGGAATAAAGAATTTCATTGATATCCAAAACCGTTTTTGTTTTATTTAAAAAACTTTTGTAGCGCTCTTATTGATAAACCCGATAGATATTCAAGGGAAGTGCAAATAACCACAATGCCTGCTATTTCAATTCCTTGAGAATTCCAATCCCAACATGCAAATTAATGGTTTTATTAAAAAGAATAATTAATGGGCCGAAGCGCTCTAAGTGTTTGATCTCTTACGTCGGTTTCACAGTGTCACAAGGCTTGGAATTAACTGAAATGAAAACGAGAAGAAAGAGACCATCCTGTAACTTCTTTTCAGATGTCGTGCCCTAGGAGCCTTCTTCTATGTCGATTAAGAGTTAACTATGGTTTTGTTTATACCCTATCCTAGGGGTATATTAATTTTGACACATAGTTTGTAACACTCCTTAATATTCATCGTAGACCCATAAAAGTAAAGGGTGATTTTTTAAGAGGTTTAGAACTTTTTTTAAAAAAAAAACACAAAAAATTCGAAAAAATGAATGAAATATTTATTTGAATCGATAGTTTGAACCTTGCAATTTAATGTTTAAAGATAATTTCATGCAAATGTTGACCGCGGCTGCGTCTCAGGTAGCCCATCCGCTGAGTCCAATTTTGGCATACTCTTTCACACATATCGGCCGGTATCTCACGAATGAATGCATGGATGTTGGCTTCCAGTGCGTCAATCGAAGCGGGCTTGTCCCTATACACATTAGCCTTGGCATAACCCCACAAAAAATAATCTAATGGTGTCAAATCGCACGATCTAGGCGGCCAATTGACCGGCCCGAAACGTGAAATTAACTGTTCACCAAACTCGCCTCGCAATTGCGCCATTGTTTCGCGTGCTGTGTGGCATGTGGCACCGTCTTGTTGAAACCACATATCATGCAAGTCAAGAACTTCCATTTCGGGCAAAAAAAAAGTTTGTTATCATCGCTCGGTAGCGTTCACCATTGACAGTAACGCTGCGATTCGCATCATCTTTGAAGAAATATGGCCCAATAATGCCGCCGGCCCATAAACCGCACCAAACAGTGGCTTTTTCGGGATGCATTGGTAGCTGTTGCAATGCTTCTGGCTGATCTTCACTCCAAATGCGGCAATTTTGCTTATTTACGTACCCATTCAACCAAAAATGAGCCTCATCGCTGAACACAATTTTTCGATAAAAAAGCGGATCCTCGGCCAGCTTTCCAAGAGCCCATTCACCAAAAATTCGGCGTTGTGGTAGGTCGCCTGGCTTTAGTTCTTGCACCAGCTGTATCTTAAAAGGCTTTACGCCCAAATCCTTCCGCAAAATTTTCCACGTAGTGCTGTAACAAAGGCCTAACTGCTGGGAACGGCGCCGAATCGACATTTCGCGGTCTTCTGTCACACTAGCTGATACGGCCGCAATATTTTCTTCAATACGCACAGTACGTAAACGTGTTGGTGGTTTAATGTCCAACAAAGTAAATTTGGTGCGAAATTTGGTCACAATCTTCCGAATAGACTGCTCAGAAGGTCGAGAATGCCGATCATAAAATGGAAGCAGCGCGCGATGAACATTTCGAACCGAGCACGAATTTTGATAGTAAAATTCAATAATTTGCAAGCGTTGTTCATTTGTAAGACGAACCATGGTTAAATTGCAAACCAAACTGAAGCTGTTTGACAGTGACACAAGGTACTAAACACACGTCAGCTGTCAAAACCAGTGTTGCCAAAACCAAACCAGCTAAAAAATCACCCTTTATATATTTATATTTACGATCAGGACCAAATCCTAAGACTATTAATCAATGTCCGTCCGTACGCAATTTTTAGGCCTTTAAAATTAAGATAGGAAGCTGAAATTTTAACCACATATTACCAAGGGTTCCAAAATGGTTAAGTGTAGAATTGTTTAACTTCTTCGTATACATTAGTATACTAAAGAGGAAGTTATTGCGATCGTGCGGAAATTTCGAACTCAAACTGAGTATGAGCCACGATATTACGACTATAGAGAAGTCCAAAAAAGTGGGTTCGCCAATGCCATCCATCGGTCTGTCTGTCTGTCCAGGCGCCGTATGGCGAAACGGTTCGACGGATTTGCTTCAAAGTTCGTATATAAGGATTTTGGGGTTAGATCTAGGGGCATCTTAATATTTTTTGCTTTTTCTTTTAAAATAACGGTAGCTACCATATTATTTTTTTTGTGAAAATCACTTATCACTTTTTTTCTCGAAAGTGGTTTCAAGGATTTCGGCCTTTTTTGTACTAAGGATACTTGGAATAAGGCCAACAATACTGCATACTCAGATTTTGGAAAAAATCGATTAACGGTAATTTATAAAACTGGCAATATCTCGAAAACTAATAAAGGGAATTTAAAAAAAAAAATTACTGTTTTTTATACTATAAATTTATAAGGATGAACAAATTCGCATCCTTCGATTTTTAAATTAATTTTTTTTTAATTTTTTTTCTTATAACGATTTTGTTAAATTTAAATTAAATTCGTTTTCTCCAAAACGGGTCTAACGATTTTGATAATTTTTCGTATTTCGAACAATTATGTTAAAAGTTTCTAATGTGCGAAATTACATCAAAATCGTAGGTGCCGTTTTTGAGAAAATATAGTTTCCAAAACCTAAAAAGTGATTTAAATACATTTTCGATTCACTTTGCTGTTTAAAAACGCATTTCATGTTTTGTATTATGCAGTCGTGCACTTTATTTTAATACGCCCTCTGCCACGCCCAGAATTAAGAAAAATCCGTTTAAAGCTAAAGTAAGAGAGATAGAGTGTTACAACCTTCACAAGATATGATATAGGCACTGCCCTCCTTTATAAGTTTGTCATATAATTTTTTTTTGCAACTTTTTGGAGCGTTTTTTCAAAAAATATTTTTTTTTCTTACATTTAATAAATAAAATGCTATCCATAATCTTCTTAATGCTTTTTCTTTGGGGCATATAGGGATATGGATAGGGTATCATACTTTTCGCCCCTAGCGGACTGTAGCCTTTCCTAATGTTTTTTTATTATGTTTTATCGAAATCACAGATGTTACACAATCTAAGTTTCTAATTAGTGAGTTTCGGCGTTTCACTCAGTCAAATCCAATTTTTTTTTAAAAAAAAAAAAGCTTGTCAAACCTTTGAAACCATTTTTATTCATGTTTGCGTATCTAATAAATGATTCAGTTATTGTACGTTCCATGACAACGGAAGGTTAGCTGAAGTCATAACATTTACAAAGCCGGGCAAACCTCCATATGAAGCAGAAGTCCTATAGATTAATTTCGCTTGTAATGTCAAAGTATTCGAAAAAAAAGTAGATCGAAACGATTACATCGGATTATTTATGGCAGCCAGTTAATACCTGTTCAAGTGTTTTCCTTAACTTCCCACATGTCGCATCTATCGTACAGAAATTTGGGTGTCAACATAGCGTCCTATATCCGGTTCTATTAGGAAACTAGATTTGAGATATTCCGCTGTGTATAAAGCCAATATTCTTTTTAATAAAATCGCTCACAAAAAGTTTTTGGCCACGCACAGCTTTGAAAAATTTCTGTTTATTCATAAAAATTTCATATAAAACAAAATATAATCTTGTGCATTACCATTTTAACTTTAACTTGTCTTGTGGCATATATGGATATTGGCAGGGGATCATACTCTCCTTTTTTTCTTATGTTTTTTTAAGATCTTTATTAAGACGTTTAAATTTTTTCATTGCTCTTCGAACACTTCGCTCTTTTCGGATATTCTCACTTGTTCTGATAGACCTGTGACTTAAAAAAAATAAACCCCAAAGAAATCAATTTGGAGCTGTTAAATCAGCCAAACCGAGACATAAATCTAATTTACAGTTTTGAGGGAGATACGTGGTCTTCTAGACATGCGCGCTAATAAATATATTTAATGAAAGTCATTTCACCAAAAGTGGGTGGAGTTACGAAGTTTGGTCATGAGGCCGACGATATGTTTACTGCACAAATTTTCGAAACAGAAAGGAAAGGTGCCTTCACTTACAAAATTTGTAGCATCTCCCGATAGGGTGCTACATTTTGAGCCACTTTGTGCACACATACATGACTGGAAAGACTAGATTTACCGCAATGTATTGACTGTTTGTCACCATCATCATCTTCATCAAAACCACCTATGAAATATTCCATAGAGCGTAGCTAAACATACCGTGACGACAGTTCCTGAAAAAACTTAAATCGACTTCTCGTCTGAAGAGCTATTTCTAGACCTCTAAGGCCACAGTAGGGCATTTAACATCAGTTGCGTATTTCAAACAAGATCCGACATCATCTAAGAAATTCATAAAAATATCAATTACCTCGCCGCATTTTTCTCTTAGCATTTTTTTTTCCGTTAAATAATCTTCATAGTAGAATGCTATCAGTTGTTTTTTTTTTTCTTTAATAACAATTTTCATTAACGCATCCTTTATGCTTTGAGGGCAGTCAATGTCGTTGTCATAGTTGTGTCGCTAGAGCTTCATTGAACTACTACAGACACGGAATTATGGTGTTTGGTCTTAACCGCTTTACACTCTTTTATTACCGTGAAATTAATTATCCTGCAGGGCAGCTCAGATAACCACAGACGATAGAAGAGTAGCAAGCAAAAATGAAATATAAAGTCCCATCTCAGCCTTCGAGTGTAAAGCTTGATTGGAAAAGTTGACTTTCCTGCTTGTGACAGATAATAAAGTGTTTTTTTTTGTCCTTTCCCTTTGGGACAAAGTAGAAAGTGTAGTAGGTGGTTGAAGTGAATCCTTTTCTTTTCAGCAGAGAACATACCTACTAATCCTTTTGCAGTTTTAACTTTATTAACGAAATGTTATGTAAAAAGAACTCAAGAATATTTGAAAAGTTTTCAACGTATAGTCCCACTGGCATTTTACTGATCTTTCAATAGAAAACACTTGTATAGGTAGGGAATATATTGAAGTTGTAGTGTAGTTTCGTAATGCGGTCTTATTTATACACAAGACGCTCATAAATATATATAGTTGCAACGTATTTAAATTTAATGTAAACCCACAGTGATATAATAAATTTTGTAGTTTTAGAATTCCAAAGTGCAACTACATCAAAATGAAAAAAATTCGTTAATCAACGGATTTAACTCGTAAGAATACAGCTTTGTTTTGCGAATGAGTATTCCTGTTGTTGTCTTGGAACCTTGGAAGATTTATCAAAATCGCGAAGATATATCTTCGCAGATAGTCAAGCGGCTCTTTTTCTTCCAACATAATGGACGCTATGACAGTGAAATTCGGATGGGTCCGCGACCATCAGGCAGCGAATCGGCTTAAAGAGGATGAAGTTACTGGCGGTGTGCCACAAGGATCAGTTCTATGATTTGGAACGTTATGTATAACGAAATTTTGCGACTAGCGATTCCCAGAGAGATGTCAATTATCACCTTTGCAGACGTCATAGCCGACAACAAGACGGAAGCAGTACTTATTACTGCTAGGTAGGAAAGTTCGAGAAACGATGAGGCTTAGAGTAGGAGAGCACGAAGTAGTTTTCCAACCATTTAAAAAGCAACTTGGAGTAATAATTGACGCTCGTCTAAGCATTAAAAATCATCTTGAGTATGATTGTAAAAAGTCGTAAAATACTGTTAGCGTGCTTTCAAAGCGGACGAGTATCATCGAGGGTCCGAAACAAACCAAGGGACTTTTGCAGGAGTTGCTAGTTCTGTTCTGATGTATGCGGTCGAAATATAGTCGAGAGCAGCAAAAGTTAAGTACTACGTTCGGAGAGTCAAATCCGCCCATCGTCTTGCCGCTCTAAGGCTTGCGTGTGCGCTTTCAACAGTTTTGAACGATGTATTACTCGGCGTATCTGCTATGGTACCTATCGATACACTTGCTAAAGAAATGGTTAGATTATAAAGCGAGCGAGTCCCTAATGGCCGAGTAGATAATGATAAAAGAAATTACGAATTGAATCATAGTATAGCAACCTGGCAACAACAATGGAGCGAATCAATTAAGGGAAGTTGGACCCACAGGGTCATACCAGTGATCGATGTAAAGATTTAACGGAATTATATCTAAATTATAAATTTCTATCTGGCACAATTCTTAACGGGTGATGGATGTCACAGAGAATATCTCTTTAAACGCGGACATTGAAATCAGCCCAAACTGTACACATTGCGAAACCGTCGCTGAAAACGCGGAATACATGTTTTTCCATTGCCCACGATATGAAGCCGCTAGTATCGCCTTTCGGAACCAATTCGTAGAGCGGCCCACTTCAGATAATGTCGTAAGCATGTTTCAAAATGACGATAACTCGGCCATTGTAAGTAACATGGTCGTGCGTAACTTAGACTTAGAGCAAGATAAGTCTGAGTACAGACCCCCGCGAAGTAATGCCTTACTGCGTACGGTAAGAATCTGAATGGATGCCGGACGATTGGTGCCTCATGCAAGGTTTCCACCTCCCACCGCAAAAAAACAGTAACTTGGAGATAAATTGTCAAGAACTGCTTCAGAATACGCGTTCTTTGAACCAGAAAGAAATTTAAAGTCAATTGAACAGCTGCTTTAAGGCATATAAACGTTTGGGAGCATCAACTTCATCTAACCTACTGGGATTATTGTTCGGGCCCTAGACCTTCATCCTTTACTCGAATAATGAAATACTTATATTTCCTAGATAATAAAAGTATAAGAAAGCTGAGTTACCATCTAAAAAAATGAATTTGTCTCCGGACACAGAATGTAAGATCTGAAGAGAATAAATTCTTCGAAAATATTCTTTGTGACTGTCCAACACTGTATTGATTAAGAAGACGTATTTTCTACCGAGAAATACGATCGTCAGCGGAGCTAAAAAAATGTTCCACTAAAATTGTACAGACTTATAACTAAATAATAGAAAGTAATCGACTTTCAAAATATTAAGTACATAAGTCATCTGCGTGACCACTTTGAATATTTCTGTCGTCGATTCGACGAAGCATGTACTTTACGTATAAAAAATATACTGGATAAAGATTACTTATTTGAAGAAGAAGAAAATATAGAGCGCAGCGTCGTGGCTCTCTATATTCCTACTAGTTACTTTATAAAATTTTACCTTGCTATTGTGTTTTTTTAATTATAACTAATTCATATCAAATTATTACTAGCTCAAAATGACATAATTAATTTTGCTTAACCGATTTATTTTTGGGAGCAGCAAATGACTTCTGAAAGCGGAATTTTCGTCATACGAAACTTCATCGCAACGTGGTGTGCATTTTTAAATTGCCTCAAAAAGAATAGTAACATCTGCCCACATACCAAATTTATTTAAATCAGTTTTTAGGTTTTGAAATATACGGCAACTACAAATTTAATGTTATTTCGTACATTAGACACTTTTTACATTATTGTTCAACATACAAAAAATAATAAAAATCGTTAGAGCCGTTATTGAAAATAGAATACAAATTTATTTTAAATTTAGAAAAATCGTTATATGAAAAAAAAAATATATTTCAAAAATCAAAGTACGCAGATTTGGTTTTATTTAACGGTAGTTTCTCCCAAAAACTGAGTATGCAGTATTCTTGGCCCTATCCCAAATATCCTTAGTATAAAAAAGACCAAAATCCTTTGAAGTATTTTCTGCAAAGATAGTGATAAGTGTTTTTTACTAACAAAATTGTATGGCAGGTACCGTTATTTCTAGCTATAAAGCAAAAAATAAAAAGATACCCCGAGATGTACATACATAATCCCAAAAACCTTATATACGAACTTTGAAGCAAATCCGTCGAACCGTTTTGCCATACGGTGCCAGGGCAGACAGACAGACCGACGGACGGCATTGGCGGACCCACTTTTTTGTACTTCTCTATAGTCGTTATAACATCCCTCATACTCAGTTTGAGTTCGAAATTTCCGCACCATCGCAATAACTTTCTCTTTAATATACTAATTTATACGTAATGTAAGCGGCCCCTACAGGACCTTAAGCCTAGCCTCTGTAACCATTGTGTGTATTGTTTAATGCCTGTTAAAGAAGCTTCTCATTACATTTCTTACTGTCAGATGTTCGCAAGAGGCGGGGCAGCGAATATAAACTTTAAGGTGGTACGGACTGGGACTTGATCTAGCGAACCCTCACCACTGCAGCTATCTATCTACCAGTACCATTTCTTTTTTATTTGACAGAGGTATCTAGTGAAATGCTTCTGAATCTGCAGTTTCTATCGTTTGTGCAAAGCGTACGAGTAATAGCTTCCGGCTATTTGTTTTTAGTTGCCAAATGAAATGAGTATGTACATATCCACTATTAAAAGTGCAAACATGATAGACAAATATGATCAAAACATTATGACTAAATGCGCAAATACCCTATTCTCTCTCTCTCTCTCTCTCTCGTTTCTCTCGAATTCAAATTATAATGTTCTTCGAATATATATCCTTCCACACATCACCAACGTTTATATTTTCAGAATCAACTTGTGTGTGTATTGGAAACTCTTCGAATTATCCTTCCCCAAACGATATCATATCTGGCATCCAAGGTACCAAGCATGGTGCTTTTGCCATTCAGGATTAAACATAATTTTTCACTAGAAGTAGCAGCGAAATTGCCGAAGGACTTACAACCATGGATAAATACATATTCTGCGAGCACAAACCACCCTATGAGGATGTTCTGTAGTTCTTATAGAAAAAGCAATTTCCCAGGACTAATAGGGGAAGTAGGATAATTTTGTTGGCGCTCGCTTAGGAAGAAGGCCAAATATGTTCCTCAGAACGCATAAGCTTCGATATATTTAGTTGCGTGTACCAATTAGGTTTTATGTAGGTAGAGCGACTAATCTCCTTTAAAATGTTTTACTATACCGTCACGGCGATGGCGAATAATATTCGAATATGGTAATCCATTGATTCCTAGCTACAAGGCGAAACTTGACACCGCAATAAATCAAGAGTAAACAATCTTGTAGTACATTTGCCAATGCTAGTTCTTCGTAAAGTGGGGGAAGGTATACTTGAGACGTTTAGATACTTATACCTACCCGAAATGTTTACATACATTAAGCAAACTCTGAACTTCATTCACGATAGAGACACACGTTAGTTTCTCATAAATATACATGTACATCTCCAGCGACCAGTCGAGCTACAGAGTGGAAGTGGTTGCCACAGGGAGATTTCAAAACAGTGGAAACATGTTGGGATATTTTAATTGCAATTTATTCAGCAACGAGATGAAAAAGGGATCACAACAGATTCAAAGCGGTATCCATTCGCTGAGTTGTGCCGACACATCGAACTTCGATGCCAAACTAAATGAGAAATGAGTTTTAATGATGAGTTTAAGTGTTGATGTGATCGTTAGTGATAAGGGATGATGTTGAAAAGTTGTTTTATTTGTGTTTTTGGTTCCCGTTTGGATAGGAAAACTTTGGAAATCTAAATCAAACTCCAAATCGTTTTATTTTATTTCTTAATTTAAGAGACAAATTGTGAGGCAAATTCGAGCTTAAATTTTGTTGGTTTATAACATGGAGTAAGAGTAAGTCAAACTAATCATGTGAATATTTGATTTCACAGTAAGGAAATATCTACCAAGTGATTGGGTATTTTGCAAACATTTCCTGGAAATGGTTTTATTTTTTTTAATAAGCCCACATTCGATCGCCAGGGAATGCCCATGGCAGTATTTATCCTTGAATAGGTTCAAGGGAACTTTGTGGCAATACTGACTTTACTCAATCAATTTCGATTTCTTTAACATGCTGCGGGTAGGCACTAGCACTATGACTATGGACATTAGTTGTGGGTGGTTGAAAAAGTCTGTATCCAACACAAAAATTCCAGTAATAATGTACCGAAATATTGGTGTTGAAATTGTTCGTATTGCTTAGCCAAAATAGAGTGAACGATTATTAAGTTCTATTTCCCTACAAAATAATTATAAGAAGAGGATGAACCTTTTAGTATAAAAAGTGCCGCTTGCGGTGCCTGTTTCTTTGACTTGGTTGGTCTATTGTAATTACCCTAGTAGTAAATAGAAGGACACACAGGCAGTGCTGTCAGTTTAGCGCTTTCGGCGCTAGATCTGGCGCTTTTTTAGTGTGTTTAGCGCTTTATAAAGTTTTAGCTCCTGGCGGAGTTTCAAGCGCTTTTTATTTTATAGGAAGTTCCACTTGCAAATATTAGTAGGAAACTTAAAACATGGCAACGCTTAACAATTCATGGGAATCCCCGTTTAAGGTTTAAATTTGTGGCTATCTCTTTCTTATCTGTTACTAATGTATATATGTAGTGACTGGCGGTATCTACGCTTGGTGGTGTTTCTTTTCAGAAGTTTGTAATTGTTTTAAATATTTTGATCAGGTAGATATGGAAGTGTCATCGCAGAAAAAAGTATGTAAGCAACACTACAAAGTGGAGTGGGAGCGGAGAGCCAATTACAAATACTGGCTGAAACCTGTAGCAGGAAAAAGCACTAGAGCTATGTGCATTTATTGCCGAAAAGATTTTTCAGCAAAGCTGAACGGCATAGCACATCTGGATGGCATTAAGATCGCAGTAAGCCCGTTTTGAACAAAAATCAGGTCAAATATTTAAGTAGGAGCGACCATAAAATGATTTCAACTATTCTTGGGCTGGGGCAATTAGAAACCTCAGAAACCTCCACTCCTCGTAGACCGATTGTTATACACTTCAGTGGGGGTATAAGCCGATATTGTGGAGATTTAATTTCTTCATGTGGGTTCTTAGGAAGTTGTGGCCAGTTAGAGCTCATAGCAGCTTAGACACTAATGATCTGTCATACTGTAAGAGCTTGATAGTTCAGCTCCTATAACACTCTGGCCATAGTTTCCGGGTTAAGGGATTCGTAATCTCTCAATAGTCAGTTATTAAAGATTGGAGTAAAACTTGACAATTGAAGAATGGATTTGGGGGAATTATTCCTCTAAAAGGCGTAAAAGGAGAACAACGTTTTTAAGAAAATATGCACGTTTGCATTTCTAAGGCTTTAAAAATAAGACAAACTGAAACATTTTGGGCTCGGTGTATTAAAAAACGATTGTCGAGAAGCCTTTACATTTACACGGTATCCCTGTTGAGTGGTATTTTTGAATAGGAGGCATCAATGTTTCTTATTTTTTAGAATATTTAAGTTGGATGCTATTTTGCAGTCAGCAATGAATTCTGATCTCGCTACTTAAAGGTATGGATAAGAGCAATATTTATTTTTAACAAGGAAGTTTTAGTATGAAAAAGATACGTGATGAATTTAAGCCGTCTGTTGCGGGACACTGTGTTAATAAATTTTTCTCAACAATGTCTGCATGCCTTCGATTGCGACTGCGAAGTGAAAAATACAAAGCCCCTCCTAAAGTAATTGTACCATCTACACCTGGTACGGGATAGTTACGTCGAGTCTCCCGCCAACGAATTGGTTCACTACGTTCGACTCCACATATATAAAAAATATTAAAAGTACCGACGAACCAATGAAAACATTAGATGTCGCATAGCTGTGCTTAAAAGTTATGAAGCACTTCTGTTAGCAACAGCCCGTACATAAGCTGCCTACATTTTTGTTCGGTAAATCGGTGGCTAGGAAATAACTGAAGTCTTATTAATAGTATAAATAACTTAATTAAATAATTTTCTTTATTAACTTAAATCTTATAATTATAATTAGAAACTCAGGTGAATGCCTCTTAAGAACATACATCACCAAATTAATGACAATATTTTAACAAGCAGCTTAATACGTCAATGCAACAAAACAACGAGATGAGACAGCCAATTGTGCGCAATGCGGAGTCCCCAACATAATATCTATACACAAGTAAAATCCAACAAATTAAAAAATCTAAGCAAACGTAAGTTACTTGAACAGTTTTGTATATTTTTTTGGATTTTTTTATGTTCTAAAATTTAGCATTACGTAAGTTAATATATTTTTAAATTACCTAATTTCAGCCACATACCTACTAATGCATTATTTAATATTCAATGCAGAGATTCATTTAATTCAATGAATTAACTACCTGGTTAATATTTAATAACTAATATTTATATATATTTGGATTTGAAATTATTGAGACTATGGGCAAGATGCTTGATACTTTGCTCTTATTAGAGTTTTTTTTTATATGAATTTTTAAGAAAGAGAGAGTACTGACTTTTAATACCTTAGTGAACTGACTAATATACTACATATGAATAAATTTTTGCATTTAAATAAATAATCATATTTCTTCAATTCCAATGAAAATGTTGCGATTTCCTTTATGTGCGATGGTCAGGTGTGAAAAGTGAAATCCTGATGAAATGAGTAGCGTAGAAAGTTAAAAGTCCTTCATAATGCCGACGATGTCTCAGTTCTTATCGATGAACATAATGTGGGGAAGACCACAGAACGGAGAATCTACATATTGACTTAGTCGTAATACCACAAACTCCATACAAGTAATTTTCATCTCCAGACTCGCATCGGCAACTACTTCTGATGATCTCCTAAAATATGTTCATTCCAAAATCGGTTTGTTCAAAAACGTCAGATGTTATAAAAACCAGTTTATTGTTCCTCGGGAAATTGCCTCATTTAAATTAAGTGTTTCTGAACAACACCTGCAGGCCTTGCTTTCTCCCGAATTCTGGCCAAAAGAAATACTGGTTCATGAGTATCAGTAGCGACCGAAAAAGACAAACTTGTTGTCATCAAAAAACTAATAAGTCCCGCCAATTCAACACCATTTCGTTATCATCGCAGTTTTAGCTTTTATTATCAAAATGTGTGCAGCCTTAGGACCAAAATGCAAGACTTATATTTATATTCTTCTTCTGTGGATTATGATCTTTTAACTTAAACTGAAACTTGGCTCTCTGATTCTCATTCTACTAATGAATTATTTAACAGTTCTTATTATAGCGTTGTACGCAAAGATCGCTGTGTGAACACCACAGGATTGAAAAGAGGTGGTGATGTGCTAATTGCGATACGAAATATTTATTCATGGAAGCAACTTGAACTTCCATCGAATAAAATTATTTCCCCGGTAGTATTTGATATTGATCAGCTTATTGTTAAAATCTCATTTGCATCTGATTTTGAACTTTTCGTTGTCGTCACTTATATACCACCTAATAGTCCCTTTGAGGTGTATAATACCCATCGTTATAACTTTCGTCTAATATTTAATAACTTAACCTCATCTCAACATGTTGTGTTCACTGGTGATTTTAATCTAGGTAATATTGTCTGGCAATTTGACAATAATGAAAACTATCTTGTTCCTTTCAATGTTAATGAAGATACTGAAATTTTGGTAACTGATTTTTTAGTCAATTTAATTTTGTACAGGTATATAGAAAAAATAGCCTTGATCGCACCTTAGATCTTATATTTGTAGATAACGAGTATATTTTCAATCTAGAGGAATCTATTTTACCTATCTTTGATAACTCTATACACCATAATGCCCTTTTAATGGAATTTGGTGTACTTCGTTATCAAAAAGCCATCACTAAATCTAAAGTCTGCAAGGATTATAGAAGAGGCAACTTTATAGCAATGAATGATTACCTAAAATCGATATCCTGGTATAATTTATTCCATAATAATGATTTAATCGCAATGTATGACACATTTGTGTCACTGCTAAAGGTGGCAACAGCTGTCTTTGTACCTAATAAGTTAATAATTATTAATTCCAGCCCTCCCTGGTTTAATAAAAGGCTTTCTCACTTAATAAATAGGAAAAACAAAACATTCAATTTTAAACATTAAGTTTCAATACTTAAGATGGGTTTCCTAGTCAAATTAGTTATCTGGATTCGTCATCGGAAGATACCATTACTATTTGCAATTTTTTCGCTGACTTTTTTAAATCAGTTTATTCTGATGTTAACAGTAATCCATTGACCAACGACGATTGCATTCAAAATACGGTCGATATTGGTAATCTGATAATAACTGAAGATAATGTTAAATGTGCCCTTGATAGTATTGAAAGTAGCAAATCCGAGGGTCCTGACGGAATTGCTCCAATACTTCTTAAAATGACTAGTAAGACATTGTCGATCCCCCTTTGTATAAATTTTAATAAATCTATTACCAGTGGTTTCTTTTTGAATGATTGGAAGATATCACATATAATACCAACCCACAAGTCGG
This sequence comes from Ferdinandea cuprea, assembly GCA_963576555.1. NCBI lineage: Eukaryota > Metazoa > Arthropoda > Insecta > Diptera > Syrphidae > Ferdinandea > Ferdinandea cuprea. The sequence continues at coordinate 129,014,374 of OY754958.1, read as the reverse complement.
GTTCCAAACAAAACGTCTGCAACTATTGACCAATCTGTAGAATCTCTCGATACCAAAATTGTTTGAAAAAATTGTTTATAACAAAATAACATTTCACTTAAAAAATGTGATTTCATTAGAGCAACATGATTTTATCTCTGGTAGATCAACAGCTACAAATATGGCAATATTTTGCAATTATGTGATTAAAAACTTTAAAAGTAATTTGCAAACTGATGTAATTTTTACTGATTGTGCAAAAGCCTTTGACAAAGATAATCATATTCTGCTATTCGAAAATAAGCAGGTTTTCAATCAACTTTATTAAGGTGGCTGGAATCATATCTCCTAAATCGAATTCAATTTGTTAAAATTAATGATAGGTTCTCCAGGTCAATTAATGTTTCTTCAGGTGTACCCCAAGCCAGCCACCTTGGTCCCTTGCTGTTCTTGTTATTTATTAATGATCTGTTGTCTGTTATTAAACACTCCCAGTATCTTTTGTTTGCAGATGACCTTAAATTATTTCGCCATGTAGAATCTTTATCTGATTCCTGTCTTCTACAAGAAGATTTAACTGCAGTCGAATTATGGTGTGATAGAAATAAATTGCTTTTAAACTCTTCCAAATGCCTATGTTTCACATTATGTAGATATACTACTCCTATTAATTCGAACTACAATATAAAAAAAAAATACTCACTCGAAAGGGTATACTCTAAAAAGGATTTGGGTATTCTATTAGATTCCCAGTTGAATTTCAGAGACCATATCGATCATATTGTTTGCAAAGCGAATTCAATGCTTGGATTCGTTAAACGAAATATTAAAGATTTTATTGACCCTTACACATTAAAAGCTCTATTTATATCTCTGGTTAGACCTCATTTAGAATATTGCTGCATAATCTGGAATCCCTCTTTCAATATATATTCATTAAGAATCGAAAGAGTTCAGAGAAACTTCACAAGGTTCATGTTTTTTAAATTGAATTGGCGTATTGAGACACCTTCATATAAAACTAGATGCTGCTTAATTAATTTAAGTTCTCTCGAATGTCGTCGTAAATATTTCTCGGCTATGTTTATAAGAGATCTGATTCATAATCAAATTCAGTGTCCTGCATTGCTTGCAATGATTTATTTTCCGTCTCCTCGTCGACGACTTCGAAGCTTTTTTAACTTCCCTGAAGTTTATCATAGAAGATCTTACGCTCGTAAATAACCTACAGCTCGCTGCATTAATGTGTCTAACTCTATAATTGCTTCATCTTTCATCTGACTTTTTCTTAAGTTGCTCTAGAGATTGTTTTAAAACTAAACTCATTTTAAGTTTGGATCAATCGTAAAGTATTTCCCTTTATATTGCTCAATCTGTTTTCTCTCTTTTGTTATTTATGATATATACTAAGTTTCTTTTTTTTTGTACATATGTTTAATTTGTTCATTTTTTATCTTTGTAAGTAGTCTATATGAGATTGTTAAACTCTGATTGATGAAATAAAATAAATAAATAAATAAATATTTATTCTGGCAAGGAGCGGCATGTAGCTGTAGATCGAATATGCAGTTTAGGGCTGGTACAGCCGCAGAGCTATGATAATAAAAGATCACCACTCGAGCATCGCAAGGTCAAGAAACCTTGACCAAACCACTATCTCTATCCATCCTTACTTCCTCTAATTTTCTTAAAATTCTTCTTCGCGCTAAAATAGTTTAGCTTATCTCTCTGACTATTCATTCACTCTTTTTACATTATTTATACGTTTTCTCCGTGATTGCGTTCCTCTTTCGGACAGCCGATATAAGGAATCTGAATCTATGACTTTCACTTCATGTGATCTCTAATAACCGGTCCGATATCGATTGGATATTTGGCACGATATATTTTGCACCAATGGTAGTAGCAGAAAGAACCTACCCCTCCGACGAGCTTTTGCCTAGCCTTCCGCAAGCATACCAACATCTGCAGGTTAAAAGTCTATTTACTGAGCTTTAAATTGCCAACAAGGGAATGACGGATCATAATTTTCACTTCTCTTATTTTTTCCACTGGCGAAGGGGTTACGATCAGCTAAATAAATTTTCCCACTCCCTACTGGTTGGCAAGTTTTCCCACTTTCACTCGATCACCTTCAAAAAGTTTCGGAAAGTCTCCCAGTTTCAGATAAATCACTGAGGCTCACCAAATGTACTAATTTGGCACTTTTCCAAGTTAGATGTGGGAAATACTTCATTTTAAAAAAAGTCCACCATCATATTTCCTCAGGGACTTTACATACAACAAGAGATTGCAACTTTTAAAGCATATTCCGTCGACCAACAATCACAAAACTGAATACAATCAAAAAATTAATCTTTTATATCATTCATTGTTTTCTGTGAGCGGCGCACTTCTTTAATCCTTTTTGTTTTCCCCTTCCCAACAACAAGATGCAAATTTTCCTCTAAATTTAAGGAACAACAATCCACCCACGCAAACAAAAACACAGGCTCTTGTGCACTAGCACTAGTTACTGAGGTATTATAAAACCACATCATTCTATACCATAATAGAATGAACACAAGGATCAGAGCCAAAAGAACGATACCTACCCCAAAGCAATCTGAGAGAAATTTGTTTTGTGTTCTATTTTTTGTTTTCCTCTCTTTCTCAAATGGTTGTACATTTTTCATATGAACCCTACACCGTCTTTATCCAAATCCAGCCACGATATAAGTAACTTAAAGGATAGCAGTATGAGTCTATCCTTTATTTTTTTTTGTGCAAAAAATCGAGCCAAAAAAAACCAACTCATAGCTTTTCTGCATGAGTAAACCGTACTCTTTGTATAGAAAATTAAATAACGTTGCAGGATCTCAGATAACAAGCACCAGAGTACAGAAATATTTGTTTCTGTCATCCGCACTGGCATCTGACGGTGATGATTCTATTCTCCATTGAATAGGATGGATTTTAATAAACTTCCCATTCCTATTAGTCGAACGTCCTCTTCGAAATGCCTTGTTTCGTTTCGATTTGAATTGAATTTTTGAGGAAATTTATTGGAATTTTCATTTCACCGTCCAACAAAAAAAAAAAAAAATAAAATTGTTCGATGTTGGAAAATATGCAAACACCGACCAACGGTGCTACCTACAGTTACCTCTAGCTTTAATAATACCAAATCCACTCCCATACCAGCTATTTGAATTCATTCCTCTACAGGTTTTGCTGGTGTAAAAGCTACTAGCAACAAGAGGGCTTGAAAAAATTCAAATAATTCCAATTGAAATGTTTTCACGTCCTCAAAAATGGCAACAATTGAATTTCCGATTTCACATGATTTTCCATTTTTTTTTTATTTTTTTGCTGTTTTCTTTTGTTCCTTTTATGTGTTGGCTAAATTTCGCATCTTTTATGAAGGAGGGTTTATTGTGTGTGCGTACATTTTGTTAGTCCTTCCATCTGCGACCACTCAACCAACAAATTAGTTGATGATAAAATTATTCATTTGTGTGCACGGGGAAACAAAAATGTTGTATATTTGCGAATGGAAAATATAAAAATAAATAAATTTGTATATTGAGGTTCGGATTATTTGCTGCCTGTGTGTTATGAATTTATAACCAAGTCAACAATCTATGCATGCTAATAATTGTTTTAAATTTATTTAGCAAGAATTAAGGATACAATTTGAGTAAATTCTCGAGGCCGGTACAGTTGTTAGAAATGGTGTTAATGCGACATTCGCTTATTACTTGTATCCTGAGATTTCTTAGTATTTGTTTCTAGATACTGTTTATCGCAAAGTTAGATGAGCGATATCAGAAGAGGCTATTAGTGTTAGCCGACGCGTGAGGACTTTTACGAAGTAAAATATGTAATTCTCTTTAATTTTATCTGCGATGAAAGTATTTTCGCTGTCCATGATCAGGCAGTTTGAGAGAGAGAAGTGTTGTCAAATGACATTTTAAATTTCATAGCTGCACCCTACAGTATGTTGGGTTAGGGTGAAGTGATATTTGTATTTCTCTTATTTCCGCTCATGCATAATGAAGAATGCGTGCTATTTTTTACAAATCACAAATCACATTTTTTTATAAAAAAACAAAAAAAAAAACATAAGGAAAGGTTACAGTCCGCTTGGGGCGAACAGTATGATACCCTATCCATATCCCTATATGCCCTAAAGAAAAAGCATTACGTAGATGATGAATAGCATTTTATTTCATTCTATTAAATTTACAAAAAAAAAATATTTTTTGAACAAACGGCCCCCAAAAAGTGGGCGTAGCCAAAAACTTTGTATGGACGACATGTTAAAATTTTTTTCGCTTTCTATGAAAATTTTCGAAGAAAACAGCATTTTAGTGAAAAACGCCCACAAAAAGTAGGCATGTCAAAAAACTATATATATATAACTATATTTAAAACGGCTTTTTCTAAATTGTGGGCGTGGCAGTGGGTGTATTCAAAAAAATTTTACACTTAACCATTTCCCTAGGGATGTGGTCCAAATTTCAGCTTCCTAGCTTAATTTTAAAGGCCAAAAAATTGCGTACGGACGGACGGACGGACATTGCTAAATAGTCTTAGTATTTGGTCCTGATCATAAATATATATACTTTTATGGGTCTACGACGAATATTAAGGGGTGTTACAAACTATGTGTCAAAATTAATATACCCTTAGGATAGGGTATAAACACAATTACAGAAGTTGTGTTGAATTTTTCAGATTTAAGCCGAATGCAATAATTAGATTTTTCAAATCAATTTAACATGTAAACAATCAAACAAAATACTATGAAATGATATTCATACTATTCATTTTCATACGTTAATTCGACAGAAGGCATCAAAGTCGGCAAAATGCTTCATTAGTGTTTGAAATGGAATTTGGGATTCGGAGAAAAAAATCCATCGGAATTTATTCCGCATATAGAGGGTATATTTTTAGAAGGGAGAATTAATTCAAAACGACATTAGTACTGAGAAGCATGTTTCCCCCCCTGCAAATCCCTGCTTGGTAACAATGTTAGATTTGTATTAGGCGATGCATGCCAATTTAGTTTATATTTAAAGAGTCATATACCAAACCTCGCACGTTCTCAAAATTCAAAAGTAACACCAAAAAGGGGATTGAACGGGGGTTGTTCGTCACATATTTCATTGTTTAAGCATTGTGGATTAACATACTTAAGATTGAGTAACTGATTTCAAACAGCCTTCGGTCTCGCACAATTCTATACATGAGTTGGCCTTGTTTCCTTTTGCATTTGTGTAGTAAACTCCTACAAAGGAGTGGAGCTAATACTTCACATTTCCACTATCTCCATATGGACTTATTTCCCACTACATATGGAGTAAATTAGAGTGGATTTATTTCCCTCCACCGAATTTGGGTGCTAGGAAGCAGTTTAAGATAATCTACTTTAAAGTTTTGGGTTGTTTATATGAAACTAACAAACCAACAACTTCTGATTGCCACCGCCGATCATTAGATTCCCTTGTGTGTGGTGGTCTATATGTTTGTCATTGATTCGAAAAACACTTTCCCCTCACCAGATATCGAAACTTCACTTACGATTAGACCACTGATCTTGTCAAGTAAGCGCACGGACTCATCCACAATCCCATCGAAGCCACAAGTTAAGCTTGGTCTTAATAGAATTTATATTGTTTATCGGTTTCAACAGACAGAGCAGAGTTGCATTTCATTTGGGTTCTTTATTTTTCCCTATAGATGCATAAGCCAACAATCCGTCGGACTGATTTAAGAAGGGGATGATAATGAGTTAAATACTTGAGACAGTAAATATACGCGGCTATAATATACTGCAAAGCTTCAGTGAATTATAAGTTCGAATGAAACAACAATAACTTGTGATTGTCACCACGAGATTTCATGGCCTGCCCGCAAACAGTGAGACAGTTGGTTTATATTTATATTTTATCTCATGGTTGTGTCGTATTGAATACAATCACCTGCATTTTGCTTTTAATAATAGCTTAAATTGCTATTAAAATTTGATGCACTTCACTGGCATACCTTAAAAGACATGGTAAATATGTCTTTAACATTAAAAAAAACTTCGCCTTTCTCACAATTCTTTCATTCTGTTTAATAACTAAACCAATTTAATTTAATTTATTCGTGCTTGATAGTTTAAGGTGCAAAAGGCAGGCGGTGTTGTAAAATTTGGCTACACGAAAACTGACACCAAACAAAGGTAAAGAACGGCTCATAAATTCAGAATGAAAAAAGGCCCGCAAAGCATAGTTCTACTGTATAATTGGCGGCCTGACTGACTCAGCAGAATGCAGCCCAAACCCCCGAAGGTTTAGTTATAAAACTTGGCGGGTATGTTTCCCTAACTACTCGACAGACGCTAGTTAAGAAGATGGAATTTAAAAGGTTTATATAAAGAAAATCATATTGCGTAAGGGTCCTTAACTCCAAGTACGCTGAAAACATAATAATCTGATATTATGCATGCAGATGAGGAATGACAAATACTTGAAAAATCAAATCGTTGCATTAACATTAAGTTTGAAAAGTTGCGTAACTGTTCACCTCTCCGTTTTTGGCTATTTCTTGCATTCTAATATGTTATTGGTAAGCATAAAAAACATAAATTGCTGTCTCGAAGTTTTGTTGAAGTCTTTCATATCAAATCTTTTAATACCTAAACAATTGCCGTTTCCAATATGAAAATTTAATTATTCAAAAATTATGATGAACAGAATTTTTTCATTAATCATTCAGTTGTCAATACTGCGGTTGTTAGCTCATAATTATGAACTTTTTCTTCAATAATATGAAATTTATTATCACTGTCATTGAAACTTTTTGGTTCAGTATAAACTCTTGGACATGTTTTTTATAAAAACGTTTTCAAACTTAGCGAGCAAGTTCATCCGAGATTTCATATCCCGTGATCCCAGTATGACCGGGAACCCAAACAAGACTCAGAGTATTCCCTTTTCTAAACGAAATAAAAGAGTTCTTGAGTTAAAGCACTAACTTAGTAGTACATAGGTCTACAGTTTAACGTTTTTTTGATTGCTCTCAAATGGATTTTTCACCCGAAAATGAAAGTTTCCTTTACAAACCTGTATTGCGCCCATTTGCATTCGAAAAACCAATTTTATGTCGGGCCAACCTGATTTGCAATACGGCTTCTGTACATACAAACCAACAGGGCGATAGAGACGTACAAACCGGCGGACGGCATTGCCAAACTAACATTTCCATTTCCTTAATTCACATAATATTTAAGTTTCAGCAAGTCAAAGCTTTCCTTGAGCTACTTCAAGACTTTAAGCAGATGCAAAAATTGTCTTAAATAAAGTCTTAACTGATATTAAAACCTGTCAAGCAATGAAAGTTATATCTAACCAGGCTTAATTCATGATTTGCCTCAAACCTAGTTAATAAGGTAAGTAATAAAAAATTTCACACCGCAAATAAGGACAAGGTAACACAGATTCTAAGCAACAATAACTACCTTCGCAAGTTATAAAAATTCTAATCGAACGAAATAAAAACAAGGCTTCGCGTAACACAGATGCGAGCGGTGCAAAGGAGATTTAAGTTCCTAAGCTAAAAATAATTTTAAGGATGTAATTTCTAATGGTGCGAAGGACGTCATCTTGGCATATACGTCCAATACATTGGCTTTTGCTTTTTCTAAATTGAAATCGAAACCGGACAAAAAATAAGCGAATTGATGTCATCTACAAGATTGACTGATAAGGTATATTAGGATTACCAAACAATTTTTGCCTTAAAAAAATATCCAAGCATAGGTCAGACATACACACAATACACCCAGGCAAGACTGTACTTGCTTGTCACATCGTGGACACAAACCAGATTTTACCGATGCCCAAATCCTACAAACAGAGAGGCACTTGTCTAAAATATACACTCTGGAGCAGCGATGCCGGAATGGTTAATTTAGGAGCTTGCGGCTCCCCTGCTGAGCCCAGTCCCTAAATATCAAAATGGCTCTTCAAATTCTTAAAATGCTGGATTTATACAAAGCAAAAGTAAGCAAATTCTAATGCCTAATGCCAATTAAAAAACAATTGCCTTCTATTACAACTTGATAACAAATATTTCGTTGCATACATAATTTGCACATCTCTATTTCGAGTATTAAATGTACTTCCCTAATCCATTGTCAATGTCCAACATGGTTCATGACGTTTAAATTTCGAATGGGCATAGGTTATGCGGTTTATCTTCTTTGACCAAAATTTGGTTGAAATTAAAATACGACAGCCTTGCTCTGGAGACCTTTCATATATAAAGGATCCGCCATCTAACGTTTTTTTTTTTTCAACTAGTGCTTATTTCGCGAATTGTAACACTTAGCTCATATCTGATTTGACAGATAATTAGATTAAGCCTTCCGCTGAATGAATATGGTTGTGTATACGCTTGAACAACGCTGGGAAATATTGCGACATTACTTTGAAAATCATGGTAATGTTGCAGAATGTGTGCGAAAATTGCGTACGGATTTTGGAAGAAGAGAAGCACCTCAGCTCCGTATGTTCGTTATCGTGTGTAAAAAGTGAAAGCAACTGGTATCCTCATCGATAAACCAAAGTTTGAAAAGCCAAAAACAGTGCGTACACCCGAGAAAATTGCTGCTGTAGCAGAAAGTGTGCGTAAAGCGCCATCAACATCAATTCACCGTCGTTCTCAACAATTAAACATTTTGGAGACAGCATTGAGACAAATAACCAAAACGAGTCACTGTTTGGTGCGGATTTTGGTCCAGAGGCATAATTGGGCCATTTTTCTTCGAAAATGAGCAAGGAGTGGCCGTTACAGTCAATGGTGATCGTTATCGGGACATGTTGAACGAATTTTTGTTCACAAAAATTGAAGAGAAGGATATTGGCAACATTTGGTTTCAACAGGATGGCGCTACGTGCCACACAGCCGAAGCTACACTCGATGTTTTGCGCCTTGTTTTTGAAGATCGCATTATCAGCCGCAGAGCTGATGTCGTTTGGCCACCGCGGAGCTGCGATTTGACACCGTTGGACTATTATTTATGGGGTGCCGTAAAAGATAAATATTACGCCGACATGCCAGAGACAATTGACGCTTTAAAGGACAATATTCGTGAAGCCATTGGTGAAATACAGCTGCACACAATCGATAATGTGCTTAAAAATTGGACCTATCGTAGGCTAGTGAATGGCCAGCCGAGGCAGCCATTTGAATTAAATTATTTTCCATAATTAACCGGAAGGATTGTACTTTCAAATAAAAAAAGAAATTTGAGAAAATAATCAGTAGTTTTTTTTTATAGCATTTTCAAATAAAAAAAAGTTATTTGGCGGAGACTTTATAATAAACAACATAAATAGAAAACAGGACACCCAAAATATATCGGCGGTATACAATTTCCTCGTTTCTATGAAGACATGTTAGTTCTTAACTTGAAATACTAACTATGTATTTACATAAAAAGTCAAGCAGTCTCATTTAAAGTCTAAGATAAGTGACGAGCCGTGCTAATAACCGAAGCTTGAGCCTTGCTAGAGACTCTATCCCGTGTTTTGAAGAGCTCAAATATGGAAGTAATAAAAGAGGAAAATCTCTTATCTTCTCTCGGCTTATAAGATTCTAACGAAAAAATTTATTAACGCACATCGATATGTGTTCGCCTTTCTTTTATTTAATTGAAGTGTCAGTTGGATGTCAGACCCACTATTTTTAACTTCTCTATATCCGTAATTACAAGCGTCGTTTTTATGTCCAAAACTTTAGTTCGGTTGTCATCAGTTTCTCTCTTGTATACTAAAGTTCCTTCAAAGTCAAAAACTATCAAATTTAGGGTTCAAAAATTGGGGCAAATAAGAATAAGTTTTCTTCTGAACTCGCCCAAAGTTATACTCAATGGTTAAAATAAATATTAGGCGTAAACGGCATATACAAGTCCTAAAACCTAGCTTCTCCAACCATTGTGTGTGCGAAGTTATATTTTTAACACGATTTCGAACGGCTATCTATTTTTGAGAAGCTTTTCATGACATTTCTTACTCTTGGATGTTTGTCGCAAGAGGTGGGGCAGCAAATAAAAAAAAATTTAAGGTGGAACGGGCCGAGATTTGAACCAGTGACCCCTCGCTTAGTGGTCCAACGTACTTAACCACTAAACCACTGCACCCACGATTGGTTATTTAAAAAAAAAAAAAAAAATGTTATCCTGACCGTAATCATTCGTATAAGCCATATACTTATAACCAGACAATTAAACAATTGAACCGCAACTCAACCGCAAGCACTTCCAATAATATTGTAATGCATTAATCACTATAATTATGAAGTACCTACACTTAACGTAGACCTTCCACAAAGTACCGCACCACGTCTCGCCTAACATTTCACACACACACACTACAAAAGTGCCAACTCACCATTAAATAAATCAAGCAGCAAAAGTTCGCCTAATTACACAAATATTTTGCGAATCCTTAAAATCTCGGTTAACTGCTGCGTATACGTAACATTTTAGCATAGTTTTTATACCTGTGCACAACGCCAGTTTCCATCTGCTACTACTACATCATTGCAATTATGCAATTCGATTATCTTTTAATATCCAGCTCATCCGATGCATAATTCAAAGCACATTATGCTTCACATAGTTTTGACAGTAAAACATATTTAATCCCGGCCAGGATATGACATGGGATTTTCCAATGAATATTATAACTACCACAAGCAACAGCATTGGAACGGTACAAACAAAAAAAAATCACTCCATTTTGTTTTGCTGCATACAGAAGCTGTGGATAAACTCTCCACACAATTTATGAATTATGAAGCGGAGCAGCAAAGATTGGTTGACACGTCCCATGTACTAGATACTTGCAGTGAATTCTTTTTTCCTGGCATGTTAACAGCTGTATTTAGAGTTTGGATTTCGATGAAACACATTTTAACAGAATGATGGAGAGGATGGACACCCGCCAAACTCATCCCCAGTTGCGATTAGAATATAAAGAGTGGAGAAGTTATAGTCAAATCAGTATCTATGACCACCAACACAGCTATGAGGTTATTAGCTCGAATTTGAAAACAACATTATCCATTATCCGCCATATGCGGATATGTAAATTTACCAAAAGCAGAGTCCATGTTTACCCTATGGCTTATGACGATTATCGTGGAACGCGTAGCCACGGGTGCTTCTATCTAAATAGGTGCAACAAATCCATTACCTGTGGCAGTGTCACCAAAATTGAATATGCCCAGCCGCCAACTAATGTTCTCTGGAGAATACAAATGTTAGTCCTAACGGACCAGCAGCAGCAGCAGTAAAATGTAAATGCTGCGGAAGTAAACACGACTGCAATATCCACATGGATATTTGGGTATTTAAGAGCAGATGGAAACAAATTACACAACTTTATGTTGTGCGTAGAAGAGCTTGGCACATCATAATTTTGTGCTGATTAAGGATGTCATTTCAAAGTTTACATGAACCTAGAGGATATGCTTGCAATGTAAACTTGAAGAATTGACAATTAGAAGTCAATCGTTGAGTTTTCCGTGCATCTATAATAAATACATGGATGTATGGTGTTTTTAGAAACCCTTCTCTATAAAGCTTAGGGGTAGATATTAAACTAAAATGAATAGCTGGATCATACGAAATTTGTTCGCTCTATGGAAAATATTTTTTAGTTTCTGTTTTATAGTTTTTAATATCTGCAATACAATTTTTATTTTAAAAAACACATGTCACTAAATTTCTGAAAAATAGGTCAACGCATTTTGTTCTGTTTTGTTACTTTTAGATACATGGTGTGGTGGGGTGGAATAACGCGGTATGATAAAACCGAAATTATCTAATAGACAAAAAAACTATTGGGTCGAACATGTATTTTTGAAATAATAAAATTAATTTTTAACTTTCTCGTATACATTAGTATACTAAAGAGGAAGTTATTGCGATCGTGCGGCAATTTCGTACTCAAACTGAGTATGAGGGATGATATTACGAGTATACCCAAGTAACAATTTAGTTTCCATAAGGGCCAAAGAAAGCTATTTTCTTATTTCCATAACAACTATAAGAGATCTTATGGAAAACGATTTACTTTCCTTAAGACCTTTGTTCACAGGCTCTATAAAAGTAAAAGTTTCTTTTTAGATGTTACTGTAAGTGCAGAAGATATTACGGAAATCTTTACGAAATTAAAAAATTCGCACATAGTTTTATCGTTTTTATTATTATATAGGGTCCGCCATCTAACGTTTTTTTTTTTTCAACTAGTGCTTTTTTCGCGAATGGTAACACTTAGCTCATGTCTGATTTGACAGATAATTAGTTTTATCCTTCCGCTGAACGAATATTGTTGTGTTTACGCTTGAACAACGCTGGGAAATATTGCGACATAATTGGGCCATTTCTCATTTTTTTTTAAATGAGCAATTACAGTCAATGTCGATCGTTATCGGGCCATGTTGAACGAATTTTTGTTCACAAAAATTGAAGAGGTGGATATTGACAACATTTGGCTACACTCGATGTTTTGCGCCCTGTTTCAAAAAAAAAAAGTTATTTGGCGAACCCTATATTTACTCGAATTAATATTTTCCATCATTTGAAAGCGTCAATTTGCTTGAAAGTTTATCTGAAGAGGAAATAAATAATGTATTAAATTAAAAAATTGCTTAGCCTTGTGCAGGATTCAAACTCGAGACCATTCGCATGCCAGTCCAAAAGGCATCCATTTGGTCAAACTGATTAATACAGAGTGGAGATTAGAGACTATTTCATCATCTTAAACATCGTAGATGTACCTAGTTATATAGAATGTTACGACCTTGATGCTGACAATAATTTCATCTTATGTAAAAAAAGTAGGTCTGCTTGTTAGTAAACATTGAAAAACTGAACGAATAAAAATTGAATTAAGTAGATATAAGTATTCTTTATAATAACTATCACTAAAGCTATAAATATATTATCATTCACAAACATTTTGTTGTATTTTTGGTTTCTTATTTATAGTCTAAATCTATGAGAGCCTTCCCTGATTCATGAAATAAATACCGAAAAAATTAATAAGTATTAAATATTTCCTTTCCTTTTTTTCTACTTAAATAAATATCTATATGATAACTAAACACAGGTTCAAATCTCCACTATCTTGATTGTATGTTATGCTTCTATTCACAAGCCTTATAGAGAATCTTGTTATTGACTTGGAAATAGCAAGCTTAAAAAAAGTTATTCTATTTCAGACCTCAACCAACTAACTTCGAAAGGCCTTATAGCCACCTCGTTAAATAAGAATGTCTCTCCCTTCTGTACAGCTTGTGATATTGTTTCCCAAAAGCTTTAAGGAAAAATTTTTTGAAGGTATATCTGCTAAAATAGTAAACATCTATAAATAAGCATTATGACAATACAATAGAAGCAATAGCTTAACAAATTAAAAAAATTGGACATTATATATTATATAAATTGTCAGTTGGGTAGAGAAGTTCAAAAAACTGAAACTAAAAAATGGTTACAAATATTTTGGTTTTTTTTGTACTAAGGATACTAAGGATGAGACCCAAAATACTGCATACTCAGTTTTTGGAAAAAAAAATTGAATAACGGTAATTTATAAAACAGTCAATATCTCGAAAACTAACAAAGCGAACTGTTTTTCACTGTTTACTGTTTTTTTTTGTACAATTAAATCGAAAAAATTTGCATACTTTGATTTTTAAAAAATAATTTTTTTTTGCATATAACGTTTTTCTTAAATTTAAATAAAATTCGTTTTCTCAAAAACAGCTCCTAATTTTTCAAAACTTAAAAAGTGTTTTAAATATACATATGTCATTATGCAAATTTTACCATTCAGCTTGAAGCGATTCAAAGACACATCTCAGAAAGAGAAAAGAAAGTTTCTTATGATGCAGTTTTGAATTTTTTTAGTGTTAATATTTGCAGAACATTTAACAAATTTTAGCGTACGGCACATTGTTATTTATTTATCTTAAAATTCCACGAGCAGGGGCGATTTCGGTCCATCTACGTCTATTCGTTGCTAGGATATTCGACTGTGAATGATATATGAGATGTTTGACCTTGATTATTGCTATTTCATCAACCAATGGCGCTGAGTACATTTTTCGTTGCAAAAAATCATACCTCATAAAAAATAAAGACAAAGTTTTTTTTTATAATAAACGCGCACTAAGGAGACTTTGATGAGAGACTTATAATGAAGTAACTCAGTGCGGCATTAGGGAAGTGAAGGATTGGGAAAGGGAGACACCGATGCACGTTGGTTTTAAATATCGGTACACTATAATGTGCAGGAAAAACGGAGCACTCCACATTCGTATTGTACGGTTAAGAACCGAATCTTTGTATTTCACTGTCCGTCCGAACATAGCCTTGACGGTGAACTAATGTGCATTCCTAGCACGGCGAGTATTGCAGTTGAACTACTGTAGGGGTGGAATGCTGCTGGCTATTTCGTTTGTACATTTATGGTGGAAGTAGCAATAAAACAACGATAGGCAGAAGAAATTGACTAAGACAGTCAATCGATTTCGCAAGTCTGAGTTTAAAAACAAAAATTTAACAGGTTTCAGAATTTGTTGCTGAAATTAGAGCATGGCTAAAATTGGATTAGGGACATTAAGTTATTAGCCTAGACCTAAATATGAACTGATATTAATTTCAAGGTACTAAGTATCCTGGTTTTGCCATTTGGAAATTTTGCATAATATTGATTACAATTACAATTGATGTAATTTAAGCGTGATATGCGTTGTGGGTGAGAACTTTGAGCGTTTTGCCTTTTAATCCCATCATTGTTGAGAGAAGTAGTGATGGGTGTTAAAATTGTTTTCTTTTGCATTGAGTAACTCGTTAGAAATATCAAACCTTCATAGTAACACAAACTTGTTATATCCGCATGAGTTTTTCAGGTCCCTGCGGTACAACATCCAACTATTGTCCACTAATGAGTTTATGCACCAGTAAACGATTCGCATATACCACTTCTTTGAACGGTGGTTACTTCTGTATAACTCCAACAGCATTTCGGCAAGATCAACCCCTCCAATATTCTTGTTATAGCATTCACCAATACCAATACCAATACCAATACCAATACACCAATAATATTTTTTTTCGCATATCGGTATCATACTGTTCGCCTTAAGCGGACTTATGTTTTTTGATATTTTTCATTACTTTTTTTTTGTTTTAGAGTACATAAATAAAATATTTCAATAATTGATTACAGTGGAAAAAAAACAGTAAAAAAAATGTACATATAAACCATAGATTTCTTGGAAACTACCATCTATGTCCGGGGTAATGCAAAATAAATTAATCATTTCCAGAGGGTATTGTGCTTTCAGATATTTTTGTTTTCTTACATGCCTTAAGGATCCGATGATCCTCTGCACATATTTTGATATCTGTATTATTGGTAGTCTATATTTTTGGACTTCTCGGCTTCTTCTGACAATTCTCCAAATAGTAGTGATTGGTATTCGATGATATTTTGACGAAGAGAAGGTGTGTGTTATGTTGTTTTTCAATGTACTTTTGTATCCATAGCTCTCTCCAGTTATGGGAGCCGTTGCCCTTGATTATTTGAGTGTTTCCATCATTGTTATTTCCAAATCTTTGCTTTGGTTTATTCACATCAAGTAAAAGCTCATCGCGAAAACGCCTTTGGATCTCTTGTTTTCTTTTCTTTTCTACCTTCTTGGGATAAGCCAATAGATTCATTAATTTCCGCTTCCTCTTGTCAAAGAGTATAGGCAATTTTCAAAATAAATTCCATGCACCTGAATCTAGCATGAAATTGAGAGGTTCCATATTCGTCGTTTTTTGATTCATCTTGATTGTTGCAGCTTTTTGTGTCAACTGAGACGTTGTTTCTGTTAATTAATTAAAAATTTGTCCGACAATCATAGTTAAAAGAAGTTGTGATTTACAAATATATATGGTTATATCTTCAATAAAGGAAAGCATTTATACCTTAGGGTTTTATTAGGGGATACGTGTAATGAGCTAACCCGTTTTAAAACATAAGGAAATCAGCCTTTTGGTGAAAAACGCCCACAAAAAGTAGGCCTGCCGAAAATCTGATATGACAAACTTATAAAGGAGGGCCGTGCATCCATATCTTACGAAGGTTCTAACACTCTATCTCTCTAAATTTAGCTTTAAAACGAAATTTTTCTAAATTGTGGGAATATGTGGTCCAAATTTCTAGCTTAATTTGAAAGGCCTTAAAATTGCGTACTGACAGACGGACGGACGGACATTGCTAAATAGTCTTATGATTTTGTCCGGATCATAAATATAGTTATCTACTTTTATGGGTCTACGACGAATATTAACAATGTATAAAAATTAATATACCCTTAGGATAGGGTATAAAATTGGAGCGTGACACATTTTTGGCGCAAATTCTCATACTTTTGGGGCAATTTTTCATTTTGGAAAATAAGTCTAATTTTTGGTGCCATATTTAATTTTTGGCTTCGAGCCATTTTTAATTTTTTTTGGGATCATTTTTCATAATGAAATTTGACCCCAAGCTAAAAAATTGAAAATGGAATATTTAATTGCTTGGTTTTTTCGTTTTCAAATATGTACTTTGCAAAAACATGGTATGCCAACATGTTCACGGGCTCAGTATCCATACATTTCATGAAGATTGTAATTATATTTTCGGAAATTTCTTAATTGGGGGCGATTTACCAAATTTTAACTTTCTTGCTCAATATTAAAAAGCCTCTAAGCCAGTGACGGGTAATATTGAGCTTTTGGATTCATCAACCAAAAGGAAGCAATATGAGCAATTTCTCAGCAAAACATTAACTTTTTTGTAATATCAAAAAAACAGCCTCATCTTTTAGGTTCCTAAAGAAGTTATTTTCTTCCGATAAATTCGACTGCCCTAAATAAATATAATATAACTTTGAGTCGTCTGTCTCTGAAAATCCCAATCTTCTGGTATGTTTCTTGAGACAGATAGGATACCGGCTATGAACTAGTGGCGACTTTCTGCAGCGCGATCTAAACAAAGCTATTATCAGTGTTGTGGATTTTTTAAAACTTTTAACGATGTTTAGAAATCCGTTGCTTCTCTAGTGGTCTCCCGACGGAACAGCAAAATACAACATACTCTTTCCCCTATCGAACCTGTCACCCTACTTGGTCAACCTAAGGTGGTTTTGACACTGAACCATCCATACATACTCCGCCCGAAAGATATCTAGTTGCTGATATTTAATTTTAGTTAATCTTGCTCGAAAACTAAAGAATTTTGTTGCAATTCGTGACAGGACCACACTCGCTACGAATGAGGGCGTGTCAAACAGTCCGCTCAAGCTTCTGAAGCTTTTACATTACATACTTGTTTCATATCCTTTCATTTGTTCGTCCAACTCATCATCGCTTTGGGTGCAGAAGATTGCATTCCCGCTGACCCAATGTGACCCAAAAAAAAAGGACATAACAAATATTTTCACTTGCGTCCCCTGGGGAGCACAACGATAACGATGTAGATAACTCTACACACTCAAATTAAATGTCAATTTGTTTATACGAGTATGTTCCATATCCGGGAAAATAAGCTGTTTGTTATCCCCAAACACAGAGAAGGACACAACAACTTCCTATATGCCACACGCTCTGTACATATTTTCTCAATCTCATCCTGAATGGAATGGTTTCTCAATGCGAGCAGAATATATAATGTTTTTTCTTCAAAAAAAAATAGAAAATAATAAATTTGATTGCAGAACACAGAAGAGAAGAAGCAACAGGACTTGGAAAATAATTTCTAAAGATACACCCACTTTGTTGCAGTAACATCTTGCTCCTTTCTATGCAACTTTAATTAGGACGCACTAAGTGTACTTTGCTGTAACAGAAATTATATTATCAAAAGGTATTAACAGGAAGTATCCTTGAAATTCCATAAGCAAAAAAGATTCACCAATTTCTATGCGATGGTGATGAAGATGAAAAGGAGATGGAGAAGGAGTACGGTTGCTTCTTACACCATTCAATGTCCATGGCAACTCAACTAGATTAATGTCACTTCAGGCTATGTTTATGTGATGATGATGAATGTAGTGCCGTTATGGAAATTAATCAATGGAAACTGAACAGGACATACCCACGTACGCACGGGTGACACATTTACCTAGTTCATCAATTAAGATGCCACCATACACACAACTGCTAGAGGAAGTGAAAAGGACTTCTTGTTTTTTATGCACACATATATTTCGAATAATCGCACTTAACCTGCTTTTACTGGGGCAAAGTAGCGTAAGTTTGTACGAGCAAGCTTTCAAGGGTCTCTGTATACGTTATCTTTGTCTTAGCTGGTGGATTTTTGCATTAAATAAGAGGTATGAGCAGATACCGTGTAAGAGGGCTCTTAAAGGATTAAGGATGTTGCGAGTGGACTAGCATGATTGCGTCGCGCCTGCCTGAACGTACGTAACGTACATAGCTATGTGAAACAATGTCACTTACATGTGTGTAAAGGACTCTAACCGGTCATTTATTATTCAGTGTCCTTAATTTGAGTTACGCCGACGATGACGATGACGGCGATGAATGAACTCTGTTTTTGTTCGTCCTACATCAGTTAGCAAGCAGCTCCTACTGTAGCCATTCTCTGCAGGAGCTTACTGCCTAGAGTGTATCCACATTGTTTTTTCTGCTTCGAAAAGAGTAGCAAAAAGTGAAAAAAAAAAACAAGACGGAAAATAGACCCTATAGAAAAGTTTCGTATGAACAGAAACGGGGAAGTAATTTATGAAGAATCGCCTTTCGCTTTCTCTCCTTTTATTTCTGTTTCTACTTTCCAGCCAGGCTTTTTCCATTTCTAGCTGTTGACTTTTGTAGTCCGCACAGGAGGCCATTAATTTTCATTGCAAAAAAAAAAAAAAAACAACAAAAAAAAAACAGGGAAGCAAAAATTCTTAACAAGAAATTGTTTTAAATTGTAAAGTCATAGCTGGAGAACAAGGACATAGAGATGAAGGAAAAAGAAATAGATGGCGCGCGTCTGAATGTGCCCGGGAGGCTTTGTTGTTGCTGAGTAATTTGTTTCATTGCAAGTGCTTGGGAAGGGTCGTCGGGAACACCAGGACGAGAATACCTACATACATGCATGCAAATATGTATTATTCCAATCCTTTTAAGGAGCAGTGAACTGAAATCCAAGGAGTATAATTACACTCTAACGATGAATGATGATAGCGGCACGCGGTGAGCCCACTTAAATATCAAAGCAGCAAGAATTGTGACAGGTTCCTATACTAATTCCTGCTTCATAGGTCACAGAGAGAATTGCACATTCAATTCGTAGAGCATCCGCCATCGTGACCATTGATGTCATTATCTCATGCATACGCACAAATTGCCAGAGCAGTGCACGACATCATTCAAATGCTGGCTGCAAAGCTAGGATGTGCTGGTTTGTTGATTTGAAATGCATTATACGTCGCAGAGTGTGGAATGAAAACAAATCCTCGAATCAATGTATCGAGGATATCCGAACGTATAGTGTCTGGAATTGGTCATAATGAAGGATTTCGTACGACAGTGCATTCATCGTGATGCAAAGTGACAACGATGAGAAGGTATGTTTGGTATGGCAGGCTGACACCAATGTCGGAATTTGAAATTTGTGCATGGCTATAGAGTTATTCTTGTGTCTCGTCTACACATTTACAGTGTGAGCTTAAAGTGATAGGTTGTTTTGTGTTTTTTTTTTTGTCGAATTTGATGGGATTATAATTCGACGACGTTATGAGTTTGAATTTGCTTTGAAAAGTTATAAATTATAGTAGCTGCATTGTAAGTTCTTTGCCATTGGCCATTACGCAATAGCTTGAGGTCCTCTGTAATCGATGAAGGTCCTACACCCTTCGTTACAATAACAAAACTTTTTTTTCAAGCTACTTTCTTTTCAACAGAAATTTTGGGCCCGATTCCATCGGAAAATGAAAATTTCCCACCCGAACTACCAAACGTTCTAAAAAAGTAAGCGAAACGCCTGCAGTCTGTAAGGAAAGGAATATGATAGGATAAAGATGATAAGGATGATAAGGAAAATCTTCGCAGTGTTGCTGTGTAGGCAAGACGACGTACGACCTAAGCCCAAATAAAATAATCTTTGGTTAAATTTAAAATTTAATTGCGACTCTTCCTGGGCTTAAACCGGAAGTTGGAACCAACGGTTACCTAAATAAAACCTAAACATCTTACACTAAAACGTAGAGTTCATACGCAGAAACCATCTTAAGCAAATATTCCACGCTTGTTCGTTTACATTTACACTGGTTGTTGTCATCTGTAGTAGGTGAATGCAGAGAGTCTCTCACTCAATCGCTCGTTGAAGTGTCTGGCTATTTCAGGTGTGCTAAGGCGTCCAAGGTCAAATTTGCAGTTCGCAGCTTCTGGTCGTTGGACAGTCGACCTCTGAATTTAGCTGCAACAAGAAAATGGTCAGAGTCGACGTTTGCCCCTCGGTAAGTGTGCAAGCTCGAAATATTAGATGCTTTCCGCGCATCGATTAGCACATGGTCGATTTGGTGAGGTGTTCGACATTCTTGAGAGAACCAGATTGCTGTGTGGAAACCTGATGCTACTTACCACAGTATTAAAATCAGCTTGAAAATCAATTAGTTAAAAGCCGTTATCTGTTGTCCTTTTGTGGAAGCTGTCTTACCAACTAACCCGCCAAAGATGTTTACCTTTCCGACTTTATCAATGAAATCTCCTAGCACGACTTTGGCATCGTACTCCGGACAGGCTCCGTAGGATCCATCCAGAGGTCAAAGATCTCCTCCTTGACAGGGTCTTCAGCATCATCGGTAGGCGCGTGGCTTATATTTTGAAATGTAGCTTTGATGCGGACCAAAGCCAATCGATTATTTATCAAAACCGTTTGGCCTAAGCCGATTTTTCACAACGAATCCTCATCCTGAAATTCGTTTTCATAAAAACGGCTCCAACGAGTTTGATAATTTTTTGTATTTCGAATAATTGTGTTAAAAGTGTCAAATGTGCGAAACTACATCAAAATCGTAGGTGCCCTTTATGAGAAAATCAAGTTTTTAAAAAGACTTAAATAAATTTCTCACCATTAATTTTCTATTCATTTTGCGACTCAAAAACGCATCTTATGTACCGAGAAAGTTTCGTATGACGCAGTCGTGCACTTTATTTAAGTAGCAGCTGGGGTGTGCAGTGTCTGCACATTCCAGGTAAATACTCTCATGTCCGCTGATGTTCCAGGTCAAGTTGCCATTTGAAGGAAATTTGTATCTGAGGCTTCACTTGCCTCCCTCAAAAACGTTAAACGTTTTTTACGTGGTCGGGAAGGTACTCCGACAGCACAAACCTCTACCTAGAGATCTAGGCACTGGCTTTGACCTTAGGATAGTAGGCCGGTAATTTCGGTGCCTGTAACCCACTTCGGGAATGTGAGACCAGCCGTCTTTTCCTCAACTCCAAATATGTCGAAAATGCTCACGTAAGGTCTCTGCCGTCATGACTGTGGCGACGCCGTTGATCCAATCTAGTGAATTCATCCGTAGTACGTCTTATTTCTGAGGTGCTTATATAGAATTCTGAGACTCATCAGCCAGTCATCTTCGACAGAGCTTATAGTGTTGCTATTTTCGTCTTGTTCAACACTCGAGCTCATGAGTTTAGCAAGTCTCGTTCAGTTGGACATGACCAGTAACCGGTAATTACCGCGAGGAGGTAAAATGAGCACAATTGGTGTGAAGTCACAGTAATATCACTGGGCATCTACATGTATATACCGATCGGTGACTACCCTATACTACAACACCCAATCAATATAATGAGATATAATATTAATATTATATAAATGAAGATTTCAAGGTAAGAAATATTTTTTTTGTGTGAATCATTTTGTATTTATAAGACGAATCGCATATTCTGGGTTTAGATCTCGAGGACGCTATATAAGAGGACCATTAAGTCTTCATCACATACCCGCTTATTAATTATTGTCGCCTGTGGCTAAACCATTTTCGCCCTGAGTCAAAATTCCTTCAGGATGAAAAATAAAATAATGCAAAATTAAATAAGAATGCACACCCATAAATTTCACAACGGGTGTACAAGTGATTGACATTAACTACCATAGTCGATGTTAACCGTAACGCGAACTAAAGTTTTTTGTTTTAAGGACTACGCCGCATTGCAGGTGCTTAAAATAATGCAAATGAACGTGATTTAAAATCAAAACAAATTATCTTATTGATAATTAAATAGACATGAAAATGTATGATTGATTTTTCAAATAAAATCTAACATAACTTCTATTTTTTTAATTAGGATTTGATGATGTAATTTGAAAGAAATAATCAAGGGGCACGGTAGTGCCCAACCAAGTTCCTTAGCAACTTTGGCACTACGCCCTTATTTCCACGAACCAACTCAGGCCATTTTGACCCCCCCTCTAACTTCGCTTAAAAGAAATCTAGAGATATCAAATTCAGGACTTATTAGGACGCATAGCAGCAGACTTCATACCAATTTTCAACTGTTTAACATGACCGGTGCCTAAGTTATAAGGCCCCAAAATTTGCAAAAACCGTAACCACTGACTCACTGACAGATCATAAAAACTGTGCAGCACTTCCAATCGTCGTAGAACCTTGAAATTTTGCATATTAATTGGGTTTGCGGAGAAACCACAGGGAAAAATCCAACATTTGTGATTTTCCATTATGGGGGCGTTGCAGCCGCCCACTTCTATTAACGCAGCCCCCAAAAATCATACAATTATGAATTTTTACATAATTAACATAATTTTAAAAAAGAATGCCAAGTTTGTATTGTAATTATTAAAAATTTCAAAAATAGTATTTAGGTACATTTTTCTACTTGACAAGTTTTTGAATTCGTGAAAATTGGGCCTCTACACACATACTTACTTACTTAGGTGGCGCTACAGTCCGGGGTGGACCTGGGCCTCAACCAATACACCTCTCCAGTTAGCACGATCTTTGGCTAACTGCATCCAGCTGAACACTCCAAGTTGGTTGAGGTCCCCTTCCACTTGCGCGCGCCACCTTAGGCGATGTCTTCCTCTACTGCGTTGTCCCTCCGGGTTGGATTCGAAGACTCTTCGGGCCGGAGCGTTGATGTCCATTCGCTCTACATGTCCCAGCCATCTTAGACGACTAATCCGTATTTTTCTGACCAGGTCGATGTCGCTGTACAGCTCGTAGAGTTCGCTGTTAAATCTCCTCCTCCAAAGCCCGTCAACGCAAACGGGACCGAAAATCACTCGAAGAATTTTGCGTTCGAAACGACCAAGGAGATCTTCATCCGCCTTTGATAACGTCCATGCTTCTGCGCCATACAGCAGGACTGGGATGATGAGGGTCTTATATAGAGTCTCCTTGGTGTTTCTCGACAAGGCCTTACTAATCAATTGCCTCCTTAGGCCAAAGTAACAGCGGTTGGCAAGTGTAATTCTTCGCCTGATTTCTGACGATATGTCATTGTCAGAGTTAATAGCGGAGCCGAGGTAGATAACGTCCCGAACTACCTCGAAGGTATAGCTCTCTATCGTGACGTTCTGTCCGATTCGTCGATGTTGTGCGTCCCTTCTTGTTGACAGCATATATTTCGATTTGCCCTCATTCACTTCTAAACCCATTTTTGCCGCCTCTGTACTGATACTTGCAAACGCACCAGTGACAGCTCGCTGTGTTCTGCCAATGATGTCGATGTCGTCGGCGTAAGCAAGTAGTTGCACAGACTTTTGGAAAATTGTGCCCCTGGTGTTGGCTTGCGAGTTTCGCACAATTCTCTCAAGTATGATGTTGAAGAAGTTACATGACAGCGCATCGCCTTGTCTAACTTGTTTGACATCAAAGGTCTCGGTGAGATTGTTTCCGACCTTAATGGAGCAGCGAGAGTTCTCCATCGTCATCCTGCACAATCTGACGAGTTTGGCAGGTATGCCAAAACTAGACATGGCTCTATATAACTCGTCTCTATAAATGCTGTCATATGCGGCCTTAAAATCAATAAAAAGATGGTGAGTATCGATCTGGACTTCTTGGGTTTTTTCCAGGATCTGCCGAAGTGTGAAAATCTGGCCTGACCTGGCCTCTACACACATGTATTTTATATATATATATGTATTTCAAAACTTTATATTGGAAAACTTTCCAAGCAATTTTACAATAATGAACATAAAAGTTACCTATACATCTTCGTTTTCAAATTTTGTGATGATACCGATTCATTTACGTCTAAATCAGTTTTAAGAAACTGATCTTGGGAAGCTAGTGAGGGTGTGCTTAGGGAACAGACACGGATAGTCAAGGTGCATCTTTAGATACAAAAGTGCAGGGCAAGTCCAAATTGTCTCGCAACACCCCAAACATTGTTTCTTGTTACACTTTTTTTTAATTACTTTATTTTGATTCTTCATTAACCAATAAAATCAGGCACGATAATATCTGAGTGTGTAGGGAGGCATCAAGGTCCCATCCCACCGGTGAGCTAAAGTGGCGCATCCACAAGTGTGCCTATTGCTACAATGGGACATGGGTCACCCTCCAACTCTTCCACAATCCCACCTAGCTATATATTACATCGGGTATCATGCAACATATCGTTTAGTCCAATTATTTGCAGACGATGTCCAGGAAGAGCCTGCTCTAGATAAAAGCACCATGTTAGCTTTGCCTCACTGACCAGCTCATTGGACAATGGACATACAACCCTAACCCCGAGTATTCATATCAAACGATAAGGGGATATCTTAAATCCTGAGATTTTTATTTTAAGGCGTTTTGAAACAAGTATGAGGACAATAAGAATAGACAACTAACCCCCAAACCTGTAATAATGAAATGGTGCATATATGTGGAAACTTTCATGGTGATCGGTCAAATAGTATAGAAGTTGATCTGATGCAGCGCCATCTAGTGATAGGTTACAACATAGTGACTGTGGGTTTATATTGATAAGAAAAAGTATGGGCCTTAATGGTGATCGCTCAAATGGTCTTGAAGTCCATTAATTACAAATATACCAATATCCATGCCATATGCAAAGGCAAACAATTTTGTACAGAAAATTTGTGAAGAAGGTCAGTGTCTACTTATTTTGTTAAGGTTCTAACCCTTCATCTCTTCAAGTTTACATTAAAGATTTTAACATTTTAAAAATTCGGGGCTCTAGGGAATGTATGGGTATGTTCGAAATGTCAGATTCAAAGTTTGCATTGGTGAAGGACGCAGATGTTTTATAAAAAGAGTCCAGCTCGGACTCTTTCAGGCTTAAAAGCCATGACAACAAATATTTGGGATAGTTTTGGCTCCGAACAGTGCCAAAAATTAGTTGACGCTATGCCACGACGCTAAGGGGCAATGATCAAGACCAGAGTTTAAGTGGTAAAATCAAGGTAAGGACTCGTACACTAACTATTTTGCTTGGTAATAAGTTGTTTATTTTTGTGAGCTCACTTCATACCATTATTTTATTGAAGTCGATTTCCTTTTATTCCTTTTTTCGTGAGAAGAATTTAAGAATCAGCATTTGGAACTTTCATTTCAATTCAATTTTCTTCCTCATAGACTTCAGGCAATTTATTTTATTTTTGTAACATTTAAGACCCCGGCTGAAGTAAAACTTAAAGATTTGATAACTTTTCAAGCACAAACATTTAATTCATCACAAGGTACTTTGGCTTACTACCACCGAATTTACTATTCACGTTATGGCTTTAAATTTGATTTTTTCAAGGGCTTACAACCTGCCATACCACTTTCGAACAAAGCCAATAATCGCATCCTTTTGTTTAATTCAATATTCACGTCTTTTTCGCTTCATGCATTATTCTCCGGTAAACACTGAACACTGAAAAAGTATATTTTTTTTACGACACCCACTTCCCGGCCTGCGGAGCTTCCTCGCTTGCTTGCTGCGAAATTCATTTAAAGTACTGTCATTTCCAAGGATTGGGATACCGACTACGAAGCTGGCCGTCTACGAACCATAACTCTTCGTGAAAGATTATATCAATTTTCGTGTCTCGCTGAAAGCCCTTGTGCAATAAAATCTCCTCCGTAAAATTCGGCGAAATAAATTTCGTGTAGTGCCAACCTTCCCGCCGTTTTTGTGGGTGTCGAAAATCCCCTTAAGACAGATAAACTGTTTGCTAGTCCACAGCGAGCAAAACAGACAGAAAGAAAGTGAGGTCACTGTAAGTCAGAACATATTACAACTACTGCAGCTACACACATATCTTTGGCGCAGATAAATATTTTATTCGAATTTCGTTTTAAGGATTATTGCTTGTTTGCATCATCATTGGAATGTTTTTGTATAGATAGGTAGGTAGGTAGGTACCTATCAGTATTATACTGCTTGTTATGTGTGCTTTTGATGGTTGAGAACCAGAAGTGACGTTACGTGATTGCTCAACTTTATGATTGTGTTGTGTGAGGTGCTTCACTGCTTTATGCTGTCAACTTATCTGACATCACTGTTAAAGCAAAGGTAGTGCCCATAAAGTTTATATAACGTTATGCTATCGTATTTTCGTACTTGAGTGATAAATACCTTTCCGGAAACACCTGCTTATTTGGAGAACAACAAAAGTTAAGTCCGCTGTCATCGTCGTGTCTTTTGGTATTTAAATTTGTATTCAAGAACACGAAGCACCCATAAAGTTAGCTTTCATTTTGTTCAAAACAATGGTTTTGTTAATTTTCAAGTTTTATTTTAATCCAGGAACGTTAGCAATTCAGGAACCAATAAAGAGATTAAGTTATCAAGTTTATATCGGCTTGGAAAGGTGCTTTTCCGCAATTAGCGTATTAATGTTAAATTTGCATGTAAATATGAAATATTACGTTTGATTCATTTTACTAGTTGTTTAAAAACTTTGGCAAATATAAGACATACTTTATTTGCGTGATATGCAACGGACAGGTTTATTATATTCGAATTAGTAAAAAGTGTTCAAAAGCTGTGGTTTTCATAGAGGTATATTCTTAAAGCCTTTAGCTAAAAATATGAAATTTATTTAAAGAAAAAAGTCCATCACCTGGTGGGAAGTGGTAGGAATAGGTATCTAGAAACTTTCTGTTGGCTGAGTACTGCAGGCCCAAAAATTAAAAATATCTTGGATCTATTGCAACACCCTGCTATCGCCTCTGACCGAAAAATATCCCGAAATTAGCTAGGAACTTGTTCGTTCGACGGTTATGTCTGTTTCGCAATTTTGGACACTGTTAAAAATTGTGAAGGAATCGAAAGTTTATCTTATTCGAAGTTCAAAGATCCAAGAAAGCTTTCCTGTCATAGAGCCCATCTCGAATAAATTCAAGGATGAGCGGATCAGTTTGTACTGCCACGTTCAAAGGAGGGATCCAGCACTCTATGCATCTCCTTTTGTCCGCTAGTGGGACTCGCCGGTTTGACATCGAAAAGTTTCAGCAACCTTTCCTTCGCTTTCTTGGGGACTTCTTCGATGGGGATGGCCTTAATCACTTGAAACTGTCTCATCAAGCACTACTGCGAAGCATTTGAACCTCTCTAGCTACGACTGTGGTTTCCAATTACTCACACTCACTGCCATGCTCGATCGTCTTACCATATTCTGCGATGTACTATCCACTCGACTTTTTAGTACACAGCCAGCTGTAGTGGATTTCTTTTTCACCTGATTCTAGTGACCAGTTTTCCACGTCGCTCGGTCCCGTCTCCCTTTGGGGTATATTGGAGTCTTTCCTCAAAGCTTTATTAGCTTCGAGAAATGCGTTATCGGCACCGCTCCTCGGTGATGGCACGGTTTACAAACAGTCTTGATTTTCAAGACTCACAGCTTTGGGATTATCTTCTTCTTCCCTTGTGTTATCCGTCTGAGTGACGGAGGAAGGTTCTTTGGCAATATAAAAACCAAAGACATGTTTGTCCTTCTGGTATACAACCTTCTCCTTCGCAGACCAGGCGATTTGTTATTTTGCATCTTCTGGCTACTATCCTCGTTGGATGGATTAGCAAGTTCCTTCTCCACCAAGACCTCCTCATCCATTAAACCCACTTATGGCGTCGGCTGTATCCTCACTATTTGTACTTAGCGTTCCCTAATTCATATTTTATTTTTTGTGGGATTTTTATATTATGTTTCCACGAGTATGGTCGTAAAGGAGGGTCCACCCCGACAGCGGTAAAGGGGTTCACATTCTGCAAATTTTCGTCTGTGCACATGAGCGAGCTCGTTTGTGGTTTAATTTTCGCTCACAACATTACACCAATACGTTTGCCAATTATTAGTTGCAGCAGTCTATTTGTCATAGGACAATTTACGTTACTGTCTTCATTACTTGTATAAAGCCTAGGAGAGCATCGCATACCGTACGAAATCGTCAATGGCATAACATTGACAGAATGGGTGCAGGAAATTAGAAATCTTCTTAGTGAGTTTCAAGCGGAATTTAGAAAGAACTAATCTAGAGTTAATAATAAATTCACTCTGATGGATTTGACTTTTATTGAAAACGTAAAAAATCTTTAAGAAAAACTCTTCACTTTTTTGCTGGTACATATATCCGCTCTGAGTAACCGACCCGGAATTTTAAATAAATTTTAATTATTTTTAAACGTTCATCGTTCGTGAACTCATGGTAAAAATGTTTTTTTTGATAAATGTTTTGACATTGACAACTTGGTTTATGATTCAAGGGTGGGTTCACAGTGAAAGTTCAAAGTTGCGAAGTCCCTAGTGAGAAACGATGCGATTCGATTTGTGGACATATTCTAAGAAAAAAGTTGTTCTATGTCAAGGCATAGAAAGAGCTGCAGAGTGATCGCCTATGCAGATGATATTGCTATTGTCGTCTCAGGAAAGCATCTCGATACCTTAAAAGAACTCTTTCAGAATAGTTTTAACAAGCCTACAAGCTGGATAGACCGTTGCGAACCCCCACAAAACCAAACTTGTCCATTTCACTAGGAAGTACAAAATTCCTGTTATTCTCACTCCCTTTATTAAAGGCACCAGCCTAGTCTTCTCTGACGAAGTTGGAAACTGAAAATATCCAAGAAAGAGTTAGGAAAGCAAGAAGGCAATTGGTAGTAGATGGGGTCTTCAACCCCGCATTACACATTGGCTATATATTTCGCTTGTAAGACCTATACTACTCTTCGGTCGCACTCGACATCGTGTATGATTTAAAACCACTCGATATCTTTAGCAGACAGTTAGCTGCTAACTCGGCTCCATTCACCTTAAAGCCTTAAGATCGCTACAATCAGTTTTTGAAAAATCTATAGTGGCCTTAGAGTGCCGATCCCCTCCTAAAGAGATGTCGAAGCGATTCAACACTCACCTCTGCTGGGTGCCGGAGCATAGAAATATTCTAGAAAGGGAACTGCAAGGCCAACGAACTCGCAAAGCACGAGACCACACTGCCTGATATTCCGCCTGATTAAGGTTCCTTAGGCTTTCCAATTGGCAATTGCCACATGCAAATTTGCCTAAGCTGGATCTGAAATGCTCTAAGTGTTTGATCTGTTTAAAAAGAAAGCACGTTAGGTCTACAATAGGTGTCATCACTGGATACTGTCTTATAGGCCGGCATGCAACTAGACTTGGCCAGTACTCAAATGACTTTTGTAGAAGCTGCAAGGACGAGGAGAAAGAGGAAACTATCCTACACCTTCTTTGCACTTGTTCTGCTCTTTCCCAGAAACGTATAGTCCACCTAGGTGCCTTCTTCCATGATAATCTTAAAGATCTCTCAACTACTGACACTAAGGATCTCTTTCGCTATATCCAGAGCTCCAAATGGTTAAACGAATAGGGTAGTAAAACTTAAGATTCACGTGGTATCACAACGGACCTATTTTTGGTCTAAGTTAGTCGGCTTCACCGACAGCCACTTCAGGTCTTATCTCAAAATTTTACCCAATTACCGATAAATTAAAGAAAGCCCTGCTGCGGTTTAGGAATTTTGTTAGCTACTTTAAGTAGGGCTTTTGATTTTAGAAGAAATCATTTTTTTTTTCTCATTATCCCATAATTTAAGTTTTGATATATTAAATTTTTAATCCATTTTCGATTTCTTACCCACACCACTTTTTGACTTAAAGGTCACATTTCTCCAAAAAATAACATAATTATTATTAATAAATTCAATATCAAACGAGAAAAAGAGAAAGTTATTGCGATCGTGCGGAAATTTCGAACTCAAACTGAGTATGAGGGATGATATTACGACTATAGAGAAGTCCAAAAAAGTGGGTCCGCCAATGCCGTCCGTCGGTCTGCCTGTCTGTCTGTCCGGGCGCCGTACGGCGAAACGGTTCGACGGATTTGATTTAAAGTTCGTATGTAAGGTTTTTGGATTTACATCTGGGGGCATCTTTTTTTTTCGCTTTATCTTTTGAAATAACGGTACCTCCTGCGATACAATTTTTTTTGCGAAAATCACTTATCACTATTTTTCTCAAAAGTGGTTCCAAGGATTTCAGTCTTTTTTTATACTAAGAATGATTCGTGATTCGGATGGGGTCAAAAATTCTGAGTAGTCAGTTTTTGGAAAAAGAAATCGATTAACGGTAATTTATAAAACGGGCAATATCTCGAAATCTAATAAATACAACTTCAAAAAAATTTACAGTTTTTCTGTGCACTCAGATTTATTAAATATACATATATATTTTTTTATATAACGATTTTCTTAAATTTAAATTAAATTCTTTTTCTTCAAAACGGCTCTAACGATTTTGATAATTTTTTGTATTTTGAACAATAATGTTAAATGTGTCCATTGTGCGAAATTACATCAAAATCGTAGGTGCCGTTTTTGAGAAAATCAAATTTTTCAAAATTTAATTTTAGATTTATTTTGCGATTCAAAAAGGCATCTCATGTTCCGAGAAAGTTTCGTATGACGCAGACGTGCACTTTATTTCCTTTGAAAGCTTGTAAAAGGTAAAGATGTTTCATCGAATGATATTTTCGTTAATGTGTTGATTTGTAACGTGACCTATGGTATGCCGTTACCATCTCACCTTCTCTATAGAACTACATATGATATACAACAAGATGACTAATCTCTTCCTGAACCTTTCTATATGGGTGGCTGACAGGAAAAAAAAAACAAAAAACACAGCCACCTCAAAACACGATTTTTAGTCAACCAAACCAACACATACCCCGATCATTTATCCTGTCACTGCAGGTGATGTGCAGTGCACAGACAATGCAAGAAAGACCAAGTGCAGAAAGTGGAAGAAAAACGCGGCGATAAATATGGGCATCACTCCTTTTTGACAACAAAGCTATTCATCGGTATCCTGCAACTGACACAGCGTTTCCCTTAAACTTAACTCTGTCTCAATTTTTCTTTCAGCTGTCGTCTGTTTTCCAGCTTTTCTTTTTCGCATATCAAGTCTTTGTTGTCGTCGCGTCAGCCAGTGTAATTCCTCATCTTCTCCGATGGGAATCTCACACAAAGACACTTCCCAATGTGCATGCATTCGACCCAGACCATGTTCAAACTCATGTGCCATGCCACACTTGCGTCATGATGCTTAAGTAAAAAGTCAAGCGGGGAATTGTAGTGCTGTTTTGTTCGTCTCCTTGAACAATTTGCAATAAACCGAGCCAAAGCTATTGCATTTTACAAGGATATTTTTCCGGAATATAAAATTTCTATACCTAGATCCGTACATATGTATGTATTGCTAGTGCCTGGGGTAGGGATATCGCTCATCATCATTATCCTCTGCTTAATCAAACGGTTGTGGTATTATAGTGGTGCTCCTGATGCAAGAAGTCACTATAGTCCCTTGGAAGGTACTACATACCTTGTTTGTGTAATTGCAAGGTTTCAAGAGTCAGTAGTAGTCGACTGAGGAGGACGACAACGAGTGTGTTGTTCCCTTCGTTGTCGTCGTCGTCAGCAGAGCATTGTTCTGGCAGTTGTTTTTTTTTTCTGTTTTTTTTTGTTTGTTAAGTTCCTTGGTGACCATCACTATTATGTGTGCGCACTGGTGTATTGCTTCGAGTGTCCTTACGATTGCAGTGAAATTGGTCGAATAACAAACGCACTTGGGGCTGTGGTTATACAGTTGCAGTTTATCATTCCCCTCGCCCGCCACCTACTCCTATCAGCCGCTGGGATAAGGATAATACTTGAGAATTGTATGTAGATATACTCACACCAACACACGCACACACTGTAAGACCTCCGCATGGAATATAGTCATGGAATTTGTGGGTAATGCACCTCATCGGAAGGATTAAAATCGAATAATTGTTTGCGGTTGCACATATGCGCACCAAAAACACGTTCAAAATTATTTATTGTTATTGCCTTAACTTTTGCATAGGTATAAATGGAATCCTGTAACTAGCGAACACAAATATATACATACATACATATGTGGTAATCCTTGATAAATAAATATTTATAGTTTATGGTTATTGCAGAAGGATGTTTTGGAAATATTAAGTCGGTTCGCATGCGAATAAATTGTTATTTATTAAAATTAGCAAAACTTCCAGGATGATAATTCACCACCAAGGAGTACCTACCTAATAATTGAAAGTTATTATCAATGTTACACGCACATACACACTGACAGTGAGATATTTACAAAATTTTTGTTAAGCGCAGTTTTAATTGCTATCTATCTTTTGTGTTTCTTCTTATGGTCTTTGCGGTTACAAATGAATGTATAAAATGTGACCACTATAAAGGAGGTACTTTGTATGGGTAGAGGAATGGTGGTACAGCATCCTTGAGGATGTTTGTAGAAATTAACCACGACTACCTTCAGGAATTTATTTTTTAATTTCCCAACTTTTAATTAGAAATCGAAAAAAAACAACAACATTGGAATGAGTGGTCGAGCGAGGTAGATAAAAAAGTATACAAGAAAGTGTGTGAAAGAGCGAGAAAGAGAGAGAGAAACAAACAAAACAAATAATCACAAAATGAAAAGTAAAAACCATTTCCGTCATGCTTTTCAAAATTAAAACCAAATGATATCCTTCGTTGCTTTGAATTTAAATTGCTTTCGCAGAGAATGAAAAGGGAAAGGGACTGGACATGGACACGACGGAACGTTACAAGAAACATCTGAGTAAAAGTTTCTAATTTATTTAAATGCCGTTGTGATTGGTATTTACTCATTATCACAACCCAAGGGTGTTCAGCTGTGTAACTTACTGTTACTAATCAAAAAATAAAAAAAAATTAAGGACGTTCTTATTGACGCACAATAATGTCTTCGCAAATGTTGTGTAAGTTCAATTTTATTAATTTTGAATGTTGGCCTTAATTTGTATACTAAATACAACCAGGTAACTTTCCATACCTCCCTAGGTACATATTGATTTTCGGATGATTAGAGTTTGTTTTGTCCTTTTGTATTGTTCTATGGTCAATTGGGAAATTGCCAAGGTGTTTTTAGTGGAAGGTTACAGATCATGACAATGCTGCAATGTCAAAACATTTATCCAATCGAGACTGGCTGCGGCCATCAAATGACTTGGCTCTGAAAATGTCTCTGAACACCAGGTAAATTTGAATGACTTTTAAAAGGCTAATGCTGATGAAGAAAAACAAACTTATATCAAGCCAAATTCAGTTCATGAGAATTTTGTAAAAGATTAATAAAGTTTTTATGTGAATAAGGGCATGTGGAGGTATGGCACTGTCAGACACTCAGAGGAATTGCGTACCTGACACATACTGCCCTATCAGCTTTAGGTAATTGTGTTGTTGTGTATTTTGTTATAAGAGAAGACTGGGGCTTACTAATAGGGCCCATACACCACGGAAGGTGTATTCGGTTGAAGGTTGTTCGTGTGTTTGCGCGAGCTGTTTGCGTGACTTTAACATTTTTTGATATTTCATTGTTTGCGCATACATTTTTTCGGTTATGCATACTACCTAACGTAACCGGCAGCAGAGAGGACGCCTTTCATCTTGACTGCGCCTACTTCCAAGCGCCAAGCAGTTGCGCCAGGCAGTTGCTCCAGGTTAAGATGCGTCCAAACCTGTAGGAGCGCTAGGAAATCCCTCTTTTGGTCTTAAGCGTAACACTCTATAGCAATTTACAGTGGAAACTGGACATCCAGCAAAGGAACTGTTAACCTCTTACTACAAACTTACACACCGATTAAAAGTGGTAAGAAAAGCGCCTCATTTGCTGCATTTCCAGTTCCGGAAGGTAGGAAGGTACGAAAGAAAAAAAAATCTGGGCAATAGTTAGCTTCAATCTCATTAACTACACCTTTAAAACACTTGAATCAAATTTGTGGGCGTGGCAGTGCGCGCATTGACAAAATATATAAATGTTTTATGTTAAACATTTTAGCTTCATAGCATAAATTTGAAGGCCTCAAAAGTTGATACGGACGGACGGACATTGTGAAAAATTCTTAATTTTTGGTCTTTTTGTTTTTCTTATAATTTGAATGTGCAAAAGGGATTGTTAGCACCCTTATAATGTTGAAAGTAACACAGCACGGGCATTGAGGAAATAGGGAATTAGAAGACAGGGTGAGAAACCGATGAACATTGATTTTAAATGTTTGCAAATTTTAATGGTCAGGAAAAACAGAGTGAGGTAGAGCATTCCACATTCTTTTTGTGCGGCAGTGGAACGAATCCTTAAATTTCACAGTTCGACCGAATATAGGCTTTAGGGTGAACTGATGAGCATTCCTGGCATGGCGGGTATTATGGCTGAAGTGTTGAAGGGGAGGAATGAAACTGGCAATTTCGTTTGATCACTTGTGATGGCAGTATCGATAGGACAACGATAGGCAGGAGATATTACGACGATGACTAAGAGGGTCAAGCGAATTCGCAATATCTCGGTCGCCAATAAGTTTTATCGCACGTTTTTGAATTCTGTCAAGTAGCCCCAAATATGTAATTGGTGCACCGGACCAGATGTGAGCGTTGTACTCAAGTTTTAGACGAACAAACGCCTTGTAGATTCTAGCCAGATCAGAAGGGGTAAAATATTTCTTGCATCGCTTAACGAAGCCTAGACATTTCGCAGCGTTCTTGGCGACATCAAATATGTGGTTCTTTCAACGAAGTTTTTCATTAACGCATATACCGAGAGTGGAAAGCCTTTTGGTTTCAGCGATTCTAGTGACATTCATGGATTGTGGCAGAGTATTAAGGTTTCGCTTTAATGACAGAAGACAGCATTGTGTTTTGAAAGCATTAAATTCCACTCTATTGGGTTTACCCCACTCAAGAATGCTGTCAATATCGGAATTTAATGAGCTCAACATACGTTGCCGTTCCAGTTCAACGTCCGTAGATAAGGGGCGTGAATTGTAAAACGAATATGTGAAACTGAGGGTACTGTCATCGGCGAAAGAAATGATTAGGATTAGAAATAGCAGACAGTAGACCATTTATGAAAATTAAGAAGAGGGGAAATAGGGGAAATACCATCTGGGCCAGCCAATTTATGTAAGTTGAGATCTCGAAGAATTCTTGCCACTGTACGAGTGCGAAAATTAATTGGTCCCATAGTATATTCAATGGGCTCGAGGACAGTGGGAGATAAAGCACAATCTGGGAACGTTGAGCTAACTGAAAAATGAGCAGCAAGCAGATTGGCTTTGTCTAAAGAGCTGACAGCTGGAATGTCATTGCAAATGAGTGTCGCGATAGATGTTGAGGACGAATTCTTAATATTCTTAACAAACGACCAAAAGTTCTTACTACCGGTGGGAATTTGTAGTATTTTTTGCTCCAACTTTTGGTCGTAGGAGAATTTGACACGATTAATGTGGGCATTGCAGTCATATCTGGCTCGTTCAAACTTTCTTCAGTTTTCTTCAGTTGGGTTGGCCTTATAAGACCGAAAGCCCACCTCTTCTAACCTGATAGCCTCTTTCACCTTGGGTTTGATACTTTTAATCCTATTAGGATTTCGTACCCAAGTGAATAATGTTTGTTATCATATCGGCAGCAGCATCCACATCGCCATCGAGGAAGCATAGCGGCCAGTTAAAACTCCTAAAGTAACCGTTTAATTCTTCCCATTTGGCTTTCTCGTATTGCCATACGGTTCTTTTAGGAGCTTGTTCTTTAACTTTGTGGTTGGAGTACGAGAAATTGGCCGATATGACACAGTAGTCTGAAGAACTTAGAGGCGATAATACGTTTATGGTGTACTTATCTGGGTGAGAAGTGAGAAACAAGTCTAGTGTGTTGTTGGTTTGACTACTAATTTCTGGAATTCGTGTCGGCTCACTTACAAACTGGGTTAGGTAGTTTACCTCAGAAAAGATCTCAGCATACCTGCCTTCGGGTGTTGACTGTCCAGAATGACGAAGCCAATTCGAATTGTGAACATTGAAATCGCCCGCAACAACGAATGGAATCTAACAACTCATCAAACTCGTTAAAAGTAAGATTATGGTCCATATTTGGGCTTCTATAAATGAAACAGTAGTATACATTGTCTACGGACGTGGAATTTAAGCCAAATGAAATTAAATTCCATATTGGAATATTGGCCGTATTGTGGTTGAAGTTGGTAGGCTACATCGCTACGTATATAAACGGAGAGACTACGATGAGGAAAGAATAATGGCACTAAGTTGTAACCAGGTAGACTAAATTCCGACGGATCAGAATCAACGCTAACCTGAATTTTACCCAGTGCCAAAACAGCTGGTTTGTTTTGGGGACATGGGCATACAGTAAAAAAAAATTCGCTCTTAAACCCCGAATGTTACTCACATCAACTCTAAAACTCCTAAACATTACAAAAAACAAACACAAAAAATACAACACTGACGCTACCTACGCAAAGCCCTCCAATGTTAATCTAACGTTAGCTTTCCAAAACAAATTACCGCAGGTTTTATGTCCATACAGTAATTTGCCTTGGTCTACCAGCAAAGATTTGCACATACGACCCGCTATTCGCCAGTTGCTGCACCTACCCAACCATAACAAGTACAAAAATAATATGAAATCACTGTGTACAAAGTACGGTCAAGCAGAAGCAGTAGCAAACGAGATGGATTGGGAGTAGAGGGACAACCATGCAGTGTTCACTTCTTACGATTTTTTTTACGTCGTTTGCTGGACACTGGTGCACTGTATTTATACCCTATCCTAAGGGTATATTAATTTTGACACATAGTTTGTAACACCCCTTAATATTCGCCGTAGACCCATAAAAGTATATATATTTATGATCAGGACCAAATCCTAAGACTATCTAGCAATGTCCGTCCGTCCGTCCGTCCGTCCGTCCGTACGCAATTTTTAGGCCTTTAAAATTAAGCTAGGAAGCTGAAATTTGGACCACATACTCTCTAGGGCTCCGAAATGGTTAAGTGTAAAATTTTTTTGAATACGCCCACTGCCACGCCCACAATTTAGAAAAAACCGTTTTAAAGCTAAAGTTAGAGAGATAGAGAGTTACGACCTTCACAAGATATGTAACCACTGCCCTCCTTTATAAGTTTGTCATATAAAGTTTTTTGCCACGCCTACTTTTTGTGGGCGTTTTTGACTAAAATGCTGTTTTCTTCGAAAATTTTCACAGAAAGCGAAAAAAACTGTTTAACAAAATATTTTCCCAATATTTTTTCCAACATATCGCCCATACAAAGTTTTTGGCCACGCCCACTTTTTGGGGGCGTTTTTTCAAAAAAAAATTTTTTTTTTAATTAATAGAACTAAATAAAATGCTATCCATCATCTTCTTAATGGTTTTTTCTTTGGGGCATATAGGGATATGGATAGGGTATCATACTGTTCGCCCCAAGCGGACTGTAGCCTTTTCTTATGTTTTTTTTTTGCTAATTATTTTTTGCACACGCGACCGAGGAAACGGTTTTAATTTTCTGCGTGTTGATTTTTTTATTTTATTTTTTTGTTGTCTTAACACTATCATTGACCGCGGAGCAGAGGTGGGTGTTATCGCGTTGGTGGTTAGATCGGAACTGATCATAAATATATGTACTTTTAGGGGTCTAAGACGAATATTAAGGGGTGTAACAAACTATGTGTCAAATTGTATATACCCTTAGGATAGGGTATAATTATTAAAGCCCTCTGCTACTTCAAGTAAGTGTGAATTATGACCGACAACACAAGTCTTCACATCAAAGACAATGGAATTCGAAGAGCGCGCTCAGGTAAAAGTGATTTCCAAATATAAGTTGCTCGGTTCCTCGAAAAAGGATCAATGTTGACTAGAAAAACAAGGAGCTTTTCTTTCTGTGGCGGTAACTGAAAATGCTCGGTGATATTGTTTCGCAGAAAGTTGGCCTAGTTAAAACCTCCGCGCAATAAATACTTACTAAATGGCTACATGGGTATATATAAGAAATATTATTTCAGGAATGTAAGACCTTTCGAATGGTTGAACTAAACAAAAGCAACTTGTGATTGCCACCATGACGACCAATGAAGGCGTCTACATTACAGCTCGTCGGCTAAAAGTGAAGCGTCTGAAGCGGTTTTAAGGTGCATATTCATAGAATTGCTGAATGCACCCACGAATCATAGAATTCCGAACACATCCCACGAGCGCACAAAAGTGCAGTAAGAGTGAACAAAATAGCAAATGCGAAGTATCATTCCTTTATTCCGCGATTTCTTGGCTATTCTTTTTCCTTTTGCGTTTTAAAAAAATGCATAGCAAATAAATAAAGTTGATTTTGAATTGTATTACTTAACAATTTAGCATTTTGTGCATGGCACTGAAAAGTGGTGACCCTGACGTTATCGTCACAGGATTAACACGTGGCGCAATGCACGAAGGAAAGGCATCTAATGCCGCAGGCGCATTAAATATCTATCATTCACCAAGATCCCAAAAAAACTAAGAACGCCACGACACCATAGTCCACCAGTGAACATGCAACAGCACTCACCAAAGAGGAACAACAAAGTCGAATCAGTGTGCGCAAAATGACCACCACAGCCGACCAAATGTCAGCTTGATCATGTTTCGCCGCCGGAACCATCAACACCGTAGAACTCAATACCTTGCAAAAAGCAGCAACACGAGATATACACCGCTATCGTGGAAAACGCCGTATCTGAGATTTCCTTCACTTACTGGATTCACTTTCACTTGTCGTCTGCATCGTGGAATCCGCCGGGCAAACTTCCTTATCGATGTGAATTTCGAATTTGAA
The DNA here is from genome assembly GCA_963576555.1 of Ferdinandea cuprea. Lineage (NCBI taxonomy): Eukaryota > Metazoa > Arthropoda > Insecta > Diptera > Syrphidae > Ferdinandea > Ferdinandea cuprea. The sequence goes on along the minus strand of OY754958.1, from coordinate 128,975,150 downwards.
GTTGGTCGGCAAACAGCTTTTTTCTAATAAATAAATGACAACAATGAAAGTAGGAAAATAATTTTAAATTTAAATTAAAACATAAGGAAAGGCTACAGTCCGCTTGGGGAGAACAGTATGATACCCTATCCATATCCCTATATGCCCCAAAGAAAAAAGCATTAAGAAGATGATGGCTACCATTTTATTTATTCTATTATTAAAAAAAATGTTTTTTTAAAAAAAAAACGCCCCCAAAAAGTGGGCGTGGCCAAAACCTTTGTATGGGCGATATGTTAGAAAAAATATAGGGTAAATATCTTGTTAAACATTTTTTTCGCTTTCTATCAAAATTTTCGAAGAAAACAGCATTTTAGTAAAAAACGCCCACAAGAAGTAGGCGTGGCAAAAAACTTTATATGACAAACTTATAAAGCAGGGCAGTGCCTACATATCTTGTGAAGGTTGTAACAGTCTATCTCTCTAACTTAAGCTTTAAAACGGTTTTTTCTAGATTGTGGGCGTGGCAGTGGGCGTATTCAAAAACTTTTAACACTTGACCATTTCGGGATCCTAAGGAGTATATGCTCTAAATTTTAGCTTCCTAGCATAAATTTAAAGGCCTCAAAAGTTGATACGGACGGACGGACATTGCTAAATAGTCTTAGGATTTGGTGCTGATCATAAATATATATACTTTTATGGGTCTACGATGAATATTAGGGGTGTTACAAACTATGTATCAAAATTAATATACCCTTAGGATAGGGTATAAAAAGTAAAATCAGTAGCAAAATGGATAGTGAGGCGTATTTGAATATATTTAACAATCGGATAAAGTATACCCCGACAGGAAAAACACGCAGCACAGTCCACGTTTTCAGAAGTGACAGAAATCGCTTTCATTGCAAATGAGTTATGTTAACGAAACATAAGTCAAAGATATTTTTATGACATATTTTAACTCCATCAAAAAATAGGCATTTATACAGTAATCGTAAGGAACATTTCATCCTATAAAAAGTAGTAATATTCTTGCTACCTGATGATCATATATGCGACCAAGTGTAGTGGATTAAATGTGTATGCAGGACTGCTTAATAAAATATTTTCTGAAAATAAATGCATAGATCACTTAAATTTCAAGCATGGGGTGGATGAAGTGGCAGGAAAACTCTGCCATCTTCTGTGACCGGAAAATGTCCCCTAAGCTGAAAGGAAGGCTCTACACCGCAGTTGTGCATTCGGAGCTCACTCAATGACCTCAATGATGAAGTGATTCAAAATCGGAAGGCCTGCAGATATTTTTTGAGGTCGAACCGGCGAACCCCACAGGCGGACAGGTAGTAATGCAGTGAAGTGGGAGGGCTATGATCCCTTTAATCCTGATCATAATCTCGTCGTTAAATGGAGAGAAGAAGAAGAAGAAGCGGGGAAAAGGTTGAAACTTCGCATTTTATTTGATCCGCCGTCACAAATCCTGCGATTTCACTTCATTCACCGAGCAACAATGCACTGTTGCATTCAGCTACCTCTTACGAAAGCTGAATCAATTCGATCCACGTTAGGCTACCATTGCTTTGGGCAGCCAATCCTAAGTCCTGTTCATGCAAGCCGAGGCACAATTTAAAGTTTTTACCGACCACAAACGATCCAGATTTTTATGATATTTGAGATTATAACTCTACTAGAATAGCTCAAAATTCAATTCGAAGTAAAAGTGGTGCAATTCGCATGAACATTTGAGTCATAAACTTTCAAACTGAACTACTTACCCTAACAAAACTAGAGAGAGCATGCAAAACAACTCCTGGTGAAACAGTTGACGAATATTTAGCTGCTTGTGTTGAACAGAAAATTATATATGACAACACTCAGTAGTTTTTTCCTTCTCCTGTAAAATTGTCGTTTAAGGTTTAAGCAGGTTTACAGTCTATGTCGACGAGCTGTTTCACATCTTGCCGTGGCCGATCATCAGATTCCTTTGTGTGGTGTTGGTCGATATGGGGCTTCGTAAAGTTGGGGCACAAAAACTGTTGTAAAGCTCCACAACAAAGTTCACTTCCTAAATTAAGCATGCAAACACGATGAACATAATTAGGTGCAGGTACATAAAATATGCATATATATGTATGGACACTGAATATCCATTAAATACTTACGGAACATCCCTATTTGTTCGATTCGGGCTTTAATTATATTCAAGGACTTTCTTGCAGTTGATTGCATCACCTATAAACGTAACACTTTCGAACAATAGTCGGTAATTACTCCAAGTGATTGCAATTCAAGTGTTGGTCACTTACCGCTATTAATACCCGCATTAGTTAAATGAAGATGTCCGTTTATTTAACCAACAGACATGAGTAGGTATTCAATAATGATGTGTCCCCTTCCAATGACAACACATTATAGTGATGTACTCACGCATTTCCATGGAGTTAGCAGGTAATCCTTATGAGCTTGACACACGCATTCGGTTGTACGAGAGTCCTCGACGAATATTCAATTTCATCATCATCATCATAATCATCATTCCGAATGACATTCAGCAACGTAATGCACCCCGGTGGTTGTATCCATCTGATTGTCATGGCATTCAGGCCAGAAGCCATAGCCATAATGATGTGCCTTAGTTAAATATTTGATCAACTATTTGCATTTCCAGGATATAATAGATAATGTCCTTTCACGAAGTGCAATGATCTCTTAATCAGGTTGACTGGGCATTCAGGTACATACCCGCTCGTCGTACACGCGTCACTTAGAGATATTAGCGCATTATTAACCAAGGTGAAGGGATTCAATTGCGTCTGTTGATATTTCAAAATGTGATAGATATATGCCCGAGTTTGAGGGACTTGGTTTTAGTTAAGCCATTGATTATTTTGGACATTTCGAGGTAGCATTAATGAGCCGATGCTTGTTCGTGAGTGTCGTGAAGTGAACAACAAATGGGGGTATGGTGGAGTAAGTGATAAATAAGCTTATGATTGATGTGGTTTGTATATCCGTCTATGGTTGTTCCGCGATTAATCAGTGTTATGTAAATTTAATCCCAATAATACCATCATCACATAGCGGAGCCTTAGTTTGTGTCGGTTTCTATGAAGTGACATAATTTTCTGTGGCTCGTACTCAAATGCCAATGGAGTACTCTTCGACCGATAAGATATTGATTTCCGCAAATTGAAATTCAATTAAAATGGATTGAATAAAACCCTCAAGGCAAATACAACGATATTGGGTCATAAAAAAGTATTCACTCCCGTGACTTGTGTTCATGTCTAGACAAAATAATATCTCTGAAATGGCACACACTGCCGCCCGAGACTTTATGTAGCGCAAATTAGAATCGGAATCAGTACAACAATTAGGACAAGTAGGGGCGATAAATGATTCGATTGGGTGTTAAAAATGATAAGCATTTTGTTTTTGGCGAAAATTAAATGAAATCGTGATTATTTAGTTTTGAATGACAAAATATGAGGAGTGACCAACTAATGAACATAATTGAGTCGATTATACGCCTAAGGCGTTGAATAATTGCAAATACTTTTGGATTAGTTGAGTTGGTTCAGTCAATATAAATCAAAATTGAACACATCGAAACATCGAAACATGAATTGAAAACATCTGCGAGGTTCCAACATTGAAAAAGCGACATACGTCATAGAGCTATACGTCATCACTTAGTTCTACTCTATAGGGTGGTTCATTGAACGTTGGGGTGGAAGGAAAAATCGGAAGAACTGGCAAGATACGACGCAAATCTGAACCCACTACTAGCTAGACGGAGAGTTACTACTGCCTTTCAACACCTCTAAGAGTTTCGTTCCATTGCGGTGTTACTACACATTTGGCTAAGGAAAACTAGAGCCATAACCCGATGTAAATGGCCCAATATTGACAGCAAAAACAAAGTTCCTAGTCTCTCATGATCGAAGACAAATCCACGTGCTCGACGGGGTATTGACCGGATACTGTATTATAGGAAACATGGTTAAGTTTAAAGACTAGGAGCCTTTGCAAAAAAAAATAGAGTCTATTCTATGTCCAGGAGCATAATTTTTTGAAAGTTTTGACGACTTGGCAAGGGTTTCTCTAGGACGATTTATTAACAGGCTGAAGTGATTTTGTGGCAGTAAAATGTCCTTACGTGTAGAACTCGGGTATTCACAAAAGGCCTTCTTGGCTTCTGGGTGAAATTGCACAGTCTTCATAATGTAATCTATCAACGACCTGCCGTCTGTTTATAAACATGAAACTGTGCACCGCTTAATACGGCATCGTTGAAACCGAAAGGCTTTCCATCCTCGGTCTGTGCGTTAATGACAACCTACGTTGGAATGACCACATATTTGACGTCGCAAACAACGCTGCGAAATACCTAGGCTTCCTCAAGCGATGCAAGAAATATGTTACCCATTCTGATCTGGTTAGAATCTACAAGGCGTTTATTCGCCCGAAACTTGAGTACAAAGCTCATATCTGGTCCGGTGCACCAATTACATATTTGGAGCTACTTGATAGAATTCAAAAACGTGCGATAAAACTTATTGTGCACCTAGATATTGCGAATTCGCTTGACCCTCTTAGTCATCATCGCAATGCCTCCTGCCTATCGATGTTCTATTGATACTACCATCACAAGTGCTCAAACGAAATAGCCAGGTGCATTCCTTCCCTTCAACACTTTAACCGTAATACCCACCATGCCAGGAATGCCCATCAGTTCACCCAAAAGTTCGTTCCTATGGCCCATCGTAGTAAATGAACTACAGATTATTTTAACCAACAACGGTTTTTATGTCCAAAGTAATGCTATCAGAGGCAAATACCTAACAATGCTAATCAGAGGTAAATTTGAAAACACAATCTGGAACCGCCTCCAGAGGACTCTGAACCAAGTGCACGAAGGGTGGCCTTAAAATCAAATAAAAGCACCATAGTTCCATTCACCATGAAAAGGAAGTATCACTTCAGATGAAAAACTTTCATGGAACGCCCACCTTACTAAGACTGTCACTATGAACCAGCGAAAGTTTAAAAACACCCGATGACCATAGGGGTAGCAATTGACTGTACCTGCAGATTGGGCAATGAAGACGAAGAGACAGCATAACATATACTTTGCGATTGCAACTGCTTAATAAGAACTCGTCAACGCTTTTTAGGTGATATAGCAACCAAGTTACCCAAAGAGCTGGAAGCATTTACAACAAACTGCGGCATCATGGAAGAGCTCTAAATGGAGGATATCACAAAAGGCCGCACACTTATGGCCGCAGTGCTCTAGGATGCATAAAAGAACATATACTTACACAATCTACAATTTAATCCTATTAACTCGCAGATTCTTCCGATTTATAATAAATTCTTTAAAACAATAAATATTTGACGTAAACGGTTCAATCAGAACCTAAAGCGAATGGAAGTCACCAATAGTTTAATGCCGATTACGAAAGGAAATCAAAGTGTTGAAGAGGATCCGAATGAATCGACTCGCCCTCATTTTGGGTTGAATGGCTACGTCATTGAGTGAGGAGAATCCACATGAGACCCTTGAAATGCCATTACATCCACAAAAACTGACTGTTTGGTGTGCTCTATGGGCTGGTGGAGTCATTGGGCCATACTGCTTCCGAAATGCCACACAGCGCACGCCACAATCGATTTATTGAAGGAAACATTCGATGAGCGCTTAATTTCGCGGAATGGACCTGTCAATTGGCCACGAAGATCGTGTGATTTGACACCATTGGATTATTTACTTTGGGGATATGTGAAGTCGCTCGCCTACACCAACAAACCAGAAACGTTAGGGGCCTTGGAAGCCAACATTCGTGGCGTTATTGACGACGTACATAACATAATAATTATGTTAGTTTAACATATTTTTCACTGCTGACTCTCTCGCAGCGGACCTGAACTACTACAGCACTCGGATTTGTTAAACGATGGTCGAAAGAGTTTTCTAACTCCGATGTCACTAAATCACTTCATATGACGCTTGTAAGACCACCATCAAGTGCATTCGTTTTACCCTTCGTGGGCTAGGCTGGATGACCCACACAACTTACCTCCTTACGAGAATCAATTAAAGCTGCTGAACTATCGAACTCTAAGCATGATATCGCCGATACAGTTTTTTAATACTAATTCTCATCGTTTACAATCAACACCCTTGTTCCACTATCACTTCGTAAAATGACATCAGCGCACTGTTGCCAATCGTTGTTGCTTCGGGCTAAGAAGATATCTAGAAGATATTATATAAAACCTGAATCATCTCGGTCCTGCTGTTTGGTGCTCAGGCATGAATCTTGTCAAAAGCGGATGAAATCCTTCTGGGATGCTTTGAGAGAAAGATTCTTCGGGTGATATTCGGTCCAGTTTGTGACGATGGAGTGTGGAGAAGAAGATTTAGCGATGAGCTATATGGACAGCGTCGCTGACCTGGTCAAAAATCTAAAAATACAACGGCTGAGATGGCTGGGACAGGTGGAGCGTATGTACAACAACGCACCCGCCTGACGAGTCTTCGAATCCACCCCTGAGGGAGAACGTAGCAGAGGAAGACCCCACCCCACCAGAACGACCTCAAACAACTCCGTGTTTGTAACTGGAGGGACCGAGCTGGCTGGAGGAGCTTGTTGGTTGATACCGTGGGCCACCCCGGACTGTAAGCGACACCAAAAGTAAAGTGTTTGTAGATATATGTACAATTACTATTAATGCGGACTTCCTATTCTGGCTGACGACCTAAGGAATCAATTTCAAATCGTGACGATTGCAAAAAGTCGTAGCCAATTTTTAAAGTAAAATTTAGTGCAGCTGACACAGCTGATTTAGATTAGCTTCTAACTAGATTATGGTGAAATTCTGCCAAGAACAGAGACAACTGCAATTCGAAACTTCTTTGACAACAACATTTCCCTTCAACTCAATTCCAATTTAAAAAGTCACTGCAGTTCATTTCTATACCTAACTAACTTTCATTCCGGATGCATTCATAAAACAAACCAACCTCCTGCATACAATACTTTACCCAACAAACTGTGCCTAAATTGGATACCTACTCCCTTCAATAATTAAATGTCAGCAAAGCTGCACAGTTCGATAGTAGATCTAGGTACGTACTGCTTGCAAAATTCCCAAAATCGAATTGCCAAACGAAGTTATACTATAGTTTCAGCAGTTTCATCTGTAATTGCATTTTCCAGATTTTGACAGTATGTCTCTGGCTCTGCATAATCAAACCACTGACTGTGATCTACTCCTTCCGCATTCAGGAGAATGCCTCCTATAGAAAATCACTTCCATCTTTTTCGACAGCAATCGGTTTCGGTTTCAGATTTCTATGTCTCAGCAATAATTCCCAAAATTAATGCAGAGAATATGAATTACACCTACACCAATCAGAACATTATTCTCATTTATTATCGCAATACATGTCCGAAAACTAACGACATTAGGCTAATCACCACAACAAACACAAAATTGGGGATGTCAGGACAAAGTATGGCCACTCAATTTGTTCCATTGTCCAGACCAGGATAACAAATATAAAACTGTCAACCTGCGAAAAGTTACGACTAGGTTTGTAGGTAAACCTAGTTCCTGCCGGAAAAAAAAACTTATTCAATCCTTGCCAAAACAACAACAACAACAATCAATTGATTTTTCCAATGTTATCTACTCTTCAAATTCGGGGAAAATAAAACATTTCTCTCCCTCTCTGCCGAGCATTGAATGAGTGCGGAACACAAACACACATCGATTGATTGCTCTACAAACGAGGAACATACTAGCAGCAATACAAGGACAAAAAGTTATAAGTATAAGACACCGTCAGACGGACGGAAGGATATAAGGAAATCGAAGTATGTACCAGAATGTATCTTCTACGCAAGTTGATGGTACCTAAGCAATAAAAATCGACACCTTTGCCTTGCCTAGCATGAGGTGGCTGTCGGCCTGACTGATTTATTGGCGACAATCTCACCTGAGGTGGGAGTAGGAGTTTTCTGGTCAAATAGCAATTTCTAAGGGTGTTGACACATAAAAAGGGTAAACACTGCTGAAGGATGGTGCAGAAGATACCTACCTAAACTCCAAGCTATGTCATGAATAGCGTTGTAGAAAAGAGAGCCCATCCACAGGTGCAGTGAAAATGAGTTTTGACTTTTTTGTTTCCGCTTTTTTTACGATCAAAGTTGCGGAATACCCGTTCTCTTATTGGGTGTCAGGAATTGCTTTTATTTGATAAATATCGTGTGACGTCAAGAGCTATCAACACCAGAAGTGTCGTAGGAAAAGGAAGCTATTTGTTAAAATAAAAAAAGAAGAAAGTTCTTTAGATGCGCGGGGACAGTTTGCGGCTGGAAAATAACACCTGCAGGGCGATAATATTGACTGATAGCAACAGATATGATACTGCATCTTATAGGGGTGTAGTTTATGGCACGTAAGGCTTTGATTTTCTAGACATATAATTTTTCAATGTCAATGTTATATTTTGTGGTTAAAAAGCTTCAATGAAGGATTGAAAATATTTATAGTTCTTCGGAGAGGTATGGTTTATAGCTGAATTCTCTGTGTGAGGGTGTCATAAATTTGTGGCTCAATACGGTTATGTGTCATCTCTCATTGCTATTACTTCATCATCTAAACTATATTTTGTCTTAATAAAAATATAACTACATCTTATTAGGGCGTAATTAAGTATTTACTTGTAGAAAAAAGTCTAAGTAAGTACTACCAGTTCATCGAACAATTGGTAGTATATACTTATTTTGTATTATTTCCTAATTGCTTTACCGCGAAAACGTAGAAAATTGAAGTTAAATGTGACTGAGGTGAACTTCAACGTTTTGTGTTGCTGGAGCAATTAAAGATAATCTACGAATGCAGTAGAAGGAAATTAAAAAAGGATGGAAAATTACAACGAAGAACGGAATTCGTATATTCTGCTTATAATTCCATCATCTCCCAAAAAATACCCTGTTAGTGGATTTTCGCACTACAAGTTCAAGAAAACTGTTTCTCCAAATTCTAGAATCGCTAACTGAGCCTGGCTATTGGCAATCCACACTTGAAAAGCTTTCCATTGCACCACATGTTGCTTGAATATTAATGGAGGCATATGCTTTTCGATTAATATATTCTTCTGAATGGAAGTGAGGTTGCATCATTTCTAGATGACTGAAGTCAAGGCATGAATCTCCATTTACGTAGCCAATCATGTTCTACTTTCAAGTGTTTCTCATAATTGGAAAGAAACTTTATCCAATAAGAGGCTTTATCTGTTATAAGTTTTACAACAGAATTAACTATTCTAGAAATAGTACTCTGATGTACGCCAATAACATCAGCTTGAAAACTAGGATCCCCAACGTATCTAAAAAAATTATCCTCATCTTTCTTTAAGGTAATACCGCCCCTCTTGTTTCAGTTTGAATGCCTTAAAATATATAAAATTTACGAATCATTCGAGTAAAGTCATACAGTAATACCGTACTAGTAAAATATTCACTTAACCAATTTGCGTTTTCCTTCTCAAAAGGGTAAAGCAATTTAAAATCAGACTCTATAACCGTTCGCGTCTTGTAAACTTTTTTGGAATTAATTCGTAAAAGTGCAGCCATTTCGATTAATATAGGTAACTGATTGCTTCAAAGTGAGAGTCACTATTAGAATTCTATTTGTTATAGCTGTAGAAGCAGAAAAGTATATAGTGAATTTTCAAGTTGCAAAAAGTCAAGTAAATACTACAGAAGTATAAGTACATACTAGTTTTCATACATACGGTATTAAGTATTTACTAGTAAAATTCATCTAAGACTAGTAAGTACTTTGCACCCTAGTTAGTGGTATGCATAAAACCGAAGTACTTACTGTGAGTAAAATGTTTAAGTAAATACTAAAATTTAAGTAGAATCTCCGAAATTCAGTATTTACTTCGTTTCGTGTGCATAAAAAAAATGTTTACTTGATTACAAATACTTTAAGTAAATACTGAATTCATTCAAGTAAATACTTAAAATTCATCTTAAATCGTAGTAAATACTTTTTTTTCCATTTGTTTGCTAATTTGGAAAAATGTACTGTTACAGTTTTTTATTTAAGCATGCGTCACCTTGAGCTTTTTAGTCATTTTTAATTGGTTTCTTGGAGTGTAAATCAAAGTCATGGCATTTAAAGGGCATGAAAATGTATCTATTAGCCAAATGCACTGCACCTTGCAACTGTGCAAGCATTAAAAGTACATTCTGTTTTATTGAATAAATCTCAGCAGCCATCAATTAAAAGTGCTTAAAAAGAAGCTGTAGAACAGGCATGTCAAAGATACGGCCCGCGGGCCATAACTTGCCCTGGAGACAATTAAATACGGCCCGCGACATCAATTCAAATAATGCTTTAATTTCATGTCTGTTTCATTTCAATTACTTTTGGAACGCACCTTATTTGTGTTTTTAAATACCTATGTAAACAATTTCTTACGGTGAGTGGGCCATCGCACATGAGACTAATTCTACTTGCATAAAACCGGTTTTGCGGGCGAGGGGACTAAGGTCTGCGGAGGAAACTTATGAAAATCTTACACATATAAGTTAACGACACAGAAGCTGTAATACGAACTCAGCGCATGCAGAGACAACGACATGCAAGTGGTGTCGGCATCCCAGACGACAGGTCAGCAAAACGACCAGCATACCTGTGGGAATGCAAACTGTCTCACACCTTGGGAACGGAAATGAGTTGGCGTTGGGTTAGATGTAAGGTAGTATTTAAGCAAATGTTTGTCAGTTATGAGTGTTCAGTCTTTTGGATATTGTAAAGCAGGCGGAAGCTCTGCTAGGTTAATTATCGAATAAAGTTATTTTTTTATGAAAAAATAAAAAAAAAAAAAAAAAAAAAAAAAAAAAAAAAAAATAATAAACAAAAGTTTAATTGGCGCCCAACGTGGGGCCCAGGTTTAAAAAGTTTTGAAAAAGTGCGTTCGCGTTTTTCCGGAAACCGTGTAAGTCGACCTAAAAGTTTAGCTCGCCGCGTTTCGAGAAGTTAAAGTTTAATTTGCCGTATAAGTCGACCTAAAAGTTTAGCTCGCCGCGACGAAAAACGAATACGCGAAAAAGACACTAAAAACAGGCCTGAGTCAACCAACGGACACAAAAAATCCAGCTTACATCTGTAGATTAAAGTTGGCAACGAGGGAGAGTGGAGAAAGGTGCCCCAGTAACTACGGTAAAAAGGATATAGCCCCTCCATCAGCGTTGAAGATGTGGTTTCTAACCACTTTTATGTAAGAATAATAATTAAGTTATTGTGAAAATTATATTGTTGTGAAAGTTACTATTACTATTATTGTGAAAGTTATATTGTTTAGTTGTTAACCAGGAAAACAAAGTGCAAAAATTAGATTCCTGAAATCCATCCCAGTTCTCTTCCAATCCCAAACAAGTTAATAATTCAAAAAAAAAAAAAAAAAAAAAATGGTCTTGACCAGGGGCCAACAAAATCAAGCTGAAACCAGCGGAAATAGTGTGGTAGATCAGATCATTAATTTGACTGCTAATGGGCAGTCTAGCGATAATAATGCTTCTTTCCAATCGACCAGTGCGTCTCAGCCTGAGGTAGAAATACCCCGAGCAACACCAATACCCCAAGCAGCACAAATACCTCCAGCAACACCAATACCTCAAGCAACACCGGCTCTGGAAGCACTAATAACTTCTATTGTCTCGCGGGTCGTTGAAACTCAAATACAAAGAACGGTGCATTCCAACATTAATTCTTATGCAGATTCTGCTCCAATTTACGACCAGACCTTTTCCCCTGAATTTCGGGATAGGCTTCGTGAGCTAGAAACTATCCCAGCGATAGTAAAAAGTATTAGGGATTTTTCTGGTGATCCGAATGAGTTTAACTCCTGGAAGAAAAGCGTTGATAGGGTGTTAGGTGTTTACGATCACCTGAGGGGAACCCCGAAATATTTTGGGATACTTAATATTATTAGAAATAAAATAATTGGGAAGGCAGATATAGCCTTAGAATCATTTAATACACCTTTAGATTGGGCTAGCATTTCTCAGTGTCTAGCTAATCATTATACAGATAAACGCGATTTAGGAACTTTAGAATTTCAGATGATGAAATTAGTTCAGGGTGGGAAAGACATCAATGAATTTTATAATACTGTATATTCACACCTCTCGTTAATTTTAAACATTATTGCTAGCATGGATATAGGTCCAGAAACTATGAAAGTGCTTACACAAACGTATCGGAATAAAGCCCTTGATACGTTCATTAGAGGTCTGAAAGGTGATCTACCAAGATTACTGGGTATGCGTGAGCCCACAGATCTACCCCAAGCTTTGAGTTTATGTATGAAACTAGAAAATCAAAGCTATCGCTCTAGTCAAACAAATAATACACATGGTTTTGTTCGAAAACCTATGCATGACCAACAGAATGGCATGTTTAAGAAAACAAATCCCATTCAGTCAAATCAGACACGTTCCTATCCCCAACAAGATCCTAAAAACTATTCCCCCAAACCATTTTTCACGAGGTATCCTAATCCTCAGAATAATAATTTTGTTTCTGCTAATAATAAGCCATTAATTAAAACAGAACCTGTTACCCAAGGTCCTTCTGCTCAGTTAAGGCGTATTCACCAGCAAAACCAGCAGCAGTACAGTAACCGGAATAATAAACAAAACTTCCGTCAGGTTAATGCAACCCAACAATCTCGGCCAAGCGGTAACTACGGCGAACCACAAAGAAATTTTCACATATCTGAAGCTTTAGAAAACCCTGATACGTTGCAGGCTGAATACGAGCAATCTATTTTAAATTCAGACAACCTTTATGATCAATCATTAGAGGAATATACCCAAAATCTACCCGATCCGCATTTGCATTCAGAATTCAACGAGTACACTGATATTCATTTTTTAGGCTAAGCGACTCCTCGCTTCCGTATTTTGAGTGTCGAACTGGAAGTGGGGAAATGCTAAAATTTCTTATAGACACAGGGTCTAGTAAAAATTACATTAGACCTGATATTGTTTCGAAACCTATTAATAATCAACAAATATTTTATGCAAAATCAATAGCCGGCGACGTCAAAGTCTGCCAACACACATTCATAAGCTTATTTGGCTTGAAAAATACACCGATTAAGTTTTTCTTACTACCATCCTTAAAAACGTTCCATGGAATTCTAGGGAATGACAGTTTGAAACAATTATCAGCTGTTATTTATACCAAAGATAGCTACATGCTAATCGGTAACCAATTTCGTATAAAAATCAAACAACTTAAATCACAGTCGGTCAACTCACTCGACATTCAAACTCTTTTGGAAAAATTTCAAACCTCTCCACAGAAAAATTTACTATTACCCATTATGCAAAAAAATCTGAGCCTATTCGCTGATCCAAACGAGAAACTAACATACACAACCAAAATTATTGCAGAAATTAGAACCTCTACGGAGGAACCCGTTCATAGTAGACATTACCCATTTCCCATGTCCTTGAAGGAGGAAGTGGAGAAGCAGGTGCAACAATTGCTTGATGATGGCATCATAAGACCTTCACGGTCTCCATATAATTCACCTGTATGGATTGTGCCAAAAAAGGCAGACTTCTCTGGTACCAAACAATATCGCATGGTAATAGATTACAGGAAACTCAATACTGTCACCATTGCGGATAGATATCCCATCCCGGATATCAATGAAGTGATCGCACATTTAGGAAGGAACACCTTTTTTTCAGTACTGGATCTTAAGAGCGGTTTTCATCAGATCCCCTTGAGGGAATCAGATATCGAGAAAACCAGCTTCTCAATTAACAATGGGAAATATGAGTTTGTGAGGTTGCCCTTTGGGTTAAAAAACGCCCCGGCAATCTTTCAACGAACATTGGACGATATACTCAACGAATATATTGGAAAATTCTGCCAAGTTTATGTAGATGATATTATTATCTACAGTAAGAACGAAGCTGACCATGCTAAGCATATTGAGACAATTTTTGAGACCTTACGGAAAGCAAACATGAAGGTCCAATTGGACAAATGTAAGTTTTTTCAAACTGAAGTTGTGTTTTTGGGTTTTATCATCTCTGCCAGTGGCATAAAAACGAATCCGGAAAAGGTAAAAGCGATTCTTGATTTTCCGAAGCCGGAAACCCTTAAAGAATTGCGTTCTTTCCTTGGCCTCTCAGGGTACTATAGGCGCTTTGTTAATGATTATGCAAAGCTTGCCAAACCCTTAACGGCCCTTTTAAGAGGGGAGGAGGGACGAGTGTCCAAGACCAAATCTGCAAAATCACCGGTACATCTTAACGACGAAGCCATTAAGGCCTTCCAAAAATTGAAAAATGCTCTCGTTTCTCAGGATATAATGTTGGCATACCCTGATTACTCAAAACCCTTTGATTTAACTACGGACGCTTCGAATTTTGCAATTGGAGCCGTCCTTGAACAAGGAGGTAAACCTATTACCTTTATTTCAAGAACCTTGATTAAAGCAGAGGAAAACTTTGCTGCAAATGAAAAAGAACTTTTGGCCATAGTATGGGCGTTAAGTTCCCTTAGATCATACTTATATGGCTCAGCAAAAGTACGTATCTTCACAGACCATCAGCCTCTTACGTTTGCTCTCAGCAATAAAAACAGTAACACCAAGATGAAGAGGTGGAAGGCTAGGCTGGAGGAATACAACTACGAATTAAGGTATAAACCTGGAAAGACAAATGTGGTGGCGGACGCATTGTCTAGAGCACCTATTCATGCTGATATTAACACCTTAACGGTATCCCAACACAGTGACGAGAGTTCTGGGCAAGAACTCCTCCAAATCATTGAGGCACCTATAAATGGATTTAAAAATCAAATAATATTAGCTATAGGTAGTACTCCTTCATACGAATTTAAAATTGTTTTTCCTACATATCACCGACACAATATAGTTGAAATAAATTATACTCGGGATAATCTAGTAAGCATTCTTAAGAAATATCTAAATCCATCTGTCACTAATGTTATTAAAACAGAAGAAAATATTCTCGGACTAATACAAGAAATATACCCTACGCACTTTAGGCAATATAAAGCACGCTTTTCTAGAAGCATAGTAGTAGATCTTATAGACGAAGTTAGACAAGAGGAAGAAATAATAAAAGAGCATAATCGCGCTCATAGAAATGCTCGAGAGAACAGAATTCAAATTTCGCAAAATTTCTTTTTCCCCAATATGAAGGCAAAAACTGAAAGGATTGCAAAAGCTTGCAAAGTTTGCAAGGAAAACAAATACGAAAGACATCCAAACAATCCTGAGCTGCAACCGACTCCAATTCCCGAATATCCCGGTCAAATAATACATATCGATATATATTTCACTGACAAAAAGATTATTTTAACCGGTATTGATAAGTTTTCTAAGTATGCACTTGCAAAAATACTTAAATCGAGGTCTGCAGAAGACATAAAAGAACCCTTGAGAGGATTAATTTTAGCGTTCGGAGTTCCACAAACGGTGGTTATGGATAATGAAAAGTCACTCGGTTCAAGTTCTATAACATTCATGTTGGAGAACATGTTTGGGATAACCGTCTTTAAAGCACCTCCGTATGCAAGCTGTGTGAATGGACAGGTTGAACGGTTCCATTCAACACTTTCCGAATTAATTCGTTGTCTCAAAACAGACAATCTCCATTCTACGTTCTCCGAATTATTAGATAGATCCATCTACGAGTATAATAGATCCATACACTCAACGACTCAGAAGAAACCCGTTGATATATTCTTTGGTAGAAGATTGCTTAACAATCCCGAAGAGCTAGAACATACAAGACGTGAAAACATGGCAAAAATACAAGCTAAACAACAAGTTGATTTGAATTATCATAACAAAAAGAAGAAACCCTTGAAGGTTTACCAGGTAGGGGAAATTATTTATGTTAAAGCAAATAAAAGAGTAGGAAATAAGTTAGATCCTAGGTATAAAAAAGAAGAAGTACTTGAAAATTATAATTCCACAGTGAAAACCAGATCAGGTAGAATAGTCCATAAAAGTTTGATAAAAAATTAATTTCTGTCCACCAGGGTCCTGCTTCCCATATACCACGCTGAAGTGCAGATATTAGATTACTCAAACTCTCAACTCATAAAAATAAACACTGGGCCTGCCAAAGTTCAAAATGGCACTTTTAAAATCATCCATATAATAGAGTTGGAAGGGTACGAGGAACTCATCGCAAGCCTGGAAGACACACTTTACCTCGAATCCAACCATTCCCTTTACCCGTACCTGTCACATGAAGTCCAAGTAATAAAAAATCATTTGCAAAGATTAAAAATTAAAACGAAGAATAAAAGATCTCTAAATTTCATTGGAACTGCCTGGAAGTGGATCGCGGGATCACCTGATCACCACGACCACGAAATTATAAAAAATAAAATGAATAATGTATTGATAAATAACAACAGACAAACTGTAATCAATAAATTGACAGTAGGAAGAATCAATGAAATAACAAATATAACAAATAAAATTTTGAGAACTTTAAAGGAAAATAGCCAAGATAAAGATAGGATCATATGGGAAATAAAATACAAACTTGATATTATTAAAGAAGAAGTAGTTAACGTAGCCTACGCCCTTCATTGGGCAAAAGCAAATATTGTAAATTCTTATATCTTAACCAGCTCCGAAATAAGCATAGCCGAACAAATACTAAAAAACATCCCATTTGTAAACATAGACGAAGCATTCGAATTCACCAATGTAAAAATAGCTTCTGACGGGAAAAATATTATTTATATAATTAGTTTACCGACCACTGGTCCAAACTCATGTAATACATTTCTTTTAAAAACAGTAAGAACAGGAATTAAAATAAATAAAATCCCATATGACTCCATTTTAGAATGTAAAGATAAACTATACGGCATCATTAATAAATGTCAATCATTCAATAGCCATACTATTTGTAGTTTAAGCGATATCATAGATATAAGTAATTCAACATGCATACCCAAGCTGCTCAAGAGCCAAATCTCAACGTGCCCTTTAGTCAACAACCAACACATCCCATCAATGGAAGAAATCTCCCCAGACGTTTTATTCCTAAATCAATTCAATGGCCCTGTAAGAGTTGATAACGAAACAATCTGGCTAAATGGTACCTATATCATAAAGCACGTAAACACTCGGATTGAAGTCAATAATAAGCTGTTCGAAACTAATGAGGTCACAAAACATCAGCCACTGCCTGCTATTCTTCAACCTAAGTCAAAAGCTGCAGCGGTAGAAGAGGAACTATCTCTCGAAATGATGAAGGAACTAAGTCTAAATGGAACCGCACAAATAAGTCTTCTTAATACTAAAAACACCATCAATTTAGCTACAAACATCTCGTTAACGGTGGTAGTCCTCCTATCAATTATGTTTTACCTGGTACCAAAACTCTTACGGAAGAAAAATAAAATCGACATGAAAAAACATTCAGAAACTAAAAGTGCAGCCTCAGTCGTCACTCTAGGCTTAGATGACGTTTCACATTTTCTGAAACCAATGACGTCGTCGAACGCGGACGTTCGATCTTAACGGTGGAGGAGTTAACGACACAGAAGCTGTAATACGAACTCAGCGCATGCAGAGACAACGACATGCAAGTGGTGTCGGCATCCCAGACGACAGGTCAGCAAAACGACCAGCATACCTGTGGGAATGCAAACTGTCTCACACCTTGGGAACGGAAATGAGTTGGCGTTGGGTTAGATGTAAGGTAGTATTTAAGCAAATGTTTGTCAGTTATGAGTGTTCAGTCTTTTGGATATTGTAAAGCAGGCGGAAGCTCTGCTAGGTTAATTATCGAATAAAGTTATTTTTTTATGAAAAAATAATAAACAAAAGTTTAATTTATACACACTACCCCGAAAAGAACAGAGCAGAAAAGAATTGAAGAGTGCAGCCCTGTTTGCTGGCTGCGCAAAGTATTTACCTATTTTGTTTTGTTTTTTCCTAGAAGGGGGAACCACCCAGATTCTTGATTGTGTGTTCCCCACACCTTTTTTATATGGAGTCTTAGTGCAAGTAAGTGCAGTCGTTTGTCTGTCTTCATTATTTAAAATACTTCCGTGATAAGAGAGGCTTTGTTCCGTTTATCTTATTGGTTGCGAGTTCGGTTTAATAAAGTGCATTTATATATTGTTCACATTTGCAATGTGTACTAAAAGAAAAGTCGATAGTGAGTTCCGAGTTTTTCAGTCAAAGTGGAAAATTTTGTATTTTTTTATTGAATGGAAAGGTAAACCATTTTGTTTGATTTGCAATCAGATTATTTCCGTTTGTAAAGAATTTAACTTGAAAAGACACTATGAAACGAATCAAAAAGACAAGTTTGAGTTATTTACCGACGAAATTAGGCAAGAAAAACTGTTATCTTTCAAAACTAAACTTGCGGGGCAACAATCGTTTTTAAAAAAAATCAAAAACTGACAGCGAGAATGCAATGAAAGCTAGGCATTAAAGATTGCCAAAAAATCAAAAACTTTCAGTGAAGGCGAATTTTTAAAATAATGTATGCTAGACGTGGCCGATATTTCATTCCCATCGCAGAAACAAGTCATTCAAAAAATACCCCTGACTAGAAATACAATTGCTTCCAGGGTAAATGAGTTATCCGAAAATTTGGACGTTCAACTTAAAGATAAAATTAAAGAATTTATCTGGTATTCCTTAGCAGCCGATGAAAGGACAGATATCAGAGATACATCTCAGCTTGCTGTATTTATTCGTGGAATTGATAAAGATTTTAATATCACAGAAGAGTTGCTGCAGTGCATACCTTGAATAGTACTACCACAGGTCAAGATATTTACTCAGCAATTGAGCAATTAGTACCAAGTTATGAGTTGGATTGGAGCAAATTCTGCAGTATTACCACAGATGGTGCACCATCCATGTAATAATGCTGGTGTTGTTACGAAACTACGGAACAACATTTTAAATGAAATTAAGAGTGAACGATCAAACTTTGTTGGTATTCATTGCATTGTACATCAAGAAGCGCTGGCTTCTAAAGTGCTAAAAATGGATCATGTGATAAATCCCATAGTTAAAACAGTTAATTTTATTAGAAGTAGAGGGCTAAATCATCGCCAATTCACACAATTTTTAAAAGATCTTGATGAACAATTTTCAGACATTCCCTACTTTGCAGAAGTTCGGTGGCTTAGTCGTGGATCAATGCTTAAGCGATTTTTCGAATTGCGTAAACATATTGTTACGTTTATGGCTCAAAAGGGTAAACCGATGGAACACAGTGATGAATGGTGGCTCGACTTTGCGTTCTTAGAAGATATGACGGAACACTTGAATAATTTGAACGTTAAACTTAAAAAAAAATGTAATCATTACGCAACTGTACTCAAGTATTCAAGCTTTCCAAATGAAATTAAATTTGTGGGAGTCGCAGCTGCGTGAACAAAAACTTGACCATTTCCTTAGCATTCGTGAGATCGGCTTCTACAATGCAGATAAATTGACTTTTCAAATCGTTTGCTTGATCTTATTGCTGAATTTGACAGTCGTTTTGCAGATTTTCGCGAGCTCAACTTTCCTCTTTTTAGTAACCCATTAACGTTCGACGTTGGTAAAGCACCGACTTACTTGCAAATGGAACTAATAGATTTCCAGTGTGATATTGCTTTAAAACACAAATTCAATGAAGTTGACATTTTGACATTTTATACAAATTGCTTCAGAAATCAAAATAGCTATCCCAACTTAAGGAACCATGCTGCTCGCATGTTATCCATGTTTGGAAGCTCATATGTGTGTGAACAGATGTTCTCAACAATGAAGATAAATAAATCAAAATACCGTTCAAGACTTACCGATGAACATCTTCAGTCAATTTTAAAAATTAACACAACATCGCTGACACCCAACATCGAGGAAATAATGAAACGCAAAAGAAGTCAAGTTTCTGGATCCTCAAAATAATATTTAGGCTTAATAGCCCTCCGTTTAAAAAAAAAATCAATTTTTTTTCTTTAATAAAATCATGTTTTGTATACTTCTTACTTATACTTAGCATTACATTTTTATTTTATTTTTAATGTGGCCCGCTGTCATACTAGAGACAAGAAAATGGCACTTAATGAGTTTGAGTTTGACACCCCTGCTGTAGAATTATTTATTAGTGAATATAAAAATAAAACGGGTGTTCAACTAAAAGCAGACCAAATAAAAAAAAATTTATAATTTCAAAAACGATATTAAAAAAAAACTGATTTAAGAAAAACGGGAAATAAGCCCATTAAACTTAAAGAATGGGAGACAATGTTTTTATTCTCAACGCTGGTGAAAATCCAACGATCACTTGTATTCCTGGTAAGTTTTGAAATAAAAACTTTAAAAGACTTTTAATTAACATGCATTTTTTAAGGTGGCTTATCTGTTGAAGCAGATGATGCCAACTAATGAGGGGGGAGAGACGGAAGGAGTTCCAGAACAAAAAAGAAGAAAGTTCACCGAGACGGGAGAAACAACAAATCTTACAAATGGTGAGCTACAGCTTTTGGTTTTGCTTGAGCAATTACAACTTATTCGAATGCAGTAAAAAGAAATTGAGAGAAGAAAATACAGCGACAATGAAGAACGAAGAAATTACTCTTCTCACAGCCCTACGAACACAATAACAGATAGTAGTGGTTCAACTTTTTTTGATTTGTAAAAAAACATTTTCCGTATAAATACGTTGAAAAGTATTTTATTTTTGACAACATATTTTTTGTTTAAGTTTATGTTAAAAGAACGCAAATTATTTATATATTAAAATATACATTTCAACAAATTTAAATTATTGTAAATCATTTGAGAAAATTCGATACTTTTCATTTGTCCTAATCTTCGAATTTGAAGAGATAAATGTCCGCTTTCACCAAGATATATATTATTTTGTATTTCTTCAAATGGTTGAAAATTCTCGTTGTCCTTTAAATATTTTGCAACGTTGTGCAAGACAAAGCAGGATACTATTAACTTTGGAACGTTTTCCAAATTTATTCGCACGCAATTTTGAAGAATTGGAAATCTGCTTTTTAATTACCCGAAAAATCGTTCTACTACAACTCTCTTTTTAGAATGAAGTTTATTAAATGTTTTTTCCTGATTTGTTATTGCATTTTCAAAAGGGGTCATAAGCCACGGTGTAATTCCATAGCCTTCATCTCCGAGCAAAACAGCGTCTGTTGAATTTCGCATAATTGATTCCACGGCGCTATTTATCCAAATTCTGGAGTCATGGACTGACCCTGGCCACTGGCAATCTAGGCTGGTAAAACATTCCATCGCATTGCACGTCGCTTGAATATTTATTGAAGCACAACCTTTTTGGTTTATGTATTCTTCTAGATGGAAATGGGGTTTCAATATTTCCACATGAGTACAGTCTAAGGCTCCTATGCATGTTGAAAAAAGATATGTGGCATTCTATTCTTGTTGCGCTCTTAACTGTTCTTCATAGTTCGTTGGAAATTTTATCCAATTTGATGCCTGATCTCTTATGAGTCTTGCAACACAGTTGATTGTTCGAGAGACAGTACTCTGATGCACGCCTATATCTTCATCAACACCAGTTTGAAAACCAGGATCTCCGATGTATCGCGAAAACATCCGCATCTTTTCGAGATGGGAAGTAGCACCTCCCATTGTTTCAGTTTGAATAACTTTGAAAAAAATAATCATCAAATCAAATTTATTAATTAAATATAAAACTTACCAAAGAAATATTCACTCAACCACTCTACACTTTCTCGTTCAAAGCGATACAGTTGCTTGAAATTTGAATCAGTCCCCGATTTTCGTTCCTTCTATACTTTTGTAAATATAAAGTTCCCTTTTATAAATTTGAATTATTTTACGAACTTACCCACTTAAAACTCCATCCATGACTAAAGGGTCTTATTATTGCACTTTACAAAACTACCAAAAGGCAGGCAAAAGTAGATGCTATGAAATTTTCAAGTTGGTCCATAGCAACTATCCTCATTTATTTATATCCTCAGCTTCGATGACTTTAGTCATCAATGATCAATCTTTCTTAATTGCTGGAAATGCCAGCTCGGCTAAGGAACACCTCGTCCGAGACGGTCTTTTAGACATAAGTCATAGCCAAGTTATTGGTTTCTTTGCCACATATCGCATTAACTTCTCCCCCAGTCTTTCTTTTACTTTTTCTTAACTCTTTCATCTCACTCTCCCTCATAGCAAATTTGAGCCGGTTTGGAAGACGTCACCGAACTCTCTGAGAATATATTGTACGAAGCTACGGACACTATTGTAAGTCATTACCACTATGTACACTTTGCCAATGAAGGTGTCTTTAAAGGTGGGTTAACTTAAACAATCCTTGTAGAATTCTTGGCTTTCGCTTTTGGCTTTCAATTAACCCTCTTCAAAGGATCCGACCTCGGTTTTGAACATATCTTAAATTGATGTATTTTTAAATAAAAGAAAGTTTGTATGATGTCCAGTTCAGGTCCGATCTAAAAGTGTTTTCCATTCAATATTAACATATAACTTATTTGTATAAAAATTACCGTTAGGAATAAAAAATTATGTGTTGCTAATGCATACATTCGTCGTATCTATGGTACTCGATCATATATTTGACATATCTTGTTTTGACAGTACTATCTTATTAGTTAGTCTTAGACATCTGAGGACGAATCCCATTTTATTCTCGCTATTAACTCTACACAACAAGAGATATATTTACTTGATAATATCTTATCCTTTGACTTATAACAAGCAAATTGTATAAAATTTTCTCTTGTTTTGGAATCAGACTCCAGTATCACTAACATAGATAAAAATCATCCATACCTAGAATTGACCTAGATAATTGATTATAAGCACATAGTAATTCCTGTGATCGTTTGCTTTCAGACTTTCGGGAAGCAAAATTTTCAAAAGCTTTCTGTAGAAATAAGTACTTTTGACTTAAATTTGTCCCTAATTTTAAATATTGGTGAAGGAGGAGAATTTTTTATTCTATGTTGACTGAGTGAATCGACGTAACAAGGCTTGAAAGAATTACGTTAAAAAGCCTGGGTCAATCAGATTTTCAAAAATATCTCACATTATTTATTGATTTTATTATCATTCCTCATTTACAGTGAATATGTACGGAAAATGTAACGTTTGTTAAGAACCGACCAAAAAATTGTTGGGCTTTATGAACAGGTATCTAAGAACAGAATCAGATGGCTATCCGGCGAGTACTCATCTAGACCTGATGGCTTTGCACCGATTGTCCTTAAGAAATGAAGTCGAGCTCTTGGTGATATCACTAATTACAGACCAATTTCTATATAAACAACTTTGTAAATAAATCAAACTCAATACTGGGCTTCATTAAGAGGTAGTCTAAATATTTGAAAAAATTAAGACCCCCTATATTACTCAGTCTTTTGAAAATTGATTCATCCGTCTTCGCATCTAATACGCATTCAATTCGAATAGAAGCTATTCAACATAACTTTATTTGATTTGCCCTTAGATGACTTCAATGGGATGATCTTATAACTTATGCACCTCCCTACAGTCAGCGTATCAAACTTCTCCAAATGTTACTATTTTCTCAGCGAAGTGATATATTATTCTTACAGCTGCTTCTACCCGGGATTATATAGATGCCCCTGATCTGCTGTCTTCCACTGCCTTTAACTTGCGTGAAAATGTCCACAACTTATGCTGTGTGGATCTTTTATTTATTCCTTTTCATAGAACCAATTACGGCAGAAAAGGCCCAATCGCCCGCATGAGTAGAATTTATAATTTAAATAATCATGTGACTGTTGGATATTAGTAAAATTAAACTTAAAATATTTTTACGTATTTTTTAGGTGTCGAAGACCCTTTGATTTCCCTTCGTGTTTGTGCTAGCATGTATCTATATATTCTTATAGTCATATATTGTATGTTTTTTTTAGAGCTATACCTTCGAATTGAAATAAAACACAAGAAAATCGTTTTAATGTCCATCAATTTGGCTTTATTGGAAGGCATAAAATTAGCCATTAATGTTTAAATCTGATTAAAAATAAAGACAAGTCTAGAGGTGCAATTTTCAACCACTTTTTCAAGCTTTTGGGGCTGTATGTCGGAAATAACGCCACAAATGTTTGATTCCAAGTCCCCTAACGTTTCTGGTTTGTTGGCGTAGGCGAGCGACTTCACATATCTCCAAAGAAAATAATCCAATCGTGTCAAATCACCCTATCTTGGTGGCGAATTGACAGGTCCATTCCGCGAAATTATGCGCTCATCGAATGTTTCCTTCCTTCTCTTCACTCCAAATGCGGCAATTTTGCTTGTTGACATAGCCATTCAACCCAAAATGAGCCTCATCACTGAACAAAATTTTGCGATGAAAATCAGCATTGATATCAATCTCATTTTCGGCCCATACACCAAAATCACGACGCATTGCATGGTCTGGCGGCTTTAATTCTTGCACAAGCTGGATCTTGTAAGGTCGTAAGAAGAGATCTTTCCGCAAAATCTTCTATGAAGTTGATGGACAAGGCTCCAATTGCTGTGCACGGTGGCGAATCGATTCATTCGGGTCCTCTTCAACACTTTGCTCTACAGCGGCAATTGTTTCTTCGGTGCGCACTGTTCGACGTCTCTGCGGATGCGTATTATCCCATAGAGTAATCGTAGTGCGAAAACGATCCATGGTTAACCGAATTAATTGCTCTGATGGACGATTATGTCGACCATAAAATGAACGAAGCATGCGGTAAACTTCGCGAACTGAACCATTATTTTCGAAATAAATTTGCACGATTTGCAAGCGTTGTTCATTTGTCAACCTGTTCCTGCTGAAATGGCAAACCAAACTGAACATAAATGATAGTAGAGTTGCCAGATTTGATCACAAAATGTCAGTTTTATCTCTATTCGAAAAACCAACCTCTAAAAAAAATACCCTTTATAATATGTGTGTACTAATACTTGAACTAAGTAATGAGTCTATGGGAGCACTTTTTGTACCGGCATATTTCAGCTCGTGATTGTTGCTTGCAATAAGTACTCCACGCCATAGATTTAATAGTGTATTAACCAAATAAAAAAATTATGTTATTATTCGTATTCGACAATTTTCTTCACACATTCGATCCATCACAATTAACTAATGGAAAATTTGCTCTCTCCTGTTACATATCTTTATTTGCAATAAAATCCCGAATGAAGCAATTATAATGTCTAGACATCCAATTGTTTCAATTCTAATTTTGTGTAACCAAATTTTAGTTCAATACACTAATAATTAAATAATCCTTAAGGGGATGCTAGCGCTAGTGTGCACATTGTGACTTAGAATATGGGAACAAAATTGAATATTTCTTTTTAATTCATAAACGCAAATGAAGTACTTTAAAGACTGCAACTTGGTTTAGGGTAAAAATATACTCCACTTTAATACCATTCTGTTTTCCTCATAACTTCAGGAGTTTCGAACTACTGTAGTTTACTACTTTGCTGGAAGTCCTTTATGTACAAAAATTTACTTCTTGCAATATTATTCGCCCATTATATTTCTCTAAAACAAATGTCATAGGGCTGCTACCACCATTCTGTCCCGTAGAACAGAATCGCACATAATATCCATCCAGGAATCATGGGTCTTCTTGGTTGTTGGTTTATAAATATCATGTTCTTTAAGGTGACCTATGGCTTGTCTTATTATACTATTCCCTACTATACCTCACAGCTACTATTATCAATAGCATTTCTAGCCTAGTTGGTTGCTCCTTCTATAACTTACCTTGCAAATGATAATTGGGAAGAACTCTTCGTGTTTGCATCGGCAATATGACTCCCTAACCGCTCCTCCTATTTTGAATCCAAAAGGTTGGGTCTTGTCTTGAGCTGCAATGCTAATACCTAGAACACTGTTACCGGTCAGTAGCAAATGTAACATAAAGGGAGATCGACTTTTGGACTTCACTTTATCGTCTGATATCACCATCAACAATTTAGGTCATCGGCCTTACTTTGCTGCAGCCAGAATTCAGCAAGTAATTGACGTTGTGCATTCGAAGGCCATACAAAATTAGAAGGTATCGCGAGATAGCAGATCACAGACACATCAAATTCCAAATGTACTGTGACCATCGGAAGAGTGGAGGCATCCAAGAAAATCGAACTGACCACGGTCTGCTCGATATCGACAGCTGTTTCAAATTTGGAAAATATTGTAAGGTCGGAGTATACTCTAGCCAAAAGCTTCAGATGGTGACGTGAAATAACGCCAGACGAAATAATGTCAAATTTTAAATAAGGCGGCTTTGGCAACAGTACCTAAGTGACCTGCTATGCGGGATTAAGGGATTTCAACCCTCTTTCCAACTACGCAGGCGGCAGGTACCGTTCATGCAACTTCGTTGCTCCGCTCGGGGTATGTGCTTTTCATCAGGCAGGCGCCTATGGCAAGGGTACCTGAGTGGCTCGTGACGTGGGATTAAAGGATTTCAAACCTCTTTCCGCAGGCGGTGCCGTTTTGGGATGGAAATAATGGTGATTTTTTTAGACTCTGGCTTTATTTCGTTTGGCATTATTTCACGTCACTGCTTCAGACCTATAAGTCTATCTTCCTTCTTGCAGAAAAGTTTGGAAAGTCTGATTGAGCTGCGTGTCTCCACCCTCAGAGATGAACCACTGCGGTATACTTTCGCGCAGAAATGCTCTAAAAATAGGCTTTCCGTGACTTTCCTCTTAAAACTACGGTTTTCTCTTCACGAAAAGGAGGACTTAAGAGCTGCTTATGGGTGTCACCATCCCGATCTGCGATGAAGGCAAATATCTGCGGGTAACCTAAGATAAGGAAAACCTTTTATGATCCAAGCATGTTGACTCAAAAACAGATAAAGAACTCTCGACTTTCTGCCAGTGTAGAGGCACTTTTGGTAAGACATGGGGCTTGTCTCCAAAAAGGGTCATTTGGATCTTTAAGGCCACATGGATTTGACCACTTCTCTTATACGCATCGGTTGTTTGGTGGAACAGGCTTTCGCGAAAACGTGATACTACTTCTTTTGCTAAACTTCAAAGGCTTGTCTCGGCTGCACAGGGGCCTTTCTTAGCACGCCGGCTCTGCTTTAGATGCTTTGATGAACCTTCGCCCCCTTGATATATATCATGGGATGAACGCTAAAAACCATTTCCTAAAAAAGCTAAAAAGACTCCAGACTCTTTGCGGAAGCCGATAATATTAGACTTCACAAACTCTTATCAAACATATGTCCGTTTTCTTTGCGGAGGTTTTTCTCAAATAACCTAAAGGTTATGCGCTATATTGGAGGGCCAATGCATTTGCATTTGCAGTGACGGCCAAGCTGTCAAGTTTGTGCTAGACCTCAATCTTTCTCTGAATTTGGTCGGAAGGCTGAACACAGTGAATCTTGTCCCAATCAGATCTCGGATGAGCTTGCTTGGCGATGTTCAGAAAAAGTGTTAAAGTCTTCATTTTTCCGTAGCACTTTATAAGGACAGGATGTTTGTTTGCAGGACATACCAACATGTCATACATCTCAAACTCAAACCCCCAAATGGAATACCAACCACCCATGGAATGTGTGTCAACATCTCACATTACACATCATGTGTCCTTCATTTCATTTGCATAGTCTTCGTTCCCATGTAACCCGTCTACCAAGAATACCAGACCCGGACACGAACCATCACCATCAACTCTCTGTTTCTGAATCCATGTATTCCTCCTGCTGGCGGAGTATGTTTCTATCTTGTATACACAATGGCAATCAACAATCCCACAGCAAACACAGAAACAGCACAGAAACACGAAAAAAGAAAAGGACATTCCTCAATGGTAAGGGTAATACCGGTGACGCTAAAAGTCGCTTAATATGCCACCAAGAGCATACAACAGGGTAAACTATATGCGCACGACAAATCAATTCACCGGCGTCATTCCATGAGGACCGACGACCATCAGCAACACAGGTTCCGACATCATCCAGGATTCTGTTTGTTTGAGGTTATTTTCTTTTTATTCGTTCTACTGCGGATTGTTTATTTTGAGCTGAAGTATGCTTCATTTTTCGCATTCACGATGTGCAAGTCTTAATGGCAATCCTCTCACTTTTAAATGCTCTCTATATACAGAGTGCTCCTACTTTGGCTCACTCGTTGCGTTGGACTTGCTAACAATAATGACAGGCCAATGGTATAGCTGCAACACAACAGAGGGTGATCGTAATTAAAATGTCCTAGTGGTTGCGATAGCGATTGCGATGCGGATTTGGGGGGAATTTGTTACTCCCACTATTTACCGTGTGGGTAGATACATATATGGTTGACGGTGACCATTTGTATTTAAAATTGAAATAGTTACCTTGGAATATGATGTGTGGGCATATTCGAAGAAAAATATCTTTCGAAGTCTTACCCCACTTACCCAGGACTTAAGGAAGCCCTATGTTCCCTTCTTCTGTAGATAACATTTACGGATTATAAAGAGGGTTTTTGTTTTTTAGGTGTACAACT
This sequence comes from Ferdinandea cuprea, assembly GCA_963576555.1. Taxonomy (NCBI): domain Eukaryota; kingdom Metazoa; phylum Arthropoda; class Insecta; order Diptera; family Syrphidae; genus Ferdinandea; species Ferdinandea cuprea. The sequence continues at coordinate 128,946,562 of OY754958.1, read as the reverse complement.
TTAAGTTGGCAACACTATTTTAACTGGCGGCCATTTTGCCAGCTTTCAAGTGATTTATTTTTTTGGTTTGGCATTTCAACATGAATAGACTGACGCCTGAACAACACTTCCAAATTGTGCAACTTCATTTTGAAAATCATAGTTCTGTTCGAAATACATATCGCGGACGTAGTACGGTAAACATAATAGTCCATCAGAGCAAATAATTCAAGAAACTATGGAGGGTTTTCGCACAACGTTTACTCTAACTGATAATACGCATCAACAGAGCGTAGCATAGAGGAAGACCCGAATCAATAAATCCGCCATCGTGCACAGGAATTGGATATGATTTGACCTTGATTTGTGTGCTTACAAAATCCAACTCGCGCAAGAATTGAAGCCATAGGATCACCGGTAAATGGGCCCAAAACAAGATTGCCGTTGATCTCAATTTTCATAAGCAAATTTTGTTTTGCGATGAATCTCACTTTTGGTTGATTGGATACATCAATAAACCAAACTGCCGTATTTGGAGTGATGATAATCCTCAAGTATTTATATGTTGAGACACCGATACATCCACAAAAACTGGCTGCTTGGTGTGCTTTATGGGTATGGTCTTTAAAAACGATGATGGCTATAGAGCCATGATCACTGACTTTTTCGTTCATCAATTGAACAACAAAACGTTTGGCAAACGCCTACTTTGACGTTATGGACCCGTTAATCGGCCTCAAACATAGTGCGATTTAACGCCGATTGATTATTTACTGTGGGGATATGTGAAGTATCTAGCTTACGCCGATAAGTTCAAAATGATTGACCACTTGGAGGACAACATTCGCCGCGTTATGGCCAATATACGGCCACAAATGTTGGATAAAGTCATAGAAAATTGGACCTCCACATTAGATTACGTCTATGTGGCAAACATCAAATTTTTATTGGTAAGTACGTCTCCAAGAAAACGATGTCCCAGATATAGGATATCGATTCACAATGGTCGTGATTGTCAGAAGCTATGTACACCAGAATATTGCATCAATATGAACATTTTCTTTAGTAAATGGGTTGATTGTCTCACAGATAAGGATATAATGGACATGCTAGTAGAATGGATAGGATTTGGTGATGACAACTTAAATTCTGATGAAATTGACTATCCTATAATGCACCCTTGATATTTATATCAGGCCATTTCTCGTTTTAAAAGGAGTGGTTTTTGGTATAACACTACTGTAGTTTTGATAGTCATTTGATTCAAATATACCAAACCTGGCTGCGTTAATATTCAAGAATGGTTTCGAGCAGGATCTGAGCCAGGGGAGGGATGTAATCGCTTTTCACAAACAGCTCTAAAAGCATTCCGAGTTGAGGCGCTTACGTGGAATGTGAATGCATGCCTCGCCACTTTCTTTTCTTTTAAGGTGGGATTAGATTGCATTCTAATTGGTCAAATAATTACCATTTCGCTGTCAAATTTGCATGTAGTCTCATCTTACCTTTACACGTTCTAATATTAAAAAACATTTTGTAAAACCCACTTCAAAGGGTGTTTTATTTTTGGAAAATTACTTTTCATAAATACACAAATTAACGAACACATTTTGGAGCACCGTAATAACAACTGGAATGTGGTTACTTATCAATAGAATTGTGTCTAGTATTGTCGAAGTAACAGAATGCACAGTCCAAATTTTGGTTCCATATCTTGAAACAAGCCAGTTGAAGTTGGAAAATCTAAGAAAAATAAGAAAATACTGACTGACTTTGAGAAAAACAAATTCGTTTTTTCAATCAAAAAGCCGTTCTAAGATTAAGGTGAAGCTTTTAGTACCGTCAATGCGCATGAGAATAAATTCGAGTGTGAAAAATATTCGTTGCAATAATTTAAAACCCGTGAAATGCTGGCAAGTATGTAAGTAAATAAGAAATGCTTACTCCAACTCCAACTGTACGAAAAGTACTCCATTCAAGACGAAGCCGATATGACCACGTTTTTAGAGTGTACCATATATAAAGTTTTGTTTTCCTGCAAATCATCTTTTCACAATCCCAGCCTTTTTCTCCTCACTTGAGAGTAGTATTTTTGTTTGCCTTTTTCTTTTATTTAACACATTTTTTGAATTTGCGATTCCAAATATTGAGCTGCGATTTAATGCTGCTGCCTAAACTAGCTCCCTCGATAAACTTTATAGTTGGAGACATTTTTCAAACATACTCCAGTCCATAATAAAATTCTAGTACTTACACCATTTTAGCTGTTTTTAAGGGGCTTTTAAATTGGAAAGCCTTATTCTGTGAAAATAAATTATCTATCAAACATACCTGTGTTTGTTTCAAATGCAGAACTAACTATTTCGTCTGTATAACAATCAACGGATGGTCACCGTATAGAAGAGTATATAATCTATTTTTACCAATTGAATGCTAACGATTGGAGAAAGTGCAACGAAAATAAGTTAAGGCTTATTGTCAGAGGCGGAATTCAGCAAAATGCATATTTTACTAGCTTTTGGCTGATTTTGTGGCGCTGCGATGGAACTTGAATAAAAGCTCAAGAAAATTAACGGACTATCGATGCTGAAGGGCAACAATTGATTAAAACTTAGTCAAGACATTCTGGACTTAATAACTAAATTTATTTTGTAAGTTTTTATTCAATTCCAGCAATCCCTGTTAACAGTATTTGCAAGAATTCGGCAATATTGATGCGACCAAAGAAATAAATGTGCATTAATTGTTAATAGATTTAACGTTGTCATGATGTCACTGTTCGTATTTAAAGAAAGCTTAAAAGAAGGGTGTAGGGCAGAGTTATATGGGTGGCATTGAGGTAGGCATATAGCTATCTATATATATAGGGTAGAATGGGTAGCTTTCGACAATCGGGCACTTTTTACTTTTACGATTAAATGACACAAAAATATTTTCATTGGGCCTTACTAATAATCAGACACAAATGTCGACTACAAGCTATTTGCAAGGGTAAAGTATATTAGTGAGCTTTAATATTTCGAATCCTACTAATAAACGATTTCAAATATTAGGCGTAAACGGCCCATACAGGACCTAAAGCCTAGCTTCTCCAACCATTGCGTGTGCGAAGTTATATTTTTGACACGAATGGCGGGACTTACAGTTTAATGCCGATTCCGAACGGCAATTTATTTTTGAGATGCTTCTCATGACATTTCTTACTCTTGGATGTTTGTCAGACGTTCGCAAGAGGTGGGGCAGCGAATAAAATCTTGCAGGTGGTACAGGTCGGGATTTGAACCGGCGACTTCCTCTCACTAAGCCACTGCATCCACAATAAACGATTTCACTTATTCATTAATTAACCCTCTTACTTTCTTAAATCTACTACAATTTCCATCAAAGTTGTGTGGCAGGCAGGGTTATGGTGGATGCTACATTGTGACAATGGAGTGGCACGCTGGCTATGCACGGCAATAGCTCGTCGGATGGGGGGGAATCTTATTGTCACTAGCCTACTCCCAAAATAATTATCGTGCCGAATGAAAAGGAAATGCTCACATATAACGTTTTGCTGTCTGCTGTTATGACAGGCGAGGCCAGTGACCCCGTTACAGGTCTTACCCGCCCTTCAATGCACTGGTTACGGTACACCTAGGTTGCTTTGCCTATCATTCCATAAGCAACCCCCGTGATTCTCGTGTCTCAGCCTATATCATCACTTAAGATCACGTCAAGGAAGCGATTATAATAAAGGATATATTTTATGGAAGAAAAAAAACAGGTTTTAGAAAGTAAAACTCCAATCAGATGGGATTTGCATGATTAAATACAAAGGTACGTAAATAGAAGACTTTTTCAATATGTATTTCAGTTAATTATTTATATGTTATTATTTAATTATTAGTGTTTTAGAATAGATAGGTTTAATTTCGTATATATAAGTATTAAAATAAAATACGTAAAAAGATATATATTTAATTAATTCCGCACATTAGGCGGTAACTCAACCGACAAAATGTGCCAAGGAGTATTGGAAAAATAATAGAAAGTATGTTTTGTCGCTTACCTTAATCAACCGCAAATCAGGAGTGCACTCTGGATCGCTGATGACTGATGAAATATTCACTAAATGTTCTCGTTATATTTTATATTCTTGTTTTCTAAGTCTTGGCACTTTTTATTAGGTTAAACAAAAGTTAGGTGGGGTATACTAATTCAAAATTAAACTTATTTATTTTACAAACCTATTTTCTTTTATCTTTTGATATATATTTTTAGTAATCTCGTTTGTAGGACTGAAGATCGGCTTGAATGGTGAAATATATTATCCTTGGCAGCAATTTTTGTCATAGTGGGATACGTTGAGACTGCCGTTGTTAAGCTATCCGCTGGGTGATGCTTGGTGCTACGTGGTTTGGTCACGCCGTGCAAAGACTTTATTCAATAATTTTCCACAAAATGTGGGCATGCATTTTGGTTTTGTGGCTCTGTAGGAAATCCCAGGACTCCACTAAATACTACTCGATCTTCAGATTAAGTCTTGCACGTGCCTTGTTTTGATGAATTAAAACATGGATATGAAATGGTAATTTTTGGGATTGTAACCAACCAACTAATTAATAACCAACTTAGTTAATAATTCGCTCAGTAGTCTGTACCTGATGACTTACACTCTTTGCTGTTTCCGGTGAGAAAAAAAAATATGACTGTTTGGAAGTTCTAAATGCCGGAAGAACTAATCGGCAATTGTCAAAAATGACCACCACGCTTACCCACTTTATTGGAGACTTCTAAAGGAAACAGTGCGCTTTAAGGATGTGACGTAGTCTTTATATAGTTTACGTTACTTTCAAAAAAAATTAATCAATTAATACAATGATGTGTTAAATGTGTTCCGCCAACAAGGGATTGCTACAGTTGTTATCAAAAAACACTAAATGTCAAAATCACTTTTGCAGTTCTAAAAAGTAAAAAGACGAAAGTTTATTTGCCGATTTGAAAATAATTGTTCAATCTTTATTATCATTTTGAAACTGCAGTATTATTTAGTTATTTTTAAACGAAATAATGAATCAAGTCGTGATTCGTAATAATATACATCTGTCAAAATTATATCGGTTCCTTCGGATATCAGTAGAGTAGATAGTAGCTAGTGGTAGTATTTAGTAGTAGTAATTATTATAGCTCTTGATACCCAGGTGTCATTTTAATGCGTGTTTAAAGCATCTTTGGTTTAATTGAACAATTAAATCTTGTTGGAAATTATTAAGATTTCTACGTGACGCCATTGAAATTGGCATCAAATGAAGGGGTTTGACGAGTAGAATTTAATTAACATGAGTAAACCCATATTTCATCATAACGTCCCATGAAACTTTTGCGCATTTTGATTTCCAGCTAAAGCTCCTCATAATATACTTGTCGAACCCTTTCATTGAACGAATTCCGAACTATTAATGCATATATGTGGTGGATTATTTTTTTAAATAAATAAAATACCGCAGATTCAATATTGTAATTATATTTAGTTCAAAATGAATTAAAAAGTAGGAAAATAATATTTATAAACCCAAAGAGTTTTAATAGCTGAACGGTGAAAATTACGTCATCTCTTTAATTGCGCATGCGTGTGTTTTTTGGTTCTTTTATCGTCAAATTGATGATCTTTGTCTGCGAAGTATGGTCTGCGTCTGTTGCAATTTATTTATATTTTCTGCTGCGATTCTACATGAATTTAAATTTATTGCCAATTAACCCGCCACTTTTCAGTACATTTGTGTACTAAATAACCTACTTTAAGTAGTATCATATTGTACAAAAGCTAACACCTGCTTCCAAATGTTAATTTATACTTTCAAGCGAGCCAGAAATGACTGCAATGTCCATATAATCGTGTCAAATTCTTCTACGACCAAAAGTTGAGGCAAAAGATACTACAAAAACCCACCGGTAGTAAAAACTTTTGGTCGTTTGTTAAGAATATTAAAAATTCGGCCTCGTCATCTATCCCGACACTCATTTACAATGGCACTCCAGCTGTCAGCTCTTCGGATAAAGCCAATCTACTTTCTGCTCATTTTGCAGCTAGCTCAACGCTCCCAGATTGTGCTTTATCTCCCCCAGTACTCGAGCGCGTAGAACACTCCATGAGAAAAATCCACTTCCGCACCCGTACTGTGGCAAGAGTAGTTCAAGATCTCAACATTCACAAATCCGCTGGCCCAGATGGTATTTTCCCTATCGTTCTGAAGAGGTGTTCTTCCACTCTGGCAAAACCACTGCGCAAGCTTTTCTATCTGTCCTATTCTTCAGGGCTCTTTCCGAGAAGATGGAAAACAGCATTTGTCCAGCCCGTCCCCAAAAAAGGCGAATCTTCCTCCCCTCCTCCTACTGACCAATTGCACTTACGTCCCTTCTTTCCAAGGTCATGGAAACGCTGATAAACCGTCAGCTTATAAAATATCTCGAATCCCGAAAACTTCTTTATGACCGGCAGTACGGTTTTCGCAGCAACAGGTGCACTGGTGATTTGATGACATATCTAACCGAAAAGTGGAGCCAATCTATTCACCATGGTGGTGAAAGCAAGGTCGTTGCACTTGATATTTCAAAGGCATTTGACAGTGTTTGGCATCAAGCTCTTTTGTCGAAAATGCGTACATTTGGGATCGATGTTACCCTTCTTCAATGGATTAGAAATTTCATTTCGGAATGTTCAATTCATGTTGTTTTGGACGGTTTCAAGTCTGCAACTCACCAAATAAATGCTGGTGTTCCTCAAGGCTCCGTTTTGTCTCCGACTCTCTTTCTCATTTTTATCAAAGACCCCCTGTCTGTCACTTCTAATCCAATCCATTCCTTTGCTGATGACAGTACCCTCAGCTTTACATATTCGTTTCCTGGGCAACGCCCCTCATCTTCGGGCGTTGAACTGGAACGGCAACGTATGTTAAGCTCATTGAATTCCGATCTTGACAGCATACTTAAATGGGGTAAAACCAACAGAGTGGAATTTAATGCCTCTAAAACGCAATGCTGCCATTATCCATGAATGGCACTTGCATCGCTGAAACCGAACGACTTTCCATTCTCGGTATGTGTGTTAATGACAACCTTCATTGGAAGGACCACATATTTGATTTCGCCAAGAACGCTGCGAAATGTCCTTAAGCGATGCAAGAAATATTTCACCCCTTCTGATCTGGCTAGAATCTACAAGGCGTTTATTTGCCCAAAACTTGAGTACAACGCTCATATCTGGTCTGGTGCACCAATAACATATTTGGAGCTACTTGACAGGATCCAAAAACGTGCGGTAAAACTTATTGGCGACCGAGACATCGCGAAATCACTTGACTCTCTTAGTCGTTGTCGTGATGTCTCCTGCCTGTCATTTTTTTATCTGTATTTCCAGCACAAGTGCTCAAATGAAATAGCCAGTTGCATTCCACCCCTACAATAATTCAACCGCAATACTCGCCATGCGAGGAATGCACATCAGTTTGCCCTTAAGCCTGCTTTCGGAGGTACTGTGAAATATAAAGATTCCTTTCTCAAGCGTACAATACGAATGTGGAATGCTCTACCCCGCTCTGTTTTTCCTTTGCATTATAATTTACCAACTTTTAAAACCAACGTATATCGGTTTTTCTCTGTCTCTAATCCTTCATTTTCCGAATGCCCGCACTGTGTCACTTCATTATAAGGGGGGGAATGTGGGGTGGGGTGTGTTTTTTAAGAAACCGGGAATTTAGAAGACAGTGTTGTCCAAAGACCTTGAACTATTTGCCTATCCACTGGTTAGATTGACATATAGGAATAGATATTTGGTTGAAATTCGGGAAAAACAAATAGGCGCGGACAAATAGCGAAGAATTTTTTAAATATATTTTAAAAAACTTGAAAATCGCCAAAAAACTTGTTAGGTACGGCAATGATTGGTTTTGATTTAAAAGAAACTAATCCAAGAATATGGGCGATAAAACTGTAACTAAATAATTTTCAAATATTTGTTTTAATAGCCCCAAAATTCAGATTTTGTTTTTGAAAAATAAATTGTCAGTTATGATTGAATTTTCTTTTAATATTCATTGGTCTTTTTTACTGATGAGACAAGTAACACAAAAGTGTTCACTTAGAAAAATTTTATTTTAATTTAAACCACAAAACCAATCCCCCATTTGTCTCTAAAAGAGTAATTCTTTTATTTTTACATTCCCCTAACTCTGGCCTGTGTCTATATTTTTTCTCCACTTGACATGTGATAAATATAATAGTAAAGCCCTTTAACTAGGTCAATGGTTGTATGTTGGTATATGCCAATGATTCGTTAGACAGATTGCTATCATGTCAAAGTGTCGAAATTGTGCCACACAAAGACAGAGACGGCAATGAATAAATCCTAAAAGGGGTGAAACAAAGCATTCCCCTGCTCAAGCAACCGCGAGGATCTCGAAACCAAATGTAACGCTAGCGCAATTATTTGATTATCCTTTATCCTTTGCCTCGCAAAATAAAATAAAAATCCACCCGAATGAAACATTGATGTGTTGTAGTACCCGTTCTGTGCCAGTAAAAACGTATTCAATGTAATTTACAGTCAAATGGAAAATAAACTTTTATGCTGTCTGTCCTATGGCACGCCTCGATGGGTTTTTTTTCCTTTCTTTTCTTGTTTTTTTTTCTCATTTTCCATCTCTTTAAGAATTCAATTGAAAAGTTTTTAATTATCATGTCGATATCCTGTTCTTACAGTTGATTTTTCTGTTTATCCAAATCTTTTCGCTTCCCGCGGACCGTTTCTTGTGTGCTTTTGCTTTAGTAAATAGTTAATGATAGAACGAAGAATGGAAATTGTTCCGAAAGAAGAGCGGGAGAATGAAGGAAGAAGCTTAATGAAACAAACTAATGAAGTACCACCACACACACATACACACTGAATGATATCCGATATAGGACTGCTATACACTATTTCTACCTCTCTTCTTGCAGTTGGCTATTTAAAATAAAATGGAATCCCTTTTTTTTTTTTTTTTGAAGGATAAGATATGCAAATGATTACTTTGCCTCTGGATTATTTTTTTTACACCCAATGACGCAACCAAGCCTGCCTCGACTTAGACACATACATATGAAGCGAATAATTAAAATTCTCCGTTTTTATCGATGGAACCATTCGAGATATCAGACAGCCTGTCAAGTACTCAATTGAATGTAGAAAATGAAGCAAAAAAGCAATGTTTATGCATCCAAATGATTGAAACAAACTTTAATTATGTTTACAAAAAAAAAAAAGTATCTGAGAGTAGGTATCTGGAGAAGGTCCTCGCATCAGTGAGTGAAACCTTGGAAAATAGGTTGATTGAGCGGACAAATGAGATTGTCTGTCCTTCGCCAAATGTGATTAAAACGCTGATTGGCATTTGCTTGAGGTACTTTACTTGAGTGGTTTCAGCAATTAGAATGATTTTTTTTTCACTCATTGTTTTGGGTTAGGTTTTCCATCCCTGCAGGTTGTTCCTAGTTGATTAGCTTTACGTATTGTGTTTATTAAAAGTTTCTCCCTTTTTGTTTGTGATGTTTGGAAAAAGATTGCATCTTAGGGTAGAACTGAGTTCATTGCGTATTCAACCAATAATCCATAATACAAGACACGAACGAATCAAAAGACCAGTGGCGGTAATAGGTGACGAATTGGCGGCCTACCATATAAGATTGAATATGGCCTTATTTCCATTTGTAGAAGGAAATAAGAGTTCATGAGTCATGTGGTCTTATTACAATGACTACTGCGAAACAAGACCGGGCTTTATTTCGTTTTCTTCTTCAAGGTTTCGTCAATTTTAAAGGACAGGCAGGCGCCTATGGCAATAGTACTTGAGTGGCGGGACTTCGGAATTTCAACCCTCCTCCTTTTTCATAAATGTGCTCTTAATTTCATAATACTTGAAGCTTGACGCCCGCCGCGCGTTGTTTTAATTTTTTCATGGAAATAAAACCACATTCTTAATGTGGCGTTATTTCATAGTCGCCATTTCATTAAACCGCGATAATAGAAGTAAGCGGTTAGAAATACCGCAAGTGGTGTCGCACATTTTTTTTTTTTCGAGGAATCAGTACGCAATATGAAATTATGTTGCAAAAAAAAACAAGTTGTTCCTTATATACGAACTTTGAAGTAAATCCGTCAAATGGTTTTGCCCTACGGCTGCTGGACAGACAGACAGACCCTCGGACTATGTTTTTGTTCAAATTTTTCGCACGATTTATATACGATAGTATACGAGAAAGTTAAAAAAAAAAACGTGAGAAACTGACACTTAAATCAATCGAAAAGTGTTGTTGCCGATGTGAAAATCAAAATCTTTAGGATGAGGGATCATGACTCTTCCAGCCAAGAATGCGGTAGCGCCTCAACCCGACTCCAAATCACTTCGTCACTGGTGTTGATCTATGTTGACTACGATCCGGTTCGTTTTAAATTGAAAAATACTTCCTAAATGACACCGATGACCTCCACATCATGTCAACCTTTGAATTTGGATGCACTCTTGGCTATGTCATCGAGGTGTTAAATGTGTCGCCTAAGCCTTGGCTCAACTGGAGGGCTCGGCTTGCTTGGCTTGGAGTTGCTAAGTAACGAGTTATTTACTGCTTATTATGAAATGCGATTTTTCGGAAGCATTTTTAGCTCATCATCAGAGGACATGCAAATTAAAGTATATCCTTACCAAAAAAATTCCAGCTTGAATGAGATTTTTAAAGCAGCTAAAGATGTCTTAAGCACAATCTTATATGCAAGTATGACCGATGTTGGGTCGCTAGGCTGATCTGGATAAATATGTTATTTACAACTCCTGATCTGCATAGTTAATATACTTTTTGAAATAATTTTAAAATTTTAAAATTCTTTCAAACTTCCCTCCAGTCTCATAGTACATTTACACCTAAGCAAATAAGCGACGAAAATTACCTGCTAGTGGCAACGCTCCGACTAAAATAGCTGCTGTCCGGCGACGCTTAGAGCTAGCAGACAAAAACTAAGTATGACCGCTCCTACTGACCCAAATATATGTCGTGAATTAAACTTCAATGTTCTCATTGAAGAATTGTGGGACAAAGTTAAGAGGTTTTTTACGGAAGCTGGATCTGAAACACAATATCCCAAGATACCTGGGGGAAAATTATGCCCATCGAAAGTTAATTCCACAGAACGAATGAAGAGCGGCCTTTAGTTAGTAGTCGCGATAGGAGGGCCATATTCGTGGAAGTTTCCACTTATTCGGGCTGTATGGGACAATGAAACGGAAGGACGGAGTTCTTGTTAAGATACCTAAGAAAGGCTATCTTTAGAACTGCAACAACTAGCTTGGTATAACCATTTTGCCCGTACTTCCAAAGCTGATGGCAATGATCATTCTCGAGAGGATAAGGTGCGGGTTTGAGTAGACGCGCAAGAGGGACTAACCGGGATTTCGCAGTGCTCGATAATATTAACACCGTGTGTCTGTCGGAGTACCAATCAGCACTTTTCCTCATGTTCGTGATTGCATCTGAAGATAGCTTGAAATAAGGATGTGTACTGTCGAATTTGTTCTTCTTTGCCATCGATAATGTAATATATTCCACGGTGGGTACAAAAGCAAGCCTTTTTGAATCCGTTTGATAAGCTCAGCCATTGGACTAGCCTGATGATATATGTTTCCTGACAAAAGACATTGATGCTCTTAACAAAATGTGTAATTCTTTAGGATATTCACCAACAAGACAAAAATTATGGACACTTGCCGAGACCAACGATAGCAGATACTCTTAAGACTGAAGACCATAGAAGAGGTCATGAACTACCTTGGTAGTTAAGTGTCACTCGATGGTGGAGTGTCGTGTGATGGTACGCACAAATCACACAGGATATTTTTTGTAGTTTTGCCTTTAGCAGCGTTTACATCACTTTTGATGTTCACCCAAAGTGAAGTACGTAGAGTGAAATCATCCAGAGCAATCATCCTTGTTTACATGATTTCTTAAAGTTTTGTGGTTTCACCTTTCATGCACACTGCCACTATATTTTCTTTGTAAAGTGGAGGATGTGAAATACAATGAATTGTCTCACTATTCGCATCTTTTCGCTAATTCTTCAGTATAATAAAAAGAAAATATCTTAAGTGTTCAAATTTTAAAGAAGGTAACTTTATTTCGGTTACTATAGCATAATTTGCATTACTTGCTTCATGTGAAAAAGCAATAAGTACGATATGGTAACCCTGATGGCTAACAGCAAGTAGCATTCACTATCACTTGAAAACAATTTGATGAAATGAAAAAGTGTGAAGAACAATTCATTTTAAGGGTCATTGTACGCGAATCATGCACGCAAATTGAATCTTATTTTTATTTTTATAAATATTGGTGCCATGAAATTTGGAAAAAAATGCAACTTTGACTCGGTCGCATTTGTGATTGACAAGTACACTTTCTGAATATATTTCAATACTTCACACTATTAAAGAGAAAGTTATATGCAATTGTGCTTAAAATTTAAACTCAAACTTTAAATGAGGTGTGATATTCCCACTGCACCGAAGTCTAAAAAGGGAGTACCTACCCTAATGCGTTCCGTCAGTCTGTCTGTCCAGAAGCCGTATGAGGAAACATTCAGACGGGTAAGCCTTAAAGTTCATATGTAGTTCATAGTGATGTGCAAAATAATAGTGCCAGCCATAGGAAAATTTAAAGAAGACAAAAACTTGAAACCTCTTGGTTTTCACGAGTTTTATTTGCCCTTGTTGTGTTGTATGTTAAATATATAAAAATAAAGGTTATCAACCAAAATTTATTAATAAAAAATAAACAAAAAAAAACGATTCTCAGATCCACGGCGATAAAGAAGCCGGCTTAAAACATTAAGGTGGTTTTTAAGAACCAATCTTTTGCCCTCATCGATCAGTATTCCTCAATATGATCACGTAGGATACTGCAGTCATATTGCTCTCAATTCTATGAATGGGATCTATATCTTGGTATTAAAAACATCCAGATACCCCGCAATGGTTCACCGTATTGATGGTATATTTATTACAGTAGGCCATATTGCATTTGCACTACGCACGTGCAAACTGCAGCGATCTCAGTTAAATAAATTCGCTTTGGTTTCGCTTTGGTTTCATCAGTCCACACGATATTGCCTATTTGAATTCAGACCAGCCGAAATGTTTCTCAGCAAAATTCAATCTGTTAACAAGATATTTCTTTGACAGCAGCGGTACTATTCTCACACTTTTAGCTTTAAGTTTGTTTTGATTAAGCATCGTATAACAAGCGTATAGTAGAAGTGTCGAAGTCCGGTCTAAACTCTTTTTGTTACTTCACTGGATGAAGCAAAAGGTTTATTATTTAAGCGCAATTACCTTCTTTTGAGAAAAGGTGACATTTTTTGTTTTCGCGCGTCAAAATCTGGCTTAGATTGCCACTTGAATGCATTTTCTACCATCGTCTTGGAGCATACCAGAATTTCAACAATTTGTCGGCAATTGGTTCCAGCATCATTATTATGCTCCGCGAAAATAAATTATATTTTAACTTAATAGAGCCCAAAATGTGAAACTGATAACAATAAAATATTAATTTTGTTATTTTAACAGGTGTTCCTAATTTTTGACATCCAAAATTGACTGCACTGTACCAAACTAACGCTAAATTGGAAATGAGTGATCAATATTTTGGTACAAACACTGTGCTTTGTTTATCAAAGAGCAAATCTTACAATACTGTTAGTTTATTTTTCTTTTCTTTGCTCAAAGGAATTAAAAGAAATGAAAAGCTTTTAAAGCATTGTCATTGAAATGTCCCTTTTATTTAGCACATCGCTGCACATGAAGTCGAACATCTATAAGTAGGACCGTGTTGCAGTAAAATTTACCCCAACAGAAACCGCTCTACGATCCTTACTCTTCCACCCTTCCCTCTTTCCAGGGTGGACCGCTAAGAGTCTTCGGAAGTAGAGGGGTAGCCAGAGATTTATCAACCTTCGGCCCACTTTCTTAGGACTCCCAGGGAACAGCTATCACAGGAATGAAAAGGCCGGCCAAGTGCCTACTCACAGCGGAAAATAGCTTGTAACCTGAGAACATCCGGATGGTGAGCCTGGCAGGGAATGTTAGGAGACTCCCACCGTAAACAAAACCGCGATTTAAAACCAGACGGACGGTCTACCGCACTCGAACACGAGATCGAACACGAACAACAGAGAACCAGAGAGGTGTGGGCGGACGGCCCTTATCAATTAAACGCCTTTATGCAGAAATACTAAAAATATATGACTCTTACAAAACACTACACTGGTCCTAAAGGAGGCATCGTCAGATCAAACAAAAATAACAACAACAAAAGGAAAAAAACATCAACAAGGATAAGTAACCCGGACACTTCACAAAAAAACAATCAACTATGGCTGCGGACACAACATAAATTTAACTACTGCAATGAAATATCCTACGATCAGCAATCCCCTAACACCCCAAAACCTGCACGCGACTCCACCGAGATAGCTAGGGATCGTGAATAAATGTTAGGTTCTAGCTTACCAAACTCCTCCTGATTTCCTGCTGCCCACATAGTTGTTGGTACCTGGTCCTAGGGATGCAACTCACCCTACCACCTTCGCGAATTTAGGCATTTGTTGGTTGTAGGAGGGATATCTTTTTTTTTAATTTTTTTTAACTTTTTGCTTCATAGGGTAGTTTTAAGATAATCAATTTAAAATAATTTTGGGATAGTTGTCAAAAATTATTTACACTTTTTCCCCAAATGTTTACTTTATCGCGAACTGTCAAATGGGAAACGTTGGTATCGATCCAGAGTCGGCCGGAGAGTTCGACTGTTACTGGATACTCCCAGTGAGGGGGCGGATTCATCGCGGAGAAATCGTATGTGAGATCTGAGAGCATTAGCAGGACAATGTCAGCGCATTTCGAATAAATCCCGGAAAAGAATGGGACGCGCGATCAAAATCAATGCGGAATCTTTCTAACATTTAACGCGATCGTTAGCCAATTCGTTTTAATTTGTCTGTCCCAGCGGGGCATTTATAACATTGTGAAAATAACTTTTTTTTTTCTTCATCTTTCTTTTGATTTTGAGATTTCACTCATCGGTTCGGAAATTCTCATTTTATTTTTCAGATATTCGTCGGTCATAAATTTGTCTTTAGTTTTACTTGGTTTCACAATTTTTCCCCAACAAAAAAATTGTGTGGCGCCCATTTTGTGTTATTTTTGAAATACCACATCTAAGACCAAGAACGAACTACTTATTCCTTAACGTCAACTTCAAAAACGCGAAGGATCTCGATCCGATCCTTGAATTTCGACTCGATTTCGGCAATCGCGTACATTGAACCCAACCCTCGCTGAGCCAGCGGGAAATCAGCACATATTTATCGTTGAAGGTTACAGTTTGTTTGGCAGTTCACTATTATTCGATTTTTCCTCCGGGCGGTGGCAGCCGCAAATTTTCTTTTGTTTGTTCTGCCAATTAAAATTAATAAAATTAGTTTGCTCGCGGTATAATTAATAAATAAAAGTGCAACAACCGGGCTAAGTTTAGTTGGCCTAATTCTGGCACACCTTCATTTTCCATAAAAACAACTTTATAAGTTCATACTTATAACTTATAGAAACTTATATTTTATAAATTATTCTCTTTAAATGAGACAGACTTGGAAAAAAAAATGTGTTTTTCGCTACAAATTTTTGCATGTGCTTGCCCAAACACGTTTTATATATTCGCAGCCCATATTTTCTTTATTTACACTAACGACCAGTTCGTTAACATGGCCATTGCGTCGATAAAAGTATTTTCTTTTTCCGTATCGTTTGCTTTTACCCAAGATGTAGAGTATCTTGACCTTAAAAAAAAATTGTATTGTTCTGTTGCATTGTTTGTCAATTAGTGTAAAACTGAAGCTTTTGAATGAGTTCGATTATTGAAAATCGCGAGACAAAAAGAATTTAATTTGCCTAAATCAACTTTTTGTAGAATTTAAAAAAATCGAGAAAAACTTTAATCGGAATGTAGCGATGGCCACGGCAAACTAAAAAGAAATCGTGCTCCAGAATGTATTGCATCATTATTTAAGCACTGTTGTAACAGTCGTAAAATAAAAACATTCTAAAAAGTGGGCCTTTCCTACCTTAAAGAATTGGCTCACAATTTTACAAAGAGACTAAACACATAGCAGTTTCGATCAAGTAATGTTTGGATAGAAGGATTTACCGCGGACGACATTTTTAATGTGGATGAGACAGTTTTATTTTTTAAGTGTCTCCCAGATAAAACTTTTATGTTCAAAAAAAGGAATGCCATGGAGGAAAATGTAACAAAAAACGCGTTACAGTACATTTATGTGCCAATATGTCTGGCCCTGAAAAACTTCATATTCTTCTTATCGGAAGATCGAAGCAACCAAGCTGTTTCAGAGGAATGAAAACTCTGCCAATGGATTACAAAAGTAATAAAAAAGCATGGATGACGAATAAAATTTGTATATTCTGCCTTAAAAAAATTGATAAATAAATGAAAATTAAACAAAAGAAGATTTTGGTGCTTTTTAACAACTGTACAGCCCACATGAACCTACCAGAACTGCAATTCATAAAGGTGTTGTTTTTTACTTGGTAAAACAACGAGCAAACTTTAACCATTAGATCAAGGCTATATAAACAATTTTAAGACATATTATCGAAAAGAAGTCGTCTTAAATCCATGGATCGAAAATAAATGCCCCGAAATCAGTATCCTTCAGGCAATGAGATTTGCCAGAAAGGTTTGGTACTGCGTTAATGATACAATAGAATAATGAACTGCTTGAAAAAATCTGGCTTTGAAATTACTGAAATACACGAAGGAACTGAAGAGCGGGAGTTGGAAGAGAGTGCTCAACTGGAGGTTACAACGAATGAATGGAATAACCTATTCAACAACGAACAGGAAGATCGGACTAGTTTCTATGACTACGTTTCTGTGAACTGTAAATCCTTAATATCTGGAGAGCAAACAGAGGATGACACTATTGAAACCTCCGGTCCATCTTCTTCTGTTGACAATGATAATAATGAAGGCATCCTGCAGTGCAAGAACAAGTGCAAGAACAAGTGTAAGAAAAACGTTATGCTACAAACTCTTTAGATACTGATGATAATGTTTTTGAAAAAATGCATGAACTGGAAAAAGAGTTGATGAAAATAAACACTACAAAGCAGAGTAAACTGACTTTGTTTTTGAAGTTTTTAAAAAGGTATTCTATTTACCAGTTTCTTGATATTTTGCAAACTCTAATGATGGAATTTTTAGTCAAAGCAATCGTCGCATTGCAATATTGTATGATTTTTTTTTGTTTTCAGCCGAGGGATTATGGCTACCTGAATTTACGCGAAAAATTAAAATGGAAAAAGAGTCCAATAATCTCCATACAAAATTGTGGAATTTTTTACTAGAAAAAAAATATTTGGTGTTTTTTCCAAATTTAATAGGAAAAATTGCCAAAAACTTTTAACCTATCAGTGCAGGTAATTCATTCTACAACGAGTTTTGGGCTAAATTTCCATATAAAGTTTGGAAATTATGCCAAAAAATGAGCGGCTTATGGCGTTTTTTTCAAAAATGTTTCACCAAAATTATTTTGGCTTTTTCAAAAAACTTTTTTCGTGTAATTTCCTTTCAGGGAGACATGTGTATATGTTGTTTTCGTAGTTTAATAGCTAAAATACGCATTAAGTATCTCAATTTGTTTGAATACTGCACGCACTATGATCCATTATAGCCATATAAGGCTGGTTGTGCAGTTACACATTTTTCAAAATAACAAATAATAAATAAATATTGAATTCAGTTCAACAGTACAAACAATTTTTTTTTTTTAATATTATTCACTACTAAATAAATTAAATATGTAATGATGCGAAGCGAATATATCAAAGTCATAGTTGAATCCCGATATTCTGCTTAAGAGGAGGTTTTTGTATAAGAAGCAGTCGTTCCCTTATACAAGGTGGCGCAAAAGTAATCCTCCTTTCAGAAAATGCTATAAATTTTGCGATTGGCCCCTAATATCAGTTCTGTTTTGACATTTGTGTAGTAAACACATGCGAAATACACGTTAATAAATAATGTTACGCTACACTGCTCCAGAACGCGGAATATTGGTGACTATTTATTTGAGCAATAATCGGTCGGTGACTTTGGCACAACGTGAATTTCGTCGCAGATTTCCAAGCCGTCCAACGCCAACTGGTGAAACACTACGACGTTTAGCCGCTCGCCTCGAAGAGACTGGCACAACACGAGATGCTGCCAGGCGTGGCAGACCCCGGAGTAGCCGTTCTGCAGATAATATTGCTGCTGTAGCCGAAGATGTCATGGAAGCGCCGTCGACATCGACCAGACGACGTGCCACGCAAATGGGTATCAGTCGACGGTCTTTACAGCGAATTTTGGTACAAGATTTGAAGATGTTTCCGTACAAAGTCCAGACGGTGCATCAGCTGTTAGCTGCTGACCACCAATCGCGTCTATCATACGCTCAAGCCATCCTTAATCACCACCAAGAGGAAGATGATTTTTCATCAAAAATAATCATGAGTGATGAGGCCCATTTCCATCTTAGCGGGTACGTAAATAAGCAAAATTTACGTTTCTGGGGCACTGAAAATCCGCGTGTAACGCACGAAGAGCCATTACACCCTCTCAAAGTCACTGTATGGTGTGCTGTTTTCGCTGGAGGAGTCATCGGACCATCTTTCTTCGAAGACGTCGCGGGCAATACGGTTACTGTGAATGGTGAGCGCTACAGAGCAATGATCAACGAGTTCTTTTTGCCGCAACTTGATGAATTGGGATTGGAAAACATGTGGTTCCAAGAGGACGGTGCAACGGCATACACTGCATGCGCCACACTTGATATTCTGAAGGATGCATTTCCCGGGCGCGTTATCTCCCGTTTTGGCGATTTGCACTGGCCAGCAAGATCGCCTGATTTGACCGCTCCAGACTTCTTTCTGTGGGGCTTTTTGAAGTCGCGGGTTTATGTCAACAAGCCTCAGACTCTTGCAGCTCTTAAAGACAATATCCGTCAAGAATGTGAGGACCTATCGCCGGAAGTTTTGGCCAAAGTGATGGAAAATGCCATAAAAAGAGCTCAAATGACAATCAACTGTGGCGGCGGCCCTTTACATTACATCATTCTCGACTTGATGTAAAAAAAATTAAAAGACCAAATAAAAATAATCCACAAAAGGAATCAAAGTTTTTAATTTTTTTTTAAATTACAGCCAAAAAACATCGGAAGGTTATTTTTGCACCACCTTGTATTATTTAGGAGTGGCCTGACTTTGAAAAGCTAATCGTTGCCAGGTTGGCCAAATCTCGCAAATTGATCATTATCAGCGAAATGCAGATATCTTATTATTTTTTCGCTCCGCCTAGGCGCCTACATACCATGGTCTCGTAAACAAAAGGCTGTCCTAATTGAGGGTTCCAATAGCGTCGAGTAGAAGGCTTCTTCTTATCTTTCGATTTCAAAGTGGACAATGGTTTTCCAGCAACAGAATCGTACTAGCTTTCATCGGTTTCAGGCACCTCTCCGTCCAGCTCATCCTCCGTTTCGACGTTATCGATAACCAGGAATAACACAAAATCTTTTTCCGCAGAATTTGGCGAGATCATTGTTTTCTCACACTACCAAAAAAGCGAAAAGTTTTTTATTAATATTTTTGTGAATGGATTAGAAGCCATATATGGACGTTGCCAAAAACTCACCGTGTCTTGAATTCCACAGTCATAATTGAACATTTAACACTTAAATTTTACTTACCAATATTGAATCTCACTAAAAATAACCTAACGACCTAATTAATCTCTAACCAATAATAAATAAATTTATATTTCTATATTTTTGCACTGCACTCTCGCCGCGTGCACTGTTAAATTTGATTACGCTTTTTCGCGATTGTACAAAGAAAAAGAAAACTAAACATAAGGAAAGGATACAGTCCGCTTGAAGCGAACAGTACGATACCCTATCCATATCGCTATATGTCCCAAAGAAAAGAGCATTAAGAAGGTGATGGATATTATTTTATTTCATTCCATGAAATTTGTAAACAAAAATATTTTTTGAAAAAATAAACGCCCCCAAAAAGTGGGCGTGGCCAAAAACATTTTATGGGCGATATATTGGAAAAAATATTTGCTAAATATCTTGTTAAACATTTTTTTTTTCAGTTTCTATGAAAATGTTCGCTAAAAACAGCATTTTAGTGAAGAATGCCCACAAAAAGTAGGCGTGGCAAAAAATTAATATAACAGATTTATAAAGGAGGGCAGTGCCTACATATCTTGTGAAGGTTCTAACACTCTATCTCTCTAACTTTAGCCTTAAAATGATTTTTTATAAATTGTGTTCGTGGCAGTGGGCGTATTAAAAAACGTTTAACACTTTACTAATTTCGGGAGCCTAGTATATGCTCTAAATTTCAACTTCCTAGAATAAATTTAGAGGCCTCAAAAGTTGATACGGACGGACGGACGGACATTGCTAAATAGTCTTAAGATTTGGTCCTGATCATAAATATACATACTTTCATGGGTCTACGACGTATATTAAGGGGTGTTACAAACTATGTGTCAAAATTAATATAGCCTTAGGATAGGGTGTACAAACATAAAATCACATTACACAAAGACCTTTTCTAGACGATCCAAACGGTAATTTTCCAGTGGCAGTTGCGCAATCCTATGGCTAAGTGAAACAAATAGTTTCTTACCTGTATACGTGATAAACTGGGCAACTGGAATACCTCTTTAAGTAAGACTGAAGAAAATGGCCCATTAGATCCCAATTAACCCCAGGTTCGTTTGTAGTAGTTTTGGGGGCAATATCGCGCGGCGTTTTTTGTTGTTTCCTTTTATGATTTACGGCTCCAACGTTTTTCGATTTTGGTACCTGTCTGCATTTTTGATACTTAGGGTTGGCCCAAGAATGATGGATACTCAGTTTCTATGAAAAACCCAAATATCTTAAAAAGGGATGTTGTCCCATGAAGTTGAACAAATCGGCGTATTTAGAGCCTAAAAGAATTTTTCTATTCTTTACCCTAACACGTTCGTTATTAACCTGGGTAAATATTAGCATTTTTATTATGGCCCAATTGGTTTTTATTGGGATCAGTGCCTAAATAATTGATACATTTTGAAAAATGAATTTTTCCATAGTTTTCACACTAACGGGCGATTCCCCATACTAATGGGGATAAAATTACCCTGAGTTAATAATGTACAGATTGCCAAGAATTGTCGCCCATGTGAGGGTTTAATTTAAATAAAATTGATTTTCTCAGCAACAACACTGACGGGTTTGATAAGTTATTGTATTATATAAGTCAAAATCTAAAACATAAATGGGAAACTTCTATATAAATAAAAAAAAAATTAGTTGGTTCACTACGTTCATCTATTAAACTTCTTTGTGTTGAGCCACTTCATGCAAAACAAACAAACCTTTTTTGATATCAAGTTTACTTGATAAAATAAAACCTTCCCTCTGAAGTCACAATTTCACAATTTGCATGCAGAAAATATATATGCATACGTCCTTCGTCCCTCGCAATCATTTAAGCTTCCGTGCCCCTATGATATCCCAATTATTTATTCTACAGTCATAATCGTCGTCAAACGTTTTGCAAACAAACTCCTTATATAACATTATAACACCGCTTATCACAATTGACTTATCACTCTGTGCCTTTCATGGCGAAAAGTCATCAGCCCCATAAAATTGCGCAAACACAAATAACCCACAAAAAAAAAAACAAAATTCTAATGCAAAACAAAGTATTCCACTCCACCGCATGTTACATCTAAAACGAAACATAATAAAAACCAATTTCGCTAACACCATTCTGTATTTTGCTATTTAATATCCTGCGAGTGTATTGCTCGTAAAGTTCAACCATGCATTCGGTCTCATTAAACCCATGACTTGTTATGCGTGTGCATAGATACTTGTGATATCCCACTCTTGGTTGTCTTTCTTTCATTTTTTTTCTTGTGTCTCTGTTGTTGGGTTGACTTCGTTCAGTTCTTTATAATAAAATACAATCAAGATTTATTCAGGTTTATTTTGTTACTGAAATTATCGCACCATTTAAGCGTCATTGCACGCGAGATCCTTAATGAGATCCTTACTAAGAAAAAAAAAAATGTGACGAACATCGAAGACGCAACCTATTGTGTTTGGTTTTGCGCGGGTGCCGACATCAACAATAGAACGAAAGTTACCCAATATGAAATGTCCTTCAATCCTACAAGAATATCTATGTATATGAAGGAACATAGCCTGTATCCTTATCCTGAACTTTATGGATACATATCCCTAAAGGGAGTGCAAAGCGCACAAGGCCAAGCATGACAAAAAAAGAAAGAAGAATGTTAAACTAACGTTTCATTTTACTTACGAGTATTTTTTCTCTTCGACGTCGTCATCGTCGTTGTCGTTGTCGTTGTCGTTGTCGTTTTCGTTGCTGGGAAAAACTTTTTTCATCAGCTGACTTTTATATACTCAAATTGATGATCGACTCGAATTAAAAAGTAGACGGAGATACAAGAACGATGAAAACTATCCTCTCTCAGTTTGAAGTAGTTTTTTCTATAAACAAAAAAAAAAATTATAAATTAAAATTTAATGAGAAAACTTTCCATTATCCGATTTCATGATGATTTTGTTGTGCGTTTGTTTTAAGTTTGTTTAGTGGTTGTGCATGTACCACCAATCTAATCAGGATATGAATTTATTTTGATAAAAAATAGTTTGTAACATTCATTAATATTGGCCATTGACTTCTAAAGATTGGATCCTTAGAATTTTTTTTTCTCTTAGTTTTAGTGTTGTTTTGCAAAGACTAACGCCATAGTGTGATGCTGATTGAAAATGAGGCCCACTTCTATCTTAGTTAATAAGAAATTTATTGACTTTGAAGAAAACTTCAAAGCTGATTCATCTCGAAAAGTTGCAGCGGTATATTGACCGGTGGTATCATCGGAACGTATACTTTTTTATAAATGTGTAGTTTCGTCCATCTTGCGCATTGATGTAAAGGTGATTTTTTAAGCGTTAAGTTTTTCAGGTGGGTATCTTAAGTCCTTGTTCAGTCCCCTGGAATGTAAGGCATACCTATCTTATGTAGTGAGAAAAATTGAGTAGCTCTTGCAGCATTGCTATAGAGGAGGCTTTGAAAGGCAATCGATCAAACATTCTCTTAAATAGCTAAAGGATGCACAAAATGCACGTCATAAGAATCAGATTTTCAACTACAGTAAACAGCACAGGAAAAAAGCAGAAACAACCCCCCAGGGTGGAATAAATACTGCATTGTCGGGGGTCCTGGTTATCGACGATGTTCTTCATAACCGTTGGGGAAGAGGAATGGGATAACCGTCATGTATTTATCATTGCCCATGCGGCGCAATCATTTTAAAAAACAAATATTGTGCACTTCTTCATCATACGAGTTGTAAGTCAGTCAAGTCGTCCCTGTGATAACGCAATTCGTCAGAATCTTTGCCTTTTATGGTATCTAAGAATTCTGGAAAAAGGAGCTATGTATGTCTGTCTAGTTCATTTCCTTTCTCATGCTCATCTATGTTTTATTCGTCGGGACAGTGATTCTAAACCGGCGACTCCGTCGGCAAATATCTCACTGCACCCCTTAACTAGTCTTTTTGTTTCCTCGGTCTGTCTATCAACGGTGATGGCTGTGTTGTTTTATGCGCGTCGTTCTAATAGTGTCTTACTTTCTTCCTTTATTGCCATGACCGCTGCCTAAAAAACACTGAAGTGAGGTAGAAGACATGAATGTTTTCAGTTCTACTAAACAGTCAGTATAGATAGTTCCAGTAAACTATGATATTGTTAACCTCGCAGCTGGTTCTGGATCTGGATGTCAGCCAGTAGTTGAAGTATTAATAGTCAGTAGTCTTAAAATATCAGGAGAAACGATTTCGCCAAAAATAAGTCTATGAAAAAAGTAGTTTTGGTCAGTCGGGATTGGTAAGAGGGAAGGCTGTAAGGATCAACCTAAAGGAGTCCACAAAGTGTAAATTTCAAAAATCTTTTTTGTATGGCCTCAATTTTATTAAGAGGGACATAATAGTTCGGATACCAAATAACAGATGCATGCACTAAAACGGACCTGATAAATGATACATAGAACATTCTAATGACGTACGGGTCAGAAAATTTTCCAATATACCGCCGAATCATTCCCTAAGCTCTGTTAGCCTTCTATTTCCGATAGAAGGCTAAAACAGAATAGAAGAATTGGATGGGAATTTGAGGAACATCCATGTTTGACTATCTCCCACACAGCATTATGTGTCGCTTGGTGCTGAACCTACGCCTCTGTATATTGAATTAAGAATTACGCCTTGTGGCGTACCTCATCGAAAATAATACTAAAATAAAATAAAAATTATACATGTTTCAAAAACTGTCATTTTCTTTGCCAAATGTTTTCACCGGAAATGCAGAGTGTGCACTTGATTATTACTGACTATCTGTCATCACGATAGACCGATTCATCTATTTGACAATTGTCAAGTGTAAAAGCTTCCGGCTAAGAAGTTACTCTCTCGTTCGCTTTACATCTCCCAATAAGACTGGTCATAGAGCTAAGACATTGTAAGTTAATCTTTCTTTATCTTGATCCTGAGACCTAAATATTAAATTTTACCCAATTAGTTAGGCCAAGCTCAATAATATTGGTTGAGGAAAAAGCAACTGGTTGGCGAAACTAATATATAAACCACTGAATAAAAGCCTGGTTTCGAACTTGCCGAACAACACACGTGGTGCAGCATAGTGTCTCGAAGTAAGATACATTTCATGCACATATTATGCATATCTTATATCTTCCTTTTTTCTAAACAGCATAATCTGGATGCACCTGAAATGGTTTCTTTTGTGACTAGAATTTATTTCGAAGCACAACAAAAAAAAATATTGATAAACAACCACAGCATACTAGCATTATGTACTACGAGAGCACATCGTACGACAATTATTTAAGGTTATAGCGCAAAACAAAGGAATCTCGCTTATTTCACCGCACAACCATTCCCATCAAACCTTACTAAAAATAAGACACATCAGACTAGACATCGCCACCCGAAAACTTCATCACAAAACAATAAAAACAAAAAAAAAAACAACATGAATTCAGACATTTAGATAAAACCTTAAAAAAGGAAATCAATAACCAGTGATTCTTACCTAATCTATTAAATTTGAAGTCACCATATCATCAATAATTAAAAAGTTTCTACTTAAAATACCTATAAAAAAAATATATATATATGTGAAAAGCCACAGGATAAGACTCTTGACATTAGAATGAACGAAAATTCAGGAAAAAGCCTGAAACAATGAAGAATGCAGAGACAACGAATTTTGTGCACAAACTTCGGAGCAACGCATCGGTAAAAGGTGAGTAAAAACAAATATACATATTTTTTCTCTGACTTTCAAAGTCTAAGCATTTCTCTTTGGTATTTAAATTTGTAATAAATAATTTGAAATAATTTATATAAAAGTAAAATAAAAAATTACAGGTTTATTGAAGTACCAACCATTTACCCTAACTACATATCCACTTAGTTACATGAAATCACATAAAATTTCGAAATCGCGATGGTTCTCATTTCCTAAATTAAAAATAAAAATATATATATTGCATATGTGTTGCTAAAAATACAGTAATTGTTGAGGTGTAAAGATCGGTGACGCAGATCGAATTAGGGGCTGTTTCGAATTATAACAGGCAACGAAATAGCCACGGTGCAAATGGCACTCGAGCCGTTGGCAAGGGGAGGGTACGCTATGACGTCCCTACGGCAATCCTTTTCAAATTGGTTATATTTTTATTTTCAAAAAGGATATAACATTTTCTATATAGCTACTTCGAAGTATAATTTACCTATCACCCACCTGAGAATATATGCATACAATTTAAAGTGGGTACCGGCACAATACATACTCGTGCGGATACATTATTTGCTGGGCTATTACTGACGTTTTATGTATCAATTCAATTTTAACCCTCACGTGCCACTAATAACACTTTCATCACCATACATTCAGGATTCAATAGAGATTTTCTTCATTTTCCCTTAATAAATATTTTTATTTTACCAATTTTAGTTTGAGAATCCTTTATTTTTTTTTTGCACCTTTACTTGTGTGTATTGTAAAGAAGAGAGAGAGGAAACTTAATAAAATTTGCCTGATGGGATCCTAAAATGATTGATTGAGATGGTAAGAAGCTGACTTCTTTTTATCTAAGGTTGTCTACTTGTGGCATGATGTAAAAGGTGATTTGTATACAGAAAAGTGCTGGTTTGCTGAACCCTTTGATCCATAGATTGTAGGTACCAGAGTCAAGGTGGGTATAAGTCAGAGGGGTAACACTCTGGCATCAGTTTTGACGTAGGTGAGAATTGATACCAAAGAGTTATTTTGTTTACATTTTCTTGAAAGGAAGAAATATTTATCCCAATATTGGGTGTTTTTGGGCTAAAAAGTTCATTCCTGGCGAAGGATTATTTTGATTGCGAAATGTTTTTTGTGTATGTATTGTACTTTTTAGACTCAATGAAGAAAAAGATGTTGAGTAAAAACTTTTCACCAGGATACATAACTAATATAAACAGACCTTTTAGCAATTTAAAATCCGTTAACGAGAAAGTAATGAGCGGAAATTGCTTCTTTTTACTAATAAATTGCTTCTAAAAAATTATATCAAATATATTTGAGACCTGTCTGCACGTGCTGGTGAATGCAGATCAGTTTGTACTTAAAGACGTCCTCTGGACTGCATGCGTTAGGAACAAATAGTTTTCTTTTTACTTAATTCTATTGACGTCGTGAACTAATTGCATCTCATGACAAAGCAAGATAATATTACCTGTACCTATTGGCCTCCCGATCCGTGAAGAGTCCCTCTCTGAGCCCCTTCCATCCTCTTCCATCAGGAGCACGCTGCTTCCAGCTATCCAGACCAACACAAATTCGTACTTCTCGAACCTGGGCGCTGGCTATTCGAAGATCCTGTGATTAAAAATAAAATGAATAAATAAATATTAGGCGTATACGGCCCATACAGGACCTAAAGCCTAGCTTCTCCAACTATTGTGTGTATGATGTTATAATTCTGACACGAATGCCGGTTCCGAACGGCAATTTATTTTTGAGAAGCTTCTCATGACATTTCTTACTCTTGGATGTTTGTCAGACGTTCGCAAGAGATTGGACAGCGAATAAACCCTTTCAGGTGGTACAGGTCGGGATTTGAACCAGCGACCTCTCGCTTAGTGGTCCAACGCACTTAACCACTAAGCCACTGCACCCACTATAGCAATACTATCCATTAATAAATATTTTTATTTTACAAAGTTCGAGAATCCTTTGTAGCTTCCCTGTTTGTGTGTATTTAAAGGAGAGAGGAAACTTAAAATTTACGTTGGCTGGTAGAAGAAGTTATGGTCGAGCCAATGTATTCGAGATTTTTTTAAATTTTTCGACTATATCCACATCTTGGTACAGCTCATAAAGTTCAAGATTTCATTGGGCCCTCATCGCACAAGGACCAAATAACTGTCGAAGAATTTTTCATTCGAAGGGGCCCACTGTTATCCTTTTTTCCTGCTTATCGTCCAGCATTCGGTGGCGTATTCGAAAACTGGCAGGTTAAGAGTTCTGTATGGAATATACTTTTTCCTTCGAGTCAGGAGTTAGGACCCATTTGAATTTGATGTTAACACGGATGTCCACATTTACTACAAGACCAAGGCTTTTGGCATACTCTTAGCTGTTGACATATCCTGAGCCATTAACATTGACTAGGCCAAGTGATATTAGTCGATTGAAGTTAATTTATCGCAAAAAACCCCTTAAAGTTGTTTAAATTCCTCTCTCAGCCAGTTTACTCACTTGCTAATAATTATTGTAAAACTCTGGTAAGACAACAACTTTCAAATAGGCGACTATATCCCCATAGCGGATATAGCCTATTCCTCATGCAGATACAGAAACTATTTCTCCACAGTTTTGATACAGAGTAATATGCCAGAAGTTACTTTACTTGACTTAGAGACAATGAGTATGCATAGAGAAAAAACAAATCCACAGAGTTCGCTCTTCACAATTTCGCTAAAATGATTGAGGAGGCACCTCAACGGGAATCGGCCCTTGCGACTTCGTAAACGTTGAGGGTGCTGTCAACCCTTCGAGAAACCTCCATAAATACTTGTGAAATTACTTATGTAGCTTTCACCTAGGAAAGGACTAATCTTCATAAAAGGTGCAGGGAAATAAGTCCCCGTGGAATAAAACAACTTACGTGAAGTGCACTTAATTCCAATGTAAGGTGGGAACTAAGTCCACTTTTTTATGGAAATTTGGTACTCATTCAAAAATAAAAAGATGGAGCTAACTTTCAACATTAAGAATTTGACAAAAAAACTGTAAAGGACTCGAAATATTATACCCATATGAATGTGAATTAAAGTCACTTGCAGCATTATCAAACATTTGAGTCCAATTCCAGTGAGGAACTTTGGCATTTCGGTTATTTAATTTATAATGTGCAATTAGTTTTAATGATGTTAGTCCACAATGCATCCCTTTGCTTGGAGTCACTGTTAAATTTGGAGTAGGCGCGAGGTTGGGCGCATGCAAACTTTGTTTATATCCAAAGAATGTTTGCATATTCTCTATCTTGCACCTACTCCAAATCTAACAGTGACCCCATGCATTGTGAACTAATATAATTAAAACTAATTACAAAATTAACTACTCCTTAAATATAATGTCAGTGGAGTTGTATGATAATGTACGATAATCTGCTTGTTGCTCATTTTGCAGCTAGCTCAACGTTTAAAATGTGCGTAATTGGGATCGATGATAACCCTTTTCAATAGATTCGAAATTACCTTTCGGACCATTCATTACAAGTTGTTTTAGACGGTTTCAAGTTTGCTACTCACCAAAAAAATGCTGGTGTCCCTCAAAGCTCCGTTTTGTCTCCGACGCTCATTAAATTCTGACCTTGACAGCATTTTTAAGTGGGAAAAACTAACAGAGTAGAATTTAATGCTTCCAAAACTTAATGCTGTCTTCTGTAATTAAAGCGAAAAACCAATACTCTGCCATTATCCATGCAGGGCACTTGCATCGCTAAAACCGAAAGGCTTTCCATTCCCGGTATGTTCGTTAATGACAAACTTGGTTGAAACGACCACATATTCGACGTCGCCAAGAACGCTGCGAAATGTTTAGGGTTCCTTAAGCGATGGAAGAAATATTTCACCCCTTCTGATTTGGCTAGGATAAGGCGTTTATTCGCCAACAATTGGTGTACAACGCTCATATCTGGTCTGGTGCACCAATAACATATATGGAGCTACTGGATAGGATTCAAAAACGTGCGATTTAACTTATTGACTCTCTTAGTCATCGTCGCAATGTCTCCTGCCTGTCATTTTTTTTTCGCTATTTTCATCGAAAGTGCTCGAACGAAATAGACAGTTGCATTCCACCACTTCAATATTTCAACCTCAATACCGATCATGCTAGGAAAGCTCATCAGTTCACCCTTAAGCCTGTATTCAGACGTACTCCAAAATATAAATATTCGTTCCTCTGCCGCACCACACATTAAAACATTAAAAATCAATGTGCATCAGTTTCTCATTCTTTCTCTTAATCCTAAATTTCCTTAATGTCCATAATGTGTTACTAACATTAAAATGGTGCTAACAATCCCTTATATCCCTATAATCCCCTAATTATAAACAGTTTTTGGTCCCTCAGTGGACTTAGTTTCCGAGGACTTATTTCCCTGCACCGATCATGTATTTCAGTGAAGTTCAATATCTCGCTATTATAGTGAAGACCCTACTCATATAAAAGAACCAAAGAATAACAATAAAATTTCGGAAAAGAAATCCATTTTGGATAGAAAACTGTGTTCTTAATTTGGTGTACCTAGCTCAGCTTTTGAATAGAACAAATATGTGACTAATAGTTCAGGAAACGCAGGAAGGCATTATCTTTAATTTTTTAAAGCAATTCGTTGTTCGTGTTTTAAGATCTGCGACAGTAATGAAAAGTTAGCAATGCAAAGGCCAAACATAAATGTTCACATATATTCACGGTTCAAAGGCTCGGCCCGGAATTTTTTTTTTTTTGCCAAGTGTTTGTGACAATGCATACTTAATATAAAAGAGTCCCTTTGTCCGAAAAGAAAGTAAACATATTTTTCCACTTATTTTTGAATATAATTTCTTTAATAACAAAATATAAAAATTAACAGAGATTCATAGAGTGGTGAGTTAAAATTGGAAGAAAGGTTTGCATGTTTAATTGTGCACATCATGTAATTTTATCTAGCTGACAAGAAGCTACATGACTATAACCTAATAAAACATTCGACACTTACAACTTCCTATTTCAAATCAATTTTCCAAAAAACCCTTACTTCCTACATATGACTTTCTGATTTAAATTTTATAGAAAATTTTATGGGGATAGAAAGAAATTTATTAAGAACTGCAGAGCAACCGCAGCTAAATAAACGGATCACTGAATACTGCCAGAAATTAACGTATTCCGTTCGTATATTTTATGACTATCCTAACCTAACCGAAGTATCATGGAATAAAAAGATATTTTTTGTTGACATTAATTCGAACACTACCAGGGATTTCTTTGACTTTTCAGTCAGCCATCGAAAATAAAACCTAATAAAATATTATTGCGTTCCAGTTGAAAATGCACTGCAAATCCACTATAACAGCTAACACTCCTCATATAGTTCGCGTGATCATCGTTCAAGAAATCTGAAATCTGACTCTAAGGTGACTTGCAGTTGACTTGTAACACAGTTAAAAATCTGTCAACCGCTTGACAACTGCTTTGTGGAACTTTTAATATGTGTACAAAGGTGCATTTGCTTCGACAACCTCACCATTGAGACCGGCTTCTGTGAAAACCTCCTGATTTCGATGGAAGGCCGAAGGCCTAATGCGCCCTTTGTCATTTTGTTCTTTGTACATTTGCCGAACTATTTATCACTGTAAACGAATGCTAACAAATTTGTAATCGCTGTATTGATTTTTGGGTTTAACGAAATTGTAAACATTTAAGACCTGGCGGTCCGGAGAAATTTCGGGTAGGTCAGCAGCCGATCAGAGTCTCCGGGCCAAAATACGTCTGTTGGCAACCCTACCTACATTTTTTTTTAAATAAACAGATATTCAGCGCTGTTGTATAATCAAGAAGGTCGTAAGGCTGGTTAGTTAGTTGACAGCTAAGTACATACGTTATCTATATGCTTCTCTAAATCAAAAACTTTGCCCTTCATATGCTCCTACCTGATCGCCAAAAACTACATCAACTTTATGCAATCCTTTGAAAATCAGGTACACTCTGTGTCAGAGGGCTTTGAGGTGCTTTATACATTATGGGGGTGATTATCATCTGTAGCACATCAATCCCTTCATCATCACCAGAAAAAAAAGGGAGATAGAAAATCTCCACCATTGCATGCAAATTTGACATCATTAATCCTCCTGACAAGTTGACGTTTAGTCATTAGTATGGTTTTTTTTTTCATTCGTTGAGGCAATGTCCTTTTCCACAACACCGTGTGGGTGCCTGACAGGGTCTCTCTTCAAGGTAATGTGAATTTAAGGAAATCGTGACTTGTGCTGCCAAAATCTGGTAATACAGGTATACAGAAAAGCTAGCTAGTTTCATCGTCAAAATGAAACAAAACAAAACAAAAAATTGTCTTTCAATCCAAGTGAAAAATAAATTAATCACTCGAACATGAAAGGATTTCCGCTTTGCTTCAATTGAATGGCTTAAATGGATTTTGTTGTCGAACATTATTACATATTTTGAAAGAGCTAATACAGGGTTTAATCGCAAAGCTCCCCACTCTCCTGCCCCTTGTAGCGTTCCATTCCATCATGCAAACTTAATGTTTACACTTTCAAAGAAAGATGAAGTCATAACGAAAAGTTTTCGTACTAAAAAGTTTTCCCCTAGACGTCAGTCTGGAGAATAAATATGCGGCCGTCCTTCGTGTTAAAGTGATTAATGGCCGGTAGAATGGAATACATATTTCCAGTGGCTTAGACGTTTCCAAAGATTTAATAATAAAATTCTCAATGATGTAGTAGACTTATTGGTCATAAAGGAAAAAAAAAGATTGGAGTTTGCTTCTTTTTTTTGGGTTCGTCCTTCGTAATAAGTTTTTCCAAAAAAAAAATAAATAATTTTCGAGTAAGAGATGCATGCTCAAACACAACACACAAAAATGAGAAAAAAAAACCCATTCCAGCTATTCAGAGCGCCTTTTTCTCTGTTTTTTTTTTGCTGATAATTTGTGGCACTTTAATGGCGCAATAAATCAATCGACCACTGTCAGTATAATGTTTGCTTGGTGGAAGTTTTTAAAATTTAAATTGGCGAAGGTTTGCCGTTATTTTGTTCGAGGATGAAAACTATTAAGTGGATTCATACTATGTATGTAGGTAGGTACGAGCAGATGAAGAGTGAATGTGTTGCGTTTTTTGAAGGTTCAAAATTAAAAGTTTTAGCGAAAGAGAGCAAAAGTGTTCTCCCCGAAGCTGCAGCACTTGTGATTAATGTTAAAAACACCGTGACTTCCTTATGATGATTCTGATTTAAGAGAATATTATTTTGGGGTTTTAAATTTTTGGTACTTCCAAGTTCCATAAAAAGACCCAATAAATTTAACTAAGCAGATTTAGTTGGATGCATTGGTCCACTGTGAATTTCTTACATGGATGTCGCTGACGTTCAAAGTATACTTAGACTAATTAGCTTCACCAGTAAGTATGGTAAGAATAGGTACCGGGCTACAGTAGGACACTTATAGTTGTACTAATCTCCGTTTCTTCTTGAAAACGCCACTTAACGAGGGATTTCTTTCCAGCGATGACCATTTACTTTGAGTCGAATATTCCTACTGGCTTCAGGCGCATTGGAGCAGCTACGTAGTTAAATATGAAACCCATTTCGATTGGAAGGTTACGCGCAGTTGTCAGTCCTGTTTCGTCTCAATTCCAAATTTGGTCTAAATATGAAGCTGTTTGCTATTGAATTTGTTCTTAGAGAGAGGTATGTGTGCCTACGAAAAAAAACAAAGAGTCACTCTCACTCACTTAAGCATATCTGAATGCCAGAAACCGTCCTTGTGCTGTTGTCTGGCGCGTATTTGCTGTATATTTTTACTGTGCATAAGTGGCACTCATATGACGAGCTAAAGCGCATATGCAAGAGCCACTGATTATACTGATGCCTAAATGGTCACTTCCTTCATAGGAGCTTAGGTCTAAGTTTCAGTGGCTATTTCGCTGGCAGTCTTCCTCTTCCAAGCCCTTGACATGTTGAACTAAGAATTAAAAGTAGTATGCAATTACAAACCTCCATTAATCAAAAATTTAAGTTATTTAAGTTTGGGACAGTGTCCCATTCTTCCTGCGTTGGATTGTCCCCATCATCCTTTAGGGCACTTTAAAAATATAAAACAAAATATCACTTCAAACATGGCACAGACTCAATAAAATTAGACTTAATTCACTACTTAATAAATGTTAATAGCTATTTAATTTATTTTTGTTTTTGCAATAATGTCACACGTCAATTTCTTTCTTTTACTGAAAATTTACCTAAGAATTTTACAATTTATGCACATATAGGTGGGAAAAGACAGTCATCCAAACTTGTCATCCGGATAACATCCTGACGTCGTTATAATATAGAGTTTGTACTAAAGTGGTCATCCAGTATGATCGCCTATCATCCGGCAAATCACTGCACGTGTCAACTGAATGAAAATGTCCCACGGATGACATCGTCCGACATCGGATGACACGTTTGCATCGTTTAAAGTTCATGTGAAAACACGATGACACTGAGTGATCGGGTGTCATCTAGGAGAAATTCTCTCATTTGAGCATGTCATCTGAGTGACACATTTGGACCTACTTATCGGACCTTAATACCTTTTTTACTCTCCACTGTGTTGTTCCAGCTCTAAAAAATACCTGCTCCGACCGGTATACACTTAAGAACAAATTTGTGATCAGAATAAACGAACAAAAAAATATGACGATGAAAAAATTGCTTGTTTCCCATTCCTTCCCTACAGCTTTTAAAATCATCTCCTTTTAAAATCTTAAGTACACAAAACTCGACAGAGGATATCTTCACCCACTGTTCAATAGGGCAATATAAAGTAAGAAAAAACCAGCTGCCCAAACCCGGATTTGCTCGAAGTGCTACTTTTGTTCCAAAAGAAGCAATTACCCAAACTCTGTTGATTGTAAAGGCATAAATCAAGGAGAATATAAACTTGCATCCCTCGCATGGCTATGCTTTGACCAAGGATTTTTTTGGATAGAAAATTTTGTCCGGTGCCTTAGTGTTCTAAGTGAGACGAACTTATTTCTGACTGCCACTTCAACCTAACTTAACCTAGTGGTTAAGTGAGTTGGACGACTAAGCGAGGGCTCGCTGGTTCGAATTCCGACCCAATCAGTGGTCTGACCAACATCTGGTTTTATTCAGTAACTATAACACAATGTTCATAGAGTCAACTTTAAAATTCGTACACTTAACAGAAAATAAACACAAAAAACCCAACGCCACCTGTCTAGGTAAGGTTAGTTCCATTTATTGATGTACCAAGAGAAACCTCACACGCCTTATATTAGGATCAAAGTACTATGAACAATTTAGGGGTTAACAAACCAACCCAATGCATTTATAAATCCCAGCAGTACATTCACAGACTTGTCCGAAATATCTTCTGAATCTTAAAAAAAATGTCTTTCAAATATTTTCGTTCTGAAAGGGCTGAGCGTCGGACAGGGACACAGATAGTGTAGAGCGCCTCTGCAAAAGCCGTCTGTACTGAATCTCGTATGAGAACAGGGTTGGATTTAACTGCCTGGTTTAGGTGAAGAGATAATCACACCCTTCCCAGTTCATCAGCTCTTTTTTACCCGGCACACCCCAGTGTCCCGGAATGCAACAGAGCTTTACGCTATGCTGCGCGCCAATAGCCTTAAGTTATTTAAGCGACAGCGAACTACATGCTTAGATTTTATATCTAAAGCATGCACATTTTTTTTTTTTGGTGATTGATGTTGCAACCTATTTAGCAGCTTCTGTCGCTGACAGAAACTTATCTTGGAGAAGTCTGGTTGAACAAGATTATCCGAGGACTTCTTAATAAAATATTGTATCATGGGTCGTATGCCATTCTACTTCCAGGCACATAAATCCTTCAATGTAGTAATTATCCCGAATTTTACAGAAGGGATTAGCAGCTTAGATGTTCAGTAATTACGACATCAGAATCTAGAGTCTTGTGTCTATAGCCTAGTTCGAGAAAATGCACGAGAAATATATTACACCACTCGCAGCTGATATCTGCACTCCTATTTTAGAAATATCGGGTCCCTCTTCTTCTCCTTATTAGTCTTCCTCATTAGTCTCTGGGAAAAGAAGATCTCGGCTTCCGTATCCTATAATTCTTCGTAATTAAAATGTAGATGCTCTGAGAGATATTGATGAGCGAGCTTCCGCTCATCGTGACAGCATTTACTATTACTGTTATTGAATTAATTCCAAGACTCAAAATGATTTTTATTTCTCTTTAAAACCTAATACTTCATACGTTGATATCCTGCACCATTAGGTTTCGAACAAAACTAGTTTCAAATGAGGATTCAATTAGTAAAACCGAAGGATTAGCTGCCTTACTGAGTTACTATCCAATTTAAAGATTTCGCTCCTCGTGATCGTCCAACTGATCTTCATATAAATGATCTTAATGCGATGCGTGGAGGTGTCTTGATTGCTGGTCGTACTTATCTTCAGTCACGTAAAGTTGAATTTCCATTAATATTGAACTCATTTGTGTTTAAATTATGTTAAAACATAAGGAAAGGCTACAGTCCGCGTGGGGCGAACAGTATGATACCCTATCCATACTCCTATATGCCGCAAAGAAAAAAGCGTTAAGAAGATGATGAGTACAATTTTAATTCATTCTATAAATTTAATAAAAAAAAAACATATTTTTTGAAAAAAAAAACGCCCCGAAAAAGTGGGCGTGGCCAACAACTTGGTATATGCGATATATTGGAAAGAATATTCGCTAAATATCTGTTAAACATTTTTTTTCGGTTTCTAAAAAAAATTTCGAGTAAAACAGCATTTTAGTGAAAATCGCCCACAAAATGTAGGCGTGGTAAAAGATTTTATATGACAAACTTGTGAAGGTGGGCAGTACCTACATATCTTGTAAAGATTACAACACTCTATATCTCTAATTTTAGCTTTAAAATTGTTAATTATAAATTGTGGGCGTGACAGTGGGCGTATCAAAAAAAATTTTACACTCTACCATTTCAGGACCCTTGGGAGTATATGTTCCAAATTTCAGCTTTTTGGCTTTAATTTAAAGGCCTATAAATTGGTGACGGACGGACGGACATTGCTTAATAGTCTTAGGATTTGGTCCTGATCATAAATATAAATACTTTTATGGGTCTACGACGAATATTAAGGGGTGTTACAAACTATGAGTCAAAATGAATATACCCTTAGGATAGGGTATAAAAAATAAACGACATTTTCGCTCCTCTTACTTTGAGTTGTCCTTGGTACCTTCTCGACCATATTTTTGACATATCTTGTTATGGAAGCACTGTTTTACTACTTGGTGACTTTAATCCACCTCATATCGGATGGGAATCTTCTGAGGGAATCTTCTTCGCACAACATGAGCTACTGCTGCTTGAAAACATTTTATCTTTTGACTTACAGCAAACTAGCTGCGTAAAAAACTTTAAAAAACATAAGGAAAGGCTACAGTCCGCTTGGAGCGAACAGTATGATACCCTATCCCTATCCCTATATGCCCCAAAAAAAACCTTAAGAAGATGATGGATAGCATTTTATTTCATTCTATAAAATTTAGAAAAAAAAAAACATTTTTTGAAAAAACGCCCCCAAAAAGTGGGCGTGGCCAAAAACTTTGTATGGGCGATATATTGGAAAAAATATTGGCTAAATATCTTGTTAAACACTTTTTTTCGGTTTCTATGAAAATTATCGAAGAAAACAGCATTTTAGTGAAAAACGCCCACAAAAAGTAGGCGTGGCAAAAAACTTTATATGACAAACTTATAAAGGAGGGCAGTGCCTACATATCTTGTGAAGGTTATAACCCTCTATCTGTCCATCTGTAGCTTTAAATCGGTTTTTTCTAAATTGTGGGCGTGGCAGTGGGCGTATTCCAAAAAATTTTACACTTAACCATTTCGGAGCCCTAGGGAGTATGTGGTCCAAATTTCAGCTTTCTAGCTTGAATTTAAAGGCCTAAAAATTGCGTACGGACGGACGGACGGACGGACGGACGGACGGACGGACGGACGGACGGACGGACATTGCTAGATAGTCTTAGGATTTGGTCCTGATCATAAATATATATACTTTTATGGGTCTACGACGAATATTAAGGGGTGTTACAAACTATGTGTCAAAATTAATATACCCTTAGGATAGGGTATAAAAACTTAGAATCTCACTCCAGTATTACTAATATAGACAAATATCATACTACCCAGGATATATTTATTGACTTAGAGTGGCATTCGACGAAAATATGAATTCATGTCATCGTTCGCACTCTTTTGACTTTCAACAATTCTGGTTATTGGTTGAGTGCCAGACTAAACGAAGATTCAAAGATGGTCAAATTGAACAATCTAAACATATTCGACGCACTCCGCAGTTCAGAGAATTTAAAAAAAAGAACATCAGAATCCGCTAACGCTTTATAAAATCGTAGTATTAAAAATATTAATACAACTCGTAAAATGGGCGACCTATTATCATTTATTACTCGTTCTTTCATTCAAATGCTTTCTGGATGGCTGTGGAAAAAATGGTTTCACTTTTTTCTTCCTTTTTTACTCTATTGGCTTGGGAAAATATCGGTTCTTCAATATGTCCTTCTAGGATTTCAGTATAATTGTGTGCACAGACTCTTAGCTTTGGTTCACCGGTACACAGTGCCTAATTTCGGGCCCGTGCCGGTCATTCCAGTACACGTGGTCACCTTAGGTATCCAGCTAATTTTTCTTATAGGAATTGTACAACTTCTGACTCTGTAGCTGTAAGTTATTTATTTGTATGTGTTAATATTACTAAAATAGTCATTGTAGTAGCGACTACTCGACTGGTGCCGATAGAGTTGAAACGATTATTCGTATGAAATATAGTCAAAACCTTTATCCTTCTTATTCTATTTATATCCCAATTAATAAATGGAAGAGGAGATATAACTAAGTACAGACCAATATCCAAGCTCTCGTGTATTCCAAAGCTTTTATATTTGAGCAAATCTTCTACGAAAAAAAAAACATTTCTAAGACCGTTCCAATATCACAAATTTGTTATGTTACCTGAGCGCTTGCATATACACTGACTTCGCTAAGTGTTTTGACCAGTTATTCCATGAAATAATCGAATTTAAGCTCAGCGCATGGAGTAACTGGCCTTCTCTACCTTGTGTCTCAACCTGAGTTTAGAAAGCGTCATGTCAGATTTGTCTAGCTTGTCACTAAAAACTCGTCAAGTTAGTTGTTGTAGGATATTTTCTCAGTTGCGATGATAGAGTTGCCTGATTTTACAGTTGGTAAACAATTTAAGCATCTGTTTGATAAATTAAGATCCAAATTAATGAAAAGATTACACGATAGTTTTCGATCGCAGCAGCAGCACTTGAAATTTTTCAGTTTGAATATCGGCAACACAAAATGTCTGAACCAACTTTAAGAGTATACTATTTAAGTACACATTCACTGTTTGCAGCTATGTCCCTTAGATATATTTTTATAATAATTTCTCCCCCCGCTTCATATCCAATGCATAAAGAATAGCCAATATATTGATAGACTAACTTCTTATCCCTCCAATAAGACCAATCGAATTGACCATCTCTTTTCCAATTGTATTCAAGGAATTTTCATCCTCAGCTGAATACCAATTTACCACCACCCACACTCATCATAGCTGAACACAAATCAAATTCACACCCTCGGGCTTAATTCTGCCCACGCTTGTTCAGTTCCACAAGAAAGACAAAACTACTTCGGTTTACAATAAAATGACTAATAGGGGTCTATTTAGGGAGTTTGGGAGATGCCTTTTTAGTTCCAGTCCAGCAATTACAACCAAAACTACGACAAAAAAAAAACCAAACAACATAGAAACCCGAACATTATTTATGACATAACAATATAAATAAGCCCCCCATGCAATAAAGAAGCGGCTCCAAAAAATATAAAAATAAAAAATAACTAGGTTACCAGGAAGTTGGTACATACCTATTCCTATATATTCGTACCCTGTCCTCTGGTAGTCAAACCCAACCCAGCCAGAAGAGATAAAGATTGGGGGAAAAAAAAGAAAAGTTGTCAACTTTCACATTCTGTAGTTTATTCCCCAGAGCATAATTCTGTCAACGCGCCGACATGGTACAAATTGGCGAACATTTACCTATGCCTTGTAAATATATGCGTGTGAGTGCCACGCAATTGTTGTGAGGCTTTTAGTTAGCTTAAGCCCGAACGAGGGCCAATGGTTCAATAATAACTCCAATAAAGTGTGACAAATAAACGAAATATTTATATCAAGTGACAAACGTTGACGTACATTCATCCTGCTGCCGTGCGTCGGATAATCATGGGATGACAAAGGATATGACATATTCCTGGGGTGCGGGCGGCAGCATGCGGTAAACACCTCACCATATACAAAAAATGGTCACGTAGAGGATGGACAAAAGTTTCTGCTCTTGTTTCTGTAGCTGGGGATAATTTTCATATTTTTATCTGAATAAATAAGAGCTTTACTTTTTTGTTTGGGCCTGTTACCACCTACTCTATCTCCTGACCTTAGAGCATGCAGGCAGTCCTTTTTTATTTAGTCTCTCCTAAGGGAAAAATCCCTTTTCGTTCGAACATTTTTCGGTACTTTGGGGAACGTTGTTGGCGTGCAATGATCATTGCAGAATAGTTCCCATGGGAGCACTCGGTCGTGTGTATCTCTTGTCTGGCTTGTGCATTGGATTGGGTGTGATTTTTCTCAATGAAAACAGCACAGCTTAAGTCCGTGAAAATTGAATAAGTTTGATGTGTGATTTATTTTGATGAGTGCTGCTGTCGGATTGCGATAAGACAACTTAATGGATGGCGAATATGTGCTGAAGGACATCAGGGAATGATGTGATGATGGCCAATATAATAAAGTAGAGCTATATAAAAAAAATTGCCATACTTTAAGGGTATGTTTCGTGACATTGTTGTAATTGCGGCATCCTTTCGAAAGGTCTGTCAATTAATTTCATAGAGATATGACGCAGTAGGTGTAATTACTGAAATTTACCGAGTTGAATTTAACTTTGTTTAATTTTGAGAATTGCCTCAAACTAAAACTAAGTTCTTTTGTAAGAAGAATCTATATATGGCTTCGATAACTTAGAAAGATTTTTAGCTTAAAAATGGACATACAAAAACTGACAGTATTTGCTTACTTTGCATTCACTTATTCCTTCCCCATGAATACAGTAAACTGGTAACTGCCAGCGTTCCCAAAGGTATAGTATATATTTTTCAATATAATTTCACATGTTTGACGACGAAGCATAAAATAATTACACATTAGAAAATCGATTTAGAGAATTTAGCGGGATAAAATTGGTGTAAGACTAGCACCTAGCACTAGCACTATGACTGTGGCACTGCTCACGTTTAATATGATCTATAACGAACATCTACTAATACAGGAGGTGTCACCAATACAAGATTGAACTAATATTTAAATTCGCGTGAGTAGCTAAAGGGATAGCTTCCGTAACCACCTAATTCCTGACGCCCACCCCAACGGAGATGTCCGTTAATGGGAGGTGTCCGTTAAGGGAGGTTTCACTGTACTATTAAATTAAACAAATCTGCGTCTGTACTTTTTATACCCTATCCTAAGGGTAAATTAATTTTGACATATAGTTTGTAACACCCCTTAATATTCGCCGTAGACCCATAAAAGTATATATATTTATGATCAGGACCAAATCCTAAGACTATTTAGGAATGTCCGTCCGTCTGTCCGTCCGTACGCAATTTTAAGGCCTTTAAAATTAAGCTAGGAAGCTGAAATTTGGACCACATACTCCCTAGGGCTCCGAAATGGTTAAGTGTAAATTTTTTTTGAATACGCCTACTGCCCCGCCCACAATTTAGAAAAAACCGTTTTAAAGCTAAGGTTAGAGAGATAGAGTGTTACAACCTTCACAAGATATGTAGGCACTGCCCTCCTTTATAAGTTTTTCATATAAAGTTTTTTGCCACGCCTACTTTTTGTGGACGTTTTTCACTAAAATGCTGTTTTCTTCGAAAATTTTCATAAAAAGCGAAAAAAAATTTAACAAAATATTTAGCCAATATGTTTTCCAACATATCGTCCATACAAAGTTTTTGGCCACGCCCACTTTTTGGGGGTGTTTTTGCAAAAAAAAAATTTTTACATAATCTGGTAAGCCTGAGTGGGTGTACAAATCAATTTCAAAACAGAGTTGTCTATGGTGAATAAAATCATTTAAAATATACCAACGAACTCCTTCTGTTTCTTCTCTACGTACGATTTCCATTTTAGTTTGCATCTAATGTCATTCATTTATGCACAGAGTCATTGAAAATTGATAGGTTATTTACATTTCGGTAAGTAAAATTAACTTGCGTGGATTTTGTTTCATTGACGACAATACGCCAAGACTTTGTCCACTCAAAAAACGCAATCGATAGCCCGTTGCAGCTTGTTCGTTGACGATTCAACCTTGCGGAATATTAAAATTAAATTGGACCCAAAATGCTTTTTTAGAACTCTTGCCACGATTTCTTTTCTTTAAATTTGGATATTCGTTTCTGTGCTTAACATGCTAGAACCTAGTAACTCATTTATTTGACTTGGAAAGGCTAATATTAGCTTATGTTTCAATCCCTTATCCCATACTTCTTCGAAAGCCTTCAAGATGTCAAGGAAAGGCATTAATTATGACCTCAGCTACTTTCTGTAACACAGTTCAGCCAGTGATTCGAAAGTCGTTGTCCTTTTTCCGTTTCTTAGGGTCGTCAACAGTAGATCCATTTCTATCCGAGGCTCCTGATTGCTTCGTAACCATAGTTTTTTTTTCAATGGTTGGGTAGTTTACCCCACGCACAACCCCCAACCTGGAGGGCCAGACCCGTTGCTGGACCCCTTGGACAAACGAGGCCGGATATCTCAGAGTCAGTAACACATTTCGGGGATTTTAGAGCTGCCGTTGGCTCATCCGGGATCATCTTTGTTTAAGCACCCTGACTAGTCCTGAAAAATCAGAAGTAGCTCAAGTGAGGTATCTGCCAAATTGACTTTTGACGCCACCGTTGATTCAATCTATTGAGTTCATCCACTCTCGTCCTCTTCCTGAGGTGCTCATGTAAGACTTCTGAGGCTCAGTCAGTCAATCCGACAGGGCATTATAGTGCTGCTACTTTCTTCGTATTCAACACTCGCGCTTATAAGTTCAGCAAGTCGGGTCCGGATGGACAGGACCAGTACCTGGGGGCTACCACTTGGAGGTAAAATGAGCACAATTGATGTGTATGAGAAAGTTACAGCACTGGTCATTGCA
Organism: Ferdinandea cuprea; assembly: GCA_963576555.1. Taxonomy (NCBI): domain Eukaryota; kingdom Metazoa; phylum Arthropoda; class Insecta; order Diptera; family Syrphidae; genus Ferdinandea; species Ferdinandea cuprea. The sequence continues at coordinate 128,903,711 of OY754958.1, read as the reverse complement.
AACTTAATGCCAATCAATGTTTGACCAATTCATACACACCCAACCACCCGAAAAAATTTTTACATATTAACACAAAAACAGAGTAAACGTTTCTTCTAAGTGCTCGGCAAATGTGTGTGTTTTTCTTTGCGTCCTATCGCCAACTAGCCATTATATTTACTGAAAGGAGGCCCTTCAGTTTCTGTCTTCGAAAGCCTTTCATAGCTTCCAAGAGCGAGTAGTTGGAACTTATATCGCAAAAAGTCCTTCGGGATATGAAGAAAGTTGCTAATTTAATTTAATGCATTTTAAGTACATTTTAGTTGGCTCTACGACAGGCATGTCTAAATAATTTAGGCGTAAACGGTCCATACAGGACCCAAAGCATATTCCGAACGGCAATTCATTTTTGAGAAGCTTCTCATGACAGTTCTTCCTCTTGGAGGTTTGTCAGACGTTCGCAAGAGGTGGGGCAGCGAATAAAAACGTTCAGTTGGTTCAGGTCGGGATTTAAACCAGCGACCTCTCGCGTAGTGGTCCAAAGCTCTTAACCACTAACAAGGGGAGTATCAGACATGGGAATCACGGATTCCGATAATTTTTACATATGTTGTAGGCCAGCTTCCCCTGACTAACAGGGTAAAAGGATAAGACGCACTTCTCCCCCCTTTTCGAGAAAAATCGCTTTAAAGTTTTGGTAGTAAGTTAATATAAATAATTTTTACAACTTGTAACAAAAGCAGCGTAGGTCAGTGGAAGTGTGCCCAATCAGCTAATCGCATGGTTGCATGTTCAATGCATGCCCGACCCACTTTTTTTTTTTTTTTAATTTTATTTTTTATTTTTTTTTTAATTTTTTTTTTTATTTTTTTTAGAGTTTTTAAAATTCTGCCAATAACTTCTTAATGCCAGAAATAATTAAGGCAAACAGTAACACGCAGGCAACTTCTATTATTTTTTCACTTTATTCACTTTCCGTATCAAATTCCGCAAATTTCACATACACATTCATCCGAATGATATTTATCATAGAAGCATGAAAACATAAAGTTTTGTCACACACTGCACATTTAATAAAACTGGTGTTACTACAATTGCAAAGATTTTTTAAAATAGTTGTCGAGAAACACAACTCGATAACATTCATAAAAATTTCTCTCTCATTAATTAATTTGGAGGCAAACAAAGCATATTGGATCATTGCTGTAAATTTATATGAACTCAATGTGAATGTGTATGTAAATGGAATTTGATACGGAAAGTGAATAAAGTGAAAAAAATAAAAGAAGTTGCCTGCGTGTTACTGTTTGCCTTAATTATTTCTGGCATTAAGAAGTTATTGGCAGAATTTTAAAAACTCTAAAAAAAATAAAAAAAAATTAAAAAAAAAAATAAAAAATAAAATTAAAAAAAAAAAAAAAGTGGGTCGGGCATGCATTGAACATGCAACCATGCGATTAGCTGATTGGGCACACTTCCACTGACCTACGCTGCTTGTGTTACAAGTTGTAAAAATTATTTATATTAACTTACTACCAAAACTTTAAAGCGATTTTTCTCGAAAAGGGGGGAGAAGTGCGTCTTATCCTTTTACCCTGTTAGTCAGGGGAAGCTGGCCTACAACATATGTAAAAATTATCGGAATCCATGATTCCCATGTCTGATACTCCCCTTGTAAGCCACTGCACCCAGTTATATTCTAACCCCTACTTAAGCCCTGTTTGTGTTTAAGGTATATCTTATAACTGCAGCCATCTGACAATTAACAATGACAATTTTAAATGATCCGCCCTCAATGCTGATCATTGCCGATTTTGCAAAGAAAACAATTTAAAACTAGTTAAAAACCCCCTTGAGCAACAAATGTTTAAAAAAAAAATTCCGAAAAAATATTTAATATTTAAAACTTTCTAAGAAGTTCCAAAGTTTCCAGCAACGTGCCCCCATCGAAAAATGTTGGTGAATACATTAAACCATTTGGTCCTTTGCATCGGAAGTTCGATTTAGTCAGAAAATAACTAGACCTACTTGGAAAATGCTTCAGTAAGCTTTAGGCACATTCTCTTTTAAAACGCAACTTACTAGGAGCTTAGTAAGAAATTTCATTGTCAGGATGACAAAAAAAAGGAATCGGTACTTAGGACTTGAACTCAAACGAAACCTCATGGTAAACTACCCACGAAGACATGCCATGGTTTTCTAAGGCGTTTCACATTTCAGTAGGCAGACACACATAAATAAAGTGTGAAATTCTGTTTGCAATTCGAATTTTTCGGTAAACTATCTCTGGTTTATGTAGGTACCGGGTAAAAAAAAAAATAAAAAAAAAATATATGAGCATTCAATTTCTCTAAAACGTGACGTACGCTGAATGCTGAATGGTAGTATCTTCTGCATGTGCAATTCACAGTTGCCTGGTGTTTAACAAAAGCGACGAAGATTCTTTTTGCCTTTGTCCGAGACCATCTGTTGATGTCTCTATGGACAAATGTGCTCTGCATGAAGAGTGGCGTAAGAACGGGTTTCCCCTTTTTCCATAAAAGTTTGTAAAGCTTCATGTGCACATTTTCCGCATCAGCACTTTCAATCACTCCTTGGGTTTTTCTCCTTTTTTTATGCGAATCTGTGTGAACGTGAACGTGAACGTGAACGTAGTTCTTTGAGGTTTATCACTTTTCGTCTTTCTTTTCGAAAGGAAAAGAATTTTCACATGATTGCTTGCTACTGAACGGATTCAAAGATGAGTGAAATTTCAATGAAGATGCATATCAATATCATTTTGAAAATCATGCAATTGGTATGGTAGGTTAGGTTAGGTGTGAATTATGTGGAAATGTGTGAGAATGCAGGACCTTCTTTTGCTGCTCTCTAATTTTCATCATTTGTCCAACTCTTACACAATTACTGCCTTAATTAAAAATCACTGCTGTCCTTCATCATTCATCATCCAGGATTAAACGGGATTTTGTGAAAAAAAAATTGCGCTTTCAATGCGGCGGATGCAATCGAAAAATCCAATTTCAATTTCGAAAAAAAAAGACATGGAATGTTGCCTTATTTTTTTTTGTGTTTACTCCAGAATCTTCCGCAAATCATTTTGAAATCCATGAAGGCATTTTTATTGATTTTAATTAATTTGTTGCCCATGGGGTTGGATCTACGTCCTCCCACACTTCTGTTTTGCCAGATTGTACTGCATTCTTGAAGTTTAATTTTATTTTATTATCCCCCGCTCCGAGTGTTGGTTATTTTAAATCAGAGAATAATTTGCGGATTCTCATGAAATCGATTAAATTTCTAAAGTGAGCACACATGTTCATTTTTTTTCGTTTGGTTAACCATCGATTGAAACACTTCTGTATATCCAATGTGGAAGGATGCTTGGACTTCATAAATATTTCCCTGAACTGAATTCTCATTTCAAATACTTAAATGAGTGAGGACTGTAGGTACCGACTGTGTGCGTATTTTTCAAATTAAAAAAACATCCATACTCGGCTAGTGGAAATTCCAGCAATTGGAAATTTCAGAAAAATACTTAGGCAGCTAGATGTTTTCGAAAATGGACGATGGCAGGCAATACATTGTGCCTGTTGGAGAAACCTTGTTCAAAATAGCGTTAGATATGCCAAGCGAATCTCGACCACAATCAAACTCGTATATTCCAGTAGAAAGTTAAAAGGATGCCACCACGACTCATTGTAATTGAAATACCGAAAATACAACGAATCCTTGTATACCTTTGATGGATTTCTCATTCTGTTGTTGGTTACTAGCGGCGAAATTAGGGAAACATGTTTTGCTAGAATGGATTTGGTCGGCTTATAAATCCACGATACACAGTTTGTTAAGTATTTGAGGCTCTGGCTATCGAGTACATATCATAGTTATCGGAATCTGATTGTATCTAAATATGTTATGATCCGGTGGAGTGGTTTTAGGTGCCTGTGAGTTGTATGTACCTGAATGCGATGAAAATGTAGCTATTTACTCTCCGAACATGGATAAAAATAAATTAAGCGCTGAGTTAGGGTCACGAATAGTACTGCCACTCTTCGGATGATTAAGCGCAATATATTTATAAAAAAAAGGGCAGTAGGTCTTACAAAACATAGAGTTAAAAAAAAATTATATATGCTTTTTAATACTAAGATATTAATGATATTAAATGTAGTGGCTCGGAATTTGTAGAACTTTTCTTAATAATAATTATTACGATCAAAATGAAAACAATGACTTACAATATTTTGCTTGGCCCAGGCCCTGTTACGCGCTTGCAACTGGCTGGAGCTTGGTTATGTTAAACAGAGGTGTGGTTAAATCGAATTCATCGCAGAACACTAGGTACTAAAACGCCCATCGCGATCATTCATAAGATCGAAAAACCTAACTATTTTCCTATATAAAGCAACCAATTTCTTTGAAAAAACATTGAAGGCCCTTGTAGTCATTCTATTTCCTCTAAGGTTTTCATAAAAAAATTCTTTGACTATGCGCTATTGCCTCACATTGATTTTGTACAAACATATGTGGATTATATCCTCAGCTGCCTACAGATCTTCACAGTATCTGATAAGCCGCAGGGTACGAAGGAAGAACGGAAGACGGAGGAAGCTTATCTCTGCTAAATTTTATTAACTCCATATATCTTTTATTGGCGAAAAGTGGCCTAGGTGCCCCATGTTCCTCAACACTTGGCCAACTTAGATTGGGAGACTAGACACTTTTTTCTTCAATAGTGCCCCTTAGCATGCAGAAGGGAGGTTTGATGTCTGCAATCTCCTATTATGGCAAGCTCATCTTCTGTACTTTCCGCTGTTTCGAACCTGTCTGTAAAAATCTCAATTTCGTTCGAACTGATTATTGCATTTCTCTGCCAATCCTTTCTTGGCTTTTCAGAGCTACTAATATATTTGTCTACTTTAAAAAATTAAGAACAATCAGTTTATTTAAAAGAAAACGATTAGATCAAAACAGTTTCACGGTATCTAGTGTCAGTTTGATGTTTTTCAGCTGATAGCTACTAGCGAATGTAATTTGAAATTTTCGGTGGGTGCATTCAGAATTAACTATAGATATTCGTTTGAAATCCTGGGTGGATATGTTTAAATCAAACTTTGGATAAAGGTACATAATAAAGAAATTTTTTTGATCGACCCGTTTAAAAAAAGTACATATCAACATGAACACATTATACCTTAAATGCCCCCACAGTATGAACACCAAGTATGAGTACGATATTATTCCCCCACGCACACAAATAATATTTTATATTATACGCAGCTTTTTAATTTGGTCTGGGTAGAAGATACCCTGCCTCATTCTCGCAGGGTTAAGTGAAATGGAAAATTGTAACAGGTCGATGCTTATAAAAACCCAAATAATTGAAAATTGTATAGTTGTGGGATTTGCTATTACCCTAACGCAAGTTTTATATAGTTTAAGTGAAAATCTAGAATTTTATTTACCCAACAAAAAGTTAAACTTAACTTAAACTATTTTAATCTTTTGTTATTAATTTGTTAATAAAATTGCATTATTGTTTTATATAAATAAACTTAATCGATTTATTTAATATTTTATAAGACGTGTGATAATTTGGTGGTTACAGCAGTCCCCGTACAGCATAAACATGGTAGAGAAATACCAAAAGTTGCGTTTCCTCAACCCTAGGATCTTTCGCTTTGTTTCAACATATAATTGTTATACCTGAGACGTTTTGTTCGACCCACCACTTGAATTTAAGAATTTAGCGTTCGAACAGGATACTGCTTTGCTAGATCACGTCACTAAATCTTATCTTTGTAGAAATTTTTCTATAGGAGATAAAAACTAGCACGAGCAGGTATTGGCCTTAAGGATATTTTAAATTTGACACATAGTTTGTAACAGCCCTTAATATCCGTCTCACTAGGTATCTTACCCTTATGATGCAAACGTATTATGACACCAAAATACGCTTGCATCAGCATTCAATTGCTTAGTTTTGGTTTTTTTAATAACTATATAATTATTTTTTTTGCGGTTCAAATTTTGCTGAATAATATGGAATGCAAAAAGCACCCTGAACACGTATACACTTTTGTAAACATGAACTCGTTGCATTAACTTAAAATGCAACAAATGTTAAAACTCAATTTTTAACGAAGTACGAAGACAAGATAATGAAGTGAATTTTGAATGCTCATTATATGTTCGATGTGACAGATAAAATAAGAAAGTCTTTTACAAATTTAAAAAAGTGCGAATAGTACTGAGAAGTGGTACTTGCGGTTTCGGGAAAGTCGATTGCATAGTACTGAATTCGGTACAATACTACTTTCTTACTTACGTTCTTTATTTAACGGGCCTTTGAATAGTCCCTGTCTGAGACACGGTAGCCTTCCGCTACTTCCAGTTATCCAAACCAAGCGCTCTGGCATCAGCGATGGCTTGGTCTTAAAACGGAAGTTTGGTCTTCCTTGTCGTCTCGAACCTGGGGGTTTGTAATCGAAAATCCTCTTAGCTGGAGCATTATTGTCCACTCGCTCGATATAGCTGAGCTAAAGAAATCGACGAGTTTTGGCTTTTAGTGCATTATAGAGGACAGCTATTAGAGTTTTCGGTTGTATATTCCTTTTCATTCACCCAAATACGAAATACCACAGGACCAAATATCCGTCTAAGAATTTCCTTCAAAGGAGCCCAGTATAAAATTTCCTTACCTGCTTCTATCACTAGGCACCGTATAACAGAGCTGGCAGGATAAAGGTTCTTTGGAGCATAAACTTTGTCCTTCGAATTATGAGTTTTAAAACGATTTGAACCGAGCTGTTTCCGAGGGCAATTATTCGCCCAATATCTACTAAGATGTCATTCGTAGAGGTGATATTTACACCGAAGTTGCTGCTATCAATAGCATTTATAGCATTTATAGCATTTATTTAATTAAGTATAATACCCTCATGAAAAGGTAAACCCGTACATTTACAAAAAGTGAGTTCAGAGCTTTATACAGGGTGGGCCAAGTAAATTGCTTGTTTATTAAATTGCAATAAAATTAACAAAATTACATTTTTTCCATGTATGCATATTATGGCTTCATTAGTAAGAGGAAACATTCTTATTAGTTATGGAATAGAACATCGTTCTAGTGGCTGCCTCGGCTGGCTTTGCAGTAGCGAACTCTGTTTTCCAAGACCTTGTTGATGGTTTCGGCCTGTAGCTCAAGGATTGCTTGGCATAACTTCGGTCCTTCACAGTTCCAGACGCGGTTCCCACAAAAAAAAAACAAAAGGGGCCAAATCGCAGCTCCCAGGCGGCCAACATCGTCAAGATAGCTGATAACACAATTTTGGAATTTGGTGCGCAAAAGATCGCTTATGGCATGGGCTGTGTGGCATGCCGCGCCATCCTGCATAAAACAGATGTTGTCCAAATCCATGTCTTCAATTTTATTAAAACAAAAAGTTGGCTTACATGGCTCTGTAACGCCCATCGCTGACTGAAACGTTGTTCCCAACCCCATTTTCGAAGAAAAGTGGTCCAATGATGCCACCACTCCACAAGCCACACACTCTCGGCTACAGCAGCCAAATTCTCGTCTGTACGACGATGGGGACCATGAGTGTTGTCCACGAACACACCACTCTCACCAACTTTTTGTACAAACCTGCGCACACCAGGCGCGGTGGATGCTTCATTTCGGCAAAAATTGAAAATAAGTTTTCAATATTTCCCAACATTGCGACAGCGGAGGTATAACTGACTTTCTGTTAAAATTTCGAGCGAAAAACAGCTGTCAGTGTCAAAATAACCTATGATTTAAAATGAAACCACTAGATGGCCTAGTCTTTATAGGTTTGGTAAAAGTTGGTGCAATTACACTGTTTATTCAGAAAATATCTTGACAACGAAAACACATAGAGAAAATGTGATCATGTGAATCGTACGGAGCGTCTATTCCGCATACAAAAGTCAGACAAAACTTAAATTCCTCTAATGGACCTTAGACGGTTTAACCTTTTCACGGAAGTGTTGTAAGCAACTGTCTACCACCTGTTTATTCACTGGCAGCTTAACAATTTTTTACAGATAATGTCTCACCTTACAGTGTCCAATATACAAAGCGCTGAGTTAGGGTCACGAATAGTACTGCCACTCTTCGGATGATTAAGCGCAATATATTTATAAAAAAAAGGGCAGTAGGTCTTACAAAACATAGAGTTAAAAAAAAATTATATATGCTTTTTAATACTAAGATATTAATGATATTAAATGTAGTGGCTCGGAATTTGTAGAACTTTTCTTAATAATAATTATTACGATCAAAATGAAAACAATGACTTACAATATTTTGCTTGGCCCAGGCCCTGTTACGCGCTTGCAACTGGCTGGAGCTTGGTTATGTTAAACAGAGGTGTGGTTAAATCGAATTCATCGCAGAACACTAGGTACTAAAACGCCCATCGCGATCATTCATAAGATCGAAAAACCTAACTATTTTCCTATATAAAGCAACCAATTTCTTTGAAAAAACATTGAAGGCCCTTGTAGTCATTCTATTTCCTCTAAGGTTTTCATAAAAAAATTCTTTGACTATGCGCTATTGCCTCACATTGACTTTGTACAAACATATGTGGATTATATCCTCAGCTGCCTACAGATCTTCACAGTATCTGATAAGCCGCAGGGTACGAAGGAAGAACGGAAGACGGAGGAAGCTTATCTCTGCTAAATTTTATTAACTCCATATATCTTTTATTGGCGAAAAGTGGCCTAGGTGCCCCATGTTCCTCAACACTTGGCCAACTTAGATTGGGAGACTAGACACTTTTTTCTTCAATAGTGCCCCTTAGCATGCAGAAGGGAGGTTTGATGTCTGCAATCTCCTATTATGGCAAGCTCATCTTCTGTACTTTCCGCTGTTTCGAACCTGTCTGTAAAAATCTCAATTTCGTTCGAACTGATTATTGCATTTCTCTGCCAATCCTTTCTTGGCTTTTCAGAGCTACTAATATATTTGTCTACTTTAAAAAATTAAGAACAATCAGTTTATTTAAAAGAAAACGATTAGATCAAAACAGTTTCACGGTATCTAGTGTCAGTTTGATGTTTTTCAGCTGATAGCTACTAGCGAATGTAATTTGAAATTTTCGGTGGGTGCATTCAGAATTAACTATAGATATTCGTTTGAAATCCTGGGTGGATATGTTTAAATCAAACTTTGGATAAAGGTACATAATAAAGAAATTTTTTTGATCGACCCGTTTAAAAAAAGTACATATCAACATGAACACATTATACCTTAAATGCCCCCACAGTATGAACACCAAGTATGAGTACGATATTATTCCCCCACGCACACAAATAATATTTTATATTATACGCAGCTTTTTAATTTGGTCTGGGTAGAAGATACCCTGCCTCATTCTCGCAGGGTTAAGTGAAATGGAAAATTGTAACAGGTCGATGCTTATAAAAACCCAAATAATTGAAAATTGTATAGTTGTGGGATTTGCTATTACCCTAACGCAAGTTTTATATAGTTTAAGTGAAAATCTAGAATTTTATTTACCCAACAAAAAGTTAAACTTAACTTAAACTATTTTAATCTTTTGTTATTAATTTGTTAATAAAATTGCATTATTGTTTTATATAAATAAACTTAATCGATTTATTTAATATTTTATAAGACGTGTGATAATTTGGTGGTTACAGCAGTCCCCGTACAGCATAAACATGGTAGAGAAATACCAAAAGTTGCGTTTCCTCAACCCTAGGATCTTTCGCTTTGTTTCAACATATAATTGTTATACCTGAGACGTTTTGTTCGACCCACCACTTGAATTTAAGAATTTAGCGTTCGAACAGGATACTGCTTTGCTAGATCACGTCACTAAATCTTATCTTTGTAGAAATTTTTCTATAGGAGATAAAAACTAGCACGAGCAGGTATTGGCCTTAAGGATATTTTAAATTTGACACATAGTTTGTAACAGCCCTTAATATCCGTCTCACTAGGTATCTTACCCTTATGATGCAAACGTATTATGACACCAAAATACGCTTGCATCAGCATTCAATTGCTTAGTTTTGGTTTTTTTAATAACTATATAATTATTTTTTTTGCGGTTCAAATTTTGCTGAATAATATGGAATGCAAAAAGCACCCTGAACACGTATACACTTTTGTAAACATGAACTCGTTGCATTAACTTAAAATGCAACAAATGTTAAAACTCAATTTTTAACGAAGTACGAAGACAAGATAATGAAGTGAATTTTGAATGCTCATTATATGTTCGATGTGACAGATAAAATAAGAAAGTCTTTTACAAATTTAAAAAAGTGCGAATAGTACTGAGAAGTGGTACTTGCGGTTTCGGGAAAGTCGATTGCATAGTACTGAATTCGGTACAATACTACTTTCTTACTTACGTTCTTTATTTAACGGGCCTTTGAATAGTCCCTGTCTGAGACACGGTAGCCTTCCGCTACTTCCAGTTATCCAAACCAAGCGCTCTGGCATCAGCGATGGCTTGGTCTTAAAACGGAAGTTTGGTCTTCCTTGTCGTCTCGAACCTGGGGGTTTGTAATCGAAAATCCTCTTAGCTGGAGCATTATTGTCCACTCGCTCGATATAGCTGAGCTAAAGAAATCGACGAGTTTTGGCTTTTAGTGCATTATAGAGGACAGCTATTAGAGTTTTCGGTTGTATATTCCTTTTCATTCACCCAAATACGAAATACCACAGGACCAAATATCCGTCTAAGAATTTCCTTCAAAGGAGCCCAGTATAAAATTTCCTTACCTGCTTCTATCACTAGGCACCGTATAACAGAGCTGGCAGGATAAAGGTTCTTTGGAGCATAAACTTTGTCCTTCGAATTATGAGTTTTAAAACGATTTGAACCGAGCTGTTTCCGAGGGCAATTATTCGCCCAATATCTACTAAGATGTCATTCTTAGAGGTGATATTTACACCGAAGTTGCTGCTATCAATAGCATTTATAGCATTTATAGCATTTATTTAATTAAGTATAATACCCTCATGAAAAGGTAAACCCGTACATTTACAAAAAGTGAGTTCAGAGCTTTATACAGGGTGGGCCAAGTAAATTGCTTGTTTATTAAATTGCAATAAAATTAACAAAATTACAATTTTTCCATGTATGCATATTATGGCTTCATTAGTAAGAGGAAACATTCTTATTAGTTATGGAATAGAACATCGTTCTAGTGGCTGCCTCGGCTGGCTTTGCAGTAGCGAACTCTGTTTTCCAAGACCTTGTTGATGGTTTCGGCCTGTAGCTCAAGGATTGCTTGGCATAACTTCGGTCCTTCACAGTTCCAGACGCGGTTCCCACAAAAAAAAAACAAAAGGGGCCAAATCGCAGCTCCCAGGCGGCCAACATCGTCAAGATAGCTGATAACACAATTTTGGAATTTGGTGCGCAAAAGATCGCTTATGGCATGGGCTGTGTGGCATGCCGCGCCATCCTGCATAAAACAGATGTTGTCCAAATCCATGTCTTCAATTTTATTAAAACAAAAAGTTGGCTTACATGGCTCTGTAACGCCCATCGCTGACTGAAACGTTGTTCCCAACCCCATTTTCGAAGAAAAGTGGTCCAATGATGCCACCACTCCACAAGCCACACACTCTCGGCTACAGCAGCCAAATTCTCGTCTGTACGACGATGGGGACCATGAGTGTTGTCCACGAACACACCACTCTCACCAACTTTTTGTACAAACCTGCGCACACCACGCGCGGTGGATGCTTCATTTCGGCAAAAATTGAAAATAAGTTTTCAATATTTCCCAACATTGCGACAGCGGAGGTATAACTGACTTTCTGTTAAAATTTCGAGCGAAAAACAGCTGTCAGTGTCAAAATAACCTATGATTTAAAATGAAACCACTAGATGGCCTAGTCTTTATAGGTTTGGTAAAAGTTGGTGCAATTACACTGTTTATTCAGAAAATATCTTGACAACGAAAACACATAGAGAAAATGTGATCATGTGAATCGTACGGAGCGTCTATTCCGCATACAAAAGTCAGACAAAACTTAAATTCCTCTAATGGACCTTAGACGGTTTAACCTTTTCACGGAAGTGTTGTAAGCAACTGTCTACCACCTGTTTATTCACTGGCAGCTTAACAATTTTTTACAGATAATGTCTCACCTTACAGTGTCCAATATACAAAGCTGGCGGTTCGCTTATGCTTCAGGGAACGACAACCTCACTTAGACATACATCATATATGTATACAAAAAAAATGCATTTTGAATTTTACTGCCGCTTTAAGGGCTTCATTTAGAGTAGTTAACTTCACCGAATTAAAACAAGTGTGCGCTGTTCAGTGTTGTGTATCCTTACTGTATGAATACATTACGAGAAAAAAATATTCTTATGTCTGTGGGTGCAGAACTTACTGAGTTATTTAATCTGAGGTAATTTATTCATTTTAGTTTCCAAAACGTGAGTGCAATAAATAGCGTAGTTTATGCCTTCAAAGTGGTTTCAAGAAGATCTTCTACACGTACACCCTCACTTAATTACCATCACACTTGAGTTGTTTATAAGCAGAAAATAAGAACTAAAAATTGATTTATTCAAGAACCTTTCTTCTGGGAAAAAAAAAATGTCTCTATCATTACTGACTTATAAATTCATAATTCCTGTTATGCAGCTCCGTTCCCACTTCAAAAAAAGGTTATGATCTTTCCCTTCTTAATTCGTGAACAAATGTCCTTAATCAATGGAAATAATTCTACTCATTCTACAACAAATCGAAGAATCAAACTTCAATCAGAATTGCTAATGGTGCAGACTTTTTTTTGTATTCATCCCTTTCTCGTAAAGTTGAATGCACTCACCGAGCTACTTATAATTCGCCCCCTGCGTATCATCTGGCAATATTTTTTTTTTTTTTCCTTTATCTTTACTCTCTCAACCGTTTGCTCGATCTACCTACATCTTCACCTCGAACAGGCAGCGGCAGCGGCACTTCACTACAATTTACTTCAACCCACCATCTTCAGATTGTCTAGCATAGCATTAACTCGGTATCGATTACACACTCTTTCTAGCATTCAGCTAAACAATTTATGACTTCTTCTCTCAGTTGTGTTGTTAACTCATCAATTTCCCACTCTGCAAGCGCATGTTGCCATAAACAACCACCATCTAGACCGCCACCTAGCTACCAACTAGGGCGGTCTCCACTCTACGGATAAAGCGGAAACATTGATGTAAATTTATTACCTGCAAAAAGAAATTATCTTAATGTAAACGAATGAATTTCCTTTTTGATGAGAGAAAGTGATGTATGTGTGTTGTTCAACGATGTTGGGAGTTTGGGGGTGGTGTTGATGGCAGACTATGAAATAGAAGAAAACGAAAGAAATATTCGTTTTTCTCTTCCGGATGTGATCCTCTGGGATGCGGATGCGGATACAGAGTGCAGAATCTTTGCTATGCTATATATAATGCTTGTTTTAAAGTTCATCCTTCAAGAGTATGTAGGTTAGGTACTTACTCGAATCATGTATGACAGTGGGATTAGTAAAGTGATTTCGTTGTCAACAACAACGGAGACGTTTCCATTCCAACATGGAGTAGGTATTAGTAGACCCATGAGAATGGCTAATCGATGGCACTGTCGACATATATCCAGCAGCACCCATTTCCTGATATTTACAAAGAGACTTGAGTGACATTCTCCAGGGATTGTATGGATTCATAATTCATGGAGCGGAAAGAGACCGGCACATGAGCAAGTGCTCGCATGTATTGCCCGAGGTCGTTGAAAAAGGTATAGGCAGCATGTGAGCATCTGAAAATTTTAAGTTAATTTTTGAATATCAAGCTTGTTGGAGAGTTCATTTGCATCTTTATTACTTGCGAAAGAATCTCGGAATAGGTAGCTATGCTCAAGTTATAAGTAAAAAATTTACGCATTTGTATGCAACACGTCTTTCTAGATGGGAATACGGTAATGTAATCTGGGTAATAAGCGCCGTGGATGGAGTGTGAGATTTCGCAGTATCCTTTGCGTAGTGAATTTTGTATGTTGATGTGCCAAATGCATTTGAAAATGAATTTCGAAGTAGGAAAAACGCGCTGTTTCTCGAAATGACTAGCAAAGAATTTCTTTACAGGTCAAATTTTAAATTCTCCACTGAATTGCTGGGTGACAATTATGCTTTACAAATAGCAACCAAACAGGTTGACAAATCAACAACGCTTGCAAATTTATTTTGAAAATAATGGTTCAGTTCGCGAAGTTTACCACAATCTCATAAAGCTCATTTTGGGTTGAATGGCTACGTCAACAAGAAAAATTGCCGCATTTGGAGTGAGGAGAATCCACACGAAACCCTTGAAACGCCATAACATCCACAAAAACTGACTGTTTGGTGTGCTCTATGGGCTGGTGGGGTCATCGGGCCATACTTCTTCCGAAGTGATGCTGGAGAGTCAGTTACCGTTAATGGAGACCAATATAGAGCCATGATTACCGACTATTTTGTTACCGAATTGGATGGCATGTATGTGGATGAGATGTGGTTCCAAATAGAAGGCGCTACATGTCACACAGCGCACGTTACAATCGATTTATTCAAGGAAACATTCGATGAGCGCATAATTTCGCGGTATGGACCTGTCAATTGGCCACCAAGATCGTGTGATTTGACGCTATTTGAGGATTTACTTTGGGGATATGTGAAGTCGCTCGCCGACGCCAACAAACCAGAAACGTTAGGGGACTTGGAAGACAACACTCGTGGCGTTATTGCCGACATACAGCCCCAAATGTTTGAAAAAGTGGTTGAAAATTGGACCTCTGAACTTGTCTTTATTCGAACCAGCCGCGGCGGCCACATGCCCGAAGGTATATTTTAACATTAATGGCCTAAAATTATCCTTCCAATAAAGCCAAATTGATGGGCATTAAAACGAAAACACCCGGTATTTTCGTACTTATTTCATTAACTGCTGATAAGGTTATGATTAAAATTAAGGGATCACAACCCTTTCATTTCTTCTATAGAGACGGTTGGACTTGTTCAGTTACGGTTTTGAATTATTCATCTCTGTGGCGCGGCGAAGCATATGATGGTAGAGTAGTGGTACCAGTTTTCGAACTTCTACCGAGTTTGAAAATTGAATAAGCCGTCAAAAATACTTGCATTTAGGTAGAAATATAGAATAAATTAATTCTAATAGGGAAACTCAAATGTTTTTATGCCTCACAGCAATTATTTCATTATTATTATCTATTTGAAAAAAAAGATGTAAAACTAAACAAAACATAGACTACCCGAACGCAGAGTTTCCATATTTCCAACATCAATGGCCCATATAGGACCTAAAGCCTAACTACTTATCCACTGCACCCACGATGGATGATTAATCAAGACAATTATTTCTAATCGTTAGCAATATATTTACTAACAAAATATTTCGGTCTTATTTCACAGAGCCTCCGAAGGATCCACAACCCAATCGACGGGCATTGTATTTATCATTTTGAACGTATTTTCTGATATGGTAAAAACAATCACAGGAAGCAATGTTTTACCACTTGCACTGAAAACCAGGTGAACCGTCAGATATTAATTCCGATACCCTTTTGGGCAACTAACGTTCCCGGTTTTCAGTGCTAGGCTGAAAAATGCTTCGTTGCTGTTGAAAATTAGAGTTCTCTTCTTCTAAATTCTTTTCCAAATTGGTGAAACACTTGCGAGTGGTCAATTTTCTCATTCTTGATCTGGCCTTACCGATGGTCTAAGGGGTACTTTAGTATAGCTCGTTAAGGTGTTTCAGGAAACCGTTGTACATTTTTTTCCCAGACCTTTTGTTTTTAAGTGGCGTGTCTCTTTGTTCCTTCTGCACGACTTTTTCACAACAACTCATTTGGTTTCTGCGGAATCTCACATTTCAGTTGCAGGTCCAGGCCTTTGGGGCTTAACAGGAGCTCTACAGTTAATCCGATCATGAAGACTTATGATCGGAACCCCGAATTCTCTACTCGCACTTTGAATACTCATCGATTCGGTTCTAATAAAGGCTCTAAAGACTCGTCGGTTTTTTTTTTATTAATTGTAGTTTAATTTAGTACTTACGTTAACACTCCCCCTAAGCAATTTTTAGTTTCCCGGATGCTCACTACAATTTTTTTTAAGTCAACAAATGGCATATATCGAAAGCATCCTGTGAACTGATCATATTTTAGCACATGCTTTATTATTCAATCTATCTATGAAAAGTAGTATAGGTGAAATGTTTAAGGGAATAGTTTTTTTTTTCTTTCTGAAAAGAATTTTTTGAAAAAAAAAATTAATTTGTTAAACAACCAAGACCTACCAGTGGTAGGCGTGGCAAAATCATTATGGGGAAAACTTAGATATAAATATATTGAAGAACATTAACCCTTAGTTGGGTCAACTTAAGCCTCTGGACATATTTTCCAAAGTATGGTCTCTGTTTTAATGAATTTTTAAGCATGAAGATTTCAGGTATCTGTGGAGTACCTCTATGTTTCAAATGTTAGCCTTCCACCACAAAACGAATGGCCTCTAGGCTAGTGACTGTCGGATGAAGGCGGATTTTAAGGTATGAAAAAACCAAACCGGAGCATACTTATTCCTCGTCTCGTTGCTTGAGGATGAAGAAAACATAATGTACGAAATTTATAAAAAAAAAAAAACTTTTCTTAACGATTTTGAGTTAATTTTACATATTGGACACTTCTAATTTAAATAACTAGAATACAAAAATAGATCAAACTCGTTGGAGCCGTTTTTGATATATCATATTTAATTTTAATTCAAGAAAATCGAAATGAAAATAATGTATACGCAAATTATTTTAACTTTCTCATATACTAAAGAGAAAGTTATTGCGATCGTGCGGAAATTTCGAATTCAAACTGAGTATTATGACTATAGAGAAGTTCAAAAAAGTGAATCCGCCAATGACGTCCATCGGTCTGTCTGTCTGTATAGCGGAACGGATCGAAGGATTTGCTTTATAACGATTTGTTTAAATTTAAATTAAATTCAAACTCAAATGATTTTAATAAATTTTTGTATTTTGAACAACTATGTTCAATGCGCCCAATGTGCCAAATTGCATTAAAATCAAATTTTTCAAAACCTAAAAAGTGGTTTAAATAAATTAGGTATGTGTTCAAATGTTACCATTTTTTTGCAAAATTCACATCATGTAGCGAGAAAGTTGCGTATGACGCAGTCGTGCACTTTATTTTTATATATTAGCCTAATTTGTTTTTGAAATACTGGATTTTGGTAAATTAACGATATTCGAAATTTTTTTTAAAAAGGAAAAACTGATATGTAGTATTCTTTCTTTAACCACAAGTAAGTATAAGAATTTTTTTGAAAAAAAAAATAAAAACAAAACCCCAAGAAGTGTTACAACAGAACTCTATAACTATATAGCAACCTTGAAGTAAATCCATTAAACCGTTTCGCAATACTGCAAATCCATTGGAGTTTTTTCTAAAATAATGCAAACGAAATTCAGTTTTTGCTTGAAGAAGGAGATGAATTCCCAATCAAAGTCGGTGTTCACCAGGGAAGTGTCTTAAGTCCTTTGCTCTTTATTACAGTCCTAGATTATCAGCTTGAGGGAAAAGTGACGGACCCTAAAGTGCTTCAGTTATTCTTTGCTGACGATGGAGCCATCATAAATGACGTTCAGACTTCCCTGCAAGTAGCACTTGATATTTGGGTAAATATTTTGTATCGTATTAGCCAAAAAAAGACAGAGTGTCTGTACTGCCCATTCTCTGACCCAAGCCAAACCATTCCAGACATTTATTTGAATGGAGTGGTGGTTCACAAGTGTGAATAGTTCAAATACCTGGGATCAATGATCAACAGCGAAGTAACCGTTGATGACGACATCAATCATCGCGTAAGCATAGGGTGGATGAAAACACTGTCATATTCTGTGACCGAAAAATTCCCCTAAGCTGAAAGGAAGACTTTACATCGCAGTTGTGAATCCGGCACTCATATATGGTTCACAATGCTGGACAATGTACAAAAAGTATGAGGGCTAGTTGAGAGCAGCTGAGATGAAGATGCTTCGCATGACAACAGGAGTAACATAGCTTGATTGAATTAGAAGTTCCAGAATCCGAAGAAGCCTTCACGTCAAAGAACCCATCTCGAGAAAAGTTAAGCACGGGCGACTCAGTTCGTATTGTCATGTTCAAATGAGATACCCTACGAACCCCGTCAAAAAGCAAATGAAAATCAACGTTCCCTAACAATAGCGTAAAAGAGACATGGCTAAAAGCTCCTGGACCACACAAATGCAAAAACACCAGCATTTGATTGGCCTCAATGATGAAGTGATTAAAAATCGGGAGGCCTGCAGATATTTTTTGAGGTCGAACCGGCGAACTCCACAGGCTGACCAATAGGAATGCAGTGAAGTGAGGGCTATGATCCCTATAGTCCTTATAATAATTTCGTCGTTAAATGCAGAGAAGGAGATGCTAAGATGTCCGTTGGACTACTGTAAAGCAGTCATCATCGCCATCCAAAAAGTTCGGTGGATGATATGATCAATCTGATTTATTACCTTGCAATCAACGCAAGGGACTCCTGAAAAATGTTAAATGTTCTAATTGCAGCGAAAGTTCTATCATGCCCTACCGGCCACTATGTGCCCAAATCATTCAACCAAATTTGTCCAATTCTTAATGAGACTTGACTTGAGAACATATTAATAGTCTCATACACTAGTGCTTTAACTCACGGTGCTTGCGCTGAGCAACGCAACTCGGGTAAAAATCCACCCTATTTGTTGCAAGCCGCGTATATCTAGTTCATCAAGGCATTCAATTGTTGAATCGGTTGTCTCTCAGGTCCTGCATAGCGTAAGGGGATCGTAAAAGTTCTTCTACGAATTTGTTAATGCCACAACAAAGGGGAAATTCTGTAACAACCTTAAATGTTGAACTGTTTCAATCGCCTATTTTATCCAGTTAACGAGTTCCTTAAACGATAAACTCTAAGAGCGGATAAGCCATCTTCGACTATGATCCGAAGGGACAACGCGGTAAAGGAAGCCCTCGTTTTAGACGGCGCGCACAAGTGAAAAGGCATCTCAATCAACTTGAAGTGTTCAGCTGGATGCAGTTAGAGAAATATCGCTCTAGTTGCAGAGGCTTATTGGTTAAGATCCAGGTCCACCCCGAACTGTACCACCGCCGAACTGTTTGATTGAATTGATTGAACAGACATCATTTATCGATTCACCCCCCTGTGCCACAATTATCCTTTTTCAATTAATTAATTTTTTAATGCTTTTGACGAATTTTGGATAAAAAGTTAAACTAATCAAGTATACATTTTCTTTAAAACACATAACCATTTTACAGAACATATACATGTACAATACCATCGCAGCGTTCCACTTGCTTTCCATTTACAAATTCAAATCACATCCCTGCCATTAACTTCTCTTAACCAAAACTCATTCCACCATTATACCTACATCCTAGAGGTCAATATCACCATTTCGTTACACACTTCTTGTACCGCACTAAAAATTAAACCATTCAGGCCACGTGGCAGAAATTGTTTTATACAAAAGCAGCGCACACAAACACCTGTCAGTGTTTTGGCCACATCCAGTGCTGCCACCACTCAAGCTTGTCCCAAACGGTTGTAAATGAAAATATTGCCATCGGAATAATTGCCAACCAGAGTTACTGGTAAAAGAAATAATTACATCTCCACAAAGGGTTGTATAACTAATTCGTTGCTTATAAAGCCCTCGGCCCCTCCTTTGCCAACAAGACTTTGAACAACTGCAATAAAAATGTCCTCGAAAGATGCAGAGACTGTATAATTTTCCGAAGAAGACCTAGAGTGTTCTTTTAGCGTCTGCTGAACACCGCGTCAAATACGAATTTGGGAATTACTATTTCTCTGCCACCATCGTCGACAAATTAATGTCACGATTCTTAACTACGGTTACTTTCAAGTCACGTTATTTGTTAATAACACCAACCCGTCCTCCTTAGCCGAAAAATATATGCCAACGAAAGGATAACGAACAATGAAGGTGGTGGTGGTGTTTGACTGAAAAATGTTGTTGTTGGTATTTTTTTTTTTTTTTTGCAAATTTTTTTCCTCTTTAATATAAATGTACAGTTCGTGAACGAAATCCTAAAAAAAATGGCTTGCTCTGAGAGTGGCAAGCTTTCAAAAGCTGGAATACATACAAACGTACACGTAGATCGTGTACATTTTCGATGCAATGATGCATCCTAGATGCTTTGGCCTGACGCCTGACATAATTTGAATATATAATCTGCTCGCAAAGGATGTTTTGCATATCCAAAAGCGATGATGGAAGCACTGCACAGCATGGGGGTGGAATATTTTCAGGGTGGGTGAGGCCAATATCATCAACACAGTCGTTAGCGTCATATGTTGCGTCAATTAGTGTGGCCCCCCGACAAGTAGAGTACAAGGAGGTATGAGTTGTGTGATTTTGTATGTGTCTGTGGCTCGGTATGTTGGATTGGGTGGCTTGTCAAAATCCGCCCTTCACGATATTTCAAAAGCAGAGATGCGTGACTCTTAAATTGTTAGTTAGTCGAATGTTTATATTGTTGGCTTTAACCCTGAGGAAAGTAGACAAAGAGGCTGAGGGTGTTACAACGAATTATGATTAATTTTGATTTTGACATTAAAGGACTGTCAGTCTAAATATACCTAACTAAATCTATGTTGATCAAAATGCCTAAATGTGCGTGGAATGTGTGGATGCAAGCGAGAAGGAGCAAGTATTTAGTGTTTGTTGCGGTAGATAATATCAAATTATCCTAATGTGGTTTGCAAATGCATGAAAATGAACTTTGACACCGTTGGTTAATGATGAGATATGTATGTGTTGGATGCATCACAATTTATTGAAAGAATATTTAAACTTGATCGGTAGGTACTTAATTTTCTTTAAAATTGTATGGGTAGTCAAGTTGATTTTTAGTCGTTAATCTATTATGGTATATAACTAATTTATTAAGACCCGTGGTAAACCACTGCCATATCTTCGTCGTTCAATGAAAACTCGCTAAGTCCATTTCTATCGAAACTGAGATAAATATTTCATATTTAATAAAAACTCTCAAAGTCCTACACTCATCTCTCTTAATCCTTATATCGTTAACTTCTTGTCAGTGAAAAGACGGTATCATTACATGGATTCTTTTGGATGACAACATTTTGCTCCTTTTTTGTCTGTTAGTATTTACTTGTCCATATAAAATCGATTGTAATTAATCTTTAAATATAAATAAGGCAATTTGTAATTTTGAACCATTAGGCGCATATTGTACGGAATTGAATGGAAAGAGTGGATGTGCTGAATTGGGATTGCGAGGACACGTCAAATTAATATATTTGTTTTCAAGTGTAAGAGCTACGATTTTATATGTAAATGAAATGAATAAAAAGAAAAATACAATGATTTAACTCTTCGAGCCAGTACGATTTTAGTAAGAGTGTATTCAAGCCTACGTTCTTCATTATATATACTTTATTTAATATTATTATTTATTTATTATTATTTATTACATTTACTATAATATTGTGTGATTTTGCATTGAGTTATAGAGGATTCGCGAATGCAAACTCTGGTTGTTTGTGAAAAAAATCAGGGAGAACGAGCTGTACTTAATTTGATCAGCCCACTGCTGCCAGAAACAACGATTTAGCATGATATTTATGCTTTTTGGACTCAAAATATGTCCTTTGAAACTAAATAAGTTTTATTTCATTCTAAGCGCTTAAGTAAAACAACTTTGTAGCGCTTTATCTCAAAAGCTGATAAGATGAGCACTATATTTTTTGAATTGTTTAGTCTATAATTGTCACTCATTCTTTCCCTTTTCAAAGATAGTATTTTCCTGGCACTATTTGTTTTAAGATCAGCGGTGGATGATGACATTTTTTTAAATTTAGGTGGTAGAATTCAGTACAGAATTACTGTCAATGCATAAATTTGTTTTTTTTTAGAGGTGTAGAACTTCGAATTGAAATAAAACACAAGAAAATTGTTTTAATGTCCATCAATTTGGCTTTATTGGAAGGATAATTTTATGACTTCTGGTTAATGTTTAAAAATGATTTCGGGCATGTGGCCGCCGCGGCTGGTTCGAATAAAGACGAGTCTAGAGGTCCAATTTTCAACCACTTTTTCAAGCATTTGGGGCTGTATGTCGGCAATAACGCCACGAATGTTGGCTTCGAAGTCGCCAACCATTTCTGGTTTATTGGCGTAGGCGAGTGACTTCACATATCCCCAAAAAAAATAATCCAATGGTGTCAAATCACACGATCTTGGCGGGTCCATTCCGCGAAATTATGCGCTCATCGAATGTTGCTTTCAATAAATCGATTGTGACGTGCGCTGTGTGGCATGTCGTGCCGTCTTTTTGGAATCACATCTCATCCACATTCATGCCATCCAATTCGGGAACAAAATAGTCGGTCATCATGGCTCTATTCCGGTCTACATTAACGGCAACTGACTCTCCAGCATCATTTCGGGAGAAGTATGGCCCAATGACTCAACCAGCCCATAGAGCACACCAAACAGTCAGTTTTTGTGAATGTAATGGCGTTTCAAGGGCCTCATGTGGATTCTCTTCACTCCAAATGCGGCAATTTTTCTTGTTGACGCAGCCATTCAACCCAAAAAGAGCCTCATCACTGAACAAAACTTTGCGATGAAAATCAGCATCGATATCAATCTCATTTTCGGCCAATACACCAATATCACGACGCATTGCGGCTTTAATTCTTGCGCAAGCTGGATCTTGTAAGGTCGTAAGAAGAGATCTTTTGCGCAAAATCTTCTATAAAGTTGATGGACAAAGCTCCAATTGCTGTGCACGGTGGCGAATGGATTCATTCGGGTCCTCTTCAACACTTTGCTCTACAGCTCTAAATTGTTTCTTCAGTGCGCACTGTTCGATGTCTCTGCGGATGCGTATTATCACATACAGTAAACGTACTGCGAAAACGATCCATGGTTAACCGAATTAATTGCTCTAATCGACGATTATGTCGACCATAAAATGAACTGAGCTTGCGGTAAACTTCGCGAACTAAACCATTATTTTTGAAATAAATTTACACGATTTGCAAGCGTTGTTCATTTGTCAAACTGTTCGTGATGAAATGGCAAACCAAACTAAACATAAATGAAATTAGAACTGCCAGATTTGACCACAAAATGTCAGTTTTATCTCTATTCTTAAAACCAACCTCTCCTGCCGAACTTTTAAACAAATCTTATATTCAACAAAGAGTTTACATGAACTAAGTATTAATTTCAAAATTAAATTTTTTCATGAACTAAAAAGTTACAAAAAATATATAATAAATTTTATTAAATAAAAGAATATTTCATATTTTAAGTTTGGTTTCATTCACTTTTGATTCATTGGAGCTCAAGAAAACATCACATAATTCATATTTAATTAGTTTAAATTACTTTTTGCATTCAATTCCAACTCAACAAATGTATGAAAATTATACTATTTAAACATTAAATTTTCTGCCAATCAAATAAAGTTCTCCATCTTTTTTGAATGCATTCATACCAAAACCAATGGACTTATAGCAACAGTTGCAATAAAATGTCACTCCTTGTTCAACCATTGTACCGGTCGTTTATTTCTTGTCTCAAATCAAATCATCAAAATCATCGGTTGCATTGTTTAACTATAATTTATATTTCTATCCACACTCGTTTTCAATGGGAATTTAATTGTCCAAGGCAGAAAAGGTCCGCCTGTACAATTGATATTGATAGAACTTGTTTTACTCGTCTCTAGTCACGATACCATTTCTCTTTTAAGCTATAGGCTTTTTTCATTTAGAAAATGAAAATCATGCTTTTTGGAGTATTTTTGAAACTATATTTTTTTAATTTTAAAAGTGGCAGCACTGATTCCAAAACGGTTTTTGCTGCCAAAAAGTCAGGATGACGTCACTGTGTGTTCATATTAAAAAAAACTGTTTTTTATCGATTAACTAATCATTATTCAACGGAAATTGTAGGACCCGCAAAACAACCTGGCCGAATTACCGCATCAGTTAACGAGTAAAACGTTGCTGAGTTAGTGTTACCAAATACTCAAAGAAGAGCTAACAACCCAAATATTACGTATAATTTTTGCTCAAAAAGTAAAATAGCTACAAACAAAATTGTAGGACCCGCAAAACAACCTGGCCGAATTACCGCATCAGTTAACGAGTAAAACGTTGCTGAGTTAGTGTTACCAAATACTCAAAGAAGAGCTAACAACCCAAATATTACGTATAATTTTTGCTCAAAAAGTAAAATAGCTACAAACCAAAGGTGTTAGAACATGCGATAGAAGGCCGGGCGAAAACGGTAACAAGAGAACGTTACTGGTCGCATTCCACAAATAGGATTATGCTATTTATATGTAAAACAGGTTATAGTACCTGCGCTTACTGGCCCCAAACCTAAAATGAAAAAGATCCCAAAAATGTGTCATGCCCCAATGAAAATTTTTATGAAAAATTACCTTAAATTTGGAGAAAAAAAAATTAAAAATGGCTCCAAAAATTAAAATTATTTATTGAAAGGAAAAATTTCCCCAAGAGTATGAAAAATGTCCCAGAAAAGTGTGTCGCGCTCTACGGGATCTCTTTCCGCAGGTGGCAGGTATCGCTTACGCAAATTCGATGCTCCGCTCGAGGTATGTGCTTTTCGTCAGGCAGGCGCCTATGGCAATAGTACCTGGGTTAAGGGATTTCTACTATTGGTCCATGTATCTAATGGACATTTTACCCATATACTTAAAAGACTTAGACATAATGTCCGTTTGAAGCAGACATAATGAATGCGGACCTTATTTCATTCCACCTGTTTGTATACATATCTATTCGTTGTTAACTTTTTCCCTATTGAAGTCATTCTCGTGCATCCATCTTGTATGTTAACAAAAATATACACCCGGTTCTGGTGTATGTAAGACGAATTTTAATTGGGTGGAGACACAAGGGTTAAAGTAAAAAGTTTTCCCCATGTACCGATGCAACCACCAAAGGCACTATGCAACTATAATTATTATTGAACGAGAAAGGCTCGAATACGAAAAAATAGAAAATCAGCCACATCCAATATCGTTCAAAAAAAAATTGACTTGTTGCTTGTCTGCGTAAGTTATTTCAGAAGTTTTTCATGTATGAAATACCCTTCCACTAAAAGACTGGACCTGGGAAGGCTAAATAGCAATCGAAGATGAAGACTTTCATCCCAAAGTTATTATATAACTATATAACTAACTTTTACGACTGAGTGAAGTAACAATTTTTATAGAAAAATATTAAATATTAACGCTTGAATATGTAGCTAAAAATTATATTTATCTTATCAGTGTAAGGATGTAAGTTTTCATGTATTATATATCAAAGAAAACTCCCTTGGTCCATTTTTCCTAACGTTTTTCCCATTTTTCGCTTTCCAGGCTATATAAATCTGTTTTTTTCGGATACTCATAGCCGGTTATCGCCATTTAGAAATTTTTTGACGATGAATGCTACCATATGTGGCTTTGAACTCCCTGAAAAATGGTGAGTCTACACTTGAAATTCGTTGGTCATTTCAAAACTAGGTGCTAGATCCGGATATTGTTTTGATTGAGGGGCTCTTCGATTTTCTTTAGCCTTGTGACTGGGTATACCCTCTTCTTTTTCTAATCCCTTCTTCCGGTGATATTTCTTTCTTGCTTCTCTAACTTTGCACTTTAGCGATTATAAATGTGCATGCTTGCTCACCATTTTCTGGTGGACGCAGTTTTTAGAATACCATTGAGTCTATTCCCTGGGGTCGTTTTGACCACCAACTTGTCCGAAAACAACAAGCACTTAGACCTTGTGGTCCATTGTTTTTCTGTCAGTGCTTCTTGCAAAATCCGGACATACGCGGATAAAAGTACTATTCACATGAGAGCGAATTGAGAATAGGCGAATCGCGAACAAATCAATTTTAATCTATTTATGAAATAAATAGCGGTTCGCTCTCATGTGAATGATCCTAAAGTGTTATGCCGTTTCGCCATCTTCTAGACAAAACTCTTTTTTTTTTCAGTCGTAGCAGATATTATAGTTCATGCCAGTATTCCGTATTCGGTATGCTGTAGACTCAGCCATTTAACTTTTGTGGACCGATGACCAGCACCCTATGGATAGTGGGCCAACAGAGTGATAATGAACCCTTCCAGCCCGATTTTGAAAACGTTTTCCATCTTGGAGGTTGTAACACTTCTTGTTGCCTTGCCTTGAACGTGAATTACAGCCATTATATGTCTTAAAACAATTACATTTGATCGGAATTGATTTCCCAAGACCTTTTGAGCTCCACCAGGGATTTATATGAAACCAGCTATGGAATTTCATTTGGCTCTTATTTTCCACTCGGTTACTGGGAATCATTTCTCACTCAGTCCACCATTTAAGGAAAACCCTGGATGGTTGTGCAAATTTTACACATACTAGGGTTAAGCTTCGTCTGATCGACGAAGTCTATCGTTGATAAAGCTCTTAAGGATATTTTTTAAATAAATGAATTTAAATATTGTCATTTGAGGGCACCTTGTCCGCTCCTAGACAAAAAGAACAAAAATGATGGGATTTGTTGATGTCAGATACATCCATTCTTATGTTGGCAAGTGCGGGAAATTTGTACATGAAACGAATATGTTATTTTTGTCTCTGCAGCTTCGACAGAAAATGTTATTGAAGATGCCCAGTATTTCACACAATGTCCGGTTATGGTAAAAGTAATGTAAACAGTGTTCCTCTCTTAATCAACCTATCGGCCTATTTCATGCATACCCAAGCTTTTTCAGAGTATCGCCTATAACTCAATGTTCTTCCATCGCAAGCTGATTTTTTAAGGACACTATCAGATCTGTGCTTAATGCAAGCGACTATCACGAGCTGAAATTTGCCGACATAAAAAGTGCACCCACAGGTTCATCACTTAGTACAGATATTAGTATATACATATATTTAAGAAATATAACAGGCATATAAGTATAGGGGGCTAAGACAGGCGCTACGGACGCAAAATTATCTTAGACAATACAATATGAGTACGCAGAATATATTTAAGTTTCAGCTTACTAACATGCAGATCAACACTACATGATCATTTGAATTCTACTCATGCGACTAATAGCTTTATTCCTGCCATAACACGTTCTATGATAAGGACTGATTAATAAATTCAAACATCGTAAGTTGTGAGCACCCCACATTAGTTAAAGTGAATTGAAGACAGCAAATCAGGTGCATCAATATAAGCTGCTGCAAGAAAACCACATGACTATTAACTCTACGTTGAGAAAGGGGTATCATTTGTAGAAGTTTGATACTTTGACTGCAGAGGGAAGGTTATACGGATCTTCCCATGGAAGACCTCCGAGGGCAAATTAAATAAAGCTACGTTTTTTTCTAAACCACCACAGTTTTCTGAAGGATTAATCGACTATCACCAACTTAGTTGAATTCGCTTGTGCGCTTTAGAACGTGCAAAAGAACTTTATGTTATCGCTACTGGCTTTAGCTAATGATAAAATGTCGTACAAAATAATCACAAGTTTTAAAACTGGAAGCTCTAGGTTTCCAACCAGGTTTTGTTGCCTGGATCAAATCCTACTTTGATAGACCTCCTTATAATGTTGTTTTTAAGTCTTCCATTCGTTTGAAGGCACTTCGTCCCAAGGCAGGTATCTGAGTCCTCTGATTTTCCTTTTGCGATTAATGAAGTTGACTACGTCATCAAAAACTCATAATTATTATAGCATTTATCTACCCCCGTTGACTTGCACCCTCTCCTTTTGGTGAGATCACTTTTTCACGTAAGTGTATTGCCGCTCCCCCTAGATGTTATTTTATTCATGACGTACCCGCCCCCTTCGTTATGTTCCTGTGCGATTTAGGTGTTATATTTAGAATAGAGCTTAATTTCCGCTTCCACATCGATACAATTAAAAACAAGGCCAATTCGTCGCCCCAATTCGTCTGGTCCCCCTTCCACATCACATATTCCTGTCGCATTGAGGCTATTCAGCGAATTTTCCTCAGCCCTACGTGGGCTTCCATGGACAAACCAATTTACCTTAACTCCCTATGATCATCTTCTAAAGCTGATTAACATGCAGACGCTTAGAAGCAAAGTCCAATTCATCTAACTGTCTGGAAATATCGAATTTGTTAAGCTGGTTCCACCTTAAGTTGTTTGTTTGTACCTCATTGGCGTGACTTAGGTTCATCAGCTTCACAGATCTCTCGGGCATCGATCAAGTAGGTACCCAGCAAAGGGTGATATTGATGATCTTTCAATCAAAAGTAAATTCAGTAATTCTTACCTAAGGCGCGCAAAATGAATGTGCAAAGTTCGACCAAACCTTCATAATTTATAGACTTTCAAAACTAACGCGCAACGAATCTTATAAATATGAGTTCTCAAAATTTCGAAATTTACAAGCATTTGACAAAAAATCACCTCTGCTAAATATTCCATCAACTCAGCAACTTGTTGGGATATCCACTTGACACATGTAAGGTTACTGCAAAACTTTTGCCATCGCAAGCATTCTATTTCCAACAAAATCTCATCTCTAGCCAAGGATTAAACGACCATTCACATGAGGATTACTTTTTCATTATTTAAAAAAATGACTTGCACATCAACGAAACTGCTTTTGAAATTGTATTTCAAGAAACACAACCATCCACTCAAAGGATATAAAAAAAAAAACAAAAAAAAAACCTGATGAAATGTGTCAAATAAAAACAGATTTTATCCTTTCTAGCTTCAGGTCATTCATCTAATGCTTTCCATCTTCAACACGAAGTCAGGTACCTATACCCACACACTGCCTGGAAAGAACAACACGTTTCGACAATTCATACACGCGGCTGAGTGTCGAGAGAGAGAACTTGCCCAAGGACAAAAGGGATTACACGTTGCCATAAAGCATACTTTCGCGTGCACTATCTACCGGTGTGCTGCCACTGAATACTACCTCGAACCTCGGAGAAAGAAAACACAGAGAGTGACAAATTTCTTTTCATTTAATTAAGGCAAATAAAAAAAGAACACCAAAAACCGACCAAGAAGGATAAAGGGTTTTCCGCTCCACGAGAATAACCTACAACAGGTCAAAATGTATGAAGAGCTAGAAAAGTCACTAGGAGTCTCCACTCTGACTGCGACTATAACTACGTGAGTTATGTTAGAACGGGAGATTCCTCTTCATCACGAACGTGTGATCGCACAAGGAATCCGTGTTTTTTTTTTCTGTATTTTTTTTTTGTGGCTCCATAGTAGGAAGTCCTTCCTCTGAATCTGGTAAGAATTCCATAGACTGCATGCAGCTCGGGAATTAAAATAAGTGTCAACATGAGCGAAATAATGGCTAAGGATCAAAAATTTCATTAAATTCTTATACCGTTTGTCGACGTTGTCGTCCTGCTTCGGTTTTTGTTTTTTTTTTTGGTATGTAGGTATAATTACCTTCGTTTCTAGGCGTGTATCTACTACATTCATACGCACATACACATCCACTATTACCTGGGGATAAAACTGGTACGATGTTAAGAGAGAGAACCAGATGTCACACTAAATGGAACATGAGAATGGGACGAACAAATATGCAACTGTGGACGTGGGGAAAAAATTTCGTAAATTAATTTCATTTGCAAAAGAAAGATAGTCCCGGAATGGTATTATACGAGTGAGCTTGGCCGATGTGACGGGAGAAACATGGCAATGTTGCTTTTATATAAGATTATGGGTGGAAAAGGGAGTTTCGATCCGTCAAAATGCATAGGTTTTAAACAAAAAAAGCGAAAGAAGAAGTGTGCCAGAAACAGGTCAGTCTTTGTTATCTTATTCAGGAATCAGTCTAACGTAACTGGTTACTCAAATGCAGTAATATAAATGGCTAAGAAAAATGGCTTATAATCGCTTAGAGCCTATTTAATTGTTAATTCTACATGTAACATATGTAACATTTGGTCATACAACAAATTTTGTCAAAAAAAAATCTGTAACGATTTTGGTCTACTTTTGCTTTTCGTATATTTTGGACAAAAAAAAAACAAACCAGATATGATTATGTATGCGAGGACCCCAAAATGGTTACAGAATGTTCAGATTTGCAGCGAGGGAGGAACCAGAAGAAGAGATGAGAAGAAAATGTTGAGTGGAAAGAAAAAAACATTTGAAATCAAAGAGTCCTGCAGTCCGAGGGAATTGTAGAAAAATTTGAAGTAGCATTTCCTGCAACCACTGAAGAGGCGACATGTCGAGAGAATGGTAGAGTAAGGAGATCATTTTACATTCCAGTTATGAGGGCGGTACAGCTTTTTGAAAGGTACAGCAGAACTCCTCGAACAGAGTGATAATGTTTTGAAAGAAAGCAAGCACCAAAACAACAACCAAGCATAGGGGGCTCCATCTAGCGGTTTCTTTTTAAATCATAGGTTATTTTGAAACTGACAGCGGTGCCCCGCTCGAAATCTTGACAGAAAGTCCTCCGCGGAACGAAATGATTCAGTTTCGGCTTGAACAACGTTGAGAAATGTTGAAAAGTGAGTGCGGTGTAGCGCCAACAGTGCGTTTTTTAAAAAGAAATAAATGATTTGGCATCGCGCCTACTGTACCCAAGTTTGTTCAAAATGTTTGTGAGATTGGTGTGCTAGAGGACAACACTCAAACACTGTAGCCGAGATTGTGCGGCTTGTAGAGTGGTGGCATCATTGGACCACTTTTCTTCGAAAATGAGCCTGGGAACAACGTTTCGGTGAACGGTGGGCGTTACAGAGCCATGTTAACAGACTTTTTTTTACTGAAATAGAAGAGATGGATTTGGACTACTTCTGGTTCATTCGTGATGGCTGTTCATACCACAAAGCCCATGATATTTTCCCATTAAATTCCCAAATTCTGTTATCAGTCGTATTGGAGATTAGATGTCAATTGGCGGCCTCAGGGTGCGATTTTACCCCTTTGGACATTTTTTTTGTGGGGAATTGTAAAGGACCGAAAACGATTCAAGCACTAAAGGCCACTATCATCGAAGAAATCCGTGAGCTACAGCCTGAAACCATCAAAAAGGTCTTGAAAAATTTAATTGACAGAATGCGCTACTGCGAAGGCAAAAATTAATTCTTTTATATACATATACATATAATAAATTACCGTCCATCGATTTTTTTTTTCCAAAAACTGAGTAGGCAGTATTTTTGACCCATTCCAAGTATCGTTTGTACAAAAAAAAACAAAATCCTTGGAATAATTTTCTAGAAAAATAGTGATAAGTGATTTACACAAAAGGAAAAAAATTGTATAGCAGGTACCGTTATTTCAAACGATAAAGCAAAAAACGAAAGCTAATTACTGTAAAATTAAAATTAGATTATTTAGTTACTATATAAACAAAAGAAAATATATTTTAATTAAAAATATTTTACGAAAAATTCAAAAAGAAATAAAAATTCAAAAAGGTAAAAGTGAAAGTATCATCAACGTCATCACAGGGTCTCTAAAAGTTGTTTGAGTATCCTCCCAAACCGAGTCCTGCAGTTTGTCATTTTAATGGAACGAGGGAGAGAGTTCCATAATCGAATGGCATATACAAAAATTGGCATTCAGACACTAAATATGTGTAGCGAATTGGTATGAGGTCACTAGATCTAATTGAACGCGGAAATTTATTTTTTTTAAACAAATATTCGGATTGATGGGATTCAAGAATATTATGAAGCATGGTTAATGTTTTGAACTTAAATAAGTTGTCTAGTGTGATACCATACATAGATTTCGAAAAGTTCAAAACCATATCTTTTTAGGCCAAAAACATAACGCGCAATGCTATTGGGTGCAATGCCTTAGTGGTTAAGTGCGTTGGACCACTAAGCGAAAGGTCGCTAGTTCAAATCCCAACCTGTACCACCTAAAAGTTTTTATTCGCTGCCCCACCTCTTGCGAACGTCTGACAAACATCCAAGAGTAAGAAATGTCATGAGAAGCTTCTGAAAAATGAATTGCCGTTCGGAATCGGCATTAAACTGTAGATCCCTGCATTCGTGTCAAAAAATATAACTTCGCACACACAATGGTTGGAGCAGCTAGGCTTTAGGTCCTGTATGGGCCGTTTACGCCTAATATTTTTTTTTTTATTGAACGCAAGTCTCCCTTTATATTCATAGTCACAATTAAAAAAAATCTCGCTACAGAAAAGAATAACTGGAACGATCAAAGCTTTAGCCAACATTAAGCGAGATTTCACGGGCGTTATATGATGTGACGCCCAAAGCATACGTAGACCTCCATAAACTTTACCTAACGTAAGTCTAATGCGGTTGTCCCAAGTAAGGGTTTTGTTAAACGTTAGTCCTGTGTTATTCAGATAAATTTTAGGAAGATATGTATACGAGTAAGTTAAAAAATAAATATATAGGTATATTTGTCGTCTATGATGACAGAGGGGGCAAACGGTCAATGATATCGCAAAAACTCCTCAATATGCAATAATATGCGATATCACTCCTGTGCGGCACGAGCATATTCAATGCAAAAATGCATGCAGGTGGACTCGCGCCTTAAGAATCAGATAAAAGGCCAGTGCTAGAAGGTCAATGTTATCTCTCAATACTTGTAAGCTTTCTCATACTACAACATTCGATGAGATAGAGATAGCTAGAAAAATATCAAAATAATATTGTACGTGTAAAAAATAACTACAAGACTTTTTGCCTCAGTATTCATTTTAAGTTTGCGACAACTGTTTTATTATTTTTTAATTAGAATTGTATGGAATACGAGACTTGTGGGATATTATAGGCCATTTGAAGCATAAAATCCGGGACGGTTGGTTGTCTTAGTATAGGCTGAAATAAGTATGACCGATGACGACTACAACAGCCCATTTGCCACATCTAAGAGAATGGCGATCCACTGTCATGCAAGAACTATCGATTATAAATGTCGCATATAACATCCTATATAACATACTGTTGTAAGCACACGTGGGCCTTTATTGATATGACCCTTCAGTACGGAGATCTCATTGTTGCTCCATAAAAAATTAGGTACTTCTTGGTGCCTTCTTCTCTCTTGTATTGCGTCGAAGACTTTACACTCACTTTACACTTTACACAGCCTTCTTATCCTATGGATACGGACTACAGACTTTTTTACTAGTCATATGTCGCTGGACAGCAAGTACAACTCGTTGTTGTGTCTTCTTCGCCAGATATTGCCTTTTCGTTTACAAAAACAGACCCATAAATCGTTCTACGCCTTTTCTCTCGAATACAGCAAGGTAAGCCTCATTCGACTGGGTAAAGGCCCCAACCCATGGAATCCGTTGCTGCGTGCGTCTGTAATTAAAAATTATAGCCCAACATTCTACTTTTTCATACTTGATGAGGAATAACCAAGCAATAATGTGATTATTTGCGACGAAATTCTTGAAGGACCAGCACTTGATCAAACAGAACAAAATCAACCCAAGAAATGAAGCAAAAAATTCAATACAAAATTGCGTTGGTTTGTATATATTGTACTTAGCTGTGGTTTGGTTGACGATCGAAATCCAAGTGGCAGAGAGACCGATGTAGCCAATTAAATAAAGTTGTGTTTTAATGTGTAATACATAAAAAAATGCAATGATTAAGCAGAAAAACCGGTATTATATGAGAGTAAGCAAAGAGAAATTATGTTTAAGATTTTACGTTACGGTTACTAGGGTATTTTTTAAATGTAGACAAATCAAAATTAAGAAAACGAATTAGAATTTTAACATTAATATATAACATAATCAAATGAATTTAAATATAAATATTTCGATGATATATTTTCCAACAATACTTTTTCTGGCGAAAAGCATTCTGATTGGTTGAAAAGCACGAACGATAACATTTGTCATTTCAGTCAGCATTGCCATATTGGCATATTTATCGTAGCTAATTCTGTGGTAAATTATGTTTGATTGAAATTAAAATTCATCTTTGAACTAAAACAGAACTATGTTAGTATTTTTTCTATTATTGTGGGTATATGTTTTTTCTTATACTATACACATATATTTAAACGATTTATCCTAATTTAACATAAAATCATAAAACTAAAAGTATTACAAAAGAAAATGAATAAGAATATTTTTTTGATAAGGCAGTATTGACTGTGATGACAACCGACAGCTGCAATCGCCGATGATAAAAAAAACACAACAGTCAAAGTTCCAACGGATTCTATGGGCATTAAGTTTACTGTTATTCCGCACGCACGTCAGCGACGGATTCTGTGGGTCGGGCCCTTAAGGATCCATGCTTCTGCACCATATATCAGTACCAGAATAATGAGTGTTTTGTACAGCGCCTTCTTAGTTGTTCTCAATAGTGCTTTATTTCTCAATTGCTTACCTAGCACTTACTTCAGAGTCATTGATGATGTTTGCTGATGTTTTTTTTCCGCTTAGGAAGACAAATTCACTGGACTACTTTGAAGTTGTGCCTATATTCAGTGGTCCTATCTGCGAACGATACCTTAATGGAGATTTAACAAAGAATTAACCTAAGAAACCGCAGCTACTTCGGTTTGCAAAACATATGAGTTCAAATCTCCTAACTGATTTTTAAAGCTTTATACTGGTTACTGGAAAGGACGATAAGCAGCAGGAATAATCTTGTGTGGCACTATGGGAAAATAAATACCTTTGAAATAAAGCGAATGTTAAGAAAAGCGCCTTTGAAATTACGTATATTTAGATACTAAACCAATTTGGCAGAAGAACCTTTGCAAGTAAAAACGACCACACACAATATGCAGCTTGAATTGTTAATACCCCAATCTACATCACA
Source organism: Ferdinandea cuprea (assembly GCA_963576555.1). NCBI lineage: Eukaryota > Metazoa > Arthropoda > Insecta > Diptera > Syrphidae > Ferdinandea > Ferdinandea cuprea. The sequence goes on along the minus strand of OY754958.1, from coordinate 128,868,769 downwards.
ATCCTCACATCGTGCTTTAGCTAAATGGAAACGCATTCGGAACCAAATTAATAGAGGGGGGAAAAAACTAGGCACGACACAAACGATTATCTTCAAACAGACGCTCATCTCTTCACTATACACAATTAAACTCTACACGCTCCAGTATTGGCATGCTTCACAAAACCCGATTTTTTTTTCTTGTTTTTCCTAAAATTTGCTTTCATCTTTCAAATGCCGTTTCGCTATTCCAACGCTGTGTGTATTGTCGGTTTTGCTTTAGACTTTTGTTGGTTGGGTGGATATTGGATAGTGATGATGATGCTGCTTCTGCTGCTGCTAGCGGAGCCGTGTAGGTGGTGATTTCGGCATTGGCGGTAGTGGTGGTGATACTGCTACTATTGTGGATACTTCCAAATTAAAGCAAATTGTCTGTGAAACCATTTTTCACAGCGGTTGTTTTCAAATCGATTTGTGTACTTTTCAAATATTTTCCAAATGCGGATGAGTCTTTTTCGCAGAATCGTTTGCCTTTACATGATCCCTGAGCGTTAAATTGCTGTGCCTCTGCTAAGTTTCTATGAAAGGGAGAGGCTGGCCGGCAAGCTGCCAAGTGAAAAAAGATTTTCGATTTGATTGCAGTCTGGCATTTTTTTTTTTGTTGGAAATTGCTGCAATGATGCTCAAAAATGAAGATGATCATGTTGTTATTTTTATTGTTTTGAACATCCAGTATTGACATGAGCTCACGTCGTTTGTTTATATTTACTCCTTACCTACGGTTCGATATGTGCACGTTATAGTCCAAATATTTGTTGCTACATTGGTCCATTTTAATGCTGATGATGGTCATCTACACATATTTCCTCTCATTTGCTGTTTTAACATCTTTAAAAAAGCCACCAATGGCCGTGATCAAGACACACTTTCATTTTGAGAAAAATATTCGAAGTTCTGTTTATTCACATTGACATTCCGACGTAAGTCTCTTTGAGAAAGAGTTCGAAAAAAGCGAAACTATTATTTTCGAATTAGCATAGGGTCAACCCTTGATGAATATTTGAATTAGACTTTTTTTTAATTTCAGTTTTAAGGTTCAACACAATAATTAAGAAAAAAAACAACACCAAATGCTTATCCTTGGGGTACCCCCACTTCAACACCATAGGAATTTGATAACACATCATTTGTCTTTGGGCTCTGAATGCTCCCTTAACACCAAGCATTTCTAATATTTATTTTCACTAAAATGAATCTGTCAATTGTTTTAGACGCCATCCTCATCCACCTCCACCTATTACCTTTATTCCAGTCAAAGATTAACAAATTGTTTAAAGCTAATACCTTTTTGCTTTTTAAGTAAATTTGTAATTAATCAGAAAAGTACCGTTCCATTATTTTCTCAAAGATTAGTAAATAGATAGTTAGGATGGAGTGGCTGATCTCTATACGGGGAAACGTAATTAGCGTTGGAGCGCCGTTTTGATGCCACTACTCATGATGACCTTAGGATATGGTAAAGGATGTAGGTACTCAGATCCAGCCGGTGGATGAAATTGTTGAGACCGATGTCCAAAATATCTGTGAGGTTATCAAAGAATGGTTTACCCAACGCCCTTCGCCTAGCCTCGGCCAGTGCTGGGCAGCCGCAAAGGAGGTGAAAACCGTTTCACTCTCATAGCCGAAAGTGAATGCAGCTGCGATAATGGGTGTTGTGGGGTATGCCGAGCCTTGCAGCGTGGGTACCTACCGCCCAGTCACCTGTGCTTATAGCCATCAATCTAGCGACATCCACCTTTGCTCTATTTATGAGGGTCTGTGTTCTAGATTTGTTGTATTTGGGCCAAGTCTTCCTGGAAGTAGCGCAGTTCGACAGATTCCTTCACCTAGACTCCGCCCTCGTCATGAAGTATGAAGAGATTCCTCCCTTCGGAAGGGAGGAGCCTATTCTGGTCAGCTAATCGGCTTTCTCTTTCCCCTCTATGATCCTGTGCCCAGGAACCCAGATGAGAGAGATTCTAAGCCGGCGGCCTGTCCTAGACTCTCTGTCTCTCCACACTCCTCGACAATCTAAGACGTAGGCCTGGCTGAGGTTAAAGCCTTGATTGCGGCCTGACTGTCGACGAAAATGGATATGTTTGGATTTGTTGTTGTATTATTTAAGAGTATCCTGCCTGCCTCCCTAATCAGAAGGACCTCCGCCTGGAAGACGCTGGACGAGTTCGGGAGCCGGAAGGATGAGAATGTGTATAGTATGTCTGAAAAGACACCCGCTCCCACTCCACAGTCCATTTTGGACCTGTCAGTGGTGATATTTACAGCAGAATCGTCAATGACAGTGCTTGCCTCCCAATCTGACCTGGACGGGAAGGCAGCAGTGAAGGTTTTCTGGAAGTTGAGTTTGGGTGTTGTGCAATCAGTGGATAGTACTTTTACATTCCTCGGAATAAAATCGCGTATGTTACAGTGCCCGTAGGGTCTTGCGAACAAACAGCCAGCTACTTGCAGTCTTACTGCGCTGCAGAAGGCGATTGATTTGATATGCAGGATGTCCAGAATCACATTGAGCGCCTTCGTCGGACTCGACCGTGGTTCCAATTGCAGTCGTTCTTTGGACTCTGCTTAGTTTGCTGATATTGTAAGTTTTACCTTACCACCAAACCAGTGACCCATAAGTGAGAATTGGGCATACCACCGCCTTGTACATCCAAAGAACCATCTTTGAGATTGGGGTCAAGAATAATGCCTAAATATTTAGCACTGGAGGAAAGGGAGAGAGCCTTGTTGTTTAGACAGGGTAGTCTGATGGTTGGTATTTTGGTTTTTGTGGTGAAGGGCATCAGTTCTGTTTTGCTTGTGTTAACGTCCAGACCACACCTTACTATGAATGGTGATCGCCGACTTCATATTACACAATGTGCTCATCCGAGCATTCCAATCGTGCACCGGATTTCGGCAAGGTGATGCACTATCATGTGGCTTATCCAATCTTGTTCTTGAGTAGATAGTGCGCAGCTCAGGTGCGCCAGATACTGGGGCTTGCAGAAGATACTGACATCATCTTACGCTCTCAACGTGCCGTGATAGAGGCTTTCACGGCTATTGGAAAACAGGGGAAGTTAGAAAAAATGAGGACAAGATTAAATACATGCAATCAACAAACCAACAAACATCTGCCCAAGAAATTCATCTACCTAAATGATAACTTAGTGGAGATCCGACGAAGAATTGCCTAAGTAAGGCAAACAATATGTGCAGGCCTAAAGTCTTGAAACTCAAAATAAGTGCTTTAAAAATGCTGCAGTTAAGCGAATGGCAGGTACTACAAAGTCATAATTTATTTATTTTTTTTCGCTGGCATTCTTTTTTATATAACGCATTAATTTAATGTAGATACCTACTTGGATAGGTACTAATAATTAAATTAGATATATCAAAGCACACCTCCTCTGGGATAGATACACTTTCGCTAATTAAATTATTTGAACTCGCATTTTTCCACAAAGAAAATGCAATTTTTGTGTAAAAAAACACACCACGAAGTCTACCCACATGAATCAGAATAATTTTTTGTATTTCCAAGAAGAAAACCTCACCTGTGCATGTTCATACCACTTATAACCTAATGGATGAGTTCTACTATTTATTTCCACCTCTTATTTTGCGCATACAAAAACTAATGCAAGGTCTTACCGAGGCAAACAAAAAAAAACAAATAACACACCAACCTACTTCAAAAAATCTCCAGGAATAAATGAAAGGATAACGGTCTACTCATGGAGAGGTTTTATTACGAGTAAGTGAATAAGTAGTTGCAGAGATGGTATAGCCCCTCGCACTTGATCCCCTGATCCTGATATGGGTGTGAAAACATAATCGGGGAGGAAGAAACTACTTTTATTTTAATAAAATTTATGGCTAATATGCAAAATACTGATTCAAACACACAAAAATCCAGATACATCATGAAATTCTTACTGAATCTTTTATCATATTAAACTCTGAATATAACGTATATATAAAGCTAAGCAATAAATAGAGAACAAATAGCAAACAAAAAAAAACAATTTAGAAAAGATAACCCTTCATAATCTCAAGCAAACAAAGGAAAAAATTAATACAAAGACTATACCGTGTTTTGTGTTTGTATTTTGATAAGAAATTCCATGCTATCTCTGCTAGCTGAGTTTGGGATTGGGTTTGTAAAAGCATGAGCTCCCTTTCTGATAGTACCCAGATACTATTTTGTTCACATTCTCCACAAGTTCGTAGTTGTAGCTGGCTACCACCAGAAAAACAGAAACCGACAAGTGGAGACGTAATCCCCAAATATAATATTCTCTAAAAGGATAACAGGGAAACACATTAACAACCTAACTCGCTGTATAGAGGGGATACACTATCGTTGGAAAAATTGCTGAACTCTCTGCAGTGAGTGTACATATAGGCGATGTTGATTCTGAAACGCATCCCCAAGGGTGTGGGTTAATTTAAATAACCAAGTCACTTCAATATCTTGTTTTTTTTTTTGCTGCCTGCCTGCCTGCCTGTCTCCTCTCCACAGTTACCCTTACTATGTGTAGGTACTTGTGGGGCGGGTAATCTGGTTGGGTGGCTGCTTGGATGCCTGCCTGGTTAGTTTGTTGGCTGAATGCCTTTCCTGCGGGTATATTCCTGTTTTACGTTACATGTTCGTTATGCATAATTCCTGTGTGCTTTTACATGATGACAACTACAGTTAAAACGGGGATATGCACTGCGTGTATGTGTTTAGGAGAGGAGAGGTCACAAAATGCAGAGGAGAGTACGTAAATAGTTGCTCACTGTTAATTCCATTCTGGACTTGTGTTCCTCTTCCTGTTCGTAGTATTTTTGTTGTTGTTCTTGCCAGTGTGTTGTCCACTGCAGTAAGTTTGTAACATTAGAATTGCGATTTTATACAATAGAGACCGCTTTGCTCTGCTGACTCTTGAGTGTTGTGCAATTGCGTGCACACCACTTTTGCTGGTTGTTCATTTTTCAGGATTGTTTTCCTGTTTGACTAAATTCCGTTGGGATAAATTATAGGCGAGGTATTGTTTTCTTTTTTTTTTGTGCAACGACGAGCACTCGAGTTTAATTGCATATTTTTGTAATCCCAGCTTGGACTTGTAATCCTTTGGGAAGTGAAAAGTATTTTTAGATGACATTTCTTGGGCATATTATAACTTGCTCGATGACGGTGCAATTGCTAGTCACTAGAATATCTGCCCTACTCTTGCCTTTTATTCTGCGCGGTTGTGATCAGGATTATGGAGACAGTAATCCTACTGAGGTTTGGCAGTTTGACCACAAAAAATATCTTCTGGCTTGTGCTGGTTTCGAATCAGTCGAGACGTTCGTTTTAAAGTATATATCTTTGACTGACATTGCCCATTTGACAGAGTTCGTAGGGTCTCTCCTTTGAACAAAATTAAATAAATATTAGTCGTAAAAGTCCATATAGGACCCAAAGCCAAACTTCTACAACCATTGTGTGTGCGAAGATCTTTCAATTCTATATGCTGGTTTCGTATCACTTCGTCTCAAATCAAAATCAAATGCTGAAGCATTTGCTCCAGGCGACGTTCCGTTTAAATTATGTAAATTTGACTGAAATTGTCCTTTTCGGCGGGTCCCTCCTTTGAACATGCCAATAAAAACTGAGACAGTGGCGCCACAATTCTTTCAAGTTGGATTCTATGTCGTGAAGATTTCGTCGGAATTTGGAACTATCAATTCCATCAAGCGTTAACAGTGCTTCGTCAATTCGCTCTAATATTTTTGGGAATTTCGCAACTAACTGAGAGCTGCACGAACAGCAGAAGTATTGGGCCCTCCCAAACACTTAGGAAGCATTTCACAGGGTCATGGAAGGACTTTTTTGTCAATTCATCTACCCAGAACCGATGATTGATTTTATTATCTACTGTTGCTTCGCTGTTGATCATAGATATCGTTTTTTTTCCCCCGAAGGTAGGTGGAAAATCTTCTATGAGATACTTTGAGGACTGGCCGCGAGTGTCACTGGCTAAATCTTCCAATCAGCCAATGCATGTGATTATATCTGAGAACGAGTTCCTCGGGTATCTTCTTAACATGCGATTTCCATTTTAATTTTGCGTCTAGTTTCACAATTATTTAGCTTCGTTTGCTTACAGAATTTGTAGCGAGTCAATATAAATGTTAAGATTGCTTACACCTCATCTTGTGTCGTTGAGAACAATACACCAAGTTTTGTAAACGCGCATATTCTGTCGATAGCTCGTTTTAGCTTATTTGTCAATGACTGAATCAAGTTGTCTACAGTAGATATTCATTTCTTGCGGTATATCGCGATTTTGGATACCCTTATAATGAAGTGACACAGTGCGGGCATTAGGGAAATGAAGGATTAGAGAAAGGGAGAAACCGATGCGCGTTGGTTTTAAATGTTTGTAAATTATAATGCAAAGGAAAAACAGAGCATGGTAGAGCATTCCACATTCGTATTGTATAGTTGAGGAAGGAATCTTTATGTTTCACAGTACGTCCGAAGGGTAAACTGATGTGCATTCCTAGCATGGCGAGTATTGCGGTTAAAATGCTGTAGGGGTGGAATGCAAAGGAATCCGTTCCGAAAGGAAATTTCTAATCCATTGAAGAAGGGTAACATCGATCCCAAATGTACGCATTTTCGACAAGAGAGCTTGATGCCACACACAGTCAAATGCCTTTGAAATATCAAGCGCAACGACCATGCTTTCACCACTATGGTGAATAGATTGGCTCCACTTTTCGGTTAGATATGTCATCAAATCACCAGTGTACCTGTTGCTGCGAAAACCGTACTGCCGGTCATTAAGAAGTTTTCGGGATTCGAGACATTTTATAAACTGACGGTTTATCAGCGTTTCCATGACCTTGGAAAGAAGGGACGTAAGTGCAATTGGTCGGTAGGAGGAGGGGAGGAAGATTCGCCTCTTTTGGGGACGGGCAGAACAAATGCTGTTTTCTATCTTCTCGGAAAGAGCCCTGAAGAATTGGACAGATAGAAAAGCTTACGCAGTGGTTTTGCCAGAGTGGAAGAACACCTCTTCAGAACCATTGGGGAAATACCATCTGGGCCAGCGGATTTGTGAATGTTGAGATCTTGAAGTACTCTTGCCACAGTATGGGTGCGGAAGTGGATTTGTCCCATGGAGTATTCTACGCGCTCCTAGGGTATTGTATCAATTTGCTTTGTTCTTTACATTATTTGTAAGCAGTTTATACTCGGTATAAGGAGAGTGAATTTTGGTCGCCTCTTACGACAGGCATGCCTATCTCGGGTATATTCTAACCTCTGACCGAAGGGTGCATATATATCAGTATTTTAACCTTTTGCATCAAAACGGTAATTACTTTTAATTAAAATAAATTTGTGGTGGGGCAGATGACGGAGCGGAAAGTACAGATCCTCTTGCCTCTCGAAACTTAGGGCTAAAAGTCATAACTCGTTTTTACTCTGCTGGGTTTCTGAACGTTTTGGTTGGAAGAGATCGAAAAAAACCGATGAACTGATCAGATTTTGTGATCTGTGCCAACTAATAGCGGACGAGTAGATGTAAACGCTTATCAACGCCGCTAAGTGTTACATCGACAGTGGCACTACACATTTGGCTTCGGAACAACCGTTGACTTTATCATATGAAACATGGCTAATATGCTAGAGGTCTTTACGAACGAAGCAGAGAAACAGAAAATAGGGTCGGTAGAACATCTCATATGCAACTAGCGCTTGCATTATACTTTTTTTTGGATTGCGTCTATGGTTGATTTAATAGCGGTAAGCCCTCATTGGTCATTAGACAGTCGTATCGGCCTCAATCGGCCGTCGAATACCAGTTTACAGATCTCCATGATATGTATTGAATTTTTCACCGGCTCTTGTAAAGAGTGAACACAGGCTCTCCATACACTTTCCTCGAATTTGGACGAACTTCTTTTTGGCAAGACTTTTGCTATGTCTTCATTTCAACTCAAGGCGAGCTTTTTCATCTCTTTTTATAAGGGTGCCACTTTGACCAAGCTTTGAGTATGGCTTTCATATCAGTAATCACTGCCTTAGCTTCCTCTATCCACCAGCATAATTCTTTGACGCGTTGGAAGTGCCATTTTAAAGCTCCGAGATGTTATTTCGCTCGTTCTAAGCAAGGTGTCTGTATTGAGTCTAACTTATCTTGTAACTCTACTTCTTTCTGCTCGACCATCTTACATTGTATCACCAGTTTGAGAAGCTTTTATATGATTCAAGGATTAAACCAATGCTGTTCTTCGAACGTCGTAGAACAACTTGTAAGCTTTGTACTGACGTCCGACAAACCCGCTTGAGCTGGCAAGTAAAGGATTATCTATGGGTCATGATCATACACTTTCTTCGTTCCAACCGCCGCCGTGCAACTTCAAAGAACGATTGAAAAAAATGGAACCAGAACAGCAGATAAATTCCAATGGCAAGGAAATTATTTGCGACTCACATAGGAGCTAAGTTGGTAGGAGCTACTACGGACAAATAAAAAAATAACTTATAGAATATTCCCATCTATCTCTTTCGAGTCACTGCCAAGTCATTTAAAGAATATAAGAAACTTTGATGGTATTTGTAAAGTCAAGGAAATATTTTACTGATTTTGAAGAAGATTCCGTTTTCGCACTAATTCTTAATATTTTTTAGAGGAAAAAAAGGATTGCTTCTGAACGATTTGTTCATCTACGCGGAATCTATTATTACCTTTGTTCACCATATGCTCCAATGCGAAGTACCAGATATCCTTAAAGACATTAAATTGAATCCGGACAAAACATATCTAACCTATTCTTACAACTAAACAGAAATGTCCACAAAATGTTTATTTTTAATTCCAATTATAATGTATGTATTGAAAATATTAAAGTCTTACCAACATTATGGGCTATTTAATTTTAAATACCTGCAGGATCGGATTTCATTTAAGTGACAGCTGCCCACATTAATATGAAACAAAAACAATAAAATTGCAATTGAAATTCAAATTTATTGCCAAGGTCAAGGTTTAAGTTGGTTTAATTCTATATCAGGTTGAAGGTTTATCACCAAAGGCCAATGGAATAGACAAAAATATGGTTCTTCTCCCGGCAGTTAGGCAATTAATTGAATGGAAAGTGCGGAAGTACATTTTTTTATATTTTTTTGGTTACATATGGGACAACACCAAAAATACATTGCAAATAGGACTAATAAAATATGAAAAAATAAAAAATTAATTCTTTCAGCATTAGAAACTCCCGCGCAGGGATGGTATAGATGGGAATATCCCTGCAGCGCATATATGTTATAAGATATTTTCCGTCTTTCACATTAAGTTTTTTTATGGATACACACAAAATTCAAAAAACTGTATTTTAAACAATTTCAAAAGAGTTTGGCAAGCGGTTTGTCACATCGTAAATGTCTGCAATCTGAATACTTCAAATGACAAAATCTTCTCCTTTACAGTGAAGCTTAATTTCAATGGTTACCTCAATCAGAAAAAACTTCAGCCTGCTGCACCCAGGGGACTTATTTCATTTTAGATTTGGGAAATAATTTCACAGTGAAAGCATCCCAGTGGAATTATTCCCCAATTATGGGGAGATATTTCATTTTTCATTTGGGTCTTTATTTCCTGGTGCCGATCAATATTGGAACTTTGTCACAATATATTGATTGTTCCTAATAAACATCCTTCCAAACTGCTATTTCAGCTCTTCACTTCCATTGTCAATGACCAAAACTTCCAACCTAAATAAACAATTGTTATCTTATTTCATTATTTTTTCCTTTACATATCTAAGTGCCCAAGGCAATTATAACCCATTATGCTTCTGTCTAATTTCGCTCACCGAAAGAATGATCATTTTATGAATCGATCATAGTAACGTGAAATACTTCACTTGCTCGGGAATACCTATGGTATAATTTTGACATTCTTGTTGCCTTTCTCGTTCGTTCGTCGAACTCATTCTCTTGGATATGTCAATAATTAATTCAATTTCATAAAAGAAAAATATGACACTAAGTTTTGATCCTTCACTCGTTTCGGGTGGCTACTTTAAATTATTGTGTTCTTACCTTTAACTCAGTCTCGATAGCCAGACGAAGCGGATCTAACCGTTATAAAACGCAACAACGATTAGTCGGGGGATAACAAAAGCAGATATCGATCCCAACGGTATGTTGGGGGAAGATGATCCGTTGGCACACCCCAATGTGTTCCAAACAGGTCCAAATGACGATAGATGGGCATATGGACTACACCTACACCAACATTCTTCAAATGTTACCTCTATCTCAACGTAGACTGAATAATGATATAGTTTTCCTATAGCAACTTATAGCTGGTAATATAGATGCTCCTGATCTGTTGTCCTCCATTGCATTCAACTTTCGTGGTGGTGCTCACAATTTACGTAGTGTTGATCTTTTAATAAGTGGTTATCATAGGACCAATTATGGCAGGAATGAGCCATATACTCGCATGAGTAGAATTTATAACTTAAACAATCATGTGATTGATTTGCATGTCAGTAAATTTAAACTGAAAATGTGTTTGCGTAATCATATTCTAGTGTCTTAGTGTTAGATAATTTTTATATCTTTTGTGTTTGTGTTATTAATATATGTTTGCTTTGTGTACATATTTACTAACACCAGCACTAAATGATGAGCCTGTGGTGCACTTTTGTGCTGGAAAATTTCTGCTCGTGACAGCTGCTTGTAATAAGGACTTCACGATACAGATCTGATAGTGTTTAAAAAAAAATAAAGGGGAAAGGCAGTGACAGGCGATGGAGGTAATAAGTGACAGGATAGGCAGCCTAACCCCTTATACAACAAGTGATTTTTTTGAGCAGGAATCATTTTTAAAGAGCTAAAGTATAGTGCTTTTACATTTAAAATTTTAAGATTGGTTAGGCGTTGCAATTTGAAAAACCGGTAGGCCTTCGATACGGAAATATTCCAGAAATCACGGGACACGCGATCCTTAATTTTGCTTTTTATACCCTATCCTAAGGGTATATTAATTTTGACACATAGTTTGTAACACCCCTTAATATTCGCCGTAGACCCATAAAAGTATATATATTTATGATCAGGACCAAATCCTAAGACTATCTAGCAATGTCCGTCCGTCCGTCCGTACGCAATTTTTAGGCCTTTAAAATTAAGCTAGGAAGCTGAAATTTGGACCACATATTCCCTAGGGCTCCGAAATGGTTAAGTGTAAAATTTTTTTGAATACGCCCACTGCCACGCCCACAATTTAAAAAAAACCGTTTTAAAGCTAAAGTTAGAGAGATAGAGTGTTACAACCTTCACAAGATATGTAGGCACTGCCCTCCTTTATAAGTTTGTCATATAAAGTTTTTTGCCACGCCTACTTTTTGTGGGCGTTTTTGACTAAAATGCTGTTTTCTTCGAAAATTTTCACAGAAAGCGAAAAAAACTTTTTAACAAAATATTTACCCAATATTTTTTTCAACATATCGCCCATACAAAGTTTTTGGCCACGCCCACTTTTTGGGGGCGTTTTTTCAAAAAACTTTTTTTTTTTTTAATTAATAGAACTAAATAAAATGCTATCCATCATCTTCTTAATGCTTTTTTCTTTGGGGCATATAGGGATAAGGATAGGGTATCATACTGTTCGCCCCAAGCGGACTGTAGCCTTTCCTTATGTTTTATTGTAACTTTCGGAAAGTAGAGACAGCGGGCTATTTTAAACGGCGATATTTTTTGGTTGTTCCGGAATTTAAAGTAATGTTAATAAATCGACCGTTACTCATTCGAGCAACCGCGGTTGTCAATACGAATATTTTGAATACTTACTTTGGTATCCATATTGACAACTGCAATTGTTAATCACACAACTTTATTCATCATTCAACTGCCTGTTCTTCATATTCACTATTCGGTTGTCAAATGCCGTTGAGGTTTTCAAAATATGTTCATCATAACAATTTTGTTCATCATTATGCCAATATCCAGTTGACAACCGCCGATAAAGCTTAATAAAGCTTTCTTAAAATCTTTTCTTAGGAACTATGAAAAACAGTAAATATGAATGAACAGTAAAATGGTTGTTACTTTAAAAAATAATACGCATGACTGCGTCCTACGAAACTTTCTCGGTACGTGAAATGCGATTTTGAATCGCAAAATGAATCGAAAATAAAAGGTGACAAATTTATTAAAATCACATTTTAGGTTTTGAAAATTCGATTTTCTAAAAAACGGCACCTACGATTCAAAATACAAAAAATTATCAAAATCGTTAGAGCCATTTTTGAGAAAACGAATTTAATTTAAATTTAAAGAAATCGTTAAAAAAAATTATTTAAAAAAATCGAAGTATGCAATGTTCGACTTAATAGTATAAAACAAGCAGGAAAATCTTTAAGAGTTCGCTTTGTTAGTTTTCGAGATATTGGCTGTTTTATAAATTACCGTTAATCGAATTTATTTCCAAAAACTGGGTAAGCAGTATTTTGGGCCCCATCCCAAGTATCCTTTGACCAAGAAAAAACCAAAATCCTTCGAACCATTTTCTAGAAAATAGTGATGAGTGATTTTCACCAAACAAATTGAATGGCAGGTACCGTTATTTCAAAAAAATAGAAAGATGCCCCGAGATGTAACCCCAAAAAACAAATATACGAACTTCGAAGCAAATTCATCGAACCGTTACGCCATACGACGCCCGGACAGGCAGACAAACCGAAGGACGGCATTGGCGGACTTTTGGTAGTCGTAATATCATCCCTCATGCTCAGTTTGAGTTAGAAATATCCGCACGATCGCAATAACTTTCTTTTTAGTATACGAGAAAACCCAAGAAGTACAGAAGTACATAGTACATAGCCACAGCCTTTTTATCGATTTTAAAGCCACTTTTGACAGCATCTATAGAGACGAGCTATACAGAGCCATGTCAAGTTTTGGGATCCTTGCCAAACTCATCTGTCTGTGCAGGATGACGATGGAGAAAGCTCGCTAAAAACCTAACCGATACGTTTCATCATATATGAAATAATTGTGTGAAAACTCACAAGGCATCACAAGAGGTCAGATCTTTCAAAAGTTTTCAATTACTTGTATACGCCGACGACACTGATATCATTGGAAGAACACAGCGAGCTGTGCATTTGCGAGTATAGAAACAGAAGCAGCAAATATAGGTTTAGCGCTAAACGATGACAAAACAAGGTATATGCTTTCAACAAGAAGGGACACCCAATACCGACGAATAGGCTAAAATGTCACAATCGACAGCTATTTCTTTGAGGTAGTAAGGGACTATGTCCACCTCCAAACAGAATCTTCTAGAAGAGGAAGACCTCGCCTTAGGTGGCGCGCACAGGTGGAAGGGGACTTTAACCAACTTGGAGTTCGCAACTGGAGGCAATTAGTCAAAAACCAAAGAGGCCAAGGTCCACCCGGGACAGTAGTGCCGCCATAGTAAGTTATGTATATGTTTCATTATTATTTATTCTTTTTTCAAGTAAAAATTCAAATTCGACATGTAAAGGGTGATTTTTTAGCTGGTTTGGTTTTGGCAACACTGGTTTTTACAGCTGACGTGTGTTTAGTACCTTGTGTCACTGTCAAACAGCTTCAGTTTGGTTTGCAATTTAACCATGGATCGTCTTACAAATGACCAACGCTTGCAAATTATTGAATTTTACTATCAAAATTCGTGCTCGGTTCGAAATGTTCATCGCGCGCTGCTTCCATTTTATGATCGGCATTCTCGACCTTCTGAGCAGTCTATTCGGAAGATTGTGACCAAATTTCGCACCAAATTTACTTTGTTGGACATTAAACCACCAACACGTTTACGTACTGTGCGTATTGAAGAAAATATTGCGGCCGTATCAGCTAGTGTGACAGAAGACCGCGAAATGTCGATTCGGCGCCGTTCCCAGCAGTTAGGCCTTTGTTACAGCACTACGTGAAAAATTTTGCGGAAGAATTTGGGCGTAAAGCCTTTTAAGATACAGCTGGTGCAAGAACTAAAGCCAGGCGACCTACCACAACGCCGAATTTTTGGTGAATGGGCTCTTGGAAAGCTGGCCGAGGATCCGCTTTTTTATCGAAAAATTGTGTTCAGCGATGAGGCTCATTTTTGGTTGAATGGGTACGTAAATAAGCAAAATTGCCGCATTTGGAGTGAAGATCAGCCAGAAGCACTGCAACAGCTACCAATGCATCCCGAAAAAGCCAGTGTTTGGTGCGGTTTATGGGCCGGCGGCATTATTGGGCCATATTTCTTCAAAGATGATGCGAATCGCAGCGTTACTGTCAATGGTGAACGCTACCGAGCGATGATAACAAACTTTTTTTTGCCCGAAATGGAAGTTTTTGACTTGCATGATATGTGGTTTCAACAAGACGGTGCCACATGCCACACAGCACGCGAAACAATGGCGCAATTGCGAGGCGAGTTTGGTAAACAGTTAATTTCACGTTTCGGGCCGGTCAATTGGCCGCCTAGATCGTGCTATTTGACACCATTAGATTATTTTTTGTGGGGGTATGCCAAGGCTAATGTGTATAGGGACAAGCCCGCTTCGATTGACGCACTGGAAGCCAACATCCATGCATTCATTCGTGAGATACCGGCCGATATGTGTGAAAGAGTATGCCAAAATTGGACTCAGCGGATGGGCTACCTGAGACGCAGCCGCGGTCAACATTTGCATGAAATTATCTTTAAACATTAAATTGCAAGGTTCAAACTATCGATTCAAATAAATATTTCATTCATTTTTTCGAATTTTTTGTGTTTTTTTTTAAAAAAAAAGTTCTAAACCTCTTAAAAAATCACCCTTTACATTTGTTACCAGGGAGTTTATCTATTTGTTCTCAGAAAAAATACATACGGTTACCTTTAACCTTAAAAATTAGCTTCGGGTTCTTAAACTATATAGACATTGTGTGCCTTTGAGCAAAATAACTACATATATAAAATTTCAGTTAGAGTATCACTACGGTGCTTTTATACAAAGGGTTGTCTTCTAAAGGCAATGTAAGCAGCAAAATACCTAATTATTACCCAACAAAAGGAGAAGGTAAAATTAGACATAATTAGACGGAATCAAAATGTATATTAAATTTTGAATAAACAACCACCTACCTAACTACTGTAATGAACAGACATTTTTTTACCACATACAGGCCCTTTAATGTTTTGCCTTATTCACGTGGGCGAATTGCTGGAGATACAGCAGATACATTCTGCAGACTTTGAATCCGGTAAAAACTTTTACCCACAAATGCCGGAAGTAATTTATTTGAGCTGCCAGTATCCGATTTTTGCTCGAGAACTTTATACGGCAAAGGTCGACTTTCCCAAAACCTACACTCTACAGCAGTTCAAGTAGATATATCCAACCGAAGAACGATGCATTCGTATCCCAAACAACAGCCCGCAGTTACTACCTCAGCCCACCACGGGTCGACCTTCATATACACAAATAAACACCATAGTCCGTAGCACATACTAACACTCGGCCGGCATTAGTTATAGTAGCAACAATATATTTGGTTGTTGAGAAGAAAAGTTTTTGACACGAAAACCGCGCGCAACTACCCTTCTGAGCGCTCCCATACCGCAGCGAAACCCGGTATTAGTTTGGAGGCGCGTTCATATACGCCACAGGACATATAATATCTACACATAAACATAAATCAAATTCGAATGGGGATAGCAGCGACGCGGCGATAGAGTATAGCTGCTGTGCCATGGGAATACTCGTTCTCACAAACAGCGTTCCCCAGGAGAAGAGGAGATTTATGCAAAAATTCGGCACAACCAGGCGAGAGCAGCAGAACTTGCTTCCTTTCCAGAGTGTACCCAGCGAGACACCATTAATTTCTTCACGCGGATGCAAGCGAAATGTTTAGCGTAAAGTGTGAACGCCGCTATCTAATGGACGCTGACTGAAGTGGGCGACTGATTTCTGCGTTTTGGCTTCCGCTAGCACATAATGTTTCCAAGTTAAGTGCTTGCGAACTATCTCTATCGGTGTTGTTTGGTGCGAACGTAATTCCCAGAAATTGGCAGCTCGGTGGGTGAAAGTGCGAAGTAAGGTGGCGTGGAGTTTGTGTTGGGGAATCTAATCTCATTACGTGTGACATAAAGTACCATGTATACTTGAAGGATGATAATATGGTGGAAGTTCCCAGAATGCATCTACTAATAGTCGTGCTCTGCACCCAGTTCATGCGATAATTAGGTTCAATGGGTATTCGATGTCATGCTGTTACGATAGTATCATTATCATGTATGGCAGTGTTAAGATAAGAAAAGAGTTTAAATTGAAGGTGTCTTAGGGGAAATTAGTATATAGGGAATTTTATTTTGACTACGTTATCCAATCTTATGCGATTTAAAGCTAGCCGATACCAATAAACTTAGAACTGACAATAGAAAGGAACTTAAACGTACAACGGAATTTGTGGTAACATTTTTCTGAAAACAAGCGACTGAGAAAGATGCTTTGTACATCCTCTCTCAAACCCATTTTCGTTCAAGACAAAGATGGAACCAGATGAACCAAGCAAGTCTTCTGCTATGTACCCACTTCCCAGGGGAAGTCATACTTCTGCATAATTCACCAAAGTGTACAAAGCGTGCTAGGGTTATTGCCGATGGCAGCATGTCGAAAAGGGCGATCAGCCAAACTTGTCAACCGGATGACCTCCTGACGTCACAATGACGTAGGATTTGTACTGGATCCCAATTTTAGTACAATTTCTATGTCACAGCGACGTCAGCATGTCATCCGGATGACAAGTGTGGATGACCATACGGGTATATTCCTACCTGTTGGAAAAATCTTATGTGGTCTTTATACCGAATATACGAAAAATTTTCTTGCCACCACATTTCTATTAAAGACTTTGCAAACATTTATTGACTCTCACATTCGCTCAAACCTAGAAGATAACCCGATATCGAGTTTTCAACATTGATAAAGGTACGATTACCCGGCCATTTTTTCGAGTCATTTAAATGACGCTGTGACATCAGGAAAGAATGTCGCATTAGAGTCACATTCAAGCTACGATTCGTCATTGGTCATTTGCGAAAAATGGCGATCACACGAAATGACTATCATTGTCATTTTTGTGCCGAAATCAAATGACGGACACTGCGAGTTATTAAGAATTTTCCATATGAATGCCATTAAATCAATTCGAATTGAAGCTATTCAATGTAACTTTATTCGTTTTGCCTTTGGAGGTCTAGGTAACGTAGATTGAATAGTGATATGGTTTTCCTACAGCAACTTATAGCTGGTAATATAGATGCTCCTGATCTGTTGTCTTCCATTGCATTCCACTTCCGTGGTGATGCTCACAAATTACGTAGTGTGGATCTCTTAGTAAGTGCTTATCATAGGACCAATTATGTCAGGAATGAGCCAATTACTCTCATGAGTAGAACATATAATTTAAGCAATCATGTGATGAATTGGCATGTCAGTAAATTTAAACTGAAAATGTGTTTTCGTAATCATGTTCTAGTGTCTTAGTGTTAGATCGTTTTTACATCTATTATATTACGTATTTACTAAATGACAATCGAAAAAATGATGATCAGATGGTAATGACTTGCCTCATAAAAATGACGAATATCAACATTCCTATTTTTTTGATTTCGCATCATTTATCTGTTTTGCGATCAGACGGTTATGACCGATGAGAAAAATATTGCTACTGTCATTTAGTGTTTTTCTCTCGGCGAAGAAGCATATGCGCGACTTTTTTAATTAAATTAAATAGCATTGAAACGAAAAAAAAGAATTGAATAAAATATGTCAAAAAGAACTTTTGCGATGATGATGAAAATTGCGTAGACGGCGTATGATAATGATTACGGGCCAACGCGACGAAAGCGGAGTGTTTGGCAAAAGAAGTGGTTAAAATGTTGCTTTGCATGGGTACATCACAAGGAGGAGTTCTTTCATTATTTCTTTCGATCCTGGTAGTTAACGGGATCATCTTCACCCTAGGATACCTTGTAGGTCTATGCTGACGGCATTCCTGCGTAGCAATCTGGGGGACATTTTTCTACAGTATCTCGTGGAATCAGCTTTTAGCACATTATCCATATGGTTAAAGAAAACTCTGAACTTAAATTCAATCCATTGAATGGATAGACTGGCGAGTGCAACTTATAGTTTCAAACAACGCTAAATTTCTGGGAATAGTCCTACATAGAAAATTTAGTTGCAACCAGGAGCGGCTTTCAGCCCAAAATAGTTTCCCAGTCCGATCGATTTACGACGAAGTTCAACCTTACCGCGGGTACATTTTGAGCAGCATTGAGAACAGAGTGAATTAAGTATGATGCAAAAGGAACCAACCAATTGCTCTCTATAAGTAGACAAATATAAGTTTCGTGCTAGCAGCAATCAATATGGCCTGTTAGGTAGTCTTGCCATTAGAACGGTAGTAACGTCTTACGATTTCTGCAGGAGCTGCAAGAAGTCAAGGAAAAGTAAATCATCACTAGTTTTTTTTGTAGCTGCCCTCCACTCATTATATTATATAGAAATACTATACTTCCATTGCAAAAAAGGATATGGGGAGCTTATTTAAAGAATTTATAGAAATACATGTAATAATATTTCGTTTTCGAGAGACCTTCAATATTTGAAGTTAAATTTTATTTTATTTTTAAATATCCGTAAAACCCATTGTGATAGTAAGAATTGGGGAATATCCAAAACAAAAGGTGGAAATTATTATTTAATATTTTAAATTTTTCTCTTAAAAAAATATACCCCTAAGTATTGCCCCCCGAAAAAAGGCAAAGGACCCCATGAAACAAAAATGTCCAAACACCTAATAACTCTAGAAATGCAAAAAAAAAAAAAAAGTCTAATAAGCGTTGCTGAGTCAATCAGGTCAAAGTAAAGACTTCAATGCTTACCTCTAAAACTCGCAACCACTCGAAGCTACCATTTATTGATATAGTATGACCCAATATGCTTAACTAATGATCAATAATTTTTTAAAAGACAATATTATAAGAATAGATATTCTGTTTTAAATTTGAGGTAGATCAGCTTCTCCTCAGGTAAGTGACAGTCCAAAATACCCAGAGAAGAAATTTTTAAAATCGATTAAAGCCCTTCTCATACATGCCTTAGTTTAAAACAGTGAATAAAAATGTTCCAAATATAATAAAGTTGTTGCAATCGTATCATATAGTAGCTGCGAGAAGTTGTCAGATTTAAAGGTTTTGAATGAGCCGTTATTATTGCAAGTAGGTATTTCCATATAAATTTCGAAAAACCCTACCAAAAAAATCAACCAAATTAAAGTAGGAATCATCTGCAAACATTTCATCAAAATTCGTCTAGATATTTGAAATCCAGAAATGACACACGAAGCATTTCCTTTATTTTTATAAATAGAAGTATTCCAAAATTTAGAGGCGAGCCATGTCGAAACGGCTAAAGGGGGACAAATTTCCTATTGTATCTTCTCTCCTCTAAAACGGCGAGGTTATGATCAGAATTACAAGGATCACAACCCTCATTATTCACTGCATTCTTACTAGTCCACCTGTGAGGTTTCCGGTTCGACCACAAAAAATATCTTGAGGCCAATCAAATGCTGGTGCTTTTTTACATTTGTGTGATCAAGGCCTAGAAACTGCCTGCCTCTTTTCCTTTGAATATTACAATACCAACTGTGCCGGTCGTTCTCCCATTGTTTCGAGATAGGTTCTTTGACGTAAAGGCTTCCTTTCAGCTTTGGAGACATTTTTCGGTCACAGAAGATGACAGTGTTTTGCTGCTGCTTCATCCACCCTATGCTATGCTTACACGGTGATTGATGTCGTCATCAACGGTTGCTTCGCTGTTGGTCATTGATCCCAGATATTTGAACTATTCACACTTGGGAACTACTCCATTCAAATAAACGTCTGGAATGGTTTGACTTGGGTCAGAGAATGGGCAGTACAGGTTGCCTCTATTTATATATTATTTATTGTATATTTTTTTATTATTTATTTTATATATATAAAAGAGACTGCCGTCCGTCTGTGTACTCATAACTCGAAAGCGATCCTTTTGTTTTTCACGATTTTGTCCTTGATGGATGGACCTATGCGTTCCATGGAGAAAAATCCCGGAAATATTTCAACGAAAATTTGAATTACGGGAAGGTCTGGTTTCTATACATATGTTCGCTGCTCATAGACTTTAACATAGCAAGTGTTGGATGAATTAATGCAAGCAGTCAATAACAGAGATGATGGTATTTTATTTCTTGATGCGAAATGAACTGAAAAAACGTTCACGATTTCACTTTTTTTGGCTACGATTCAGTCGAGATGTGATATTGTTCTGACTGATTGTTGGAAGGCGGTCCAACAGCTTATTCTGCATTGAAATTGCCATTGAATTTGCAAGTAGCTGAAGAACCTACATGCGATGGCAAAAGTATTGCAGCAATGAACTAGGCTCACAAACGCGTATTGTAAGCCCAACGTTGAAAAATTTACGAAATGATAAATAAGGTTTCGGTGTCACAATGATTTTGCTGTCAGGCGATTTTCGTCAAACGCTGCTGTCATACAAAGATCAACTACGACAAATGAATTGAAAGCTCACCTGAAGGCATTGACTTTATGGAGATACGTGAAGAAATTGCAATTAAAAATGGACATGCGAATTGATTTATGAAATGATCAGTCCGCTTCATAGTTCTCCAGGAAATTGTTGGAGATGGACAATGGCAGAATTCCAGTCGACTTGGCGTGTTTAAATTTATACCGAGCACTTTAAAATGCCGAAGAGCTCATCACAAATGTTTTCCCTAATGTTGCTCAGAATTGCTATGTTGAGCATGATTGGCTGCGAAGACAAGGATGTTTTTATCATTTTAATTTCTTCATTCAAAATGATATCGGCTGCCGTTGAGATGCATTCATACAAATCTGTCGACTCCATGACGGATGAATTTAAGATTTAGAATCGGCTCAGTTATAAATTAGTTGCGCAACCTCAATGCAATGAAGCTTTGTAACGGAAGGCGTTTAATTACAAAGAATCTTAAATCAAATTCCATTTAAGCGACGATTTTGAGATTTGAAATTTAAATACCAAGAAATTTAAATTTCGCAGATTCCGCTTATTCCGAACGATTTGCCAATAAAGCGTCTCTTCTATTTCTCGTGCGCCTCGCTTTCGCTATGGAAATAACTAAGTTGTAAGAACAACCCCTAGATGTTTGTGGCATCAATCTAAAATTTTCATGTTTCATACATGGTCAATTGTATTTGGCTTGCTTACGGGTCGGCAAACCGGAGGTCTTTGTTTCTGAATGTTCCCGATAGAATAGAACGAAAAATAGTAACCTGGATACGTCAATGATTGCGTTTTATCCAAAGCGTAACTATCTTTACTTAACTTTAACCCTCGAACTTAACTCATTTCATATTCTGCATTTCAATTTGACACCAAGGGTGTCTATCCAACCCACGTTCAGCTCACCAAAATTTACCTGCAACATATTATAATGTCCATTTCCGTGTCCCAAAAGGTGCTTAACCAAGAAACATTTTGAAAACGTCTCTTTAAGTTGTCAAGGCTTCCAATTACTTACATCTGTCAGAGTCTGTTACCTTCCCCCTTTGTTCAAAGCATTTAAGTTAAGTATTTCCCTGCATAATATTGATTAAACCGCTCTGTTTTTTTTTTCTTATCCCTCCTTGATGAAAGAACTTCTTATCGATAATCCTCTCTTGGATTCTCTTCCTTGAGCACGTAAACTCTATAACCGCCAGAGTCCACTATAAACAGAAAAAAATAACAACAACAAAATATTGTATCCAATTCATTATGTCTCCTGGCATCTGGCCAGTCAAACATCTTTATTCCATCATCCGAAAGGACATCCAACCGGCAACCATAAGCATCCGGTGGCATCATCATAATCATCATCATCATCGCCGACATCGTCCCCGGCTACCAGCATCTCCATCTATCGTCATGGACTAGGACGTGGGAGTACGCAAATTCTAATGACTTTCCGGCAGGAGTCAACCTCAAATATATCCTGGTCGCGTTTTAACTTGCTTTGTTGAGAGAAGGGACACCGCATAAAGAAACGAAAAGAATCCTTTTGTATGGGCAAGACCACAAAAGCGGTAAAATTGGATGCAAAGCGCCCGCGACATTTAATCACAAAATGAAAGAGAAAAAATACACCTTGTGGGCGGAACTTTGAAGAACAGCTAAAGTTGTTGGGGTGACACGATGACAGTGGATTTTCAGTTATGTAAAAGGACGATTTTCAATTTTCATTTTTTTTATTTCTATGGACCCTTATTGTTTGTGCAACAAAAAAACAAAACTTGCGACTGGACGCTGCAAATAATTCAAATGTTCCCACACAAAAGGATACCTGAGAATAGCTTTTAGCTTTCATGTTTATTTGGGTTTTTTTTTTACCTTTTCAACACTGCGAGGTAGTCTGTCGCAAACAAAAGTATCCCCACCCGAGAATGAAGTATAATCGGTTTAAAGCCTAATCAGACCCACGGATGCCAACGGATTGCTTCAACGATTTTGCGTGGTTTCAAAATGTACAATTGAATGTAATTAATCCGTAATTTTAAAGGAAACAGCATGCCCTGTTGCCACGCCGGTACACCACCATCACATGCTTATGCTTACGTATGAACGTAATTAAATATTTGGTTTAAATTGTTGAAATTTCTAATTAAAGTCCTTGAATATTCAATTTAGCCTCGAGATAAACTCATACAAGAATTCGGTGGGTACATAGTAAATGGTGTACGGAAGTAGTGGTGGCGGAAAAGGATTTCAAAGGACGACGAACGGGGTGTTAAAAATAACAATTTTAATTGTGTTTACATCCGCTGAATCTCATTTTCATTATCAATTAGCTTGGTACTTAGAAATGCCCTCTGAAGTTGGTGTAACGTGGAGAGGGAACGTGGGCCATGTCCTGTTTTTGTAAGCGAATGGATTTTGTTGGTTGGTGCTATGACTTAAATATACGTATGAGCTGATCGCCCTACTAGTTGTGTTGTGTTGCTACTTCTACTGCGCGATATACGAGGGTAGGTGGGTAAACGGAGAGAGCAAGTGATATATGGAAGAGTCGGTATATTGTGTTTGTTTTTCTCATAATAAATTAGGTTCAAGAATGCTTTAGTGAAGGAAAGTGCGGGAATCCTAGGGCAGGCAGCGATAGTCTTTTACACTCTGCGCTAGAGTGTGGTTATAAATTTTGTGAAAATAAAACGGACGTAGGTTTTTTTTCTCGTATTAATATTCACTTTTTTATATACGTTATTTCGTGGATATAGCGAGGATATCTCTTTGTTATCAAGAGTACTTTGCTTTGGTTGAGTTGTTAATAGTTTTATTTTTTTTTTTACATAGGGGAAATATTTCCTATCTAATGCTGACTATGTGTGTGTGATAAATTAGGCATAGATACATGTGATATACAAAAGAACTCTGCCAATTTGTAACTGCAAATTGTTTTTAATCCTGATCAGCCTTAGAGTTCATCGCCCTCTTGTGTTTCATATTAAGCAGGATATTAATTGTTGCGACTACTGGCCTACTCTGGTATTACTTGAATGAGTAAAAATTTGTCACGCTTGCATATCTACTGACAGCTAGAAACGTCGTTTATTGAATCGCATTGACATATTCTTGTGAAAATTAATAGGGATGTGGATTGTGTACTGATGTTACATAGCAACGGTATTCCGCAACGAATACCGGACTTTAGTGGGCAAAAATGAAATCTAGCCTTTATTCCTAACTCGATACTCAGGCAACTCAGACCGGAAAGCGGTTGTGCTACTAAGTTAAATTTTTTTCCAAACTGCTTTAAAGAATAGCTATGTCTCTAAGAACTACGATTGGTCAGGAAGTGTTATGATAGCTATACGTTCATAAAACCGATTCCCTTCAAAACCAGCAATAAAATTCGTCAATAGTCATCAGTCAATTTATTTTCATACAGAAATGGAGCAATTCGTTGAAGATTACTGAAGTCTAAAAATACAGGGTGTCCGCCGGGAAGCTATACTACTTTGTTGTTTTTCATTACATTCTCACACATTTCACGCGGTATTTTAATAATTTCATCACGAATATTTTGTTTGAGTTGCTCAAGCGTTTCTGGTTTGTTTACATAAACCTTGCATTTCTGATATCCCCACAAAAAGAAGTCCAGAGCAGTCAAATCAGGTGACCGTGGAGGCCAATCAACATCACCATTTCATGAAATAACTTGTTGTGGAAAGAGGTCTCGCAGTAATTCCATTGTAATCCTGGCTGTATGCGATGTGGCATCGTCTTGTTGATACCACATCTTAATCAAGCCCGAAGCATGAAGTTGTGGCTTTAAAAAGTTTTCAATCATATCACGATATCGCTCCCCATTCACAGTTACCGTTACGCCGTTTTAATTTTCAAAGAAGTAAGGTCCAATGATTCCTCCTGACCAAATGCCACACCAGACTGTAAATTTTAGTGGATGCAAAGGTGACTGATGAATAATTTGAGAGTTTTCCATTGCCCAGACCCGACTATTCTGTTTATTCACATATCCATTCATTTCTCCCAAAAATTACTCGTAACTTTCTCATCATCGCAGTAATCGATTTTGATTGATTTTGATAAAATGTTTTAACGATTAAAACACGTTGGGTTATCGAATATTTTTATATAATAAATTTGCCACGTGTCTACTTCACGACTGCCAAATATGAACTGTCAAGACTAATGTTTACCGAAATGGCGGCAAAACAAAGTAGTATACCTTCCCGGCGGACACCCTGTACATCCATAGTCTTGGATTACACTTTTTTCTAAAGCGGTATTAAATTTCAGGTGAAACATGCTGAGCTCATCTCTGCCATTACGTTATAATGCCTGAGAAGAACGTGTCCGAATTGGATGTCGAACTCATCCAAAGAGGTCATGTTTCACCAAATAAGGTCATATATAAATAGAATTTTACATTTGACCATAGAGAAGTGTAATTACATGTCTATTTCCGATTTTTTTTATTGCATTTTGCGCATTGCCAGTGTTTTATTTATATCGCAAAGCTCTAGTGCAATCATAATATGCCCTCATACTGCCTTAATAAAAACCATACAACTTACAACGGATAGGAGCGAAGTTTTATACACTTCTGATTTGTCAAATGATGATCACGTGAGATATTTTATCAATTTGTGTAAGCTAGCAAACAAAAATTCGGTGAATCGCTGCGAAGGGCTTATCGATATGTGGAGTCATGAGCCATCGGTAAAGGTACCGGCGGCGGCTTGGTGCAATTGCAAACGTTCAACGTTAAATCTCCTCATAGTAAAAGTGAAGTCGATAGCAATATGATCAATCTGGTGGGTAGCATGGTAATCATCTTGTTACCGCCATATTCTTTTGTGAATATTAATAAGGTTACGTTCTGCAGCGAAATAGTAATTTTGGTAAGTTTTTAGACGTAAGCTAAGTGCTACCAGCCATGTCCTCTTTCCCAATGTTCATATTTAAATCTAATAGCGCGATTTTTACTTCATACCTCGAACATTGCTCGTAGGTAAGAATAAGAGATATCCAGTGGCGGAGTGGGTGCGGTGGCTTAGTGGTTAAGTGCGTTGGACGTCGCTGGTTTTACACCTGCACCCCACCACTTGCGAACGTCTAACACACATCCAAGAGTAAGAACTGTCATGAGAAGCTTCTCAAAAATTAAGTGCCGTTCGAAATCATCATTAAAAATGTGGGTTCCTTCCATTCGTGTCCAAAAATATATTTTCGCACACACAGTGGTTGGAGAAGCTCGGCTTTGAGTCCTGTGCCTAATATTTTTTTATTTATTTAAGAATAAGAGATATATTTTTTCTCATGACAAACGTCTTGCGCGTGCTATCATACCAAACATGTGCTTATTTTCATCTCGCTCATGTTTGTTTGTTCATCCCGACTCTAGCCTCTTCATTATTCTCGCAGCACCGTGCAACAAATTCGCTCCCAAATAGACGCAGCTTCGATTCCCAAAGCGATCACTTTAGTAACATATAACACATTTTTTATCTTTTTTTAGCCGGTCCATCTCACAGCGCTTCCTGGATGGCGATGATGTTTGCTATAAACTATTAAAGGCCTTCACTAATTCTTCGGTCTAAAAACCCACGCACCTGCATTTTGGAAAACTTAATTAGACTGAAGATTCCGAAGCCAGTAACCCGCTACGGGGATTTGAGTGCTTCCGTTGGCCAATTAAGAGCTCATCCGCCACCAAGTTATTTCTAAGACTCTGGCTTAGTGTTGAAGATCCCTATTGACGTTGATTCCATTTTTCGAATTCGTTCCGCCGTAGCCCGGAAACAGAAGAATGACTTTTCACAGGGGTGCCAGTCGAGTTCCTTCCCAAGTCGAGGTACAAGCCAACCAGCAGTCACCTTGTGATCACTTGTTTTGAGAAACTAAATCTTCAATGTTGTATAAGCCGTTAGCGCCAATAATTAAATTTTAAAAATATATTCAAATAACTGTAGGTCAGATTTAATACGTAACTTTTAATATCGATGCAATGCTCCTTCATTATTCAGTGTCATTATTAATTTTGTATTCTAATTCTAAGGAATAAAAATATCTCCGCGTAACATCATAAAAATTGTCTGAAATTTTCACCCCCTTAACCCTTTCATGCCCAAATTAATTGGGGCGTAGCTAAAATTTTTTGGAGTTTATAGAGTCGTTAGGCTAGACCTAAATATGAACTGATATTAATTTCAAACTCCTATGTATCCTGGTATAGCCGTTATGAAATGTTGCCTATAGGCAACATTGGGCAGTAGTAGACAAATTTTAAAACAAACAAATATTTAAATTTTTTGTTCTTTATTGAAATTTTTATTAATTTTTAGTACAATTTAAGTGTGATAAGAAACGAAACAATTTTTTTGTGGGTTTGAACACAAATTAACCTTGCATTTAGAGCACTTTGAGCGGGGATACCCAGTGTGACGTAGCCTGCATCTGCCTTTTGAACCGCACTCAATCCAGTGACCGACTTGGTCAAATCGCGTAGCTCTTGCAGGTTCCGCAACATAGGATCTTTTAAAGAACTTGACGAAGAATGTGATGATGGTGCTGGTGATGACGGTGCTGGTGATGACGGTGCTGGTGATAACGGTGCTGGCGATGAAGGTGCTGGTGATGACGCTTTTGATGAAGCTGGCGATGGTGGATCTGACTGCGTTGTTGAGAGAAGTGAAAATGGGCGGTCTCTTTTGCGTGCTGGAGCTGCTATTTTGCTTGCGTTGAGTAACTCGTTAGCAATATCTAACTGAAAGCTTAGTAATGACAAATACTTTTTATCTCCGCTTGAAATTTTTAGATCTCTGCGGTACAACAGCCAGCTATTCACTACTGATGAGCTTATGCACCAGTAAACGATTCGCATATACCACCTCTTTGAGCGGTGGTTGATCTTATATAACTCCAACAGCATGTCGGCAAGATCAACCCCTCCCATATGCTTGTTATAGCATTCAACTATACCTGGACGATGAATGTTTACAAACTTCTTCTCTTTTCGACACTATCGTTTACACTCGCTCATTGGGTTTTTACCTATATAATTCGAGACCAGTTGCACACTTTTGTTGTCGTACCATCGACAAGCAATTAAATTATTTGTTGCTTCAAATTTAAAATCGTGAGATCTTCTTCCTTTTTTAGAAAGATCCTTTTCGTCGCTTAGAACACAATTTTTTAATCGATTGTTTCGAATGGTTCCTACTGCTAATATACCCTTTTGTTTCAAAGAAATCATCAGGCTTATGGACGTAAACCAGTTGTCAAAAAACAACTTAAAATTTTGATTTTCGGGAATATTTGAAGCTAAGTGTACGACAATATCAGACGATATGCCCAATCCAAACGATTGACACGTTCCTTCTCCAGTGTAGAGGCAAAAGTCGTATACAATGCCAGATACACCAGCCCTAGTAAACATCTTAAATCCCCACTTGTGAGGTTTTTTTGGTAAATATTGCTTCAAACTGTGCCGACCTACAAGGAAAAATAGATAGATATTTACTATACCCATTATAAGACTATATCACTAGGTTACCTTTATAGGAAATCATTTGTTCGTCTACGCTCTGGTATTCCTCCTGTGCTATTTCTTTAAATTTTTCTTTGATTTTCTTCAATAATGGACGTATTTTATATAATTTGTCGTATGTAGGTTGTCCTTTTTGAGGTTGCTTAGTGTTATCATTTATATGAAAATTTTCCTTTATTTTTTCGAAACGATTTCGTGATAATGCATCCGCTACTGCTGACAATTTGAAATTTTTCGACCATGCCATTCGCATATTTGGAATATTTATTACGCCAAGGTATAGTAATACACCTATAAATCTTCTTATTTCGGTAGTTTCACATTTTAATTCAGTACCATTGGTTTGTAATGCATATAAATTCGTTTCATCGCATATCTTTTGCACTATCTCGTCATCGAAAAATTGAGTAAAATATTCGACTGGTTGTTTGACTCGGCCGAAACTAAGTTTGTTTTTCCAGGTCGTATCGCATTCCCCTAACTCTGCACTCCTCCATCTCGAACTTTCCAAATTGATTTTTTCAAAAATCTTTTGTATCGTTTCTTCATCTTGAATTCTATTTTAAACTTCATTGTCATCACTTACAATCCTCTCAATCAAATCAACCTCAATATTTTCACCTCTTCCAATTGCACTTTCTATGCTCTCTTCTATAATGTTTTCCAAATTTGTGCTAATTGTGTCCTCTTCATCTTCATTGTCCTCATCACCAGAATCATCCCAATCGAATTCGCAAATTTTTTAAATTTCTTGCTGGGTTAAACCTTTTGGACGCATCTCTAACGCAAAAAAAAGTATTATGTGATTTGAAACCATTATGGACCAATGTTGCCTATAGGCAACAATGTTTTTAAAAAATTACTGACCCTAAACTAAAAGTTTTTTTCGAACTTTTTTTTTTTTACTAATTTACTTACCTGTATTTAATAATATTTTACACTTAGTTATATGCACTTTAGTTTCTTTATATATTTTTTTTAATTATTTGTAAACCCTTTTTTGCTGCAAAATAAACTGTACTTGTGCATTCACCGAACATCTGTTACAAAGTGGTCATTATCAATTCTAAAGACAAAACATTCGCCAATAAACTTGCACAA
Organism: Ferdinandea cuprea; assembly: GCA_963576555.1. NCBI lineage: Eukaryota > Metazoa > Arthropoda > Insecta > Diptera > Syrphidae > Ferdinandea > Ferdinandea cuprea. The sequence continues at coordinate 128,839,473 of OY754958.1, read as the reverse complement.
TATATCAAGCTTTTCTGAGAAAAAAAGCTTTCAGCGAAAAAATTACCGTTACATGACTTAGAAGCTAAAACATGCAATGTTGCCTATAGGCAACATCGGGCATGAAAGGGTTAACATTGGCATGAAAATATAGATGTATGTATGTAATCAGTGTCAAAAAAAAAATTCTAGAACCCTTAGCAATTATCATCATTTCTTCACCTCTTTCATGGCGCATAAATAACCACTCAACAACGACCAAGAAGAAATATTAATTAAAACCCAAAAACACTGTACTAATGAACATAAAAATAGCTAAACGTTCATACATGTATATGTTGTACATAGGTTTAGAATATAATTTTAAGTCCCCTCCATCCATTCTGACCAATAACTCATGTCCTTCCAAAAATAATAACAATTAATTCTACACCAAAACAGGCACCTTCTTAAGGCCAAATACAAGGATAACAAGTCTCTCTCTCTGTCCGCCTCAAAAATGGCAAATGGATTTCATGTGACGTCGCGTCGTGTGATATCAACTCCTTTTACGACCTTACGACCTTTTCCTCGCTCTCTAAAAAGACATATCCTACTTGCTCCTCGGTAGATAAAAACAAAAAAAAAAAACAAGAAGATACATAAATTTATTTAAACGTGCGGCCCATAATTTTCGGTACAGCACAATGGGTACTTTAGCCATTCACCACCACCACCACTACTACTTTACTGGGTCCCATCTCTGTTGCCATGGAAGACTTATGCAAAAGGACGACAAGTCTGGTCATGCGGAGGATGTACGACGAAGTGGCGATGTCCTAGTTCAAATTCTGGGTGACTGCATCGTGCCAGGCGGCGTGAAGGATATCAACATTCATGACCAGCATCGCATCACCCATTCTGTTGGGAATTCCTAAAAAAGGAGAAGAAAAAAAATTTATTAGTTTTCTTAGATAAAGGCCTCGAATTATTCCCTTCTTACACGTACGTTGGCTGGAAAAATAGTCTTTCCCATTCGCTTTGCAAGAAGACGAAAGAAGGTCAAAAGAAAATGTGAGGATAGGTTTTGCCTTAAGTGCTGCCACTGTTGCTCCTGTGATACACTTTGAGACCATAGAGGTGAGTTGAATTGCATCGTCCACGAGGATGTAAGTTGACTTAGACTTAGTCGTTAGGACGAAAGACGCAAACAAGGAGAAAAATAAGAACTTTGGTAGTGGTATCCAGGCACGACCGACGACGTTTCCGACATTTACCACTTTAATGAGCGTTGAACTGGAAAATGTTCATATGTCCCAAGGAAGAGGACATGTGTCTGTGTGTGGTGTTAGTAGTTTTTCTTGGGTATTTTGCTGCAAGCCTATATGTGATTGCATTTTCTGGAAAAGGACAATTAATTGCTCCATTTTTGTGTATAATGGTGGAACATTTTGTAAGGAAACAATTTCGTCTACATTAAGAAAATTGAAACGGTAAAAGGACACGTAACCATAAGTGGTGGAGTTTAGCCATTTAAGTTTTTGTGTTACTTTCAAGCAGCTGGGTATGGGTACATTAAGAGCAAATTTATAGCAACCATAAGACCATGTGAATTCTTACAATTGAGTGGGTTTTCTTTCACATATCCTTTGAGGTTAGCTAATTGGTAAGGTCTAATCTTGGGATACCTATGTACCTAACATTAAAAAAAAAATTAAAAAATAATTTTAAACAAAATTTAAAGCTCCTAACTAGATAATTTCTTTAATCAGGATATACTCTGTGTAGGTAGCAAATTGCCTGTACAATCTTTATACTTTGATGTTGAATTTATTTTATTAGCTGCACGATTATCCTTTTCTCTTATTTGATATTCTCACACGTTTGACAAAAATTTCGTATTCAGTCCACGTGCTTCGACACACCAGAAGGGAGCAAAAGGTCGTAACCTTAAAATAAAATGCCCAAAAGAGAACAAAAAAACAACCAAGATGCCAGACAATTTCTTTGGATATTCTTTTTAAAACGGCACAAAATTAATTTTCATCGAGAAGATTCTTCCATGAGGGGAAGCGCAAACTAATTTCCCAAAAAAAAAAAATCTAAACGTTGGCTGACATTTTTTGGAAATTTTAAAAATAAAAGTTATTTTGGCACAGGGAATCGCCTACGTAATGTTTTGTAATATTGAGAAAATTGTGTTATTCATTGAAAATGATTGGCTATCGTGGAGTAATCTTTCGTACAAAAATAAGTTGTACCGTCAAAGGATGTCACAGAAAAACTCATTAATTTCTTATACCGACTTGCTGCAACCCAAATGAATAATTCAAGAAAAAAAAAATAAAAATTATCAACTTTTGATATATAATTTGGGATGGCTCGATCCTACATTTCTACGGAAACGTCGGCTATATCTGATTTTCCGATTTATTTAGTCATCTTCTTCCAACACTTCTAGAGCCCAATCCGAGATCGTTCGCTTCATATGTTCCTGTGGCTATTGGTTTTAAGTTTTCCTATTTTTCTTTCTCAAAATTCATCATTCATTCATTCATTTTTCATCCAGCATCGAAAATTTAAATCCAAATTTGTTCGGTATAGACTATGCATTTATGACCAAAAATTACCACCGTCTCCGAATTTAAAATTTTGGTTATAAACTTCAATTATTTGTAAAGGTTTTTCGAGAGATTTACCTTGCCAATTACCATACGTGGATATGTCAAAAGTTTCATTGGTTGCTAAGAACTGAGAGCGAAAGCAATTTGACAACCAGATGTTGAACATTTTGTGCGCAAATTTGACAGCCTTTTTAACATTTTCGAATACATTAGTATACTAAAGAAAATGTTATTGTGATCGTGCGGAAATTTCAAACTCAAACTGAGTATAAAGGACGATATTACGACTATAGAGAAGTCCATCAAAGTGGGTCCGCCAATGCCGTCCGCCTGTCTGTCTGTCCGGGCGTCGTAAGGCGAGGTTCAACGGATTTGCTTCAAAGTTCGAATATAAGGTTCTTGCGGTTACATCTCGGGGTATCTTTTTACTTCTTGCTTTATCTTTTGAAATAACGGTACCTGCATGGTAGGTAAAAATCAATTATCACTATTTTCATCAGAAGCGGTTTCAAGCATTTCGGCCTTTTTTTGTACTAACGATATTTGGGATCAAAAATTCTGCATACTCAGTTTTTGGAAAAAAAATCGATTAAAGGCAATATATAAAACCGGGAATATCTCAAAAACTAATAAAGGGAACTTCAAAAAAAATTTCCATTTTTTTTATTGTAAAGTCGAACAAATTTGCATACTTCGATTTCTGAAATCATTTCTTTTAAAAGTTTTTTTTCATATAACGATTTTCTTAAATTTGAATTAAATTCGTTTTCTCAAAAACGGCTGAAACGATTTTGATAATTTTTTGTATTTTGAACAAATTTATTAAAAGTGTCCAATGTGCGAAATTACATCAAAATCGTCGGTTTTTGAGAAAATCTAATTTTTTTAAACCAAAGAAGTGATTTAAATATATTTTCGATTCATTTTGCGGTTCAAAAACGCGTCTTATGTAACGAGAAAGTTTCGTACGACGCAATCATGCACTTTATTTTCAGTGGAAATTTATTGCTAATCTTTTGTATATAATGCCGGTTTATCTTTTGGTAGAAATGCAACATAAAAATATGTCCACTAATCATATTCCAATGCTGGGGCAACACAATGTTTATATATGATTACCACCAAAATCCAATCTCTGTCTGTCCTTCCCCACTTAAAATGTTGTACTAGGAAGCAGAAATTCAGAGCACATACGCACAAAATATTTGTAATACGACCACATTCATGCAACAATTTAAGAATAACCCAATTTAAAGTTAAAAAAAACTTTAAGAGATAAAGGCATAGTAGGCTTTACGAAATATGACCTCTTTGACAAGTTTTTGACCACGTCCTTTTTGGGGTGTTTTAAAACGATGCTGTCTTTTTTATAGAATTTCTTAAATAGAGGTTTTATAGGGATGTGAAAAGGATATCATACCTTTCGCTTCAAGCGGACTCTAGCGTTTTCTTATATTTTGTTATTTTGCGCACTTACAACTGCGCTGCATGCGTCGATACTTTCCTTGAAGGTACCTAATGGTAATGATTGTAACTAAATACAGATATTCTATCACCACTGTCAATTTCATTCTCAGTCAGATTTAAATAAATATTACGCCTTACCTACCTAGCTCCTACAACCATTTTGTATGCGAAGATGTATTTGTGACACGAATGTCTTGCCTTTGGGCGTTTGTCAGACTTCAAAATGTTGGGCTACGAATAAAATCTTCAATTGGTTCTGGGGCGGATTTGAACTATAGTCAGAATCAATAGATTTAAAATAAAATCAACATAAGTCGTACTCATAAGATTCTATACTATCTTAACAACTATCCATTGCTCTTTCATCTCAAGCACTTAGTTTTCTATTAAGAGTGTTCTAAGCCAACTGTAAGTCTGGGATTAAACTCTTGTCAACTTTGAAACTATCTCGTGTCACGGTGTTTATGGGAGCACTCCTCCAAAACGGATTGACCAATTTATATGCATTTTTTTGTGGATATTTGGTTCTTTTTGATAACAAAAAGAAATAATTTATGTTGTTGAATGACAGATGGTGCCAGTAGGTCTCATCGAACCTTTATCAACACATGCACAAGTCACTGACGTGAAGTGTCACTTTGACATTTAATTCCGCATTTGTTATGTAATGTATCACAACGCAGTGCGTTGTTATTATTATTTTACTGTGGCATAATGTTGAAAAAGCCAAGCTAAGAATAAACAAATTCATTTTCTTTATTTAAATTTTCTACTTTAAGATGAAAAATATATTATTTGTTTCACTTTAAATTTAACTTTGAAGACAGGAAACATTGAATATGTCATTTGAATTTAGAAAATTAATGCTTGGTTTTTCATGCTCCGTACTACATATCCAGCTGCATCCGAAATCGAGCCCAAAAAATTCGTAGAAATTCAGTTTCAAATTTAATATTTCACTTTCGATTCAAACATGCGTTCGATTTGTTTGAGATATCCGCCTGGGTATCCAATTTACCCGGCGCGATACCAAGAAATACTTGATTAAACTAATACAACTAGAGTGCATATTTTTTTCTAAATGGCACACACGAGCAATTTGTTTACCGAATTGCTACAAACACACTTTCGTTCAAATCGTTCCATTCGTTCTATTTTATCGATCACATTCGATCATTCGATCAACATTTAACAATCAAAGAAGCTATACTCAAAGAAATTATTTATTTGGAATAACAACGTTTGCCAGGCTATAGCTAGTATATTGAGATAATTTTTAATTAGGAGAAATCGATTCTATCAAAAACTGCTTTATCGATTTTAGTCAGTCTTTGTATTTATGGTGACTTTATCCGATTTACCGCTAATATAGAAGAACTTTAAAGTCTGGGAATCAGCCAAAGTTTTTAAAATAAATTCTGGATGTGATTTTGACCTTTTTACATTTTCAGAGTTTTTCTTAATTCTATTTAAAGTCTATCTACGATTTTGTATTCAACGTACGATGTTCATAGTTGTGGATGGCAATAAATGTGTAAGAAGACGAACAATAACAAGCGGTATGTTTGCGGTGTTCGGTTTAACATAGCATATGCCCGATAATTATATAAAAATCTGCACTCGCATATGGCTTTTTGTTACTACTGCCAATAACACTGGTCATTTGATGACATATCTAACCAAAAAGTGGAACCCGTCTATTCACCGTCGTGGCGAAAGAAAGGTCGTTGCGCTTGATATTTCAAAGGCATTTGACAGAGTTTGGCATCAAGCTCTTTTGTCGAAAATGCGTGCATTTGGACTCAGTACGAAAATACGATTGTTCATTTTTCAATGGATTAGAAATTACCTTTCGGACCTTCCAATTCAAGTTGTTTTGGACGGTTTGAAGTCTGAAACTCACCCAATAAATGCTGGTTACCCCGAAGGCTACGTTCTGTCTCCGACTCTCTTTCTCATTTTTATCAATGAACTGCAGTCTATCACTTCTAATCGAATCCATTCTTTTGCTGATGACAGTACTTTAAGCATCGCATATTCGTTTCATGATTCACGTCCCTCATCTTCGAATGTGTAACTTGAACGGCAATGTATGTTGGGCTCATTAAATTCTGACCTTGACAGCATTCTTAAATGGGTAAAACCAATAGGGTCGAATTTAATGATTCCAAAACACAATGCTGTCTTTTGTCATGAAAGCGAAACCTGAATACGCTGCCAGTATCCATAAGTGGCACTTGCATCGCTAAAACCGAAAGCCTTTTAATTCTCGGTATGTGTGTAGTTCGTTGGAAAGACCACATATTCGACGTCGCCAAGAACGCTGCTAAGGCTTCCCCTAACGATGCAAGATATATTTCACCTCTTCTGATTTAGCTAGAATTTATAAAAAAAAATATATATGTGTACATGTTTTTAGTTTAAGCACACGACTAACCTGCCCGGCAACGTTAGGCAAGAGCAAATTTAGAGGCTATGTGAATATTGAATCTCTTGCACCCGCCGCATTTTTATATCAAAGTAAATATTCATCCCCCCAATGGCCTATTAAGCTAACCCCAAATATTAATGAATTTGAACGCACCTTTGGGGACATCTAACTATGATAGATAGTTTGAATGTCATTGTTACTTTATTTTCGGTTGATTAACAATGCAAATCAATTGGATCTAACCGCAGAAACAAATGCGCAACAAACATCGCAACTAGCTACCCCTGTGATCAAAAATTGAAAATTTACCAAAATGACCACAACACATCGACCATCACCATTAGAATGGTTTACCGCGCCTCCTTTAATTTCGACGCAGAAATTTGACCATTATGGTAACCGTTATACCGAAAAACATACGAGTGAATATTTCGATATCCTTTTGTCTACCAACCATCAGGCAACATGTTGTGATGTCGTTGTTATGCGATGAAGTAAAATTGTTATGAATTTTTATTCCCGTTTCCGCTTAAACTCAACTCAATTACCTAAACATGGGAGCAGCCGATGCAATAACAGGACCAAACAAAAATTACATCCTCACAACTTTGCACCTTACAGCAATGTTATTTTTTTACACTCCTGCTATAGTTGTCGAAGGACATTGCCGAAAACAATTTCCGTTCAGTCATTTGATTCCCCGTTTCAATTTCATGTTTTACTCTCTCTTTTATTCTAGCGCTAACCCAACATAACCCAAGCTTATGCGTCATTTAAATACATAATAGTTTTTCATGACTGGCCTTAGTGTCCTACCGGCTTGTGACATCGTATGCTTCATTTCAAAGGACCTATCCCACCAAGGACACAAGGCATTTTCTATTAAATGAGAGCAGAGAAAAAAACACACATACACACACATATCCATAGAAGACATTTTCATACACACATTCGGAATTAGATAACTGAATCATAAAATAGAAAAAGTGCACACCAAAGGACATCCATGCATGGAAGAGAACATCTGCCACTGCTGCAGCAGTAGCCAAGCAATTTATGCAAATCTAACCATTCAGACGGAAGCTACACATTTGTGGAATTTTCAAAAATTACATCATTTGAAAATGGCAGATGGGCGGCATATCCTGGCCAGGACAGGACACAACATACTGCTAATACTTTCTCATACCAATTCCATGTGACTTTGTATGGGTTTATGTCCGTGTGTGTGTGTGTGTAGTTTTCAGAATATTGTAATCCTTTTCGTTTTATTTAGTTCAATGCGGTTGCGGTTCCATCGAATTGGAAAATGCCGACCTAACAATTTGTCCATGGGTATCTATTGTTTTGTTTAGTTTCTTCTTTTTTCTGATTTTGCTCCCGATGAAAATATTTCTCCGTCGATAGAGGGCGGGCGTGGTGGATAAATAAATTATACTTCCGCTTTATTTTGGGGGAAAAATTACAAATTCACATTTTGGGGGTCATGAATTTAAGAGATATTTCGAGCTGGGCGGGCGCGATTGGTGTGGGAAGTTATTATTTCTTTCAATTGAATGGGGTCATCAATTGCGGGAAAATATTGAAAATGGTAATTCGACTTGAATATGTAGTGAGCGACTATCGAATATGTACTGACAAACGATGGAATTTGTCCGAGGAGGTGTAGTTCGTGTAGTTCGAAACTAGGATATATAGATAGATAAATAGTTGTCTTAATGTTGTCTTTGGAAAATATGCAAAGGACACGGAGTATGTTTATGTTCCAAATGCCGTTCATGGGAGTGAGGAATTAAGTTCCTTCAAAAAACCAGAGGTAAGATGGATGACAAAGAAAATATAGAACTGCCTTCAAATAAAGACCAGGTAAGGTCATATGTAGGTTTTGTAAATGACTACGGACGATTCTTTGAAAACTTTTATTTTGAGGCTTTACTGAAATTATATATATCCTTATATACTTTAAAGTTTAGGGCCCTTATTTTTTGGTGCATTTTTGAAAAAAAAATTAAAGACGTCCAAATGGAGTGCAGGTTAAAATTCTATTTACAAAATTCTGTGTTACAATCCTTTGGTGACGTGAAATAATGGCAAATTTTAAATAAGGCGGCTTTGGTGACCCGCTACGCGGGACTAAAGGATTTCAATCCTCTTTCTGCAGGAGGCAGTTACCGCTCACGCAACTTCGTTGCTCCCCTCAGGGTATTTTTAATCATCTTTCCGCGGGCGATTCGATTTTGGAACGGAAATAATGATAAATTTTTAGAATTTGGCTTTTTTTCGTTTGGCGTTATTTCACGTCACCCAATCCTTTCACTTGTTTTAGCCGAAAGCGTAGAGTAGATTTTCTTCTTTTTTTGCTAACGCTTTCACGCTTAAGGAATTTCAACCCTCTTTCCGCAGGCGGCAGGTGGGAAACGTGATTTTCGTCAGGCAGGCGCCTATTCCAACCGTTGCTAATGCTAATTCTAAGTAGTGCCGTGTGTGATTTTGTTGCCTTTTTTTCATTTGCACGTTAAGTTCAACTATATTATGCAAAGGCCGATGGACCATATGTGCATTTAATAAACAGACATAAGGTCTATTTGAATCGGACATAATGTCCGAGGACTCCGCTTATGTCATTCCGCCTTGAAATACAAACTTCGCTATGTAATCCAAAACCCCAATTTTTTTACTTTCTCGTATACGTTTGTATACAAACTGAGTATGAAGGATGAGGATGGGTCCGCCAATGCCGTCCGTCGGTGTTTAAGCCTGTCTGTATGGCGATACGGTTGGACGGGTTTGCTTCAAAGTTAGTATATAAAGTTTAAGGTTAAATAACGGTACCTGCCATACAATTTTTCTTATCACTTGTCACTCATTTCCTTAAAAAGGATGTCGTCGCGAATACTGCACATTGAATTTTTTTGAAAAGCAAGGTGCCGCAAAATGAATCACCCTATCGGAATATGATATTTTGTTGATTTTTGCATATGGAGTCGTACGACAATCATATTTGACATATGTAAGATAGACAGCTGCAGTATACAAACAGACTATGCCTGGTGAACGTCAGTCATGTGTGAATTACTGTCAAGCAATCTTCAATTCCATAAGCTAATGATAAAAAGTGATTAACGTTTTTCTAAAATTTGAACTAAATTCGTTTTCTCGAATACAATTCTACCGATATTGATAAATACTAAGTAAATTTTTTGTTTTTCAGACTTATTTTAAATTTTTTTATTTATTATTTTTGTACATGAATTTAAATAATCTAATTTTCTAAGAATAAATAATTGATTTGAACCAATTCCTTTTTCGTCGTAAAAAATTATAATAAATATGAAAAAATGACGGTTGTATAGAGACCTTTTTGACTCAATATACATATGTATGATATATAGGCAATATTTTGTTTTTCGGCTCTGCTATCAGATCTCGAACGGCATCTCGTCAGAAATCAAACGAAGAATAAGGTTTTTTTCTTTCTTTGGGCTGAGAAGGCAGTAAAGCCCTCTCCCAAACAACCAAGGAATCGATTGCCCCGATGGAAAAAACATACTAAGTGCACATAGTACAATTTGGTGTCATACAATATATTTTTGCATGGAGCCATCGATATACAGAAACCTTTTAATCGCAGTCCTTCTCCAGTTACCAAGCATGGACCATTCCCAAAAAGGATGAAGATATTCTTGATGGTTTCGCGAGAAAAATTCTTCGTAAGATATTTGTTCCCGTATGGGGAGACGATTCAACGGTGAACTTTACGAGCTGTACAGCGATATCGACCTGGTCAAACAACTGTTGAGGTTTTGAGACGGCTTCGATATGTAGAGGAAACGCTCCAGCCCGCAGAATCTTCAACTTCGATCTAGAGTGATAAAGCAGTGGAGAAACCCCTCGCCTTAGGTGGCGCGTACAAGCGAAAGGGGCCCTTGATTTTTTACGTAAACATTTCCATTAAAATAGTAACCGATATAAATTTAATTATAAATGTCATTATAATTGGAAATGTCACCTAAGTCACGGCACCAATGTCATTAAAGTTGACTAAGTGACCCTGCATTACTAATATGTACTTATTATGTACATAGAAGGTACAAGTGGAGGTCTCAAAAATGCGTCGTTAATCTCGGGAAGTAATTATCGTAGATTTGAATCTGGCCCCAGATCTGAAAGTTTATGCATATAAGAAATTGCTCTATCTTTTACAGGAATTGTGCATTAGTTGTTTAATCGGCAGTAAATATTCTCCATTTTTAAGTCATTTCATAGATCTAACGCCACAATGGCTAAATATATTCAAAAATACAGCGGCAGTGTTCCCATATTCCACTTACCCTATACCCTGACCCCAACTTATCATCGTTACCACGTCGCGTCGTAAAAATTTTCGGAAGCGGCATATTAGTTCCAGACACTTGGATGCATTTAAATCGATTAGACCTTAGAATCCTAAGGAAAACACGACAAGGGTTGGAAAATATGAGCTTGCATTGAGCTAGGTGGTGGGCACATGCCCGGCAACTAGTGTCAAAGGATATCTCACAAATGAGGAGAACGCATGTTTCGAGGATTGAAAATTAAACTCCCAAAACCAGACAACCACGCGACGATAAACACCAAACTCTCAAATGCCGCTATGCAGCAGATCGTCTTAGGGTAGACTCACTCCTTCACAAATTACCAAAACGCCGCAAGTGCACTAGAAGCATATTCTTCGTCTCTCTAACCAAGGGCAAGCCAAAGAACGATGGATGAACAGAGGATAGAATGCAATATTGTACCAGCACTGGGCTATCTCAATCTAACAGCAGTCAACATTGAATTGAAATAATATTAGTGCTCAAATTCGATGTAAAATATGTTATGTATGTTAGGGTCAATGACCATTTATTTTCTGTGTGGCTGATCGATGTATAAAATGGGTACCGAGATTACGAGGTTGATACGTAATTGGGCGCATTCGCAGTGTCCACAATTAAAATATAAAGAATACATTTTAATAACGTTCTTAAGTCCTAGTTTCATTTGGAAAAAAAATTCCGACATACCAAAGAAGTAGGCTCACCTAGCCAAGGCATTTTTACCATTTTACCATTAAAAAATGGATATAAGGCGTAAACCCATACAGGACCTAAAGCCTAGTTTCTCCAAGCAATGTATGTGCGAAGATATATTTTTGAGACGAATGGAATGTCCTGTAGTTTAATGACGATTCTGAACGGCAATTTTTACATCTGAGAGCTTCATATGATATTTCTTACTCTTGGATGTTTGTCAGACGTTTGCAAGATTCGGGGCAGAGAATACAAAAACTTTAAGTTTGTACGGGCCGGGATTTGAGCCTGCAACCCCTCACTTAGTGGTCAAACGCACTTAACCAAGAAAGCCACTGTACCCACCATTAAAGGGCTAAAATAATTTTTAATATCAGAAGCTCTATTTATAACAGATCTCCCCCACTGCCGTTAAGCTTTCGTCTTTACTCTCTTTCTCTTCACTATAAAACTTAAACAGCAATAAACCAGAGTATATCTATTTATAGTGAGTAGGGGCTCCTTAGACGATTTTTTAATTTGAACTTTTACATACACGAGAAATAGACGGCAGTAAGAAAGTCTTGCAGTGAAAGAGAGATAGAAGAGGAGTACAACTTTTTCGAACGGTGGCACAGGGTGTGGCGAAAAAAAAAACAAAAATCAATTTCTGTTTTTTTTTTAAACATTTTATAATATTATGTTCACAAGTGTGTTATCCTTGTTATCCTTGTTATCCTTATTGAACTGTTCAATTATATGATAAGTCCGTACACGAACATAAAATTTTATGAGAAATACCTTATTTTCATTTTTACAGCAATTGTAAATGAACCTATTTGTCAAACTGTTAAAAATATTCTTCTCAAAGTTTTTAAGAAAACGCGTTTTGGAAAAACAACATCTAAATTTCTTTTCAAGATTTTCTAACGAGTTTAAGAATTCTTCCGAAGATCGTTTTAAATTCGCACCCTCATGTTCTTTGAAATGTGTAAACACAGATGAAACTTTAAGTTGAGGACTCAATTTCAACTCACACTCGTGGTTTAAGCGGTATTTTCTCAAAATATAATTTGGGAAATAGTGAAATGTATTTTCAATTCCGAGGTTGACTGTTTTATAATCGGGTTCGGTTCTGAAAACGTAAATCACATTGTCGTTATTTTGTTCTAGTGGTTCCATCTGCGCTTCAATTTCTGGAAGTTCAAGTTTGCAGTTGGCTCACAGTTTCCACGGGTAACATCCTCCATGTACTTATCCGAAAATGATATTTTAAAGGAACACATGAATTAAAAGGGAGTCAACAACTTATTATTTCCCCTCGGTTGCGTAAAACAGCAAAGATGTGCTCCAAGATTGCTTGTTAAGAGAAATTTACCACCGTCTTTTTTAATTTCACTAAATATGCCAATTAATGCATTAATATTCTGTTGTCAGCCTTTTATTTATATTTCTGGTTGTACATTTTGTGAAATTACTTACCTCTCACTATTTTCCGGTATTTTAAATTATTTGTTACTAACGTTTTCCTTTTCATCTTCCACACCAAACACTTAAAATAATGTTTCCCCATTTAAAAAAAAACTAATTTTTCACACACGATTTTAAACACCCTTTTTTTTTAAAACGACGAAATTGAAAAGATTTTGACAATTCAACTTTAGCCCGCTTTTAAAAATATGGGTAAAAAAAATTCAAACAATTTCCCCAACTAATTAGTGTGACCATCTCCGATACAATTTAGAATGTAAAAAGTGTTGACAATAAAACCATCCAATATGATATATGAAGAAAATATTAGAAATGCCAAAAGGTGTAACTTAATATTCTTGAACGAAACAATTATATTGAAAAACCTGGTTACCTGTTTATTTCAAGTCATACTAGAATAGCTGAGGGGAAATGCTACTACACTGACAACAACTCCGGCCCGCTTTTAGAAAAACATTATGGGAAAACCGTATTTATGTATCTTACGCACATAGCCGGCGGCAATAGTAGTAGTAAAATGTGTTGTGTACTCTTTTTATTCTAAGTGATTGCGCATAAAGGTTAAAATCAGTCGTTCTTATCTGTTTTCACTTATGGTACGTATTTGTTGCAGTGTTTTGTTTGTAGTAGAACGAGTTGCATATGTATGGAGAGTGTCCCTTACTTACTTACTTAGGTGGCGCTACAGTCCGGGGTGGACCTGGGCCTCAACCAATACGCCTCTCCAGTTAGCACGATCTTTGGCTAACTGCCTCCAGTTGTGCACTCCAAGTGGGTTGAGGTTCCCTTCAACTTGCGCGCGCCACCTTAGGCGAGGTCTTCCTCTACTGCGTTGTCCCTCCGGGTTGGATTCGAAGACTCTTCGGGTCGGAGCGTTGGTGTCCATTCGCTCTACATGTCCCAGCCACCTTAGACGACTAATCCGTATTTTTCTGACCAGGTCGATGTCGCTGTACAGCTCGTAGAGTTCGCTGTTAAATCTCCTCCTCCAAAGCCCGTCAACGCAAACGGGACCGAAAATCACTCGAAGAATTTTGCGTTCGAAACGACCAAGGAGATCTTCACCCGCCTTTGATAACGTCCATGCTTCTGCGCTATACAGCAGGACTGGGATGATGAGGGTCTTATATAGAGTCTCCTTGGTGTTTCTCGACAAGGCCTTACTAATCAATTGCCTCCTTAGGCCAAAGTAACAGCGGTTGGCAAGTGTAATTATTCGCTTGATTTCTGACGATATATCATTGTCAGAGTTAATAGCGGAGCCTAGGTAGATAAAGTCCCGAACTACCTCGAAGTTATAGCTGTCTATCGTGACGTTCTGTCCGAATCGTCGATGTTGTGCGTCCCTTCTTGTTGACAGCATATATTTCGTTTTGCCCTCATTCACTTCTAAACCCATTTTTGCCGCCTCTGTACTGATACTTGCAAACGCACAAGTGACAGCTCGCTGTGTTCTGCCAATGATGTCAATGTCGTTGGCGTAAGCAAGTAGTTGCACAGACTTTTGGAAAATTGTGCCCCTGGTGTTGGCTTGCGAGTTTGGCACAATTCTTTCAAGTATGATGTTGAAGAAGTTACATGACAGCGCATCGCCTTGTCTAAATCCTTTTTTGACATCAAAGGTCTCGGTGAGATCGTTTCCGACCTTAATGGAGCAGCGAGAGTTCTCCATCGTAATCCTGCACAATCTGACAAGTTTGGCAGATATGCTAAAACTAGACATGGCTCTGTATAGCTCGTATCTATAAATGCTGTCATATGCGGCCTTAAAATCGATAAAAAGATGGTGAGTATCGATCTGGACTTCTTGGGTTTTTTCCAGGATTTGCCGAAGTGTGAAAATCTGGTCAGTTGTGGACTTACTGGACCTAAAACCGCACTGATAGGGTCCAATCAGTTCGTTGACGAATGGTTTCAGGCGTTCACAGAGCACGGCAGACAGGATCTTGTATGCGATGTTGAGGAGACTTATACATCTATAGTTGGCGCAGTTAAGAGGGTCTCCTTTCTTGTGGATCGGGCAAACAATGCTGAGGTTCCATTCATCAGGCATACTTTTCTCTGACCAAATCTTGGAGACGAGCTGGTGTATGCCCTCTACCAAATCATCTCCCGCTGCCTTGAAAAGTTCGGCAGTTAAGCCATCCGGCCCGGCAGCCTTGTTGGATTTCAGTTTGGATATTGCTATCCTCACTTCATTTTGGTCAGGTGGGCGGGAGTCTTGGCTTTCATTCTGCCTGACAGCGGAATTTGTGTCGTCATCGCCGTTTAACAGTCTGCAGAAATGGTTTTTCCATATCCTCAGCACCGACTGTGTTTCCACTACTAGGTTTCCTTGTTCGTCTCTACAGGTATCTGCTCGGGTAACGTTGCGTTGACACGTTCTTTTTACCTTTTGGTAAAACTTCCGAACATTGTTCCTGGAGTACCACCTCTCTATTTCCTCGATCGCGCGCTTCTCATGCTCTTTCTTTTTCTTCCGGAGAAGCCGGTGTTCTTCCCTCCTCATTTGCTCGTAGAGCTCATGAGCCGCTCTCGTCCTTCTGTGCAGCGCCGCTTCGTAGGCACGTTGTTTTGCTGCATGCGCTTGCCGGCACTCTTCATCGAATCAGGGGTTTCGTGGGGGTGGTTTGGTGAAACCAAGCACATCAGTTGCGGCGCTTCTGATGGCTTCTTGGCATCGATGCCACTGGTTTTCAGCACTTGATGCTGGCAGCACAGGACTTCTCGAGAGGTTGAGGGATACGCGATCGGCAAAAATTCTGGCGGTTTGTTGCGCTTGTAGCCGTTCAACGTTGAATCTCCTCACAGTATTTCCTCGCTGTTGTGGTGTCTGGGATATTCGCATACGTACCTTGGCTACAACAAGGTAGTGCTCCAAGCCTATGTTGGCCACTCGGAAAGTTCGGACATCTAGAATACTGGAGGAGTGCCTTGCGTCGATCGCAACATGGTCAATTTGATTGAGCATGTTGCGATACTTTGTTTATTGCAGTGTCCCTACTCTGCAATAAACAAAGTATTTATTGTGATGTTTCAACCATAATAGGAACCACTGTATTTTAAAGAGGAAATTTATCCTAAGGACATATTTTCTAAGTTTTGATGTCTCCTTAACTCTGTGCAATATCATCGAGACCGAGAAATTACATTTTCAAACTTATTAATCTCGGATATCATGTTATTACCAAGTATGTTGCAAAAGTGACCTTCATATGCAACCCAATATTGATTCACAAGACTGAATTTGGATTATGTAATTGTTCCCAAGACGAAGTGCGAACAGAGGTTTGAAACGACGGTCATCCAAATTTGGCATCCGGGTGACATCCTGACGTAGAATTTGTACTAAGGTGGTCATCCAGTCTGATCGCCCGTCATCCGGCATGTCATTGAACGTGTCATCCGAATGAAAATAACATCGGATTTGCAGCGTTGAAAGTTCATGTGAAAATACTTACACTCGGATGACCTAACGGATGGCACTGTGTGATCGGGTGCCATATACATAGCAGATGACATCTGGGAGACACGTTCAGATGACTGTTTAATCGCACCTTAAGTCCTTTCATATTAAATTTTTAAACAGTTTAAAGAGCTATTCGAATTCCAACTAAGAGTCTAGGTACCTACAAAAAACACATTTATCATGACGCAATAATTTTCTATAGACTGACGACGAAATGGATCATAAAATCCCACACAATCATTCGCGTAGACATTTAGCTGAATAATTGACTCTAACTGCCATGAATATTATTATAAATAGATAAAACACATCGCGAAAGTAGTTACCATGAAAATCTCACTCCTAGCCAGACCACCGCACACCAGACAAGAAAAGTAGCTGAAAAGGTTCAGTCCAAGTAACTGGGTACATAAATAAAATCTCACATCAAACTTGCTCCAAATATGATATCCTTATCTCTCCTTATGAATATTATATATGATATAAGAACATAGCGCGCAACATCTTGTCTGATTCGATTGGTGCGGCGCGGCTGCTACAAAGAGTCAGCCAACTTAATGTCATGCAAATGAATTCTAAAAAGTAAGTAACAGAAGCCGATACGAGCGATACGAGGACAAAGCAACATCAGAAACAAAGACAAAAGAATTCTCCACAAATCACCGCAGACATCACTAGGATTACGACAGCGATGGGTCCAAATGACATTCTCCATACACACCTCCTGCCAGGCTATGCGACATATACGAAAAATTAAACTTGAATGTCTTCAGTTCCATCCTCATACACATCGTAGGATTCATCTCAAGCCGTCGCCATCACCAGTGCCAGACTCGCAGGACATTCAGTTTATTAGGAATTGTCGACGAAAACACCAAACACCAGCAAGTCGAACAAAGCCCATAGGAAATAATGTCAACAGTTTTAGTTTGTCGGTCGTCTGCCAAGGACATTTTTTTTTTTTTTGCATTTCATCTTAAAATGGGTTTTCCTTTTTGTACAATAGCTGCTACTACTAAGAGTTAAAATGTGAAAACCGCTTACAAAGAATTTGTATAGCTGCGGTGTACTGGAAGACTTAACTAGGACAACGAAAAAGGAGTTAGACTGAAAACTTGAAGAAGAAAACCCAAAAAAAAAAACAGAGAGCGAAAATATCCAAACTCTAGTTGGAATTTTCTATGTGCCGATGAAAAGATTTGCGACGGATAATAAATCTTCATTTCGATTTGGGGAAACATAAAGTGCATTTCAAAAGTACTCCTTTCTCGTTTAACGTCAACGGGGTTTTTTGTTGCCCCTTTGATTTCAGAATGGAAAGTTTTCATGACAGTGAAGGATTTTTTCGGTTGGGAATTTCACGAAGAGAGACAATTCTTTTTTCAGCCGAATAAATGAGTTGCATTTAAATTCAGTGAATCTTTTGTTAGGTATTTTTTTTTCCAATTATTTTTTTTTGGATTAAAGAGTCATATTTGCACATTTACTGTGTTTCGGTAAGGTTCAAAAGGGGTTTTAGGTCAAGTTAATCTTCATCACACTAAGAGCTCTGTGTAGAAACACACAATTTGATTGCAATAACTCTCCCCTTCCTGCCTCTTCTTTATTCATGCTGAACACCTTCTATAAGCGTTGAAAGACGTATTTTTCTAGAAATATCCGGTTATTTTCACGAGTAGT
The DNA here is from genome assembly GCA_963576555.1 of Ferdinandea cuprea. Classification (NCBI taxonomy): domain Eukaryota; kingdom Metazoa; phylum Arthropoda; class Insecta; order Diptera; family Syrphidae; genus Ferdinandea; species Ferdinandea cuprea. The sequence goes on along the minus strand of OY754958.1, from coordinate 128,821,323 downwards.
ACGTAAAGAAGCTCTGATTTCCACATCTTGTAAGTTGCAGCAGAATCTGTAGGTCTACCATAAGAACTTTATCATATGATAAAGGGTGACCAGTTAAGAAATTTGAATATGTGTAACACATAAAACTGATTGTGACTTTATTTTAAAGCTAAATACAGTGGCCTTTTTTGGAGGTATTACTACACGGTCATTCTTTTCGTCGTTTCAAGGTGGTAGCGCTGCCATTTGACACCTGTCAAACTTAGCTGTCATTAAAAGTGTTATAATATTAGTTGAATGTTTGCCACTTACGATAATGGATCGATTAACGATCGAACAACGCCAACTTTATTATTTCAGATCTTATCCACAGATGTCATATAAAAATATGCGAGTTTGTTTGATGTTTTTTTTCCTTTTGTGGTTTTTGCTTCACTCTTGTTACGATGTACATAGTTCAGGCTTTACATTTTAATGGAATACATTTTTGAAGAAATTTTTTTTTTAAAAACATAAGAAAAGGCTACAGTCCGCTTGGGGCGAACAGTATGATACCCCATCCATATCCCTCTATGCCCCAAAGAAAAACGCATTAAGAAGGTGATGAATATCATTTCATTCTATAAAATTAGCAAAAAAAAATATATTTTGAAAAAACGCCCCCAAAAAGGTCGCGTGTTCAGAAACTTTGTATATGCTAAATATCTTGTCAAACATTTGTTTTTACTATCTATGAAAATTTTTGCTGAAAACAGCATTTTAGTGAAAAAATTCGACAAAAAGTAGGCGTGCCAAAAATTGTATATGACAGACTTATAAAGGAGGGCAGTGCCTGCATATCTTGTGAAGGTTCTAACACTCTATCTCTCTAAGTATAGCCTAAAAACTTTTTTTCTAAATTGTGGGCGTGGCAGTGGGCGGATTTAAAAACTTTTAACACTTTACCATTTCGGGACCCTAGGGAGTATATGCTCTAAATTTCAGCTTCCTAGCTTAAAATTTATAGGCCTTAAAAGTAGATACGGACGGACGGACGGACGGACATTGCTAAATAGCCTTAGGATTTGGCCCTGATCATAAATATATATACTTTTAGGGGTCTACGACGAATATTAAGTGATGTTGCAAACTATGTGTCAAAATTAATATACCCTTAGGATAGGGTATAATGAAAAGCTGTGCAAAACGAACATTTGTAGGTAAGTTTTATTCAACAGCTATGTTTATGCTTAATTTAAAGATATACCGTGGCCATTTCTGCAGCACTAGATTTTATCTCATCACCTGTATTTTGTTTCCATATAAATGTTGTAAATAAAAACACTATTTCTCATAAAATTTAGAACATCACGGCAGCCACAGCGAAATAGTTTCCAAATTAAATGTCAGATCAGAGCTAACTGTCAACAATTACACTATTGAGTCACTTTACACTTTACGGCTAACCGCAATGTACATAGCTTGCATAATGCAAACGCTCTGCAGAGTACTTGACTAGCTCAAGCAAACTGTAATGTGAATACTCGTGCATTCGTTAATTTCTTTCCTTTCATTAAGCAGATGCAGAATAAGATAGGAACCGTATACGGAATAGTGACATTCAAAAATAATTCACCAATAAAATAAATTTTTTAAATGATTTTTTTTAAGTCTTTTTAACTTTCTCGTATACATTATTATACTAAAGAGAAAGTTGTTGCTATCATGCGGAAATTTCGAACTCAAATGTATAGAGGAGGCACTTCAGAATGGATCCCTTCAACATCTGTCAGTCTGACTGTCTGTGTTTCGACGTATGGCTTCGGGTAACATCTCATCTTTTATTATTTTAATAATGATGAGGCCAAAAATACGGCATACTCAGTTTATAGAGATAACGTTAATTTATAAAACAGTTAATATCTCTAAAAATTTTCAAAAATGGCTCAAACGATTTTGATAAATTTTTGTATTTTAAACAATTATGTTAAAGTCCGAAATTACATCAAAATCGTAGCTGCCGTTTTTGAGGAAATCTAATTTTTAAAAACCTAAAAACTAATTAAAGTAGATTTGGTACATATTTGATCAAATGTTACCATTCTTTTTGAGACGATTTAAAAATGCACATTATGTAGCGATAAAGTTTCGTTAGATGCAGTCGTGCACTTTATTTCATTTATTTTTGATTATAATTTCTTTTATAAAAAAAAAAACTGTAGCTTAAAAATTTAGCGAGTAAAACTGGCAGGAGATTTTGCATTTCCATGGTTGTGGCAAGTAGGCTAATTATTCAATTGTGCACTTCATTTTGCCTAACAAGAAGCTACATGACTATAAACTAATAAAACAATAGTACTTAATATTTTAAATCACAATTCCTGCGTATGACTTTCTAATTCAGATTTTATATATAAAATTTGTCGGCGATAGAATTTTAAGTATGAAATTAATTTAGAACAGCAGTCACAAATATGAAATAATTACTGCCAGAAATTTGCATGTTCCATATGTTTCATGGCTACCCTAACCTCACCGAAGTGTCGTGAATAATTGAAAAGAAATTTTTTTGACAGTGTTACGAACACTCTGGGATTTGTTTGACGTTTCAGTCAGCCATCGAAAAATATCTTGTGATCAACGTTCAAATAATCGGTAATCTGACTCTTATGTGACACGCAGGTGAATTGTCACACAGTTCAAAATCGTTCAACTGCTTTGTGGAACTTATAGAAAGTGTTAAAAACCAGATTCTGAGAAAGTTTCATCGAAACCTCACACATCAACGAGGTTTTGAGAAAACGTATGGGAAACCTCCTGATTTTGATCGTTATTTTGGGAGTTTCCGCGAAACTTTGTTTCTTAAAACGTCACAAAACTCCCTATTTCCCAATCAGCGGCCGTGCTGCAGTAGGCAAAAGAGACATGGAATGCGCTCAAATTCACTATTACAAATTCTCGGCTCCAAAATACGTCTATTGGTAACCCTTGGAAGTGTAGCGAGCTAGGTAAGTTGGTGGAGATATGAGATCACTGCTTTTTTGTTCTTTTTGCATTTAATGCTGCCAAACTATTTATCACTGTAAATGAATGCTAACTAATTTTGATTCACTGTAAATTTTTTTTGGGGATTAATGAAGTCATAAACATATATGTAATCCTTTCAGCCCGAAGAAATTTTGAGTATTCCCCTTTTGGTAACCGCGAAGATCATTGACAAAAGCACATGTGGGAAATGATTTCTTACTCCTGATTTATAAAATGAAATAGATCGGTAAGGTCACTGTATTGATAACTTTATGCAAAGTTGTAAAGGTGCGATCAGACGTTCATCCAAACATGTCATGTCGGATGACATCCTGATGTCATTTTGGTAGAATTTATCCTTAAGTGGTTATCTCATCCGAAAAAAACATGTTTTCCGACGTCAGCATGTCATCCGGATGACAAGTGTGGATGACTGTCTGATAGCACCTTAAGACTGTGAACCAAGCCTTTGTATGCCCAACAAAATTCCAAAAAAAAATGTGATCAATGTGATCAATGAAATTTTAAACATTTGCTGTACAAAAGACCGCTAGGATCTTTAGTGACATTTCCGGTGTTATTACTTTTTACCATAAATATTATTGTTTACCAAAATGATATATTTAACTAAGTTATTTTCGAACTTAATTACTTTAATTACAGTTGATGCTATTTAAAAAAAGAAACTACAGTTAGTCAAAAAAGTATTGGAACACTTTTTATTTTCAAAGCTTATTTCAATAAAACTTTTCATCAGATCAAGTAACCGAAAAAATAATGATATCATTTTGTTTAAGGAACATTTTCGAATATATTTGAACAAAAAAATATTTCATTTTTGGTTAGGATCTAATAATAATTTAACCAAAAGAAAGCACGAATTCATATCAAATTATTGACACACTTTTAAAAGAACTATACAAGTTTAAAAAAAAATGTATTACGAGTCCCTAATATTTGGTCGGGCCTCCCTTGGCTTTTATGACTGATTCTAAGTGTCGACGCATACTTTACGTTAGGTTGGAGGCTTGCTGAGTGGTAATACTTACCCACTCTGTGCGTAAGGCTTCCATTAATGAAGTTTTAGAGGTTATATTGAATTTTCTTACTTTTTTTTCGAACAAGTGCCAAATATGGTCAATGGGATTCAAATTTGGTGATTTTGGCGGTTTGCAATGGTAAATAAGCCATTCTTGGACCAGATATAAAGCGTGTTTCGGGTCATTATCCTCCTGAAACAACCATTGCTGAGCCTTTAATCCCGACTTCTGAACACTTGGGAATGGGTTCCCATTATTTTAAAATGTTCATGTAGGCCAACTTGTTCATTTGAAAACTAAATTGCCACTTCAGATGCCGCGAAACACCCATCGTATCATAACATTACTACCGCCGTATTTAATTGTTTTAGTGATGTTGTTTTTTTGTAGCTCTTTGTTGGGCTTCCGCCATATTTTTTGTGAGCCAGCATTTTTTGGTCCCCCAGAAAACCCTTTTGGAGAATTTGTAGAATCACTGCAAGGGAAGGCAAACTTTTACAGCTAAAATTAGTATGCCCGGAATGGACGACAAAACTCGAAGTAATACCGCCACAGTAAGGAATTTTAGAAATAGAGAGGAATGTTTACATATTACCGGAGATGTTCTTCCAGGAAATATATACGTTTCATCGAAACAAGTTTTCCTTGAACCTGTAATGCAATGCCTAGAACAATGCACTTGCTGATCACGGAACTCATAAAATTAATATCATGTTCCAGGAGATCTAGTGGGATTGTGATATAGTATGGTATTTGCAAGTTGAGTTATTACCTATAGTATAATAACTGTAGAGCTAAATCAAGTCTATCGTGCAATTTTATAGACCTAATTAAAGGTAGACTGGTATGATCAGAATTTTTGGGATAATAATTCTCCCACTTCAAAGCATCCCTATTGGTCCACCTATGGAGGTCGCCGGGTTTACTTCATAAAGTATCTGCAATATCCAATCAAATGCTAGTGTTGCAGCATCTGTGTGAAAGCCTTCATACTGCCTCCAGGAAGTCTAAGGCCTGCCTCTTTTTCCGGCTTGTATAGGGACGTTGATTGACATTGCCTTTTTACAGGTTCGTATGTTCGTAGGCAATACCAACTGCGCTGCTCGTGCGCCAATTTTTCCAAGACTTGTTATTCAAGATTTGAAGGCTTCCTTAGATCTGGGAACTTCTAAATGGTCGACACATTACTTGTGATACATTTTTTTATATGAATTTCACTTCAATATGCCCCGGCCTTCACATTTTAACCAGATATAGAAGTAGATATGTATGTAATCTCTTTAACATATTATAGGCATCCTTGAACGTTCTCAGTGGAAAGAATTAGCTTTATATACAATTTTAGCCTTAACATTTTGAATCTACTAACTAAGTGGAAGCGGAAGTCCTTTGGCACCCCTTTTCGTTGAAAACTTAATCAACTTCCCATGCACCACTTAGTTGCCTTTCAATTGCTGTAGTTCCTGTCACCTCCATTAACCTTGCCAATTTGTATAAATAATTTTGCCCCGAGCTTAGAAAGTAATTTATAAAATTAATTTTCAATTTAAACTTTGAAACATTTGCAGAAACAATGATTCCACATGATTCTGTGACGTACCATGCATCCACATTACGGTAATCACATCCCAAAGTAACTTCAGAAGCAGCAGCAGCATTTGCGAGGCGTTCCGCTCCTCCATCATACATAATTCAAATTTAAGACTTCAGCGCGCTTCACGGCAAGTACAAGTGAATCACTTTTCAACATCACGCAGCTGACATATGACAAATGCTCGTTCCACTTAATTTAGGATGAATGCAGCAGCCACACACGCAGCGCCAGGTGGAGGAGGTATTTATCCAAAGTGTTTCATCATAATTACTACGCTTGCATGTGGCACTGGCACACACTAATGTATGTATGTATGCGCCATCCTAGGACGTGTCGTCCTTGTAACGTGTGTGGAACACGGAACATCATTTGGTTTTTTGCTAGTTTTTCTCCGATTCGCTGCAAACTCATTTAATTGTTACCCCGTTGGCGCTCCGAAGGAATGCAAGGAACTTTATCCACCACGGAGCCACCCTTGCCGCCCACTTAATATGCTCTATCCAAAGTCTATTGGATGAATGGGCTGGGCAGACTGGCTGGAATGGGCAAATTAAAACAAGTGTCAACGTGTTAAATTAGGGGCCCAGGCACAAAAATTTCATTAAAATGTAATTGCCTTCATTTCATTTGTACTGCTGGTGCTGGCGTATACATAGCTTACATCCTTCTCTTGGTTTCTTACCACTGACAGGACCTTCTCTCGCATAGCTGGCTGGGGCATGATGTTATGCGGCGAGGCATTTGGGTGCTGTGCTGCTTTTCTGGTAACATGGGTCAGAGTCAGAATATAGAGCGAAAGAGAACTTATACGCTAGTGAATTCCATAAATCCTTAGAAACTCTCGTCTATGTGGACTGGTTCTTGCAGGAACATTTCGTATATGAATTCGTCCTTAGTTCTATACACACACTCAAGTGTTTTTTTTTTTTGCAGAGTTCTGTCTATTTGTGTTCGTTCTGGGCGAGAAAAAAAAAAGGGAAAAATGGCTTCCATCGTGCACACGCCAAACATGGTCTCTTATGTCTTGAGAGCGAGTATGGAAAGTAATTGATTATATGTGGCGGGATTGGGCCTAATGATAAGGCGACTGGGAGCAGAGGATATGTAGTCATGTTAATTGAATGGAATTAATATTAATGTACACGAACTTGATTCGGAAACAATCTGCGGTTCGGCAAATGAGAATGTGGCAATAAATTTCTCGTTAGAGATACCTCAATTGAGGTTGGATTTAGGATACATGCCGCATGGTTAGTTGGTTACTTTACGGCGTGGACCCTTTTTTCACAATTTACGTGTACTCAATATTTCGTTTGGGGTCGGGTAAAAGTTTTGCTGAGAAAAATGGTATGGAAGCACTTAAGTACCGAATTGATGTGATTCAAAATACGGTAGCACTTTGACATTCTTAGGCACCCTTTATAAAACTATAATTAGTTACCTTGATAGTTCCAAACACTTTGTAGATTCTTAGTTATAGACCTTAGTTTGCAAATTTCTTTAGCAGGTGTAAGAGTGAAAAGTTGCTCAAGTATATCATATTTAACTAGAATCCCTGTTATACAAGCTGGTCCGGAATACAGATATTTTGGCATTCGAATCATTAGTACAGGGTGCAAAATTTCTTTAGAGAAGAAGGTATTGACATTTTCAAGATATAAGTCTTAAAACAAAAAATTTTAATTTAGTTTGTCCTTTTAGCTTTTATAAAAATGACATTTATCTTGGGAAAGTGTGCAACTAACTTTGTTGTCCTTTGCAATATTTTGAGTGCCTCTTAATGTTACTTACATATTCACAATACAGAATTGTTACTTCCACTTGGGGCTTATAGTTTTGACGCATACCCTGTTTATTTTTTGGTTTTCTTTCATCAGTCAAGGCTTCGGGGTTTTATGATAGAACATAATTGGCATAAAATCTACCCTATAGTTGATCAAGTGGTTTAAGTTTGGCACTCGGCACAAAACTCGGTTGCTCGATGCCCTCGTATACTAGACGAAGCATCGCCGGTTGAGAAGCTTTGTTAAACATACTCAGAAACTGAGACAGACAGCTGTAGTATACCCGTTCAATTTATTTTCATTTAATTTTCATAGATACGTTCAGCAGAGTTTATTTTATAACGAAAATAAAATAAAAGTTGCTGCTGCTGTTGAAGCGGCAAATAAATAGCGTAACAATAACCAAATTATCGGCAACCCAAATTCTTTGATTCGTTCCAGTTATTGGCACCCCATCATTCAACAATGATTTTCTCGGTAACCATTTATCCGAATAAGTCAATTTATTTTGAACTTGCAAGTTGTTCTCGTGTTACTGTGTCTTCAGTTTGAAGAAATTCCGTAGTTTTGTTTTATAAGTGAAAGTAAAAACATAAGGAAAGGCTACAGTCCGCTGTGCGAACAGTACGATACCCTATCCAAAGCTCTATATGCCCCAAGAAAGAAACACTAAGAAGGTGATATTTTATTTCATTCCATGAAATTTATAAAAAAAAATAGGCGTGGCCATAAACTTTGTATGGGCGATATACTGAAATGTTCGCTGAAAACAGCATTTTAGTGAAAAAAGCCCACAAAAAGTGGGCGTGGCAAAAAATATTATATAACAGACTTATAAAGGAGGATAGTGCCTACATATCTTGTGAAGGTTCTAACACTCTATCTCTCTAACTTTAGCCCTAAAACGGTTTTTTTTCTAAATTGTGGGCGTGGCAGTTGGTTACATCATATGTAACTACAATTATTGGGACTGCCAAAAATTTTACCTCCGCACAATATTTGGTTGTAAATCTACAAAAAATAGCATATCTTACTCTTCTGCAGAATGTTTTATTAGTCATATTACTTATTTAATGATAATAGTATTTATTCCTTCTTTTAAACATATACGATTTTTTAATTTATTTAAGTAATTTAGAAGCACTTTTTTATTTTTTTTTTATTTAGAATATGTATTTATTTTTTGTTTTTTTTTTGCTATTGACATAGCTTCGTATTATATTTAAATTCATCAAATAGACAAAACAAAACTAGTCAGAATAGTTGTAAAGATACATTATTTTCCTGAATAAAGGGTGCCAATTACTTTAAGTTGTTTGGTGCCAATAATTGTAGTTTTTAATAAGCCTTTTGTAAATTGGCATTTTAAATACATTATCAATAATTACATCACGGTAGTGCCCAGCGAAGCTCATTAGCAACTTGGGCATTACACCCTTATTTACACGAACCAGCTCAGGTTTTAATCAAAAATTAAAATAAAATATAGATGTCAAGTTTTTTAAAAAAATTTCTTGTTAAAAAAAATATATATTGAAAAAAAAAAATAAAATGTATTATTAATTAAGGCCGAAAGGTAATAGTATTAAGTGATATAGTTAAGTTTAGAGCGTCCGCATAAGGACCAGTAACCTAGAATAAGTATCCTGTTAATTTTAAGTTAGATTTAATCATTTTTGTCTAGTCTGTAAGTTTTTTATTGAAAAAATAATAAAAATGAATTTGAAATTGAAAAATTGAACCAGCTCAGGCTATTTTGGCTCTTCCTCTAACTTCGCCTACAACAAAGCTAGAGACATAAAATTTATTTGGACATACAGCAGCAGGCTCCTTAGCAAATTTCAACTGTTTCACATGAGCGGTTCCTGTTTTAAAAGGCGCTAAAATTACCAAAAGTAGTACTTCACTGACTCACTGACAGATCATCAAAACCAGGGAGCACTTCCAATCATCGTAGAACCTTCAACCTTTGATAGGGTTTGCGGAGAAACCACAGGGAAAATTATAACATTTCTGAATTTCCATTAAGCGTGCGTGGCAGCCGCTCACTTTTCTTAACTTAAAATGGTCGGCTCTTTAGAACAAACACGGGAAAAAATAGAATATTGTTTATTTTCCATAAAGGGGGCGTAATAAAGACATGGAGGTAGGATTTGAAGAACAGATATCTAACATTTGAGCACTCGTGGTGGAAGTTGCGATAAAACAACAATAGGCAGGATACATTGCGACGATAACTAAGAGAGTCAAGTGATCTCCCAATGTCTCTATCGCCAATACAGCACGTTTTTGAATCCTGTCTAGTAGCGCCAAATATGTATGTACATAATTGGTGCACCAGACCGGATATGAGCATTATCCTCAGGAAGGGGCGAATAAAGGCCTTATAAATTCTAGCCAGATCAGATATGGTGAAATATTTCTTGCATCGCTTAAGACAGAAGACAGCATTTTTGGAAGCATTAAAATCTACCCTATTGGTTTGACCCCACTTAAGAATGCTGTTAAGGTCAGAAATTAATGGTTTAACATACATTACCGTTCCAGTCCCTCGTCCGAAGATGAGCGAAGGAATGGATTGGATTAGAACTGTCAGACAGGAGATCATTGATGAAAATGAAAAAGAGAGTCGGAGACAAAACAGAGCCTTGAGGGACACCAGCATTTATTTGGTGAGTAGCAGACTTGAAACCGTCAAAAACAACTTGTGTTGAACGGTCCGAAAGGTAATTTCTAATCCATTAAAGAAGGGTATCATCGATTTCAAATGCACGCATTTAAGACAATAGAGCTTGATGCCAAACTCTGTCAAATGCCCTTGAAATATCTTGGCTCACAGCACAAGGTATGTCTCTGCTAGATTCCTGGACACAAGGTAAAGTAAAATAAAATGATCCGGGCACTCAAGTCGATCAAACCGACACCCTGCAATCTCAGAGAACGAGTGGAATACAAGATCCGAATGAAAGTGGAAATCTTCAACCACCTGTGATATATATAGTTATCAGGGAAACTTTAGTTTCCGCACTATATATAATTAAAACCGAACCGAACCAATAAGTTTATACTGTACAACAGAGCATCGCTTTCTAAGCCGGTAGGTGCTTTATAGCTATGGCTTTCTAAGAAAACATATCATGAAATAAAATCTCAAGGCTGACGACATTTGTAGAAGCAGTGACGAGGACTCACCTCATTGTCGCTGCCACTGACCGGGTATTTGTCACTTGACGAACAGAACACTCGCAAGCTTATTCTTCCAGGACATTAAGGAATTGTCAGATATTTCACTCCAACCTTACCTTTGAACCTGGCGTAAAGGGATTGAGTAGCTACGAGCAGAAGAAAGGAAGATACACTGAAGAGTATTACAATAGATCCACAAGGATCAAAGATTGATCTTCTTCGCAGACACTTTCCCCTCTCGGCAATCGCAAAACTTATCTATGATGTCGACATCGATTCCAAAACAAAAGGTGCCGCTTATTTATAATTTTTGTGTTGTTAAGTCTATAATGACAGAAATTGAATTACAATATCTGCATCATCTCATCAGAAAATCATAAAAAAACTAGATGACTAATTAGGACTTACTCCTTGAAATCAAAACTTGCTGGCCAACTAAAAATCGCGAATTAGCAGCAACAAAAAGCGCAAATATATCTCTGATCCTTAAATAAACAAAAAAGAAACTACATTTCTTTCCATTTCCTTGAACATTCGCTGAACCAAAACGATAAGTGTCCATTTTCTGACATCATGTCGACGACTGCCATCTGGCAAATGTACGTACCTACATAATAAGCTCAAAGTCCTTAAAAGACAATTACAATAAAAATTAACACCATTTGACTTGGGCTAAAAAGCCAAAGTTATCTCGCAATTCGCTCCCTGCTCAGCCTGTTGGTTTTTGATCCTGAAAATTACTCTACTCTCATGTAATTTTTCAACCAAATATTTGAGTTTTGCTCTTGGACACAAAAAAAAAATAAAATAAATAGAAGATTATATTTAAGATACTCCTTGTTCATCCAACAGGAAGCAACAGTTTTCTATCTTCCCACGGAATCCTGCAGCACAATCGCATCTATTTCACCCTATTTCATACACTCGGCGAATGGTTCTTCATAGATAAGCAAGAAAGGACGCACACAATTTCTTCAACTCGACGAAAATTTCCTTAAGAATATCCACAGTAAAGTAATTTTAATTCTATCCTTCGTAATGCTCGAACGAATGCAAAGGATACCACGACCAGTTCTACTCTCTTGTCTGGAGTAATTTCTAGAATTTCAACATTTGTATTTAATTTTACTATTTTTATAAACCCGATGGGGGATAGTGGGTCTTGTTACTGTCCTGCCTCTACTATACTAGTGTTGACTTAAAATAGAACAAGTTGACACAAAATAATTATCCAGAGGAGGAGGGTGTGGCCAAAGTGGAAGGAAAAATTCAATTAAACTCAACGGTGAAATTATTGTCCCCACAAATGAAAATAAGCAATCATTTTGGCTACCCGCCGCCCCATCATGGATGCGAATGGTATGTAGTTCGTTCTCTTCTCTGTTACTTGTTTATTAGTGTTGGATTGGGAGAGAAGATTTTCAATTTTAAGGACATTTTCAGCATCCAACAGCAAAGCAATTAGAAAATAAATATATATTCGCGCTGAGTTTGGTGCGATTTTTTATATTCATAATCGGCTTAAGGCAGAATAGAGCTTGGAACACCGCGCGCCGTGCCGCTAAATTACTTTTGCTGAAATGGAACACATTTCATCAAAACGCAAGGTGGACAGTTTTCTGTTTTGTTGCCTCGGGTGTTTTTAAATGAACGTGGACTCATTTCATTTCGCGAGCGGGAATGCGCAATTAATTTCGCTTTATTTTGGGGGCATTTTTACTTAATAATTATTATTCTAGTCACTCTTCCATTATCGTACACTTAGTCGTAGACCGATGCAATCGGCTTAGTAACGGGTAGGTAGGCTTAGAGTTTCAATGAGTTAGCGATACAAATCTCTCATGGCATGGTGTCATTGCTGGCTGTGTTAGAGCGTGAATTGTGGCAGATTAAATATTGCAAAACGTTGCAAATTTGGGCAATCTCCCATTAGCTGCGATGATTATTTAATTTTTCTTTTTTAAGCCCAAAATAAAATAAGCATATTTGGCAGTTCAGCTATTGTTCGAATAAGACTACATGATTTGTAGCTTTTTTTCGAATCCGGCGGTTATCCTAGATTTGCAGATGCAAAAAGAAGCTATTTTGCAATGAATGCAAAAAAGGCGAAAAATTGTGTCTGGTTTTGGGCAGATGCTACTGCCTTTAATTGGCTTATAGCTTAAATTTATGCTTAGGTTTTTTTAAGTATATTTTCGAGTAAAGCCTTATTACTTCAGTTATTATAGTCTCTCGGGTTTTTTCGTTTTAAAATAGCCACATTTTTTCATATATTACAGACAGAGATCTTCTCTCTAAATGGGACTAGGTCAATGCCATGACTATAAAATATGATAGCCAGGTATAGTTTCACTTCTGGCTCTGGCATTCGAATATGCACGCCAGTACGAACAAATCCAATATAACTTGAATTCCTTGGCACCATACGATGAGATAGATGTTTTTGGTTTGAGGAAATCGTATAAACTTAATGTTTTAAAAATGGGTCTGGTTTTGGGCAGATGCTACTGCCTTTAATTGGCTTATAGCTTAAATTTATGCTTAGGTTTTTTTAAGTATATTTTCGAGTAAAGCCTTATTACTTCAGTTATTATAGTCTCTCGGGTTTTTTCGTTTTAAAATAGCCACATTTTTTCATATATTACAGACAGAGATCTTCTCTCTAAATGGGACTAGGTCAATGCCTTGTGGTAGAGCGTGGGTCACGCTATCGTATATGGGTACCGAATGATTCCCAAGATAACCAAATTAACCAGCACTGCTGGACTGGGCACGATCTTGTCTTTGGTTTGTACAAAAGCTCCCAAAAGGCAGAGGAACTGCATGTGGCGATCAACGGTATGAAAGTCTGATAGCGAATGAGCCTATCCTGTAGGGCAGCCGCAAGTAGCGTCTATATCCATAGTGGGCGGGTACAAAAGCGTCTTTTTTACCATATTGAATGTGCTCGACCAACCAAAAAGGCTGGTGTGCCTGTCTAATCGAAGGCCTATGGGGTTATTGACCATATCCTGGAAAACACCAACGGTAACTAGCCAAGAGCTAGCTTAATTTTGGTGAGTCCTCCTACGATCAAAACTGGCTGTAGGAAACCGCACATCAGATTTTCGAGTGCGGCATCATTCATGTTATAACGGAAATCGAGACACTACAAATAATGAATCGACAACCAGAAACTTGGGACATCTTTTAAATACTACATATAGGACTTTTGGTTATCGAATACGCACGAAAATTTTGAATTTTGGAATGAACGTTCATTCGGTGTACGGACATGGAAATACGAACAGGTGGAGCGTGAAATGATCCGGCTTAACATCAGCATTCTTGGACTGAGTAAGAGTAAGTGGAGAGGTAAAGCTGAATATAGTGCAAGTTTAGGACTGACTAGCATGTTGTACTCTGGGGAGGAGGAGACAGGCAGTGGTCTAAGACTGAATGGTCTTGGCCTGTACAACTAAAAACAGCATCACCGGGACCGTAGCGAAAACTTCTGGGTAGCGTTGTCAAAAGTCCTTGTATACCCGGGATATACCTGCTCTGCCGACCCGTTAACCTAGCCTAAGAGCTCAAAACCACCCTGTGGTATTGCTTTAACCTCAGTTTCGTTTTTTAGAATGACCCAACAGCTACGGCCATGTGTTATAGTGTTATGGTGAATGCCAAGCGAGCAGTCTGGTGATGTCCGTACGTGTTCTCTGAATGCGATTCACATCTTCCTAGAAATGACGCAGTTAGTTACGTTTGACGACCTACTTTCCGCCTTCGCAGATGTTTCGCTCAGCGATGAGCTAGGTTTAGCCAGTTCGTCTGATCCCAAAGGGGAGGGATTTTGAATCCTCCTGCAGTCCTCAACTAACTTTGATGTAGTGATGGTTGAATCAAGAGCCCTAATCGCAGCCTGGCTGTTTACAAAAATGACAATATTTTGTTTGATTATTAATTTGGATATAAGTTTTCTAACCCATAATTGTGGTGTACCTACGGATGCTTCTATTTGCCTTAAGTACTCATCGACACGCCCTTCTGCCGATACCGATATTTCTAAAATAAAAACAGTATCGATGTCACCGATACCGATACCGATGCGGACAGTGAAGGTATTGAGAGTGTTAAGAGTTGTGAGTTTTGGTTAGAAACAAACGACAGTTTTCTGTTTAATACTTTTTTTTACACTACGAAGTTGAGGGAGTTTTTTTGGTTATGGGCGGGATACTATTTTTCTTTTTTAAAAATGCGTAAGAAGCATTATGCTACAATTCCACCAAAAAGTAAGCCAAGATTATAGCCAAAAGATTAACAATAAATATTTACATGTTTCCAAGGAAAAAAGGAGATTATCATAGAGGTTTTCTCTCAACCCGCTCTCTTACCCTCAAATTTGGGCACAAAATGTCCAACATCCGGTTGTCAAATTGATTCCTTGCTCTCGATTCTCAACAACCAGCGACTCTTTTGACATATCCAGGTGTTGTAAATTGGTATTAACACATTGACTGCCATGGCTATCATATGTGATAGACAATGATAGTTCCGAAGGTGCCATGACTATAAAATATGATAGCCAGGTATAGTTTCACTTCTGGCTCTGGCATTCGAATATGCACGCCAGTACGAACAAATCCAATATAACTTGAATTCCTTGGCACCATACGATGAGATAGATGTTTTTGGTTTGAGGAAATCGTATAAACTTAATGTTTTATGACCACTTTTGTTGGAAAAAAATTAATATAGTTATAATGTTGCAAAAAAACTTTATTATAGTATAAGATAGTATGTAATTCATTTTGTAAACCTTAATTTAAAAAAAATAATAATAATAATTCACAAGTATAAGTAAGCTTATTAGTGTTGTGAGTTAAAGCATTCCCTACACATTTGAGGCTTATCGGGACAACTATCGCAGAAGTTGAAAACTTGCTTAGCTTCTTTGCGGGCTGCTTCACGTCCTTTATTTTTGGTTACCCTAGTGTAGCAGATGGTGCATTTTCTTCTTAGTTTTTTTCCCATCAGTGGACGTTCGATCCAAGAGGTGATGGGTTTTCGTGCGTGTTTCTGCTACACGAATCGGTTCTTTATTTATATCCAGAAGTTCAGCAACTAACATTTCCCTGAATTTGCGGATCTGAATTTTTGTTTTTTTTACATGTTTGTATATAACCCATGCGTTAACAACTCCAACTCCTAATAAGAGCTCGACGCCAAGTTTTCGATACCACTTTATTCCTCTTCTTAGGGTAGTGGCATATGAACCCATCTGATCCGATAGATCTATTCCAGATGTTCCCTTGTTGTACGCAAGTATAGCAGCTGGTTTGAACGTAGCTCCTCGTCGTTTTGGCATTGAGACTAAAGGTGGATTTGTACTGGTAGATGGTTGATTGGCTGATGAAGTACTTGTTGATGGATAATTTCGCCGTGTAACAGGTTGCAGTTCAGGAGCATGTTTGGTTGATAGCATTCGCACGTCGCGAGTGTCCTTCCATTTGAAGATTACAATGCCATCCTCATCTTCCCGAGACACCACTTCTCCTCTGGCCAATTTAGCAAGTAGAACGTCTTTGGGTATATTTTGTTTGTTTGCCCTCAAAGTGCCAACGACATGGGTCTGTTTTTGCAACAATTCCTGGACCAATTCGACCTCTCCATGGCACGAGCGTTTCGTCGATGACAAAGTCTCTTCAGTACACTTCAGCTTAAGCTGGCGCCTTCTATTACATGTGCGTGTTGCATTACTCGCTCTGACTTAGGTCATGCTAATGGGCTACTGTAGTCACTCCTTGTTGTCTTGAGAATTGGTTTTAGCAATGAAGCGTTGTTTAAATTTGTATTTCTTTTTTTTTATGTGGATCAACTAGTTCGATTTATTCAAACTTTATTTCTAAGTTCATACCGCGGGACACGTTTTGCTTCAAATAAACAAAAATTGACACAAAAATTCTCAGATTCGGATACTTCAAAATGATTCCATATAGAAATCTTTTGTTTCGCGGAAGTCATAATTAAACTATTGAGCTAATGCGGCAACTATAGCTATTTGTAAAGAAAGATGCCCCTACCCTACACATGCGATGTATTGCCATCCCACCAAACTCTAGAAATACAGGATTTTTTTACAAAGATTGGTAGTTTGTAGGGGTAGGTTGACTGGCGGGTGTTGATTAGATTTGGTAAAATTGATCAATTCGGCAATCTCTTGGGGGCACGTGTGTCTATGTGAAGAGTTTTAAAAAAGACTTAATTCGTAAAAAAAAAATTTTGAATGAGCACAGCCGGCACTTGTCGACGACCAGCAAAGAAGAGAGAGATCGTAGTTTCCTCTAAGCTCCTGGTGGCAAAAACTCAAAAAATAAATTACATTTCGTCAAGTAGGTAGGCTTCCGCTTTCATATTTAACGAAATTAATACAGCTGATTGCTATTGGAAATCTGTATGGTTTTAACATAAGCTGCTTTAATGTTAAAAACAGGGTGTAGATTAAAAATATATATATATATATATTTTTTTTTTTGATTTCTTTTTCTTTTGTTTTCCTGGTGGTTATCGCAAATAGAAATAGAAGTTCAAATAGAAGTCAAATAATTAAAGTCGATGGATTGACTTATCGCGTTATAGAAGTAACTTCGGGTGTTCCACAGGGCAGTCATTTGGGCCCATTGCTATTTATAATGACGTTCTTCGCGGATCATTTGAAATTATATGATTACATTGGTTTTAATTAATGACGTTCTTCGCGGATCATTTGAAATTATATGATTACATTGGTTTTCAATTAGATATTAATAGATTATCGGAGTGGTGTAATCGCTATGCTTTGGAACTTAACATTTCTAAATGTACGGTTTTTTCAGCATATCGTATTAGTACTTCAATTTTGCATAATTATTTTATAAATTATCTTAGACTTCAATGTTTTGATAAAATGAAATTTCTTGGTGTCATCTTTGACAAGTTTTTTTGTGCCTTATGATTATATCATTGTTAAGGCTAACTCATTGTTAGGCTCCCTTAAACGTAATAGTAAAGACTCTCGAGACAAAAATAGCCCTAAAATGTTCTGTTCTGTAATTTGGGGTTCGCCATATGCATTTCACGAACTTAAATTCGAAAGAGTCAAAAAAAACTTCAAGAGGTACGCGGTTCGTAAATTAAATATGTTTGATGAGCTTCCTTATTATGGCAGAAGGTGCAATTTGTGTTGGTCTGTAAACCCTAAGCTACAGACGCTATGCAACTTCCGTCATGTTTATTCGCGATATTGTTCATTACCCTGTGATGGCATTAAAATAATAAAAAAAATGAAGTATCCCTAATGCGAAATAAATAGATTGATGTCCTATATAGAAACATTCAAAAAAATTATTTGTTGTCTAGTCTGCCCCGACGTAACCAATGCGAAACATGGGTATACCGATGAGCCACGTTCGCGCAAATTAAAATTCAACTCGCCAACGCGAACGATAACATGGTCTTTAGCTTTGTTTTTAAATAAAAATGTCTGAGATTTAAATTAAATGACTCCAAGATCAAATTATCTTCTGGACTTGTGAAACTTCAAAATGTTAACTGAATGTCTAATTAGCTTACAAAATATTCATATCGCTCTTCTAAATAGACCCAAAAAGCCCTCTTAACTCAGCCTTTTATAAGCATTCTTCTTTGTCACGCAATTGACTCTTCAAATCAAATTAACTTTTATACACAAAAAAAGCAACTCTCAAACATTGAATATAAGTACGAGTAGGTTCATTATTTATGAGTTTCCAAAAGCAATGCCGAAAAATACAAATTGCTTTCAGTTTAAAACACCCAACTATACTCGTACGCGTAAATCTCCCCCAAAATAATCACTACATTTGTCTGCCAAATGACATCATTCAATCACATTCTTTAAAAAATAAAAAAAACAACAACAACAAACAGCAAGATTGCTCTAAACAAACAAATCTATATGTTCACTTTTCCAACTAAATCCAATTTTCGTGTCGTTTTTTTTTCTGCATAATTAATTGTGCAATTAAATAAAAGCACTTAATTTCAAATTGTCGACATCTCCCACCGAATGGCATTCCGCCTACCTTCCAGCCAGCCCTCTTTGATGTCATAATCTCAAGTATGTTTTTCTATGCTTGGGGACGAGAAAATATAGCCTAATTCGTATTGGTCCTTTTCACGTCGCTGCCGCCGTCGTCGCCACACCATCCAAGACTACCAACTACCTCCTGATCTGTCCCTACATCGTGTTTATCTTCAAATAACAAAAAGAAAATTAAATTATTTTCCGAAAATTTTGTGTACTTAAGTACTTGGAACGACTGATGGCAAAGCAACAGAAAAAAAAAAAAACTTAGTGGATGTGCCCATAAGAAACCAACAAACAAAAATAAACCGAAAAACATTTCGCTAAATATGCAAACATTTTAATGGGTGGCGAGTGAAAAGTTTTCTGTGTTGTTTCACAAAATTTTTTTTCTCTCTGAGATTTCTCTCGGTAATTTTTTGCCTTAGAATTTCCTTCCTGTATGTGGCTAAACAAAGAAAAACTTTCCCAAGACTGAGAATGAAAAAAAAAAAACTGAAAAGAAAAGTACGCGCAACAACTTTTTACTTATACCAACGGATAATAATGTCGACAAGTAGAAGACTTGTTAAAGAAATGCACAGCTCTTGCCTTGTGAACAGACAATTTTCAGGCGTACATATGTAGTAAAAATGAAGGCTTTTCTTTTTAAAACACTTAGTACAGATACTAATTTTGAGAGCAATCGAAAGTGTGTGTGCAACTCAGTCCATAGATATTTAGGATGTTTACGAATTCCTGGTTTTCTGGTTTGTCATTTTGAAAGTTATCCGAAATCGTTTAAGTGTCAAGGAAAAGTTTTCACTTGGCTACGTCGTCGTCTGTCGGTTGCTATTGGCTTTGGCCTTTTCGCAGAAATTGATATTTACATTCGGAGTTGGATAGTAATGGAATGTTTTCGTAACTAAAATTTGATTAAAATAAGACAAATCACGAAAGTTTTGCCTTCTCAAATGGAATGTGGCCTGTACACACTCTAAGAAATTAATTTAACTAAACTGTGAGTATGCCATTTAAATTGTTTTGTGCATTTTTGAATGTTATCACGGTTTCTGTTTAAATTATGTCACTTAAAGTGTTGTTATTTAAGACCAAATGCTAAATTTGAAGTTCTCATCCTTTTTTTACATCTTCAGAAAGTCGAAAAGACCCGAGAGCGTCTGTATCACTTTATGAATATTGTTCAAAGTTTTATTACGACTGTGGAACACAGGTGGTGAACTTGAACCAAGAAGCCGTAAAAGCGTCTATTCTCAACTTGTTAAATTGTATCCGTAACAACAGCGGCGAAGTTGAGCTCAAAGAGTGCAGATAACAAGACCACGCTAGCTTGGTCTGTGAAATGTAGGTTCGGTCTTCGTTATCGCCTCGAACTTGTTCCCTGGGATTCCAAAATACTATTATTGGCCGAGTAAATGTATTCGCCATGTTTTGGCTTTTTTGACATGGGCGTATGCCAAACAAATTTCAACATTTTACACAAATTTTTCTTAATAATTTTATGTTTTTCTTTCCTCAAAATGTCCCTAGCAATTATCACGCATTTTATAATATGGAATACAAAAAAATAAGAAAATAAAAACCTAGATTCAACACTACACACGTTCATGAATTAGTTTTTAAAAGCTTTGAAAAACAAACTAAATCTGAAAATTCTGTGAAAAAAGACACAAGAAAAGCTCTTATTGTGAATTGTGATCACGTTCCTTTGAATGATCGGCATGTCGCACAAGACCCCTGCTACAAAAACACCCGCTTTCCAGCTGCATAGTGCTGTCACTCAAACAACGTTTATAACATGCCTTATTCTAATATCGAAATATTCTATATACCTTGAGCCAGTTGTGAATATTATACAATCACAAAAGTTAGACCTCCTTGCAAGTACAAAGCTTGTGCTTCAAAAGACCATCGCGCACAAGTTGATTTAGGTATTATGTATGATCACTAGCAAGGTATGAATTTAAGCTCCGAAGATCTTCATAAATAGAATATGTGTGATTTTTTACAAGAAGCAGGCATTTTTTTTCCCAGTAACAAAACTTGCTCTTCATATTGCCTTAGCGTTACTCTGCACCACAAGCTTGATTGAAAGGACTTTCAACATGTTAGGAAGAGTAAAAACTCGGCTTCGTTTAACCATGGTTGAAAATCGTTTGAATGGTAATTGAATAATCTAAAAATTTGAAATGATAGATAGGCGAGGGAATGTTTCAATTTATAGGTTTATGCACAGAAAATCTGGTAAAGAAAATAAAGAAGAAATTTTAAAAGAAGTGTTGGGAAGATTCGCTCACGTAACGCCCGTTTGGCTTTAATTTAAATGAACGTACATGAACATAACTACTATTTTTATTTTAAAACTGTTTACATTTATTTTGTAACGCACTTTCACAATGAATAAAATACGCGAACAAAAAAAAAATAAAGTGCACGACTGCGTCATACGAAACTTTCTCTTATTTAGGTTTTGAAAAATTAGATTTTCCCAGAAACGGGACACTTTTAAAATAATTGTTCACAATGCAAAAACGTATCAAAATCGTTAGAGCCGTATTTGAGAAAACGAATTTAATTTAAATTAAAAAAATCGTTATATGAAAAAAAAATTATTTCAAAAATCGAAGTATGCAAATTAGTTCGGCTTAATAGTATAAAAAAAGCAGTATAATTTTTTGGTTTTCGCTATGTTAGATTTCGATATATTCGCCACACGGTGCCGGGACAGACAGGCAGACCGACGTACGGTATTGGCGGACCCACTTTTTGGACTTCTCAATAGTCGTAATATCATCCCTCATACTCAGTTTGAGTATACTAATGTATACGAGAAAGTTAAAATATATTGTACATTAAATTTAAAAATGGCATTATTAAGCAAATTTCCAGATTAACTGAATCTATTTCAACTGCACTTTTTATTATCACATAAATTTGGCTGAATTCTAAAATATCAAAAAAAGCGAATTATATAGGGTCCGCCATTTAAAGTTTTTTTTTCAACTAGTGCTTATTTCGCGAATGGTAACACTTAGCTCATGTCTGATTTGACAGATAATCAGTTTTGTCCTCCCGCTGAACGAATATGGTTGTGTATACGCTTGAACAACGCTGGGAAATATTGCGACATAGCGACATAGAGAAGATGCTGATTTTGCCAAAAAATCATCTTTTCAGATAAAGCTTATTTTGATCTTGGCGGGTATGTAAACAAGCAAAATTGTCGCATTTGGGGCACAGAAAACCCGCACGCATACATTGCAAAGCCGATATAGCCAAAGCGAGTCACCGTTTGGTGCGGATTTTGGTCCAGAGGCATAATTGGGCCGTTTTTCTTCGAAAATGAGCAAGGAGTGGCCGTTCCAGTCAATTGCGATCGTTATCGGGCCATGTTGAACGAATTTTTGTTCACAAAAATTGAAGAGGAGGATATTGGTAACATTTGGTTTCAACAGGACGGTGCTACGTGCCACACAGCCGAAGCTACACTCGATGTTTTGCGCCCTGTTTCAAAAAAAAAAAAAGTCATTTGGCGGACACTATAGTACTGGATTCTTTTTTATGCTTTGCCACACTGCTTTTTTACTGCAAAGCATGCGTGAGGCATTGACATTTTTAACGTTTTGAAACGACATTTGGGCATTTTTTTCTCATATTTGCTGTTACATTTTTAATTAAATATATATTGCCAAAATGACTCAAATAATACTTTTAAACACATTAATAGATAATAATTTTGAACACATAAATAATAAAAATAATCGCAACAGCTTTGTTTGTGATGCAAAGGTTGCTTTTTTTGCGCAGTATATACATTTACACTGCGATTTGAAGCGTTATACATTATATGACTACATTAATATTGCATTAAGAAACGCTTGCCATTGCAGTACTACAGCAGTAATGCATTTAGGAATTCAGCCTTTGTATTGGCACATGAATGAGTTTGCCCCGCCCCCCTGATCAAAATCCAGCATACGCCCTTGTTTTTGGACTACATTCACCAATTTGGTACACCTCATAAAGTTCACCATTCGCAATTCTCACACACAAGACCAAATATACTATGTGAACGTTCGAATATTTTTTCGACCGCCAACCTCGAGACCTCTATTTGACCTCGACTGAGAATAGGAAGGTCCTGGTTGTCAGAATTTGACCGATTGCCAAAACGGATGGAAACTACGACTTTTGCTAAGCTAAAGGACTTCAATCTTTGATTGAACCAACGAAACCGTATAGCGAGTGAAATGAAACACAAGAGTTTCCCCCTTAGGGCCTTTAACTATAACTTCCTAAAGCTTTATTTCGTGATGAGTTTTTATACAAAAATTGCGTAACAGATTTCTTTTTCGCCTGAGGGACATTACGTTACTTCTATTGTTTCAAAGTATGGCGAATGGTATAAACTAGGCGCCAGATTTAAAAATAAAATTTTTGTGGAACAGATTCCGATGAGTTGAAGTGGATGAAGATGACGATGAAGATGAACATGATGATGACGAAGATGAAGATGATAAAGATGACGAAGACGAAGATGATAGAGATGACGAAGGTTCTGTTCCAACACTATACCAGACAGCAAGATAGGATACACGTATACTTTTGAAAGGTAACCTATAAACAACGCATTGACGGTGACGGAGGCCCTTTAGCCCAACTTTCAACTTTTTCATACTTGACCGTAAGGCGCAAAAGCACCTGAGTGGTTGAACAATCGGAAGAACGAAAGCATTTGTCATTGCAGTCAACCTTGCCATATTAGTAGATTTATCGTATCTAAATGTCCGTTTTCTTTTATTTTTTTCAAACTAAAATAGAAAGATATTGGTATTGTTTTTTATTAATATGGGTACATGTTAAAGTTGCCGTAAGGATTTGGTGACGGATTGAATGATGTATGTTTCTTGTTTAGAACGTCTAAGCAACTTTTTATTGGTTTGCATATAAATTTTCGAAATTTCAAAAGTAGTTTTGGATTCGCAACAAAATACATTCAAACAGATGAGTTGTATTTACAAATCTGGACAACTAATTGTAATAGATTTCGACATACTCGATTTTGTTACATACTCTGACATAAGCCCTGTTTAACTAAAATAGATGGGAAAATGTTTTATAAATAAAAATAAGGATTTATGCGACGATGAATAAAGGCCGCTTAAGTTCTTCGATCATGCATAACTATGCAACCGATTTGTCCTGATTTAACATAAAACTGAAACATCAGAAACAGGTGTTACACCCATTGCCGGTGATAGCCGATTTGACAAATAAAAAGCAAAACGAAATGCAGCTATCAAAGTTCCGACGGATTCTATTGAACGACCAATGCGTGAATTTTAATATGTTTAAGTCCGCACGGTAGCGACCGATTCTATGGGTCGGGGCCTTAATGGTTGGGTACAGCATGCATGTTGTCTTTTGACTCAGGAACTCTTGTGTTTTCCCAAAAATAAATAGCAATAGTTTCCAAGGGTAATTCTTCGTTAGCTCTACACTAACAATAAGTTTCATTAGTAGCGTTTATGTTTACTTCGAGATAGATAGACTCCTTAACCTCGTCGAAGTTGTTGCTATTAACTGTAACATTTTCCATAGTTGGATTACAGATGTTTGTTTGTTTATACAATTAACCCTCAGCATCCTATTTATAGTAAAGCAGGGGAAAAAAATTCTAGCAACTGAAGAAATATTTAATAGTTTTTTTTTTTATTTCTAGCGTTTAGTTTAATCCATGGAAGAATAAAAAAAAATACAAACTTAAATAATTTTATACTAGTGTTATTCACAAAAAACAATTTAAATACACAGGGTTTCAATATAAATAGATGAAACTTCAAATTTGATTAACTTTGATACAATTTTTAGAAAGTTTATTAAATTAAAAAAAAAAATCGGGACATATTTACATAAGAAAGTGAAATCCTTTCAGGTATCCTAAAAATATGAAGCTGCCAGATATGTTAAAAAATATATATTAGGCGTAATACAGTACCCAAAGCCTAGCTTCTCCAACCACTGTATGTGCGAAGATATATTTTTTGAGATAAATGGAAGGGACCTACAGTTTAATGCAGATTTCGAACGGCATTTAATTTTTAAGAAGCTTCTCATGACATGGGTATTTGTCAGATGTAGCCGCACTTAATGGAGTACTTTCGTATGGCGATGAAGATAGAAGTGAATTGTCGTTAACAAATATCACTGTCATTGAAGACGACACGACACAAGAAAATATTAATTTAAAATGTTTTACTTTTAGTTTTTATGAAAATTTCTTTATCCTCTGATGAACGGCTGCCGACTTGGACTAGATCGAGGTTGTTGACTGTATGTTCACCGGGAAGGCCATATAACTATTTTGTGATACAGGTGCCATTTTAATGAAGAACGAAGACCCAACAACTTTTGGAAAAAGAACGAAAATTGTTGAATGACACCGATCGATTGTACCAAGATTTTGATTTATTCCATCAAAATCTTCTAAAACGATGATGTGGAAGGATCGAACAAAAAAAAAAAACAACAAAAAAGAATACGCTAAGACAAAATCCCAAAGGAAAAAAAACCAGAATATGATTTTATTGATTGTTACCAATTGGGTGTCTCACATCCAAGTGAACAAGCTAAGTCAAAATAATTTCCTAATTGCCAACAGTTATACATTATAAAATGTTATATGTTACGTAATTTAGAAGAGAGCAAAACGTTAATTTAATACAGTAGTGATGATGCAAATAATACATTTCTGTTAAGATAGGGTAAACTATAAAATTTGGCTTTGATTTGAATAGAAAAAAAAGATATAGTAAGTGCATTGCAATTAATTGTATAAAAAATCACAGAAAATTCTCAAACAGATGAGATTTCAAAATTTCAAAGATATCAAAGGGATATCTTCTGTATTTTATTTAGGTTTAAGTTGAAAATCTAGGATTTTTGATTCGCTGAGAACTATGCATAATACTCAAAGTTACTAAAACTGCTTAAAGCAAAGTGGAAATAAGGAAAATGCAACGGTAACGGACTCATTTAAACATCGAATTTCCCTGAGACATTTCACCTATGAAATTGCGATAATTATTGTTAGTCCAATTCGAAGTTTAATTTTCACATGCAGGGATACTTACATCGGAAATATTTTTTCTTTGCCCCACTAAAAAGAGTCATGTGTGGGAATCAAAGATCTGCAGTGATGTACCGCAATTATTCGTACAATACATGTAGGTATAACAGCTTTGAGACGCTAACTTCGTGATCCTTCAAAAAATTATGCTGCTTTCATACTTATTTAAGCACACGCAATGAATGAGAAAAATTGCCAAAATCCGTGGTTTTTTCGAGTACGGCAGAGCCGGGCTTCTGGGGGCCCCTAAATAGAACCCACAAACGACTCTTGTGACTCTATGTCCGACTCACTCTGAGTCGCTCACAACTGAGCACGAGTAAGGTTGCTACTCACTACACCGCTGACGACGGTATGACCTGACTCAGGGTATCTCTAGGGCTCCTGAAGTAGCTGGCTGTATGTTGAACATTACTAACGGGTAGCGAAAGAAGTTAGGGAAGCAGCTGAGTGATCAAAGGTGCAAAGAA
Source organism: Ferdinandea cuprea (assembly GCA_963576555.1). Classification (NCBI taxonomy): domain Eukaryota; kingdom Metazoa; phylum Arthropoda; class Insecta; order Diptera; family Syrphidae; genus Ferdinandea; species Ferdinandea cuprea. The sequence continues at coordinate 128,795,052 of OY754958.1, read as the reverse complement.
GCTGCACAGGCTGATGGCTTTTCGGTAGTGTCCTTGAAACGGGGTACGTCGGTGGAAGTCTCACTAACGGAAGCATACATGACTCTTTTATCGGGCTATGCCTCCTCTTCTGCTGATCCGAAAAGCAAGAAGAAGCGACCCGCTCTTTTAGAGATATAAACCTCCTCTAGTTCATGTACAGGGTGGCGCACCAATTGTGTTACAATAAGAAATTCAAATAACTTTTTTGCACCAGACTTTTTATGGGGTTATGTCAAGCAAGAGGTGTATAAAACGAAGCCCAGGAATTTAACTGAATTAAAGCAGTCCATAACGACAATAATTGAGGCGATCCCAACTTCAACTCTTCAGGCCGCAATGAATAATTTTTTGACCAGGTGCCGCATATGCGTGGGACAGCGTGGAGGTCATTTGCGGTCTATAATCTTTAAAAACAACTAACTATTTAAAATAAAATTTAATTTTCTAACCAATAAAAAAAACATAAGGAAAGGCTACAGTCCGCTTGAGGCGAACAGTATGATACCCTATCCATATCCCTATATGCCCCAAAGAAAAAACCATTAAGAAGATGATGGATAGCATTTTATTTAGTTAGATTAATTAAAAAAAAAAAAAAGTTTTTTTTAAAAAACGCCCCCAAAAAGTGGGCGTGGCCAAAAACTTTGTATGACAAACTTATAAAGGAGGGCAGTGCCTACATATCTTGTGAAGGTTGTAACACTCTATCTCTCTAACTTTAGCTTTAAAACGGTTTTTTCTAAATTGTGGGCGTGGCAGTGGGCGTAATTTTACACTTAACCATTTCGGGGCCCTAGGGAATATGTGGTCCAAATTTCAGCTTCCTAGCTTAATTTTAAAGGCCTAAAAATTGCGTACGGACGGACGGACGGACGGACGGACGGACGGACGGACATTGCTAGAAAGTCTTAGGATTTGGTCCTGATCATAAATATATATACTTTTATGGGTCTACGGCGAATATTAAGGGGTGTTACAAACTATGTGTCAAAATTAATATACCCTTAGGATAGGGTATAAAAATAAGCCGATTACTCACACAGGAAAAAAGTTATTACGTTTTATTTTTGTAGCACGATTCGTGCGCCACCCATGCTCCATGTCTACTGCGATGTCGTTGACTAACCCAGGAGTACGAGCCGAGAAAGCGTAACAATTTTCGGTGCACTTGTAATGGATGAAGCAGGTGATGTAAGCAATACTGAATGCAACAGCAGTGGACAGAGCTTGGACAGATCAACTAAGGTGCGAGTTAAGAAGCCATCTTACAACTCCCTTAAGATGTAAACCTCGTGCCCTGCAAACCATAAGAAAACGTACATTTGTTTTCTCCTGTCAATCGCTTATTTAATATTATTATTATTTTTGTCAAATAGTATGGTTACTACAACTTCCTGCGTTCCTTTACTTTTTCATAAAAATTCTATAAACTTTGTCTTACAACATAAATTCACCTTTTGGGAAGTTAAGTAAGAATTATTCCAAATTAATGTCACGCTACACTGTTCTGAATACCTACTTAAACAAAAAAAGACATCTGCCGCTCTTGTAAGCGTAATCATACCAACTTGATTTCATTTACAAAAATGTTGTCCATAACTACAGCAAAGAGCGGCTGCTGACTGCAGCTGGCATATTATTATATGAACTAAATTATCATTTATAACAAGCTTAACGTCCTTCATGGCAAAGTCGTAAGTGGCACTTCAGGGCGCCAGGATAATCATCGCTTGCTTCATCTATCGATTTGCGTAAATTGGTCATTTGTTTGGTGTGAATCTCACGTTTGTGCGGTTGAATGGGATCACGCCGTTGCCGGCGGGCGGCAACTGAAATACGCACACAATTGCGGTCACTCTAGGGAGTCTTGTGATTGCGGTATGCCTCAGCGCCTAAGAAAACCACCTTATCCACAGAGCTTTGCAATCAAGTGAAATTGGTTAGTGCGGGTTGTTGGATTTTTTTTTTTGTTATCTTCTTCTCGGAGTTTAGCTCGTACCTGGGGAAATGTCCAAATGTGAGAAAGTATCCTTGTATTCTCTCGGCTCTTTTGTCCCTTTTATTAAGTTGGCTTTTGCTTTGTTCCTTATTGTGGCTAAGAAACTTTTCGGATGGAAATTAACCCTGGGTTAGTTTTTTTTTCTTGTCTTCTTTAGGGATGTTTCTTTACCCTTCCTCCATGTGAAAGGTTACATTTTCTGGTATCAAGGTGAGTTGGAAGGATTTTGGGTGAAGCGAGAAAGTGGATTTTCCTGGGAAGTGAATTGGGAAATCACCTTGTGAATGTAATGTAAGTGGTGATTGGGGTTATTTGTTTGTAGTGCGAATCGGCTTTGCGTGTAGTCAGGAATCTTAATCGATTTAGCTTGTGACAATGAAAATGAGACGGTATTAATGCATGCTGGGAATTCATGATGGAAACCCAGTGAGGTAGGTTTTCGTACGAAGAGAAATTGTTTGATTGTTCAAATTAATTTGGTTATTAACAATTTGTTTGGTTAACAACGCTTACTGATCTGGCTAGAATTTATAAGGCGTTTATTCGCCCCAAACTCGAGTACAACGCTCATATCTGGTCTGGTGCACCAATTACATATTTGGAGCTACGTGCTACGTGACCGGATTCAAAAACGTGCACTTGACTCTCTTAGTCATCGTCGCAATGTCTCTTGCCTGTCGTTGTTTTACCGTTATTTCTACCATAAGTGCTCGAACGAAATAGCCAGTTGCATTCCACCCCTACAACATTTCATGCTGTGAAATATAAGGATTCTTTTCTTTGTCCCACAGCCCGAATGCGGAATGCTCTACCGCACTCTGTTTTTCCTAACCATTACAATTGGGTGCATGGGTTTCTCACCATTTCATCTAATTCTCCATGCCCGTGCTGTGTTACTAACATTATAAGGGTGCTATTAAAAAAAAAGAAGGGATAAATGTAAATTATTAAATAGTAAAATGCAGAAGCTATTCTAGATACAAGTTTAAATTTCTTAAAATTCCAAAAAATACAGACCTGGTGCATGATTACAGAGATGCTCTTAACCCAAAAATGTACTTTTGGGACATAGGTAGAACCATTTCTCTTTTGCTTAACACGGCTATAGAGCACGTGCATTAAAACGTATTATTTTCCGTGTTGTCAGAACTGCAATTAAGATAACGTTAGGTTAGGTTAGGTTGAAGTGGCAGTCGGATAGAAGTCCGACTCACTTAGACCTATATAAGGTCCATTGTGATACCACGTGAATCTGAAGTTCCTGCCTACACGTTGAACCATTTTGAGGTGCTTATAAAGCGTAAGAGACATTTTGGGTCGGTTGAGTTTAGATCATTAAGATCATTATAGAAGAAGGCCCCCATATGGAGATTTCGCTATCGGGAGAGAGCAGGGCATGCGCAAAGAAGGTGTAGAATAGTCTCCTCCTCCTCCTCATCCATACAGCTCCAACAGAAGTCGTTGGAATAGGCGCCAAGCCTTGTTGCATGCCTGCCTAACAAACAGTGTCCAGTTATGACACCAATTGTAGCACCAATGTGCCACCGATTAAGGGTAATCAAGCTCCTTGAGCGCCTTAGATCCAGCCTAGGCCAAATCTGCTTCGTTGTCAAACAAGTAGTACCATTTGTCCATCTACGGTTAGTTTTTTCTATTGCATCCAGTTTAAACAAGAGTTTGCACGTGGAAACTGGTATGCCTAAGGAGCCCTTTTCAGGCAAGATTGAGAGGGTAGTTCCAAGTTTGGCGAGTTCATCAGCCTTGCAGTTACCCGGAATGTCTCTATGCCCCGGCACCCAGCAAATGTGAATGTTTTGTTGAACTGCTCAGCCATCTCCTTTAGAGATGATCGGCAATCTAGGGCTACTAAGGAGTTAATAGAGACAGAGTCCAGACACTTGATGGTGGCCTGACTGTCCGAAAAGATTCGAATATCCTTTACGGATACCACATTCTTTTTTAGCCAGGACAAGACTTCCTTTATCGCTATAATTTCCGCCTGGAAAACACTACAATGATTAGGAAGATCATTTGTTTTTTTAACCGTTCGTGTAAAAATGGATTCATTCTTCCGTTACTAGGAGAGAAGTTCTTCATACCATCATATAATATTCGACTTCGACATAAACATGCGTCTGTTTTCCAAGCGGATATTTTCGCCATCCTAATGAATAGGTGCTATATTGTGAACAACAGGTGGAGGGCTGAAGCATTTGCAGTAGCAGCTAAGCTGCATTATAAGCGCTACTTAACGCTCTGTTGGGTCTGCCTGCATCTGTAGTGATGTCTTCCATTGATACTTAGGTTTCTCGTGACTACCATGGATGCAGACAGACCAAACTACTGCGCGAAATGTCCGTGTCTTTCATTCTATCACTCATGAGAATCGACGGGCAGGCCGCTTGAGAGCCACCAAGCTTTTGCTAAACACTTCAGGTGTTGGGCTTGAGCGAAACCATCACCTTTCCTGCTTTGGTGAAGAGGATGGCATAGCAGAATACATCCCGGCCTTTGATACCATAAATAAGTGGATTTTCGGAGCTTAGGTCGATGGAGTTATTTTCCCAAAATTAGCTTCATCTCGAATGCTCTTTCCCTTTTAATTGCTAAACTGAATGATTCTTCTCAGATTCTTTAATTGAGTTTAAGAGCCCGTTCCGACCAATTCACCGGTTTTTTTTGTTATAGTCTTGTTTTGAGAGCTGAAATTTTGGATAGTGCTGAAGCAGTGCTAAGGGTTTTTGTATCTGCTTGACTGTTCATGACTACATCCAGGACCTCATCGCTATTATGAGTTTCAGCTTTCGTCTGAATTAACCAACTCCTAGCTCTAACCAAAAGCTGAACGCTCATCACATAGTATAGGTCAGCTCTGACATCAATGGCAAGAGTGAGTTCCTTTTTGATTATATCTTAAGTTCAGATTGTTTTGTATGCAGTATAGGTGATGATCCTACGTGCATTACCAGAAATCGAAAAAAAGTACTAGACATTTACTCTTGTCTCCAATAATATAAACCACATGATCCCGTAACTGGAAAGTATCGTCTAAGCACACTTTCTCAGACCACCATTACATAAAGTTAGACAACCACCCTTTATAATCTCTACGAAAACAGTCGCTTAAATATAGAGAAACCATTAAGCGTTTCACCACCTCCGATTTTTTAATCTCACCGAGCAGTACCGATGAGCTTGACAGGTTGGTTGAAAATATTACCTCAGGCTTCAATAAAGCGTTGCAGCCTTTCTGCCCTCTCATAAGAAGAAGCCGCATTTGTGGACTAGAGGTATTGATCTTCTCAGGAAACTCTGTAATAGTGTACATATTATTCTGAACCAACCTGTCAAGTTCATCGGTACTGCTAGGTGAGATTAAAGAAAAAGAGGGAATGAAACGCTTAATGGCAAAATTTACAAAATTTACTCATATAAAGAATTCCATACAAATGTAAAATGGAAATAAGAAAAGCGAAGCGTTTATCTTGGTGACACTTTTGTAGTAAAATAGGGGAAGTCTCTGAGACTTAAAGACTAAGAAAAATACTTTCGATATGTCCCGTATGCCTTGATATACATTTTCTAGGTAGCATAGTGGTTAGAAGCAATGGGGAGATTTAATCTGTCAAATGATCATATTAACTATAACAATATCTGATATCGATGAACAAATTGATTTGGGCTTTACACAGCTTTAAACCTTGAAAATTAGCGGAACCATATAAGGTGAAACGTGATATCGGCAAACGGCAATCAAGTTCTTGGAATTAGTCTCTGTAAACTCGATTGCAACTCCCTAGACTGTGAATCGTGTCTTTAGGAGATGTCGGAACAGTTCAATATTCACTTTTGCTGGGTGCCGGGGAACAGGGACATTCCTGGAATATTGAGTCTGATGAATTTGCTAAGTTGGGAGCCACGATACCTCTCTCACCTCATAAAGGGGAGTTAGGTATACCATTCGCTAAAAACGGACAAAAAGGATGTGGCCCAAGTTGGATCTGAAACGCTCGAAAAATGTTATCTCTCTAAGCAGGCGGAACATTAGCACTACTAAAGGTGTCATCCCTGGTCACTATTTTATAGGTAGACATGCAACAAATCTTGGTGCATTCTCGAACAACTTTTGCAGAAGTTGTATGGACGAAAAAGAGGAGATCCTCCACCTGCTTTGTGCAAGCTCTGCTCTCTCCAGGAAAAGAAAGCTCCATCTCCGAGCCTTCTTCCACAAAGGAACATATAATATTACAAATGTTGACATTAAATGTTCTAATTGGTTGAACTAGTAGGGGGAAGCTTTATCCCAGATCCTTCTGGTATTACAACAGACCAATACTGGTCTAAGTGTGTCGGTTCTTATTCGGACAGCCACTTCAACCTAACCTAACCATACGTAGTGTGAAAGCAAACATCCATTAATTTTTAGCTCACTTTAATGCATTTAAGCTTCTGGGGCTTATGGAAAAATTGTTGGCACACGAGTCTAAGGTGGTCTTATGGGCGTACTACCCGTATTCGATTGCCAAAGACTCATGGAGGTGTTATGGTGCTTAAAATAAGTACTTAGTACTAAGTATAAGTTCGTATTAGCCCTTCGACTTTTAATCGTCTATTTTCAGTACGTTGGTCTATATTTTTCAATAGAGCCATTTATATGCTTAGTCATTTCAGAGGTTTCAGAGGTCACCAATTAGCCTTTAATATAATTTTCAAGAATGCCTTCCATTATGTCAAGTCTATGTTAAGGACTGGAATGGGTACGAGGAAATCCCTACTTCTTTGAAGAAGAGTTGAAAAAGTGTCCTCTGCACCTCTACGACTTGAAATGCACTGAACTCCTAATGTTAATGATTGCTATTATATGCGGGTTTGAAGTCAATAAAAAGATGCTGATTCTCGACGGAAAGTAAGATATTCACACAGAATGTTGGTTTATTTTGAGAATTTACGGTCGAATGATTTTTTGTTCGGTATTTAGAATAACTTGTTGTTACATTAACATCCAGAACATGAAAGGCATCACACTGTACAACAAAAAAAGAGAAAAAAAGCAGGGTCTCAAAATTACTAAAGTGGAGACCATACTTTCCCTCATAACACAAAACAGATACTTAAGGTGAGACTGTGCTGGTTGCCAGGACAGGGCGGTACTGAGGCAAATGAACAAGTGGATAAGCTAGCAAGACTAGTAGAGCTACTCGTTAATAGTACAATTGAAGACATCAAACCTCTATTATGCATAATAATGGGCACTTTCCTCAATAGTGCAAAAACATAAGGTCTGCCAATCCAAGGTGTTCGTATGGTATCTATGCCACTTTCCGACAGTAAAGGATATACACACATACTGTGTGATATGCGAAGCAATATCTGATAGACGAAGAACATTTTAGGGAAATAGATTGCACAAACTTCAAAGGCATACTTTGCTTTTTCAAAGAAATTTCCTGCTTTACCAACGAAATTACTTTTAACTTTCTCGTATTCATAAGTATATTGAAGAGAAAGTTATTGGAATCGTGCGGAAATTTCGAACTCAAACTGAGTATGAGGGATGATATTACGACTATAGAGAAGTCCAAAAAAGTGGGTCCGCCAATGCCGTCCGTTGGTCTGTCTGTCTGTCCGGGCGCCATATGGCGAAACGGTACGACGGATTTGATTAAAAGTTCGTATATAAGATTCTTGGGGTTACATCTCGGGGCATCTTTCTATTTTTTGTGTAATCTTTTGAAATAACGGTACCTGACATACAAATTTTTTTGCGAAAATCACTTATCACTATTTTTCCCAAAAGTGGTTTCAAGGATTTCGGTCTTTTTTTGTACTAAGGATGTTTAGGATGGGGTGAAAAATTCTGCATACTTTGTTTTTGGAAATAAAATCGATTAACGGTAATTTATAAAACGGGCAATATCTCGAAAACTAATAAAGGGAACTTCAAAAATATTTACAGTTTTTTGTATACCATAAACTGAAACAAATCTGCATACTTCGATTTTTGAAATAATTTTTTTTTCATATAACGATTTTGTTAAATTTAAATTAAATTCGTTTTCTCAAAAACGGCTCTAACTCTGATTTTGATATTTTTTTGTATATCGAACAATTATGTTAAAAGCGTCCAATGTGCGAAATTATATCAAAATCGTAGGTGATGTTTTTAGAAAATCAAATTTTTTAAATCCTAAAATCCACCCTTATCTAACCTAACCTAATTAAGGTAGGTCATTTTCGCTTATCATTATATATTACCACTTTGTATACAGTCTAATCTTACCTTTACACACACTCATTATTAATTTTGCCCACTAAGCCACTTTCACATTTCACATATTTTCACGCAAAATGTTGCCATATACGAAAAACAAAATAATTTCAGATATAACATTTCAATTACATGAAAAATAAATGAAATTTCCCAGACAAAGTAAATACCGCACAGCTTTGACTTAAAACTGCCTAACATTGTTACTATCATCTCATTTAACTATGTTAATTCTCTAAAATGTTTTCCCGATAAGAGTATCCTTACAATAAAAACCCCAGCATATTCTGTTGTTGCACATTGTTATTATCGTGTTTTTTTTTGTCTGACCCTCTGAACTGAACTAACTTCGAAACATCCAGCGTCCATTGTCAGGAAAGGGGATCCCAAATAAAAACCCATGAATTGCCAAAAACTTTTGCAACAACACACAACGGCCGACATGAACGTCATGTGGCTTTAACGAAGGATAAGTGTTCCGTGGAAAGTATTCTCAGTGTATTATCCTTCTTTAGTGGCAAAAACACTGAGTAGCTACGTTAAGAGTGCACTGCATTGGCATGTTCGGTTGATTATCCTTGAAAGTTGTTCCATCCGGTTTATTTTCATTTTTTTTTATTTTCTCTATGTTATTGTTCGGATTTTGTTTTTCTTTGTGGTAAATAAAAAAAAATAAATAAATGAAAGTCACATTGAATTCTTAATCAAAATGGCTTTTCGGATATTACTTTAAAATAAAGTGTCGGAATGAGTCGTTCGAAACTTTCGCTCACTATTAGATGGGTTACGGAAATATATTTGCACCTATACCATATGATCTTGAAAAAATATTTTTATACCTCTATTCTTGTCAAAAAAATATTTCTTCGCACAACAATGATTGGAGTAGCTCGGCTTTTATATTGTAACAAGCTGTTTGCGCGGCCAAGGCCGTGTTAATATACCTACGTGATCATTAACCTCCAGAATACAATTAAAAGTATTTTGAAATATGATGTTGTCTATTTCATTAGAACTATCCCTTTTTCTCAAATATTGTTAGGAAAGCGTTGAAGAGCTTATTCGGAGCTAAACCTAGTTCGGACACTTTACTACACTGAGAAAAGTAACGAATTCTCCCGTGCCGCTATGACCTTTTCTAGAGCTAGTCTTCTACTTTATAAGCTATCTGACTAAATTATAAACGTATTTTCTACTAATAGCACTCTCTAAGGATATTACATTCCATAATATTTCTTATACTAGCTTTGCTCTGTCGAACATGAAGTTATTTTTTCACTGAACGCCTTGTGTACTCATATCATATACAGGTTAAGTTAGGTTGTGTTGAAATGGCTGTCGGCATAAGAACCGATACACTAAGACAGTATTGGACCGTTTTGATACCACGGGAAACTGGGATAAAGTTTCCCCCTACTCATTGAACCGATTGGAGCTTCTGGCGAAGCGAAATAGACATGTTTGTGAGATCACACGCATCTTCATAGAAGAAGGCTCCGAGATGGAGTTCTTTTTTTTCGGGAGCCGGGCTTGTGTAAAGCGGGTGGGGATCGTTTCGTGCTCATACCCGTCCATATAGCTTCTGCAAAGAAATGACTTAAGGCCTTTCATGCGTGTAGAAACACCTTTGAAAAAAACGTTACCTACGGTTCAGTTCTCTTGTGGGAAGCGGTTAAAACCAAATGCTTTCTTAAGAACCTGAATAAGGTGCAGAGAATCGCTTGTTTGGGTATAACAGGTGCAATTAAATCCATACCGCAACTAGGTTTGGAAATGCTATTGAACCTGCAACCTATTGAGCTATTTACTAAGAACACGGCAGCCAAAGCCGCTCTCAGATTGAGAGAGAACAAAACTTGGAAGCCTGGTTATTACGGACACTCAAGCATAATTGACATCTTTGATCGGAAGGGACTCATGTCACTTACCGATTACGAGAAACCCGGGTATGACTTCAAAAAAAATTTTAGAATCACTATACCCCAAAGACAGGACTGGAACTCACCCAGTACCATCATTTAAGGTATATCCGTTTATACGGATGGTTCAATAACAGAAAAAGGTACAGGAGCTGGCGTATTCTCTTGCTATCAACCAGTCGTTTTGACTAACCGATCACTGCGCTGTCTTCCAAGCTAAGATCTATGCGGTTAAGAAAGCAGCACAGACTATGTTATCGATAGAACTACCAGGTATGGAAATAACCATCTGTGTGGAGAGTCAAGCAGCACTTAAAGCAATCGACTCCAACCTTGTTAGTGCGACATGTGTTACGTTGAGTTGAAAGGGAATGAAAAAGCAAACGGACAGGCCGGATACGGCTCTGATATCAACCCTAGATGCTGCAGGGACGAGGAGGAAATAGAGTCCGTGAAACATCTTCTATGCCACTGCCCAGCTTTACAAGAACGCCGCTCATCATGCATGGGAGCACTGTTCGTCGAAGGTCTGGATGACTTGGATAGGCTACCTGTATCAGATTCACCTGCATGGCCTCTGGGCGAAATTTGCGTCTGCTGCAAAACTGCCCTCCTAACCTAAGCTAACTTACCTACTCCATACCATAACAGCCAGCCTTAGCGATAATTACAAGTAGCAAAGGGTATACCTAACTCCCCTTTATCAGGTGAGAGAGGAATCGTGGAACTGTTGTACTCATCCCACATCAGTCTTGGGCTACAAATGTGTTTACAGAGACTGATTCCAAGGACTTGATTGCCGCTTGACTGATTCAGACATCCTTCGAGAATATCACCTTCCTTTTAAGACTTCTCTAATCGCCATTATTTCTGCCTGGAACATGCTGCAAAGATCAGGAAGACGGAAGGAGACACTACGATTTTGTCTGTCAGAAAAAACATTACACCCCTAGTTTTTGATCCATCGGTGTCAAAATGGATCGCTGTGTTCTCCAAGAATACATCATCTTCCCATACATTTATGATGCAAACATGGACAAAAGGGTTGACGGTCCATTATGACGTATTTTAAGACGAACAGCTGTGGTGGCTGCTGTTTGTCTGTTAAAGATATCGAAGTGTGTCAGGTGAAACAGGATGTCCAAAGCAGCAAGGGAAGTCGTTAAGTTGAAAGTGGACTGGAATTGAAAGTTTTAGTAACATGCAAGTAAAGCACAATTGCATCTGTACACGTTTTTCCGTGGAAATCAAATAACCCAGCATTAACACTCACGGAACGCTCTTCGAATTAAAGAAAAAAGGATAAATGTTTTCCCCAAATATACACTAGTGGTAGACGAAGTTCAATGTTCGTTTTATCAAAGAGTACATACCCTTTATCTATTATTTTTTAGCTTGCCTAAAAAAGAAACATGATCTTTTTTTAACAAGCAAAAAATTTTCCATTGTTGAACTAAAATGCTTAAGCTAGATTCATTACCACAGCCAGTTGTCGAAAATAAAAATTCAAATAAATATTTTTCGCCACAGCAGTAAAATTAACAGAATCAACGAAAACGGTTCCTACCAAACTGATTGTATCTATCTCTTTGACTTTTTGTAACAACAAACAAACATTATCGATTTTCAAAAACAATACGTTCGAATGTACATTGCATACAAACGGTAGCTAGGGCTAAATGTCCTCCTTCAATGTGACATACGATTTCAACCCAAAAACAGAAAATCAAAATAAATAAATAAAAAAAAAAAACTGCCACATATCCGGCTCTTAGCCCTTCGTCAATATCCTTTTCATTGATTTTTAGACTTGGAATAATTTATTTCATTCGGAGTGGCTGACATCAAGCTTAACGTACAGCGTGCAACATCAGCAAACCCGTAACGAACAGAAATAACCAATTTTTGGATATTCAAATCACTCGGCGGATGGATATTTCATAAATAAATTTCAATGAGTTAGAGTTATACCGCGGGGAGTTTTCGAAACAACAGGGAGCTGTTCCTTGTTTTTGTTTTTAATTTTATTGTATTTTTTTTTTCAGGGACTCTGATCCATTTTGCAATCGTATTGTTATTCCAGGCAATTTATTTGCCGAATTGAGTTATTGCATTTTTGACGACGTCATCAGTTTCATGTCATTTAAAGGATCGATACTAAAACAATCGAAATTGAATATTTGATAGGCATGCTCGCACCAGCGCTGAGTTCGCCAGCGCATCGGAACTAGAGGAGCTAAAGGCACAATCATGAAAGAGCAGCCGCCATACCAATGAATTGCTGATGGTGACAAATGTGACAAGATGTCGATGTTGAATTTATGTAAATCATTTATTGATGGATTGTGTATCGTTGATGTTAGATATGATTTTGGAACGTTGATTGGCTAAATAATTGATGCGATAGGATTTTTGTTTATTTCCCATGTTTTAACGGTTTTTGTAAATGCGTTTTTGCAATGCGAAATCCGATTTCGGATTCAATGCAGCAGTTCAAACGGTAGAAGTGGTTGATTAAGCTTAAATTGAGACATGGAGTTATGAATTTCATCGGTGCTGATTTTTGTTTTTTATATTAAATTTTGGGAAAGATTTCACAAGGTTTATAAGATTAGTCGGGGACATTAAAAACATTGTTTGAAATTTTAGATTATTGGATGGTCGGGTTTATGATACAGATACTTTGGGATGTGATTAGTTTACAGATGAAGATTTCTGTTGAGGGGAGAATCCGTCAATAATTTAACATGTTCTCAGTTAGAAGCTAACCTGCAAGCATGGCATTCATGTGGAATATTCTTCGGATAATGACATTCCTTTGTTCAACTTTTCTCAGCCCGGCCCAAGACTGACTTGAAGCTCTAGTCACTATCATATTTTTAAACAAGTTTGGGTAAATTCGTCAATTCACCACGATTTCTTCGTCAATCCACCACTTTTTCCCCCGCCGCCCCACCGACCTCGCCCACAAACCAAAAACGAAGATGCCGGAAATAGAATCTAATCCAACACGGAAATGGCCAAAATGAAACATACACCACAGATAGAATGCATCTAGCAAATGCACTGGAAAGAAGAAACTCGTTCAGCATATACTAGGTATAAAATAAAGAACTTAAATTGTGAAACAATATTGAAATATTTTGGATAGTTTTGATTCATTAAATAATAAAACAAAACTTAAGAAAACGAGAACTAAAATTGAGTTATACAAATAAAATCATACAATTTCAAAAACTGTTAAAGTACCAACAATAAAAAAAATGTAATGGTTGTTGCCAACAAATAATTAGATATAATAATTGCTGCATTAAAAAATAATACATTCATTTTTAGGCGATATTCAAACAAATAAATGAGGGAATTCTTTTGATCATCCTTAAACAAGATGAATCTTCACCGAAAATGTGAAGAAGTTTCATGCATTCACTGATGTGAATTCTATAATTGAAGTTTTTTATGATATGACATTGGGCAGGTCGCATTCTTTTTTTTTATAAAATCTGCTTTCTCTTTTCGCATAAGGAGAAAAAAAAGCCAGAATTTATTTGCCAGGGTATTTTTTTAAATATGGATCGAAAAATAAATAATAAAATTTAAAAAGGAAAATTAAAATAGTACGAATTATTTCAAAGAGTTTCTGAACGTCTGGACAAAGTGAAAGCATTAGTTTATGAGCTCTAATTAAATAAAACAACAACTATAATTTTCTCAAAATGTTTTTTGGTTTCATTTTTTTCTGCACAATTTTGATATATATTTATTTAGTTTAAAACATTTACAAAGCTTACAATGAAGTATCTATAATGACGTAAATGTTATCATGAATAATTTATTTATTTATAACAATTTAATATTAAATTTTAAAATTTGATTTATGTTAGCATGAGAGTTACATTTAAATGGAAATTGGATTAAAATGCTTACATTAAAATGATAAAAGTTTTACTCTTTATAGAAAAGTTAACAATATATGCAACAACGCTTACAAAATTCTAATAGAAATATTCAAATACAAAGTTATAAAACAAATATATAAAATATTGAATATTATATTAATATAACAATTTTGAAGTGAAAGCAAAGCAAACAGTATTTTTGTAGAGCTGTGCTGTGTATTATCGAAGATTAAGTGCATTTAAGATCAATAAAACTTTGACTATTTTCCAAAGTGAAAAAAGAAAATATTGGTCTACAGGTCATATTACTCATTTTTTGGCAGTATGGGATATGAATTTTCTTAAATTTAGTACCTTTAAATGTATTTATAACCAAATTAAAGAAATCTTTTAATACGCGAATTGAAATAAACTAATGATTAATTATTACAGTATAGTAAGATTTCATAAAATTAGTAATAAGGTACATTTTCTTAGTGGATTTTTAAATTTCGACATGATTAATCATTAGTTTATTCCAATTCGCGTATTAAAACACTTTATTAATTTAGTTAGAAATACATATAAAGGTACTAAATTTCCGAAAATTCATATCCCATACTGCCAATAAATTATTAATATGATCCAAGATTTTTTGTTTTAGTGAATTGTCATCTGTAAAAATGTCACCTTATTAGTTACCATAATAAATGATTTATATTTCACACTTTTTTTTAAATTAACAAAGTCATTTGACTCCTGCTTTAACAACCTATAAATAAATATAAGCGTTATAGTGACATACAACAGGTAACAGGCAGCAACAAAAAAAACAAACCTGGCTAACTTGACTTACGTCCCACAAGTCAATCGCTACATAATGAAACATACCAAGATATCTTAGGTTATAGAATATTTCAATTTTCACTTTCATTAAATTTTTAATTTTAATTTTATCTGTGCGACAAAATAACTTACACGTATGACTATCAAATGACAAATCTTCCTTTAAACATTAAAGCCGTAGGCGATTGACCTATGTTTTTTTTCTGAAATTAAAGAAAATAAAAACTAGAAAAAAAAAATTGTTCTTTCATATGCAAAATAAGTTAAATTTAATAAAGAAATTACGCAGTCTACTTACGAAACCACGAGAATACAAAAAAATTTGAACCAACTGTTTACTTTTATTAAGAGAAATGTAAAAATACTTACCACTGATAAATAGGTGCGTTCAGACGAAAAAATTTCGAGTGCTGAATTGATTCTTTCAGGTTCACATATATTCACCGATATGGCCGTCACTGGAAATCGATTACAACAAAAACAATGTATGCAAATGGGTTTCGAGGGGCAAGGGAGGTAAGAGTTTGGCATCTCTTTGCTTCTATCATATCTGATTTTTTAGAATCTTGTTCAATAAAGTATTAACTTATTTACAAATGGTGTGTCTTTATAGCGCATTTTCGGCTAATCGGCTTTGTCAACTAACAGAATATGCGTTATTGATCAGGTGCAGGGTTACCAACTCCAGCAATGGCTAGACCCGGAGATTTAAACAAATATTTTGTCCCTACCCTAAACTATAACAACATTACATAGCAAATGCAACAATACATCGCGAATGCCAGAGCGCTTGGTCTGGTTGACTGGAAGCAGCGTGCCCTGGATCGCAGAGGATGGAAGACTGTTGTGTCTCAGCTTAGACACAGCGAACGGCTGAACAAGTTTTAATAATTTATTTGGATAATTAGGTATTCACAAGGAACAGGTTCGTGCATTTAAAATATTTGATTTTGAGTTTAAAAGACCAAGTAATTCAATAATTAATCTTTGAACCAAAAAAAGTTATAACTTGTCCTCCGCCTAATCTAATGAAATTAATTTCAGTCCTTAGAGCTTTGAAATACGCATATCCAACATTATATATCTAAATATTCTAAGCGATTAGTTATTTTAGCAACATCTTTGCAAAACTCCTTTTATACCCTATCCTAAGGGTATATTAATTTTGACATATAGTGTGTAACACCCCTTAATATTTGTCTAAGACTACTAGGAAGCTCAAATTTTGAACATATATGTACTCCCTAGGTTTCCGAATTGGGAAAGTGTACATTTTTTTTAAATACACCCACTGAACACGCCCACAATTTAAAAAAAAACATTTTAAAGCTACAGTTGAAGAGAAAATAAACTATAAGAAAATATGTAGATACTGAACTCCTTCACATGTTTTCCTTATAAAGTTTTTTGCCACGCCTATTTTGTGCGGGCGGTTTTTAACAAAATGTGGTTTTCTTTCAAAATTTGTATGGACAACGAAAAAAGAATGTATAACTAAATATTTAGCCAATATTTTGTCTAGTAAATATATCACCCATATAAAGTTTTTAGCCACGCCCACTTTTTGGGGGCTTTTGTTTTCAAAAAAATGTTTTTCGTTATAAATTTCATAGAATGAAATAATATGCCATCCATCATATTCTTAATGCATTTTTATTTGGAGCATATATGGACATGGATAGGGTACAATACTGTTCGCCCAAGCGGACTGTAGCCTTTCCTTATGTTTAAATAAAAAATGTTTTCAAAGGTGTGTCTGCAGAACTGCAAGGAGGCGTGTGCGTGTGTCGCGTGCACCGATGAGATGAGGTGCAAAGAGATAGTCAAATTCTGATGACTCCGAATCTGAACCTGAATTGCCCTCATTTTGAAAATGGACTTTTGGACCATCTAACTTTAAGTGCAAATGGTGGTCCTTAATGTATAAGGATTTAAGGGAGAAAATTAATTCTAAAATATTTTGTGCGTTTAAGAGGCCAGTGCAGTGCCATGCGACTTGGGATGACGTTGAATGTCAGGGATGGAAAATTCGGTTACTTTATGAATTAACAAAGTACAATTTGCTTATTGTGCATCGTTTAAAGTGCTTGTATGTTTTACGTTTTTAAATTTTGTTTTATTATAAAGTGGTCATTCCTTTATGTTTGTTTTTATTTTGTTATTTACATATGTATATAGTGAAAAGTTTTTGTTTATGTTTTCAAGAATAAAATAAGTTTTCATTCGAAAAGAAGATTTCAGTACAATTGACTTTATATCTGCACAATTTTAAGAGTTTTCAGTTGATGTTGTGTCTCTATACCACTGTTCCTCACTCACATCTGTGATCTAATTCATTTAGTTGGCATTATATATAGGTAAGACTACGACATAGTTCTTTAACTAACGCCTTAAGTTTCCTGTTAAACTTTGTTCCTCTATGACAATAAAGAAATCCCAGAGACGTTGTTGGTGTGGATCTTGAGCATTGGCGAAGCTTCATATTGTTTAACTCGTTCATGAACGCCTAACTTTTAGACGATATTATTTGAATGTTCGCGCCCACTAAACCAAACACAAAATACTCACACTCTTCTCCTTATTTCAGTCATTCTTTATTTATACCTTTTATGCACCCCTTTACCAAAACAACAACAAACAATTTAGCTGCCAGTCTTTTTTCTTACTCAACCAATGTGTGTATCTACCCAGCTCGTTCAAACCATTTGGCAACGAAATATATTTACGGAAAACAAAAAAAAGTTAGCACATCATAGTCGTTCAAACTAGTTATGCGGATCGTTTTTATTATGGAAATAAATGAAATGTATAAAGGATGAAGAATGCCTCTTACTGAGCGTTATTTCTACAATTCATTGCCGTTTATTTTTCGTAAACGAAAATCATGTTGTATAGAAGCCACGGAAGTTTAATTAAGTTAGTGTCTGTTTATTTGCGAGTGTTTAGTATGAAAATGTCATCTTCACTTCGTGAATCGTTCGTGTCGTCGAAAAGCACGCAAGTTGAGCTGAGCAACATGTAAAGTGTTAATAGTCCTTCTTACTAAAGTAGTAATACGTAGTAGTTATTTTTTGGAAAAATATTAAAACTTCTCAAAAAAAACTATTTTTGTTTGTGAAAGAGTTAGGTTTGCTACGCATGTGACATATCAACGAGCACAGTAAAGTCATATGCACATTATATTTTAATTTTCGGGATTGGTTTCCATTGGTTGCGAAATTAATTATTCTCATATTTAACAAAGTTAAAATATTTCATTAAGTTTGGTTCTTAGTTGAGAGGTGTGAGGATAATAATTTTTACTACTAAGTCCTTTATGAGTAAAAAAACAGATGCAAAAGTTAACCTAAAAATTTACTGAACGGCAACATTCTTTAGGCACGCGTCGCCACTCATCTTGAGAATGTTTTTTTTTTCAAACTCGGTTTGTAACATTCTCTCGGCTTAGTTCGGCGCTGAGAGTAAGAAAACAAAATGTTATTTAACGGGATGCACTAGAAAATAAAGTAAATTAAAAAGCAATCTAAAACTATCTCATAAATGTTGCAGGCAGGCGAAGCAAGGCGAGAACGGGCCAGTTAATATATTATATTTATATAAGAATGTTAAAAACTTGAACTAAATAGAAAAATATTTTAAAATCAAATTGAAAATGTCCAAACGGACTTTTAAAAGTAACTACGTATTAATATTTAGTTTTCAAAATATGGAGCATATTCATAGATGAAATATTGTGCTAAGCAGAGAATTAGCAGATGCATGATTTGGAATCACTGCTAAGCAGAGAATTCATAAATGTAATTGAGTTTTATACATTGCGCAATTTTAAATTTAATATTCATCGCAGACCCATAAAAGTATATATATTTATGATCAGGATCAAATCCTAAGACTATTTAGCAATGTCCGTCCATCCGTCCGTACGCAATTTTAAGGCTTTTAAAATTAAGCTAGGAAGCTGAAATTTGGATCACGTACTTCCTAGGGCTTCGAAATGGTTAAGGGTCAACCTTTTTTTGATTACGCCCACTAAGACGCCCACAATTTAGAAAAAACTGTTTTAAAGCTTAACTTAGAGTGATAGAGCGTTATAACCTTCAGAAGATATGTAGATATGCCCTCCTTTATAAGT
This sequence comes from Ferdinandea cuprea, assembly GCA_963576555.1. NCBI lineage: Eukaryota > Metazoa > Arthropoda > Insecta > Diptera > Syrphidae > Ferdinandea > Ferdinandea cuprea. Next base: position 128,775,989 of record OY754958.1, on the reverse strand, counting down.
TTGTAATATAAAGTTTTTTGTCACGTCTACTTTTTGTGGGCATTTTTCACTAAAAAGCTGTTTTCTTCGAAAATGTTCATAGAAAGCGAAAAAAAAATGTTTAACAAGATATTTAGCCAATATTTTTCCCAACATATGGCCGATACAAATTTTTTGTTTTTCAAGAAAATATTTTTTTTTTAATTAACAAGAATCATCATCTTTTTCTTAATGTTTTTTTCATTATGGCATTAAGGCTATGTCATTGCCGTATAACATGGTGGTTGACTGGTCTTGCAGTCATGAACTGTAAGGTTAAAAGTGGTCGTTGGTAAAAGGAAACTGACGAACATAAAAATGGAGTTAGCAGATACTGTTGCAAATCGAAGGTTAGAACTTTTATTAACGGGTCAATGCTTTTGATTGATAAGCGCTTCTAAATGGTGATCAGCTTCCTTTTTTAGTATACTTCGTTCATCCTCTCCAGAAACGTCAATCTCCATTTTTAAAGTATCACACTTGTGAAACTTGTTTAACTTCGGGTTTTTTAATTTTAAATTGAGAGTATTGAAAATTTTGGAAAATTCGGAGAGAGAAATGGTTTAACCATACTTTTCGCAAAATAGTCGATATAACTCGGCAATTTTGACAAGTCGCCTGACAAGTATCTTTTCGACGTACCCCGCCGTGTACTGCCTTCCTTCATAAGTTTGTCATATAAAGGTTTTTGCCGCGCTTACTTTTTGTGGGGCTTTTTCACTAAAATTTAATAGAATAAAATAAAATGCTGGATACATCTTCTTACCGCTTTTTCTTTGCGGCATATAGGGATATGGATAGGGTATCATACTGTTCGCCCCACGCGGACATTTACTTATGTTTTTATTACGCTGTTGATTTGCCGTGTTTCAATTAATTTTAATTTCTTTTGCTAAAAATGGCTGAAAATTCTACCGTTTTTTTCGGTTGAGAACAATCAATCATAATTATTTATAAAAATGACAGCAATCGATTCCATTTTTACGCATTTTGCACTTTGCATGTATATTGCTTTGCAAATAAACTTCAAATTCTATTTGCCCAGTTTTTCCTGCTTTTCAGTGAGTTTGCATTGCAAAGCGTGCATTTATGAATGGGCTCATAGTCTTCAATATCATTTCAAAGTTGAACGCGGTCATTCAGGGTGAAATCATTTTTTTATACAGACCGAAAGTTTTGGCAAGTTAATAACAAAATGCGGAAGTAAATTTCTTATTCTCGTTGTTTTTTTTTCCCCTATAGTAATATCTTTATCCGGATATTCTTTTATCCGTGTTTTCCTTTTCCAATAATATATTTTTTGACACTGTTGTGTGACGTCGGAGTAAAAGACTTAAGGTGCCGTCACACTAAGCGAGGAAAGTGTTGCAGTAAGCGTTTCGAAAATTGAAATTGGATATGTTCGTGCAAGTGCTTGTAGTAAGCAGTTCACACTATGCGTGGAAAGTACTTGCTGCGAGCGACTTTTTGCTTACCTGCAAATAAACTTAGTATAGGTATAGGTATAAACTTAGGTATAAAGTATTGTATTTGCCATTTTCAGTTCAGATTCGTTTCTTGTTTCAACTAAAAACAATGGAAAGTGAGTTTGAAGAAGAAGCGGATTTATTGGAAGCAGGGCAATTGATTGTCCTGGAAATAGCAGCACGAATATTGCTGCATTTTAGGAAACAAAATTCGGCTCATCGAAGAGCAATTTGGATGCCACTGTATTGGGACCGTAGTGCCGCAAATCCGTACTACGCTACTTTTTGAAAACTTAGGCACAAATACTGTTATACTACCATTCAGATACCTTACTTTAATATACTTTATTTCGACAAAAAATGAGAAAGAGCTACGGTGATGAAGAGCTTAGATATTCGGCACTCAGCACATCAAGATTCACTGTGTTTGGCCTTTCGACCAAGTTAAGAGTTAAGCTTGAGTTCGAACACTGTCTTTAATGAGGTAAGCAACGAATATATCACATCTGCGAATATCTCCGCTTGAAAGACAGACGCTTGTTCACCTAAGAGGTAGTCGACTATCGCATTCCACAAGGAATCGATATAACAAGTTGCTCGGCTGAAGATATAATTTTCGCTCGCATGCAAGCGAAAAACTTTCAGAGAGAAAGTGATTTACTTGCAAGCAAAAGCTTGCACGAACTAGTCACACTTTGCGAGTGCTTCTGGGGCAAGCGTTTGCATGCAAACAAATCACTTTAAGCAATAGCTTGAATGCAAGGAGTGAGTTTTCTGGTCGTCACACTGAGCAAGTTTTGCTTGCAGCAAGCATTTTACTTGCGAAAAATATGGGACCAGTAATAAAATAGAGATAAATAGGCTAGTTTTCAACTTTTGTCTAGCTTTTAAATGGAATTGAATAGAAGTTTATTTCAAAACGAAAAGAAGGCGAAAAGCTTATTATGCAAGGAATACGCGAAGGAGTGTATACCAGAGTATGCAGAACCAGTATGCTTTCACAAGGAGTGAAGGTTAATTTCTTTTTATACCTTCACCAGAGTCTGATCTGCTTTTAATCAGTTTTCGGAAAATCGCTTTAAGCCGAATTTAATTTGTTTACTGTCTACTCTTTGAGAGGCCGTTTTATTTTCGCATGTTGATGTGATAATCCTCAAAACCAATTCATCACTTACATTAATCAAGGATGGTCTGAAGAATTAGCGAATCCTTATGGTGTAAGGTTGGCTTCGCTGTGTACAATAGTCCAGCGTGGTCCACCCATTATCTACAATCGTCATTCTATTCTTCTTGCTCTTGTAGGTTTTAAAAGAACCGCAGATTTTATAGTCATACATTGACTGTTGTCGGGTTCTTTCATCTTGTGCTTCTCTTATCAACCACTTAACCAAATCCCAAAACATATCTATGCCAAGACCGGGCCACCCTGTAAATATATGAATCGCCGCAATCAATTCCAGTAACGAGCTAGAATTAACTTTTAACCTTCACCTCTTAACTACATTGAAACATATTAGTTCGGTAAAGTTGGTACACAAAGTCCATCATGTGTTTACATCAGTTACATATGTTCGCTTTCGATGGAGTAGAAGCTCGTCTCGAAGGCCGCTAGTGGATTCTAAATTTGAAAATCCCACCCAAAATTCCACTTAGATTCATTATTACAGAGCCAAAAATCAAATATTATATCTCACCTTCCCTGGAGAGATTAAACCAAAAACTTTTCCTCGGATAAGCTAAACCAACATTCCGACACACATACAAAAGGCTTAGACATCGAAAACTACCACAAGGATGTAAACGCGAGGAAGCACAACTAACCAACTGGCATACCACCAAAAATCCACCTCGGAAATTCTAATTTATGTTACATCAGTGCTCTACGAGTGCTACCGAAGGGCATAGCATACGATGCCACCGCACATACCTCAGAGGATCCGGCAAAAATATAATACGAAAGATAGAAAGTAGCACACACACACACACACATGGAAGAGCACAATAGGAGGATGAGAAAGAATTCCTCAAAGAAGATCCCATCTGGTGCGCTACACCTCCATCCATTCATCACAATGTTCGTATAAGTATCACTTCGCTATCGAACTGCAAACCATGGGTCGCCCCCTCTAGACCTCAACGATGTAATCGAGCTGACAAATCTATCCCTAAACTATTAAGACATAAGACATTATGGTGCATGGCCAATTCCCTTCACCTATTTCTCATCCCGGTTTGCAGCGTTTCCGTATCTTCGTATGTTTGCTTTGGCATAATTGCTTTGGGGCTGCCCAAAGGTGGGGAGCGAATAATTAAGCAAACTTTTGCGAGTTGAGTACTTTTCATTCCTTAGCCACATTATTTCTACAAAGAGCATCCTCCGGAGTCTCTTTTAAGATTCCAGAACATGACATTGCATCACAGTCAGAATTGTCCGAAATAACGTGTAGATACCTATCTACCTATACAAGCTGCATCAACCGAGGTCGCACGCTTCTCCTCCATCGGAAGAGAACGAAATTGAATCTAAATTCTTACTTTGTGCATAGGAATCCTTTCCTGTCCTCTAAGTGAAACGAAGGAGCTTGGTGAGCCGCCTGTCAATCGAAGAGTACACGTTGTTGTGTACACACGCTGTCACATCTGATATGCAGCTAGATATGGGCATTACCATATAAACTAATTTTGGGTAATTTTCAGAAGGAAATGCAGTCAGGTGCAAGAACTTCGCACAAGCGGATGGCAGGACAGGATGAACTGTACGGAGTTATGATTTTAGGTGAGCAGTCACTCGAATGGCGCCCAACTGAATGGAAATTATGGTTGCTAGTACTGCTTGAAATGTTCCTGGTGGACTGGAAAACACAGTGACTTTATTATGCAGTGAAATCAACTGTTCAGGGGCGGTTTTAATTCTATGAATAGTTAACAATTAATTTTGCGGAAAGCACCGATTTGGTGTGTGTATTCTGGATACAAGACAGGTTGTTGTGATTTGAATTTAGGGATCTTAAAACGGATATATTTAGGACTTTGGTTGATGATAGATTGAAAAGGATTGTCCACGAGGGCAGAAAAGGGACAAAATTCGGAAAAGGTAAACGTAATCTTGACCTTAGGGTCAAAGTTCAAAGAACTTTGTTGACTTCCTGACGTGAGTTGTTACTTCCAGTTGTGTGATCGTCGATGGAAAATGCTGTCAACGCGATATCTGGGGCTGATATCCGCACTGAAGTGACGTGTTGGGTTGTTTCTGAAATCACCTTGACAGTTGTTGCTCTGGGTGACGTTGATAGGCATTTGCAAAGAGCACGTGGAATTTGTAATCAGCCCTAAAAGTGTTCTTGTTGATGAGAATTGGTACACTTCTAAAATATCACATCTAAAAAAATGATTAAAATAAAGTTTTTTTTTTCAAATATATTAATTATGTTGAAATACATTACCCTCAGGCTAATATCGATATTGATTTGGTAAATACAGATTGCCTGTTGCCTGTTCTAGAACTGGTTATACCTAATGGGAATGTAAAAAATTACTTTATTGATTATAAGTTGACACTCCCGGCATTGTCTGTGTATAATAACTAAAATGGATAGAATCATACTTATAATTAACTAAGTGCAGTTCAACGTAAGCATACGCTGTGGCAATGTTAGTCACTGCTGCTGAAAAAAAAATTCTAAAATTCAAAAGGAACATTTTATTTTACAACCCTTTATTTCAATTATACCTTCAGCACTCAACTATAATAGAAAGAGCCATTATTCATAATTCAGCAGTCTTTTTTGAATTACATTAAAAAAAAGTACACGACTGCGTCATTCGCTACATCAAATGCATCATTGAATTGCCTCAAACTACATTTGATAAAATTTGATCAAATAGGGTAAAGGCGGGTGATAATGGCGCACCTTATTATCTCATAAACGAAGTGGTGTTTTGTACACATTATACTTATATTCTGCCGTGATAAGCAAGGAAGTCATATATCCATTTTCATAGCTTTGAGTAATTTTACTTTTTCTGTTTCGATCTCTGTCATGGTTATAGCATGCTGTTTCGCATATATGAAACTACTGTGGGTTTAAGTAAATTCATTCAAATTTACACTTAAGTTTAAAATAAGTCTTAGGTTTTGCAAGAGAAATCGACATATTACAAATCAGTGGATAAAGGACTTTTTTGCCTAACAGTGTAGTACGAAAATGTTGTCGTGGATGTTAAGCAACAAAAGGCCTGTATCCACACTTACATATTTCCAATAAAAGCAAAGAGAATGAATGTTTAACTTGAACCCCTACAGAATTGCCTACACACATACTGCAACATAATTGATGAATATCTTAGAAAAATGATCCTACCTACACGTGTCATCCCATTATGAACTTCTACCTGTTTCTTCTAATAGGAATACGAGAACAGAGAAATATTTTGGACACCCATCATCAACGAAAAAATCTAGAAATGTTAAGTAAAAAAGTCCTACTTTTTGCTTATCAATCTGCACTTTTTTGGATAGTAAACATGACATATATACCTATTCGGATATGAGTCTGATTTTTTTTTCAGTCATAACTTTGAATTTCTGAAGCGCAGAAAAATAGAGTATTGGTGCACTATATGCTCTTAACTTAAAAAAGGACTTTTACCGAATTTATTGCGAGAACTCAAAAGACGAAGAGATTTACACCTGAACCCTGAAGCATTATTTCCAGGATACAATATCAAAAAGAAAATTTAGTGCTGTTTTTCGCGGCTACCAGTTCCCATTGAGTTAGAAACGTGAAATCTCAAATACTGTCGGTTTTTGGCCTAATTAGATGAAAAGTGAAAAAAAAAATTAGTACAGCTTTTAGATTCCCGGAAAATTGGCGTTGTGGAAACGTATGCCGAAAAGGGTATCAAACTTATACGTCTTCGGTTATATGTATTTCTTGTAGGAATACACGATCTGGTCTGCTTGACGTCATCGAAATGAAGCACTTCATTGGAGTTCCCTTCACTTTGGAGCAACAGAATTGTTGACTCCAACCGAAACCAGGTATCATCCACGTGTACAAATGTACTATTGGACAATTACCTTGATAAAAGTGGCGGGAACCATTTCGGATGAGTTTCTTTTTATCTTCGAAACTAAAATATTAACTTTCGTTACCGTACCTAACTACAGTAGAATTCCTTATGAGGCCTAACCCCATAAGAAAAATGGCAACTAAATTATTTTTGAGAAAAAGTCGAGAGGATGGAAAAGGGTTTTTCCAATATATAGCACTCATATATGAATTGATCTTTTTTCTCAGAACTAGAATATGTATGTGGGATCGGAAGCCGAACCATCATCGTATGCCCTACCAAAACATACGATCGAACAACCCGCAAGACAGGACAGTTATTCTTTATTTACCCCACGTACATAAACTACATAGACAGACACTAACGGACACGAACGAACAGATTAGCGTAAGAACGAAATAAAATAGACGAACACAGGACAGGACAGAAGCCAGTTAATACGTAGCCGCGATAGAGACAGATTTGCTGCGCAAGGATACGATATTTAGGGTAAAGGAAGAACAAATGCTTGCTTTTCAGCAACTTAAGGCGGTTTTAGCCAAAGCACCGGTCCTTAAATTGTTCAACCCGAGGGCGCAAACGGAAGTGCATGCAGACGCGAGTAAGTTCGGCTATGGGGCTGTGCTGTTACAGAGGGATTCAGAAGACCAGCAGCTGCATCCAGTACAGTACATGAGCCGGAAGACCACCCCCACGGAGGAAAGATACCATTCCTATGAACTGGAAGTGCTTGCGATTATAGAAACGCTAATAAGTTGAAGAATCTACTTGATGGAAGTTAGGATTAAGATTGTCACCGATTGCAACGCATTTTCAATGACTATGAAAAAGCAGGATGTTCCTTTAAGAGTGTCTCGGTGGGCAATGTTCTTGCAAGAGTTTGACTACGAGATCGAGCACCGATTAGAGAGGCACAGAGGAAGGATTACTGGATAAGAGCGGTAGTCAAGATTTTAGAGAAAGACGACTGAAGACTTCTTCATGAGGGCAGGTGTATTACACAAAGATCCAGTCAAGGAACTTGTGCTAGTACCTACATAGATGGAGAGGGAAATAATAACAGTGGCGCATCAGCAGGGACACTTTTCAGCCAAGAAAACACAAAACCTATTGGAGAAGACGTTTTATATTCCAAATGTCACACCGAAGGTGACAACCGCAGTGAAAAGCTGTATGAAATGTTTAGTTTCGGATGCGAAGCTAGGGAAAAGGGAAGGATATCTTAACCCAATTAACAAGGAAGATAAGCCTTTCCATATTGACCACGTCGGGCCAATGGATGCAACGCAAAAGCAGTACAACCATATACTGGTCATAGTAGATGCGTTTTCGAAATTTGTGTGGTTGTATCCGACGAAGAGTACGGGGTCAGCAGAGGTCATCGAGAAGCTGAGGAAGCAGGCAGCGACATTTGGTAGTCCGAAAAGAGTGATAACGGACAGGGGAGCGGCGTTCACGTCTAGCGCTTTCAGCGACTATTGTAAGGAAACAGGAATCCAACATCTTCTTATAGCAACTTGGGTTCCACGCGGAAATGGACAGGTGGAACGAATCCACAAAGTCATCGTACCAATGCTGTCTAAGGCATGCGTCGGTAGCGCACAGAGTTAGTTTAAGCATGTGGATCGCATTCAGCATGTGCTTAACAATACACCACCAAGGAGCACAAAGTTTAGCCCGTTCCGCATTTTAACAGGCCTCGAAATGGGTGTGCAGGAGTGTCCGCATATCCAGGAATTGCTGAAAGACGCTGCGTAAAACGAATCCAGAGGGAGAACAAATCGGGCTTTGATAAAAAGCGGTCGCCAGCGGAGGAATACAAGATAAACGAGTTGGTTGCCATCAAGCGCACTCAGTTTGATACCGGCATGAAGTTGAGACCAAAATACTTGGATCCATATAAAATTGTTCGAAGTCACAACCACGGCAGATATGAGGTGCAGAAAGTTGGTAAACACGAGGGGCCACGGGTGACCACCACCGTAGCCGAACATCATTTTCATCACAAATATTTGTTTAATGTTAAATTATTCAAAATGCAAAAAATTGGGACTATTCGACACTGATACATCAACCTTTTTTTCCTAATACCTTGACGCTCCACGCTTATGTATATCATACGCAAACAAGTGAATCATATGTGGTAGGAAAATCATGTTGAAACCCTATCACCAGCCCTATATGTATGTAATATGGAATATAGTTTTAAACTTTCTCGTATACATTAGTATATTGAAGAGAAAGTTATTGGAATCGTGCGGAAATTTCGAACTCAAACTGAGTATGAGGGATGATATTACGACTATAGAGAAGTCCAAAAAAGTGGGGGCCGCCAATGCGATCCGTCGGTCTCTCTGCCTGTCTGTCCGGGAGCAGTATGGCGAAACGGTTCGACGGATTTGCTTCGAAGTTCGTATATAAGGTTTTTGGGTTTACACCTCAGGGCATCTTTACATTTTTTGCTTTATCGTTTAAAATAACGGTACCTGCAATACAATTTTTTTGCTGAAAATCATTTATCTCTACTTTTCTAGAAAATATATCCCAGGATTTTGGTCTTCTTTGTACTACGGATATTTGGGATGGAGCCAAAACTGCTGTATACTCAGTTATTGGAAAAAAAAATTTAAGTAACGGTAATTTATAAAACCACCAATATCTCGAAAACTAATAGCGGGATCTCAAAAAAAAATTACTGATTTGTTTGTACTATAAAGTTGAACAAATCTGCTAACTTCGATGTTTGAAATATTTTTTTTTCATATAACGATGTTCTTAAATTTTAATTAAATTCGCTTTCTCAAAAACGGCTCTAACGTTTTTGATAAAGTTTTGTGTTCTCAACAATTATGTTAAAAGTTTCCGATGTGCGAAATAAGATCAAATTTTACAAAACCTAAAAAGTGGTTTAAATAAATTTGGTATGTGATCAAATTTACCATCTCGCACATCATGTAGCGAGAAAGTTTCCTATGACGCAGTCGTGCACTTTAGTTTTTAACGAATTTTGTATTACCTTTTTTGAAGACTGAAGAAAGATCATATTTTGATGTTCTTTTAGCTTATTGTTATCGTTAAATGTAAAGGGAGATGAAAAAGTAGACCACATGCCCAGCCTTTACCCTACCAAATTTATTTTAATCACATTTTAAGTTTGGAAAAAATCGATTGGGACACCTTTAACTTAACTGTATAAAATCGGATCGAAATGGTTGCTGCCACTTTTGAGAAAATGAGGTCCCTTTTTTAGTTAAAGTGTGATATCTCGTAAGTCGTGCAAAAAAACATTTTATTAATGCAACAAATCAACAAAATCAGAACCATCTCTTGGAATTTTCATGGTAACAAAGTTGTCCTGAACATTTTACAGAAAAGGCAGAATTGAAAACCACGTCTTACAGACTTATTACAAAATTTGGCACTACCTTAAGTTTTGTTTTTGATTGATTTCTGAAAAACACGCAAGAATAATTTACAAGTTTCTTAACTTTAACCGTCGATATTCAGTGTTCTTAGGCCCATCACAAATATCCACAATACTAAAGCAGATAAAAATCGTTGGAGTCAATTTTGAGAAAATTTTGTGATTAGTGTATTTTTTTTTAAACGCTGCGCGATTTTACCCAAAATACATTCAATACGAACTTTGAAGCAATTCCGTCGCACCGTTTTGCCATACGTCCTCTGGACAGACAGACTGACGAACGGCATTAGCGGACTTCTTTTTAGACGTTTTTATAGTCGTAATCGCAGACCTCATATTCAGTTTGAGTTCGTAATTTTTGCACGATTACCATAAACTTCTACTAATGCATACGAGAAAGTTAAAATTAACACATGTTTTGAAGAAAACAACATTACGTTTCGTATAATACATATTTCCAATAGAAACACGAATGGCAGAGAATTATGCATACACGTTGTCACGTTGTTAATAATCAAAAATGCATTGCTGCTGTATTTTGAGTATTTTCGCATTTCAGCTGCACACACAATTTCTATTCAAGAATTATTTTCTGCAGTCTAATCGGATTCAGTAGTAATGTCGTGCTAGTTTCTGTTTTTTATTCTCTTGATTGTGACAAGACTGTTTGACTATGAATGAGATATCGTCCCCATTAGGCCAGCAACATGAATGTGCAAAAATGAAAATGAAGGGAAATCATGTTTGAATTGTTCTCGTAATATTTATATTGGGTTCTCAAATATCATGGGATTATAGATTTTGGTATAGCAAAGATTAATCCAACCAACGAATTGGCTCACAATTGGAAAATTTGCGCATTCATGCTAAGGGCATGAGGTGGATATTATGACTAGATAGAAGTCCTTACAAAATTGGGTCCGCCAATGCCGTCCGTCGGTCTGCCTGTCTCTCTGTCCGAAATCCGTACGGCAAAACGATAAGACGGATTTGCTTCAAAGTTCATGTTTTTTTTGAGTGAAATTTCGCAGTTTTTTTACCTGCCATTCATGTGGTTTTTGAAAAATAAAACAATAATCACTAATCTTCTTTAAGACGGCTCCTCCAACTCTAAGTCTTCTTTCATGTTGATCACAGATAAGAAATTATACAGACAGCCAAATCCGGGCTGTTTTCTGTAAATCAATTGAGTTTTAATGGCCGCCCCAAGTGTAAGACTGAGATATTTTAACGTGAAATATCAACCTAACCTAACCTATTTGTTTCCAACCTAACGTAAACATGTGTTGGAAGTGGCGCCGTCTTGCTGAAATCAAATGTCGCCGAGATCACGAGCTTCAATTTCAGGCATCAAATAGTCGGTTATCATGGCACGAAAACGGTCGCCATTGACGGTTACGTTCGCACCGGCATAATTTTTAAAGAAATATGGACCGATGATTCCACCGGCCCACAAACCACACCAAACCGTTGTTTTTCCTGGATGAAGTGGCAGTTCTTCAATCTCTTCAGGTTGCTCTTCGTCCGAAATGCGGCAATTTTGTTTGTTTACATACCCATTGAGCCAGAAATGGGCCTCATCGCTAAACAACATTTGCCTCGAAAACGTCGGATCTTCTTGGAGCGGTCGAGCGGTTCAGTTGTTGCACAAGCTGTATTTTGTACGCTTTCAATTTAAGATCTTGACGTAAAATGCGCCAAGTTATTCCATACGTCAGTCCGAGTTGCTGCGAACGGCGCCGAATCGACTCTCTACGGTCTTCGTGTACACTCTCAGCTACGGCCGCTATATTTTCTTCACAGCGTGCTGAACGTGGCCAATTCGGTCGAATATTATCCAATAATGAATGCTGGGTCTCAAAATGGGTGATGGTGTTGCGAATAGTATGCTCAGTAGGCCGATTATGTTGACCATAAGTTGAGCGAAGTGCACGAAACACATTCCTCACAGAACGTGAATTTTCATAATAAAGTTGAACAATTTGTAAACGTTGTTCACGCGTAAGTCTTTCCATTTTGAAATGCCAAACAATACTAAACAAAAATAACATGACAGCATGACACGACTCACACGTGATCTGTCAAAAAAGGCTATTGAAAAAAGTATCTCTACTTGGATCACCCGTTAGTATGTGTAGTCGTAGTGCGTTTTTGTTAAAAAAAAATAAAGAATTTCATATTTTATGGAGTAAAACATGAGGCCATTTGTTATATAGGTTTGTCTAATAAATAAATTATTTAATTTATTTAAGTATTTGCTAGGATAATGCATATTTTTTTGGTCAAACATGTTTTATTCTGAATAGTTCTAGAAAGTTTCCCTTTGGACCCATGTGAGTCCATTTTTTATCGGACAGGCATATTATTTGTTCAAATGCGTAAATGGTAATTCTTGACCAGAAGGCAGTTCGCGTTTTTTTGGGCGAGAAATGTATTGCAAATATGTTGTTTTAGTTTCTTTCAAATGGTTGTAGCTTGTCTTGCTGGAGCCAAGAAGGCCTTTGCTCTGACAAGGAGACTGTTTCATAGCAGTCAACTTGCTTCTAGGATTAGGGTCATATGCTACGTGGCCCTGATAAGGCCCATCATCGCTTATGGCTGTCCATTGTGGTTTAATATAGCGCCATCTTATATGGAAAGGATTCGAGTTTTCGAGAGACAATGTCTTAGGTCATGTCTCAGGTTGTTTCGAACACCTGAATCTGGCTACATAAAATATTAGCCCAACACGGCACTATACGATGGGGCTCAATTGAATAGGATTGACAATTTCCTAATTAAGGTAACTCACGTTGCAAGGGCGATGACCAACGAAAATAGTCTGACCTTCTGGCGTACTACCCCAGTGAAATGCACATGGAGAGAACGCTCCGTTCTGGCTTTATTCCGGCAGCGGCTTTTCTCCATTTAGATTTGAAAGGGCTAGTACAGACGAGGGATGGTATCCCGGTAATGTACCACCGCTACGCAGTGCAACTGACAAGCGGCTCATCCATGACGGGGACGTCGCTAATGATCCCGAGCTCCTTCGGTTAAGTACCTCGATAGGGGGGAGGGATCGTATAGATACGGACACGCAATTTGCCGAATTTTGGTGGCTCGCGGAAGTACGGGAAGTTGATGACATGTCCTTCCAGGTCAGTGTGTTGCCTTAAGGTAGCTCCTCTAAGTTTTAATTTAGTTTTTTAAGTTATTTAGATTAGCTAGGGTGTTTCTGGGAGAAATCGGTTCGTCAACTTGGTGTGCTGTTTCTTAGAGTTGATTGATGCTTTCCGGCATTGGTCAACTTAAGGTCACGCATGTTTCTGTGTTGGCAACAATTGGCTCCCATAATGCAATCGGGATGTTGACCACTCGGTGAATAAGCAACGACTGCTCACCACCCTGATTATATTTATTATACTTGTAAATATTGTTAGTTAGGTAGAATAGGTAGTCTTAAGTTTTCTTGTAAATATTACATTTCTTTTTCTTAGATGTAAGTTTAGTTTTAGTTCTTGTTTCATATAAAATAAAAATTATATAGTCAAGTTTTTTAAATACTTTTCTTAACAACACAATAAAAAGGATAATTTAATTGAAAAATATTTATAGTTTATAGGCCGAAAGGCAATTAATATTAATAATATGTTTAAGTTTAGAGCGTCTGCCTGAGGACCAGTAAGCTAGTTGTAAGAAACTAATAACTTTAATTTAGATTTAATCATTTTTGTGTAGTTTGTAAGTTTTATTGAAAAAAAAAAAAAAATGAATTTAAAATTAAATTAATCAACATTTAAGTTCTTAAAAACTACTTAAGTCTAATTCGATTAGGGGATATGCCAGGGACGGTAGAGGTAGGTTTTCAGGGAGGGAGGTTTTGCATACTATTAATAATATTGTTAATTCTAAAGAGAGGTATCGATCAAGGATTATTGGAGTTAGTGTTGAGGGATATTTTGCATATCAAGAAGCTTAAGACGGTCATGATAGGGAGGGATGTTATACCAATCAGCCCAGGGTAGCCCACAGAGAGCCAATCGGAGGAATCTTCGTTGCTTGACACTTATTCGCATTCAGTTAAAGAAATTTTTTGTGGCACCAGGTGAGATTATTTTGAATGCATCTTATACATGAAATGTAATTTGGAATAGCAATATCGGCCAATTACGTAAGAGACACCAAACGAAATTAAAATCTTTGGCTGGAAATTAAAATCTTTCGCAGATAGGAAACATGAGAAAGGATTTGTCAACCATTATTAAAAGTTGTTTGCGGGTTCAATGGGATAGGGGTATACAGAGTTGACTATCTAGTTAGTTCCTCATCTGTGGTTTCGGAGGCCTGATTGCAGTATCTGTAGAAACCTTCATCTAAAATACCCATTCTCCTTATGTGCTCCCTGAATTTACACTATCCCGTTAGGAAACTAGTTAGGATTCTTAGGTTATTTTTGCTAATACTGATGTATGCCTTAAGTCTTTTAAGATTATAGTCACTCAATAGTATATTATCTTGTCTCAGACCTTGGAAATTCTTTTTGCGATTTCCTGAATTCTTCACGTACGGTATGTTCCCCTACGGTTCTGAACGTATGCAGAACGGTATATGCGCTATGAAGGGTTCTGCTGCCACTTGTCACGCTATAGAAATCGCCATCTCTTTTTCAATAATGCCCAAATGGCCTGGAATCCAGCAGACTCTATTTTTCTTGCCTAGTTTGTTAAGACTTTGCAGGCATTCCCTGCTTGACTATCTGACATTTATGCTATGCTACAGTTTCTGTTCTTCTTCTTGAGATTGGTTTGAACGCATATTTCTTTGACACACATTTACAGCCTTCCCTTAGAGCAGATTACAACGTTCAAGTCATTCTTCCGAGGTCGGGCGGGCCTCTTTCTTTTTCCAAGATATCAAACGAATGCAAGAAACTTTGATGCAAGCGCTCTATTTATCTGTTTATCATTTCTCTATAAGATGGTGGCTTTTTGTCCTGAGGACAGGGATATAGAAAGTTTCCGTCGCTTTTTATGAACATCTTTTTACCAACTTTTAACATTTTGTTAAATTGTCCCACACTTATTTCTACTACAAAAACTCCTTATTCGACACTATTTTGACTACTCGTAACTTATCAAAACCTTCTCTCTCACAGGCGGGCAATCAAGAAGTGGGCAGATAATCTCCAACCGATCACACATATACTCAGACATCACGATATGGGGCCAATTCTCCTAAAGTTTACTCAGATTTTTATCTTACAAGGGTTTCGTATAGCTCGGGAGCTTTTAAGATCATTTCTTGACTCTGGTTCATGGATCAGGTTGTGTTGTTATATATTTTTTTTCCTGCCAACAAGATGGCTGACACACTGCGACCTAAAAGGTCTATTGTAACAAAAATGGATGTTAGCCTAACAGCCAAGTGATTTCACTGGTAAAATCAACCACGTCATTAGTTGCAGAGTTTACTGATTCTGCCGATGAACGGAAGCCTTTTTGGAAGATACGTCAGTCATCTTAACCAATGAAGGGACGTGCATTCACAGAGGATGTGTTCGAAAGATTCATCGTCCTCTAGACAGAACCTATGTTCTACGCCTGCTGGCACGAAATTATTTAGTTGAGATTATACCTCTAGCCTATGAGGTAATCCAACAGCTTCCTAAGGTACTCCTTACTTAAGAACAGGATTTCCTTATAGGAGTGTGGCTTAATTAATCTTTTGGATTGTCTTAACCCCGAATAACTTTCCCAGTGGTTAAGACGAAGTTGTTGTTACCAATCGTAAACAGCAGCCCAATTGATTCTGCAATACAATACAGCTCTAGCCAGCTCATCTGTAGATTCGATACCCGCAATACCTATCTTTGTTTGTCCTTTTTGTGCTTGGCTAGATTTTGCAAGGCATCGTAGCAGCACTTTACTGTCAAAGAACTTACTGTGTTAGATGACAGTGCCTGTAGTGCTGCTTAACTATCCGAGATGACGTGAATTCTGGCACCTTTAATTCCTTTTCGAGAAATCAAATTAGCGCTGATCTGTCAATGGCATGGATTTCAAAATCAAATAACTGGTTTGACCTCGTCAAGGTTATTTCAAGCACGTCTGTCATGTACGCAAACTTAAACACGTACTCGAACAGGAACAAGCCTTTTGACTTCACTTGGCCTCTTTTTTTCGTTATTGCATCGATCAAATTGTTAATTTACCACGACACAATGCAATGTAATATTGAACTCTTAACCCTGTTATTTTTTTTTATTTTTAATAAAAAGTAAAAAGGGGATTTCCTGTAAAAAAAAAATTGGTTGGGTTTACCCATTTGAAATATTTATGTCAAACAACAGAACATTTCATTTAAAATATAACAAATTGCCATTTCAGTGGACCTAGCCATCAAAACCTGTCACAAACATACACACACACACACACTGCGAAACCCCAGAGAAAAATATTGACAAGTAGTGCGAATGACGCGATTATTGATTGAATGACGCAGTTGATAAATTTTCCAGCCTCTGCATCCGCATGCAAGAAGGATATGTAAACGTCCATCGCAGCATGTCTGCCTGCCACAGCCGCAGCTACCGAGCTACACGTATACGCAGCTAAAATTCGTAAAGTCTCAGCCCACTTTTCCGCCCCCTTACAATAACGATTTATGTTATACTCTATAGAATATTTAAATTGGATTTGGTTACTGACGATTGCCTGAGCTGCTGCTTGCTGTACTACAATTCGAAGGACTTGTTTGCAACATATACCTACCCACCATAGCATTTATATAAAGAGAGCGAGAGAGAGAGAGAATTGTGAATAAGGCTCATGCAACAAATAGGCGAGGACACCTTATTACAGCAACTCGCAGGATGTTATTGCTGAGCTCCTATCAGCTGTACCCGCAACGCACAACACCGCATTGCTCCACCACAATACAAATGTGGCAATTTGTTGTGTTTTATAGGTTACGCTACTAGTCCAGCAGCAATCATAAGCAAGCAGTGCGTTGTAGTGTAGTACTTGCAGCAGAGAGCATGTAGTCTTCATTTGGGGATGTCATTGTTGTTTCGTTCCTCATTGGATGTTTTGGTTCGTTTATTGGTGGCCTGGCTGTCAGCAGTGGTGACAAAAGCGACAGAAACCGTGTTGGTCGGTGGTCTCGCGCAATTCACGAATATTAATTAATTTTTGCATTTTAACTGATGTCACTACTGAACTGATGTTTGGCTTTAAAATAGAAATGCATGTGGATGTATGGATACATATAAGTACGCTACAACGATGAGATGGGTTTTACTAAACCAATCCGTTTGTTTGGGTTGTTTATGTTTTATGTGCGCGATTGTTAATTCTAATTATGGTGTTGCAGGATACGTTTGGTCTAATGAAACATGCATACAGACAAGTTGGCATTCGCAATCCTGTTTGTAAAGGATTGGTCTGACTGGGCACCTAGTTAGTGAGAACAAAACATAATTTGAGATTGGCATTTGCATTATGTTCATTAACCCAGAAAACATTATTTGACTTTTATTTGATCAATTGTTGCCAGCAAATGCTTAAGGCTATCCGGCTTTGTATCTTTTCATCTGTCACGAGCAGATAGTCATCTAATAGACGGTTTGGTACGTTTGTTGAAATTTAAAATTCAACATTAAATCTAAGCATTTTTTCGTAAAACAAATATTCAATACACTTGAGTTAACTGCAGAGCAAGTCAATCACATAACCATTGAAACTACTAAGTAAACTACCCAGTGTTCCAACCTCTGTGATTTCGAGCACGATGCTCCGCGATGGCTTTTTCTTTAAAGGAGAGGTTTCTTTGTCTTATTAAACTCGGCTGAGCACTATTGTCCATTCGATAGCTGTAGCCGAGCCAATTTAGCCGACATTTTCTTAGCTTTCTGGACTATTTCAAAATCTTGTTCAGCTGTTCTCCATTCACTATCCTCGCACGTACTTACTAACAAAGGCGGCACTACAATCCGGGGTGGAACTGGGCCTCAACCCATAACCCTTCCGTTCGAGCACGCCACCTAAGGCGACATCATGTCCCAGCCATATAAAATGCCCAATACGTGGTTTTTTGCCCAATGCCGCTATACAGCTAGTAAAATTTATAGTTGAATCTTCTTCTCCACAATCATTCAATGCACTAATAACTGACTACATGGATAGAGTTATACCCGTTAAGTCAACTGGAAATGGAGGCTGGTCCCTCACTTCGTATTTCGTATCGACTTAAGCTCTCTCTTATACCAGCTTGGAAAATTTATTTAAAAATCCTGCTTCAATCAGATTTCGATCACTATTTATTTCTATTTAATGAGTTTAAGACTTTATTCTTTAACCTTTATAGCGAATATATTTAAAATATGGAATTTTCATTAAAATGTCATCCAGCTAATTTTAATTATTGTAATAGTAAAACTTCTGATTCTTTTGCTGTTAGCAATATGTTTGCTGACTATTTTAGTAGATCATTCAGTGACTCTTCTCTTCCCATCGACGATAAATATTTTAGCTATTTAGGTAGCTATTCCCAGATTGCTTTCAGTAATTTTTTCTTTAGATTAGGAAACTATTTCGAAATTTGTTTCCTCTGGAAAAATGACTACTCATGTGGACGGACCCGATGGTATTGCACCGATTGTTCTTAAAAAAACGCAGTCAAGCCCTTAGTCATTATCTTAAGTATTTGTTCGATTTAGCCATTAGCTCTGGGAAATTTCCTAAGCTTTGAAAAAGTGCCTTTATCACGCCTGTATTTGAACGTGGTGATATCACGAATTACAGACTAATTTTTAAGCTTCCGTGTATTCCCAAGCTATTTGAGCAAATAGTCTGCGAAAAATTAAAATTTTTCAAACATTATGGATTTGTAAGAAATAGATCCACTGTTACAATGCGTTATATTACATATACACCGACTTCTCTAAGGTTTTCGACCATCTGTCCCATGAGATTTAAAATTAGGGCGTATGGTTTTCCTGTTGGTTTTATAAAATGGATTAATTCATATCTTATGGGTAGGGATTAGAGGCTCGTTTTCTGAATCTTTTTTCGCTTAGTCTGGAGTTTCTCAGGGAAGTCACTTAGGCCATATTTTGTTCAAACTTAAAGCATGTCATGTTGATAGTTTTAAAGATCTTGGAGTTTTTTTTTACCCAAACTTAACTTTATTGTTAATAAATCAAACTGCATGATGGGCTTTATTAAGAGGTGATCTAAAGAATTTGACGACCCCTACGTTACTCAGTCTTGTACAATTGCTTCGTCCGTCCGCATCTAGGGTATACTTCACAAGTTTATACCCCGTACTATAATATTCACTCAATTCGAATTGAAGCTTTTCAACGTAAGTTTATTCGTTTTGCCCTTAGACGTCTTCCATGGACTTCTTCAAATGTTACCTCTATCTCAACGTAGACTGAATAATGAGACTGGTAATATAGATGCTCCTGATCTGTTGTCGTCCATTGCATTCAACGTCCGTGGTGGTGCTCACAACTTACGTAGTGTGGATCTTTTAGTAAAGGGTAATCATAGGACGAATTATGGCAGGAATGAGCCAATTACTCGCATGAGTAGAATTTATAATTTAGACAATTATGTGATTGATTTGCATGTCAGTAAATTTATACTGAAAATGTGTTTGCGTAATCATGTTCCGGTGTCTTAGATCATTTTTATATCTTTTGTGTTTGTGTTATCAATATATATATATATATATATATATGTACTAACACCAGTACTAAATGATGAGCCTGTGGTGCACTTTTTGTGCCGGCAAATTTGTACTCGTGACTGCTGCTTGTAATAAGCACGACACAGATCTGATAGTGTTTAAAAAAAATCCGTCAAAGCGTACGGGACTAAATGTCTTAGAAAGAATTTTTCTCTCAAAGTGTCCAAGCTTATCTCCAAGGTCGCATAAAGACTCTCCTTAGTTGTTCTGGAGAGGGCTTAAAGAAACAGCCCAAGAAAACGCGATCGGCAAGCGTCATTCTTCGTTTTATTTCTGAGGCGATGTTGTTTTCAGATGTGATAGCATAGCCGAGGTAGACAAAGTCTATAGCTGTCGATTGTGATATTCTGGCCGATTTGTCGGTGTTGGGTGTTCCTTCTTATTGCCAGTCGGTGAGTTTTGCACATTTCTTTCAAGCATGATGTTAAGGAAGTCAAATGACAACGCGTCAGCTTGCCTAAATCGTTTTTTATCTCAAAGGTCTCGCTGAGGTCGTTACCTAAACATGGGGTCGTAAACTGGACATGGCTCGTCATATGCTCTAATATGCGACTTTAAAATCTATTAAAAGGTGGCGAGTATCGATCTAAATTTCGTAAGATTTTTCCAGGATTTGGCGGATATGTGAACCTTTGGTCATTTGTGGAATTACTAAGTTTACTTCCCTAAAGGTCTCCCGACATGTTCCAAGGGACTCTACTTCCACTTATCCAGACCAAGTGTTTTGGCATCCGCAATGGCTTTGGCTTTGGAAGTATTTCTTTGAAGGCCTTTTTTTCTTCTTGAACCTGGAAGCTGGTATTCAAAAATCCTCTTTGCTGTAGCACTTTGTACCATGTAGTCAACGTGTTTTTGCATCCACATCTTTTTTTTAAATAAACGCGCAGTAAAGGGACTTTGGGTAATTACGTAACACAGTGCGGCATTAGTAAAGTGAAGGATTAGGGAAAGGGAGATACTGACGTGTGTTGGTGTTAAATGTCTGTAAACTCTAATGTGAGGGAAAAGCAAATACGGAAAATAATCTTCATTTTTCACAGTGCGTACGAATAAAGGCTTAAAGGTAAACTGATGTGCCAAACAAATATGCGAAATTAAGAGTACAGTCATCAGCGAAAGCATGGATTGGACTAGAAGTGACAGACAGGAGATCATTGATAAAAATGAGAAAGATAGTCGGAGACAAAACAGGGCCTTGGTGGACACCAGCATTTAATTGGTGAGTTGCAGACTTGAAACCGTTCAAAACAACTTAAATTAAATGGTCTGAAAGGTAGTTTTTAATCCATTAAAAAAGAGTGTATTATCGATCCCAAATGCAAGCATTTTCGACAAGAGAGCTTGGTGCCAAACTGTGTCAAATGCCTTTGAAATATCAAGTGGAATGACCTTGCTTTCACCACTACGGTAAATAGATTAGTTCCACTTTTCGTTTAAATATGTCCTCAAATAACAAGTGGATCCGTTGCTGCGAAAAACAAAGGTACAGCTCATAAAGTTTCGGATGGTCACGTCTCTTCCATATATTCCATATATTCTTTGAAGAATTTTTCTCTTCAAAAGTTTAGTATTTGCTCCCCTTTACTGCAGGATCAGTATATCAGCATAGAATAGAGCTAACACTCCTTTCTTCAAAGTTGCAGCGGTTTCCTGAGCTTATTCTTCATTGAAACTCCACAAAGTTGTCATTTGCCGTGTTGATTTCCGGTCGGAAAGATAAAAGACAAAACACAGAATTTTCCTGGTTTGCTGAAATCATATATTTAGTTTTATGCAACTATAAACTCGCCCGTTCTTTAATTGCCACCAAAGCCTCCATCACAGCACGTTGAGAGCCGATGATATCGTCCGTATATCCAAGAAGATGTACGGATATATTGAAGATAGTGCCTTTCGTGTTTACACCTGCCCATCTGCTTCAGAAAAAGATTAAAGAAGTGAAACAAGTGAAACAAGATGAAGCCAAACAGCACATTGTACCGCGTATTGTTCAGCATCATGCGCCACAGTCGGGTTAGTTTTGCCTGGATCCCAAATTATCCCACTTAATGGCGATATCAAATGCGTTTTTGAAAAGTCAATCAAAATTTAATGTGTCTCGTCTTGAAATTCGTTGGTCTTTTCCAAGAAATTCTAAAAGTGAAAATTTGGCCGCGCCAGACGCCATGTGAAATGAAATATGTGAAATTAATCATTTAACGCCATTAACCATAATGACGTAATTACGACAAATAAGTCAATATGGTTCAAATAAATAATTTTTGTAATAGCCTGAATCGTCAACTTGATTTGGAATTTGTAGATAAAGAATTCGATATTTCTGTTGATACTGTTAAGATTCCAGTAATTACACAAAATACAATTCATCATAGACTGGTTTTTCAACAAGTAACATTTTTCGGTTATATCAAAAATGTAGAAATTTTTTTTATTTCAAGAAGGCTGTTTTTTTTAGTAGCTAGGTACGTTCTATCGGCTTGAGGCTAAAGTGAAAGAAAATAGTATTTACATGTTTGAACCTTTATTAATACTAAGAGAAAATACATTGGTCTCCCATAATGCATGCCGTACCTTGATAGGACATCCAGTGGTACTGCTACCATTTGAACATTTTTTTCGAATTGCTTAAAATCTATTTATTGTTCGCCTCTTCCAGATATTTATCAATAAGTTTTATTTTTAAATCGTATTTCTGTAGGTGATCTGAGAGTTAGCCCCTCAGATATTCTTTGTGCCTTTCGGGCTTAGAAAAAGGGTGTCGGTCCGGATAACATTTCTCACGTATTTTTAAAATAAAGTGCAAAATCTCTTGCTCTACCGTTATGACCTACTTTTAATATATCCCTTAGGACAGGTAATTTTCTTGATGAATGGAAAGTGTCCTACATAAAACCTATTTTTAGATTCTGCTCTCAGCGAGAATTTTTTTTATATTAAAGCAAAGTTTTTTTTATAGTAAAACAAGAGCAAAAGGACATAAGTCAATGTCTACAGAGCTTTCGTAAGGAAAAACAGTTTAAGTACAATTCTGTAATTTTGATTTTCTTCTTATGCTCTCATGCCATAACAGCAAACCAAATAAACACACATAAATTAAGCTATGCCCTTTTTCCAAAAATATAAAATTTTATTTCCACCACTCAACCATATTGTTATATGTGGCATGAAGGAGTAGCAAAACGGGACGGTTATGAGATAGCGTGTTGTCTTTTTAAACACATTGATGAAGCAGTTTCTAACCTAATTTTGTATAGTGATTCATGTCCGGGTCAAGATAAAAACTCACATGTGAGTTGCATGTACATAGCCGCCATAGCTAATAGTGAACAACTTGAAATTGAAATTGAATTGATCAGAAGTTCCTTGAACCAGGCCATACTGACATGGAAGTAATGTCGATCATTCCATTATTGAAAGGAAAAAAAATACTTCAGTTAGTAAACATCTAAACATCAAATCTCTAGGATGACTCTCAGAATTTAATTTTCGGCATAAGGAAAAATTCACGTGACGAAAAGTGAATACTGATGAAGAGAAGTATTCAGATGGCTACGATATACACAAAAGGAACTGGGTACATTATTCTACAAAAACTCCTTAGACGAGGATGAGCCATTGCAGACAATAAATTTTAAAAATCGTGGCCGAAATACTGTTAACAAATCTGACATTAAAATGATCCAACATGTCCCATCTACATATTTCTAAATAAAAAGCACACGATCTTCTTTTTTTGCATAAACTTTGAATAAAATGCATTAAATTTTATTGAAGTTTGGTTGTTGATGCCATAAGTAATTGCGAAAACATTCAATAAAATATAATGAATGTATTTTTCTTAATTTAATCTTTAAACCAAAAAATGCAACAACAATGTCTAAGAGTTTTCTATAATAAAAACAAAATTTTGCTTCTTTTTACTTATTATTAATTATTTCAGTCTTCTACGATTTCGACTTATTTTTTAAATTTCAATAATTTGTTTCGGAAAAACTACATAAGTAGATTTAAGCCAGTGCATTGTTTTAATTTATATTTAGAAAAATGACATAACTAAAACTTAAACAAAATTATTTAATTACACTAATTTAGGAAAAACGTCATAAATCGATTGAATCAAGAATTAAGTAAATATTTAAATAAAGAAAAACGGAATCAGTCTTATTTTTATCAAAATCAACTATAAATTGAAAATTTAATGTTTCTTATTTAATACCAATTACTTAATTATTTCTGCATTGACACTTCCTTCAAAAGTTTTGTACTTGATTTATGATCGCAAACTAAATATTCTAATTGCTTTCCTGAAAACTTAGAAAAACTTACTTATGTTGTTTTTTCTTCTTGCCACAGAACTAGACCGATATGTAAACTTTCTGTTATCTTTGAAAAGTTTGTGTGTTTTAAATTAAACTTCTTTGTGAAAAAAAATATTACAGATTAACCACACGGCCTTGTACTATGCAGATCCACAGCCACAAACTTAGCAATTCTACGTGAAAAAGTTGTAACAAATTTTGAGCTTGTCTTTCAGACTGCTTTTTTTACCGATTTTGCTAAGGCATTTGACAGAGTAAATCATAGTGTCCTGATCCAAAAAATTAAAATATATTGGTTTTGACTTTCCTCTGTTAGACTGGATATCGTCGTACCCAAATAAATGTCCATCTTTCACACGTTAAAATCGCTGGTTGTCTTTCAGAGATCCTCTTTGTAACTTCAGGTGTTCCGCTGGGAAGTCATATAGGACCCCTTCTTTTTATCCTCTTTGTTAATGATATTCCATCTTATATTCGAAACTCCTCTTGTCTGTTGTTCGCCGATGACTTAAAAATCGTTCGGTCTATTCAAAAAATCGGAAGGGAGAGAAAAATCATATTAAACCAAAAAAATATTATATCATTCTTCAAATTTAAACCATCACCATTGGAAAGAGCACGACAGTGGGTTAATTGGCTACATTTAAAAATTATTGCGAAATTGCGTCATTTGGGCAGCGATATGCCTCGATAATTCTTGAATCGACTTTCTGGTAGATCATAGATAGATCGTCGGACAATGATTGTGAACCGTACTGATTGGGTCCAATCAAATCATTGGCAAATGGTTTCAGGCGCTCGCACAAAAGAAAACTATTAGTTAGCGCAATTTAGATGGTCAGACAATATAGCGTAATATAAAACAAATGCTTTGGCACCTATTTATGACTTCGTCGCTAAACTTATTTAACTAGGTTAAGATACGTAATGCACAGAAATGTGCTTTGTTAAACCACACATTTGATCGTAACCGCATTTTTGATCGTAAATAGTTGGCATGCCCTTCTTTAACGTCAATGAAAATACTTTCCCTCACTCATACCGCAATTTATAAATGCAAAGAAAAACTGTAAAAAGTGTAGCGACCTATGCATATTCCAATGTAAGAATTTCTAATGAGTTGAATAAATTTTGTTCTGCCATTAACATAGGTCGGCCGTAGACGTTTGTTTGTGTTTCTTTTTTTTTTGAATATAAAATTTGTAAATTCGGAAAATTTTTCGAAATCACCTTTTGAGGTAAATGTCTCGAAGCTATTTTACATCGACATGTTATTTCTTCGGCGCACTTGATACGGGCGTGTGGCATTTGGAGGTTGATAATTGTTAAGGTTCCTTTCAACTAACAGAAAATGCCTCTAATCCTTAGATATTTTTACAGTTGGATATCATATTTGTTTAATGAATACAAAGGTAATTCTTTCATTTATTGAAAAAAAACAACAAATGTTAAAATGTGTGAAATGTTTTTTTAAAGATCCACGAGTGGAAAGATTTCCTTTGCTTGGCTCACCATGGCCAATGTATGGAATTATAGTTTTATACCTCCTGTTCGTCCTTAAATGGGGTCCTAAATGGATGGAAAAAAGGCCACCATATGATTTAAAAAATGTTATACGAGTTTACAACGCCGTTCAAGTGATAAGCAATTCTGCACTTTTTGTCTTAGTAAGATTGGCTTGTGTTTTTTTTTGTGAATTTAAAATAATAAAATATAAATAATTCTTGTTCCTTTGAAAGGGTGTAAAAAATTCATATTTGCGAGAGGAATTCAGCCTCTTTTGTCAGCCATTGGACACGACCATTAATGAGCCATGGATGCAGAAACTTCTATTGGCCACTTATGGATATTACATTACCAAATATGTGGATCTACTTGATACAGTAAGTTAGCTTACGCAATTTTTTTAAAAAATTCATTTGTATATTTTTTATTTTTATTTTTAGGTATTTTTTGTTCTGCGTAAAAAAAATAACCAGATTACTTTCCTCCACGTCTACCATCATGCGGGCATGGTATTTGCTTGCTATATATTTACAAAATTCCTAGCTGGTAAGTTGATTTAGGTAGACATATTCCTGCAGTGGTTTCATGCCTATATCCTTATTTTGCAGGAAGTCATTCGACAATGCTGGGCGTCATTAACCTCGCCGTACACACCGTAATGTATTCGTATTACTTTATCACATCTGTGTATCCAGAGAAGGCGAAAAGTATCTGGTGGAAGCGTCACATCACACAGATGCAATTGGTACAATTCGGATACTTGGTATTTCACTTTGCAATTGTTATTTTGAAAAATGACTGCGGCCATCCAGTGTTTATTGGATTTATTGGACTCATACAGAATCTCTTTATGTTTGCTCTATTCTTCGATTTCTATATTAAATCCTATGTACGAAAGCGGACGAAGAAATAGTAATAAATCAAAAAAATATTCAATTTTTTTTACTTTGATTTGACTAACAGTTTCGTGCATGTAGTATTAAATGAATAAATAAATATAAATTATGTATATTTGTGTTTGGTTTATTTCACGCGAAGTGCGAAGTAGCGAGAGAATTTAATTTGGATTTTTTTTTATAAATTTCTATTGCGCAATACAACAACGGACAAAGTGAAATGTTGAAAAATAAAATGCATTTTTACATTTGAAATACAAAATTATAGAATCGGTACTCGGAAACTAATTAGAATTTGTACGTTTGTATATTTTTTTTCTACTGTTACATCATGTACGTATTAGGTGAAAGTAAAGGATTACGAATGACTGTGAGTGCGTACAAAATTTATTTTAAATTAAATTAATATATGTATGTGAAGGAATGTACCTTTTTTATGCTCTACTGGGATCGCATTTCAATGTTAAATTAGGTCGACTAATGTGTGTGTGACTAAGTGTGACATGGCAATTTGTGATTTAAAATAATTAAGTATGCATGCACATTGGCGGGACATAGTCTTAATTAATGATGTTGGAAATAATTTTATTTATGAAAGTGCATTATGCATTTGAAATTGTGGTCAACGGTGCTCATAAAAGGTTCAAATGGAAGCCATGACATACATTTCGGTAATGTTGCAGTACAGGCAATTTAATTATTGTAGAAAGGTTTGATTTTTAGATCGAAAATTAAAATTTAAATACAAAAGTTTTAGGGGACACTGGGGAATATGGCGATCCCGGGATAGTTGCGATTATTTTTGTCAATTTAAAATTTCTTCGCGTAACTCAAGATTGGGTTTTAAACAGAATCAACTTCTGCTATCAATCAACAAAAAAAAAACGCAAGTATTCGGTATATTTGTGAATTGATGAAATTGGCGAGACGACATTTTGGTACATTTTTCTTAGATTTGGTAGAGTTTTTCAACAGATTCTAAAATAAAACATCAATAAACCGGTTCTGCAAAAGAATTTATCCTATGAAAGCTAATGTTAACAGTCGAACACTTGTAAGACAAGGAATGGTTGGAGCTGGAGTTAGAGTCCACTGATTAAGACTGGTGACACGTGCACTGGGCGCTATCCTTAAGGTAGGTACATGATCTATATCTATTTTTAACTCACCTTTCGAGACTTCGCAACAAGCGTTCAATGGATTGAACTGTATTTTTATAATATTTAGAAACGAGTTATCGGAGGAGAACAAGCACTGGTCCATGGTACTTCAACAAGGCTTCCTAAATTAACCACAGAACTTGGATATCGAAATTTACATATACATATAACTGAGCCTGCCAATGCTTTTGGCAAAGCAAAGGAGGTTGGTTAGTTTAATTTAAATGAGATCATTTTCAAGATGAAAGTGTTTGCCACGGAACCAGAAACAAAAATATTTTTTGAAATCACTTTTTTGGTTTTGAAAAATTCAATTTTCTCGAAAACGGCTCAATCGATTTTGATGTAATTTTGTGGCTCCCTGATATAACGCCCAAAAATTAAAATGGAAAAGAGCCCAAAAATCTCCATAGAAAATTCTGACGCCCAAATATTTTGGCACAATTGCAACGAATTTTAGGTTTTTTTCAAAAATTTTAACGCCCAAAAAACTTTTGTGTGTTTTTTCCGAACTGAAAAGGAAAACCCCCAAAAAAAATTAATTGAATAGAAAAAAGATCTAGAAAGTTGCATTTCCATGACTCATTATTTATGGCTCCCTTAAATTACGCCAAAAATTGTGGCATTTTTTCCAAATATAAAAATTTTACTCTATTGGTGGAGGTAATTAATTCTAAAGCTCAATTAATTACTCAATTACCGTATTAAATTTAGAAATTATACAGAAAAATGTAGCCTTTTCTGGGGTAATTTCCAATATGGCTCTTTTCCCTAAAATTTGGGCGTATTTTTGGGTT
Source organism: Ferdinandea cuprea (assembly GCA_963576555.1). Lineage (NCBI taxonomy): Eukaryota > Metazoa > Arthropoda > Insecta > Diptera > Syrphidae > Ferdinandea > Ferdinandea cuprea. The sequence goes on along the minus strand of OY754958.1, from coordinate 128,747,598 downwards.
TTTTTTTCAGAAAAATTAAGCCCAATTTATTTTGGCCTTTTTTAAAAGACTTCTTGGCGAAATTCTGTAGCGTAATTTTAGGAAGCCAATTTTGCACATTGGATACTTTCAACCAAATTTCTCAAAATACAGTGAAAATAAATCGGCCGTTTTTGAGAAAATTGATTTAATTAGAATATAGAATTTTTTCAGACAAAAAAAAAAATTAGTATGCGGTATCCAAAGTACAGAAAAAAAACAAAATCTTTGGAACCATTTTTGAGAAAATTCGAGATAAATGATTTTTACAAAAAAGATTGTATGGCTCGTACCGTTATTTAAGACGATAAGGCTAAAAAAAAATCGCGAAATGTTACCTCAAAAACTTTATATATAAACTTTGAAACAAATCCGTCGAACTACTCTATACTCTATAGTCGTAATATCGCACGATCGCAATAACTTTCGCTTTAGTACATATACTAATGTATACGAAAAAGTTAAAAATTAGGAGGAATGCAGAGTAAAACTGGAGAGCTCTATAATTTAATTGATTATGAAGTAGATCAATTTATTGCTGATGTGCAGAAGGCAGCAGAAAACCCAACAGTTTTAAATAGGAGAGAAACTGAAATAAAGCACCCTGAAGAAAAATAAGGAAACTGATATTGGAAAAATACCGACTCGAAGCAAATGGGAAACTATGAGACTCTCGGAGGATAAGACAGTATTTAACCGTCAAAAATATAAACTAAAAAATGATTCACTAAATATATTTTTTAAAAGTTTGACGACGGATGCTTCTACTGATTACTCCTTATGAAAGGCAGCCTTTTATCTATATAGACTGGAGATACAAACGAATGCCTTAAGTTCCAATATATTCCACACCATTGGATTATTGTAGAAGTCAGTGTTAAACCTACAAAAAGTAATCGTGTGCAATGATTCCGTTGAACTTTATACCAATATCGATTATAAATACTTACTGTGGCAAACGTTTTCGGAAAACTTCTAATGAAAAATCAAAGCTAAATTATAGAAAAAAGAACTAAGACTCATCGGTTTTGATTTAGAAATAAACATTCCACAATAGACCAAGTGCATCAAACCACGGATGATGTTTGAATAGTTACTGGAAGAAAACACGCATGTTCCGCTCTATTTCTAGATGTGTCTCAAGCCTTTGCAAGGTTGCATAGGGAACATGCAGCTCTACCAATAACTGAAATCTGGTTATACAAGACCGACTCGACGGTACAAGCAAGAGCATTCGGAAAATCGAAACCGGCGCACCACAAGGATGTCTCTTAGGACCAACCCTGTTTCTTATATATACCGTCTTAAATGCACAAGATGGATGTACAAGGTTGGAGACTAATAAAAACCAAGCCCCATGAATTGATGGTCTAAGAGAGAATTGTAGTGTTTATAGTTATACAAAAGAGGCCAGCTTTCAGTATGTTGATTTTTTCCACAAATTATACGAATTATATGCTTTTGCGCAATCAAGAGCGTTCGCGAAGGCTCTACGATTTCCATGGACAAATTCTGATGGAACAGCGAGTTAATATAAATTAAGAAGAGAGTCGTTAACTTTAAAACATTATTTAAAAATCCCATTTACTAACACAAAAAACAATTCCGATTAAGTCCGATTTATGCCATTCATATAGTATTTCCCTAAACACAGCATTATAAAGTTTGCTTAAAAGAATTTCATGATCGCCTAAGTAAAACGCCTTGGTCACGTCAATGAACAATGCCATCGTTGATTGACATGAATGTATACCCTTATATAGATCACAACATACTTTTAGGATTGTATTTTTAGTATATTTGAATGATCTGAAAACAAAACTGATCATCGGAAAAAATATTTGTTCAAGAAAGCTTAAAAGCACCCTAGTTTTAATTAATTTTTTTAATATTGTAGAAAACAACGAAGCTATATTTTTGCGGTTCTTAAAAAGTGGAATATCTTCAGCTGTTTTCAAAGAATTGGAAAAAATTCCCATATTAACACAAGGCTAAGTTTTAGAAAACTGCTTCATATGAGGTAGTGAGATAAATTTAGAGAAGCCTTTATTGATATAATGATGTAAAAGACTAAGATAGTTTTCTTCACTAGTAAATATAAGATAACAACCTTTAAAAAGCCACATTTATCAATTTTAAATTGAAAAAGGGGTGGATTGGCACTGCGACCAAAATATCTTTTGTGCTCCCTATTAAGGATTAATAAGTTTTTTGCTAATGACTGTTAAGACCGATGATTTGACAATGTCCCGAGGTTCGGTCCTCAGTCCTTTGTTGAAGCATTTAAGCTTCTGCTGGATGATTTCAGGGCGAACCCCTTTCCGTCGTTTCTGGCCGTTCAAGAGCAGAGTCTACAAAGGTCTGTAGAACTTGTCCCTTTAGATGATGGTTCATGGCACAGGACTTTCAGTTAAGAAGTCAGTTACGATCTTAGCATCACGTTTGCTCTTAGAGAATATCTATAGATTTTCTTTGTTTTTTGTTGTCAAAGCCAACGAATTTTTTAGCATGGCGTAATCCTTGGATAGATTTTTATTGGAATATGCGCATTTGGTGTTCCCATGTATTGAGTTCTTATAAGATATTACTGGTGGGTAGTCCACAGAAGGGCCAATGAAAGGGGATGCAGGGCCTTTATGGGCTAGCTCGTCAGCCACTTCATTACCAAGAATTCATTCGTGTCCTGGGACCAGTAGAGAGTCACTCTGTTGTGGGAGGTGAGTTGTTTTCGAGTAGTTAGACAGTTCCAAAATAGTAGAGAGTTAAACTTGTAGGAGTTAAAAGCTTTGAGTGCTGCTTGACTGTCTGAGAGAATTTAGATGTTTGATCTTCTGAGATTTCGCCTTAAGCATAGTTCGATGGCGTTATCTTCTGCTTCAAAGATTGATGTTGTTTGGCCCAGAGGAACTGATGTTTTGCAGTTGGGTTCGCTAATACCTGCTCCTACACCCGTTTGCATTTTTGAGCCATCCGTGTACCAGACTGAGTGGGACCTGTCTAGCCCAGGGCCTCCAGTTTCTTACACCGATTGGTTCGGTATGGTATGTTAAATGGTTGCTTGTAAAGGCTATTTGTATGCGCCCTGATAGCGCAAGTCCATGTTTGGTCGGCAAAGCCCTCTGTTTGAAGCCCTGAATTGTTTGTGATAGATGTTGCACCAAGTTTGGCAGATATAAATCTGCTGTTAGTTGATATATTAATTTATACTGGCCGACTATTTTAATGGGGGAGCATGACATATTTTCGAAGGCCCCAGCAGTCTAGCGAACCTTCGATTTTCTTAACTAGGGCAGGAAATATGCCACCGGAAGATTTGAATGGTATGATACTGCCCATTTTACCCTGTTGGGGTTGAAAATTTATCCGGAAAGGCTCTTAGAACTTTTATTAAGAATGCCGAAAAGACCTATGGGGATAAAGGTATCAACCTTAGTGCATGCGGAAATTGAGTTTGCATGAGCAGTCCCAGAGTTTCCTTATAGTTAATGAGGGGTTAAAGATCCGACCCCCTTCATTAGCAATTAAATCCCGTTATTATGGTCGCTAGATAAAGCTTTTTGGCCTTGATTCGAGAAGGGAAGGACTATGTTCTCGTAGTCATAGAAGGTTTTTCTTTTTGATTTCCTAAATGCCGAGTTGTAGCTTGTTAGAACCATTTGGTATTCGGTCCAGTTGCTTAATCGTTTAGCAGAATTGAAGAGCTTTCTAGCCTACATATTTAATTTTTCGAATTCACTATTTCACCAGGGCACGTCGTCTCTGTTGATGGATCTAGTTCTGATCTGACAACTGGATTCGTAGGCTAATGTAATGTGATCGTTTGGAGTTGTAGTTCACACAGATTAGTTCTAATTTAACTCTGAGGAGCTCTTTAAATAAGCTCCAGTCAGTTTGTATGCGCACTCTGTTTGAGTAAAGTTGACACTGTTTGATTTCGTGGTCGAATCTAATGTGACAATGATCTGACATTGAGGCCTCCTTTGACACATGCCTGGTATGTATGATATTACTTACTGTAGAGCTCGACAGGGATAGGTCACCTCATTTGCTAGCATAAATTGAATGATAGGCATTGGCATCGAAACCAATGAAGATGCAGTACTATAGTTTGGCAGGATCTAACAAGTTTGGTGAGTTTTTCTGGTGGGGTTCTACCAAATGATGCGTCTACCAGGAAATCGGTTGAGGTGATTACAATCTGCCAAAGTTTTCTTTTTCCATTTACCATGGCGGCCTTGGCGAGATGCACGTTTATCTGCAGGAGCTTGATGTTGTGCGTCTTATTCTCTTAAGTGTTGAGGTAATACCCTTAGGCACTTGGAGCTTCTTTTGGGTATAGTCTCTAAGAGTAAGACCCTTAGTTTAAGTTTTTGTGACCTTGAGGTCACATCTTGAGTGAGTGAGTATTTTAGAGGGTGGTGGTGGGTGGGATGTGTGCGGGATAAGGGTATTTTTGGAACAGTTTATTTTATTGGGAGGAGGCTGTGCTTGGACATCTTACTAGTGGACGGGTTGTCTTTCAGATTGGATATTGTTGTTGCGGATAGAGTGGTTAAGGAAAGAACCCACGGGTGGACCGCTGAGCGGGAATAAAAGATTTCAGCTCCTTTTTGTAGGTGGCAGGTAAGGCTCACGCAATTTCGTTGCTTCGCTCGGAGTATGTATGTGCTTTTCGTCAGGCAGGGACCTATATCAACAGTATGTGAGTGGACCGCGGGATGCAGGGCAGCCGGCAAGTACCACTCCCGGACTCTTTTTTCATTTTGCTTCATGCCATTTTAGAGAAATCGCATTTAAAGCAACCTATGAAAAATTCGTCAGAAAGCATTCTTCTTTTAGAAATTTCTTATTGATTAATTTATTTTAAATGTCAAAACTCCTTGCCTAGCGTAATTTGCATAGCCTTAAGTATACTGAAAAAAGCTAACGAATGCAGGGTTATTCACATTGTGGTTAGATCACTTGAGACTGTCTGATAGGCAGTCTCAAGTGCAACCACGCTTGGTTCTTATTTGACCAAATTTTTGTAAAGCTGCATGGATGAGGAGAAGGAAGAGACAACATTCCTTCTCTGCGCATGCCATGCTCTCTCTCAGCCAGGGTTGCCAATTCTTGAACAAGTTCGATAAAATAATTCCTAAATTTTTATTTATCAAATTTTTTTTATTATAACGGCATTTAAAGATTATATTTATTTCTAAAAATAATAAAATAAACTAAAGAATTTAAAAAAATATCTTCTCATTCCTACTAGAGTTACTGGATCGTATGCACAAAGATGAGCACTGTATCTAAGTCAAAGCTGACGAGCTTGAACTCGCATGTGAGATCGATAGTGCAAAGCAGAAATCGGGCTCATGTCGATACATTGACCCTTCTACAACTGTCGGAGCTTACTCAAACTGCTGTCAGTGCTGCACTAACTATATTCGGTCCTTTACTTGTTCTTGCATGTAGTAGGAGCAGTACTAACTCCAAGTTTAAGTAAGCTGCATGGGTGAATGGAAATCGACATTAGTTCGAAACGCAAACAAAAATGGTGTCAAATTGCATGATCTTGATGGCCAATTGACATCGCCAAAACGTGAAATTACGCGACTAGAAAACTTCTCAGATAATACAGCCATAATTAGTCATGTTCTATGGCTTGTTGCGCCACCTTGTTGGAACCACATATCGTCCAAGTCATGATCTGTCGCCGGTCAAAAAAAAAATGGTTATCAGTCGACTATTACGCATATCGCGTAAATAGATTAATTCGGATCATACGCAACACTTGCAGCAGCAATATTTTCGACTGAGCTGAATATTTAATAAACGATGATGCACAGGTCTTACGACAACAATAACGGTCTCACTCTCTTCAAATTTCATCAACATATTACCGATTGCTTGCGTAGTCGACCATAATCATCGCGTAATGCGAGAAACTTTTGTAGTAAGTTTTAATAATTCAAATTCGTTGTTTGATTGCCAAACGATCCATTATAGTAAATAATTTGCATTCAACTAAAATTATCACACTTCAAATGACAGCTGAGTTTGACAGGTGTCAAATAGTGCCAAATGCCAGCGCTACCAAAATGAATAACAGTGTATTTATTTCACATTTTTTTGAGAAAAAATTTAAAATCGCAAGTGGCATTAAAATGTAATATCTCAAAACTGAAGTCGGCCCAAAAATTTATCAGTTAACATTTTCACATCTTCTTCACTAAATCAATAAAGCCGACGCAAATCTTCAGCAACTATGAAACTTTTATTTCTTTTGAATCCTTAGAGAAATACCATGCTCAACTGGGGTACAGCTCGGAAACAGACCCTTGAGCGATTTTTTGTCGTCTACAAATCATATTACAAGGTATTGAAAATTTAGAAGGCAACACCCTGTATAACTTCAATAAAAATAAGTATCACAAGAAAAAATTACTCAGATTTTGATCGCGGCCCAGGTTAAGAACCGCTGTTGGCTTAAATACGTCAAACAAAGCGGAGGCCAATAAACTCCCGACCAGAGCAAAGCTTGATCACATATTTTAACCTCATTGCAAATTGAATTGTTTACTAAATTTCTATTACGATGAATAATTTAAATTTGAATCTTGAATATTTAATAAATTTCATTCCGATTGGCATTGGCATTTATATTTTGAAACAAACTTTTCAAAATATGCAAGCATGTTCTATGGGGTATTCGTTATCGGTTAACGTAGATTGGCTTCTATAATAAGTCCATTTAAAACAGATCGTTTTTTTATCTAAATCACTAAGAGCAAAAATGCGTATCTTAAAAATTCATTACAATACGAATTAGATTAAATTCACTATCACAATCAGCTTCTCCACTGAGGACACCATATCTTAAAGCACTCGCCAGGCAAAATTTTGTTGCAGATAGTCCCGCGCTAAAAGCAAATCCAAAGCCAGTACAGCAAAGTCGCAATGCATGCAATGCGGAACTATTTTCCGATGCATCATTGGAATTCCTCTTGCCTTAGTTTAATTTTTTATAACACTCTCCTTTAAATGCTAATAAATATGCATTCTAATAATTTGTTGCAAAAACGTCAATCGCTTTTGAGTCATAACGGAATGCACCCAATGAAAGAATACATTCAATGACCACACTTTCTGCGAGACACGTTCCCAAGAATAAAAAGGAATATGGTAAAGCTATATTCCGTTAGAGCAATCGGTGCGACACCGTATATTTTGTTTATATCTGTTAAAAAAGGAAGCGTGGGAGTTCTATTTATTTTGTTGTAAATAAACGCCCAGAAAATATGGCGTGGCACAACATTAGAGATTATTAAAAATTATTAAAAACGCATTGAGCCTCCTAAATAAATAAAAAAATTATATAATCCTCCATATAATAATGCACTAAGTTTATGTCCGACCCAAAATTACTCGGACACTGTAGGGCCTGTACAACTAAAATATGGAATATAAGTCTAGGATCATAGCCTAAAAAAGTGCAGGAATATTTTTTTTTCTTAGTTTCAAGGCCATCTATATTGGAGTATATATGGATTTGAAAATGAAAAACATGGTTAAGTTAAATTTTCAATACAGTCAAATCCGCTTTTAATGACATTCTGTAGGACGGTCAGCAACAGGCTGATCGCGCTGCATTTCCGAAGCGCCAAGAGTTGAACCTTGGACCGCCAAATATTTCATTGATTCTGAATGTGATTCGGCTTATTCTGACTTATTGTAATACAACTGGCTACAAAAGGTGTCGGATGATTACTCCTTCAATAGGGTTGACTTCAAAATCAGTGTAAACCATAAGTGGCTGCCCACAGGTAGGAGTGCTATCACCCTTCCTTAAATCACTAAAACTGTAGAAGCAATAATAAGTGTCATGTAAATCTAGTTAAGTCAAGTCAAGTTAAGTCTCATTGATCACGAAAACCTCAGGAACTTGCTCTAAGAAAAATTAAATCATGGGTTACCAAAAACCAACCAAAAATTCAAAACAACATTAAATAGTAAACATTCGATTCTGAAATGGGTTCAAGAGTGAGAGCTACTACCCTACTAGCCCAAAACTCTACGAATGGGCCAACCATATTAACAATTTCGGTGCCAGAGGTACAGACTTCCATATATTAACGAACAGTCAAGCATCTTAGAAATGCCCTTACTGACAATACAAGAAAGGGCTCGGAAACTCCATTTAATGGAGCTGTCTAAGGTCCGGAACCGGTATTGAAACTGCAACCCATTGAACTCTTCACAAAGAACGTGGCAAAGCCGCTCCCAGACTAAGAGAGAATACAATTTGGAAGCCCCATTATTTCGGACAATCAACTCTTTGATCGGATGGGACTCGTCACTTACTGGTTACAAGAAATTTAAGTACGACTTGGAACGACAGGACTTGGACTCACCCAGAACTGTCATATATATGGATTGTTCAAAGACAGAGTTAGTTACGGAAGTTAGATGTCTTCTCAGAGGCACTTGATATGAAATAATATTATCGACTGAATGTAAACTGTAGTGCTCTTTAAGCTGAAATCTATAGAGTCAAAAAAGTAGCACAGACTTTGGATGGAAATCGATGGAAATAACCATCTATGTGGACATTCAAGCAGCACTTAAAGTAATCGGTTCCAACCTTGTAAACGCGAAATACATTGCAGACCGCTTTTTGGCACTCCGGGCTTTAAGCCCGTAACGTTTCCGGTTACGTTGGAGTGGAGTGCAACGAACAAGTGGATGAACTGTTTAGATAAAGCTCTGATCTTAGCTTAGAGCTTCACTACACGTCTATCTAAGGAAACATGGCAAAACACCAACGGTTCCGCCAAAACCAGAAGTCTGTGGCTCAAGATTGACACCTAAAGATCAAAGACCGCAGTCTCTCTTTAAAGAAGCCAGGTGCAGAGTACGGGTGCTCGTCGGGGTATTTACTGGTCACTGTATCATTGGAAGCAAGGCTAGAATTCTTTGCAAATAATTTCTGCACAAGCTGCATAGATGAAGAGGAAATAGAGTCTGTAGAACATCTCCTATGACATTATTACAGCTATCCAAAAACGCTGTTTATCCTTCCCGATCTAAGACATTGATGTATAAATCTAATCTCACATGTTACCACGGTCTTAAAAACCAAACGTGTGTATCGGCACTTGAAGGTTTACGACAAATATTAACCTGTGTTACCAAATGTCTATCAAAATGCATATACCCTTAGAATGGCATTCAAAATTCTTTCATAAATATGCTAATATCACTAGAATATAATTTTGACACAATGTTGGGATGGTAACAAAATTAAAACCCTTCCATTCGCTAGAAATCCGCTAAATAAATTTCATTTTTTTTTGTTCGTACTTGTGATACATATATGTTTATAAGTGAATTAAATAGATCTATGAATTTTATTTAATAACCGAACTGACGACTATCCTTAAGTGAGTGGTTCGCCGGACATTTAGTGCTAGTCGGTTGATCGGAACTAATCCCACACAAATTTCTAAGTGATAATATTTATAGTGAACATAGTATTCTTAATATTTTAAAATGGCTTTAGTTATTCGTTTTTTATACAGTAAAATAATAGATTTAAGTACAAAATTTGATGAAGGTTGATAGTGCTGCTTGTGACGAGTTTCAACAAATTTTCTAAAGGTGTTTTTGATTACAGATCCAAGAGTTCGAGATTTACCCTTTATTGGATCACCAGTTCCTATGCTTACAGTGATTTTAATTTACGTGTTGTTTGCTAAGAAATGGGGCCCGGAATGGATGAATAACCGAAAGCCGTACAATGTGAAGTTTTTCATCCAAATGCACAATGTACTTCAGATTGTTCTGTGTACATACGCGTTCACTTTTGTAAGTTGCAGTATAAAATATTATTTATTGTACATGGATAACACTCGCATGAGTTGAGTTGCATTAAAATTAGCTGTGCTTTTCTGAAATTTAATTTATTCCATTATTAGGTTAGGTTAGGTTATTTTGGGGTCGATGAAGAAGATCAGTCTCCTCTTCGCCACACTTAGATCTTTGTGGATCCATTGCAATACCCTTTAGTGGGCAATACGCCGGTGTTGTGGCCATTGACGTGCGGAGCTTAAATGTATTGGGTTGACATAAAGATTTTTCTGTACCTCTCCACTCTTAGGTTGTTTGCCTTTTAAACCGCAATTAGCTGTTATTGAATATGACGTCAAAATTATCGCTGTTAACAAAGAGACAGAAGCTCTGGCTATATTTATTAAACTTGCAAACATTTTTGAATATCTTTTTAATGACATTCAACCTCCTTAAGATGCTCAATAGAAAAATTAAAGAAAAAAAACTCACATGAGTTTCAACAAAAATTACTGAATGCTATAAATGTATCTAGGCAGGAACCCCTAGATCACATTTATTGAAGAAGAGCAAGTATACCCATTACTGTCAAAAAATCAAATTTTTCTAATAAAAACCAGCGCAACCAACCAAACTCTTTAAGAGAATTAAATCTAATTTAATTTGAAAGATACATATTATTGGCTAGCAGCATGAATATAGCCAAATAAATATGCATTCAGGAGAGCTGAATGTTGCCATTCCCCTATAGATGACTATACTCTCTGTATAAACATGTTGAGGGGAACCTCAAGAAACTCAAGAACTATTCCAGTTCAGTGTTGTCACTTCTACCACAATGTGGTAGATTCACCACCATATCTGCTTAATTATCTAATCTACCACATCTACCAAGGTGCCCGAAAATTCTACCACTAGTTATCATTTTACTTTAATCAGCTTTTCCCTATCCATAATTCTTCATCTACCCATGAAAGATAAGCTCAAAGTCCTTCTGACTTCATTTTTCTTAACCATTTGTGACGTTCACTAGTCAAGTAAATAATTCGCCTTTAATAGAAATTTAATTATACCTTGTTTATTGAAATTGTAGTCACTATTCACTACCATGATGACAATTTTACTGAAAGTTTTTCCGGTCTACTTAAAATTGTATCAATACTAAAAATTATTACAACAAATTAATAATGCGAAGAACTACAATTTCCGCAAAAAATATTGCGTCTGCAGTGTGGAATCGGCATTCAACTGTAGGTCCCTTCTATTTGTGTCAAAAAATATATCTTCGCACAGTGGTTGGAGAAGCTAGGCTTTGGGTTCTATGTAAGCCGTTTAAGCCTAATATTTATTTTATTCATAAAGGCTTGGGTTGGAAATATTATAGATTACAGTTAAAGCTAAACCTAAAACATAACATATATTAGATGCGATTAGATTTGTGATCCAAAAACACAAACAGATATTTTAAAAATAGTAAAAACTGTCTATGTTTGATCCGCCATCAATTTAGCCAATTTAGCCTAAGTTCGCTCTTCCTGTTTCTAAGGTATATTTTTGTTTGAGGTATAATTTGTTTGAAAAACCTTTCAAATTTGTATACACTTATCTCGGAATTGGTCTTCAAAATACTCTAAAATATAAGACCTTAAAAAAAGAACTTTGAAGCATGTTCGTCGAACCGAAAAAAGGCTTCTTGACAAACGGACAGATTTGCGGCACCCTACTTTTGGATCTCTTTATAGTCTTAATAAAATTATCCCTTATTCACTTCAGAACTTTGCCAAAAATTAATTCTGTGCGTTGAGTCACATTTCCATCTTTAAGACTTGTTAAATGGACCATGTTAATTCGTCTTTAAACACAGGAATAATTAACGAGAAGGCTCTTTATTTCCAACGTGTTCTGTTTTGGGCAAAAGGTATTATTAAGCATTATTTGATTAAACGGTTTTCGAAAATGTAAAGCCAAGTGCAACATAGGCCGTTTTCGAGCTTAGCTTAGCGTTTGCAGATATTTTTCAAATCATCCACTCGTTTTCTTCAAAACTACCACATTTTGCAAATTCCAAGTAACAACACTATTCCAGTTACAACAACGCATTCTCAAATTTGATAAATACAAACAAGAGACGAGCTTTTTTCTCACATTTAAAAAGTTGCAAGAGTGGCTCTATACTAATTGCATAGTTGAATAATATAGGATGGATTGTGTCTACAGTTGATTCAATTTCAATAAATTTATTTTGCATAGTTTTGGGTGAAGAGAGTCAGAGAAAAGAGGAGCGTAGCCAAGACGGAAATGCATTTTCTCTCTTCAACAAATTTTTCTTTTGGTTTTATTATAAGCTTTGTTTGTTTCTTTTTCTTATTTTTTTGGTAGACAGCATCTAAAATGTCTCTGTGACGCACCCGCACTGGTTTTGGTTTCTTCCCTCCGCTCGTGGCTATTTAACTGTATCAAGCTAGCCTAATATCTCCAGAAACTGGGAAAGATTAGAGAGTGAGATAACTGACAATTCTTCAATATCTTGGAGTGTTCTGTTCCTCAAGCGAGGGATGTCTTCGTGGAACTCCTCATCACCGCAGCCTCTACAAATGTCGTCACCGGAAAGTATCAAAAAACCATGGACAGTTAAAGTACCAACCTGTTTAGACATCGATGTTCTTTTCTGTTTCTTTGGTTATAGTTTCCGTGACTTCTCAGAAGTTGGTAAGGACTTCAACCTGTTATTGCCTTTCATTCTGATCTTGATATTTATTCTACTCGTTCTCTGAGGTTGCAAAGTGGCGATTTGATCGACTGAAGTGCTTGATCATGATCCATTTCAGATCCTTTTCTTCCCAGTTTGTCAGCCATCACATTGCCGGTTATGTCCCTATGTACAGGAACCTTGTGCTGTGAATCGAGAGCTTTAAGTTCTATGCGACAGCTCTGTGAACCAGCTAGTATTAGATTTCAATAGCTGTAACTGCCTTTATGCCCGCTTGGCTGACAATGAGTATGGTAATGTTATTCCATGGTATTGCCAACATTGACATAGCACGGACCGCTTCCGCGATTGCCAGAACAACAGTTTGGAAAACACTACTACGGTCAGCAAGTCTGATTAAATTGTGTTTATTTAGTTCCTTTGAGAATAGACCGACAAATGATCCACAATCCATGTATAGATATGGACTTCATTTTTGTGGGTTAATTTGTTAATTTGTATTTAATTCTTCCCCTGCTGGGGAGCAGGAGAGAAGGGGAGAATTGATTTGTCCGCGGTTTGCCACTAAACTCTACCGCCATATGTAAATATCGGTCGTGCTATTGCCGTGTAAATCCACAGAATTATTTTAGGTCTTAGTCCTCCCTTTCTGCCGAAGACGCGGTTGCAAGCATAATATGCATTGACTGGCTTCCTCACCATTGCTATTCAACCTCCAGTTCAGTTTACTATCGAGGATAACACCTAGATTCAACTTTAGAGGGATACCCTCGATAGCTGTTGGTTCTAGTCGTGGTATGTTCCTTCTATTTATGAACACCACAAGCTCGCTCTTTTATGGATTTACTACAAAACCACATTGTTTGTGTCTGTAGTGAGTTTCCTAACAGTTCGCTTATAGCTAGTTAATATTTTGCATGACGACGCAGCAAAATAATATCGTCTTCGTAAGCAGATTTATTTTTTTTATTTTATGTGTATTGTATGAGGAAGACGAGGACGCATAGCAGTGGAGAGATATGACCTCCCTGGGTATACCTTTGGATGCTGTAACTCTTAGCTCAGATTAATCAAAGTTAGAATCTTGCAACAACTATTTATTACGCATATTTTAACATTGTTGATTGCTCCTTCAATGTCTAGAAACGCATGTATTCTTTGTCGTTTAATCATTTTTCTATATAGCTATTGTATTGTTAATTAATCCATGTCGTTACCTCAACTATATGACTACATTATTTACTAGAATTGATTGTCTACGACAATTAAGGTGATAGAAATGCGTCAATCGAATGTATTGAAACCGTATGAAATCGAAAGAAACGTTTTTCTTACAAGTTAGGTTAATTTACGTTGAATTGTGTCTCGCCGACACGACCTACTGAGTTAGACCAATAAAATGTTCGTGGTTTAATGAGTTGCCACCCTACTCGTTTAACCATTTAGCACTTAAATGTCAATAGCGGACAGTGCAAGGAGAGTCCAGGGTATTGCCAAAGGAGGTCCTCCAACCCAGTTTGCACAGTATTGATGTTACGTACACATAGTTAATGTGAAAGCTTATAAATTCAAGGCCTTGCTCTAAGACATGTTAACCAAGCTGAAATATAAAATACTTGGGGAGAATAAGTACCGGTATATTAATCTGTGGTCGAATGAAATGAAATCCCTTCATTGACTTTGCTGAGAGTTTCGAAATATGTCTTAATCAAACGTATAAACAATCATGCCAGTTGAATGGTCTTTACAAGTACAGATAAAAAAAAGTTGAGTTTCAGATTTAAAAACGAGATACATGGAGCTACAATTTCCATTTTTAACTTAATAATACTAAAGAGAAAGTTATTGCAAACATGCGGAAATTTCGAACTCAAATTGAGTATGCGGGATGATATAACGACTATAGGGAAGTCCAAAAAAGTGGGTCAGCCAATGCCGTCCGTCGGTCAGGCTGTCTGTCTGTCAGATTTGCTAGAAAATGATTCCAAGGATTTTGGTCTTTTTTGTATTAAGGATATATAGGTTGGGCCCAAAAATACTGCATACTCGGTTTTTGGAAAAAGCGGTAATTTATAAAACCGCCAATATCTCGAAAACTAACAAAGTGAACTTAAAAAAAAATGTTGCTGTTTCTTATACCCTATCCTAAGGTATATTCATTTTGACATATAGTTTGTAACACCTCTTAGTATTCGTCGTAGACCCATAAAAGTATATATATTTAAGATAGAGATGGAGTATTACAGCATTGACAAGATATGTAGGCACTGCCCTCCTTTATAAGTTTGTCATTAAAGCCACGCCTACTTTTTACGCCACGCGGCGTTTTTTACTAAAATGCTGTTTTCTTCGAAACTTATCTTAGAAAGCGAAAAAAATGTTTAACAAGATATTTAGCCAATATTTTTTCCAACATATGGCCAATACAAAGTTTTTGGCCACGCCCACTCTTTGGGGCTTTTTTTTAAAAAAACAAAACCTTTTTTTTCTTAAATTAATAAAATGAAATAAAATGCTATCCATCATCTCCTTAATGCTTATTCTTTGGGGCATATAGGGATATGGATAGGGTATCATACCGTTCGCCCCAAGCGGACTATAGCCTTTCCTTAGGTTCAAATTTGCATACTTCGATTTTTGAAATAATTTTTTTTTATATCACGATTTTCTTAAATTAAAATTAAATTAGTTTTCTCAAAAAGGGCTTTAACGATTTTTATAATTTCATGTATTTCGAGCAATTCAATTAAAATTGTACAATTTGTGCGAAATTACATCAAAATCGTTGGCGCCGTTTTTAAGAAAATCTAATTTTTTATTTTCGATTCATTTTGCGATTCAAAAACTCATCTCATGTACCGAGAAAGTTTCATTTGACGCAGTCGTGCACTATATTTGATGTGAAATTCAGCATTTTTTAGCAACAGCAGTTTTGAGTAATTTTGGGATCGAACAACACCGAACAAAAAATGTTCTCTTTTTGTACACGGACTTGGATTAATGTGTCCCGCTCCTAACCTTTAAGAAAATAAAAAGAAAATTATGAAAAAAATTACTGCCGGCATTAGGCTTATCCAAAGTGTACCACGTGGAGGTTGCGAGGTCGGATTTACGCTTCTTTCATACACGTATTTGTGTGCGATTTTTCAGGAGAAATGAGACCCGGTGGCTCGTCAGTTCCACCGTATATAATGACTCCAAACTTATTCCCTGAAGTGTGTGTGTTGTGCCGCTCGTATTAATTTGTTCAATTACAAGTATTGCCAACCCTGTTCTCAGCAACGGCTCTCAAACGTTGAGCCATGTTAATACAGAGGGCAATTTCAAACTGCGCAATGGTATTCCAAATTTGCTACAATGCGCACTCCAAAGCGTATAAGTTCTGCAAATTTGGGTACTCTCTGTCAATCGATTTTTTTTTTGATCTTTTCTTTTAGTGTATGATTTACATATGATGATGATATTGATGATGATGATTTGTGATAATGTGTGATGGGTACAAGAGGAAATGTAAAAACATGGCGAACTTTGGCACTTAGGCGCTATAATTCAAAAAAGGGATATTATACTTGAACTAAGTGAAATTTAACTTTTAGTTAAAATTAACTTTAGTAAAGTCTTCAGTTATTTGTTCTATTGAAAATTCATTATGGAGATAATCCAACACTATACATAGAATAGCGTAGCATAGACCTCCGCTTTTATGAAACCACCAGCACTTTAACCCTGACAGGTTTTGTAACCATGCGTACATATGCGATTACATCGTTCCCTGACTTAAATTATCAGGGTCTATATTCTTTAGTCATTGCTACAGGATTGTTCTCACGCAGCTTCATCTAAACTCCAGTTTTACTAAAAACCACATCCATTTATCTGAGAAATAGCCTTATGAGAAAAATATCAGACGCTGGAAGACATATTATCAGAGCGTGTATTCGGAAAGATCCCGACCGACGCACAGTGTGACGAAACGCTGATTTAGCGGGATTAAATTAATAGCACTCACAAATAAATGTGTTTATTGAAGAATATTATTTTTTTTATTGAAATTATTCATAGAATTAAATATAATAATTTATTTAAACATAGGAGCACAATTTTCGGGACAAATTAACACATAAAAACAGGCAATTTTAAATTTTTTACACATTTGGTCTATGTAAAAGTTGCATAACTTCATGGTCAATAACACTATTTTTACTTTTCGGAAGACATCTTAAACTTGGATTCGAGGTTATTAATTATCAATTAAGAAGGTCAGTATTTGTATCTACACCGAAATTTTTCTGGTAAATAATTTCTTGCTTCTTGGGCTTCTTCCGAAAGTTGTCCAATTGGAAGTATACAAGAATAAATTATTTCTTTTCCATAAAACAGGACTTTGTCCACACTTACTTGCATATAATACCAGGCATAATTTTTAAGATACAGTTCCCGTGTTTCTTTTGCATAACTCGCAAAAGCATCTGTATGAATTGGAAACCCAGACCCAAGAGCCTCTAAAATGGTATGATACTTTTTGAAGACTTCTTTATCTATTCCTGTTATCTGAGCAGTTTTTTCTTCATCTCTAAAGAATCTTCTATCCGAGACTGTTAAGTTCACAGATGAGGAATTAACCAGATAGTTAACTCTGCAATCCCCTATCGCTTTCAACCCTCAACAAATATTTAGTAACAGCCGCAAAATCCTCTCTCAATTTTCCTATCTGTGAATACGTGTGAGCCAGCCACATGAAGTTAGATCTAAGTTACTAGATTACCCGCCAAAAATAATTGTGGGGAGTTTTGCAACATATCCAAATCGCAACAACAAAGCAGCTGGTCACGGCGGATGTGTTGGGAAATAGGAAATGCTGCGAAGTGTTGAGTTTATGTGATTCAACTTTTATAGCTATTTTAATGTAATCGTTTATAAAGAAACAAAATATTAGTTACCCAATAAAGTTGTTACAATTTAATTGGAATATATTTTGCGGTTATAAGAAATAGTTCTCTAATGTGTATCTGCCTTAAAATGGACAATCTTGGGTTGTTATACTTTTTCCATTTTGGTTAATAATATGAAAAATGTTGTATATTATAATACAATTGCATTAATATTACTAAATTAGTAATGTTTGGGTCTAAAATATTTGTAGTAAATAGTTTGCAATGGTTTTTTATACATATATTAAATTCTTTGATTTGATATGAAAGATTAATGAATATATGTACATGTTGTTGCGAAAAAGGAAAAAATGAATAAAAAGTATTTTTAATCCTTTTTAAATTATTTTGTGTTACGAAATTTGTACGTTTAGTCAATCAATTTTCTTAGCAGTTTCTTTTCTTAGGCCGTTTTGGCTACTCTTTTTAGACACTCTTTTTAACAGACGACTTTATTTGTCAAGTTATAATGTTTTGTAATTTAAAAAAAAAAATTTTTTATGAAAATAAACAAAACAATTTACTACTACTACTAGTAAGTTATTGCAAATGTTTGTTAAAAAAGTGTTTTCACGTACCAAAAATAATATTTGTAAGGATTTGGATCACGTTATATTAAAAAGCGTTTTAAACCAGTGCCCAATTGTTTAATGCAAAGTTTTCACTGAGCACTAAACCGAGATTAAGGTTAATCTGCCCTTAATCCACTTTAAATCTCAAGATTAAACATACAAATTTTAATATGCGAAACACAAGATTAAAAAAAAAACAGTAGGTAATAAATTTCGTTTGCATGAAAATTCGGAAAATTAGAATGCTATAAAGAGAGCTTAACGTCAGATTAATCTATTTTTTTCGGTGGAAACGCTGAAAGATTAATTTTTGATTTTTTGTGCTTAATCTCGGTTTATTTTATGGTGGAAACATAGCATAAAAGTACTTAAATGCTGCAATATAACCATCCATAACAAAATCCGTGTTTGTAAAGTTATACTTACATTTATTGTCAAACGAAAATGTTTGATCAACTTACTTATTATATATTAGTCACGTTAAGCAATATTATTTTGATTATTTTCATTAAAAATTAGAATAAATTGGTTAAAACAAAGCTTTATTCGCAATATTATAATATTTTATTATGTTATTAGTTGTATTTTTTTAAATCCATATTCACCGCATATTGTGCATGTTTATTTTACACACCCAAATTATGAGTAATCTGCTGAAATTCATCAACTATTCCCAACTTCTTGCTATAAAAAATGACATTTCATGGCTGCGGCCATTAGCCCCATATAATTCGATTTATGTGTGCGTTATTCCTATTTGATTTGCACGTAAAAGCGCATATAAGTGGAAATTATGTGGGGCTTATCAGTTCGACTTAGCTTGTAGGCAAGGTGAGGGATTCGCTCTCGAGTTGACTATCTGGTTAATTCCTCATCTGTGGTTGAGTTGGCATATCAACTAATAAGCCAATTTTGCTCCTAAATCTTTCTTGGATTAATTTGTTCTGGATTTGGCTTCTTTCTACTTTCCTGGTCTTTAACCTTTCAAACTTTTATATCTAATATAAACGCTATGTGAAGGATACATTCTATAAATCCATAAGAGAAGCGGCTTAATCCAAAGGACTTTGCTTGCTAAATTGTTAATTTCGGAGGGTTTGGCAGCGCAAATGTAATAGGTTTGTGATGAAGAGGTTAAAGAAGATAAAGCAGTCCAAACTTTTCTATCAATCATAGTTAATACAAAAATCGGTTTGATTATGACATGGAAGTTATAATTATCAATCTCAACAGGCAGTATGGTCTTGAATTCCTTTTGAATTGATTCTACCTCAAACTTGATCAGTTCAGTTGTTTCCTTAGCAAAAAATATTTTAATAGGTCTTTAGTATCTGGGTGATGATGAGGCTGGGTTTTGCCCCAGTATTCTTTTAGTTTCATCCTTTAAGAAATATGTACATCTGGATCGGAACCATAGAGATGAAAAAAGATTTTCATCGGAATGATCACCAGGCGAAAATTTTTGTTTATAAGATTTCTGTTGAGCACCACTAATCAAAGTAAAGCATTTGCTGGGCCTGACTACTCTAGTTGAATGAGATGATGAAGGCATTTCGTCTAAAAGATGATGTGGGAAGGGTTTCATTTATCCACACGGTATTTGTATTTTCGACGCGCTCTCTATGCCGACCACTTTTGTTCCATCTTTCGTCAAATCCAAACATATAGTTTTTAACGTTAATTTAATTGACTTTATTGCCTCTCCGGAAAATGAAACATTACTAAAGCAACCCATAAAAAAGGAAAAAAACTGCATCCAAGCGCTTAATTTTGACTTAGCAGATCCAAATACCAAAAATTTGCTTATTCGTAAATTCGGTCGACATCCTAAAAAACGAAAAATTCAGTATGGGTGTCGCACCTGTGCGCAAAAAGTTTAAACTCAGTTTAACTAAACATATACAAGGCTTCATAACAAACACGGTCTCCAACTTGAACAACTATACTTTTCGTCTAATGAACATCAAGAACACGTATCTTATCTATTCATTTTTAATTCATTTCCCCCTAATAATCTACAAAACAAACTTCATATATCTAAACAACTTACTTTTATATTTTAGAACAGTTTACTTATTCAACAAAAAAAAACACGGTAAATAAAATCCACGCGAACCACTTAAAAAAAAAAATTATAAACGCGTGCTCTTCAGACTGACTTTCTTACAAAAAAATTACGTACAAATTGAACTTTGCGATCATTTTGTTGTTGTTGCACTATGCTCTAACAAAAAAAAATATTCACAGCTATTACGTACTAGGTTTAAGCTGTGAGAAAAACTAATTTTTGTTGACTTCTGGGCATGTAATTTTTTTTATTAAATCCCGCTAAATATTCGATTCGTCACACGGTGCGACGTGGGCTTAAGATATTATTCTTTGGAGTCGTAAAATTAGGAAGATCCTAGTATTTGCGAAAGGAAATTTTAAAGTTCAGTCTGGGATATATCGGACTCGATAGACATAGAATAGCCACATTTACCCAGAGCCAGCGCAGCGCCCAGATCACGTAAATCGATAATCGTCTGACTATATCGTTTTGGCATTAATATATAGGTAAAAAGATATCGCCAGGCGATTAACGACTTATGTGATCTGGTCCCAAAAGTTTAAAGCGGGCTCAGTACCATGTCGAGTAAACCCTCAAATACATTTATTGGGACCGACTACTCTTTTCGTGTTTGTCAACCCTTAGGTTTATTCAGTAAAATTTGACAATACAAACAGGCAAAGTCCCTTTCGACAATTCCCATTTACAAATCTTTCTGCTTTGCCTAATTTTTTGGAGGTTTTTTTTCTTATAAATATGTAATTGTAGGTCCTTTGCCAATACTAACAAGGGGAGTATCAGACATGGGAATCACGGATTCCGATAATTTTTACATATGTTGTAGGCCAGCTTCCCCTGACTAACAGGGTAAAAGGATAAGACGCACTTCTCCCCCCTTTTCGAGAAAAATCGCTTTAAAGTTTTGGTAGTAAGTAAATATAAATAATTTTTACAACTTGTAACACAAGCAGCGTAGATCAGTGGAAGTGTGCCCAATCAGCTAACCGCATGGTTGCATGTTCAATGCATGCCCGACCAACTTTGTTTTTTTTAATTTTTTTTTTTTAATTTTATTTTAATTTTTTTTAGAGTTTTTAAAATTCTGCCAATAACTTCCTAATGCCAGAAATATAAATTAAGGCAAACAGTAGCGCGCAGGCAACTTCGATTATTTTTCATCCGGATGATATTTATCGTAGAAGCATGAAAACATAAAGTTTTGTCACACACTGCACATTTAATAAAACTGGTGTTACTACAATTGCAAAGATATTTTAAAATAGTTGTCGAGTAACACAACTCGTTAACATTCATAAAAAGTTCTCTCTCATTAATTAATTTGGAGGCAAACAAAGCATATTGGATCATTGCTGTAAAGTTAGATGGACTCAATTGTTGTAAAATGAGAGAGTGTTTTTTTATGAATGTTATCGAGTCTCAACAACAAATAATGTTTGTAATTGTAGTAACACCAGTTTTATTAAATGTGCAGTGTGTGACAAAACTTTATGTTTTCATGCTTCTACGATAAATATCATCCGGATGAAAAATAATCGAAGTTGCCTGCGCGCTACTGTTTGCCTTAATTTATATTTCTGGCATTAGGAAGTTATTGGCAGAATTTTAAAAACTCTAAAAAAAATTAAAATAAAATTAAAAAAAAAAAAAAAAATTAAAAAAAAAAAAAAGTTGGTCGGGCATGCATTGAACATGCAACCATGCGGTTAGCTGATTGGGCACACTTCCACTGATCTACGCTGCTTGTGTTACAAGTTGTAAAAATTATTTATATTTACTTACTACCAAAACTTTAAAGCGATTTTTCTCGAAAAGGGGGGAGAAGTGCGTCTTATCCTTTTACCCTGTTAGTTAGGGGAAGCTGGCCTACAACATATGTAAAAATTATCGGAATCCGTGATTCCCATGTCTGATACTCCCCGTAAGTTTTTTTATGAGGTTAGCAATTAAGTGTGGTTTCAAAATGTCCACACAAGCTTATCTTTACTAAAGCTTTTCCAACAACAAAAACTAATCATATCACTTTAATTTTGTTTGTTTTCTTAGGGCTTTTGGAATTCGTACCTTCAAAGAGATTTCAGTTGGACATGCAGAGATGTAGACATCAACGACACATCGCCTGCAACGTTACAATTGTTAAATGCAACTTACGTCTACTACATCACAAAGTATTTGGATCTATTCGATACGGTATGGCACTTAACATCAATACATCAATACAATGTAATAAAATATTTGTTTTAAGATATTTTTCGTTCTACGCAAGAAGACCAGTCATTTATCATTTCTTCATATTTACCATCACTCGATAATGATATTTGCTGTTTGGTTGTACTTAACTTTCTTGTTTGGTAAGTAGGTAGATGTTCCAGGAAATATTCCCCGTCATCAATAAATTATATTTTTTTCAGGATCCCACGGTACAATGTTGGGCATAGTTAACACCTTCGTCCACATGTTAATGTACACTTACTATTTTGTATCATCAATGAACTTGAAGATTGATCTAATTCCATGGAAGAAACGAATAACAAAACTTCAAATCGCCCAGTTTGGATATTTAGTTCTGCATTTTTCACTTCCAATTTTTAACAACTGGTGCAAGGTTAAATTTAATGTTATTCATATAATAGCAGCGATACAGAATATTTTCATGGGAAGTATGTTCACTGACTTTTATATTCGATCATACTTGAAGAAAAATCGAAATAGGTAGCAAATATCGTGAATAAAATTTACTGAAAAGAAAAATAAAAACCGTAAAAAGTTGTTAAATTATTAAACTTCAAACATCTAACAAAGCAGATGGGAATTCTCGTGCTCAATTCTGAACGCACCGATTTCGAAGAACCCTATTCACGTTTGAGGGCGGCTAAGATTTTAATTTAAAATCTATGCTTTGCGGACACACGAACCACGGAACGGATTCTGAATTAATGTTGCATGTGTATAACATTTATAGTGTGTGCCAGTTCATAGTTTGGTTGGTTAACGATTGGTGGAGCTGTACGAGCACTTTCAAGATCTGGAAATATTTTAAAAACTTACCGTACGAGTCCCACAAAAGCCATCAGTCCCACATAAAAAAAATCTGTTCATAATTTAAGCGCACCAAAGAGACTTTGGAAATCTAAATAATAAAAAAAAAATAAAGTGCACGACTGCGTCAAAGGACACTTTCTCGGTACATGAGCGTTTATGTGTCGCCTGGCAACATTTGAGCATATACCAAATTTATTTAAATCACTGAAAAATTTGTTTTTCTTAAAAACGGCTCTAACGATTCCAATGTCATTTTACACATTGAAGACTTTTTACCTAATTGTTCAAAATACAAACATTTATCAAAATCGTTAGAGCCAGTTTTGAGACAAGAAAAGACAAGAAAATCTTTAAAAGAAAAAAAAAATTATTTCAAAAATCGAAATACGCATATTTGTTCACCTTAAATCCTACAAAAATTGTAAAGATTTTCAGAATTTCCTCTAGTAGTTTTCCACCTCTTGCGAACGTCTGACAAACATCCAAGAGTAAGAAATGTCATGAGAAGCTTCTCAAAAATAAATTGCCGTTCGGAATCGGCATTAAACTGTAGGAAAAGCTAGGCTTTAGGTCCTGTATGGGCCGTTTATGCATAATATTTTTTTTTTTTAGTTTTTGACATATTAGTGGTTTAATAAATAAAAACCGTTTTTTGAATTTTCTTCCAAAATATTAGTATACAGTAATTTTGGCTATATCCCTAGTATTCAAATTACAAACGAAGACCAAAATCCTTGGAACCGTTTATGAGAAAATTAGTGATTAGTGATTTAAAAAAAAATATAGCAGGTACCGTTACATTAAATGATGAAGCAAAACATAAAAGATGCCGTAAGATGGTACCCGCCGAACCGGTTCGTCATACATCTCCCGGACAAACAGACAGACCGACAGCATTGGCGGGCCCACTTTTTTAATCATCTCTACAATCGTAATATCGCACGATCGCAATACCTTTCTCGGTTGTAAACAAATGTATACGAGAAAGATAAAAAGAGAGTTGGAGTCATACTTTTTGCAGTTGCAGACTTGATCAGAGCCACATTCCAAACCAGTAGCCTTATACGTGCTTACGCCCCTACCGATATATTAAGGAGCCTACGAAGCCTGTCGTAAATTGTGCTCGGAATTTCATGTTAAATTCGGAAGGGAAAACATTTTTGGCCAATTAGTTGACTAGAACGGCCTTCACGAAACTACAATAAGTAATGGCTTCCGCCTAATCAATTTTAAAATTTTGGCAGAAAATGTACAGATCAGAACGCTGTTACTGTAACACAAGGCGTAGAACTTAGTTAGAAGAAAGAGTACGCAGTCCTTCAGCTCAGGGAACTCGTCAAGTCATGCTACGGATTTCTTGCGAGGATAGTCCACAGGACAGATGTCATCACAGAAAGCACTATCTTCAAGCACAATATTAACACTTTCGGACGTTCCCTGCGAAAATTATTTGTTCGAATAACAATACAGCGAACATAGCTGCTTCATCGGTTTTGCAATTCCAAACTCCTCACTTGAAATTAAAAATGCGTTCTTTACAGATGGAAACTGCGTCCTGTTAATACAGCTTTCCGGCGCTGAGTGCTGAAAGATAAACAGTAAAATGTCAAAAAACTACGAAATTCTGCAATTTCCACATCGAGCGAACGGATAAAAGTGCTTCAGCCAAGGGTATCTTCGAATCCCAAGCGACAATGAAGACCGAAACTTCGTTTCAAAAACCAACCCATCGCAGTTTCCATACTGAATGCTATTGCAGGTGTGCTAACCTGCTATCACTGTGTAATAACTACTATAAAACTACTTTAAAATAACTACAACAAATAAAGTTTCTGTCTGGCCGCGTTCAGTAGTATTTAAGATTTATTTGGAATTAGCTGCTGTTATAAATTTTATTTCAATTTAAGAAACTGAATTTGCAAATCTATGATCGCGTGAAACAGACCTTCCGAAAGCCGAAAGAATGGTCATTTTATTTAAACGTTATTTCCAAAAAAAAATTAAATGAAAATTGTGTACACTAGGCATTGGAATGCGCATTCAAATGCTCCATCAAATACTATTTCCGCTGTTATAACAATTAAGTTTCTAATAAATATGTATATGTAAATTTGGATAAAGTACATTTTATTGACACACTGCTGAAAAGTTCATTGTCAGTCTGGCTGTTTATTTGTTTTCATTTTATTTTGCTACAAATTCACATACTGAAGTTTACCTTCCTACTTGTACTTGATTTAAAGAAAATAAAGTGAACGAATGGGTCAAACCAAACTTTCACGAATTTTGTCGGAAACATTTGATAAAATTCCAAATTTATTCAAATCATATTCATATATCATTTATTATATATTATGGCAAAATCAAGTTTCTTAAAATAATCAATTAAATTGATTAAATTAAAAAAAAATTATTTTGAACATTTTCAGTTAAGGATTAAAATAGTTTTAGTTATGATTAATAGAATTTAGCTATTGAGCTTCAATCGAAAATAGTTGTGGGCCTAGACCACCACAAAACTGAACTTGTCCTCTTTACTACCTTCAATCAGGTGTACCACCTTAGTCTTTTCCGGCGAAGCCAAATACTTAGGTCTCATCTTGGATAGGAAGCTCAGCTGGAAATAAAATATACAAGAAAGAGTTCGGAAAGCCCTCTTTTCTTGTTCCTTTTCTTGCAAAAACGCTATTGGTAACAAGTAGGAACTACAACCCCGAATCACTCACTGGTTAACTTTCAGGTATCCACTCCCCCAGATCCTTTTGAGAGGATGGTGCCTTGCTGGAGGAAGATTCGATCCATTTCTACACAAACGTGTCAAAAATAAATGATGGTGTGAGTGGTGGCGTCTTCTCAGATAGATTACATCTTAGTCTCTCTTTCCGTCTGCCTAATATTTGCAGTGTTTTTCAATCAGAAACTATGGCGATGAAGGAAGTCTTGGTTTGGCTAAAGAATAGCGGGGTATCCGTTAAGGATACTCGAATCTTTTCGGACAATCATTCAAGGGTCATCAAGTCTCTGGATTCAGTGCCTGTTAACTCTTTAGTAGCCCTAGATTGCCGATAATATCTTAGGGAGATAGCTGAGCAGTATAACATTCACCTGTGCTGGGTGCCGGGGCATCGAGACATTTCGGGTAACTCCAAGGCTGACGACCTCGCCATAATTGAAACCACCCTCTCAATCTGGCCTGGCCTAGATGGACAACTAATACTATTTGTCTGATAATGAAGCAGATTCGGCATAAGCTGGATCTAAAACTCTCTAAGAGTTGGATTACCCTCAATAGATCGCACATCAGTGATACAATTGGTGTCATAACTGGACACTGTCTGATAGGCAAGCAAGGCTTGGCGCTTATTCGAACGACTTCTGTAGGAGCTGTATGGATGAGGAGGAGGAAGGGACTACCGTACAACTTCTTTGCGCATGCCCTGCTCTCTCCCGGAAGCGAAATCTCCATATGGAGCTTACTTCTACAATGACCTTAACGATCTAAGTAATTATCCTTTGACCCCTGTCGTATGGATATGCCGTCCGATGCAATGACAACAGAAATCCTTCTACGAAAAAACGACCACGTCAACAGTCCCTAGTTAATGGCTACGGTCAGAAGGGAATGAATGACATCATACTACTGCGCCCGAACATTTTAAAGAAGTCTGCGTCTGTCCTTCTATCTCTCAGGAGAATCGACTTCAGGCTGCTTGTAGGCGTCCTTTCGGGCCGAAGTTTTTTTAAGCTTATATGTGTTGTGCTTGAGCGACGCCACCACCATGCTTGCGGTGAGGAGGATGACACAGCTGAACACTTCCTCTGTAATTGTCCGGCCTTTGTCCGCATCAGGTGGCAGGTTTTCGGAGCTGACTTGGTGAGTGCCGAACATCTAAGCTCTTCATCACTTCATCCATCCTCTTCATCACTTCATCCTTCCTTCGAAAGATGAGAGAACTATGTACATTAATGTGAGATGTCTGCATGGAAGCACAATAGACAGTTGTTGTGTCCGACAGAAGATAAAAAAAAATATTTACTAAGAGCCAGGCTGCAATAAAGGCAGAGTATGGTATTCTATGCACACAGCATAAGATACCTTTGCTGGATTCCTGGGAACAGGGACATATCAGACGACGAGCGGGCCGACGAATGAAAGGGTGTCCAAGAACAAGTACTTCTATCGATTATGCCACCACTTTACAACCGAACGAAGGCTACGAAAGATGATTAATGTCACACAAACTACAGAGAAGTCTGTCAATAAAACTAAACCTCAGGCGACAACACTCCTCATTGTCACTGTCAGTTAAACAAAACACTTGGATGTTTCTTCTTCCAAGATATTGAAGGACTCTCCGATGTCTCTATTTTCAATTTTGACAGGCAAATGTGTTAAACTTTAGTTGCAATTATTCCGGACTGACTCAGGGTTGGCCTTTGGGGCCACTAATATTTTACTTATTTATATATTACCTACCGCATATTTGTACATATGCAGCTGTGCATATCTACCAATGCAAGTAGAAAATTAACTTGCTTCTCAATGGTGTTTCACTGAACACTGAATTTTTCCTAATAAATTTCCAATGAACAGTAAACTCACTGAAATTCGCTCAAGACAGTCGGGGTTACGTGATCCGTCAAAACTTTTTCGGATATAATTACTTAATTAGCAGTAGTTCCGATCGGAGGTTCTACACTTAGAGCTAGAACCTCCAATTGGAGACACTGCCGTGATTTAGAATTGATACTTTTAGATCTACCTTCCCAGAATAAATTCCGGACCCAGCACCGTCTCTGAACCATCCGCAGAAACTGACAGTTCACCTGAAATGATGACTCTATTGTTTTTCCATTAATCCCTATTAGCATTCACTATTGAATATGGTGCCTAAAAGTCTAATTATGAGAGAAGTTCATCCGATTTTATTCGAAGCCAAATATTGAGAGCATTCAGCTATTCGTTGGACAACCCAAAGCTACAACAATGACCAACAGCAATGGCGAAATGACTCCACCCTAAGAGGTACCCCTGGGTCACCAATTTTTAAACTGAGCTGTTCCCTTGAGATGAACAGATACTCCTTGTACAGAGCATTTTATATATCCATTTCGTGATACCTTGATCTATATTCAGCTTTTCAAGATGATCGCTTGCCCTTCGACATTGTCGGTCGGTGAAGGTTGCCACTCTCTGTACAAACCCTCTGTGATGGAGTCTTCTCTTTAGACTGATCGAGACTTCTATTTACTTCTAACAACACTTCATGTAAGGCGGTCGAAAGTCCTTCCTAGTCGTGTGAATCTATTTTCCTGCTTTAGGGATGAACACGACCTTCACTTCCCTCAATGCATTCGGAATGTACCATAGTTAAAGGCATATCCCTGAGCATTGATGTTCCCGTTTTTGGTGCTTTTTGTAGGATAATAGGGGTAATTCCACCTTTAAAAAATAAAAATTAGGCGTAAACGATATAGGAAGCAAAGTCTAACTTATCCAAGCACTGTGTGTGCGAAGATATATTTTTGACACGAATGACGAGACCTACAGTTTAATGTCGATTCCGAACGGCAATTAATTTTTAAAGAAGCTTCGCATCTCAGTTCTTACTCTTCGATGTTTCTCAGACGTTGGCAAGAGGTGGGTCCGCGAATAAAAACAACTTTGAGGTGGACAAGGTCGGGATTTGAACCAGCGACCTCTCGCTTAGTGGCCCAACGCACTTAACAACTAGGCCACTACACCCACCTGAATCGGGGGAATTTATATGGTGAAAATAACTTAATAGCCAATTTTACGTTTTTGGAATTAATAATAGTCTCTAGCTTCGTTTGTTTGGCTCTTGCCCTTGCTCAGATAAGAGGCAGCCTGTTAGAAAGTTAGAACCTATCCATGCTTAGAACCTACCCATTCTTAATGTAGCTTCGTCCATTTGATTCTTTTGAGAGCATTTCCGACGTCTCGATGCCTCCCTTATTTATGTGATGGATTCACAGAATTGTTTTCTTTTACACTGACGAGTCCAGTAGGTACTTCAATTTTATCTTCATTACAATCTCAGTCTCTTTCATCCCTAGTTAAAAAAAAACTTCCGACAAATAACAATTATTTTGTTCCTAAAATAATAAATGTGTTCAATTTTTAATGAACAAAATAAAAAAAAACTTCCGACAAATAACAATTATTTTGTTCCTAAAATAATAAATGTGTTCAATTTTTAATGAACAAAATAAATAATGAACTATTTATTTACCGAATTCACAGTCTGAGTTCCAAATTATAGAACGATTACAATAACTTTCTCCTTAGCATACCAAAAAGTTTAAATATTAAATAAAACCTGCGTTAGCAAAGTGTATAACTATTCCGAACTAATTCATTCTATTTCCTAGGTCTGTGGCATAGTGTTAATTATGTCCACACAGATCCGTAGGTATGTGAAATAGAATTCAGAGTGTAGAAATTTGGGTTAATTTTGACTTAAATTTAGTCACAGCCATTTATACGCAAAGTTAAATATCCCATCTGGTGATTTGTTATAAATTGAAGTAGGTAAGCTTTCCGAAGTGGTTGTAGTTTTAGGCATTCGGTGTCTGTCAGTTGATTGCAGCTAAGCTTATAGTTGGTCTCAAATTGCCATACAAAATATTTGGAACTTCTTACGTCGTAGTATAGTACGTGCGAGTGCTAATAGAATACAGTTAGTTCGAAATGGTTTTAATTGTTCGTTATTTATATACTCTGTTGGCAGATTTAAGTGCGAAATGCTACCGAGGTATATCAATTAGTGATAATGAAAGTGATTTTTGTGTGTCGCATTGATGGGAATTTAATTACAGATCCAAGAGTACGAGATTTACCTTTAGTTGGGTCTCCAGCTTCTCCCGTGATAGTGATTGCCCTGTATGTGTTGTTAGTGAAGAAATGGGGTCCCGCTTGGATGAGCGATCGAAAACCGTTCAATGTGAAGATCCTGATTCAAATTCATAATGTTCTGCAGATAGCACTGAACACCTACGGGCTGATTATTGTAAGTTTAAATATGTATATAGTTTAGTTATAATTTACGCCCACTTATATGGTTTGAGGGTTGAGAGAAGCAGACGTGACGTGCAGACGCACGTTGGTTATAGATGTTTATAAACTACGAATGTGCACTTAGTACGATTTTATCTCATAGAGGAAGTGACCAGCACCAATGGGGGCTTTGCTGGAGAAATTATTTACCATACTGGCAATAAACCCTTGTGTTTAGGCCTGTGGTTATGATTTCAGGTGATCGAACTTGAAAAGGGAAGGCAGCTTTGCACCAGATGCAAATTTCACCCGGAAGCCATGAAGGTCCATTGTGGGCTCCCTATTTGTAAATGTTTGATGAAAAAATTTTTGATGAATTTTGTTTGGGCCTTAAGTCTTTGAATAATTTTGAAGCCATTTCTAACAAATAATAAATTGCACGAAACTTGAAAAAAATTAGAAGAATAGATGTAACATCAAAAAACTGCCCGAGCTCTACGAAAACCTACGCAAATAATATTTTTTAGCTTAAAGAAAAGAGCTTCCATTTTTGTAACTGCATTTTAACGTATTTTCCACATATAAAAAGAAATGCCAAAGATCAAAACAAGACTTCCACGAAGCTCTAAGACCTAAAGCTCCTCAGCATAAACCCAAGGAAAAATGTTGAACGAGTTACTAAACGTACATTGGTAACTCTGAATGCACATCAATTAAATAGAATAGCAGCAGCCACAGGCCACAGCCAATCAGTGTACACTCAGATGTACGCTGAATAAGACTACTGATATTGAAAAAGCTTCCTATAAGACGTGCTCTGCCAATTTATGTTGTACGGAGTATAGGGACTTTGATCTTTTGGTGTCAACATCAGTTCACAGACTTCGGGTTCTGACGCAACCGCTGGTGTTGTACCTTTGCTCCTTAGCCAGTTTTGTGATGACGCCGTCTATAAAAGTCATTGCAATGTTGAAAGACAGTAGAGCCTCTCTGTCCGCTAGTGGTGGGTTGATATCAGAGCGTTTCTGGTCAATTCGTCCGCTTTTTCCTTCCCATCCACTCCAACGTGCCAAGGAGCCCAGCAGAGTAGACCTGAGTGATGGCGTAAAGCCCGGAGTGCCAAAAAGCGGTCTGTAACGCAATTCGCATTTACACGTAGGGAGCCCATTACTTGAAGTACAGCTTGACTGTCCACACAGATGCTTATTTCGATTGCTGGTAGTTCCATCGATAGGAAAGTCTGTGCTGCCTTCTTAACCGCATAGATCTCAGCTTGTAAGACACTGCAATAATCAGTCTGTAGACACGACTAGTTAATAGCAAGTGTTTCTAAATAGACACCAACTCCTGTACTTTTTTTGTTTTTGAACCATCCCTATAGACGTGGGTGAGTCCCAGTCCTGTCTTTCGGGTCTAGTGTTTTTGAAATGTCTCTAGAAGTCAAACCTCGGCTTCGCGTTATCAGTAAGTAGCATGAGTCCCTTCCAATCAGTGATTTAAAGTATGCTTGAGTGTCCGCAATAGCCAGGCGGCTTTTGCTGCCACTTTCTTAGTGAATAGCTCAATAGGTTGCAGGTTCAATAGCGTTTTCAGACCCACTGCGGTGTGGATTTAATTGCGCTTAGGATTTGGTCTTAACCGCCTCCCACAAGACAACTAAATCGTAGGTTAGAATGGCGCTCACAATCGCGGTGTACAAGCAGTGCATAATGTTCAGTTGTAACCCCAATTTTTTTTTCAAAAGGTTTTTCTTACATCAACACGAACCGATTTTAGAAACACTACATCCGTGGTCTGAGGTGAACAACAGTTTGTTAAGTATTCGACTGCTTTATTTAGGTCCATTACGGCTACAATGGATGGAACAGGCATTCTTTTTTAGATAGAACAACTTCCCGATACATACATATTCCAGACCGTGGACTTGGAATTATTTTTATTTAAACAGCCGCAGGGGCATGTAAAACCTGATGTATCATCTTATAACTAGGCTTCGTCCAACACATGCCAATATGCATTTAAATAAAGAAAATACAATAACCTTTTTGGTTAGACTTACACAAAATGTGGGCACGAAAATAAATAATTCTTTACATAATCTTTTTTCTAGGCCTTGCCGAACTCCTATCTTCGGAAGGATTTTAGTTTAACGTGTCAAAATGTAAATTACAACGACACGTCACCTGCAACCCTACGATTAGTGACCGCAACCTACGTCTACTACCTGACAAAGTATTTGGATCTCTTCGATACGGTAATTTATTACACCAAATTGTTCTATCTTTTAAATAGATTTTCTTAATAAAATTTATTCCTTGTAGATTTTCTTTGTTCTCCGCAAGAAAAATAGTCACATATCCTTCCTTCACGTTTATCATCACTCAATCATGATAATTGCCGTCTGGATGCACTTGACTTTTATTTTTGGTAACTAAGTAATTAATTGGTTTTTTAAAATTCCTAACAAGACCCCTTTTTAGGATCTCACGACACCATGTTGGGCATAGTAAACGCTTTCGTGCACGTCATCATGTACTCGTATTACTTGGTAGCGTCGTTGGACCTAAAGATTGATTTCCTTCCGTGGAAGAAAAGGGTAACACAAATTCAAATTGCCCAGTTTTGCTACTTGGTTGTACACTTTTCATTGCCTATTGTTAATAATTGGTGCAATCTTAAATTTAATGCAATTCATGTGGTAGCAGTGATACAGAATATCTTTATGGCATGTTTGTTTACGGACTTCTACATCAAAGCCTACATGCAGAGAGGAAAAAATAGAAAACAAATAACGTAGGGAGAATTGCGTTTCCTATATGTAGATTGTAATTGAACTTAAGTGATATTTAAAAATTTAACTAATAAACTTTATCTGTTGCACAATCGGTCCTCTTAATTTGCGGAAGACATGTTTCGAACTTTGAAATTATAATTTTTTTTCGCGAAGGTTGCTACCATCCAATGGAGCGCTCAGACATAACATTATACTACCATTTAGACAAATTACATTAATGTTATAAGTTCTTCCATCTTTCGAAGGAAGATGAGAAGGAGCTTCAGTGATGAAGAGCTTAGATGTTCGGCACTCACCACGTCAGCCCCGAAAATCCGCAACCTTATACGAGTAAAAGCCGGACAACTGCAAAGAAAGTGTTCTACTTTTGTTAGATTCCAGGCGCAATAGTTTGGTCTGTCTCTATCCATCGCAGTTGCGCCATCTTCTGTTCATGAGAAACCCAGGCATCAATGGAAGAGATAACTAAAGATGCAGGCACACCCAACATATGTTCGGGTCCTGAGAAAACTTCTTCCGAACCTTGCCTATCACGCTCATCCCAGATCTCAAATTTCCTTGGAAGCCAGTGTGAACTGGGACCTACATAAGATTCACTGTGTTCAGCGTTCCGACAAAATTCAGAGAAAGCTTGGACTAAGTAATAGGGTTTAGCAGCGCTTTTAATGCAGCTTGGCTGTCACTACAAATGAAAATGCTTTTAGCCCTCCACCTGTTGTTCACAAAAATCTCCGCTAGGTAAGCAGGCGCATGTAAACCCAAGAGGTAGTAAAGTCTTATGTCATCGCATTGCAGAACGACAGCACCAGACCTTGTCCGGTTTTAGAGCCATCTGTGAAAATACGACAGCATTCAATCCATGGTTCATGGTCTGACCGGAACCATTCTGTTACCTGAAGAAAGTTGACGAAGTAGTTTTGTCACAGAAGGATTTCTGGTGTCACTTGATCAGACGATAAGCCAGAGGTCAAAGCACGTTCTTTAGCAAGTTCTTCAAAATTCCAGTGCGTATGGTACCAAAAGAAAGATGGTTCTTAGCGTACACCACATGAAATCTAGGAGGGGGCGGAAAGATTCATAATGCATCTAGAGCAGAGCCTGGCGTGCGTGTGAAGGCCCCCGTGCAGCCGACAACAGCCCTTCTTTGTGTGAGGTAAGGTAAAACATTCGCAGTAGATTTAAAATTCGATGTATCTGTGATCTCAAAAGGTGTTATCAGGCGTTACCCTCCAATTTATGATAGACTTCAAATGCCTGTTAGACAGGGTAAAGTCAATTACTTGCCGTCTTCCGGCTTTAACAAGGTTAGGTTGATGACCTACATTGTTGATGATAATATCAGACTATAAAATTAAGTCCAAAAGTTGATCACCCCTTATGTTGCATTTGCTGCTGCCCCAAACAGTGTTCTGAGCATTAGCATCGCAGCACAAAACAAGACGCAATCTTTTAGATTCACAATACTCTACAGCTCTACAAGTGCCATTGTTGGAGGAGGGGTTAGAGAGTCAAAGGGAAAATAAGCCGATGCAACGATAAAAGTTTCCTAATGATTGATTTACGTTTAAAAGTAAAAAAAAAGAATTTTTAGGACAATTATTCTTTCCGAGTTATTTATCTTATAGAAGTTACTCTTCAGTTCGGGGTTGTCCTGAGCCTCAATCAATATGCCTCCCCATTTGGTCTCTGGCTAATTACCTCCAAGCTGCTTAAGGTTCTTCTTCAATTGTTCGTGCCACTTAAGGCGATGATCTCCTTCACCGCGTTGTTCTTTCGGATTAGGGACGAAAATTCTGCCGAGCTAAAACGCTGATACTCGCTCGCATACATACCACCACTGTTTAATGATGCTGCGCATCTTATCGTTAAATGGTCTCCTCTCACCAACACCAACGGGACCGAATATCTTCCGAAGTATGTTTCTCTCAAAACAAAAGTCAAAATTCATCCGATCTTGAAAGAGTCCAACCATGAATGTTGTTATCAAAAGCTTACATAGAATTTCCTTAGGTATGCGGAGAGGTCATAACATCTGATTCGTAGAACGGCATCTGCTGGTTGTGGATAATAGCTTCAAATCTTGGATCTGTGATAGCACGAGGATTTCCTGGACTTGTGCATGATCTCTGAAGATTCGTAAGAGTCTTCTATTATAAAAGTTTATAATCGATTGACTGATATCTCATTCTTCGTAGAACCTTCTTTAAGGGGGTATTTCAATCGTGTTCCGGTTTAGTCCTGTGCAGATTCGAAGTATATACCTTCCTCAGTGGAGTTGGTGATATGGTACAGGATAGGACAGGTTGTAATTACTGGCTTCATCTTTTTGCTTAGCCCGCGAAGCCTCTTTAGCAGCGTATACATTAGATTTGGTAATCCTCAAATATTTCGTCCTCGTTGGTTAGTCCGTGTCATCGGGGAGTATCAGTTTAACACCACTGCACGGACTTGTCTTGTAGCCACTAGAACCGTAATGGGTTTCGGATACAGTTAAGCTCCGTCTTCTTTATTTTTAGTCGCATTTCAAAGTAGGCATGACAGTCACAGAGTTTCCTGATGTGGGTATCTACGTTGACAGCTTTTGGACGGCATTAACTGATATTTGTTCTGTCTCTCCGTTAGAAATGATAAATATTTTCTTGAAGGCGTCTGTCTGCTCCTGGTTATATTTATTTCAACCTATATCTGAATTAATTCAATCTGTGATGATCCACCGCTCGGCAAGCATTGCAGTGCACTCCATTTAATGGGATGTATTTCCGTACTCGCTCTTGTTGCTGTTTCAAGTACCGTGAATCATTTTGTATAACCCTTGCCACTGAGCACTTCTTGCCTTGACAAGCCACATTTAACCCCGCTGGTCTTGTCTTCTGTAGTCTACATCTACCTCGTTTTTGATAGGAACCCAAGAGTAAGCCAGTAAAGACCATCAGCATCACATCGCAAGGGACATTTTACAACAGACCCTGTCAAGGCATCTGAAGAAGCTCGTAAGAGGCTAAAGAAAACCCCTAATCGTTCATCCTTAGGCACAGTTTACAATGCACTCATACATACTACTCTTTAGCCATGGTACTCTCACAGACCTCATAAAGGGTGATTTTTTAGCTGGTTTGGTTTTGGCAACACTGGTTTTGACAGCTGACGTGTGTTTAGTACCTTGTGTCACTGTCAAACACCTTCAGTTTGGTTTGCAATTTAACCATGGATCGTCTTACAAATGAACAACGCTTGCAAATTATAGAATTTTACTATCAAAATTCGTGTTCGGTTCGAAATGTTCATCGCGCGCTGCTTCCATTTTATGATCGGCATTCTCGACCTTCTGAGCAGTCTATTCGGAAGATTGTGACCAAATTTCGCACCAAATTTACTTTGTTGGACATTAAACCACCAACACGTTTACGTACTGTGCGTATTGAAGAAAATATTGCGGCCGTATCAGCTAGTGTGACAGAAGACCGCGAAATGTCGATTCGGCGCCGTTCCCAGCAGTTAGGCCTTTGTTACAGCACTACGTGGACAATTTTGCGGAAGGGTTTGGGCGTAAAGCCTTTTAAGATACAGCTGGTGCAAGAACTAAAGACAGCCGACCTACCACAACGCCGAATTTTTGGTGAATGGGCTCTTGGAAAGCTGGCCGAGGCTCATTTTTGGTTGAATGGGTACGTAAATAAGCAAAATTGCCGCATTTGGAGTGAAGATCAGCCAGAAGCATTGCAACAGCTACCAATGCATCCCGAAAAAGCCACTGTTTGGTGCGGTTTATGGGCCGGCGGCATTATTGGGCCATATTTCTTCAAAGATGATGCGAATCGCAGCGTTACTGTCAATGGTGAACGCTACCGAGCGATGATAACAAACTTTTTTTTGCCGAAATGGAAGTTCTTGACTTGCATGATATGTGGTTTCAACAAGACGGTGCCACATGCCACACAGCACGCGAAACAATGGCGCAATTGCGAGGCGAGTTTGGTGAACAGTTAATTTCACGTTTCGGGCCGGTCAATTGGCCGCCTAGATCGTGCGATTTGACACCATTAGATTATTTTTTGTGGGGGTATGCCAAGGTTAATGTGTATAGGGACAAGCCCGCTTCGATTGACGCACTGGAAGCCAACATCCATGCATTCATTCGTGAGATACCGGCCGATATATGTGAAAGAGTATGCCAAAATTGGACTCAGCGGATGGGCTACCTGAGACGCAGCCGCGGTCAACATTTGCATGAAATTATCTAACATTAAATTGCAAGGTTCAAACTATCGATTCAAATAAATATTTCATTCGTTTTTTCGATTTTTTTGTGTTTTTTTTTTAAAAAAAAGTTCTAAACCTCTTAAAAAATCAGCCTTTAGTATGGGAGACCCTACTAATAATATGGTAAGTAAGTCGAAGAAGTATCCAAGCTTTATAGCTTTACGAATTGACTTTATTCTATACAAACTAAAGCTTATGAGCAGCGAATATTTAACTATAAGCCCCTATGCTAGACCAATTTCAGACACATCAAAGTCCCAAAATGACTTCCAATCGAAATCTTTTGCCTCAACTTTGAATGACTTACCAAATGTCCTTCTTCCAAATAGAGTTTATTATTTTTAATTCACCCAACTTAATCAATATTTCATCTCCCTCAGATTGATTTTCTTAAGGTCATCATTCGATTTAAAAAAAAAATACTTTTCAAAGAAACTTTTGAACACGAATCTGACACTATACTTCACCCATAAATAAATCATCTTTAAGGTTTCAATTCAGACACCATTTGGAGTTATATTTTGGTCCCGACTCGAACTATAGTTGTTCGATAACACCCTCATGCACGCAATAGCTCATCAAAAACTTTTCCAAACACTTGTCCTACAAAGTTAATTTCGTTCGGCGCTCAATTGCCTGTCAAACTTTTGTTGCTTCCTTATTTACAGCGTATGTGGGTTTTATTTATGATTCATGTTTTATGTTTCATCATAGAGAAACACAAAAAGCCGCTTGCCTACATATTTTAGTGTGTGAAAGATCCATAACTCTGGGCGTTCAACGGACAATTGAACACACATGCAACCTCAGCGTCATCGCTAACGGAATTCAGTTGGTATCCAATAACGAAGCCGTCTCAAGAAGTGGTAGCAAATGGAAAAGTTTTCACATTTTATGGTGCAACCGAAAACTTTCAACTTTAACATGTAAATCAATGCCGCCGACTATACTGACAGAGGTAACCACAGCCGGTGAATCCGGCAACAAATGTCTCGAGACAATTTTACAACTTCTTCCTTATCCGTATATACACAGGTCCTTTGTACAGGATCTAGACACAGAAAGCTATGCATGGGTGAGAACAACGAGGTGGATAGTGTGACAACTCTAGCAGGAAGACAGAGAGAGAGAGAGAGATAGAGAGAGAGAGATAGTTTGTTCTAGTTGAGCGTTAATTCAATTGTATCCTCAATTTCGGGACGAAATGTTGTTATCCTTGTTGTAGAGAGTTCATTCAGCGAACATACAATTTGGGGACGCAAATAATTTCAGAAGATCTCAGCTTGTTCTTCTTCTTCCCACTATGCTCAATAGCAAAACACATTTAATGATCCGCAACGCATAATGGGCCACTTCCTGGACTTGTCTTCTTACCACCGACAACGACCACCGGTATAGCTGCATCCGGTTACATGTTTTTTGATGCTTCTTGCAAAATGAATGCGGCTATCGTAGACAAAAGGGGGGTCTATATAAGAATATTTCCATTTCCTGTTTCTGCTTGTGGTTGTGGAAATGCAGGACTGGTGGTTGTTTTTTTTTGGTTCCAGCAAATAATAATTTTCCTTGAATTCTGTAAGTTAACTTCCTACGGCGACGACGACAACTTTCAACTAGGTACGACTTTGATGGTAATAGTGAGGAGGACTAGGACGACTCGACGATAGGAGACGACAGGAAATATAAAAGAATATGTAGTCGACGTAGGTAGGTACAGTTGTTGAGTGTATCCTGCAATAACTAATCAGGATGTTGAGATTTTGTTGGGCCACGGATAGGTGGTTTCAATTTTCCCTACCTACGTTTCTCTATGTTACTACTGACAAAAGGATCTTTTACCGGAAAAGATTCTACTGACGTGTTACTACTACGACGACGGAAGGACGAAAAACTTGTATTTATTTTGACAAGTGAATGGAATGAACTGCATAGTTCATGCGAGTATGTGGGCACCTACCTAACTCCTAGTTGTTGTTGCTTTTCAGGAGATGGTCAACAAAACTGACATTGTTTGAGGAATTAGAGAATTTCAGATATTTCAGTAACACGTTGAAGGACAGTGTTTGAAATTACATTGTATATCTAAAATTCCATAATTCTAATCCTATTCCATTGGATGCACTATAAATATTTTTTATAACTTGCCCTACAACTGCACGTATGTCATGACATATTTTCTAACCGTTTACAATTGTATATCTAATCTTACGTAATTCTAACTATGAATTATTAGCAACAAAACTGTTAGTGTTTTTAAATTTGCTCATCTTATAACTATTATACAAATTGTTATACTTATTATGTAATTGCTGTTCAATCACGGTATTTCATCGTACTTGTTCTTATCTAATGCATGCAAAGTGTTATACATTTTTATTTCTTTTGCTGTCTTATTGGTATTGATTCTGGTGGCTGTGGTTGGATTTCGTTCATTTTAAAACAAACAGATTGGTTTCAAGTGAACGTTAAATTGCTGACCTCTATTTGCGAGGTAGAGGTCATATTACATGAATTGTATGCCATTAAAATGAGAGAAATAAACGACTGTGTGATCGCTCTTAAGTGACGCCAAGGACAAATGACTAAACCTTTTGGCTGCTGCGTCATTTAAATGACAGCCTCTATAAAATAACAAGGTACGAAATTCCAGTCAATATCATGTCATTTCTACGCAAGGCATTTAATACAATATCTGGCCTTTCATTTGGATATTTGTCTCGTGGCGAAAGGACGTAATGAGTAAGAAACTTTGTGTTGTTATGTGACGCCATCATCAATTCCAAATGATGGAATACTTTTTCTTCCCTACACACATAATATGGGCAGGTTCTGAAGAGTAGAACAAGCAAATAGTGGCATCCTTGAGAAATGTCCTTTTTAAGAATTCAAGGACCTTTTTCGATGTCCTTGTACCTCCGAGTGAAAATTCAAAGCTACAGCAATTGGTTTTGTGATTTCATAGACATTTACAAGAAATGTCCTTTTTTAAAGATTCAAGGACCTTTTTCGATGTTCTCATCGAAAAAGTTCTTTTGGACATATTTTTTCGTTTACTTAAAAAAGTCGTACTAAATGACAACAGCTTTATTTTTGTCATTGGTCTTTACCGTCTGATCGCAAAACAGATAAATGACGTGAAACCGAAATAATAGGAAAGGTGACATATGTCATTTTGATGAGGCATGTCATCACTATGTGGTCGTAATTTTTTTGCTCTTCATTTAATAACATCACAACGGAAAATTCTAAATGACTAGTAGTGTCCGTCATTTGATTTTGGGGCAAAAATGACAGTGATCATTTCGTATGATCGCGATTTTTTTACCACATTTCGCCCAACTCTGTTTGCTTGCTCGACATTTTTTGGTCTCATGTATAGCTTTGCATGTCAAATCGACACCAATAAGTCGAGTATCTATTCTCATATGAGCTCAAATTAAATTAAACTTAATATAAAACAAAAGATAGAGTAGGCCGTTCATGACCGCTATAAAGCCATTTCCATTCATTTTGAACTGCTATAGTAAGGAACCGTAATTAGAAACCCCCAAAGGACTGATTCTTAAAATTCTAGAAAGTCTTACGCCAACTATTGTTTGTACGAAACCGCAGATAACCTTAAATATAATCGACAATTGGTGTACTAGGAATGTACTCGAGAAGAATCCAAGTATGTTCTCTTTACTAGTACTAAAAGGCCAAATTGCAGCTATCAAGGAAAGTTCTATTTCTATGAGTAATCATCAATAGGTCCCTT
Organism: Ferdinandea cuprea; assembly: GCA_963576555.1. NCBI lineage: Eukaryota > Metazoa > Arthropoda > Insecta > Diptera > Syrphidae > Ferdinandea > Ferdinandea cuprea. The sequence continues at coordinate 128,706,597 of OY754958.1, read as the reverse complement.
GGATCATGCATGTATAGACGACGTGATCTATATCACTACGCGAGAACCATCCTAAGATATATATCTAATGTATGTGCCATTAGATGCAATGATTCCGGTACTTTGGCTGCGTAAGAATTTCAATGTCTAATTTCCTGAAGTTCAAGATTTGGTTTCATTTAGGACAGGATCAGGAGAAGGATATAATCGCGTTTTTACGAATATTTACAAAGCTAGTAAGGGTTATGGTTTTGCTGTTTTCGTGGGATGTGACAGCTGTTCTGAGACAACTGATCACAGGAAATGAGATCTCCGACAGACTTCCTTGTCAAGGTTACTTATTTACTTAACGGGATCTCGAGCCGTACGTGAGGCATGGCAGCTTTCCGTCCCTTAGGATCCAGGGCGCGTTTATGGAAAAGCTACTTCAGTACGTCCGCTCCCAACAACTTAGTTAGCATCTTCATACAGATGTCGATACAACATCGTTTTTTTCGTTCGATAAGCAAAAAGAGAAATGAAGCTCCATATGAATCTATACATGGATATGGTCATACATTCAGCATAGCGGACCTCAAAGCAACTGTTGCCATAGGCGCCTGCCTGGCGAAATACACCTAACATCAAATGAAAATAAAAATTGTATCGACTTTCCGCATGAAGATGCTAACTAATTTGTTGGGAGAGGACGTACCGAAGTAGCTTTTCAATATACGCATGCTGGTACCCAGTTATCCAGACTGAGTTTTGAAACAAAGATTCGGTCTTTTTTTAAATCTTGGGACAGGGATTTAAATATCGTCTTGGCTAGAGCACTATTGTCAATTCGCTTGATGTGGCCGAGTCGTCAATGTTTCTGGACTTTTCGATACAGCTTATAGAGTTCGCGATTGTATTTTCTTTCCTGTTTGTCGTCCAGCGCTCGGCGCTATATGCCAGATCTGGATGGATAAGGTTTCTGTAGAGCATGGTCTTGGTCCTTCGAGTCAGGAGTTCTTAGCCCATTTGCTTCGTAGCAGGGTTTCCTACAACTTAATTACCTCCAATTGTTGCTATCAATAGTAACGTTTTGTCGTATGCGATGGAGAGATGTGGATATGTTCTTCAAAAGCCGAAAAAGCTTATGCCACGGCACATTGCGAGCGGCCGATCAATGTCATATCCTAGTAGTTGGACGGATCTGTTGAAGATAGTACCTTCCACTGTGCACTATGTGCTCAAATCCAAGATGAAAAAAGTCTTACAACAGCGCATCTCCTTGCCGATATCCAGAGCATGTTTGAAGAGTTTACATTAACAGCTACCAAACCGCCCAGCGGATCAGTTTTGCCGACGAAATTATAGATGGGGTGTGCAAGGATAGTAAATAGTAAGTTTTTTCAGATACTGAACCTGGCTTGGGTCTGCCGGCATCTCTAGTAAGGGCTTTCCTTCATGTCTGGATCTCCTGTATTCGATGGCACTATTCCCATCCTATTTTAAATCAAATTCAAAAGTACTTTACAGTTTGTAGGTGACATAAATGTCAGTGAAGAGAGAGAGAGACGGAGATGGCACACTGCACACTTTTCACCATGAATCCGGAATACGTGATTTCAATACTCAATTTGATTCAATAAATTGCAAGACCTGTATTCTCGAGTAAATACGTTTCCTGGAACAAATGCAAATACAGAATAGGTAATTGAAATTGCCTAAATCACAATTAAATTAAGACCTCAGTCGAGAAAACAAGACAAGACAAGACTTTGCATTCAAGTACTTAATCGAAAATCGAAACAAAACAACAACTGATTGCCATTTGCAGCAGCAAAATGCATTACCTAAGTAAAATCAAATAACAAATACTATTAACGCAAAACCAAAGGCATAGCTATTGACACATCTATGTACTGTTTTTCTTTTCTTAAAGAAAAATAAAAGGACACCGAACATGAGGGCAAAAAAAAAACAATTCAAAAACTTAACAACTGATTGCCATTTCAAATTCTTCCATTCACCCTGTCAATTTGGCGAAACATTTTCATTGATTATTTTCCCCGGTGCGCCCTGCCTCTCACGTGTCGTTCAAATTGAGAAAACCCCAATCTAAGTCAGCCATACCTACTCGTCCAACTGCCACGCCAACCTCCTTTATCGGGAGTAAATATGTTCACCGTGAATTTCCTGACTTGATGTTTTCATTATCAGGCAACAAAACAACCGCAACTAAGGCCATACAACACCGTCCCTCTTTACTCTACGCAACGATAGAACACATGTCCGATGGGCAAATAAATGAATGAATGAAGTGAAGCAAAGGACCTCTGAACAAACACAATACAAACAGAAGCACACCCACTCGTACACATCTCGTACGCGCCACGCTACAGGACATAGCTGAGCCTGAGTTTCGTTTTAAATAATTTATCACCTACTCCCTGGGAGGATTATGTATGGATGGATGTAGTGTACGAGTGTGAGTGTGTGTCGTTCGTCTCTACATACATAGAAGATTTATTACATCCCTGCATTTGATTTAGTTTTGTTTTGCAACGACCTTGCATGCGTTCTCAGCGTGGGTGGGGTTGGACTGCTGTATTGTTTGTTCGCTTGGTTTGGCAAGGTGCTGCCGCTTCATCTACACCTAGATGGTCCGGACTCGATGGGCGACAATTCCTTTACGGAGGTAATGGTACATCAATATATGCATGAAGAATGTGAAACTCTACATATAACCGCTGAAAACGCATATGCGTTTAGGATGCAAGCCGAAGCACGATAACCCTGATGCGATAGCCTGGTAGAGAATTCCTTAGCTACAGGCATGCCGTCTGGACAACTATCACGACCACCATTGTCATCTATCATACACTCGCACATGTATTAAATAAACGAAACGAAAATTTGAAACAAATACCAAACGTACACACACAGACACACATACACATAAACAGCGGCACTAGCAGGAGGCATCAGCTTTAGATTCAGCTTCAGCTATGATAAGGACTACGGAGTGCCATAAAACCATTTGTTATTCTTGTTAACCGGCACTGGAATGCCAGAAGCCCAACATGAAAGGATATGACGTTTGTTATTGGCAATGAATTATCATTTTCGAATATTTGAAATGTCCGATTTATGGCAGCAGTACCTATGCAAGGACGACGACGACTCGCAAGAAAGGTGTTTGGAATTAGAAGAAGACAATCAATTCATATACCAACAGGGAACTATTCCAGATTCATTCATTCATTAGAAGAATTGTAGGTAGGTGTATAGGTTGAATAGCACTGGAATAAGGATTCGAATATCTCCTCGATCTATGAGGATGAGCAGCAATGGATTATTAAGCATCATCAAAAGGTCAATGCTGGAAGATGAAGGTACACATGGTGATGGTATTCCTTCCTTGTATCCGGCGGCGCTTAGTAGTGAAATCATTGCTATCATAAGATTGAATTTAATATTCCAAGTTTTGAGTGGACGATATTGCTTTTAAATAAATCATAAAATAAGTGGTTCCATGAACATATGTATCTATGTATGAAGACAGCAATGACGTGGTTTTGATTCACGTATGCAAATCATTTTCGCCTCAGGAATTGTGTGTTACCGCTCTCATTTTACGGAAACTCGAAAATGTGAATGACTTTATTTATCACTTCCCATTTTAGGTCAGTGTTGTAACTTAAGATTTCAAACACATGGCAACGATTAATCAAAAAGAGAATGAGTAGTTTAAAGTTTAGTTGAGTTATTCTAAGTTTCCACCTAACTATTAGCCGAGATTATGGGTAAAATCCAAGTGTTTCCATAAACGACGAAAACAAAAAATCGTACCTATTAAGCTGAAAACTCCATCAAGGAAGAGTCTTAATATCGTTTTGAAGGGCCAATCGTAGACTGGTATTTTAACGCTAAAATCGGTAAGGATTAGTTGGTAAGCACAGGCTACATGCGACTACAGACAATGACTGTACAAGCTTAGCAACAGCTCGTAATACAGTGATAAGCTACACACGGTTTCCAAAAATTACGAATCCACAAAGCCATATGCCGCTCTTTCGATTTTCGAACCGCCAACCGACTAGAGTAGTTAGAGACACAAATAAAAAATCTTGCGAGAGGGTAGCTCTTGTTATGGAGCCTAACGGTTAATCTTTTTAAATAAAAAATTATGATACTTTGAAACGGCGGTGGGATATACTCTTGAAGGGAAAAGCGGACTCTTGAAGAAGAGTAAATAGAACAGTTCTTCTTCTCTCCACTCAACGACGAGATTATGTTCAGGATTATAGGGATCCTAACCCTCCCACCTCACTGCATTCCCTTACAATCGCGAAAGAATTTTTTTCGAGCTGTGTTCTTTGACGTGAAGGGCTGCCTCGGATTCTGGAACTTCCAATTCGACCAAGCTTTGTTGTCATGCGAAGAATCTTCATCTCAATCAACTGTCAACTTGCCCTCATACTTTTTTCGGTCACAGAAAATGGCAGACGTTTCGTGCCACTTCATCCACCCTACGCTTACACGATGATTGATGTCGTCATCAACGGTTGCTTCGATGTTGATCATTGATCTCAGATATTTTAACTTTTCACACTTGGGAACCACTACCCCATTCAAATAAATGTCTGGAATGGGTTGGCTTGGGTCTGGAATGGGCAGTACAGATACTCTGTTCTTTTTTTTTTGGCTAATACGATCCCCATTCCCTTCTAAAACATCTACCCAAACATCAAGTGCTCGTCGCAGGGAAGTCTGATCATCACTTATGATGGCTCCATCGTCAGCAAAAAATAACTGATGCACTTTAGGGTCCGTCACTTTTCCCTCAAGCAGATAATCTAGGACTGTAATAAAGAGCAAAGGACTTAAGACACTTCCCTGGTGAACACCGATTTTTATTGGAAATTCATCGGTGACTCCTGCGGGACATCTGACTTTTGTCTTCGCTCCCGCGTACATGTCCATGACCATTAGTAAGTAGGTTTCAGAAACTCCTCGTTGTCTTAGCGCTACCCACATCAGATCTCTTGGTTGTCTATCGAATGCTTTTTCAAAATCAACCAGAATCATATGCAGATCTATTAAGGAATCGCCATACTTTTCCATTATGATCCTTATACTTTAGAGTTCATCTGTGGTTGAATTACCCGCGACAAACCCGCACTGGTCATCAGACAGCCGTATTATTTGTCTTAGGCGGCCATCTAATACCCGCTCAACTATCTTCATAGTGTGTGACATAAACTTAATTGAAGGGTAATTATCACAGTTTCGAGTATCTTCCTTTCCTTTGTGCAAGGGAAGAAGTTAACTCTCCCTCCACTGATTGGACATTGGATCACCTCTCATAAGTTTGGAGATAAGAATCATGAGCCATCTGAGCCCGATGTCTCCCGTCGTTTTCCAGAACTCACTGGGTATCTCATCCGGCCCAACCGCTTTTCTCTTCTTGGAGTTCTTGACCACTTTCCCAACTTCTTCGACTGTTGTGTCGGTTACTTCTTCATTGTTGGGGGCGGCTCCTGGAAAATATAGCCGGGGAAACTATAGTCAATAGAATAGTTAAGGAGTATAAATATCTGTGAATCATCAAGCATCTTCAATCAAAATTAGCAGAAGCTAAGCGTGCTTTGTGTTCTGGGTAGAGATGTTGCATTCTGAAGAATAAAGTTTTTCACATAGCTTAATATGAAGTCTTTAGAGCAACTGCAATCGCTGTTCTGTTTTATGGAGCACAGGCATGGGGATATAGTTCTTTTGAAGCCGTAGAAAAGTTTATCCGTTTGAAAGTACCTTTAGACTGCCTAGTCTGCCTGCATAGCTTCCCATTATTCTGGACACTCTTAACCTACATTTCAATTATGTGGCAAAAGCTATTGCGATGAGTTAAGAAAAGATTATGCGACTAGTATTTACACAAGTCATCAATTCGGATGGAACATGTGTAAATATAAAGGGCATACTACAGTAAAATAAATCACTTTTTAAACCAGAAAACCTACTTCTTAGCTGACAACACATCCGAAAAAATTAACTTTCTGTTTAAACTAAGAGGCGAACTCTTTAGTTTGAACTATATTCCCCGGTTTGGATGACCATCTAATTCGCACCTTAAGACATAGCTATAAGAAATTGATTAAGACTATCTCAAGCACACCTACGACGGCAAAGTCAGGAGGATTGCCGACGTCGCTTAAGAAACCAGATGGCAGCTTCACGGGAAGTGATGACGAGAGGGAATTGTTACATCAAAGAAATCACTTTCCAGGTAGCTCGCCTAGCACTAACTTGGAGAACAGAACCATTCCAACTCAACCTCGAAAGCATGACTGGGAAATTGCATTTTGCTATTAAAGTAGATACAACAATAAGGTAGGATGTCCATAAGGTGGGGTATTATCACCCTGGTTGTAGACGAATTGCTGGACAAATTAACCAGCCGTGGCATCAGCTGATGGCATAGTTACTTTAGTAAAAACTATTGATCCGCTATCGTTCATACATTAACAAATTTAAGTGCATACATTCTCATAATTTAGGTTCAGGCATTCTAAAATTGAGGTAATCATATTCATTAGTGAAAAAATTTAAAGCTGTGAATTCGAAACAATTTCATGCGACGATAGTAGTATTTACTATCATTTTTTACAATGTAGCCGCATACATGAGAGCGGCTTAGACATTTTTATGAGCATGATTGAAACTCTGCGTATTCTATGCGACATAAATTCGTGGACGTCAAGATTTCGTGGCATTTATCTCGCTATAATCGCCTTTTAGAAAACTGTATTTTATTGATGATGGCGCTACACGAATCTTCTTATCTATCGCATCACTTCACGGGAGTTTCTAATGACTACTAAAAGCTGACGCAAAAGTCCTTACCTTATCGGAAGACGCTCAACTGTACTTCAACATTTGTGACGTAAACGCATACAAAATATATGACCAAGACAGACATAATTCGCTACACTCCTTAAGAACGCCGAATAATGCAATCCTGAATTTTAACCTCGGTGGAGACAATATTTCATCATAAATCATCATGAACGACGAAGCCCTTTTCCATCTCTATGGATTTGTGAATAAAAAAAATGTTCGCTTCCGGGCACCCGTAAATGGATATAACCTACGAGCAGCCATTATATGCCATTTACGCATGGAGGCATCAACAGATCTATTGTTTTGTATTATTATCGAAAACGCCGAGTGTATCAGTACCACTTTCTCCTTCCTCAATTGAATGAATTATGACTAGAGAACATGTGGTTCATATAGGTTGGAACAACAGCGCTTACCTAATGCATCAACCACTACCAAAATTTTGAGCGCCGCATTTCGGGGTCGCCTACTCTCTCATTTTGGCCATTTACATTAGACGGAAAGACCACCTGATTTAATCGATCCAGACTTCATTTTGTGAGTTTTTTTTTTTTTAAATCTATGTCAATAAGCTGCAGACTCTTGAAACTCTTAACTATAATGTTCTCTTAAAATACGAGCAGCTATCGCTGTTCTGGCAAGAGTGATAGAAAACGTCATAAATCTGGACCGAATGGTCATCAAATATGGCGACATTTCAAATAACTATTTTTCATTAATAAAAATAAATTTTCAAAATAAGACCAATGCATTTTCTTATTCTCTTCATAAATTGTGAATAATCGACAGCAATCCTGTCGTCCCATGCCGAATTCTTAGGTGTATCCCCGCCCGGAATATCTAAAATAGTAATTTCGTCGTCTTTTAACTGCCCTGAAATCACAACAAACACCTTGAAGCTTTATTTTTTTTAACCATTCATTTCGACGAGCAGCGCAAAGCTCTTCCTATCATTTCCGTATTCATATTCCGAAATCCCTTACTAATTACGTTGCCTTTTCCATTTGCCCAAATTATGCACCATCAAAATGTGTTTAATTGGAGTGTTCCCCTTGCGAATGATTTGAAATTCATGTTTAAGGGTCGGGTAACCATCCTCCAGAGACGACCGGACGGCTGGCGGCGGCGGCGGTAGCTACATCCGCTTAATTTGCGTTAAATTTACGTTCAAATGCAAATTTCAATTATGCCAAATTATTTGGGACAAGGTAATTTCGTACACAGGTACGAGTCGAGTATATGCGCCATTTCAAACTCAATATCGTACGAACGGATGTCCTTCTTTCCAGCTTTCAAGCGAAATCGTTTCCTCCTTTGCAGGTAACAAAAATTCATTGAAATTCCTCTGGTGAGAGACATTTAATCCTGAAAAGTAATCAATTCATTGATTTATTGTTTTCACCTTTTTCTGACTTCGATTGTTTTTCGAATGAATCGAATGATGCTTGAATCAGTAATTCGAATGAGGAACCTGATTTTTTCCCATAACTTAGAAATTGGCGTATTACACGTGGCATCGTCTTCGTCGTCATCAGCCTAAGAATTCATTTTGTTGAAAATTGTTCTTTCTTTGACATTCGGATGGTGTATGAAAGACGGAGTCGCCGTAGGGCTCATAGGAGGGTTAATTTCATAACGAAATTGAAATGTGTCGACTAAGTGTTTATTTTTTTTTATTTTTTTTCAACGTGTTTATCTTGCATGTTATTTGCCTGTGCAATGCGGAGTTGGAAAACATTAGCACATGCCGAAAAAACGAATAATCAAAGCATTTCTTCATTCTTAAAATGAGCGGTGCGGTGCACATAGTGAGCCACTTACTACAGTGAGTGGGCATAAATTAAGGAGCGTATATGTATGTTTGAGTGGTTGAATAAGTAATTTGTTTATGTTTTGCATTTTGTTTTTATATATAAAAAAAAATGAAAAAAAAGAAGATAATCCAAATAAACAATGCTAAGTATGGAAATTGGGTTTGGACAAAAATATGTAAATGTGAAAGTCAAAACATACATAAGAAAAGAATTCGGTTAAAATAAATTTATTATTTTCAAAGTGCGGTAATGGAATATTTTAAGCAGAAAATCTTTAACATATGCGTACATTTGGGCCACGTGGCAAAGCTTTACAAAACTTAAAAACGAAAAACCTTAGATAAACAGTGATAAACAACGTTATGTGTGCATCGCAGTTCTTCATGATTTCTTCATAATTCCTGTGCAGTTCTTTTTCAGATTTTTCAGGAAGTTGTTCAAAGTACTGGAAGAACTGCCTTCCATTTTTTTAATGCCAGAACACCTGCCATCTATACTCTCATAATCACTACATTTTCATAAGTCGTTATAGGGTTAATTAAGGTGTAGTTTTCGGAGTATATATGTTAACCCTGAGATAGGTGAACTTATAGCCGATGGAAACATTTTTCCTTGTACGATGGTTTTTTTTAGAGGTATAGAACTTAGAATTGAAATAAAACACAAGAAAATCGTTTTAATGTCCATCAATTTAGCTTTATTGGAAGAATAATTTTATGCCATTAATTTTTAAATATGATTTCTGGCATGTGACCGCGGCGGATGGTACGAATAAAGACAAGTCTAGAGGTCCAATTTTCAACCACTTTTTCAAGCATTTGGGGCTGTATGTCGGCAATAACGCCACAAATGTTGGATTAAAAGTCCCCTAGCGTTTCTGGTTTGTTGGCGTAGGCGAGCGACTTCACACATCCCCAAAGAAAATAATCCAATGGTTTCAAATCACACTATCTTGGTGGCCAATTGGCAGGTCCATTCCGCGAAATTATGCGCTCATCGAATATTTCCTTCAATAAATCGATTGTGACGTGCGCTGTGTGGCATGTAGCGCCGTCTTGTTAAAACCACATCTCATCCACATTCATGCCGTCCAATTCGGGGATAAAATAGTCGGTTGTCATGGCTCTATATTAGTCTCCATTAACGGTAACTGACTCTCAGTATGGCCGAATGACTCCACCAGCCAATAGAGCACACCAAACAGCCAGTTTTTGTGGATGTAATGGCGTTTCAAGGTCTCATGTGGATTCTCTTCACTCCAAATGCGGCAATTTTGCTTGTTGACATAGCCATTCAACCCAAAATGAGCCTCATCACTGAACAAAATTTTGCGATGAAAATCAGCATCGATATCAATCTCATTTTCGGCCCATACACCAAAATCACAACGCATTGCAGCTTTAATTCTTGCACAAGCTGGATCTTGTAAGGTCGTAAGAAGAGATCTTTGCGCAAAATCTTCCATAAAGTTGATGGACAAATCTCCAATTGCTGTGCACGGTGGCGAATCGATTCATTCTCTTCAACACTTTGCTCTACAGCGGCAATTGTTTCTTCGCTGCGCACTGTTCGACGTCTTTGCGGATGCGTATTATCACATAGAGTAAACGTAGTGCGAAAACGATCCATGGTTAACCGAAATTATTGCTCTGATGGACGATTATGTCGACCATAAAATGAACGGCGCTTGCGGTAAACTTCGCGAACTGAACCATTATTTTCGAAATAAATTTGCAAGCGTTATTCATTTGTCAACCTGTTCATCATGAAATGGCAAACCAAACTGAACATAAATTATATTAGAGTTGGCAGATTTCACCACAAAATGTCAGTTTATATTGAAAGAATGTATTTCGTGTTGCTCTAGTTCTAGGTCGTGAAGATCGGACCACGTTAAGAGTGGACGACGGTTTCAAAACCGTCCATATACTCCAGTAGTTTTACATATATGTTAAAGAAAGTACATTTTGTGTGTAAATACCTGCGCCCTACTAAAACATCACCTCTTTATTTGAACAGCCCATTATTGAACAGCTCTGCCAGTAGACTAAAGCTTTTTAATAGCAAAGCCAACCTATTCTAAAGTTGGTGGCAAGGGTTCTGGGTTCTTCATTGACAGGACGTGGGGTCCCTTCTTTCGCTATCTCTCTCTCTCTCTGGTTTCGGCTTCTTATGTGATGATATCGCAATACAAGGACCACTAGTTTTTGGACTCTGAAACTAGCCGCATTAATAAAGTTGTCTTTGCTGATGTATGAATTAGCACATGGTCGATTCATGGTTGGCGGTTCGACCGTATGGAGAGCACCAAGTTGCGGTGTGGATTCATAGACTTGAAACACTTGTGATACTTATTACTGCACTTCAAGCTGCAAAACCAGTAAGACTTTTATCTCTGCTAGTGGAGATTGCTCGTGAAGGTTTTCTTTATTAACTAATCCACCAAATATGTTTTCCTCACCGACTTATGCAATGGAAATCCCAAGCACAGCAATCGTATTTTGGAGCGTCTCAGAATCCTTCCAGGAGTTCATAGAACTCCTCCTTGATAGGGTCCTCAGACTCTTCGTTAGGTGCACGGGACCATATTATATGGCTTATATTTTGTTATGTAGCTTTAATGCAGAAATTTCGATGTCAATAATTTAGGGATATGATCGAGTTTAGAGAATTCATCCGCCTTACGTCCTCTTTCTGATTTGCTGTAAAAGACTGATGAGACTTAACGATTGAGTGAGTGTTAGCCAATCATCTAAGACAGAGCATATAGTGATACTTTTTTTTTTCAACACTCGCGATAAGAAATTTATCAAGTCATGTCCTCTTCTCCTTAAATTTCCTTAATGCCTGCACTGTGTTGATTCATATAAAGGGTACCCCAAATCTATTTAATGAATTTCAAAAAAAAAGTCAAGCAATTTGAGCCTGGGGTTAAAATAGTCAAAATTGATGAGGTTGATACCGGTCAGTCTGTCTGTATTCTACACCCAAACATTTTGTTTTTTTAGAAAAATTGGAACTCAGTTGGATTATGAAAGAACTTCTATAGCCATTATAGAATACATAGATTGTATTTTTAAGTTTATACTTAAGAATTTTTATATTTCCAAATTTTATAATAAGCTATCTCGAGTTGAGTTGTTAGCAGAGTTGCCAAAAAGTGTCCGACAGTCCCATTTGGCCTTTTTTGCAATTTGGACCCTGTTCCAACTGAAAATGGACCTCAAATCTCTATAAATATGCTCCACCGGTATCCAGGGAACTGAAAGATCTGATTCTCTTGCCCGCAGAACTTCGAATCTAATCCGGAAAGACAACATAGTAGAGGAAAGCCTCGCCTTAGGTGGCTCGCACATATGGAGTGGACTTCAACAAATTTGGAGTGCACAACTTGAGGATACTAGCCAAAGCCCGCGCTTATTGGAGAGGCCTATTCGCTGAAGTCCAGGTCGACCCCAGACTGTAACCTTTAGCAAATAGCTCTCAAAAAGTCCCCCGATTTTTTTTTCTTCGTCCACATCAAGTAGGTGTGCATACTGCGTGACAATCTCAAAGCCAAAAAAATCAGGAAGCTTCCTACTTGTGGACGATTTTTTGGAATAGGTTCAGTAATTTCAAAGCTTATAGGCATGTCCCTTTCATTCATTACGGCAATGATCACCAAAATAAAGCTCGTTAACAAAAACCTCATCATCAGTTAAAAAGAAGTTTCTCTCATCATAATAATATTCACATCAATATATCATACCAAAGTTCAATTAAAACGCAATAGTCATCATCTCTGTATTGAGACTGCCCTGCATTTCAAACACGAAAAGCCTCCCTAATCAATTGTTATTTGAGTGATTTTACCTTGAAAATGCGCATTCGAAACCTCCTGACACCCATGGACAAACCAACCAACCGTTCACTAGTTATGGTAACAATATTAAACCAAAAATGATTTGTATGACAGTTCCAACTTTACCATATTTCGTGAAGATTTGCTTTTCTAAATTTACATGGACATGGACAATCCTTCCATGGAAATGGAACATGACCACCGACCTATCCGATCCGAGCCCAAGGTCTGCGTTAGAGTCGCATCGCAGTTTGAATGCGAAAACCACAATGTGAAAATGAGCTTCACTATCTATGGAGATGTGTGCGGTACAAGCACACGAGTATTTGTCGCTTGCCACATATGTAGTAGCAGTATAGGTATACTTTAATATGTTGCCAGAGAACGAGTTTTTGCGTGGTGTGCAAATGCATGCGGCCATCAGCCATTGCAAATGAAGGATATCGAGGATACGAAATAACTTGGCAAATGTTCAAAATGAATTATCACAGAGCCATTAAGCTCAGGTATCAACTTCAATTTGATTTGCACAACGCGGTACGATACGAGGGTAAACTACATAGTCATAGCCAGAATCAGAATCAGAATCAGAATCATAGTCATAGTCATAGTCATAGTCATAGTCATAGTCACATGCATATCTCGTTCCGATCCCATAGAAAGTTTTCACTAACCTTTTCGCTTCGTCATTGTCGTTATTTCAGCTGAAAGTAGATAAAGGTCCTGTGTAAACTTGTCATCCTCTCGTCATCGTCATCGTCATTATTTCGCTGATGCCATACAGATAGCAGTGATAGCATCATCATCAATTCTCGACGATGCTCAAGTATTAATAACGGTGCGGGACATTAATTTCCCAATGAATCCCAACAATTATGATTCAAATGCCGTCGAAGGACTCGTGCCAGTGCGGTATGGGTGCGCAGTGGTGAAATGAAACTTTACAAATTTCTACTAAACGGGGTCAATTTGCGTTATCCTTCTAATGAAAAGAGCGCACAGCGAAGAATGCGAACCGTGCAGAAATAATTAAATACACTTTTCGAGAGGGATCCAATGAAAAAGTATTTATGGATTTATTATATTCCAAAAACGAGAAAAAAATGTTGTCCTGCACTTTATTGGGTCGAGAACCGTCACCGTTCGTAGCCCGCTTGAAGGGCTTTCTTATTTTTTTTCTCGCGAAAGAAGGATACGGTGTGTCTTTTGTTGGTCGGCGGACCTTTTGAATATGAATTAATAAATTTTCAATGATTCTAAAATTGTTTTGGGAAAGTTTCTCCGGCTTTTGTTTCCTTTTTTTTTTGGATACATTTTTTTAGGTCGATGAATTAAAAATTAATCATAAGGAGCTGGTGATTTTAGATGAATTTTTCTTTTACCGGAACGCTGATTTATTATGTTTAAGTGATTTTTTTTAAGCTTATATTATAATTTATAGAAAAAAAATACACTTATACTTCACTCAATGAAAAGAAAATGATTAAAAATTTCAGCGTGAATTATGTATCTTACATTCAGATGTTAGTTAGGAGAGCTTCTTTTGAAGTTGGAAAATGTCATAATCCATCCAATGTAGATACTACATATAACCTGCTTCTTTCTCGTAGGAGTTGATTATTCTCTGCTGATCATGCATCACCCATCACCTTACTACTGACACGATCAGTGTTTCAATTTGTTATTTCGAAAATTGAGAAAGACTTTGAATCCATAAATCAACTGATCGAACCACCAAACAAAACGAGCAAATAAAGTCAGAGCTCATTATGTGAAGGCGCAGTACCCACACCACAGATAAGGTAGAATGAGTACGAGTATGCGGGCCTCTCAAGTCCACAAAATTTCCTCTCTCTAACTCAAATCCATGAATAAGTATGAATCACAACCCATTCGGTTGGGATTTCATTTGTACACTATGCAATTTTTAATCTCTTAATCCCTTAAACGTTGAACCACTGCTTCTGAATTCATTTCAATCCAAAAATCTTACTCAAATAATGTTAAGGGGTACAAGAGGCCGAGGTTGACTAGCGTATTGTACCTCATCTGTGATCCATACATCGTCATTAATGAGGTATCTGAAACCCAAGCACAAAAATATTTGGTGAATGATAAGTGAGTTCATCAGAAATGAGTGAAAGAAAGGGGGATACGCAGTCTCTGAGCACAGGAGGATCTTAGAGCTCCGCTTCGCAATCGACAAATCCGAAATGTACTGCTACTCTCGGATGCCTTCACGCTCTGCTGGCGGGCTCTATAGAAATCTTATAGTCAGCTGTCTTTATAGCCCTATAAGGGTTTATTTTTTTTATTTTATTTCTTCAGGCAGCATATTGAACTCATGCAACTTTTTTGTTTGCTCCTCTCGAGGTATCCACTGATGGGCGAATGAAAGGACCTACTTACTTAATTACTTAGGCGGCGCTACAATCCAGGGTGAAGCTGGGTCTCAACCAATACGCCTCTCCAATAAGCGCGGTCTTTGGCTAACTGCCACCAGTTGCGCAGTCCAAGTTGGTTTAGCCTTGGTTGAACCTTTTACCTTGCGTTGACCCTCCGGATTGGAGTCGAACGTTGGTGTTCACTCGTTCTACATGTCTTCTACATGTCTCAGCCATCTCAAATGCCGAATGCGCAGATCTCTTGACCAGGTCAATGTGGCTGTACAGCTCATCGAAGATGAATTGACGAATTTTTTTTATTAATAGTTTGGTCTGTCTGTATCCATCGCATTCGCGCTACCGAGAAAACTTCTTGTGAACTGGCCTTCGTAGTAAGCCCATCGGAGATCTCTTTTCACGATATGCCATTGTGATCTAGCAGAAAGCCCCTAGGCTTAAGCCGACATGCGCAGATCTCTGCGAAAGAACGGCGACATCATCCGCATAATCTTGTATATAGTTTCCAAGAAGATTGAGAGCCGTAAGCAGAGAGTCTACCACCATACACCATAACAGAGGGGACAGAACACCACCTTGAGGGCAGCCTCTATTTATACATGTTGAGACGTACTTGCCACATTCTGCATTGGTTACCAGTGTCGCAGGATTTTCCGCGTAGATAGTCACGTTGCATCTCAGAGAAAGGATGTGATCGAGAGTAACTTTGCGCACATGCGGCTCAACCAGAGACAGAGCTTTTCAGCAAGAAGGAAGACAGAGTTATGGTGCTAAGTCATATTTGGTATGAAAACCACTTTAACCATACGTCTGGGGGAAGATATATAGCCCAAGGCCAAACTTGCGTTAAAAAATAATTTCAGCGTTGGCAAAAGCTGACTTAGACATTGTTTGAGCATAGCTGGACAAATTCCTTCCCGGTGTATCGAGAGTTTCGTAAGAGGTTGGGTAGCGAATTATAACTTTATGTGGTACTGGGAAAAACTTGAACCTGGGACCCGTCCCTTAGTACTCCAAGGGACTTAAATACTGCTGGGCATTTGAAGTGACTATTAGAGTGGCCAAGTTTGCGACTTCCCTCAATGTACTGCCAAGATTTTCTGATGCCGTATCTAAGTCGAGATGTCGTTTTTACGATTTTTACAACGAAAACATTTTCTTATTGGAATGATGACTTAATGTTAATCGGCCTTACCAATAATCAAACACTAATGTCGACTATTAGTGGACTGCCAGTTTAAATTAAAATGTACAGCATATTTGAAATGGTACCAATAAATAATTTGACCTCCACCTTTACTAGTGCGAAGACTTTTTTTGAATCTATTACATTTGCTGTCAAATCTATTTGTCAAAACATCTGATATTGTTTTCAAACAGAGGTACTTTGAAAATAAGGTGAAGAAATTAAGTAATTAAATATGAATTAAATAAATATGAATTCAAGTCGGGATCTGATGCTGGTTAACGAATCGGCAACCTCTCGAAAAGGGAAAAATTATAAAAAACCAATTGACCCATTTTTAAAATATGACGATCAGAAATTCTTTGGGCACTATAGGTTTGTTTATTGTTGTTGGTGTTGGTGTAATTTACCGATTAAAATTACAGTTTAAAATTATTATTAGATTTAACAAACCGATAGTCCGCTATATTGTGGATATCGTTGGAGAAGAACTTGCTCCACGGACGAATAGCGGAGGAGCACTTTCAGTGGAAACCACAGTATTCATTGCAATACCATACTTAGGGAAGGGATTTTTTCAAAGCGATGTTGATAAGCATACATAATTTACTAATAAAAAGGTTACATATGTTAATTGTTTAGTTTAAATTCAAATACAAACAAAAACACAACCGGTAAAGTCAAAAGGCGAAAACAAATGAAGCAACAAATCGGTTCTGTGTGTCAGGATTTGAGTTCTGAGTGAAATAATTTGTTTCATACATTTTAGTGCTTCTAATTTTTTCGAAATATATGTGACACTGTGCTTGGTTTTGTGTAGAAAACAAATGTTGCAACATATGCGGAAGGCCTACCAGAAGTTCTGATCGCATTAAGTATGTTAAGAAATATCTTGGAAAATTTGGAACCCATTCGGAACGGAAAATGTACCTATTCTAAAGTAAATGTACACTCTTCGAATTACTTCGATATACGTTCAGTTAAACACTAATTTGTACAAAAAGAAACTGTTTGAATTTTTTGCGAAAATTCACAATTTGTATCCTTTTCCTGCGCTAATTGGACTATTTCTTCATGCTTTTGTTTTCATATACATTTTTATTTGATAAAGCCGAACAACAAAAATCGTACCTAATTGCTCCGACTAACACTACTTACTCCAAAATGTATTACTATACGTTTATTTGATACAAAAATAAATGAATGCACGGCAAAATTCCGTTGCAGAATGAATTATGACAGAATGAAAATTAGAGTTAATGTTAGACATAAACATGGCTTTCTGACCATTAACATTTAACCCTACAGTTAAGGATTATCCGACAACTAAATTTGTTTATTGGTACAGGGATTTAAGAAAGTGTACAGACTTTAAGTTAACTGCCAGACTAAACTTGATTATTAGTACGGCCGAATGACTTCAATATCTATCTCAGCTGAATTTTTACTTTATCGAGCCCCTTCGTTCCAAATATAAAATATGATATCTTAGAATTTCACATAGCACCTTCATTCTCTGAGCGCATCAATTATTAACTTATTATCAATAAATAAATTGAAAAAATTCTATCATTTAAATTGTTGTCATACAAATGTATTCTTGTCCTAATCTTATAAACATCAAGCAACCCACAATATTAAGATGGAAAGATGTACTCTCGTATGTACAACAAATAATCTAATTAAAAGCTGACTATATAGATACATACACAATATCTCCGCCACACAGTAAAGTTATTGTGATACGCAACTCGGTGTGTTTGTTTGTGTATATTATATATGTGAGTGGTTGCTCTTTAATAAATATAAAAAAAAATACATACATACATAATATAAGCAATCTTCAAGTGCAATGAAAACAATTACGAACCGCAATCGCCCTGTCAACTAAAGCACTTTTAAGCTGATAGCACAACCCAGATGTTTTGATTTGATATCTGCTTACCTAACCACACTTGCCAATTTTTGTGTGTTCTGCTCTCTTCAACATTTAATTGATAAGAAACCGCAAACAAAATAAAAAATAAACGATAAGACGTATCGGCATCGGTATCACACTCACGTATGTAATGTGTCAGAAAAAGCGTTCGTTTACTAATTCTCTTAAACAGCTCTCTTTCGTTGTTGCAACTACTGTGAATAGGGATACCAGGTTTTAATGAATATATATTGCAATAATTTTTTTATTTTACTACCTACAAGTAGGTAGGCTCAACTCACCAAACTAACTATATTGACTTTTGTAGATAATGATTTGTTGTTGTACTTACAAAAATACTTCCAACAAACTCACTTTGGAGCATTTTTATAATAAACAAGTTCAATTTTATACAACTCTTTGTTCACTTTATGATTTTAATAATTTAAAAAACAAAGGTAAATTACATCTGAAGTAGGTACTAAAACAAAAAAATGTTCGACGTTAAGGGATGATATTTTTGGCACGAATGGAATCCATATACGTTTCTATGCCGGGCTGCGTAAAAACGTTCAGGCCCATTTTCTTATACTGACTTCCGCATGAAATAAGTTCGATTAAGTGTCATATAGAGGAATTTTTTAATTCCAGTATTTGGAATTTAGTTCTTTATATGAAACTTAAATCGTTATGACTTGTATCTGCAAACAAGCCTGAGTGCTTCCGGGTATGATTTGAACCGGTGACAATTACTATGTACTCTAACACAATAGTCCCTAAGCCACTTTTAAGCATATTCACTATCTTAGCCCATTCAGGCTCTAAATGTTTTGCTTACTTAAGAAATATTTTTTTGAGCACCTTCGTGATAAGTTGTATCAAATTTTAAAGCAGTTGAAAATCTTGTTCTCCGAATTTGTATAGATTTTTGATGAATTCAACTTTGCTTAAGACCATGGCAACTCTAATAGCAAGTGGTGGTTTCGCTTTTGCTCTCTTCATTACTCCGACAATGACATGACAATGACAAGCCGCAAACAAATACAAAATACTTTTTAAATAATTTAATAAAAAACGTCGCGCAGTCACTCAGTCGCTCACTTCGCGTTCGGCTACAATCACAATTTCGTCTGCTGACTGACGATATTTTATTACTTCATAAATAAAATAATTATTTTGCATTCGTTTGGGAAACAACAAAAGCAAAATGCTGAAAATTACTGAAGATGAATTTGGACGCACTGCAGATCCATTTACAAAGAAGGAGGTAGCAGTTCGACGTTTTACATTTACAAATCTAAATGGAGTGATCATTCAAGTGAGTCTTAAGAGTAACAACTTGGCAAAACTATGAATTTGGCTTATAAAATATTTGAAAACTCGTCAAGACACCTTAAACGTGAAATTTGCTTGGGTGTACCTAATCATAATGTGATTGATTTGATTTTAATTTTTAACTTTTTCGTTTGGTTGAAAGTTATGGTTTTAAATAATGGTAACTAACTAGTTAAACAAGTGGTTTGCTAAAAAAGTATTTTGCATATTTAAGGAGCCCAGAGACTACTGAATACTCAGTAGGAACCGAGAGAGGGTGTTTCCGACTTAATTTTCAGTACTTTAAGGTGCTTTTTTACCATATTCTTAAAAAAAAAGTGCACGACTGCGTCATACGAAACTTTCTCGGTACGTGGATCGAAAGAAAATGCATCGAAAATTAATGGTCACAAAATTGTTTAAATCACTTCTTAGGTTTTCAAAAATTTGATTTTCTCAAAAACGGTACATACGATTTTAAATTAATGTCGCACATTGGACATCATTAACATAATTGTTCGAAATACAAAAAAATATCAAAATCGTTTGAGCCATTTTTGAGAAAATGAATTTAATTTAAATTTAAAAAAATCGTTATATGAAAAAAAAATTATTTCAAAAATCGAAGTAAGCAAATATTTTCAACATAATAGTATAAAAAGACAGTAAAATTTTTTATTAATTACCGTTAATCGAATTTTTTTTCCAAAATCTAAGTACGCAGTATTTTTGGCCCCATCCGAAGTATCCTTATTACAAAAAAAAACAAAATCCTGGGCGATTTTCGCAAAAAATATTGTATGGCAGGTACTGTTATTTCAAACGATAAAGCAGAAAATAAAAAGATGCCCCGAGATGTAACCCCAAGTTACAGAGTTCGAAATTTCCGCACGATCGCAATAACTTTCTCTTTAGTATACTAAGTAGTATACGAGAAAGTTAAAAATTGATCCAGGGAAGCAATAGCAATTTGTTGGTATAGGCATCTCCAATTTTTAGCCCACTGACCGATGATTAAAGGAAAGCCCTACTTTGATGTAATAAAAGCAAATACCTTTGTTAATAATAGCATCGGAAACTTAATGTAGAAACTGCGTTTCAGTTATGTCAATATCTCATTTAAGTTATAAAATAATAAATTCTTAACCCACTTGCGATTAGGTAAGAACCATGCAAAATGGTGACTTTCAGATCAATTTCCACCAAAAAGGTGTTATAAACTTATCATATTGTGTACTATATTTTGTAAATCTGATAATAAATAGTTACCAACAAATATTTTTTGGACGAAAAAACTCATAGATTCTATAATAGTTGGAGAAACCTAGAACAAATACTAATGCAAGGTTTTCATCAAACCTGAGAACGATTTTTGTCTAAAAACTGTTCAAAAATCATACCCCAAAACATTGAACATTTAGTCGATAGCACCCTGTACGTACATGGAAGTAAATATAAAGCAGGAAAACCTAATTGCTGTATGTGACGGGCAATTTGTTAATTATTTTCTGTTCTGAAATTTTTAATTTTTCCATAATACGATTCTTATTCGATTTGTCTTGTTATTTCTGTTTTTTTATTTATTATTAAGTAGCACCCATATTAATTTACATATATCTTATTCAGCCCTCATAACTTTGGTACCCCAAATATAGAATCGCCAGCTGTACCTATACTGGTTACGCGGCTTGCCAATTTGACGTTTTTTTTAAGGACTCTTTTTTTGACCAAAGTTAGATTTAAGCTGTCCCAAATCTCTAGATTGACCATAAAAATATAAGGCTTGATCTCTTTTTGGATTTATTTATTTTCGGTCGCAACGCCTTTATTTCGTTTTAAGTTTTGGTGGAGTCATAGCATATATATTAACTTTTTAACAAAACCGAGAGATATTTAAGCGATGAAATTTGATGCGTTAAGCGGGCAGCTGACCTGGAAGTTCACTATCTCATTTTGCCACATGTGTGGCCAGGACAAACTTTTTTATGTGTTATCGATTTTTAGTAAACACACATCGACTAAGAGTAATATTAATATTCAATTGCCATTTAAAAGGTGTCTTTCACGAGAATCTGTCACCCTTTGACTATGTATTTTGGAATTGTTGAGATACGTGCAATTATTAATGAGCTCTTCAATGCAACGTTTCCAAGAACTCCCAACTACATTCTTTCAATAACTTAAGGGAGTTTAAAAACTCTCAAGAGTACACATTTCAGAAAATTCATTATTTGTTCTTGATCAACCGACAAATGTTTCCAATCTATTTTAAACTGCGACTACCTTTGCAATTTGTTATATTTTATTTTTTTTTGCGACGCCCTTCTAAAGAAACGTACCTACCTGCTTCTAGCTCTAGCTAGGTTCATTTACTATTGTACCATTTACTATTGGTTTCACATACTCTACCTAACAAAGAATGTGCATGAGAGGTGAAACAACGAAAATGGATGAAATTATATAAACAAGGATAATTCCTCTGGATGAGTTCACTCTATGTACATCAAAAGTGATACTGCTGATAAAACTAAAGAAATATCCTGTTCGATTTGTGCATACCACCTCACGACGCCCCAGACGATTCCCGCGACTCTGCTTGAATGTCCAATGACCGCTGTTGGATTAGTACATATTACTTACTAAGGAAAGAATGTTTAAAATTCTACTACTATTCCAATGGTCTTACCAAGATGGACGTGCCAAGATGGACTATCCAATTTTTAGAGCAATTAATTTGAGCCGCAGTTTGTAGCTTCGCAATATATGCTCAACTGACTACATTTCAACTCTATATGTAACTTTCGTGCATACAAACCTCTAGAATAGAGTATAAAATTCGCATAATTAACGCGAATAAACCTCATATTTCCTCCGCAGACACGCGATAGAATAGTATCAATAATTTCGCTTAAATTGTTTCCCCCTCTGACAACTCTCTCCAGCAGCATACCAGATGCCAACCACGAACAAATAATTGACAATTTCCTTTTGTGATCCAAACTTTATTGATTGTTCTTCTTAAAAGGCCACAAACACGCAGAGACAAAACCACATTCGATTTCCCAGACCTACAAAGGACTACGCACAAACGTAGCATCTAACCCACAACACTGGCTACGACTAGGAATCAAAATGCAATGTTTCTCTGTCCGCTCATTGATTTCATGTCTATCTTCCATTCTATCTCCTTTCAGGTAATAACACTGGGCGCTACAATCACGAGCATTAAAGTTCCCGATGCAGGCGGTGCCATCGACGACGTCGTCCTTGGCTTTGATGATGTTTCGGGTAAGTTTCAATCACACGTATTTTCGCATACACGCACGTCTACGACACATCTTTTCATTGTTATAGGCTATACTAATCCCATCGTGAACCCATATCTGGGAGCAACTATTGGACGAGTTGCCAACCGAATTGCGAACGGACGTTTCTTGCTCAATGGCAACGAAATACAGGTCAGCAAGAACCGAGGCAAGTATACCTTGCATGGCGGCTTCATTGGTTTCAATAGTGTTCTCTGGTCGGTCGTTGAGCTTAACCATGGGGATTGTTCGTTAAAATTGCAACATGTATCGCCTGACGGCCATGAAGGATTTCCCGGAGAGGTAACGACCACCGTACTCTTCCAGCTTACAGCCGATAACTGCTTTCATGTACGCTTTAATGCAACTTCTACAAAACCTACCCCGGTCAACTTGACCAATCATTCGTACTTTAACCTGGCTGGCGACGTAAGTTAGATTGGGTTCTAAAAGACCATGTGTGTTGGTAACATATCTCGTTGCGCTTAGGGATCGGGCAAGGATGCGTTGTACGAACACAGCATATACATCAACGCCGATAAAATAACAGCCACAGATGACGACTCCATTCCGACTGGTGAGCTAAAGGACGTTACAGGAACTCCGTATGATTTTAGAAAACTATACGTTCTGGGGCAGCGTATGCGACAGACGAATGAGATAGGTTTTGATGACAACTTTTGTGTTAATTTAGATAGCAATGATGGGATCACGATGATTGCAAAGTAAGAAATGAGTTCATAATGAAATTGGAGACTTTTTATTTTGTGCGCTTTTAGAGCAGTTCATCCGAAGTCAGGCCGTTGGATGGAGGTTGCAGCTGATCAGCCAGGAGTTCAGTTTTACACGGGCAATTTTCTGCCAAGTGAGGAGAAAAAGGTAACATTCTTCAATATCGTGGAACACAAGCCTAACCATGGTGAGAGCTAATTCTCTAAGACATTCAAAAGTTGACAAATATGGGACCATTAAAACCAATAAGGTACTTCATTAACTATGTACACCCAATGATGACAGAGGCCAGATGTCGGGTTCTCATTTTTGCCACCCAATTCGCTTAATTGGCCAATATCCTCTGGCTCCGAACTTATCATTCACACGTTCTTTTGGGCTCATTGTTTTTTTTAAATTTCCCCCGAAGGTCCCATAGGCAAGCAATAAGCAGTTAATAAACGAATTCCAATCAAAACACCTCCGCACGACCTAAATGTATTTTCAAATTGTCTTTTTCGGATCACAGTTGTTGCTCCGATATCATAGTCACTTAAGACATTGTCATCGTCTAAAAATTCAAAATCGAATCTCGTAAATATTTATTAAAATTACAGGCATTCAATTTTATTCGCGTTATATCTATAACCAAGTGGTTTTGTATTTCTTTTTAGGAAATTCCTATTTTTGGCAAAAATGGAACCCGTTACGTGCGACAAGGTGCATTTTGTTTTGAGACTCAAGGCTATCCAGATGCTGTTAATCATGTAAAGTTTAAATAAGTTTTTTGTATCTCTGGTTTAAATTTATTTATCTATTTTTTTTCTCTCCCTTTTTAGTCAAATTTCCCATCGACAATCTTAAATCCTGGTGAGACTTATGAACATAATGTCATTTACAAATTTGGAGTCATCAGTCAAAAGTAAGAATGGACTACGATCGATTTTGAATTGCATTTTTCTTTTAAAACTTGAAGGCACTTATTTTACGATAGTGCGCTACTTATCCAATGTAATAGTGGTAATAAAATGAACTGAACTATATTTTAAATATCATGTTTTGAACCTAAGAAAAAGATGTTTTATTCCGGACTTCTTCATAAAAATAGAAATAATTTTAGTATATATTTACTACAAAGTAGGACGTTCATTCAAAGGAGCACAGGTGTTCTCCGCAACACCGTATCTATTTGTTTAACATTGTGTGAAAATAAAGTCCACGACTGCGTCATATGAAACTTTCTCGGTACGTGAGGTGCTTTTTTGAATTTCCTCTAAAAGAACGGTAACATTTGATCACATACCAAATTTAAGCAAAAACGGTACTTACGATTCTGATCCAATTAGGCACATTGAACACTTTTAACATAATTGTTCAAAATAAAAAAATTTATCAAAATCGTTAGATCTGTTTTTGAGAAAACGAATTTAATTTAAATTTAAGAAAATCGTTATATGAAAAAAACAATTATTTCAAAAATCTAAGTATGTAAATTTGTTCAACTTATAACAAAAAAAAATATATGAAAATGAAAAATCTTACAAACATTTTTTTTTGGAGTTCCCTTTATTAGTATTCGACATATTGACGGTTTTATAATTTACCGCTAATCGAATTTTTTCCCAAAAACTGAGTACGCAGTAATTTTGACCCCATCCCAAGTATTCTTAGTACAGGGTGCGCCAGAGAAACTTACTTATTTGAAAAAATTCCCGCGCGGTGAGTTGGGCGGGTAGAGGGGCAAGAGGGGGCGCATCTGGAGGGGGAAGTTCCCAAGTTTGTTTCTCCCTCCAGTCAGTTGCCACCATGCTCTGGTCTAGAGAGCAGCGGACCTTCGCAGTTGAGAGCTTCTTTTCTAACGGTCGCTAACTTGTTGCTACGCAACGTGCCTTCCGCGCTCGCTTTGAAATTCCTCCTCACAGACTCGTTCCTGGCCGTAATTCGATTCTGTCGTGGGTTAACTCATTTCGGGAGTGTGGAAGTGTCGCTAAACCCAGAAATGGACTTCAACGGACCATCAGAACTCCGGAAAATATCGAAAGAGTGAGGCAGTCAGTTGTGCGTTCTCCCCGGCGTTCGGCTCGCAAACACGCAGCTGCTATGGAAATTTCTAACACCACTGTTCGACGAATTCTCCATAAAGACCTTCAATTTCATCCCTATAAATTGGCTGTTGTGCAAGAATTAACTGAACGCGATTTTGTTGCCCGTCAAAATGCATGTGAAATGCTGATTGACAACCTGCCTGAAGACGCGGTCGTTTTTTTCAGTGACGAGGCTCACTTCCACATTTCCGGCTGCGTCAACAAGCAAAACATGCGCTATTGGTGTGGTGTAAATCCGCGTGAGCTTCACCAGAAGCCACTTAATTGTGAGCGAGTTACTGTCTGGTGTGCGATGTCGGTAATTGGTCCATATTTTTTTGAAGAAAACGAACGCGCAGTTACCGTGAATGGAGCTCGTTACAGGAACATGATCGAGGAATTTTTTCTTCCAAGACTCGAAGAAATGAACGTTAGGAACGTGTGGTTTCAGCAAGATGGAGCCACAGCACACACGGCACGAGACTCAATGAATTTGTTGCGACAACATTTCCCCGACCGCCTCATCTCTCTCAGAGGCGATCTCCAATGGCCGGCACGCTCTCTAGATTTGACTCCATGCGATTTCTTTTTATGGGGTTATTTGAAATCCCTGGTTTATGTCGATCGACCACGGACCATAGCACACATCAAGAACAACATTCGCGACGCCATTGCCAACATACCGATTGATATGCTGCGAAGAGTGGATACGAATTTCAAAAATCGACTTCATCAGTGTATGCGCAATGGGGGTCGCCATTTATCCGATGTCATTTTTAGGACTGCATAAAAAAAAAATTGGGATATTGTATTCTCAAATAAAAAAAAAATTTAAAACAATAACTGAAGTACTTTTTTTTTATTGACCTTTCAAATAAGTAAGTTTCTCTGGCGCACCCTGTACAAAAAAAAACAAAAACAACAAAATTCTTGGAATCATTTTCTAGGAAAATAGTGATAAGTGATTTTCACAACAAAAAAAATTGTATGGCAGGTACCGTTATTAAAAATGATAAAGCAAAAAATAAAAATATGCCCCGAGATATAACCTCAAAAGCCTTTAATACAAACTTTTAAGCAAACCCGTTTAACTGTTTCGCTGGACACAAAAAATGTTAGTAGAAACATTTTTATGAGATGGTTCTTTTTCTTGGTATTTCTGTATTCTTTGCTAATATAGGGTCCACCATTTTAGGTTTTTTTTTCAACTAGTGCTTATTTCGCGAATGGTAACACTTAGCTCATGTCTGATTTGACAGATAATTAGTTTTACCTTTCCGCTAAACGAATATGGTTGTGTATACGCTTGAACAACGAACAACAACAACTTGAACAACAACAAGGAGTTGCAGTTACAGTCAATGGCGATCGTTATCGGGCCATGTTGAACGAATTTTTGTTCACAAAAATTGAAGAGGATACTGGCAACATTTGGTTTCAACAGGACGGCGCCACGTGCCACACAGCCGAAGCTACACTCGATGTTTTGCGCCCTGTTTCAAAAAAAAAAGTTATTTGGCGGACCCTATATCTAACAGATCACCCTACGATGTTCGGCTCATTTCAGCGCACCAAGAACACGAAAATCGGCATACAAAATGTTTTCAAAAAAAGATCGCAACACTTATTCTCTTATATGGCTGTTTAACTTCATTAGACGCACCACCACTTCACTTAACCCAAAAGTTAATTTTAAATACAAATTTCAAACATATTAGGATGTTCTCCTTACTTTAGTGCATCAAGGTACAAAAAATCTTCATACAAATTGTTTTCAATAAATTAACAAATTATTCGTTTCCTTATATGGCTTAGTGTTATCCTTGATAAAGCGCACCTTGTTTCGACAATAGATTAATTTCAATATTCATACTTGTAGTTTGTCGAACAGAAGCTCAAAAGTCCTACCAAACCAATTTGCTAGTTGCAACTCGCAACTTTCAGCAAGCCCATCCTCCCTGTGTGTATTTCCTTTTCTTGTAAATGTAGTTCGCTTTTCTTAAGATAACTCTAAAGAAAAACAAAATTTATAGTTTCACAACCGGAGCTGATCTGGAATTATAAAAACACTATCAGCGCTTTGTTCTTGGAGTGCTACAAACAGCTGTCAAGAGCAGAAATTGCACCACAGGCTCATCATTTTGTGCTGGTGTTAGTAAATCCATCCATATAAAGCAAACACAAACACAAAATACATAAAAATTATCTGAGCCACCACCACATTATTCTACTCATGCGAGTAATAAAATAATAATTCATAAAAAGCACACGGAACAACAATCTTAAAAGACTCAACAAAACGATCAGCCTTGCTGATTTTTTTACATATACAGTGACCGCTCCATATAGTGAACATCGATATGGTGAACAATCCAATGAAGTGAACACTCAATATTCAATACAATAGTAAACAGTGAACAAAATGTTTTTTTTATTTTCTTTAAGCCTTTCAGTATGCAGAAACACGTATAAGGTTCATTAGTGCATGCAGTCGGCAGCAGCGTTGCCGCTGACTTTTTGAAAAATTTATCTTTTTCTTTTGCAAAATGTATCAAATGTATCTTTATTTCAGATTGTTAAATTTATCAAAACAGATAAATCAATTTTTTTAATTTTTCAGTTGACTTTTTTAAGTTTGTGGTTTTTGTATGAAGGCTGAGGTCTCGTGGCCCTTAAGATGGATAATAAGGTTTACTAGAGTTTCTTGCACAAAAGGGCACCGAAGCGGACCTATTGCGATTTCTGGGGAACC
This sequence comes from Ferdinandea cuprea, assembly GCA_963576555.1. Taxonomy (NCBI): domain Eukaryota; kingdom Metazoa; phylum Arthropoda; class Insecta; order Diptera; family Syrphidae; genus Ferdinandea; species Ferdinandea cuprea. The sequence goes on along the minus strand of OY754958.1, from coordinate 128,678,418 downwards.
GGTTAAATTTGTACTTAAACGGTAGACAAAAAACCTAAATACTTTCTCTTTTAAGGCCTTTGAAGTTTTTACCGTATATTTCCTCCAAAAATTCGAAGAAGTGTCTCCCTAAGAATTTTCTACGACTACGTGAAATTGCCTCGCACTCACACAATATGTGCGGTATATCCTTAACAGCCTTCAGATCACCACAGAATCTGCAGATGTCGGTATCTGACAGTCAGAGTCTGCATGTTTTCGCAAGAGGCAATGCCCTGCCAGGATGGCTACTAATATTTTAAGCTTACACCTGCTAAGTTTAATAAACTTCCTGGAATTCTTACAGTCGAGAAATAGATATAGAGCTTTTGACACCGTGTGTCACCCAAAACTTGACCACCTTAGATTGACAGTCCCTAGGGTTATTTCGTCAATAAAACCCCTGATTATGCAAAGGGGAGGTTTTATATCAATAACCTCACTACTAATGAGTAGCCCTCCTATTGTTGCAAGCTCATCCGCCTACTCATTGCCTTCAGTACCGCAGTGTCCTAGCACCCAGCACAGTTTCACTCGGTTCTGATTGCATTTCCTGACTATATCAGAATTGATGTTTGTTTGATGCCATTGCCTTAAGTGCGGCCTGGCTGTCGATGTAGATAGCAATCTCTTCCAGATATCGATCTCATCTGCATTTGCTCACCCGCCTCGAGGAACCTCTCTTGTGTCTTTATTTAATAGTCCATTTTTAAATTTTAAAAATTATAGGAACATACCAACTTATATACCAAGTTAAGGAATTTAAAAATAGCAAAACCCAAACCACCACCAATCTATAACAACTTGTTAATAGTAACATACAGAGCAACTTCCGTCAGGTCGTACAGGTATAATACAATTTTTTGAAAAAATTAAAAATATGTTGCAAAATACAGAATTTGATGATTTTTAGTGAAAATTCAAAAACGTATCAAATCGAAGAAAAAACCAAAAAAAGTATCTATGTATCAAATGTTTGCACGAAAGCAAAAATGTATCAAAATTGATACAATTGTATCTTTGTGGCAACCCTGGTCGGCAATATACATACAATTTACTTGTCTTTTACTTGTATTCATCGTGTTGTGTTGTGCGAGAACTTGCATGATTATGTATGTATGTATATTGTATATGGTACACAGTTTGTGGTTCTTTGTAGTGCGTGTTGCTAATTTGTGAACTATCTTCTTGACATGGTACGTCTCGGAAGCATTTGACTCTTACAGAAAAAAGTGAAATTTTAAAGCAATTATCACAAACAAAACAAAATTTAAAGTGTTGCGGTTACATTTTTGGCCAAAAATTATGAAGTAGCTAAATCTACTGTCTGTAGTATTACCAAAAAAGGAGAGGCAATTACTGTAAAACTGAGCGAAACCTGCTATGGAACTAGCAAAAGAAAGACTTTAAGGTCATCCGAACTTCCTTCTTTGAAAAAGAGTTTTATTAAGTGGTTTTTGGAGCAACATGGAAAACATGTACCGGTGTGTGGATTAGCGCTAAAGCAAAAAGCCATTGCTATTATCACAGATATTAACAAAAATTAATCTAGTTTCGTCGCAATTGATGGTTGCCTGCAAAAATTTAAGGAGAGGTATGGTGTTCGATAGCTAAAGATATCAGGCGAAAAATGTTCATCTCAATTAGAACTGGTCTACCCTATTAAGAAAAAAACTTTGCGAGAAAATGTTTGAGCCGCGACTAACAACGGAACAACCGTACAAAGCTGATGAAACAGGGATATATTGGAAACTTCTCTCGGAAAAGGATGTAGCATCCAGCAAAAATACTTCTCCAAAGCGAGAAACAGAAAAACAAAGGATCACATATTTAGCGTGTGCTAATGCCACAGGTCACCATAAAGTAAAACCACTTATGATAGGAAAAGCTTAGAAAACTCGTTAAAAAATGTGTCCTTGCTTGTGCATTAGAGGAAATCCAAACCGGCTTGGATGACATCAGCCATTTTTAAGCACTGGTTCCATACTATAAGTGTTCCAGAATTACAACGTTTTCTTTTCAAAAAGTGGTTACCAGTTAAGGCCTTGTTAATTTTGGATAATGGCCCCAGCCATCATCCGGAAAGTGAGCTTCAAACTCCAGATGGTAGCATTCCAATGTAACACCACTAATTGCCTATGGATCAAAATGCCTGACCAAACTTGTTTATGGAAAAAAAATTGCTGTTTCAGAAAATGGTAGGTGCTTATCACAGATATTGAACGATTTTATTGAATGTTAGAGAATATTTCAGACAACATTTGTGAAGCTATTAAGGGAGTGTCAATAAAAGATGTTGTTTTTAACTTGGGACAAATTAGAAGTTTCAGTCCTTGCGAAATGTTGGAAAAATGTCCTTTCTTTCAGCGTTATCTCTCAGGGGTGGATTCGAAGACTCATCAGGCTGGTGCGTTGTTGTCCATATGCTCAACGTGTCCCAGCCATCTTAGCTTTGTATTTTTAGCTTTTTGACCAGGCCGGCGTCGCTGTATAGCGCGTTTGTTAAATCTTCTTCTCCACACTCCATCGTCACAAATCGTTCTCTCAAAGCATCTCAAAAGGTTTTCATCCGCTTTTGAGTCCATCCAGTCCATTCATGCTTCTGCACTAATAGGACGGGGATGATTACGGTCTTATAAAATATCTCTTTGGTTCTATGAGAGAGGGCTTTACTTCTTAGATGCCTTCTTAGCTCAAAGAAACAGCGATTGGCAAGAATGATTCTTTGCTTGATTTCTGTGCCGATGTCATTTTGCGAGGTGATAGTGGAGCCCAGTTGAAATAGTGACGTTTTTCCGATTCGCCGATATTGAGAGTCCTTACTCGTCGACAGCATATATTTCGTTTTGTCCTCATTAACAGCCAGGCCCATCTTCGCCGCCTCATTTTCGATGCATTGACTCATCGGCTCATCGGCTCATCGGCATAGGCAAGTAGTTGAACGGACTTTTGAAAAATTGTACCTCTGGTGTTGGCTTGTGAGTTTCGTACAATTGCTTCAAGAATGATGTTTAAGAAAGTACATGATAGTGCATCGCCCTGTTTTAAACCTTTTTCGAGATCAAATTTTTCGGCGGTGTTCTTGCCGACTTTGACGGAGCAGCGAGATTTTTTCATCGTTATCCTGCACAAACGGACGAGTGTGGCCAAAATTACCAAAATTTGACATCACTTCGTCCCTATATACCCTATCATAGGCGACCTTAAAGTCAAACACACTGTTGGCGAAAGGTTTAAGGCGTTCAAACAATACAGCCGACAAGATCTTACACGCAGGAGATTTATTCCTGTGTAGTTGGTGCAGTTCAGAGTATCTCCTTTCTTAATTTTAAGAGTTATGCTCGTTAATTTGTAAACAAAAGAAGTCGGATGGAACTTCTACACCTAAGGAGTTGGCTTTAACTGGCAAGGCCAAGGACCAAATTATATTGTACCATCTGAAGAAGAGGCTAAGACTTCTACTTGAACGGTGTGTGGGAATAGGAGGGATGCGTCGTTATGCTTTTCGAAATTCGAGGTGGTGCGGCGGAGATTCAAAAGGGAGAAAAAACCCTGTAAGAACACCGTTCTATAGCCACGAACTGAATAACTCCATTTCGCCAAAATTAAAAGTAGCCGCTTCTCGAGACGCTGTGGCAGTTATGAAGGATATAATTGCTTTATTCAAATCTTAGTCAAAATGAACAGCCGTCATCAATAGCACTTTGGGGTGAGCAATACGTTACTGCATTATCTCAGTTATCAATGCCAAACTGATAATTGATAATTCAGTTACGTATTGCTCAATTATTCGTCTTTTCAGATGAGGAGCATTTTTAACTCTTCGTCTAAGAAAACAATCAAAGTTGTTGTATTTTGAAGCTCAACAAATCCAAACGCAAAGAAGACAATGCCTTCTGAACGAGTTAGGCACTCAATAATAGAATGGACAATTATTTAGTTACTTATTACCAAGATATTCATTTGAATACAATAGCGCTCACCAGACGGTGACACAGTGATCATGTGCACACATGAGAACGCAGCAGTGGTTAACAAGGACAGCGAGGAAATAGAACCAGAAGAAGGTTATCAATTAATAGACGTTATTTTCATTTCAAAACATAAACAAGTACCGGTGTGGCTTTATTTCGTAGAGCGCTATTTCACATCACCAGTGAGTATATATTCCTCAAACTATACAACAACTACTCCCTTTAAAACTGCTACTACTTGTGATATTAGCTGTTAATTACTTTTTTCCTGTGACACCCCCAGTCTCATTTCAAATCATGCATATAAAACGATTAAATGATATGCTCGAATTGTCTTGTGATTAAGATATCCAACCTTATTAAATTTTTGTAAAAACGCCTGTTTCAAAAAACCCTGCTTGATTACAAAGTCGCAAGGCAGGCAACCACAATTTACGGGTATGGAAAGGGGAGATTGTAGTTAAAAATGACAGAGCCAGCCAGCAATGGAAGGATAAGTAAAAGTGACATCGAATCGCGGGGAAAATTATTGATTAGGGTAGAATAGGTTTGGTGTGGGTGTGTTTTTGTTTTATTACCAAAGCCCGTGACGATGATATCAGACAATTAATTAATTGATTGAGCTTGCTGCGATTGGAACGGGAATCACCGAGGTAAGTAACGAGAATGTTTTCTTAGAATTGAGACATTTTCTTTTTATTTAATTATCCTTTTGGCGATTTTGTGATAAGTTTAAGATGATAATTTTCAAACATAAGAAAAAAACTACATACACATTGTAATATCGAATACTGCGAGTTTGCTAATCCCGACAAGTGCAGAGGTATGCATTACGTAGGATGTAACAGCAAAATTTGAATAATAATTTGAATTACGATACGCAACGTTCTTTAGTAGCATGTTTATTCATTTTAAAAACACATTATGTAGCTACAATGATTATACAACATACAAACATTTCATTGTAAAAACGTTTATGCTAAGTGATAGATACATTTTTTTTTCCGACTAGCCCTTTTTCGAGAAATGCAGATTATAATAAATAGTAAAAGCCGCATAAAAATCTTGTCTACCCTGTATGCCTCCCCAACAAAAACACTAGGACGTAAATAGGGTAACGGTGGGACCAAAGAATCTTCACTCGCGACAAGGGTGCAAAGACATGAGTGTGAGAATCAAGTTAGTCACTCGAATTGAGCTGCACATACCCGGTAACTAGCATTAAGGGACATCTCTCTTACTTAAGTCGATGATTGAAAATAACTTATAACACACTTCCAAAAATGAAGCCGCCAATCTTTAACCCATTGACCAATATCTGTGCTCACGTTCCACGAAAATGACGCGCAATATCCTATCCCATCCCAATCCTTTGATTAATATCATTTCAGAGACTCCATCAGTACAGAACTACTATCCCCACGTGATGGCTTTAATTGAACCAGATCATGGTTCCTGGAACGCGATACAACCGTGGCTGACAATATGCCGAAAAGCAATGGGAACATAAAGACACGCCATCTAACACCAAAGAAGAATTAAAGTAAACGAACTAAAACACTAACCCACCCCAACAAACCACACCAATGACAGTCGGCGCGTTGAAACTATAGTTATCCAGTCGACAAGATTTGAAGATGCAACTTTTTAGATACCAATGAAATAATCACATGTTACATAATATATCAACAGTCTCGTTTTCGCCTCGTTTAGGAGATATCGAGATTTTAAAATCGAATTTTTAGTATGAAATCACTATGAGATTACGTCACTTTTTTGCCAATATTTCCACTTAAAAAACAAGAAAACATTACTTAGATAATCAGCAAAGTAAGAAAAGAAATGTTGAGAAGATACAAAAACTGTATATATATTAAAGTTTAACATTTATTTGAAAATTTTGTTCAACCCAATGTTTGTTTTTAGCACAGACACAGCAAAAAAACAATGCATTTCAATTACAGCAGATACCATGTATATCAAAAAGTGAAATTTAAAAAAAATCCTAATAGGAGATATTTAGCTGTGGTAGTCGATATGTTAAGAAGTTCAATCACCAATATTTTTTACCAGTATTTATTTGCAGTGTTTGCATTAAACTACAAGGTAGAAATTTCTTAAGTCCGAGTTTCATTTTGAACAAATTTTCCGCAATTTTAAGCACAGCATAATATGTAGTATTGTTAGATTAGTAGATATGGAGATCACTTCTGATCTTAGTTTGTATTAAACCTCTTTTCTACCTACCTCTTATTTCAGTCACCCATATAAAGTCTCTGAGACTCCGATCTTCTCAGCTTTCATCCGGAGCGTATCATCATTACAATTTGGAAGAATTTTAAAAATTGGTCAATTAGTTCCAAATATAACACCCCTTACCCCGCTTTACCTATCCTCCTGCTCAATACTTTAGTAAGCTTCACTGATCCGGAGGGTTTTAACTTTACCACGTTCGTAGGATTTTCAAAATTGGCTAAGTCTAGAGATAATCTTTACTCATTCTTCCTATACTCACCGGTAGGGGGTCACATTTAAATTTCAAAAATCGGAGTCGAAGCGTTAGCCCTCCTCTCTCCCCTTGAAAAAAAGTCGAACGAAAATCTGTAGGATGATTTTCAAGTTATGGATGAACAGAAAGAACAGACGTTGTAGTTTATAAATCGTTCGTATACTACGATATACACATATTACGATAGTATGTTAATCGATAATATTCGATAACTTGTAATGTGTCAAAAACATTTTGAAAGCTTCGAGTTGTATTTTGGAAGGTCGTGTACCTACTTTAAAAAACGAATATACCAATATTACAATAAATGAAAGGTGTGAACATTTGACGAGCTTATACGCCCACAACTATGCAATGTTAATATCTGTGCTTGAAAAGGTGCTTTTATCCCCTTAAAGTCCCATCGAAATTAAATTTCCATATTTTGTAGCTTTCCGGAAAATTTCTTCGCAGTTCCGAATACATAAACCTAAAACTATTATCGTATTACCGAACCATTGGTCTAATTTTGGGACAAGCTTTTGTTAACTAACTCCTTAAAGAGGGGAACACTATATTTAATCAGTCTTAAAATTTAAACGAATATGTAATTTCATATGTACAAGGTAGGTTCCGTTAATCTAAACAAATAAATTAAAATTTAATTCAAGCAAATTCGATGATCCCATATTTCTCGTCAGTTTCGGATTTGCGAGAGTCGAGAGCATTTCATATGATGGATTACGAAATATGCCGAAGACAGAATCCGACTGCAGTAGCTTAGCTGCAATCTATTTTAATGATTTATTGTTTAGTTTTTATTATCCATCCATTTTACGTAAAGTGATAGTTGTTTGTTTTTCCAAAATCGTGAAAGCCAAAGCATAAAAGGGAAAAAGTTCCATAAATTGCAATACTCGCTTCTCATCTGTAACGCTTGCTGTTAGTTAGTTTCGTATTTTTCTGTTTGGTTTGAAATCGCGGGTGATTGTAATGCCAAATTCAGAATGACGGGTTCAGTCTGTTGTCGCCTGGATAACGAAATCGTTAAGTCGAACGCACTCGCACATGCTTTGAAGCGACATTTTGTTGTTCGAGCTCTTTGGCATGCTAAAGCGCGAAATAAAACGCAACGTTGTGAATTGGGAATTATTTTGGCACTAATTTTAGCCGATAAACGCTGTCTGAAGCCCATATGTTAATGAAGCCGTTTACGAATGTAGTACAGACAACCGAGCTTGAAGAGTAATGTCGATTTTCATTTACTTTGAGCGAGACTCTAGTTCGAGCAGAACTGACAGCCGTTGGAGTAAGCTCTGGCAGTTGTGGATAAATCAATAGAAATGACTGATGCTTGAAAATTCACAGCAGTCAAATTTCTTTTAACGAAAACTATTTTAATTTTCGTTAATTAAGTAAAGGGTGTTCCACAATATTTGCAAAATTTGAATTAAATGGAAAAACAGTCATTTATTTTTAATTTTTTTTATTTGAAAGAGATTATACCTAACTATGAATGCCGCATAGGGAAAATAACCTCCATGGTTATGTTGGCACTTTTCGCTTTTAAGTCAAAACTTTCCAAGACCATTTTGTATAACTGTGGCTGAATTTCGTTAATGACGATGCATCACCCCGTTTTATGCACGGATGATTGTGGGCTTATATAGAGGGTTTTAAATCACAAGCACCCTGCTTAAACAGCTTGATTTTCGAATAAGTATATCGGATACGCTGATAATACTTGTATCATTTTCAGAAGTGTCTTACCAACTTTTCGCATGGAATTAGCGATGGTGGGGGGTTGATACTGCGAATAAGCTCTATCAGTCCACCCGTCAAAGACGGAGATGATGTTTTTTTTTCAACAAGAAGATACTTTTTACGATCGTTAGTGAGCGGTTCTGTTGGGCACTTAACTTACTCTAGTAAAGTGAAGAATTTGGGTATCACCCTTGAGCCAATTGTATTTCTCTTTTCCCTTAAATGTCACTTCTCGATTCGATATTTTTCTATTTTTTGCGAACACGAAAGGGCACTTTTTTCCGCTCTACTCGAATTTCCAGGAAACTAACGCCTCTGAAAAATTGGTCAACTGGTCAACCCAGAGTTGGTTTCCAAAATACCTATGTCCATTCGACCGGCCGTTTATTTTTCACATTCACACTCATGTATTGTAGGGGAAACGGAACCAATTATACAGCTCCACATCACGATTAAGCTTTGGCGCGTAAATTATCATCAGCAATATGCACCTCTACACTCACTCATACATGGGACAAAGGGTAACTCGATAAGTCAACTGTCGCTACAATTGTAGGTCAATTGTTACCTATACCCCCACATTCACACACTTAGCTGGGTCATGTCTTTTTGAGTTACTAAAAGTGTGCTGACATGATCCCGCTAATATTCTCTCATTTACCAATCCTTGGATTCGTCCATTATTGGAAGTGACACACTAATAGATGATTCCTCCGGCCGACGGCCGACGGGCTCATCTTCGGATAGACTGCAAATCGTCATTGACCAGTAGACCTTCCATCTATAAAGTGCCTTCCTGCTTACACCCCGGTTAACTTGTAGTGGCTGTAGAGAAGGTAAGGGTAGGAAAAAGAAGAGTGCTTATTGTCGATGTAAATTTCACCGCGACAATCTTTATGGGGCTTTGTTCTATTCCGTTAAACTTTTTGTGGTTTTTTTTTATTTCAATTTGAAAAAAAAAATATACAAGTTTTTTTCCTAGAAAAAATGCCACAACTTTGAATGCATATTTTTGGTCTATTTTTCCATTTTAATTTTTTGGCGTAATTTCAGGGAGCCCTGCTCCATGTTCTGAATACAGAATTCGACCTCAATCAATCCAATTCATTTCCATTCGGCATGTAATCTTCAAAATCGAAAATATGTCATCACAATCTCAAGGCGTACTTCATCGCATAATAAAGGCAATTAAACACTTTCCATAGTCGAATCAAAAGAGTTTCTGCACTCCCAGCTAAATATTGTCTACGTGACAACTTTTACTCGCCGTTGAACACCTTAACAGGTGCAAATGTTCCGCAGTTTAATGAAAAAAAAAATACCCATCACCACTCTATGGCATGCTTTTGCCATTATAAATATATTTTTCAATTAACACATTCTACACGGCTAATAAGACGACCATTCTTAGTCGCAGTCGCAGTCACATTAAGCTAGTATTTGCCCATTGAAACGACCAGACCACCGCACACACCGTACCGTAGTGTTCGCCTAGTGTGCCCATCACCGTGTCTATAGAATAACAATAATTTAACTTCCTGCCAAGCACTCTATGGCTCATCCGATGACTGCTTTCTTCTCTATATCTGTGTTTTTGTAATACCTATCTACCCCATAGAACATAAAAAAGTAAACCTCATGATATTGCAGTTTAGCTCAAATGTATCTACAAGTATTTAGATGTGAACACAAAGTTTGTCCTCATGTAGATACTCTTATTTAGATACGTGGTGTGATACAAAATGTGCTTTTTCTCTTTCTTATTTCAATGACTCCTGTCGTTGTTGAGTTTTGTTGACCGATTATCCAACAAAGGTTAAAGGAAATAGAGGAAACTGTTTTGCTTAAAACCATGCAAATAAGTGAGTATCCTGTCCTTTTTCTAATAAAATCAAAATCGAAAGACCAAGCCCCCTTTTGTAGTAAATTGTGTGCAGTCTATCTAGATCTACACAATAACAATTGCTTACATCGGCGATTCGCCGATATGTAGGCACCTACCTACCTACAGAGGCAATCAAGCATCATTCATAACATTTACCGCATTGATAAGATCATCGTATAGTGTAAAAGCGACCAACACACTAGGAGTGGACCAGCAGCGGGCAGGGATTGTCGAACAAAACTACTTAAATTTCGCACTCAAGTGGATAAAGATAAAGTGAATGAATCTATCTAATTGAGAAAGAAAGAATGAAAGAAAGAAAGACACTAGCGCTAACGCTAACGCAGATCAAAGGGGGGAGGCATCATAAGATTGGTTGGCCTGAAAATTGAGTAAGCTTTTGTGCCCGCAAATGGGAATATAATGAGCATTACTCTGGAAAAACCGGGGAAGCGGAGAGATAGAGAGCGAGTTCAGTGTATATAATTTGCCTTTGCCATTGAAAACATTGAAAATGTTTGCCAGCAGAGTGCGGGTAGGTACAATGTGATGATGAACTCATTGAGCTTGAGTTGTATTCAGCTATATAGGTACGAGTTCTTAAGGGTTGATGGGGGACTCTTATCAATATGGATGGATTTATAGACTACTTTACAATACCATTGAATTGAATTGAATTATGCAATTGACGGCTGCTGCTCTATGTCGAAGTGCAAGACGAAGCGGTTTTTATTTATTATGGATATTTCCGGTTGTATGTTTGTTCATGAACTTGGTTTTCCCAATTGTTTTTTCAAATGATCAAGATTATCTGTTTATAAAAAAAATGATTATGTAGGTCATAATACCGGGATCGATCTTAATTTGTACTTTGATATAATCGATCCGTCTCTGCAATTAAAAGGAAAATTATTTTCTTGTATTTTTTTTTATCTGCAGAAATTCTTGCCATACGTCGCAGTTTCAGGGTTGAAAAGATATATAGTTGCAAATCACTTTGAGGAAATGCAATATATTTATAAGAATCTTGTTACTTTACCTTAAAAACCATACCCTTTTCACACCTCATCGAAATCTGAGGTTTCGCAAAAACTTTCCAAACCTCGATATTGTATGAGGTTTCGATGAAACCTCCTCAGAATCTGGTTTCAATGGTAAGGTTGTCAAAGCAAACGCACCTTTTAACACATTCTACAAGTTACACAAAGCAGTTGACAAGCGGTTGACAGATTTTCAACTGAGTTACAAGCAAGTCACCTAAAAGTCAGCTTACCGATTTCTTGAACGGCGATCACGCGAATTATATGAGGATATAGGGATTGTTAGCTTAGTGGACTAGCAGTGCACTTGCAATTTGAACGAAATAATTGTTAATTCGCTTTTATCTTTTATTTTTCGATGGCTGACTGAAACGTCAAACAAAACACGGGTAGTGTTCGATGTGAATGCTTTGACGCGATTTCGAAATATGTTTATGGAAACCTCGAAATTTAGTGCGGTGTGAATAGGGTATTACGCATGATGACATTTGTGATCGACGAGGACCCTCACTATCTTCCATACCTAATGCAACCAACTACTTTTGGCGAAATTTCAGAATGGATTCTGGAATTCTGATCGAAATTTTGGAATGATAACAAGTATGTGTTTTTATTCTTCAATTTGCACAATTTCGTGGTTTTAATAACTATTGATAAAACAAACGGTAAGTACATACTAAACATTGGAAGAAGTGCCAGCATTGGCATCCGTCGTTTGTTCCATTTTGAAGTTGTACTTATCTTCGGCAGCAATTTTATCAAGTAATGTGGGGTTTGATTTGATTTGAACTGTGATAATTACCGTTCAATTAAGTTGATGTCACACACCATGAAGATTGTTGATCGGGTATTAGATGGCCGCCTAAGACAAATAATACGGCTGTCTGATGGCCAGTGCGGGTTTGTCGCGGGTAAATCAACCACAGATGCAATCCAAAGTATAAGGATCATAAACGAGGAGTTCCTGAAACCTACGTTCAGATAATCATGGACATATACGAGGGAGCGAAGACAAAAGTCAGATGTTCAGCAGGAGTCATCGATAAATTTCCAATAAAAGTCGGTGTTCACCAGTGATGGACCCTAAAGTGCATCAGTTATTCTTTGCTGACGATGGAGCCATCATAAGTGATGATAAGACTTCCCTGCAACGAACATTTGATAGGGTAGGGGAATGGGTTTCGTATTAACTAAAAAAGACAGAGTATCTGTATGGCCCATTCTCTGAGCCAAGCCAACCCATTCCAGACATTTATTTGAATGGGTTGGTGGTTCCCAAATGTGAAAAGTTCAAATATCTGGGATTAAGTATCAACAAATGCAGAAACACCAGCATTTAATTGGCCTAAATGATAAAGTGATCCAAAATCGGTATGCCTGCAGATACATTTTGAGGTCGAACCGGCGAACCCCACAGGCCGACCAGTAGGAATGCAGTGAAGTGGGAGGGTAATGATCCCTGTAATCCTGATTATAATCTCGTCGTTAAATGGAGAGAAGAAGCAGAATATTTGCAAACGTGTCTTCCCGATGGCCCAAATTCTTTTAATAATATCGAACAATGTTGATCGACCGCAGTACAATTTTCTTCCCAATATTGCATTTTAACGTGACATATTTTTTCAAGCAAGCATATTGATCAAATAAAGCATTATCACTTGAAAGCGAGTCGAATCTGTTTTTTTCGCCATATATTTTGCGGAGGCTTCAACATGATGTGATCGAAGGTCTGTGCTGTCCATTTGGATATGTAATTAATGGCACTTTCTGAAAATACAAATTTAACTTAAATACGGAAAATTTAACGAATTTAAGATTGCTAACCATAAAACGACATTGTTATCAACAGAATCGATTCTCTTTTAACAGAATCATAGCCTATAGCAATATTTTGAATTTCCCTCTGTACAGCTGCAGACAAAAAATTTCGCTCAAGAGGTTCAATGAATATGGTGAGAGCGTGGCCAACTTCAATTGCCGAAACAATGTCGCTTTCTATTATTTTTATAATTCGGGAGAAAAGCGATGACCAGATAAATAAGTACAAACGAAAATGGAATTTACTTGATCTTTTAGAAAAAGCAGCCAAATTTTCGATGCGGGATTGCAGAAGACATTTTTGAGTACTAATGGGCTGTTGGCTGTGCTCAGAAAATATTCCTTCAAACCTTCATATATTCGCAAAATGGACTTGATAGCTAGCAACATAGCTAAAAATCTAGTTTTGCTGTAGCAAAGCCATTTTTCATTTATTCTTCCAACTTTGTAACCCGCGCAGTGTATAAGTAAAAGTGAGAATAAATTTTGAGAACAATTAGCTCAACATCGAATGGCATTCCATCACATGCACATTTCAATCTACTAAACACATTATTTTGACCGCCGCGATGAATTCCACCCAAAATTTGAGCTTTTATTGTCGCCACAAAATCCAATCCAATCCAACCAGCTTTCCCTCAATGTTATTAGTGCCCAATGAGTTTTAAGCAAATCGAATATAATTGAGACGAAAGGCCTTTTTCAGAAGAAAACTCAATGCTTCGAACTTTCACGCCTTCAGTTTGGTGAAAGTAGTGCACAAGAACGGGAAACATCTTAACATCCATGATTCCATGATTCGGTCAGTACGGTGACGAAATAAGTATCTTTCAAATCTTTGATCATATGATAGGGCCTAACACCTTCGCACTTCAAGTTGAACCTTATCCTTGCTTTTGCGATTCGATGTCAGCCTTGCCACTGTGAGTTTTGTTCTCAGTTATGTTTTTTTTTTATGAATTTATATTTCTGTTTCTAATCTGCGTTTAACGTACAAGTACCAAGGTGCTGAGTTTTTTTTTTTTACTCGGGAATGTGGATTGTAAATATGTTGTAGGGAAACCGAACTAACAAACCAACAATGACGATTTGCGCGCACAAAACAAATCAATTGACATTTGACAAACGAGATGCGATAAATGGGCGCATCTATTAGCAAAGTTAAACAGACAGAAAGAAGTATATATTTTATTGAAATATCATAGATACTCAAACTTCAATATGTTATTCATTGAATGATTTTTCGGAGGAATAAATCGTTTTGAGTTAATTGGAGATTTAGGTATATTTCGGAATGGAGTGGAAAATTTCGGTGTCCCGTGGTTTCTCTGCGAAGCAGTGGGACTAAGGGATCATTCACATGAGAGCGAATCGCTCATTTCATTTCGTTGTGTTAATTTTAGGGTTATGTTCGAACGAATTTTTCATTCGCGGATTTGTAGGTCGCGTCTGTATTATGTGGATTGTAAATAAAGAGTGACAGTTCGCGGCAAGAATTTTTCAATTCGCGGGAAAATGTTTGTAATTGTAAATATTGCTATTTAAATCAATTTACAATCAGTTTTTTTTAGATAGGATGTTAGATCAATTAAATATAATGCTTTTGTGGTGGAAGCAATAGAAATTTTCTATTCATAACCACATTAAAATTGATTTGTTACCGATTTGCCTATTCGAAATTCGCTCTCATGCGAACAGTCCTGTACCTTTAAATTTCGATTGATGAAGTGTCAAGAAAACTCTGACATCTTCTGTGGCCGAAAATAAAGGAAAATTGACAGAGATGAAAATGCTTCGCATGACAGCAGGAGTAACGCAGCTTGATCGAATTAGATGCTCCATAATTCGAGGCAGCCTTCACGTCAAAGAACCCATCTCGAAAAAGTTCGAGAACGACCGACTCAGTTAGTATTGCAATGTTCAAAGGATGGTCCATACGAACCCCGGGCAATGCCAATCAACGTTTTTATGCAAGCAGGCAGGCCGAAACAAAATATATATGATGGAGGGGCCAACCTTCACCCCAACTTAAGTTATAGCCCGTTGAAGTGAGAATTTCCAATTCTGAGATAGAAATACTCAAAATTCTTTTCATTTAAAATTAATTTTTCTCAAAACATCGCATAATTCATAAACAAATTATCAAAGAAACATGTTCCTAAATAAATTTCACTTTGAAGGAGTAAATATAACCCTACGGACTGTAACTTAAGTTCGATAAAAGTAGGCTCCTCCATCATAATATTTTTGTTTCGTTCGCTCATTCGTTGGAAACCCAGAGTTGTCATCCTTTTAGACTTTACTTCTATGGTACCCCCATGTACGTGTTGTCTTATATTTAGAGATATTGTACTGTACATGCGATCTATTTATAGGTCTATTGACTCATTCTCCTGTTATGTAGTTATCCTTACTCCCTTTTATCTATTTATTTTACAAATAGTTTTTATTTTCCTTACGATAAAACAGTTATAGAACTTTTTATGTCCATCATTATAAGTTCATAGGACTTGAAATAGTTCTACGATTATTGAATGACAACTTATTTCCCCATTTCCTATCCAATCATGAAAAGTCCGTCTTTCACTAGTTATAAGGTACGTGGTCTGCAAGAAAGTACTATTTACTGAGTGAGGAAATGATGAGTTGACAGAGGTGGTATGTATTTCCTAATGAAATCCATGGGTATAGCTGAGGGTAACAATGTCGCTTTGATTGCGACTTTTTCCACCCCAAGACAATGACACCTTACGAAGTATTTTGGCAGAAGCCATTAAGTTGGTGGAAATTAAGATTTGTAGAACTTTTAAAATACGAAATGGATCTTGACGATAGTGAGAAATATTATATGTAATAAATTAGTCCCATGGCTAGTTGGTCCTAAGCCTTCTAGAAAATGTTTACAAACCTATCTAAGTCATGTAGAAATTTTAACAGAACTATGTAAAGTTATACTTTCAACTAATCCAGGAATGCGTAGCTCTTTAATAAAACCATACGGTTCCTTACATACTCTAGCGAAGAATCGCCTAATTTGCTACCAGACACCCACTTTCCAGGTAGCTCCCATGTTATCGGAAATACCAAATGATCTGATTACTAAAAGACATGCTGCTTTGGGCGATGCAAAGCTTCAAGCCATACAAATCTGCAGAACCAGATGGCTTAATACAAGAGCTGTTTAGTACACATTCCATTGTTATGGCGAGCAGTACAATTATTTTTCATTCTCAAAGCTGGCAATTATTCCCATGTTAATCCTAAAGATCTCAGAAATATCAGTCTATGATCTCCTTTTAAAAACTCTAGATAGATTGATAGATATCCATTTGAGTTCTAACATTGATACGAGAATTTTGTCTATGGCTAAACAGCCCTGCATACACTAGTACGCGCCATCGAATATTCTCTCCATCACAAAGAGTAAACAATGGTAGCCTTCCTTGGCATAGAGGGTAATTTTAACAATGTCAACACATCTGCGAACACAATTGTACGTTCAGGATTGAAATAGATGCCGCACTTGGTGAGTTCATAAAGCTTCTGCTCACAAGCAGGATAATAAACTCCAGTCTGGGTGTGTCATCTGCCAGAAGATTTGTTTGTAAAGAAACCCCTTCTCTGGAACTTTGTGGTGAACTATCTACATATGCGTCTAAAAGGGGAGTGATCGTCTATGCAGATGACGTTCCTATTACCGCCTCAGGACAGCATTTCAATATTTTAAAAAAACTACTTCAGAATGCTCTTAAATAGCTTACAAGGTGGTCAGACCATTGCGGGCTGGGGGTTAACCCCCACAAAACCGAACTTGTCCTCTTCACTAGGAAGCACGAAATCCCTATCAGTGCCCCTCCCTCTATTCAGGGTAAAAGCTCTTCTCTGACGAAGCAAAATAACTAAGCTGGAAACTTTATATACAAAAAAGAATTGGAAAAGCAACAGTTGCTCCGTTTTTTTTGCAAGAAAGTAATTGGTAATAGATGGGGTCTTCAACCCCAGAGCAGTAAAAGTTTAGGCCCACGTGGTATCACAACGGACCTCTTTTTGGTCTAAGTAAGCCGGCCTCACCGACTGCCTAACCTAACCAATGCAAATTCCTAAATTACTAACCAAATCAAATTAGCTGGCAGTCATCCACAATATTGTTCTGTGGGTAACGAAATACTAGCAAAAATCGTCACTAGTGCATTATATGTTTGAATGTTGGTTTGATATCCTATATCTGTCCATTTCACAAACTAACAACGGTTACAACTTACGGCGAAAGGTCTTTATAATCAGATGCATTACAATCAAGGGCCAAGTGGAAAGTTCAAACGTTCTCACGGACTTCTCAAATGCATTTGATACGGTGAACCTTAACTTTAAGACACTTAATTTGTAAATACCACCGCTAAGATTTCAGCTCACTCCTTAATTGGATATCAAGCTGCCTAAGACGTAGGAGGCAAAAAGTAAAAATTCGAAATTGCATTTAAAATGCTATCGAAGTATCGCAAAATATCCGTCTGGGCCCAATATTCTTCCTCCTGTTCATAAATGATATCTCAAATGTTGTCGGAATAATGTCGCATATCTTTTATCTGCGGACGACCTGAAGATATTCCTAAAGGTTTCCAATGAGGCAGACTGTATTAAGTTGCAGTTCGACTTAAGGAGTTAGATGCGGTCAGAATTTTAAAAAATCGATTTTTATGCATAATAGTTTTCGAGGTATTCAACTGTACACGTGTTTGTCCCAAATTTATGTTTTTAATGTCGTTTACCACTATTATTTAAAAACTGCTCAGTGGATTTGAATGAAAGTCATTCAACATTTTTAAATCATATTTTACTAGTGCCTAATCGAAGGATATTTTTTTCAAAACCTCTATTTTTAATAAACAAGTGTTTTCTTTTTCGAAATGTCTGAGGCCGTACAATATTTCACACTTTCAGATTGTACTGGTAATTTTATACTTGGGATTTAGCTATACGCTGGCGTGTAAATATTTTAATGGGATGATGAGATCCATACTAATACATTGATCTCAATACACAGAGAAAGTACGTGTACTGTTGACATATTTCGACGAATGAATTTTGACATCTGTTTACAAAGCTAATTAATTGCATATAACGCATGACAGCGTTATCCACGTGTACCGATTCAGTCGCATATATTTCCTTAAAATCAGGAATGATAACAACACGTTTCGTAATGTAAACACGTATTAGGGTAGGTGAACCCAATAAGCCACAGATAGGTACCCGAATATAGAATTGATTACTTATTTTTAAGATACGCAAGTTCATGTGAAAACGTGTCATCGTCAAGAATACAGCGTTATACACAGTCTTTCTAATCTTCGTTAGTTATCTGAAATTTTCTGGAAGAATTTTCATGGAAAAATGCTCCTAGCTTCCTGTTCAGTGTGATTTAAATTCTCTACACTTAGCTGTTGCTGTTCAATTTACAAATCCCGTATATAGTCCATCGGACACAATGTGCATGTTGCGATAAAAACTGTAGTGAATGATTCATTCTGTCTGCCTTGATTGCACTTAATTATGTGAACTGTTTTTTTCAGATGAACTAAGTCTACATATATCCATGTCTACACGCCATGCAGTTCATATCACATTCTAAGATATAACATCCACAATCAGCTTATAGAAAACGGAAAAGCTCGTCCGATTCCTGGTATCATTCGCGGATTATTAATAAACTAAGGCCGTCACAGTGAGTGTGTCACTGGCCATTGGTAGTAGCGATAAATAATGAAATTAATGACGTCGATTGTGGATAAAGTGCTTGAGTTATTTTTAATTTGTCGTAAAGTTCATTGATGTGATATTTGTATTATGATTTCCCCGACCATGGGAAAACTAAAAATTACCACAAGAGGTCGCGATATCTTACGTGCAGCTAAATACTTTCACGGAGAAGCCCATGTCAGAAATAAAATTATTTGGCGGGGCGTACTCTAGAGACCCAAGTTTTCCGCTGGATGTGGATTGGAATGAGGGCTAGGTGACTATATCAATCGAACGCCAAATTTCGGAAGAAATAAACGATCAAATCCCAAACTTTTCGTCTTCCAGCGGAGTCGGCTGGGAGAACCGAAGCAAGCAATCTCAGCCTGCTTCCACAAATCGTTTGGGAAAAAAATAAATAGAGAGAACCCCAAGAGTTCTCTTAAGTTCCTAAAGGGGACAGCTATGAGGGCTAAATGAAGCAATCAAACTTCAAACTACTGTCGAAAGATTTGTCGAGTTTACTAACTGTCTAATAGACTGTCGATTAGATTTTGTAATGAAATGGCTGATGCAGGAGATCAAGGAAAGCAACTTCGGCCGAAGTCATTGCATGGGACTCCCATTTCACCCACCGTGCAGTTTTTAGTGCAGTCGCGGATAGTTTTGAATGGGAGCGGACGGTCATTTTAATCTAGTGTCTTGTTTAGCTAGTTATTCTGCTCTGCAGTTACCTGGAATGTCTCAGTGCCCCGAAATTCAGAAATAAAAGTTTCGCATCTGAAAGAAATCTCATATAAAAATTCTCTGTGCCGCTTGAATAATTGCAAAATCTTATTTTTTTGCTTCGATCGCTGCTTGACTGTCTTTAAAGATCACGGTAGTCTTATTATCTATCGATTACGTAGGGAGTCTATATGTTTTTTCTCAGTGTAGTTCTATTGGGCGTCGGAATAACTAGATGTTTTTATATTCGGTAGCGTTCATCGTTGTTTTTCGTTCTATAAGATGAAAGATGGTATTTCAGTCCCGTGACGAATCTACAAGCTGCTACTCCGAAAGCCATATCTTTCACTTGAAAAATACTGAATGTCACCTGCAGTTCCCGGAGCTCAGGGCAGATTGATAAACTGCACGCCCCTGTGCCGTGTGCTATTTTACATCCACCCCTGTATACCTCTGTAGCGGAATTGTTTACGGCTGTTCTATATTTGATCCCGAAGTCAACATAATCCTTTTTGTTAGAAATATTATTACCGGCATGAATACGCATCCGTCTGTTGTCACACTCTCTGAGTCTTAAAGCTATACTACAGATACAACAAGTTTATCAAAGAAATCAATTATAGTGCCGTGTAGCATTGTTTCAAGTAAAGCTGTCGCTGAGGACTCTGCAATCCCTGTAATGAGACTAGATATGGATATGTATGGATATAAAAGAGTATGTACCTTTAAGAAGTCTACACCCCAGGTGCTACTCAAAAGTAGCAGTAATTGTTTTCCTGTGCCCATAAGTGTACTCGACTTACTTTCAATGACCACATTGACTACGTTGCCTCAAAAGCGAATTGCATGTTAGGTTTTCTTAAACGTAACTCCAAGGAATTTACCGATTCCTTTACTCTAAAATCTCTCTTTATATCATTGGTCAGACCCCACCTAGAATACTGTAGTATAATTTTGGACCCATACTATAAATCTATTCTAAAAGAATCGAAAAGATACAAAGGAGCTTCACTAGGTTCATGATATTTAAATTAAATTGGCATACTGATATGCCTGATTATGACACTAGATGTGCATTGATTGATCTCAACTTGCTTGCTGAAACATAAATCTAATGAGTGCTTATAATTTTTTGTTCTGTATGCAAAGTAAGAGACATTTTTCGTTTTAAGAAGAATGGAAAGAGAGAAATATTTTGTTAAAATTTAATTTGTTTTGTTTTGTTTATTTATTTAACTTCAACATTTAAGCATTCAATTAATTCTTCTTTTTTAGGTTTAGTCTCGCTTAAAACATCTAATCTCTAAATTTGTTTTGCTTAGAATCGTTTTTCCTATGTAAATATTTATAATGTATGTCGTCTATGTCGTCGAAAATATTTTTCAATCTTGTTTATTAGAGACTTAATTCATTACAAAATCCGTTGTCCTAAATTGCTTTGTTTGATTAGTTTTCCTTTGCGTTCTCGTAATCTTCATAGTTATTTTCTTTTTAACGACGATCTTCTTCTCTCGAAATGAGCCTATTGCTCGCTGCATCAGGAAAGTAAATTCAATTATGCCAATAATTGGTTTATGTAGTAGATTCAGTTTTAGAAACATATTTCTTTCAATTTTAAGATAAAAACATAAGGAAAGGCTACAGTCCGCTTGGGGCGAACAGTATGATACCCTATCCTTATCCCTATGTACCCCAAAGAAAAAAAGCAATAGGAAGATGATGGATAGCATTTTATTTCATTCTATGAAATTTATAAAAAAAAAATATTTTTTTCAAAAAACGCCCCCAAAAAGTGGGCGTGGCCAAAAACTTTGTATGGGCGATATATTGAGAAAAATATTGGCATAATATATTGTTAAACATTTTTTTTCGATTTCTATGAAAATTTTCGAAGAAAACAGCAGTTTAGTGAAAAACGCCCACAAAAAGTAGGCGTGGCAAAAAACTTCATATGACAAATTAATAAAGTTGGGCAGTACCTACATATCTTGTGAAGGTTGTACAACTTTATCTCTCTAACTTAAGCCTTAAAACGGTTTTTTCTAAATTGTGGGCGTGGCAGTGGGCGTATTTTGAAAATTTTAACACTTTACCATTTCGGGACCCTAGGGAGTATATGTTCTAAATTTTAGCTTCCTAGCATAATCTTAAAGGCCTCAAAAGTTGATACGGATGGACGGACGGACCGACGGACGGACGGACATTGCTAAATAGTCTTAGATTTTGGTCCTGATCATAAATATATATACTTTTAGGGGTCTGCGACGAATATTAAAGGGTGTTACAAACTATGTGTCAAAATTAATATACCCTTAGGATAGGGTATAAACATAAGGAAAGGATACAGTCCGCTTGGGGCGAACAGTATGATACCCTATCCTTATCCCTATGTACCCCAAAGAAAAAATTCATAAGGAAGATGATAGATTGCATTTCATTTCATTCTATGAAATTTATACAAAACAAAATATTTTTTTGAAAAAACGCCCCCAAAAAGTGGGCGTGGCCAAAAACTTTGTGAAACATTTTTTTTCGATTTCTATGAAAATTTTCAAAGAAAACAGCATTTTAGTGAAAAACGCCCACAAAAAGTGGGCGTGGCAAAAATCTTTATATGACAAATTTATAAAAGTAGGCAGTACCTACATATCTTGTGAAGGTTTTACAACTTTATCTCTCTAACTTAAGTCTTAAAACGGCTTTTTTCTAAATTGTGGGCGTGGCAGTGGGCGGATTTAAAAACTTTTAACACTTTACCATTTCGGGACCCTAGGAAGTATATGCTCCAAATTTCAGCCTCGTAGCATAACTTTAAAGGCCTCAAAAGTTGATACGGACGGACGGACGGACGGACATTGCTAAATAGTCTTAGGATTTGATCCTGATCATAAATATATATACTTTTATGGGTCTACGACGAATATTAAGGGGTATTACAAACTATGTGTCAAAATTAATATACCCTTAGGATAGGGTATAATTAGCCTAAGCTTTACTTCTCCAATTTTTGTAGAGAAAGTATACTGTATATATTGTAAAGAATTGTATACTCTATTGATGAAGTGAATGAATAAATAAAAGCTGTCAAGAGTGCCCACTTACCGAGGGAAAAGTGACACCAATCTGACAATTTTTTTGTTCTGACTAGATTCAGAGCTTGACTAGAAGAATCTGAAAACTACCCAGGAGAAAAATGTCGACGATGCCTTAGCACAATTGGAACAAATTGTTCCTCTCAACTTAGCAATGACCAACCAGCGTTATTTCGACATCATCAAAAAGGTAGCAGAAACCACCCTTATGCGTAACTTACCAGTCACCCCAGATAAAAAGTTCCAAAGATGTATGTGAACAGTGGTGACAGAAAATGCACACAAAATAACTGTCTGCTGGCTCTAAGGCGTAATCTCTTCGGATCTACAAGTATATCAACCGTGACTCTTGACAGCAGAAACTTCGATGTATTTAGGGAGTTCATATACGACAATGCCACAAATAACAACTTAGTGGAGATTTGGCGAAGAATTACCCTAGGAAACCCTGGGAACGGAAAAATGCATGCTCTACAGAGCACTTGTACTGACAGTTCCGCTATACAATGCGATATTGTGTACGCTAAATTGGAAAGGCGGGTGAGGTTCGCATGCCAGTCCGTAATTTGACATGATGGGAGATCACAGATGTCGTAAAAGGAAGATCTTATTAAAAGAAAAAGACATTCGATGGTACAAAGATTTATCATAACAAAGCAATAATTAAAAGGAAGATCAAAAAAATAAAATAAATAGCAGCAGCATTTAGTCACAAAAAAATAACATATCTAAGGAAACGAGGAGTCTTCCAGGGACACAATTGATTCTGACGATTGTAGCAGTCTTACAATATTTTTATCAAAATTTTGCAATTTCCTATTTCCCCCTCTCAAATTTTCACACAAATAATTTGTCCCACTGGTTTTTTTAAAAAAATAAGTATGCATTACTTCTATGTAGTTCTGAATCGAATCAACATTTAGGTGTGCACAATTCTTGTGAGAATCTCCTCAAAGCATAAAATATACATATAAATATCACCAGCACGAGGAACGTTATTTCCCAATGATTTTAATTAATGTTCCAGAAAGCCGTCTCGACCGGGGTGAATAATAGCTACAAGGTGCACCTAATTAATTATAAGAAATCGGTATTTAAAACTACTTTTATTTTATTTATTTTCTCAATTTATAAAAATATATTATCTATGCCTCCCTTACATCAAACGGATGGATGAAGATTCATTAAATATATACCGAAGAGCCACAGAAATTAGTAATTTATTTTTACATTTAGTATTCTGTATCATTAAGATACACAAACAAAAATAAATAAAAACAAACTTTTGGTTTTTATTAGACGCAAGTGTTTACAAATGGATTTCATTCAGTTTTTGAGGTACTAATGAAGCTGGTGCTAGACAAATTAGAGGCAATCAGGAATACTATTTGAAATTAAAATCGTTGAAAGTCGTAATGCAAGGGACAGTGATGTAATCTAAATTAATTTTTATAGGAATATTTATACTCATTGAATGGACAGATTTATGAGATTTCTTGGGTGTACAGTCACTTAAATGATGTATTTAAGCAGCACTTCCAGCAGCTGCTAAACGGACAAAATGTAGAGAGAGTGATGGGGCAAGAAGAGAACCCACGTCCAGTCAATAAAGAACCAGTCCCTCCGTCCAGTATAGAAGAGGTTGGCTTAGCTATTAAAAAGCTAAAGAACAACAAGGCCGCCGGCTCTGATGGTCTTCCTGCAGAGCTTTTCAAATACGGAGGTGATGTTATGGTAGGGCGCATGCACCAAATCATCAACCAAGTTTGGGGGGAGGAAAGCATGCCCGATGACTGGACCATCGGTTCCATATGTCCCATCTACAAGAAAGGCGATCCTATGTCTTGCAAGAACTATCGAGGCATATCCCTGCTCAATGTCGCATATAAGATCCTATCCAACGTACTGTGTGAACGTCTCAAACCATTCTGCAATACACTAATCGGCACGTACCAGTGTGGCTTCCAGCCCGGCAGATCAACTGTAGACCAAATCTTCACACTAAGGCAAATTCTGGAAAAGACCAACGAGTTTCAAGTCGAGACACACCATCTCTTCATCGACTTTAAAGCCACATATGACAGCATTCATCGTCAGGAGCTTTTTGTGGCGATGGCCGAATTCGGGATCCCGTCAAAACTGATTCAGATGTGTCGCATGACACTAGATAACACGCGATGCAATGTGTAGTTTCGCAGCAGCTCATCTGAACTCTTTCAAACATGCACCGGATTTCGGCAAGGAGATGCGCTGTCGTGTGATTTCTTCAATCTTGTTCTTGAGCAGATAGTGCGCAGGGCAGGTGTCAACACGGAAGGCACTATCTTCAACAGATCAGTTCAAATGCTGGGGTATACGGACGACATAGATATCATCGGTCGATTCCAGCGTTGAATGAGGACAAGACTAAATATATGCTATCAACAAACAAAATTACGGCAACCATAGTCAGGTTTATCTTGTTTAAGTCTTCTTTGCGAGAAACCATGCACAAATCATTAAATTAGTTTAATGCAGATACTACTTCGTCTTAGTATTCTTAGTTTTTAGTATCTATTTTCCAATTTTATAGGGCATTATACTTGAGTACAACTGCAGTATCCCTATTACCATAGTAGAATGCGATTTCGCCAAATCTATTTTATGTAATTATTTCGATATTAATATTTCTGACTATCCAATTCACTCCGAGCAACTAGCTTTATCAATATTGAAGGCAAAACACGCTACCATAGACAAATTACAACTAATTTCCCTTACATTTCCTCCTCTAAAAGGATAAGAGGAAATTAATTAGCTTACTTTGGGATTTTATTTCCATTGAAGAAGGAAGGAACTGCAAATCAATCGAACCAACAAAAACTTCATTTTCATTTAGGTGAAGCAACACATGTCTTTTATTTTATTGCAAGGAAATTCTATTTTTACAATGAGGCAGTTAATCTCTTAAGTAAATAAATCACTTCACTTTACTACTGTTTACTCAGTACGGCCTATGTAAAAGCATTTTCGATTATGTTGTATCTTTTATTATTAGAAAGCAAGATGTTTATAGTAACCGAAATCTGTTCTCATTGCAATAAAATCTGCCGCTTAGTTTACGAAGAGAAAAGTTTAGTAGTATCTATACATTAAGGAAGTCTTTAAATTAACCGAAACAATAATAAAAACAAAATGTATATACCATGCGTCAGATACATTATCACAACTTAAGTGTTACCATATTATATTCTTATATTATAAAGCTTTTGATGACGTGCCTATTCAATTGGATATAAACTGTGAAAGATACAAAAATAAGTGATAAAACCCAGCGATGAGATGGACCATTAAAGAAAATATTATCAAAATAATAATCAAGAGCTAGCCAAATTGATAATATTATCCGTAGCTGTAATAAGTCTCATCCAGTATTTGTTGAAGATATTTGTTCCCACGAAGAAATTACGTTTTAATCGGCAACATAAAGGAAGTGATAATGATGAAAACGAAAAACTCATGGTCAGCGCGGAGGGTAGCATCTGTCGCCATACTTTTGTGTTATTTAAATTCAATCAAACATGGAATCAATTGCAAAAGGCAGTAGGTTGGTTTATAGTTCAGTGATTATGAGACTACAAATTTGTTTCTAAGGTTGGAAAGTTCACGATTTGCTTTCTAACTATCCGCAAATATAACACAAAAAAACCTTGACTTACAGTTGGTTAGTACAGGAACTTGCGTGCTATTTGGCCCTTCCAAATCAAAGTAAAGTGAGAGCTAAGCTTCATGTTATTTTGTCGAAAAGTCGTGCATTTCGAAAAAAATTTTAAAAGCTGTAGCAACGAAATTGTGTGAGCAGGAAATACGGAAATAGGTTAGTGACACATTTCTTCAATTAAAATTGCTTTGAAAGTGGAGTTTTCTCCAAGGCTACGTTTTGATTCCAAAAAATAAAATGTCTCATTATCTCATATCTGTCAGTTTTAACTGTATAGCATTCAATGTATTATTTATTTATGATTTATTTGGGAGGAATGCAGTTCAATGAAAAATATTTGTATTCCTTTTCTGCATTCAATTTTTTTCCTTTATTTTTCATTTTTTTGTATCACAAATATAGGGTTTTTTAACCTACAAAAGTAGAGCGACAGGGACAGCAAATGACGCCATATTTCTTGCCGCTCTTTTGACATTTCTCTTCAGTAAGGTTTGCCATTTCATGATGGAAAGATATACGAGCCAACAACGAGTCGAAATTATTCAAATTTACTACCGAAATTCGGAGTCAGTGGCCTCAACGTTAAGAGCACTACGTCCAATTTATGGTCGTCATAATCGTCCTAGCAGATCAACATTCAGCGTCTAGTGGAAAAATTTAAATCCACAGGCATAGTACAAATGTTCCCGTGCCAGTGAGACAATGAAGCGCCTGTAGTGTCGAGAATATTGCTGCCGCTGAAGCTTCAATTGAAGAAAGCCCAAATGTGTCTCTCACACGTCGTTCTCAAGCGTTGGGCATCTCTGTGACGTCGTTGTGGCGAATTTTGCGAACAAATCTTGGTCTACATCCTAACAAGATTAAATTGACGCAAGAACTGAAGCCGCTTGACCACCAGAAGCCTGAGCTACAACTTGAAAATGATTCGGATTTTCATCGAAAAATCATCTTCAGCGATGAGGCTTATTTCTGGTTGAATGGCTTCGCCAATAAACAAAATATGCGGTATTGATCAGGCAGCAATATACACGTACTCCATGAGTCATCATTGCATCCCGAAAAAATTACGGTTTGGTGTGGTTTATGGGCCGGCGGCGTCATTGGGCCGTACTTCAAGACCGGCACGTTACTGTGAATGGGAATCGCTACCGTTCAATAATTACCGAATATTTTTGGCCCCAATTGGTTGACATGTGGTTCCAACAGGACGGCGCCACAAGCCACACAGCGAATGTCACAATCAATTTATTGGAAACCAAGTTTGAAGAACATGTTATCTCACGAAATGGTCCAGTCGCTTGGCCGCCTCGGTCGTGCGATTTGACGCCGTTAGACTATTTCCTGTGGGGCTACGTCAAGTCTATGGTCTATGCCAACAAGCCAGCGACGATTGATGAACTTTGTACGAATATCGAACGTGAAATTGCAGCAGTATCGGCCAATTTATGCTTGAAAACCATCGAAAATTGGGTTTAGCGTCTGGACTTCTGCAAGCGTGCCCGTGGTGGCCATGCAAAAGAAATCGAGTTCCATACATAAAGGCATCAAACGTGCTTTCACAGGAATGAAGAATTTCATTGATATCCAAAACCGTTTTCGTTTTATTTAAAAAAAACTTTTGTAGCGCTCTTATTGGAAAACGCGATACTTAGTCCCTAACCAGTTCGTCTTTCAGCGACTTAATTTTTTTGATTCAATTATTCAGAGTGAAACGGAATTCATTCTAATAAGGGGAATTTACAACGCAAAATGCACTCTATAGTATACCGTTTTTAAATTCGCCTTAAGGAAGGCTTTTTCTTACGGACAAAAACATAATATATTTAAAATCATTGTATGGGACGTCATGTCATGTAGGTGTTACAGTGATATGTTTTGAAAAGATAACGTCAGGATCTATACGGTACGTCCTAGATTAATCAGCGTCGCAGTTGAGTTTTTTGTGTTAAGGCCAACCCAAATGAGGGAAACCGAAAAAAAGTTCCAACGAGCCATAAATGACTGCAATGCCCAAATTAATCGTGTCAAATTCTCCTACAACCAAAAGTTGAGGCTCATTTTGCGGCTAGCTTAACGCTCCCAGATTGTGCTTTGACACCCCCTGTACTCGAGCCGTAGAAAATTCAATGAGACAAATCGACTTCCGCACTCGTACAGTGGCAAGAGTAATTCAAAATCTTAACATACGTAAATCCGCTGTTCCAGATGTTTTTTCCCCTATATATATTTATTGTTTTACTTAAAATTTATTTATTTAACATTTGCGGTCTTATATTTTCCTTCCAAAAAAAATTAATATATTTCAAATACTTTATTTTCCTATTTTAAAAATAGCTTTTCTAATTTTCTCAACATTCTTGAAAGTGGAGTTATCCGGTTATTACTCTGTTAATTTAAAATTTAAT
This sequence comes from Ferdinandea cuprea, assembly GCA_963576555.1. Taxonomy (NCBI): domain Eukaryota; kingdom Metazoa; phylum Arthropoda; class Insecta; order Diptera; family Syrphidae; genus Ferdinandea; species Ferdinandea cuprea. Next base: position 128,649,769 of record OY754958.1, on the reverse strand, counting down.
ATTTTTTTTTACAAATTATTGACAATCTTTGCTCAAGTCTTAAATGTAATATGACACTTTTTCATAGTGGGGAGATTTTTAACTTTTCAAAGAAGAAGGAAATTTCCTTTTACTAATATGGGTTTGGTGAAATGAAAATTGCAGACTATAAATCCATCACATCAACCACATAAAACTAGATTTATAAATATTGTTTTATCTGACACCGTAGGTTAAAATATAAATGCAACAATGTTAATTATATGTCTTCCTGTACATCTAGGTACTATTATCAACACAACTCAAGTTGTAATCATTTAAAGTGAATATTTTCCAGTTTCGATGTAAAGGGTGTTTTTTTTTCGCTATAGAGCCTTGATTACTGACTTTTTCGTTCATCAATTGAACAAGCATGAAGTGCAGGAGCTGTAGTCTCAAGACGGCGCAACATGTCACACAGCTCGTGCCACAATTTATTTATTGAAGGAAACGTTTGTGAACCGCATAGTTTCACGTTATGGACCCGTAAATTGGCCTCCAAGATCGTGCGTTTTGGCGCCTAACTATTTTCATTGGGAATATGTATATATTATTGACCACTTGGAGGACAATTGCCGATATACGGCCACAAATTTTGAAAAAGGTAGTCGAAAATTGTACCTCCAACCAGCCAGATTATAATTCCAGAAGATTATCTTTCGAATAAAGTACATTTCAAGTCAATTAAAAAAAAATCATCTTTGTTTTATTCCATTTCAAAGTTATATACCTCCAAAAAACAGCACAGATATTAGACGTAGCTACAAAAAACCGCTCAATACATTTTGTAGACCACTTTTAATTTATAGAACATTTTTTGAAGATAGAATTTTATGTAGAAAAACATTTGTATTTAAGAAATAAATAAAAAATAAAACTATAGATAGACACTACTGCGTGTAGCTAAAATAGGTGCTCTTAACGTGCCTCTACTATGTACATATATGCGCTACTCCATAACTAAATTGTATTCCGTTAAACAACAACAATTAAAGCAATCACCATTTTTTTGAATTATCTTTCTGTCTATTGACATCACTAAATAGTAAGTTTAGTATAACGAATATGCCAATTTGGAAATATATGATTTCCGAAAAAAACAGCGACTTCCGCAAAATCTTCGGTCGATTCCTATTTTCATCACTTTTCTTGGCTACAAACGCAATAAGATTTTAATTGAAATGCAACTTGAAGTTCTTGTGCTTGCAAGGGTTTGAAGAACAAAGCCAACACCCTGAATGTTTGCATGTTTATTATGTAAAATATACATCCAAGGAGACCTTCCATCTCTATACATTTTCTTCTGCAAAAATAGAAGCAACAGTTTAATAACCCAATCTACTAGAATGTGGATAAACATTCGATACTCACCATGATTTCACCACACCACTTCTCTCGAAAAAAAGCTCATCCATTATAGCAACTTTACTCACAGCAAACATACGTTCAATGTAAAAAGCCCTTAGCCGCTGCTTCATAATAATATTTTAGCAGAACCACCCTACCCGTCGGTCTTTGGGGATGAAGAGAAATATGTATCCCAACATTCAATTTAGTTTTGCTATACAATTCAGCCGAGCGCAAGCCCCCCAATAGCACAACACAACGTACTCATCCGCTGACCGGAACAGTAGTCGTTCGCTGCCACTATAATATCTACGTACGAAATAAATAATCCGCGCGCCGCAATTCGAATTAATCGGTACATACTTCGCATACATATCCATATAAAATTTATCTCTATTAATTATTAAAAAAAAAATAAAAATACCATTATTAATTCTTTTTTTGTGTAAAATGTCCTTGTGTTGTAATTTTTCGTGATGGGTGGCTTAAATTTTGTTCGCGTCAGAAAGGGAAATCCTCGATTTAGACCCGAAAAGTGCAGAAAAAATGTCCTAAGTGCAGCTTGAAAGCTTTAATCGGAAATAGTGATGCAAAAAAAAAATAAATTATGTCCACCAAAAATTACGTGCAATTTAAGTGAGTGAATTGTTTGTGCAAATTAAAGTTATATATAAAAAAAAAAAATTTTAATAATTCCAAAGTGTCTACCCAATCCACATGCAAACACACAACAAACGTGGATTAATTAATTAAATTAAAAATTTCCTGTTTGAGCTGGAAAAACTGAGAAAACATACTGAGAGATTAAGGCAGAGATTGTGATCATCTATCTAACCCCATTTGACGATCAATTTGAACAAGTAGGTAAGTGGAAGTTATAAATAAACAAATCGTTCATCTACCAAGGAATTTGGAAATACACAAGTTCTTTAATTAGTAAATGGCGCATAAAAAAACACATACCTTGACTTGGGGATACGTTTTCTTTATAGCGTCAAGTTCAAAGTCACTGCGAAAGTAGGTACCTACCTAATGGCCATTGCAACTATTCGTATCTATCAATGAAATTCGGCTGACACCTGTTGAATTTGAAATTTATTTGGTGTTGAAAATTTGTATCTTTCATGCTGAGCTCAGTTAGATACTCTTTGCTTGTAATACTGGACTGTTTGTATTACTCTGGACAATAAACAACAAACACATGATTATTCTGATCGCGGTCATCACTTAGCACCTGGTGAAAAGTTAGTTTTACCAATTGAACGTGGTATGGCGTGGTCAACTCAACTCGAATCGGGTTCGTCTTCGTACCAGGGTCGCTAAATTGGCGCCCATATGCATAAATAATTTTTTTTTTTTGTCAATTTGATTTGATTACATATTTGTTTAGGTTTGTTTGTTGTTAGTGACAGTCGATTTTTGCAATAGCGAGGAAAATTTGTATTTTTACATTTCGACAACAATTATTGTATTGTAATTAATTTATGGTTGCAAACTTAGCTATGGGATATCAACAGTTGAGTATTTAAAAACTCAGTCATCGATCGAGAAGGCAATTTGTTAATTGAAAGGGTAAATTGTTTATATGAAATTAGCAGGTATGAACATTATAGTTAAGTGGCACAGAAAATCAACTGGAAAGCAGTGTCGAATGGTTGTTTATTTAGGTTATTTTTTTGTTGGAATTGGCTGATTATTTTCTAAGAATTACAAATGGAGCCGCTTATAGTTTTTCTTCTCAGGAATTTATTTAAATATTTTCTTGTATATTTAAATAATGCCTTATTTTTTGTTAAACAAAATGTACGTTCCAAATTTTTGTATAAAGTAAAGTATCATGCAATTCGTCACAATGGAGTAATAAAAATATTATTACACTCAAAACTCGATTTCATTAGCACAATTAACTGGCAAAACACTTAAGCAGAAATCAAGCTGGAATTGGAAATTTACAAAATTCATTGACCACATATAAATTGGTTTAACTGAATTGTTATAACTTATTACTGACGTTTTATTTTATTGGGAACAACACAAAATAAATGACTTAACAGTTAATAAATAATTTAATTAAATTCGGAGTAAATAGTTCCTGATGGCGGTAGGTAGTTTTATTCCACTAATGTAAAAAACCGACCAAAATCGATGGAGCAGTTTTAGAGAAAATTAGTAATCACCGAAAAACAGACGAAATCGCGGGACTTTCTTACCTCATTCACAGTTTGAGTTCAAAGTATTGCAGGATTTCAACAGCTCGTTGCTGGATGATCGCAGCACCAAAGTGGAGTGTCTTCCGCACATATTACGTCAATGTTTTGGAAAGTAGTTCTGATGCGGATTACCGCCAGGCGATCACTTATCGCTTTGAAGTTTATAACTTTTAACATAAACTGATGTCCCACAACGAATATGTGTTCTAAAATAGGGTCATTCATTTTTCTGTTTCGAAAGTAAGGATAAATGAAACAAAACACAGCGATATATTTTTGTTAACAATTTTATTTCATTATTAAGTTTGGACTTTGCCATAAAGTGTGAAAAACAATATCAGTCAAATGGCCGCCTCGGGAAGATTCGCAGCATGCGATTCTTTTGAGGTAGTTTTTAACAACTTTTTCGCACATTTCGGGCGGTATCTCGTCCATAACTTGGGTAACGTTGGTTTTTAATTCGTCTTGAGTTCGGGGAATATTTGCGTAAACATGTTCATGGAATATTGTTACCCCGTCTTGTTGGAACCACATATCGCACAAGTCGTGGTCTTCAATCGCCGGCCAAAAACAAGCTTTGTGAGGTGCACGGCACATTCAATTGCTGCGAACGCCGGGAAATCATTAAATTCGGATCATCAGCAACACTTGCAGCAGGAATATTATCAACTGAGTATGCTTTACGATGATGCACAGTTTTAATTTCTTCACAATTTTACAAATTGCCTGCTTAGTCGTTCACAAATGGCGAAACTTTTGTAGTAAGTAAAGTAGTAGTAAATTTTACCGCGATGTACGATTGTTAAGCGATCCATTATTGTAAATGGCAAACATTCAACACTTCAACTGACAGCTGAGTTTGACAGGTATCAAATGCCAGCGCTACCAACTTGAAACCACGAAATGAATGACTCTGTACATGCGATCTTTTCTAGCAGTTGTAATATAAATATTTATGTCTTTTCATCATACAACAATCGTACAAATCCGTTGACAGCGAGATCGACGAGGATGCGCCGGCATTTTTGAACTCGCTTGATGTGCCAGGAACTCCGCCACAGAACGTACCCACCCTAACTCCTGGATCGCGATCTACCTTGTACCACGTGAGGACAGACTCAAGCTTTTTAGTACTACCTAAGGTGAAGTGTGTCCGCACATTCTAGGGGCATACGCACATATTCCTTATATCCAAAAATAAGCAGGCATTCTATGTACATAGTTAGAAATGTGATCGTTCTAAATGCAGTCAGGCTTTTGATAGGCTATCTCATCAATTGTTCATCTTTAACTAACTTGTATTAGGCTTTGAACCTATATTGTTAAAATGGATATCCTTTTACTCAGAAAACCATTCTGGTGTCTCACAAGGTAGCCATCTAGTTTAAATTTCAATATGATTCATTGAAATTGAATCGAAATCAGTAGGGAGCGATATGGTAAACAATTTTTTCGATTCGCCACCACGTGAACGGGCAAAGTAGAGCTGACCGAGCGAAAAGCAGGGAAATTCGACATTAATTCCCCAATTTTCCAGCAATTGCCCTGCGATTTATTGATTGTTATCGCAAATCCCAACCCGATCGGGGAAATGAATCTGTTTAAATTGGAATGAAAGAGCAGTTGGAATAATCGGAATTCGTGGGAGGACTTCCTCTCGCTTGAATCACATGATTCATATTAAGCAACATGATTATGATCGATCCCTCCTTCAGATGTAAATTATGTGGCGGAGTTCCTGGCACATCAAGCGAGTTCAAAAATGCCGGCGCATCCTCGTCGATCTCGCTGTCAACGGATTTGTACGATTGTTGTCTTGATAAATCAACAGCCGATTGGTCGTTCTGCAACGCAACTCTCGTATTCGTAGTCAATTTCAACTCAACTTTTTGACATGTCCCCACAATGAAGACGATTCATCGGCAGCAGTAGATTTTAAGATGACGGGAAGCGATTGACGAAATTGCACACAAAATTCTATACAATTGATGAACACCTATTTGTTTGTATATCTTCTTCAATCTGTATATCAATCTTAATCTGGGTTTTTTGTCACATGCTTGATACAAAAGATTAGGCACAATTAAAAGGATACTACGAAACATCTTTCAAATTAAAATCCTTTTTTTTTAAATATTTACAAATTTACATAGTATGTTTGCCTCTCTTTCAGCAGACAAAGTTTATGAGCACGGATTTATTCTCATAGGATTATCAAGCTGATTATTCTAAAAGTTATAATTAATTCAGTTCGTCTCGTTAATAGGGTTAAAAAATACTTTTTGTTTACTATCACTGAAGAGGATTTGGCATTGGCATTGTCTGGATAGCAAGAATGACAATACCATTAATTTAATGTGAAGTGATGAGTTAAGTTTAAGAAAAGACGATGATGCATTGTTTCCATAAATCTACCTTAAATAATGCTAATGATTATGTCCTTAAACTTACAACTTGATGCTTTAATTCTATATGAAAAGGACTTACTTGTACTCAAATAAAAATATTTAATTAAAACAAAAGCTATTTGTAAGACTTGCTTAAGCCATATTAAGGGTGGTCCAACGAAAACGCACGATTTTAATTGCAAATAAAACAAAAAGTTTTCCGAGAATAATCTTAACATTTCTTATTATGATAGAAGGATGTATAGCAATTATGTGTGAAACAAAATATTGGCTTCGGTGGCATACCTCTATCCGATGGTCAAATTTTGCAATGACTCTGAGACATAATTAAAATGTCGGTAAGTGCCGAATTATCTCATCCTCTAGCTCTTGAGTTGTTCTTGGCTTATTGACGTATACTTTTTCTTTTAAATATCCTCAAAGAAAGAAGTCCAACGGTGCCAAATCACATGAACATGGCCATTGAATTTCTCGTGCTAAAAAGCCATTGTTTCGTTAACTGTGTGGCAAGTGGCACCATTCTGTTGGAAGCACGTATCGTCCAGGTCCATATCCCCAATTTCTGGTCACAAGAAGTTCGTTGTCATCTCGCGATAGCGAATACCATTCATGGTTACTACTTGGCCGACCTCATTTTCGAAGAAATACCGCCCGATGACCCCGCCAGCCCATAAGCCGCACCAAATGTCACTCTTTCAGCATCGGCTTTTCACAATCAGTCGTGGATTCTCATTTGCCCAAATGCGGAAAATCTTCTTGTTAACGAATCCACTGAGGTTAAAGTGTGTCTCGTCGCTGAAGATGATTTTCTTTGTAACGTCACGAAATGCATTTTGATTTAAACTCCCATTTTCGTAAAAGACTTAAACAATCTTAACGCGCTGCTCAATTGTGTACCTTTCCATGGTTGAATTTCTCAAACACTAAAACAAGGAAATGTAAAATTAAGTTTGTCAAAAAACTAGACCTTAAGGTGTGACTCACAATTAATATCGTTGGACCACCCTTTATAACGGCTCGAAAACTGTTGGTTCACATTTTATGAAACTTTTTGTGTGGACCCCTATAGGGTCATGCCGGAAAACTAAGTATTATGGTCATACCAACACGGGTGTACCGTAGAGGTGGTGGTCGAGATCTCGGCCAACAATACTAAACGATATACAAAATTGTAAAAATTAACCCAATCGCAAACTATTTTCTTTATACCCTATCCTAAGGGTATACTAATTTTGACACATAGTTTGTAACACCCCTTAATATTCGTCGTAGACCCACAAAAGTATATATATTTATGATCAGGACCAAAACCTAAGACTATTTAGCAAAATCCGTCTGTCCGTCTGTCCGTATAAACTTTTGAGACCTTTAAATTTATGTTAAAATTTTTCAAATACGTCCACAATTTAGAAAAAACCGTTTTTTAGCCTGTAGTTAAAGAGATAAAGAGTTAGAACATTCACAAGATATGTAGGCACTGCCCTCCTGTATAGGTTTGCATATAAAATGTTTGATGGCGTTTTTCACTAAAATGCTAAAATGCTATTTTCTTCGAAAATTTTCATAGAAATCAAAAAAAAATGTTTAACAAGATATTTAGCCAATAATTTTTCCAATATATCGCCCATACAAAGTTTTTAGCCCATACGCTCACATTTTGGAAGCATTTTTAAAAAAAAATATTTTTTTTTATAAATTTCATCGAATGAAATTAACCAATGAATGAATGGATAGCATCATTATCTTCTTAATGCTTTTTTCTTTGGGGTATATAGGGATATGGATAGGGTATCATACTTTTCGCCCCAGGCGGACTGTAGCCTTTCCTTATGTTTTTTTTATTGTTTTATCGATTGCGATTTTGTCGCTGTGCTCGCAGGTGGTTTTATTTTGTGCTGGGTCTGGGTGGGTGGTTAAGTACGTTGGACCCCTAAGTGAGAGATCGCTGGTTCAAATCCCGACCTCTACCACCTGAAAGTTTTTATTCGCTGCCCCACCTCTTTCGAACGTCTGACAAACATCCAAGAGTAAGAATTGTCATGAGAAGCTTCTCAAAAATTAATTTCCGTTCGGAATCGGCATTAAAATGTACGTCCCTTCCATTCGTGTCAAAAAATATATCTTCGCACACACAGTAGTTGGAGATTCTAGGCTTTGGGTCCTATATGGGCCGTTGACGCGTAATATTTTTTTTTTTTTTTTTTTTTGGAACCTAATAACGAGGAAAAAACTTAAAAATTTTAGTGTCACTATGCTCTTCTAAAAAAATTATCGGAAACAAATGTTAACTTAAACCTTACATCACTCACTGGCTACAGTTTTAAATAAAGCGATTATTCGTTATAAGCTTAGCAAAGTCTAAAGATCAGCTTGTTAGGGCAATGGCGGAACCTTACGCTAAACTTTATCCTTGTAATGTTCCTGAGAACTCGAAGGCTGACCTACTCGCTAAATTTAGAACCACCACACCTCTCCCACCTGAAAAAGGGGAATTAAGTATACCAATCTCTACTTGTAAGGAGTCGCTAAGACTTGCTGCTACTAAAAAAACAAACATTAAGTGGATAAGTAGAATCTCATGTCTAAACAGATCTGGCCTACGCTGGATCTTAAACGATCTAAAGATTTTATCTCTCCAAGCTGACTGCATATTAGCACTGCAATGTTACTGGAGAATGTCTTATAGACAGGTTCCTACAAAGCTTGGCGCAAACTCAAACAAATTTCCAGGAAAAAAAGCTTCATCTTGGAGCCTTCTTCTACAAAGATATAAGTAATCAAACTATTCTTGAAGTTAGAAGACCCAAATGGTTCAACGAGGAGGGAGAGCTTTTTTGTAGATCGCTGTGCTATCAACAACGGACCAATACAGGTCTAAACGTGTCGGTCTTATCCCGGCAGCCACTTCAACCCACATTAGGCAACCTTCAAGAAGTAAGTCAACATTCAATTGTCCTACAAATTTCGGAATAACACAAATGCAATAATAACAGCATTTAATTCGCCTCAGTGGATTAGGGATCCAAAACCAAGAGCCATGTCGATACATTCTACAGTTGATCATTATCTTGCAAAAAAGCAAAAATATAACAAATGCAAATTTGCTAACCTCAAGCAGCTACACGTATAACAAATGCCAAGAGATATGACCTCGGTATTGAATGAATAATATAAAAGTTTGCATCTGTCTTTACCTGCTCTAAAGATTGTTTTGACTTCGGAAATATTCCATTAAAATATGAAATCAATCAATTTTATTGCTATTCGAAAACTGTTCATTTATGAATAATAAAAATACGATTACTAAAGTGCGAATTTCAAGGCGGGCAGCTCTAAATTGTGAACTAATTCATTTAAACATGTTATCTTAACCTTAAATATTGGTCGAAACATACATACATATTTATTTGGAAATAATTTCACATGTATACAACAACACACTTATAAGTAGGTGATGAACAGTTTTATACCTTTTGGATACTCTATCAATTACCATAATAATAACTGAAAATTCCGTCTTAACGAACGTCACTATTTGAGTGACGTCAAATCAATTGACATTGTACTTTTTCACACCTAAAAGATGAAACATCCTAATCATTAACATGTCTTCTAGCAAAATGGAGCAAGTAGCTTTAACAACTGAAAGAAAACGTAAACAGGGAAAATAAATTGAGTTAAATAACGCTTATTGAAAATAAGTTAACTAGCTAATTGTTCATTAACTGAATGAAATTAACTACAAAAACATTGTCCTTACTAACATAAAAGCATTGAAGAATATTAAAAATATCTCCTCCATTAACGTTGCGGGTACCAACACGAAATATAGGAGTCTGTAGTGACAGTGAAGCTCCTATTAAATTTAACTTAATTCTTTAACCACATGTAAGTTAGTGCTTCAACTCGATAACTTGAATTCGGCACGAAGAGTTAATTCTCTAAACCTTGTTTAGAATCAGGGTCATACAGAAATTGTGAGAAATTAAATGTACGACAAACTTGCTCGTCAAGGTTTGGAATGAGTTTCTTCAGCACCTAAAACTGAGCATTGTGGCAAAAAAAAAACACTTAAATGAGCTATGCTTAATGCGTGTTTTGACCGCAGTACGCATTTGAAATATTTAAACCCAAAAATAATATAGTCAATAAAATGTATAAAAAGCAGCAGGCCCAGGTATCTGCCTTGGGGAACGCCTGATGTGCACTAAATTTCTGTAGAAAATATATTACCAATCCCGACATTTGCTATTCTTCCAATAAGATGTTGTAACAAATTCAGGAATTTAAAATGAAACAAAAATATCTCAAAAATATTGTTGTAGCCGATTGGAAAATGTTCTACTCTGGCTACTACAAACGATACAACATAAAAATCTCATTAAGACCGAGCTGAAGGATTAACTGGTTTACTGTTTGAATGACCATCTTATAGACCAGCACCGCAAAAAAAAGAGAGAAAGGAAGGCCGCTGTAATTCCAGTCTTAATTATTCGCAGGTTGCTGTTGTTTCTTAATATTTATTAAAAACGAAGGCTTTATTAAAGTAGGTAGATACTTGCAATTTATATTTTAGTTTGAGTGACATACGATCAGAAATTGGCCAAGTTATTAACATTCGACATTCGGAATAAACTTTAGCTGAACTTAAGGATATAATTCTTTCAAGTTTATTTTTCACTTTAATTCACCTATATTTCTAAGCACCCGATCCGTAAACGGTCTTCTATTAGATTCTTTTTAAAAAGGCACTGTTGAATATGATTTAAAGGACCATTGTTTTATTAAAAAAAGTAGACATTTCGATTCATTGTAAAATATTATTTCATTAAAATAACTGCATCGGCTGTTGCTAAGGCAGCTGTCAATAAAAAGTTGAACACTGTTTAAATAATACCTTGTTCAATAAAGGTAAGGTAACGTTACCGGGCTGGCAAAGCATAGAGTTCCCAATGTTATCCAGCCATCTCGACGTCTGCTGAAACCTATTGCTGAATGTTTCTATTGGAAATATAAGAAAAAAGTTTAAACGAGCCAGAAATTACTGCAATGCCCCATTAGTGTCAAATTCTATTACGACAAAAAGTTGAGGCAAACAAATTTCATAGGTCGTTTGTCGAAAAACGTTATAAACTCGACCTCCTCATCTGTTCCGACACTCAATTACAATGACATTCCAGGTGTAAACTCTTCAGATAAAGCCAATCTGATTGCTGCTCATTTTGCGCTTGGCTCAACGCTTTCAGATTGTGCTTTATCTCTCTCTATACTAGAGAGCTCATTTGACAGTGTTTGGCATTAAGCTCTTTTATCGAAAATGCGTGTTACCTTTCAGATCGATCAATTCAAGTTGTTTTGGACGGTTTTAAGTCTGCAACTCACCAAATAAATGCTCGTGTCCACCGACATCGTTGACGGCATTTTTAAGTGGGGTAAAACCAATAGAGTAGAATTTAATGCTTCCAAAACATAATGCTGTCTTCTGTACTAAAGCAAAGCCCCAGTAATCTGCCATTATCCATGGATGTAACTTACATCGCTGAAACCAAAAGACTTTCCATCATCGGTATGTGCGTTAATGACAAACTTCGTTGGAATGAGCACATATTCGACGTAGCCAAGAACGCTGCGAAATGTTTAGGCTTCCTCAAGCGATGCAGGAAATATTTTAACCCTTCTGATCTGGCTAGAATTTATAAGACATTTATTCGTCCCAAACATAAGTAAGCAATTTCATATTTGGAGCTACTGGACAGTATTCAAGAACGTGCGATTAAACTTATTGGCGACAGAGACATCGCGAAATCACCTGACTCTTTTACTCTGCGTCGCTATTTCTCCTGCCTATCGTTGTTTTATCGTTACTTCCACCCTTACTGCTCAAACAAAATATTCAGTTGAATTCCACCCTTACAGGAATTCAACCGCAATACTCGCCATGCTAAAAATGCTCATCAATTCATGATTAGGCCTATATCCAAACGGATAGTGAAATACACGAATTCGTTTCATAACCAAACATTTCGAATGTGGAATACTCTACAACGCTTTGTTTTTCCTTCGCATTACAATTTGCAGACATTTAAAACAAATATGCACCGGTTTCTCCATTTATCTAATCCTCCTCTTCCCTAATGCCCGCACTGGGTCACTTTATTTGGGTATGTAAATGCGGCTTTCATTAAACGTTGGCCATAGCCCGCTAGATAAGTCCCAAGTGCTAAAAGCACACATTCGGATCTTTCTACTCAGTCCCTTAGGTTGCAGAGTACTGGCTCTATCGATTGAAATGCATGTTCTTCTTCTGTTCTTAAAGCGCATAAGAGCTTGACACTAACAACATGTGATTCGAAAAGAGAAGTACAGCCAATAAAATATATTTATCCTATTTAAATAAACAGTAAATTGAAGGCAGTCCCCTCTGAATTGAAAAGGGAAATTTAAATGCTCCTCAATCAAATTGATATTTGAAAAACATTTTCGAAAACCCTTTTATTTCGAACTGCTATCTACGAGTATCCCTTTACTTTCCCCATGAAACTGATTTCAGTTCACTCTGGAAACCTGAATACTTTATCAAAGACCACTTAATTGAAGAAACGCTTTGCAAATCACAAATTGAATAAATGAACAAACTTACTACAGAAACCTAAGCACATTCGATTACATAACCATCTACCTACGTCTATTTTAAATATGAAGGCATGATGCGCATTCAAACTATTTGCAAAGACGATCCTTCCTAAAGTTAAACGCAACATACCCCTACACATGTAGGTACACTATATTTACTTTAAACTTCCGACTCGATGCTTAGAAAATTTAAATCTATTGATTTGGTCAGCACGTTTTCCCAACTAGAAGCTTCATTCATCTGATGAATGATGATGAATGAAGAATGATGATTGGAAGAATCAAAATCTTCACATTTTCTGTCCACAGACAAAGATGTTCGACGAATGAACGGAATTTGCGGAGGTGGATAAATGCACACACAACAATTTACTGTGATGACAATAACACAATAATGACACTGCACACTCACAAATCATGTGTACAGAGTGAATGATTATGTGTAATGTATTTATACTTGTAGCAGTATAAATTTATGATAACGGGATAATGAGCAAAAGGGCTCCTTTTAAACTGTAAATGACTTTTACATATTACACTGTCTATTTATAGAGAACAATGTAATATGTAAGTGAATCGTATTGTTGCATGGCGTCGTCTTGTAAAAATCAATACAGTGTAACTAAATGCAAATTCATTCATTCCTTAAGGGTAAGAGTATACTCCGATTGTCTGCGTAAGTTCGTAATTATGAAAATGTGAAAATCGCTGCACAGAAAAATGTTTTTGCAATAAATTGAAACTCATTCCGAGGTTCATAGTGAAGACAATTGAGTTCTATCTTCACAAAAAACTTGGATAATCCTACACCACCGCAGATTCAACGGTTCCCTATGAAGATTATGATATTTACTTTTAAAATTAGATACACAGCCGGCAAATGGCTCATTGAAGCGGATGCACTTTCAGGTAGACCCTTGACTACAAGCGGCATTTGACGAGAAAGACGACGAAGAACTCCCAGGGACGCCAACCCTATTGACAGAGATTGAAAGGACTCAAAAAGAACATCAAGTTTTATCGGAAGTAAGGATGTTTTGTATGGCCTCAGCAATCGAAGATCTGCGAAATGCTATTACAACGATCGTCATAGCCTGTCCATTGACCCCCTGCAGTGCGACAAGTCACGATAGGGAAACTTCATGCAGGGCACTTTGGCCTATTAAAGTGTAGACTTCGTATAATGCAGTCCGTTTAAGGGCCTGGATGTTCCAGAGAGTTAGAAGGTGCACTATTTGCGTACAATTTGCAGTGACCAGACATGAAACATTAATAAGAGCTCACCAGTGCCGGACTACCCCGCAAACGATTGCTTCAGATCTATTTTTGGAAGTAAAACATATCTATTGGTGGACGACCGGAAGTCATTAAATTAAAGAATCAGACCTCATCGTGCGTTATAAGAAATTTAACATTAATTTTCGCAAGATTTGGGATCGCACAATAACTCTCAATTCGCCCCCTACCTGCACATATGAAATTTGCCGATTTGCAAAAATTTGGGGGTTCCAGCACGTAACATCAAGTCCTCGGCATACCCAAAATTATGGTTAAGGCTAACACAAAAAAAAAATTGAATGGATTTTGGAGTATCGGGCTACACCTCTCGCTAATGGGTCTGCTTCTACAACAATGAGTCAGAACAGTCCCTTGGGACCCACAGTTAGTAGGCATGTGAAGTTTGAGCGAGATGAAAACATTACCGAAGTACTTGGGATCGATACTCAGTTCAAGTAACGAATACTAAATGCATATTTTTCATCTTTAACAGTTACTAAATCCGGCAGAGGAGTAAGAGCTCCGGTCCGACAGACTTATACAATATAATTTCTACTTCATATTCGAAACTTTGTCTTTATTTCTTAATTAAATCAATAACGAATTTGTTTAAATTTATTTAAAATATTCTTAAGGATTCCATAGCTTCAATAAACTTTTAGAATACATTTGAATTGAATAACTTACTTGCTTAGGTGATGCTGCATCCGGGGAGATGGGAACATGTTTTGTTCATATATATAAATTTGCCCATCACTGTAGGTACCTGCTTTGTTTATATATGTACTAATCCATAAAGAACTAAGGTAACAATTAGCTTAAAATTTCTTTATGTCTTTCTCTCTCTCTCTCCCACCAACGTTTGCGGAAGCAGTGTAGTGTCTATTGATTGTTGATTGCTCTGATTTTAGGAGATTAGAGTTGATCGCTTTATCAAAAATGCTGTCTGAATGTCTACGCAAGTATGGATTCATGGTACCTAGTTAGGCTAGGACAGCATGCGCTACGTTTTAAGATCTTAACTTGATAAATACTGCAGTGATCTCAGATCACATCAGATCACACGCCGTCTTTTATTACCTTATCCGTCACTTTTACAGTTAGATACACTTTTGATGACTATGGTAGGAGATATGTTGTTCTTATTGGTTACTTTAATCTTGGCGACGTGTACCATGTATTGCAGTTTCAGTAATGTTTTCAGGCTAATCCGTTGTGTAGATCTCATACTGGAAAATTTTTTGTTCATATAAATTTGGCCACCACTGTAGGTACTTTGTTTTGCACTTTTATATCAATCCATCAAGAACAAAGTCTACGTGTCTTTCCCTCTCTTTCTGTTTGCTCTTTTTTGGATAAGCAGTCTAAAAAATCGTACCAGAATTTTTGTGCATTTTTTAACAACTTTTACTTATCGCTGTCTTACCGTTTTTATAATCCATCATTTGTTCTCTTTGGAAAATGGAAAAAAACAGTTGAAAATCACAGCAAATACAATTTACCCTTACTTAAATTTCATTGTGAATATGATTTCCCCTGATTGGGTTCGTTTTTCCTTTGTGTTTTCTAACATAAATCGGATTTTGCGTTCCATGCCATTAGCTAGCGCTGTTAGCTATCATCATTTTGATGGATTATGTTAAGGTATCTACTTTCAAAGTGGAAAAGCTTGTTAATAATTGACAGTAATAGGGTTAAACAGTGTAAAAAGTATTGAAATAAACTAGGCGAGGTATTTGTATGGGACTGATGTGCAGCAACTGCATACTTTAAATTCGAATACCTTGAAGTCGGAAATGCTCAATTTTAAGTACGTAGTTGTATTTTGAAGTCCAAAATACGCAACATTTTGTTTAAGATACAAATTAGAAAATGTTTAGGTAAGATTAGGTGGAATTTGCTATAAGCCTGCAGCCGACACACTTTGAACAGTAGTTGATCCTCTGTCCACGTGAATGCAATCCCCATCATTGGTTTAGATAAGTAGTGTCTTGTTGACATCCCTGCAGAAACTATAATTTGGTCTCTGTCAAAGGATACGTTAATAAAGCGTCCAGCATTTGCCTATATTAAAGTAATGAGTCAAATAAGCTTCATATTTGACCAGCATGTTTGTCTCGTTACCTTTAACCCCAACGTGTGTGGGAACATCACAGAGTAATGTCGATTGATTTCAGATTGCTCTGATTATATTTATTTACAGTTGACCGAATAACCCAAGAACCGTGTATCCTCAAAACAGCACATTTCCGTGTTATGGGAAGTTGTACTCCCCAAGAGATTTAATTTGAAAATTATAATCAATGTGGAAGAAACTTGGACTCCAATTGAACTTTTGTTGAAAGTAATAGTAAATTGTATTTTCATTTCGTGGTCAATTGACATGAGCAGAACATTTGTATGTTATTTCAGCCGAGAAACGAACGTCTTTTTTAGCTCTTTAATCGATGCGAACAGTTTTGTCAGGTCGCATTTTTTTGACCAAACTTTCCCAACGAGCATACAAAAATTTTGCCAATGGTTCGAAAAAGTGTTCATCCTGAATGTATTCCTTTTAATTCCGGTAGTTCACAGTAATGGATATCGACTATTAAATATTGTTTGGTTTATTCACTAAACAAAGGTCTGCAAGAATACATATCTTTAGCGATCTCTGCTAAATGTATTTCCTAAAGACGTTCGAAACGACATGGGATTCATCGTCGTCGCTATCGAAATCAAAAGTTGGATCCTTGTCAGACGAAGAATAATTAGAAGTATAAACAGCAACAAATAATGAAAATCTTTCAATCGATTTATTTTCCCAATGACTGCACTAACTTTAATCCCATCAATGGCGATATACCTCATCAAAATAAAATATTCTGCAAGCCCTTGCAAACCTCTTTCATTGATATAATTAATTGCAAAAACAAAAACAAATATACACGAAGAATAAATTCCCAACAATAATATTCAATGATCCATTCTAATTGCTGTTAATAAAAACTTATCTTTTAGACACAACTCAATTCAATTTCACTTGAAATCAAACCGCAACTGAAACTGCGAATGAAAAGACAAAATGCGCCAAGAAAATATTTGGGGAGTGCAATACTTCGAAGCACGTAAAGAAATCATATCATTCTAAGCTCATTTTCAGAAAAACCACTGCAATATAAGCAATATAAGTTTGTGCATATTTTAAGGTTAACGGTTCAATACGTTAAAAATGTTAATGTATGACTTGGGTGTGGAATTAGTATAGAAAATTGATAGGGGGAGGGGTGAAGCACCACACACGGTTCAAAAGTTAAGGTACTGTCTGACTGTCAACGCAGTAATGTAATGAAAAACCAGTGTACTATGTTTCACGGCTTCCTTGAAGCTTTCCTAAAAGCGTTAAAGGTTCTTTATTCATTTTATTTTGCTGTTGAAAGACTGAAGAGGTTATTGGTAGGGCGGTATAGAGTAATTAGAGTTTACAATGACTAAATGATAGGATTTATTTGCAGTTTGGCTTACAAAAGAAAACCTTTTGTATTTTGGGCTTTATGTTTGTTTAAATACCTCAGCTAAAAGCTAATAGATAAATGCACTTTCAGATCATATGCCGAGATCAAAATTTCCTCTCAGTCGATAATCTATATAAATTCTATTCTGTGATTTTCCTACATAAGACGAAGTCGCTGTGTGTTTGTTTAAGTAAACATTGCCTTCTATATACTTCTATCCATACTTTTATATACAAATCTGTTGATCATGGTTAAATGGCGCACACCAATCAACATAATAGTCATGCACAATGCGCCGTTAACTACATACCTGGAGTTGTTTAGACTTTGATGATATTTATTTTTGGTTAGAAATATTTGCACGCGTGTACTTTTTGCTCTCTACCAACAAGCTACAATACCGCGTTGGAGCTCGTCGAGAACATATAGCTTAGAAAAACGGAGTCTGAATCGAAAACCACTCAATTTATCTTGATGCAATTTTACACAGGTCTCCGAGATACAATTTACGAGGACTTGGCCGAAGGATTTTCTTTTTTCAAGTACAACTATTATTGATCAAATTTTACCAAAATTAGCATTTTTTTGTAAAAAGGTCTCCCAAAACTCCAATTTTCACTTTTTTTTCCCCTTCGTCCAAATTCTAGTAATGGTTTTAACTAAAACAAGATTTTTTTTCACTTCATTTGATCCTGTCACGAGTTATACTGTCAAAACGGATGAATTTGATTTTCTCAAAAACTACAATTTTGATGTCATTTCGCATATTGGACACTTTTTACATAATTGTTCAAAATAGAAAAATTGATCACAATCGTTGGAGCCGTGTTTGAGAAAAAGAATTTAATTCAAATTTAGAAAATCGTTATACGAAAAAAAATTTATTTTAACTTATTTATTAGAAATTAGTTCAACTTAATATCATAAAAGTAGTAAAATTTTTCGGAATTACCTTTATTAGTTTTTAAGATATTTGCGGTTTTATAAATTACCGTTATTCGATTTTTTTGCCAAAAACTGAGTGTGCAGTATTGTTGGCCCCATTATCCCAATTATCCTTAGTACAAAAAAAGACCAAAATCCTCGAGACCATTTTCTAGAAAATTAGTGATTGTGATTTTCACCAAAAAAATTATGTATGGCAGAAACCGTTTTCTCAAAAGATAAAGCAAAAAATAAAAATTCAACTTTAAAGTAAAGTTTTTATATTCCCATTCAGGCTAGCCAAGCTTTTGCTCTAATATCGGGCTTTTGTATTTCATCTGCGAATCTGTCGAATTAATCTAATAGTTAATTTTGACGGTAAGCCTACAACCACACCATGGACATGAATCGTTGAATTGGTCACTAAACTTGTTTATTCACCTACGATTTTATATGCTATGATATCATATATCGATATATCGGGCTGTCATCATGATCATCGATGTATCTACAACAAAGCACATTAATTCCAATGACAGTTTTAAAGCCTTAATTCATATGCCCTCTGAATATTTTTTTTAACCTTAAGATTAATTTCAAACATTTTTTTTTTGTATTAAATCTAGCATACAAATTTTTAAATTGATATAAAATCGTAAAAATTAAAGAAGAACGCGTATATTTTCTAAATATTGTATAATTATTATAAAAATTAAAATCGAAAAAAATCAAATTTTACCACAATTCCGCATTATACATTTTAGTACAGGTATGTACCAAATTGTGTCATTTACTACATCGTTTCTCTTCCAAGAATTACATCAGTCATAATCAAATTATCTTCTGCAATGAGGGACAATGACATAAATATGATGTCTGAAAAAACATTTATAAAGAATTCTTGAATATGCAGATTATTTTGTAGGAAGCATAAAAGCATAACAAAAGGAATAAAAAATCCAGCTTCGATTCTAATCTAACCAAAATTTGATTACATTTGCTTTCTTTACGGTTATTGATAGAAGGATAAATGCGTTTTCTATATGACCATCGTCAGAATGGCACGTTTCATCCCATGCCCTAAGCAGTGTATCTATAATATATACATTTAAAGGAACAAGTGCTAAGGCAACACATACCATAACACATGACATGGAATGACATTAAATATTGTGTCCATCCCGACTAGAATGTTGTACACGTATAAGACACACACAATGACCATTATAAGGATGAAGAGATGATTCTAAACTCTCATTCTGAAGAAATTCCCAGCATAGTAAAATTCTGTTCATGACCTTATCCTGCTTACATTATTTAGTAATGACAAGTGTCAGGTCATTGGTTGTGAATTGTGATTTGCTTGCATACATGTGGGTGGTGCGGTATGCAGCAGATTTTTTATAGTATACTTTTTTCGATTTCTATGTTGTATAATTTTGTTTAAATGAGGGTACTAGTCATACTGTATATTTGACGTGAATGTCAATGACAGCTCATGAAGAAAAGAAGGATGGCAGCCTGTGTCTGCAAATTATGGGCTGATTTTAGAAACTCTTTTAGCGTTTTAAAGTTGTCTTAGATTAGACACCACGGAATGGTGTTGACATAATAAATGGTACCGCAGATCGTTTCACAGCTCATCAGCTTTTTCATTCCCATTAAAAAAAAAAATTGTCCTGGCACCTGGTATTTTGATCTGACTGTTGGTGCTGGCTAGTGTTGTGATTGGTTTGAGCCATTCTCAAACTAACTTTGAGGTGAAAGGCGTAGTAAATAGTGCCGCTTTACTGTCGGAAATAATATAAATTTGCCGGTCCGTATACTAAAATAGTGAATTTTTTAAACACGTGTGTTTATTATGTTCCCAGCTTGTCGTTCTGAGAATGTTACATTGAAGTTGTATCGATTTGTATATTTGTCGGTAAATGTGATACCTAATATCTCATCTCTACTGAGCACTTGTGCAAGGTCTGGGTAGTTTTTTTGGTCTAGCGATTGCTGTGCAAATCCACAGAGTAATTTTGGGGTTTAGACCCCCAATTTTTACCAAGCTTTGTCTATGGTCTTTTTAATTTAAAAGTAGCAGGTAAGTTTTTGGTCAAGGATTCTTAGAAATTAAACTTCACATCCGAACTTTATTGCTTCAACTAGGATTGTTTAATTTTTAAGATTATCTTGTTTTCTCTTTTGGTAAGAGCTACTATGGTGCTGTTTTGGACTTGACTTTAATGCCTAGCTTATTGCAACAGTCTTCAACGATATTAAGAGCTGTCTGAAGAAAATCTGAGATGTTTTCTTCAAATTTACCACTGATTAGGATCATTAGCGTATCCTTGAACGTAGAAACTGCCCTTACTTGGTATAGTCAATTAATTGATTGACCATAATAGAGGGGAGAGATTTCCACATTTCAGCTTTGTGCTGTCCCGTAGGGTTTTTATTTTTTATCTGGTAGAATACACTTAATATATTTGCACGCGGTTTTGTTTACCTCTGTGCTATGGGTACATTTAGCTATTTAGTTGTGATCAGTATTTCGAATGGACTCTTGATTTCCATAAAAGATCCAACCGCAAGCTCTTTGTAAATCAATGATGTTTAAATCGTTGAGGAAAGACTTCAGTGTCTGACTGGTAGGCATGTTGATTTTTGTGAAGCCTATCCAGGATTTTCTCCATATTTTGAGATGGACATGATGATGACAGATGAAGAGGACAGACTTATTATTCTATACGATTTGGAAAGTTCTGAAGGTCTAACCCCAACATCCAACTATTAGGAATGTAAACCCATGCATAGCTTGCTAAACATTTTAATATGTAAGAGTAGACGTGATGAGCGGGGTGCGATTTTGGAAAAGGGCCGGAAAGATTCCGTCACCTCCAGGGGCTTTAAAGACGTGGAACGAGTTAACCGCCCATTTAATTGGCTAATCCCGTCTGGGGTGTCAGTTGAATCTGGCCTGAAGGGCAAGTTCTGTCGACATTGGAGTCATTTAAGTTGTTAAGTAGAACTGCAAATAAGATGCACAAATATTGAGCAACATTTTATATGTGCAAAATTTATTTTTTTTTTTGTTAAAACAACAAAATTTACATTCGAATATTTTTCGTGTCTATGCTTTGTATCTATTTTGGCTGCATTCCTACCAAAAATTAAGCAATTTGAAACAGCTGTCGTTGATTGGATTGACACTCATGAAAGTGATAACTTCGCATCATAACGTATCTAAGCGCAACAGTTTGCAGTCTGTTTCCTTATATAATTCGCATAGTGTCATCACTTTTTATTTTGAGTGCCTTTCGTCTGCGGGAATCCATTTAATGATTGAAAAAATGCGGATTGTTTTATTAGTTTGTAAACTATTTTTGGGTGGAATTACCATTGGGTTAGGCTTCGTGGCATTGAAGCTAAAGTATCTTATTAAACAGAAATATCAATTGCGTATTTTTACTTTAAAAAAAAAATATATATACGAGAGTACTTCCAACCATATAGAGAATGTAACGCAATAAACTTATTGACAAATGGCTGTAAATTTATATTATTTGTATATTCGTTGTGTGTGTCTATATTTTTGTATATCATTCTTGGATACCTTGAGAGTATGTATTGTTAATGCTAGAAGTTTTTGATTCATGTTAAGAAAAAATTGCAAGCTGCTTCCTTGCCGATGTATAGTCGATTCCAACCTTCATATCTATTTAGGCTGCTTATTGCCCTCTCTAATGATATCCTTCAAAGTAAACAAATGGTATCTCCTAAAAAAGATGACACACTGGCATGACATGGAATCTGACATCTTCGCGAACTTCAAAGTTGCAAAGGGCGGACAATATTAGGATATCATATCTATGCGGCTTGCAATAAAGATTCAGAAGTTCAATTCGTACGAAAAAATAATTCGCCATTTGACCATTAGACTAATAGGGTATTTTGACCGAAGATTCCATGAATTTTCTGCTATCTCTGGGCTCCGGGTCTTGCAGAAATGTATCCCTGCCAGATTTAAAGATTTTAATTCTTAAGCTATACAGAATAAGGTGCAGCTCTTTTAAAAGTAAACATGCATGCAATGCAAAATTTTCCACAAAATATTTCCGGAGCTAAGTACGAGTACGGTAAATACCGAGCACTTATATTGGATACTTTTACCGACAGCTTAGCCTATATCAGAAGGTTATATCATTTTTGACTAATAGTTTGTAATGGCCAATAATATTCGTCGCAGAACGAGTTTTTGATTAGCATCAAAAGTTATGACGGATCTTAGGCCTCAAATTTAGATAGGTGAAATTTAGAACAATTACTCCTTAGGGTCCTTGAATATTTAAGTATACAAATTTGAATACGCCCCCTGTCACGTCCAAAGGGGTCAAATCGCTGCTCCGAGGCGGCCAATTGACATCACCAACACGGCTGATAACAAGATTTGGGAATTTAGTGCAAAAAAGATCGATTGTGGCAGAGGTCGTTCAAATCTATGTCTTCAATTTCAGTAAAAAAAACAGTCGGTTAACATGGCTCTGTAATGCCCACCGTTGACCGAAACATTGTTCCCAGCCTCATTTTCGAAGAAAAATGGTCTAATGATATCACCACTACATTCTCGGCTACAGCAGCCACATTCCGTGCGCACCGTACGAAGACGAAAACCATAAGTGTTGTCCACTAGCATACCAGTCGCACGAAATTTTTGCACAAACTTGCATACAGCAGGCGCGGTGAGTGCTTCATTTCGTCAAAAACTTTTTTCAAAAAACCCACTCTTAGGCTACACAACACTACTTTGCAACTAAGTTTTCAATATTTTCCAACGTCGTTCAAGCGTAAAACGACTTATTTCGTTCCGCGGAGGTATAACACTGACTTTCTGTCAAGATTTCGAGAGGGAAACACCTGTCAGCGTCAAGATAACCTATGATTTAAAAAGAAACCGCACCCTTTAAATCCATAGTGCAGCCTTTTCAGAAAAAATTAGGCAATTTAAGCAATTTCTTCGTACTGCTAATTTCTTCATGATTGTGCTTCGTTTAATTCGCATCAAACAATTTAAATTTAGCACTTGTTGTAAGAGCTATTATTCTTGCATGTCCACCATTTTGAATTTAGACCTGTTTCTGGGGCTCATTCATGATTTCGATTTCTTCTCCATAAAATTTGTAGCTCTCATTCCTAGAAATACGAGCTCCTCCATTCTTGATTTACATTATTCGAATATGTCGTTCGCTTAAATTAGAACTCTGAATGTTTATGCCTTGCCATAGAACACCTCCACAGAGCATATTGCTAAGATTATTTAAGAAGAAAACGCATAAAAGTGTGTGCAGAAAATGGTTTGCCATTCCATACTTCGGGTTCTGTGTCCGTATATAGTAGCCTTAGGATATTCCACATCCCTGTTGATAACCTCATTTTGTCAATTGTCAATCCTACAAGCAAGTTAATAATGGTTGCTTTAGCTTTAATGCAAAAGAAGTTATAACTAAATAATTATTTGCTGCTTCTTCTCTCCATTTAACGACGAAATTGTAGGATTATATGGATCATAATCCTCCCACTTCACTGCATTCCTATTGATCCGCCTGTGGGGTTCGCCGGTTCGACGGGGATTTTGAATCACTTCATCATTGAGGCCAATCAAATGCTAGTATTTCTGCATTCGTGCGATCCAGGAGTTTTTAAGCCTGCCCTTTTTACGTGATCGTTGATTGCCATTGCCTTTTTGACAGGGTTCGTAGGTTCCCTTCTTGGAACATGGCAATACCATCTGAGTGGGCCGTGCTCCAATTTTTTCGAGATGGGTTCTTTGACGTGAAGGCTTCCTCGGCTTCTGAAACTTCTAATTTGATCAAGCTTTGTTACTCCTTTTTTGTACATTGTCCAGCATTGTGAACCGTATGTGAGCGTCAGAAGCACAACTGCGGTGTAGAGCCTTCCTTTAAGCTTAGGGGATATTTTTCGGTCACAGAAGATGGCAGAGTTTTCCTGCCACTTCATCCACCCTACGCTTACACGATGATTGATGTCGTCATCAACGGTTGCTTCGCTGTTGATCATTGATATCAGATATTTAAACTTTTCACACTTGGAATCCAACAGAGTTTTCCTGTCACTTCATCCACCCTACGCTTATACGATGATTGATGTCGTCATCAACGGTTGCTTCGCTGTTGATCATTGATTTCAGATATTTTAACTTTTCACACTTGGGAACCAACAGAGTTTTCCTGTCACTTCATCCACCCTACGCTTACACGATGATTGATGTCGTCATCAACGGTTGTTTCGATATTGATCATTAATCTCAGATATTTTAACTTTTCACACTTGGGAACCACCACCCCATTCAAATAAATGTCTGGAATGGGTTGGCTTAGGTCTGGAATGGGCAGTACAGATAGTCTGTTTTTGTTTGGCTAATACGATACCCATTCCCTTTCAAAACATCTACCCAAACATCAATTGCTCGTTGCAGGGAAGTCTAAACATTACTTATGATGACTCCATCGTCAGCAAAGAATAACTGATGCACTTTAGGGTCCGTCACTTTTCCCTCAAGCAGATAAACTAGGACCGTAATAAAGAACAAAGGACTTAAGACACTTCCCTGTTGCACACCGACTTTTATTTGGAATTCATCGGTGACTCCTGCGGGACATCTGACTCCCTCGTATATGTCCATGATCATCTGTACGCAGGTTTCAGGAACTCCTTGTTGTCTTAGCGCTACCCATATAAGATCTATTGGTTCTCTATCGAATGCTTTTTCCAAATCAA
This sequence comes from Ferdinandea cuprea, assembly GCA_963576555.1. Lineage (NCBI taxonomy): Eukaryota > Metazoa > Arthropoda > Insecta > Diptera > Syrphidae > Ferdinandea > Ferdinandea cuprea. The sequence goes on along the minus strand of OY754958.1, from coordinate 128,624,674 downwards.
CCAGAATCATATGCAGATCCTTTAAGGAATCACGATACTTTTCCATTATGATCTTTATACTTCGGATTGCATCTGTGGCTGATTTACCCGCGAAAAACCCGCACTTGTCATATAATTATTTGCTCCTATTGCTCTAAAAAGGAACTATCTCAGTCTATTTTTTAGTATTGAAAATATAGCCTCTATAGTCTTTTCCTTTTTTAAATACATATGTATGTTATTGAAAATTTATTAGAATTCGTCAACTTTTAAATTGTTTAAATTTTGAAGACTATAATTTTTGCAAACACACGTTTAAGACCATTCTTTAAGTTCTTCTCCATTTTATTGAATTTATGTGTAAGACAACACTTACTGTTTTTTTCCATTCCTTTCGAAAGGATTTTGCGCAATATTTGCATATGAAGAGCAATTAATAATAAAATCCTTGAACTCCTTGAGAAGGGTTTCCGTAAAAGACTTCAAAACCTTCTAGCATCATTAAATGTCTGAATAAATCTCCTCTTCAAGTGCTCATCTTACTGTTTCTTTATCCATCTGTATGTGGGAGCTTCCCTTTATTGTCCGAATTTCAAGTGAAGTCCCAGACTGATTTTCAAGAAAAAGAAAACTTTTCCATTTGTGAATATTCTTTTTAAAACCTATTTCATCACTGTTATCATCCGTGTAATTGTAACTGAAACAAATGCATTTGTATTTCATCATGAATCCAATTGGGAAATTAGTACTCTTAAGCAAATATTTGACTCTGCCAATGTCGGTCTTGTCGTGACCAACCGCTTGGAGCTGTCTAATAACAATAACACATCCCGCAATGTTTGCCCTGTCCCTCTGACCCCATAAAGGATTTTGTGCTAACAAAAAAGTGACATCTGTAAACAGTTTATTCTTGCCATAAAGCGATATTCTTTTACAACCAAAGGCACGCCGCGTCGTCTAGTTTGATGTTATTTATTCTACGTGAACCCGAACAAAGGACTGTTTTTTTTTTTTTTTGTTTGGTGCAAATGTTGTCAAAGTCAACATTTTTGGGTTTACATGTTGGTGGTGTTAAAAAGAATTTCCGAACAAAATTTTAAGGATAAAAGAAAGTAGAATGCTAATATTTGCATATTCCACATTCTTTCATTACTTTTTATGGGGTTGAAAATCTGATAATATGAAGGCTTAAATTAAACTAACAATCCGTGACGTGACCATGATTTATTTTTAACGAACAATAAAAAACTAAATATTTCTTTTTGAGCAACATGTCTTTCGAAATTCTATGTGAATGTAACAAGTGTGCCAAGAATGTATAATTAATTAGATGAAATTTGTCATTCTTTTTTTATAAATTTATTTTCTATATAGTTTCTCACTGAACGGTAAAGTCAATATTTTCAATGATGTGTGACTGTGTTGTAGGCACAGTACAGTAGACGTCGCAAAGAGTGAACAGTAGCAGAGTGGACTATATAGTTTAATTTCGTCTAAGCAAATATAACTATATAACCGCTGCCAGGTATTTTAATGCCATGCAAATTTAAATGAGGAAGGACCTTGGGTCGAGTTTGAGATAATTAAAACATTCATGTTCTATTATTTCTATTACGGAAATTCAAAGTTTTCAGTAAATCTGACAAAAAATATCTCTCTTAGGTTTAACGGGCTCTTTAAAGCAAGCAATTGGAAAAGGTTCAAACCCGTATCCAACTATTTTGCATTCCCTGTAAGCATGTACAATTTCAGATTACTATGTCCCGTGGATTGGAATTTAAGGGCCCCTAAGAAAAATGCATATTTTTTAAATTACACTTTCAAAAGGGTAAGGTTGATTTGATTTGATTTGAAACCCCTTTTACAACACACTTATCGGCACGTATCGATGCGGCTTCCAGCCCGGCAGATCGACCCATAGACGAATTTCAATTCGATACACACTACCTCTTTAACAACTTTAAAGCCGAATATCATAGTAACTATTTATCATTAGGAGCTCTACATGGCGAATGCCGAATTCGGGATCCCAGCAAAACATATCAAAATGTTTCGAGTGACTTCCAGCGTCACACGCGGTGCAATGTGCAGTTTGGCTCATCTGAATTGTTTAAAACACGCAACGGATTTTGGCAAGCTGATCCGAAATCATGTGACTTCTTCAATCTTGTTCGCGAGCAGATAGTGCGCAAGGCAGGTGGCAACATAGAAGGCACTAACTTCAACAGATCCGTATCGTTACTTGGGTATGTGTACGATATTGACATTGTCGGCAAATCCTAACGTGCCGTAATATAGGATTTCTTCAATTGCCGAAGTTAGTTGGTCTTGAAGTAAATAAGGAGAAGATAAAATACATACTATCAATAAAAAATCCGACTAGGACCAAATGTCACTAATGATGGCAGCAACTTCGACGTAGCTAAGGAGTTTATCTACCTCGGTGTAAATATTAACTCCACGAATGGGTTCAGATCGGCCACATCGAGCCAATTATGGTCCAGCTAATGGTCCAGATCTGCGAATCCCAGGTTCGAGACGACAAGGAAGACTCTACCTCCGTTTTAAATACCAAGCCATAACGGATGCCAGAGCATAACTGAAGGCAGCATGCCCGAAATCGCAGAGAATGGAAGGCTGTCGTGCATCAGGCAGGGATTCTACACGGGAAGGGAGCCTGTAAAGTAAAATAAGTAAGGTTGTTTGATATCCTTCGTTTGCTCATTGCGTAACTTTTCAGCTTTAAATAATTTGTTCCAGAGTCTGCTTTCTGCTACTCAATCTTCGTTTGCAACGGTTTCAAATTCTCAGAAACATACTTTAGCTAAAAAGTCTCTTGTCTGAAGATAATTAAAATTATGCCAATATAAAGGGTACTTATAATTTTTCAAGATCGGTAGCACAGGCCCAGAGAAACACTTGAACTGGCAACAAACTATGTTTCTTAGTCGGCTCAGGGAAGAAAATTTAAAAAAAATCTCTTTAAAATGACTTAGCCCGGTTTATTTTTTAGTGGACATTTGGAACTTTAAAGCTTCAAATCTTTAGCTTATTTAATGCCTTCAAAAAATAGCACATTCATAAGGTAGACAGAGCTGATATGCTTAGAATCTTTAAAAGAATCAAACGTCACTTAATTGACTGTGTCCCACTATAAGTATGTAGTTCAGCTATAGCTTAAGAAAGAAAATTGTTTAATCTGTTCCAGTTTACTTCGTCCGATTTTCAAATAATCTCGGATTTTTATATTATGTTCCAATATTCGATAGAATACAGAATAGAAATATGAAAGAATACAGCACTTCGTATGCTTTAAAACAAATGCAATTCTATCAAAAACAGATTTACAATTAAAATATCACCTCTGTTTTTCAAAATTTTTTTGAAGGTATGGAAGACTGCCTTTTGAAACTCCTTCTGTAGTAGCGACACTGATGCTCCATGGGCATTTTCTTCTTTCAAATGTGTGAAAAGAAATATAGCATCGGTGGCTAGGTTCAAGACCCTGCAGTGGCGGTTTATTAGTTATTTTTTATTGTTGTGGATAAGCTGATAAATAAATTCATTTTGGTTGACTTTATAGAGCGTCTACTGTATGCTTTTATTTTTACATCCTCTTCTAATAATATATTTTTAGAAATTGACATAAAGTTGACAAATGGTTGGTTTCGTTTTTATTGATTTATTTTTCAATTTATTATGAATGTGTGATGCAAATGTGGGTGGACTTCTTCCTCGTCACATACTATTTGAGAAGAATTATTCATAAATTCACTGAGCTGCGAATTACTTTAAAACAAGCCTAAAATTTACCTTCATCTATACGAATATTTTTATCCAATCTATATACATAAATCCTTTGTTAAATGTAATAAGCTATATATAACTTCTTCTAATACTTCACCCGAATTCATTCAAATAAAAAAAATTGTATATTAATAGTCAATCTAGTGCCTGATAGAAGTATTTTTTGTTTGTTTTGAAAATAAACAAAATGGTGGTCTCAGACAATTTACTTTCGAATTTTCCGAAAAAAAGCAACAGTACCCAAATTGTTTATAAAACATAAGGGAAGGCTACAGTCCGCTTGGGGCGAACAGTATGATACCCTATCCATAACCCTATTATTTTTTGTCGCTATCTATGTAAATTTTCGAAGAAAACAGCATTTAAGTAAAAAAAACGCCCACAAAAAGTAGGCGTGGTAAAAAACTTTATATGAAAAACTTATAAATAGGGGGGCAGTGCCTACATATCTAGTGAAGGATGTAACACTCTATCTCTCTAACTTAAGCTTTAAAACGGTTTTTTCTAAATTGTGGGCGTGGCAGTGGGTGTATTAAAAAAATTTTTACACTTAACCATTTCGGAGCCCTAGGGAATATGTGGTCCAAATTTCAGCTTCCTAGCTTAATTTTAAAGGCCTAAAAATTGCGTACGGACGGACGGACGGACATTGCTAGACAGTCTTAGGATTTGGTCCTGATCATAAATATATATATGTACTTTTATAGGTCTACGACGAAAAATAAGGGGTGTTACAAACTATGTGTCAAAATTAATATACCCTTACGATAGGGTATACAAATTAAAGACCTTTCGATCAAGCACTAGTTTTATATGTTTTAAAAAAGTTTTAAAAATTTCATTCAAATCCACAGCTCGCCGTTCTTTGTTGAATAATTCGAAAAGTAATCCATAAGATTCTTTTGAACTTCTCAAGATATTATACTTTAAGAAAATGAAAGAAAAATATATTTTGTTTTTTAAATTCCGACTGTCCCCAACCCCTCAAAGGTGATGAAGTCCAAAAAACGCTCTAAAAATATTGTACTTCCTTCCCCCCACCACAGAGGAAAGCATCTTATATTTTGAGACGACAAATGCCAATGTTAGTTATTACAGTTTTGTTATTTAGAAAGAGGTAAAATTATTAGAATGGGCAACAGTGTTTTAGGCAAAAGGATCTTAAAGCCCTAGCGCCCATTTTCGAGGCGAAGGAAGTCCTAGTCCCTGTTTCAAGAGCGCTTGGTCCGTAAAATTGCAAGCACTATGCCTGTGATCGCAGAGTATAAAAGACTGCCTTATCTTATGCAGATACTATTCACGGGTTGGGAGCTTGTTAAGAAGAAGAAGAATAAAATGATCAGGGCTAACTCTACATTTGCAACACTTGACCCCTTATGGCTCTATTGTGATGCTCTTCGATTGAGAATGGCCGATGTCGTGCCCTATTTCAGCGTCTTCCTTCCTTTCCCAATGATGTCTTGCCAACTAGAAATCTGCAAAAACCTTATAATATTGGAAAAAGAGACATCGGAAAGTTCTTCAATATTTTGGAAGTATTAACTTCCAAGTGTTCTGTTTCTTAAGTGACAAAAACTCAGACAGTGACAGAGAAAATAAGGTGTATCCTCTACAGATATCGTGATTCTTCAGATTAAATTTAATCGCATGACTTCTTAGATGGTTATGACCAGTAATGGAGCCTACCAACGTAGACAATTCATTTGTGACCAATTTTTGAATGGTTTCTATAAGTAGGGAAATATGTAGTCAGAATCGACATTATTTCCATTCAGAATCTGCGCATTCCTCAGAAGACTTGGGATCGAGCTGTTTGTTTGCTTATCCTCCAGCCGCTTTTGGAAGTCGATTCCTGCATGTTTTTTTCGAAGGGTAGCAGATTAAGAATCACTTTCAACGGAGCTGTTCTGATTGCAATAGTTGTCCTTATAAATTGAAGACAATGCTTCCATATGAGTATTCATGCGCCGAATAAAACTAGCCCATTTTAAAGAAGATACTTTCTTTGCCAGAATATATTTTATTTTCGCTTTGTTAATACTTGACTGACTTGACTACTAAACATTTAATTGTTCTTTGTGCAGTCTATATATGTTGAATCAGGTCAAATTCCTGTTTTTGCAAAACAAGTCGTGCTTTTAAAGAAAACTCCCCAAGGACCTGACAATTAATTTCAAGTGTACGCTTCGGTTGTTACTGCTCTGAATCTCATCCCAGTGGAAAGTTTGCTAGCTCATTTGGCGTTTAGTTTAGCAGCCAACAAACTTTACGACTGTAATTCACTATGACAATCTTTACCACAAGTTGCCTGTCAAAATCCTCACAAAAGAGCTTACTGTCATTCGTACAGACTCGTTAAAAAAGCAAAAGAGGACATCCAAATCCGGCAACTTCTGATGGAATTAAAACAAAAGAGGATAAAAGAATAAACGGATTAGCTTTATCTTATGCTGTAGGTCGTGTTATTCCTACGAATTGTCTTTAACATTAATTCAAAATCAACAATCTCCACACTCCATTCAGTGGAGATAAATTAGGTCAATTTTTTGTGACCTTGAAGCTTAAGAAAATACCCCACTGTCAAAACTAAAAGCCGGCCTATTTATTAATTTCGCATTTATCGAAGATCTGCATCCATTGGCAGACATCCCACCCACTGACTGCTAATGGTGTAGTTCCCTGCTTGGCTGAGATGGTAGGCAAAATTTATGACTAAATTTGCTTTAGGGAAGGACGCATTTTTCCACACAGCTCGAAACTCGAATATGTACGTTGTGTGTCAATGTCAAGTTCTTAGAATTGTATTAACCTTGTTAGTGTTGTATATATGTAACACACTTAAACATGACAGTGAACGCTTTAGTCGTTTTGTAATTAACTTCGCATTGGGAATTTGGTTTCTGAATATTATAGGAGCATGTGAGGTAGGTTTAATGAAATGTTTCGGCTGAGCAATTATGCCTAAACGCGGCATAACCTACCTTGTGAATAAGGTTCGGTTTCCGAGAAGTGGGGCTAATAGAGTGGCAGCACGACATTGGCATATATTACTTACTTCCTCGTCGTATCCCAATGGATAGCACTGCTGTCCCAGCTGTGAGAGTTAATTTTTGGGGGGCAAAAAAAAAGGCGTGAGATTCGAATCACTTTCGAGGAAAGTGAAAGAAATTACGACATAATATGTCAAAGGTGTTAATTTATGGCGACATAAACGTATTTACATGGCAGGACCGCAAATGGCCAACTATCTACGTAAAAATAGAAAACAATTAAACGATTTACGAACCTGGCTTTAATTGCATGTGATAAAAGTAAGACAGTTGCCAACAATAAAGCATCCATCAATAACTGTACGTGTGTGGAAAGCTATTATAGGGTAATTGGATGAAATTATGTGCTTTAAGTTTGATATAATGATTTGACGACAGGTCGTTGTATGTCGATAATAAAGATAAAGTTGCATTCTATTAATAGACACATTAAATCCTTGTCATAAGCCGGTAGATCTATGAATTCGATGTAGTAGAGAACTGCTTTTAGTTCTTTGAGTATGTACCGCTCTGACCTACTTTATGTAGATATATAACAAATTAAATGCGACGAATTTTGTTAAAACTGTTTTCTCTATGGTGTGCGAAGATGTATCACGGACTCTATTTCCTATTTGTCTCTTGCAGAAGTCATTTGCAAAGAGTCCTAGCCTTTTAGCCATGTTTCCGATGATGCAGTCTCCGGTTAATACCCCAACGACCATCCGAATTCGACTTCTGTTAATAGAGACTACTATCAGGATACAGACTTCGGGTTATAACGCAACTGCCGGTGTTGCACCATTGCTCATTAGGCAGTTGTGTGGTGACGCCGTCTATTAAAGTCTTAATAGTATTGAAAGGCGGTAGGACCTCTCCGTCTGCTAGTAGTAGGTTCATATCAGAGGCGTATCTGTCCAATTCGTCCTCTTTTTCGTTCACTTCCACTCCAACTGTCTATACAAATGGTTATTTTATTCACTCTATTGTACCTCAAAGTAGCCAATTGCCTCCAATATTGTTTATTCTTTTTGTTAATGATATTTCAAAAAATTTCAAGTATAGTAAATGCCCTCTCTTTGCTGATGATATGAAAATCTTTATAATAGTACTTCAGATTTTCAAGAAGATATTGGCAATTTTGCACCATTGGCCAAAATTGCCAATATCTTCTTGGGATCAATTCTTTGAATCTGAAAATTTGTTTCATTTTTCATCATTGTTACGAGGCACTAGTAAGTGATGAGCTGCGCTTCTGCGAATGATTGACTCGGACTAAAATTTCACGCACCACAGTAGCCGAAAGAGGATAAGTTTACTTAAACTTTGTATGCTGGATGCTTGTGGGTGCAGTGGCTAAGTGCGTTGAACTACTAAGCAATGGGTGTCTGGTTCAAATCCGACTTGTACCATCTAAAAGTTTTTAATCGCTGCCCCACCTCTTGCGAATGTCTGACAAATATCTAAGAGTAAAACTGTCATGAGAAGCTTTTCAAAATATAAATTGCCGTTCGGAATCCGCATTAAACTGCAGGTGCTTTCGATACAAAAAATAAAATCTTCGCACCCACAATGGTAGCTTTGCCACTTCTCATCGTTCTACGTAACATCAAATATTTGGTAATCCTAACGAAGGTTGTCATAAACGCACACATCGAGAAAACCAAGTTATTCGATTTGTGCAGTGTAAGCCCCATTCGCAGTTAGTGACAAAGTATTGGGGTTCCGCTTTATTAATAGGAGATTGGGAACGCCAGTATTGTGAGCTGCAGACTTTAAGCCGTCCGAAACAACTGGAAGTGAATGTTCCGAAACGAATGATATCATCGATTCAAAACTCTGCAACTGGCTAATGGGAGAAAGGCGAGGAGGTTCGCTGTTTTGTACTCTATCGGCTCGGAAAGAGTCCGGAGAAATAGGGCAGAGTTTTGCCAGAGAAGAAGAATACCTTTTTAGAACGATTTGGATCAGCGAATTTTTGAATGTTTAAATCTGAAGCACTCTTTCCAATGTATGATTTCGAAAATTTTATGAAAAAACTACGCGCTCAAGTACAGGGGAAAATAAAGAACAATCTAGAATTGCAGATGAGCATCAGAGTAGAAACTTGCTGATAAGTCCAGATACAATGGTCTGAAGTGACGTTTGACTTATGCTATCCGAAAGTCGGTTCAAATCGTGGGTTTTCTTTTTAGAATGTCGAACCCTTCTCAATGAAGTCACCGCAACAAAGATTTTAGTTTATTTGTTAATAAATGTCGGAGCGTGGCTTGATGAAATTTAATTGCAGATCTAAACACTGTCCAGATTGAAGTTGAAGTTGGTAATTTAGGTTGATAACCAGCGAAATAATAATGGCTCCTCTTTTTTGTAATAAGTTGTGACCTAGGGCAGAACATAACAACTACTTGTTGAACAAGAGATAGTGCGACACTTCAGCATTTATTATCTCTTGTGCAACAAGTACTTGTTGTGTTGTGTTATAGCCCCCAGGCCGATTAAATTCTGATGAACTGGAATTTACATTGACCTTCGCAAAAGATAGTTAGTAAGAATATTAGCCTTTTAACTAAACCGCGAATGGTACTTATATCAAATTAAAAGTTTCTAGACATTATAGAAACCCGAGGCAAAAAATACAACTCAGACACTACCTAATGAATTAAAGTAAAGTCCAACAACAAGAATCCACAATAATACATCCCGTGCTTTTTTCTATACAATTGATGTCGAAATAGTTTATAGGCTTAGACAAAGAGATTATCTTACAGTACGGTAATTTCTTTAACATCACTTACCTCCTGACACATATCAAAAAAAAAGTTCCTTGTGTAAATGGACTCAGATATAACATTCAACTGGAAGGAACAGAAAACTTAGACAATTCTAATAGGAAGTTGCAATAACTTTGATATAGGCGGAGACTTTTTCTATCCAGCCTCCAGTTTAAACAACCCCCTCTATTAGTTCAGCTGTGCATATAGTCCTGTTTAGGAAGATGGTTGCCCGGCTCATATTTCTGTTTTAAAATGTAGGTACAACTTAAATGAACTTAATTTAAATGTTTCAACTGCAAACAAATTTATAGATTAATTAGGAAAAGAATTTGTTTATTACCTACTTACCTGATTGCAACGAAAAAACACGTATTACAATTGCAACGCATACCTTTGCAGAATTTCATTTAATTCGCTTAATCAATTTGAGTTCAATAAGTGTCAATAATTAGTTGGCCATTCAATGAGACTATATTATATTACCCACACCATTTGCATATAAAGTCATAGATTCAAAACTCATACCGAATTCACTCATACCCTCAAGGCTAGAGATACCAATCATATTTAATATGATTTTCAAATCTCTATGCAACATGTGTGCTATCAATCAAAATAGGTAATTTCTTACGTTTCTCGCAAGGACCCTCTTTCTATGAAACTATATACTAAATAAAATCAATTATAATCCAAAAAAAAAAATACAGTACGGAAAATCATCATGTTAGCACTGGTATTAGTTTCTGTCAACATTACACGTGCTCTGCAGATTAATTTTCTTTACAAGGGCGAATAAAATATACAAAACAATATGAGTGAATTTGTTGATATGAATCACATTCAGGGGCGTCTTAAAAGAAACTCTTTTAGGCTATGTAATGTGAAGGGCCGGAAAGTGGACCTTGAATCTACAGTTCCCTTCTCATATAGATTTTTTATATTAAATTAGGATAGTACTCCAACAAATTCTTTATGTATAAAGTAACTCTGTTGATAACAATCATGTTCTTTTGAGTTAAGCTAGCGAAACGGGAACATGTTTCGAAAATACTTTGCCTACGTTTAGCACTTTAAAACAAGTCATAGCAAACTGTCATTTCAATGTCGTAGTTTCTGCCTACTCAGCAACAAGTTGACGAAACGTAAGTACTAAAACAATGCGTTGGTACAGGAAAGTTCCTGACTGATCCGCTTGGAAATTTAATTTACATTTTTGGATTAAGTTATTTTTTATCTAAATAAAGAATTCACGATTTAGAGAAATGTCACAACGGAAATAACTTTACTCCAAGTGATATGTAAAATTAATTTCACAGTGAAAGTTGGATAAATCAAACATTTTTGTGGGAATTAACCTAAGGGTCATATTTCCGAAAGCACTTCAACTTGCACTACTTAACATTGCTTTGTTCACGTGGCGGTCAAAATGTTGTCATTGAAGTGTAGCATTTAGTTGTTTCGTTACTGAGTTCGTCCAAATTCTGGAAGTTTTTAGGCCTGAGTTTCTTAAATGACTGTAGAAGAAAATTAATTGTACGAAGGGTCAGTGCTTTGCACAAAGTTATACCAAATTCACACTCCAATTTTTTCGAGTTGTATCCTTTGACTTGAACTCTTCCTCGGATCTTTAAACTTCTACGATCAAGCTTCGTTACTTCTACTATCATACATTTTAGCTCCTCCCTATTTGACCCCACATTATTTGTATGTTGGGAACGTTGTCCAAAAAAGGGAAGGCATGTAAGCACTGCAATCACGAATTTGGCGTAAGTGCCCCATTTCAGCATAGTGGGCATTTTCAACTCAGGCTTATACGATGACTGATGTCGGCATCCATGACCCAAAGGACTTGCCATCCATTAACGTAACTCAAATATTATTTCTACTCAGAATCTATGTTTGAGAATTGGTTGATTGATAATAGAGACGAGTGCAACGCGAATTGCACGGGTTAGTATTGAGGAAGATGGAGTTGTAAAGTGACATGCCGACCGAACCAGAATTCGATCCAGATCCATACATGAATAGAATGTTAGCTATCTCCTTGCGTCCTTTAAAAGTATTCAAGTTAATTATTTTAAGACGGATTTGATAAGGAGTCAAGACGAATGGGTGGCTATGGAGTACACCTCGAAGAGCAAACTGAAGGAAACGACTTTGAGTACTCTCAATTTTGAACTCATGATTATGCTTGACTGACACACTCAAGTAGATGCAAACAAAGGAAATAATAAATAAATAAGAGCAATCTGGTCATAAAAAGGTTATATAAAAAAAGAGAATTATCTCATCAATATGAGTATGGCAATTTAGCTCCTTGTCACACAAAATGCCTAGGTCCCGTTGAGATTGACTGGTCAATATAAGTTGACCATATAGAAGGAAAATTGTGGAAACGGATTGGATGCACTAACGCGATAAAGTTAAATGTTGGCATTCAGGGATTTTGCCCTAAAAAAAAAAGCCATAGTTTGGGATGAGGAAATGAATTTGGGACCGGGAGAAGTTTTTTTTGGCCCATTTAAGGTGGTTCGTAGTAAAGATAAAGAGATGGAGATAAAACTGGCTGCCTTGTGGTACAACAGAAATAGCTTACAACCAACAATAAGGCAACTACTTCGGTCCAAATTGATAATTTTATAAAAATGAACAATCGCCCAACATTTTTTGTAATCGATGATTTTTCAAATATAAGTGCACCTTCAATCTGCTGTGTGATCCATAATTTAGCAAATTTGCAATCGCTTATCCCAAAACTAAATTTCAGTATATACTCCAAACATCGCCCACTTACTTCGCCACATAAAACATGCTACAGCCACTTAAATTCTATAGCGCCAGTTAAGATAGAGCCGCTCCTGATCAAACTGGATTGTGTGGTTATTAACTCACTTGTTAGTTATCAGTTCCTGCAGCAGCAGCACGCACGCACCAGACAGCAAGTCACAATATCGTTGTCATCGTCATTTTTCGGTGGGAATTTCCAGCTCGATAAGCATATGCTGTCAATATACGGATAGGGATACTATCCGATACTATTATCCGCGAGCGGTGTCAAATGAATGAACTTCGAAAAAAGCGGGACACACTCGAAAAATGGTAGCCTTTTCAAGCGCTCCGATTGCGTTATTTTGGTATTGCCTGTTGTTAGAGGTGTTTAACGCTGTGCTAATCGATAGTAAATCATTTCCTTACCTATTTCTGAATGGAAGGAGAAGGAGTGATACCCTATCGTAGTAAAGCGCATTTTTAATAAAAACAAAAAAAATTAAACGAACTCACTCATCAGGGATAGCACGCAGCACATGATCATCAGTCACAAATGTGAACAGCTATACTTAACCTAGACAGAATGTGTGATTGTGTTTATGATTGGAAATTTTGTAAATACGATTATTTTACGCAATTCACTGTTTGTTTTGCTATATTTTCGATGAAGAATATCTATTAATAGAAAAATAGCTCCTTATCAAGGTATATACGTAAAGAATGTGGCGTATTCAGGTGCAAGTCGGTTAACGTGCACCTAAAATAGTTGCCAATACCACATTTAACTGGAGAGTATTTTCGATTCGAATAAAAACAGAATTTTAACGTTCATACCTTATACTTCCCATAGGGAGCTTCCTATAAACTCTTACTTTGAAACTTATAAGCTACCATAAAGAAAAAATGAAAAATAATAAGTAGGAAGAATAAAAATAGCTTCACCAGCATGTTTATGCATAAGAAGAGGTGGCCATCAAGTGTGTGGATTCTGTCCCTATTAACTCTTTAGTAGCCCTAGATTGCCGATCATTTCTAAAGGAGATGGCTGAGCAGTTCAACATTCACCTGTGCTGGGTGCCGGGGCATAGAAAAAAGCTCTTTTGGCATACCAGTTTCCACATGAAAACTCTTGTTAAAACTGGATGCAATAGAAAGAACAAACCACAGATGAGCAAGTGGTACTACTTGTCTGACAACGAAGCAAATTAGTCCTAAGCTAGATCTAAGACGATCAAAGAGTTTGATTACCGTCAATATATCGCACATCAGTGCTACAATTGGTGTCATAACTGGACACTCTCTGATAGGCAAGCATGCAACAAGGCTTGGTGCTAACTCAAACGACTTCTGTAGGAGCTGTATAGATGAGGAGGAGGAAGAGACTACTCTACACCTTATTTGCGCCCCTGCCTTGCTCTCTCCGAAGCGAAATCTCCATATAGGAGCTTACTTCTATAATGATCTCAACGATCTAAATTCGACCAACCCAAAATGTCTCTCACGCTTTATAAGCAGCTCAAAATCGTTCAACGAGTAGGCAGATCCACGTGGTATCACAATGGACCTTACATAGGTCTAAGTGAGTCGGACCTCTATCCGACTGCCACTTCGACCTAACCTAACCTAACCTTCCGCTTCAATATCAACACAGTGAAAAATATCCCAGCAAGGAACTCTACTATACACAATTTAAAAATAAACAATCTAGCCCTATCGAGGTTCCGCTTGCCTAAGGTAATGAAATTCGAAGATGAAGGTTCAACAGATTTGAAAAGCACGTGTAATAAGTTGCAGTTAACAAGAAATCATTCAATTGGATTCCTGTGCTAATATTAAAAAAATATTTATTCTCCGTTTTTCATTTCGTTAAAATTAATTTTAACCAGGCTCTTTTAATTGGAAACTTCTATTCCTATTTATAAAAGCGGTTTGAGGCAAAAATGTTTAAAAGTATTTTTAAGGGCAAACTCTTTTTCATGGTAGATCATATGCTACTAATTTAGCTTTGTTGACTAGTTTTATATTTAATAGTTTTGATGACCGTTGATGTACTTTACATTGACTTTACAAAAGCTTTAGACAGGGTGCATCACACCCTTCTTTTGGCTAAGCTAAAGTCTTTGAGTTTTCATTCTTTAATGCTAAAATGGTTTAGTAATTACCTGACTAATAGAAGGCAAATGGTTAAAGTCGATGGCTTGACTTATCGCGTTATAGAAGTTACTTCGGGTGTTCCACAGGGCAGTCATTTGGGCCCATTGCTATTTATTTTATTCATTAATGACGTTCATGAAATGTGTCAATTTTGTAAGGTTTTGACATTCGCGGATGATTTGATATTATTTTCTCGAATAAATAATGTCACTGATTGCATTCGTCTTGAATCAGATATTAACACATTGTCGGAGTGTTAATAGCAATCGCAATGCTTTGGAACTAATCATTTTTAAATGTAAAGTTTTAACAGTATATCGTATTAGTACTTCAATTTTGCATAATTATTTTATTAATGATCTTAGACTTCAACGTTTTGATGAAGTGAAAGATCTTGGTGTCATATTTGACAATAAGTTTATTTTTGCACTATAATTTTACATTTGATTATAAAATAGTCTATAAGATAAAGCTTAGTTGCGGAACAAACAACCGTTGCGTAAAGCGATACTGAGAGCTTACACTTAAAGAAGGTATAAAAAAAAGATTTTATAAATTGGCCTTAAGTAAAGCGAGTTGTTCCAAAAAATCCATTATTTATAAACATAATTCAAAAGTATCCCGACGATGTGTTTCAAAGACATTTTAGGATGTCCAGATCAACATTTAATGTAAGTTCTTTCCTATGCAAAATACAGTACAAAAAGATTAAAAGATTTCTATCCATAGTTTATTGAAAACGAGTTAAACATTTTATGGGAAACAAAAACCACCGGCCAACCAAAAATAGAGTTGAAACTGGCTTTGTCCTTAACGATCTGGATACTAGCTAACGATTCCTATTTCTGAGAATTGTCCAATCTGCCACAACATCTAGCTCAAAAATGGATCGGTGTCTTTTATTTTGGACAGGACTGTCCTCCAGAATGTTATTTTTTTACAGAATTAAACTCGGCGTCCATTCCAATTTATTGTTTGGATTAATAGCCTTAAATGGCTATTTTTCCATGGGAAATTTTGGTTTTCCCTTTAAAATCGGAAAAAATACTTTTACGCAAACGTAATAACAAAATATTTGCAAAAAATTCTTACATTTTATGCAATTAAAAATATTCCTGAAATATTGATAATGTAATGTGAAATGTTCCCTTTGAATCGAGCTCTTTTGAAGTCAAAAAATAATGGCTGCACAATCTGCCCGACATCGATCACATATTGATGTTTATAAACAGTCGGTACTGCAGTTCGCCTAAGTTAGTATGATCTGCATTAATGAACATGGGTAACGCAGGCCTTTGTTAGTCTGACGTTTATTGAAAACACCCACTGTCTGCACATTTCTAGACGTAATATATTTTTTCTATCTTGTATGCAGTCAAAGTTAATCCACCTCAAGACTGTTATTTAGACCAGAATCACAAAGGTATTAAGCAACAAAATAATAATTTTCAGCAACACAGAAGCTGCATCATAACGTTTATGAATCCTCGATTCATAAAAACGGTTTTACTCCTGGTATCATAAAAGTATTCAACACGGCCAAATACGAACTTTTAACCTTAGCCTATCCAAAGTGTTTACGACATCAAAATCCAAATATGCACATACCTACTGTAATTGTAGCTCTTAACGGCAATTACCAACTGAAACTCGCATAAACTGAATTTAATGTTTCCATTGAATTATTCATTTACTCCTACGTCGCGCACATGGACTGGGCTGGATTCCCTTTCAGTTTCTGCTAAAACATCTATCACGTATATCCAGTCCGCCCTTTTATTACGCTCACTTTATTCGAAATAACGCGATTCATCAGCCAGCTCCTCTTGCTAATTTGACATTCGACTTTGATAGGTTTCTCCTAAACCCCACCCAAGGACCACTAAGTCAACGTCGTCCGTCGCGTCGGTCGTCGTCGCCACCTTTCAATTGTTGAAGTATTTCATCACGTACGTCAACTTCAATAGATCTATTCATGCGTACAAAATGTCACGTCAAGGCGACAATACACAGACACACTTTCTATAAAAATACTCGATATATATGTTTGTATAGTATGAGACCATCTCACACCCAAGGACGAAGTCAATATTTTGACAAAGCTTGTCGTGTGATTGAATTAATTAATTTTATTTTATTTATTCTTTACACCTGAACTCTATCGTTTGTTTCTAGTCCATTCAACATTCAGTTCTTCTCCGCACTTGCCCAGCCCTAGCATGAATCCTGTCATCGCGTTGGCAAGTTGTTCATTCGCGCCATTTAAGGTCAACACAGCAAGTTTGATATCACATCCTGACAGAAATTTTAACGAAGCAATTTCTCTCAACAAGCGATGTATATTCCGTGGGTGCGATGATTCGCAAAGGGATACATTTCTGCACTGTATACATGATGGCAACACTTTATAAGGACTTTGCCCAATGTTAAAGGAGAGTGTGTGTGTCTTGACAGTGTTTAGCAATCATGACCCACAAAACGCCCACACCCTACGGTGGAGACAATAAATTTCAAAGAGTCTCCTCTACCTCCATTGCACTGTCAATGCCCAAAGGACGAAATTGATATATATAACACAGGATGGATGTTAAGAAGAACATCATTGTCTTTGAATAATGGGCTGTTGATAATGAAACATAAACTTTCATAACGGCATGCACATTGCCTTTCACTGTTTCGTTTTAAAGAAAATTTACGACTTTGATTCGTGACATGTGAGCAGAGCGCAGTTGGTCGGATGACCATCAGTGTGGGTGAGTCCAAAGTTGAAGTGATCCTTTTTTTATTGAAAGTGTTCTCCTTTCGCTTTGCATTAATTAAAAGTAAATTTGTGGACTTAATGGAGCGCAACAAATTCAAAGTAGATTCCGCAGTGAACCAAATTGAGAAGCTGTTTGATTTGTTTAAGCGACTTGGTATATAGGACAGCTTGTGGTGAGAGACAAAATGTTATGGGATCTGTAGCAATTTGAATCGCCTTCCGCCACAGTGATGCGATTAAGTACTTAATGAAGGGTGAATACCTAAATTGGATTAAAGCGGACTTTGTGTCGAAATGTGTAAGGAATAAATTTCGTAATTTCCATAAATAAACTTTTAAAGCCAAATCAGCAGGAAGAGAAAAGTACATAGATTTTGTGAGTTAGTCTCTAAATCCACTCCACTAAACTGCTCCATTAGACGTGAGTTTGTGAGGAAGAAATTGCTGTTTTGCGATTAAGTCATCACCTGCCGATTGGGAGTTTTTTTTAGAAGCAATAACTTTCCATGAATTGGCCATAAAATTACGAATAAAATTATTAGATCAGCAATTACTTAGAATCCACTGGAAACAATTACTACCTTACTATAATGTTAAAGCTAGTAGATAACCTTTTGCGTGGGCCTTTCTATTAAACTTATTCATGGGTGTAACAGCAACATATGTGAGGCAATAGCTTCGGGAATAACTTTCTTTAACTTCACCATAGAATTGTTTCAAATTCTAAAAAGGTTTTTGGAAGTCATAATTATGACAACTTGGCGTGCTTAGCTCTTAATTTGCTATTGTTGTGCGTGAATGCATGTAAATATTTTAAATATCATACTATTACTGAGCTAGATAAGACTTATTATAACTGCAGTCGATATGTATCAATTCAACGGTAAACCGTAAAGAACATCTAATGAGGCTTGTTTTAAGTATCAAGTACTTACTTTCTTACTAAGGCGCGGCTATAGTCCCGGGTGTGCCTTGGTATGTTCTTTGGACAACTGCTAACAGCAGCGCACTCCAAATTGGTTGAGGTCCCCTTCCTATTGTGTGATTCATCTAAAGCGAGGCCTTACTTTACTGTATTATCCCTCTGGACTAGATCCAAAGATTCTGATGGTTTTAACTTTGGTATTTTTCCGCTCTTTATGTCCCAGCCATACCAAATGTCCAATGTCGCTGTTCATGATCCGGATCAAGTTTAATATAGAGTGGGCACCCACACTGCCAGGCTCGGCATACCCCACAATACCCTCTGCCGCACCTGCAACAATGCTAATGAGAGTATCATAGTCTTCACCTCCTATACGGATGCCCGGCTTTAACTAAGTCTGGACGCAGGACGTTTGGAAAACCATTCTTCGACGAACTTTCAGATATCTCGGACATGGGTCTTAACGATATCATAACCTTTCTCAATTCCACCATGTGGATCTGAGTACACACAACCAATACCCCTTCCCCTAACATTAGTGTTGGCATCAAAACGGCGCTATAGCGCTACTTTCATTTTCATGGTAGCCGTGGAAATCAGCCACTTCACCTACCTATCCCTACGGACTATAGTCAAAGACTCTGAGGGTTTTAACGTTGGTACTTTTTCGCTCTTTGTGTCACAGCCATCTCAAATGTCCAATGTCGCTGTTCAGCTCGTAAAGTTTCATCGTTGAATCGTCTGCTCCAGAATCCGTCAACTAATACGAGACCAAATATTTTACGAAGAATTTTTCTCTAAAAGCGACCAAATATAACTTCGCTTTAGAAAGCCTATGCTCCGGATAAGGTCATATATAGAGTTTCCATACTTGTTCGGAAGAGGGCCTTACTACATAGTTAGCCACTCCGCCCAAGGAAAGGACAAAGTCTATTACTACCTCAAAGTTAAAGCTGTCGATTCTGGCCGATTCTGGATGATTCCTTTTCTTGAGGAATGGATAAATGTAGCTTTGAGGAACACGCATCGCAAAGAAGAATTTCAATAATCCACTTGAAGCAGGAATCCTTATCAAATAATACGAAGAATGGCTGTTCTGTCCGTCACTACAGAAGGTAATGGTTTTCTAAAGGTTACTTGCAGTGGGTGCATTGGTTATGTGCGTTGGACCACTAAGCGAGAGGTCGCTACCTTAAATCCCGTCCTGTACCGTCAGAAAGTTTTTTTTCGCTTTCACCTCTTGCAAACGTCTGACAAACATCCAAGAATGAGAACTGTCATGAGAAGCTTCTCAAATATTAATTGCCGTTCGGAATCGGCCTTAAACTTACATTCGTGTAATTCGTGTAAAAAATGCAGTGGAACTCCAGTCTAAAAGTGATTGAAAAAGCTCAACGAGTTGCATTTCTCAGCATAACAGGTGCACTATTATTTTTTACCGGGATACCCGGACAGTTCAACATCAGCTTATCGATAAGTCGGGTTACGGTCACGGCAATATCCCAAATAATTAAGAAGCTTATGTATTGGCTAGGCGAGGCTCACTTTCAGCGATCCTGCACCTCCTGTGCACATGTCCCGCACTTGCCAACATAAGAATGGCTAAACTATCTTAATGATGCCTACATCGCTGGTTTCAATTATGCAGGAAAGAGGGCTCGAAAACATCACTCTAATATTTTTGTCAATCATGCAGAGTCACGCCATTTAGCACCTGTGTTCCTTCGCCGGTATATGCCATTTCGGCTTAACTTTGAACAAAGAACTGCACAGAAGGTTAACATAAAAAGCACTTCCACTTCACGTCTCTTTTATACAAATATTACCTTGCAGCTTAAATCCTACTACTACTGATAATAGGTGTCATAAATAATTTAATTAAGGTGCAAGCCACTGCCCCTCACTCAATGTCAACACAATGGACCTAAGTGAACCTCATCGAGGCCATTTCAAACCAACCAACCAACCTAATACCCGGCCGGCATATTTCTGATTCTACAAGTTTCATCCAATTCACGACATTAATTAACAAAACCATAAATAAATGAAACAAAAACATACTAGTCTGCCCCGCTTTCCTTTGAAATAAGCATCTAATATTGTTATAATGCAATTATTAGCATCTACCACTCCGTACCTCAATGGAATTTTAAATCTCACATCTATCATAAATTCAAAACAAATAATAATTTGTATACATCTAATTCGAAAACAAATAGACACATGTGTTCGTAGCGGATATGCGCTTAAAATTCTACGAACGCACATGAACTTCACATTCGGGGTATAGGCATTCGTAGGCAAGGTATCTTTTGCCCAATTAAATGTCATAATTCAATGAATTCGATAACCCATCAATAATGATTATTGACACGTTGCAAGCCACCACCATGGTATTTTGATTTATTTAATCGCTGTGAATCGATTGAAATGAATTCACCCAAATTATGGATTTCGGTTAGTTCACAGACAATGGGGAAGTGTGTGATAAAAATTCATTGAACTGTATGGCTATTGTCATTGTCAACAATGCCATCATTGTACGATTATGTTTATGGTCATTATCGTAACTAATAAAACTATGGCACCTGCCCGCAGCCCGCACCTATCCATAGATATCTATTTCAATTCGTTGCAAACTGGTTACTCGCACCACATTGTAAGGTACGTGATTCGGAAAATACGTTTTCAACGACGACCGTTGATCGATTCTTATGGTGCGAGCACGCTAAGTAGATGAAATTAAAAATTCATATCTATGTACTACATATTTTCATATTTAACCTTTTGATAAATTTAACATTGGTTTGTAGCGGTGAATAAATTATGAATACCTTGACCACTACTCCAGAGTGGAGTCTTATTAAAGGCTTAGTTTGATGGCCTTGTTACGAAGAGTTCTTCTTCTGCTTTATTTTTGACAGTGAAAACGGGAAATTATATTTGATTGTCTGTTCTATTCTAGGAATGCGAGTCTTGTACGGCCTTCACAGTGAACGCTACGAAGTGTCTAGATTTCCCAAACCGGTGTAAGAAATTCTTTACTCATTCTGATTTGGATACACTTTAAAAGCGTTTACTAACTTATTTCAGTGTCAGTGCCTATGACGGCAGTTAAAGGCTGCCCACAAGGAGGGGTACTCTCCACTCCTATGGCCTAGAGAGGCTAGGCTATAGCTCCATTGGTTATGCAGATTGATGGTTAGCTTAGTGCAACCATTACTAGTGGTATACAGGAAGCATTCCTACAGGTCTTATGCAAACAGGAAGGACTTTCCACCAAAACCATTCTGGTGCCTTAAACTAGAAAAAAAATGATCAGTCTCGAACCCGCCTCTATGAAAGGCACCGTGATGAGTTACTCCCATATCTTGGTATTATCCTAGATATTCAACTTAACTCGAATTCTCATACAAAGTCCGCACCCGAACGCGCAACTAGAGCCATGTGGGCCAGTACACGCTTCGATAACAGAAATTGGGGTCTTACTCCCAGAATGATACACTGGCTGTATAAAATGATGGTCAGATATATTATCTCGTATGCGGCCGTCGGCCTTGGGCAAATGAGCCAACAACCGCACTTGAGGCCATTGTTGAGCTCTCACTCATACAGATCTTCATTAAGAAGACAGCTGCTCGAAACGCTATTAAGCTGCCACTTGAATATATGTTTAATCCGGGTAGACCATGTGGGTCACCTGAAAATAGTTAAAGAAATACCAAACACGGACATGTTTTACTGCATCCCTGATATTATGGTTAGGGAGTTCAAGTTTGGGAATCTTATCGAGGCTGAGATATTAGTTCCAATAGTAGATCCGAGAAGTCTGATCTCGTACACCGACGGATCAAAAATAGAAACTGTACTTGGGGCTGATGTCTTTGGACCCACCACCAAAGTCTCGATACCCATGGGAATGTGTTACATGGTATTTCAGGCGAAAATCCATCCCATTGAGTTCTGCGCAAATTTGATTTCGGAAAATGAATTAAAAGTGCACTATCTCTAAAACTATTATTTCTGTGACAAACCTAGCCAAACATAACAAAGTCAAACTGGAGTGGTACCTGGTTACCAAGGTATTTCATGCAACGAATCTGCAGACAAGCTGGCTAGAGCTGGATCAGCATCTATATTCTTATAATTAACGATTGGGAACAAAAACTTATCTGAACCACTGGGAAAGTGTCCCGGGTTTAAGACAATCCATTAGACCTACTCCTACAAGGAAATCCTACTATTAAGTAAGGATTTGATTAACATAAAAACTAGTTTGGGATCGCCTTCAACTCCTCCTAATACTGGCCACCACCATAAAGTACATTTGATCTGGGTGTCAGGTCACAGTAGACATAAAGACAATGAAAAAGCAGAAGAACTAGCAAAAACAGGATTCGCATCCCAATTCATGATGCCAAGACCATTCTGCGGGCTATCTATGAACACTACAAAAAGTTGTATCAAAACTGGAAGAAGAAAGAAAACAAGCTACATTTCTGGCGGGAAACCGAAGGAAACAGACAAGCAAAAACTTCATGCCAAATAGTTCCCCCAAAAAAAACGAAACAACTACTGCAAGTGGTGTTAAAAAATACATAATGACTATAAAGAAATAGCGGAGCATATACTATGTGACTGCAACTGCTTAATTCAAGCTTGTCAACGTTATCTAGGAACATTTTACCTTGAAGCAGCCAGCTCACCCAAAGAGCTAGTCGCTCTTGGATGAGCGCCATTATGGATGAGCTCTAAATGGACGATATCACAATAGGCGCTTGTGAGGCCGCAGTGATCTGGAATATAATATAATCGAATGCATATAAGGAAGCTGGTGGGGTTCCTCACACTCTTTTTCGGGCTGAGATATCATCTTAACAAAATGAACTTGTGCCCAGAGACTGAATGTCGGTTTTGTCTAGAGGATTATGAAACTTCGGAACATATCATATGTGATTTGCCAGCCTTTCATTGGTTAAAACGACGGATCTTCAATAAAGACTTTCGTTCAATAGCAAAATTCAGAAACTCTGCAACTAAGGACGTTGTGAAATTCACTTAGTCACTCGTCTCTTAGGCTAACATCCCCTTTTAAGAGTCTCCCGACCCGTGCATAATACAGCAACTTTTCATCCTCTGTGGTCAAGGGCAATCTTTGGAGTATGTCTTTTCTTAGGGTTAACTTTCGTTGAATCTCGTGTCGATTGCAGAGTTCATGTTAACCACTTTAAAGTTCCTGCTATCAATAGTTGCGTTTTCTCCTATTTGGTGGATGGGTATTTGCTAGTATTTAATTCTGTCCTAATTCATTTCAAGACCAACTCAATTGCCTTAAAATTATCTCTATCCCGTTGGAAACTACCAGCAATGTTGTTATCGTCCGCATGTCCCAGCAGTTGTACTGATCAGTTGAAGATATACCAAATTCTGCGCACTATCTGCTCCAAAATAATATAAAAAAAGTCATATGCTAACACATTTCATTGCTGGAGTCCGGTGCATCTGGAGCAGTTCTTCCAAACTGCACATTGCACCGCATATTCTCTAGCACCTCCTATACGGCCATCGCCATTTAGATCTTACGATGAATGCTATCACAATTCAGATAAAAAGATGATGTGTTTTGACATGAAATTCGTTGGTCTTTTTGCCGGGCCGGACACTGATGCCTGCCATTGAACGAGTTGCAAAACGTTCACGCTGTGCGTTCAATGGGATCATAAATATATGCGACATTAAGCTAAGATATACTTCGATAGTTCTTGCAAGACATAGAATTGCCTTCTTAAAAATCAGGCATAAGATATTAATAATACAGTCCTAGAGTATAGTTTCTTCCACTCATACTTGATTTCTTAAATGCACACTACCAAAAAAAAAATTATCATTTTTAAAGAGTTCTGCTTGCAGACCATCAATGGCATAGGACTGTTCGTTTTGCAGATTTTTAATAGCCGCACCGATCGCTTCTAAACTGGTAGGTGGAACTTCTTCTTCCTACATAATGCCCATTCAGCAACGTCATCACTTATTCACATATTCACATTTGAAAGGCCCTGTGGGCACCGTCCTGGAGGTAATCTGACTCCTCCAGATTAGGTCTTCAGCTTATCGGTATTGGGTTGTGCAAATATTGAACTGCTATTGTGCATCGCTTAAAGATCAAAACATAATTAAATTTTGACAAAAAGCAGTTTAGGATTAGGCATCCTTTTATGGCAACTGTAATAAATGCGGCCTTTTTTTCTGTTTTGCATACCATAACCCTTCGAATGTACCCCCAGAGCTACTTATTACTCTTCGAATATTTGTAATTTACATCATTTACAAATAAACCTTTTCAGACGCGCAGGCATGTGAAATGTGTTGTCTCCAATTGGGGAGTTCTTGGAAGTGCTATAATTTTCTCTTTTATCTGAAAGAGCAATATTTCGCTCTGTGGTAAGTAGTGCCTGCGGACTAGCAACCATGCAGCGTAAGATTCAAATCGCCTCAAAGCCCATCTTAACTGTTTATCGACTGCCCCAACTCTTTCTAGGGTCAGGCCAACATCCAAAAGTATCATGAAATTCGAAGAAACTTTTAAAACCTTTGAAATGGATTTTTAATTATTTCACCTTTCAGACACCATAAAATCAATATTAAATAAAGGAAAAATGCGCATTTTAACAAAGGTCTTTCCAAATTCGATGTCCACAACACAATTTTATTTACGGTGGCGTATACTTAATCTTATTACAAAGAAATCCATAACCATATTTAGGATTCGTTTCACTGCCGACGGACTGTTGTCGTTTGTTTCACTTAACTTTTTCAAAGCGATCATGGGACAGAAAAAAAATATAATGCAAACATTTCTTTAATAAAATGTCAATCCATCGGTACTGAACAGAAAATAACTTAACAAAAAATGTTATATAATTTAAATTGAAATTGCTTTCCCTTTGGCAAGAACAAAAGTGAAACAAAATTTCTTTTACTTAACGACGATACTTTGGCATTTAATAATGTTTGTATTTCAACGCAAAAGTTTAACACAAGAAAACCTTGAACTTTCCAATTCGGAGGAACTGCCCATGAGATGATTTTTTCCATGCTTACATAACTGCCAAAAGGTGTTACGTGTACAGAATGCCTTTAGTCTAGAAGAAACGAAATCTATGAAATATTGTTTTGATATTTTCCAATTTTTTTATCCTAATAAATCTCTTGTTATCTTTTAAGTCGAAGGAGGTATGCCATGGAGTTCTTATAACAAGTTAAAGCTGAAATAGAATGCAATTGAAATATTTGTAAATAATCTGACTTACCTTTAATTGTTATATTTTAAAGAGACTTCAATTGTGACTTAAAATTGACGGATAAATAAATAAAATAAATTAGTGCAAAAATTTACGGCAAAATTTATAACTTTTTATTGCATATACTAAAATTTCTAGCATATAATTTAAACTTCAAAATTTAATTGTTTGAACGTATTAATGTCAGTGGTGAAACAATCACTTCAAGCATTCAAAATATTTTATATAACTCGATGGCAATACTTTGAATGAGAAAAGATCTGTCAGCAGAGGAACCGCGCAAGGTGTAGTCGTTTTCCCACTTCTTTCTGGAATCTAGTGGTGAACGAACGGCTTATTAGCCTGGGAGGAAAGAGCTGCTTATGCAAATGGCGTTGTTATTGACGTACCAGGTAAGCACCTATATACCTTAAAGGAACTCCTACAAAAAATCTTAACAAGCTAACAAGATGGGCTGATAGTTGTGTTCTGCACGTTGTGTCCTCCACAAAACTGAACTTGCCCTCTTTACTAGGAAATACAAAATCACACTTGTCAATCCCCTTCAATCAGAGTACCAATTTAATTTTCTCTGATGAAGCTAAATATTTAGGTTTCATCCTATCTAAGATGAAGGTTAGCTGGAATTTTAACATACAGGAAAGAGTTCGGGAAGTTACGGTGGCACTCGTTTGTTGCAAAAAGACTATTGGAAACAAGAGAGGACTGCAAGCCCGAATCACTTCGCCACAGCAGCATTGGACATTCTGTTCCACTTAATACCTCTTGATATTTTCAGCAGACAGACAGCTGCTACCACGGCCATTCGCCCAAAGGCGACCTCTCAATGGAGCAAAAATTAAACCGGCCAAACAGTATTTCTGAGCACACTCGGGACCCTTCCTAGAAATATAGACCACATCATACCCCAACAGCAGTTTGCTAAAAACTTCTATCTCCCCAGATGCTTTTGAATGGATGTTGCCTTCCAGGAGAAAGAATCGATCCATTTCTATACTGACGAGTCAAAAACTATTGATGGGTGGAGGCGTTGTTGACAAAGTTAACAAAGTAACAATTAAGACTTAAAGTCCAGTCTAAAGTTAGATTTAATATTAAGTTAACTAAAAAATCAACGCTTGCCTCGTCGAAGACCAACGGAATCAATTGAAATCGAAAAAAATATGGTGAGCGTGTTACCAGGTCTAAATAATTCTGTGATCTGAATTCAGCACAGCGTCTTTTCAGATAGCGTAAATCTTAATCTCTCCCTCCGTCTTCCTAATCATTGTTATGTTTTCCAGACAGAAATCATGGCGATCAAGGAAGTCTTGTCCTGGCTTAAGAATAACGTAGTATCCGAATCCGGCCATCAAGTGTCTGAAATCAGTCTCTATTAACTCTTTAGTATTCCTGTTCCGAACATCTTTAAATGAGATTCACCTCAACATCCCTCTGTACTGGATAAAAATGCATAGTGACATTCCAGGTAAATGCTGAACTGTTCCGCCAACATTTAAGCTGGATGCAATAGAAAAAAACAACCTTAGATGGACAAGTGTTACCACTTGTCTGGTAACGAAGCAGAGCTGAGCTAAGCTGGATCTAAAACGCTCTAATTGATCGCACATTTCTGCTACAATACAAATTTTTGTCTACTTTGATAGGCAGGCATGCAAGCAGATTCGGCGCTTATTAAAACTTCACCGTCTTTGTGCATGCCCTGTTCTCTCTCTCTCTCTCTCTCTCTTAGAAGCGAAATTTTTGTCTAGGAGCTTACTTCTACAATGACCTTAGCAATCTTAACATGACCGACCCGCTTTATGAGCAGCTTAAAATGGTTCAATCCGTAATTGGAGTGCCAACAGAGGCGCACCATTGAGACTCCAGAGAAACGTGTCCATATGGTGTTTAGGTCCAGAGTCCCCCCTTTGAGATTAAGCACCACTTCCAAAGCTGCAGTGGGTACCTGTAATACCCATGCAAGCCGCACTTTGGACTTTGGTGAGGTAGGAGAGAAGGTATTTCCTTTCCGTGGCTTTCCACCATACAACCGCGGTAGTACTACGTGGGGTTTAAGTCCTTGCGACAAGAATATAGTACAGAGTACACCCGTTTAACACCGTCTTCTATATTCTTCCTCCAGTTCAGTTTGGAGTCTAAAATAACTTGCTGAAGTGGAAATTGTTAGATCAACTCCTCCCATTTTCGGTGTCCTGAAGGTTTTAATACAATTATAAGATACAATCTTCTGTTTATGCAGAAAAAAAACCTGCATTGTCGGTTTTAGCGGAATGTAGATTCCACAAATACCCAACCTGTTGATACACACAAAATTCTTTTGGAATATTCCTTTAAAGATGAATTTTTCAATTACCAACAAGGTCGACCAGGACATTAATAAGATGTTGCTCTGACATATTTCTTGCCTGCCCCATTTACTTCTAGCATTCTAAAACGATTCATAGAAAAAAACTTCAAAGTACTACGCAAGCTCCCTCTAATTACTTAATGGGGTGAGAGATTGCAAAAAAAATACAACAAAAAACTATGAAATGTATTCTCATTGCATTTGCATTTGTATCCTTTTCATTATTATTTCACGCAAAAGCTATCCTCTTTCTTTGTGCCCTTTTGTGAGAATAAATTAATGCGGTTTTGACCTTTTATCATTTTTCGTTGTCTACACGTTTGGCTCGGTTCTGTGCCTCCTGTGCAACGGTTGCTCGCTTCCTTTATCTCATTAATTTATGCTTCCAGTCTTCAAGGACTTTTCTCCGGATATATATTGGTAGCTGCGCCGGGTATTGGAAATTTGTTTGCTGGAGTTATGCTTCAAGAACAAACTGTTATCTCTGAGTCTTGTGTTGAAGTTTTCAAAAGCAATTTTACCGTGCCTTTTTTCAATATTTTCTTCTCTGCAAATAACAGTAAGGGAGAAAAATTGAAAAACTACCATATTTCTTTAAAGGAAATTGAAAGAATGTATCTGCACTTGAGGGGCGTGTATCCACGAGGAAAGTTTACACTATATGCGGTTGCGGTTATGTAATTTAGAAACTTATATCTATCGATGGTTTCGTAGTTTGGAAACAGATTCCACTCGTATGTCATAGTATCATAAGGATGCACTTGGGTATGACATTTTTATCGGAAATATGATCGAACAGTTCGGAGAATAGTCTACTTAGCCATATATGTGTTCCCTGTTAAAGGGAAGGCTTAAGGGTGCTGTGTATTAAACCGCAATTGGCATTAAAAATATGGTACGAGTTGCTTTGCATTATTTAATGGAGCATTTGAAGTGAGAATGAAAGCGGAACTGGGTGCAGTGTTAGCTATTTGTAATCGTGTTGTCTGCGGCCAAAGTTTAAGGGCAAGTGCGTGAAAGGTTTCAATGTACATTCACCTATCGTCACAGACATCAACAAGTGCATAGTCAGAAATTATTCGGAAGTTCCGATTACCAAACTTCATGTAAACGGAACGAACTTTTAAGTCACAGAAAAAATTATACGTATCGGATGCCTATCAGATTTGCGGCATATTTTTCGTAGAACATATGTATATCTCTAAAATGAACAGTGGTTCCATTTTATTCTTATAAGCCCTATCAAGTATATTGTAGTTTCGAATAAACAATACCGAAGTTAATAAGTTTTAACATACTTTTTAATTTTATACTGGTAGCACTATATGTAAATTGGAAAAAAAACCATTAGCCTGCAACGAAATTATTTGACAAACGTTTCTACATACTTAGAAGTTTGAATCCTTGGCACACGCATATGGAAGCAATTCACATCAAAATCAGAAATATACGTCAAACTAAATATCATAACCCTACTCTTGGGGCTAATGGCCAAGTTGTATTTAGAAAACTAAATTCTTAAAAGTCAGATGTTTTAATTTATGTTGAAACCCAGATCAAGGCGTTTGCCCAAACTAAATGCAAAACTAACGTCATCTGCAGAAGATGTTGGGACACATTTGAAGTTAAGTAAAGTTCATGCCATTCAATACTCTGTCATTATTCATTAATGGTACTTGCATCGCTGAAACCCAAAGGCTTTCCATCCTCGGTATGTGCGTTAATGGCAAAATTCGTTGGAATGACAACACATTCGACGTCGCCAAGAACTTTGCAAAATGCCTAGGCTTTCTCAAGAGATGCAAGAAATATTTCAATCCTTCTGATGTGGCTAGAATTTATTCGCCCTTATATCCCGCCCTCATATATGAGTACAATGCTCATATCTGGTACGAACTAGACAGGATTCAAAAACATGCAATAATATTTGTTTGCGATCGAGACACCACGAAATCCCTTGACCATCTTAGCCATCGTCGAAATGTCTCCTGACTATCGTTGTTTTATCTTTACTTCCATCAAAAGTGCTCGAACAAAATAGCCAGTTGCATTCCGTTCTACAGTTCCTTCACATTATAGTTTACAGATATTTAAAACCAACAGGCATCGGTAACTCCCTTTCTCTAATTCCCAACATTCCTAATGCCCGCAATATGTCATTTCATTATAAGGATTTCCAGAATGCCTTTAGTATACGTACATTATAATCAACAAAACTTTGGAATACTCCTTATTTATAATAACAGCATCGTTAAATCTTTGTCATCTATTTTTTAAGGTGGGATCTACTTTATCAGTTTAACATAAATACATGAATTCCTGCTTTTACAAGTTTTTTCAGTAGAATTTGATAATCGACCATATTGAACGTTTTGGTAATATCAATTAATAATCCAGCAGTCCAGCAGTCGATCCAAATTGCAGTACATTTACAACACTTTCTCTAATTTATGTAGCTCACT
The DNA here is from genome assembly GCA_963576555.1 of Ferdinandea cuprea. Classification (NCBI taxonomy): domain Eukaryota; kingdom Metazoa; phylum Arthropoda; class Insecta; order Diptera; family Syrphidae; genus Ferdinandea; species Ferdinandea cuprea. The sequence goes on along the minus strand of OY754958.1, from coordinate 128,594,360 downwards.
AACTTATTTGATAGTAGTGAATAGCGTATAGCTACATATTTTTTATAGCACCCCATTTTTTAAACAAAGGTACTACAACCGCATACTCGTGGTCCTCAAATATACACCGAATAAAACCATATGACAGAAGCATAATAATAATGGTAGTGCCAATTTTCTATCCTCCGTCCTCCATTCTCTGTCAGATCTAACATTAATTGAAATCGGTAAATCCTAAAAGCTTGAATTTCGGATTATACATATGGATTATTATAAAAATATAAGACCATTTCGTCAGGGCTTTCCAGTTGCAAAAAAGTACTGCTAAAATTTAGACGAAAAAAACGTGGGGAACTAATTTTGTTTACCCATAAATAAAAGCCGAAACTGTAAGTAGGAAAGGGAAAATTTGGACTGTGGATAGATGATGTGTTTCTTAAGGTCATGCGACATAGCTGGATTAGTTTTTACGGGATTCCGAATTCGGTCAGCGCCATTAAGAGCTCCTGACCATGAATGCTATCATAGAGGCTTTGAAATCAATAAAAAGATGTTGTGCCTCGACTTGCAATTCCTGTCCTTTGTCTCCTCCAGGATTTGCCTAAGTGTGAAAATTTGGTCTTTTGTCGATCTGTCTTCTGAAGCGGCAAAACTTACTTATAAAAGGCGCTAGAACCACTACACCCTAATTTTACAGCCGAACTTTACAACTTTTTATGAAGCAGTAATAATTTTTACTTTTGTCAATGAGATAATAAAGTTCTAAAATATTTCAAGTGGCCTTAATGATAAATGGTCAGCGAAAAAGTCTTCACCTTTCGGACTGAACCAAAGTTTCTTGGAACTCTTTTGAAAACAAAAAGTAACTTTTTTTGAACGATATTAAAACTAAAATGTCAGTTGGAGAACTTCTAACTTGAACGACAAAATATGGTCAATAAAGAAGATTTATCAAGAGACACGGTTGTGTTACTAGGTTCGAGGCGACATTTAAGACAAAATGTATAGATGTATAGGTAACTGAAAACATGTTATATGTGTTCGACCATTAAGCGAGGATCGCTGGTTCAAATTCCGACCTATACCATCTGAAAGTTGATATTCGCTGTCCCACCTCTTGCGAATGTCTGACAAACATCCAAGAGTAAGAACTGTCATGAGAAGCTTTTCAAAAATTAATTGCCGTTCGGAAACGGCATTAAGCTCAAGACAGTGGTTAGAGAAGCTAGGCTTTGGGTCCTGTATGGGCCGTTTTACACTCAACATTTTATTTTTTAAAACACAGGGACTGATTGTGATATCAAGGAAGGAGGGCTTACGTATCTCAGTCAGTTGCTTTACTAATATGAAGATTGATAATGTCCATCCATTATATCCTTGGCAAATGCCGCAGTTGACAAAAAACAAGCAGAATAAGTTTGTATTCTAATTCTAATTCTAATTCATAGCAAATTACCGAAGATTTGCTTTCTTGTCCTCAAATGTTTAGCTGTGACTTCAAAATTTAGTCATTATTTAATCATAAACAGTCTGCCAAATGTCAACCATCAAAAATTAAAAGAAATATGTTAAAAGCAGAAATCTTAATCATTTATTAAGAATTATGCCAAAAAGTAAGTACACAATCCACATGTTCAGAAGTATGTTCATATTATGTCTTATGTTACATGCCATATGAATTAAGATGTAAAATCAATCATACTCATCCACAGAGGAATAGATAAAAAAATCAGTTACATCAGGTTACAGCAACCAACACCAATTCGTACAAAATAAGAAAATCGATATATCCTCTCACAGAGTCATTTTTCTTCTTAGCTCTTATAATATTCAGGAAACAATCATATTTGATACATTGATAAGTCTCATTAAATGTTAATGGCCAACATATGCTGCACGTGTAATCTTTGGAAATCCGAGTTCCGCGCAACTTTCATTGAGAAGCAATTTGACACAATTTATATTATGACGTTAAGAAGATTTAGTGGCAAGATTAAATCGGGTGATAAAATATCCCCACATAAAATGTAGTTTATTAAATAATAAAAGAAATATACACACCAAACAGGATATTAAGTCCTTCCTTATGACGGAAAAATACAAGTAGCTACAACGATAGAGCTACATACTTCGAATAAGCAACAGCTAATAATTTATTAACCTTGACAATGATGCCCTAGGAAGGAGCGCTTGGTTTAATTTATTATGATGTCGTCGATGAGAATATCTTTCGTTAGTTTTCACTAAAACCAACATTTTACGTCAGAAGGATATGAGTAATGTGTGTGCCTTTCATCTTTTTCCGGTTGTGTGAATCTGATTATTCGCACAAGCAGAATTCCCTGGTAAAAAAAAACAAACATAAAAAGAACGCTCTGCGAGGCTTTAAGTTTTAATAAATTTAAACAGAATTAATGGACGCACTTGAAAGTCAGGTATTTTTAAATCTTTTGGGATAGGGCGTAAGTATTTGTTTAAGAAGTAAATTAGTGAGGCAATCCTAATCATTACATCATATACTATTCAAATGAAAAGCGATGTGTTGTACGATGACCGAAAGTCATACATGTGAATGTCATGTACTTCGTTGTACATGATATGTAGAAAATATGTATATGTTTAAGCCCTACAAATTAAGTAGTTTAACTTTTACTCTATTAAATTCGTTCATCTCAATTAATGAACAATATAAAAAAAACTGTAAATGAATAGGTGTTTGATTTGACTTTTAATTTCATTTTTTCAGCTGATTTCAAATTTTAAATAAACTAACTTACTAGCTTTTCTGGAGAAGTTCCGTTTGTAGACAATATCTTATGGCTCGATTTATGTCAAAAAGTAACGTTGAGAGCAATAACATTACGTGCCGGGTGTATTGCACATTATCAGTGAGAAATTGAATAAATTATAGACAGGCGAGCTTTAAGATATCTAATTATATTATATTCAGAGTTAATTTTATTCCAATAGAAAATTGCAAAGATTTCGTAGACGACACGAAATTTGTTTTCCAATAATATCCGCTGAATCTGCTGATGACAACCTACAAACAAATAGTCTGTTAATACGAGTATAAATGTCAAGGATATTTCTTACGCAGATAATCACTTACGTTACTAAAGGGGTTTTTTTTTTAAAGCGGAGAACTTTAAACTGAAATTAAACACAACAAATTTTTATTAGAATTCATTAAATTGACTTTATTTGTCGGATTTCGGGTATGTGGACGCAGCGGCATGAATGCACCCATGACTTTATCTTTATGCCCTTTTTTCTCTTGGCTGTCAATCACACTTGTATTTCGGCAATAACGCGTTAAATATATATATTTTCAAGTTTAAGTTTTTACATATGTATCTCCACAGAAAATAATTAAATGGCATCATATCCCACTAACGAGGTGGCCAGTCATTTCCATTCCGTTCGTCAAATTTTTCTTTGAGTATACTAATTTTAACGCATTCTGTGTGGCATGTGGTACGGAAAAAGTTAGTTATCATGTCTCTGTACAGCTCACTGTTGACTGTACATTTTTTTTAATACATATTGACCAATGCTGCAAATGCGAAAATTCCTTTTGTTCATTTAACTAAAAGTGTGCTTCATCAATGAACAAAATTTGAAAAGCCCGCTGAGTTCCAGGAATTGAATTGTTATGATTTTATACCCTATGTTAAGGGTATATTTATTTTGACACATAGTTTGTAAAACCCCTAAAAATCGTAGACCCCTAAAACTAAATATATTTATTACAAAACCTTAGACTACTAAGCAATGTCCGTCCGTCCGTCCGTATCAAGTTTTGAGGCCTTTAAAATTATGCTGGGAAGCTGAATTTTTTAACATATACTCTCTAGGGTTCCGAAATGGTAAAGTGTTAAAAAATTTTACATACGCCCACGCTGTAGTTGGAGAGATAAAGGGTAAGAAACTTCACAAGATATGAAGGCACTGCCCTTCTTTATAAGTTATTACTTTTTGTGGACGTTTTTCACTAAAATTCAGTTTTCGTCAAAAGTTTTTATAGAAACCGAAAAAAAAAATGTTAAACAAGACATTTATCCAATATATCACCTCTACAAAGTTTTTGACCATGCCCACTTTTTGGGGGGGTTTTTTCAAACATTGTATTTTTTTTATAAATTTCATACAATATGAAATAAAATGTCTTCCACCATGTTCTAAACACCTTTTTATTGGAGGTATATAGGGATATGGATACGGCATCATACTGTTCGCTCCAAGCGGACTGTAGCCTTTCCTTATGTTTCAAATTAAATTTGAACAATAAATAATTTTACAAATAAAAACCAGCGGAAAAAGGCAAAAAACATGTATAAAGAAACAATCGAAGCGTATTGCATTATATGAGTACCAACCACGAGCTAAATTCACAGTGACTTAGAAGTCAGACTCACAGTTTTACCTGTGAGCAGTGTTGGCCGAATTAACTACACTACATTTTCTACATCATTAACTACGCGTAATAAATTAAATAAACTAAATGCTGTACATACAAACTTCATACCAACAAATAACGAAATTCAAGAAGTTTTAAAATAAAGTGCAAGAACAGACATTTCAGTCTTCCCTACCAATTATTTCGTTACCCATTTTTCTTTTTTCTTTTACAAATTAGGTAGAACACTAATCAACTAAAATTTGCGTCTTGTTGCAATCTAAACTGAAGTATTAATTAAATAACTTTACTTTTGATTTCAAAATTCGAACTCAAAAATGACAGATCATTGGACAGTTCAAACTACGTCTGCTACATTAACTACATTTAACGACTTTAAATTACTTTAAGCTACATCAACTAAATACGTAAATTACGTAGCAGACGAGACATATGCAGTTTTTATCGAAAAAAATGACAGTTCGGCCAACCCTGCCTGTGAGTGCAATCTTACGGCTTAGGTCATCTCTAAATCAAATTAATCAGATCGGCTGTCACCGAAAACAGCGTTTAAGTTTTCCGCATAAAAAAATATACCATTTACATAGCGTAAATATGTCAGAAAATATGTATTATTGAAAAGTTAGAAAATTCCTAATTTTTTTTTAACATATCAAACACCACACAAACAAATATGCAACGCGCGATGAAAATATGTTCACTGACGTAGGATGGGGTATATAAAATACTCCAAATATTCTTAACTTTAATGTCAATTGGGTACAAAGAAGACCACAGCACTGGTATGACGTACAGAAAAGCTGTTAAAGACTGTGATTCTTCTTAAAAACTTACTTTGAAGTGGAGTGATACTTTTTTGGAGTGAGGCTAACCAAAAATCATTATAAATATACTCTAGTTTAGAAAACGCCTTCTAAAACAACTTAAATTTTAAAAACATCTAGATGACTTGTCAGCTTCTTCCGTTATCGAATCGTTAAAATTTTACATACAGTGTCTCACACGTCTAACCGGACATCAACTTAAATACCCTTCACCAGACTATTACTACATGAAAGAACAGACCAATAATAACAAGCTCTACATCATGTGAAAGGATTTTTTATTCTCTTTAATTATTAACATTACAAACCCGCAACAATTCAATCAGTTTGCAATATTTACGAAAGAAAGGAAAAAAAGTCAAAATTCAATCTCCCACGACTAACCGGATCAATTCATATTTTGATTAATTTCAGTATTTAGTGGCATATCCTTTATTTGATATGACTGCTTCTAGTCGTCTTGGCATGGATCTTACTAAATTCTCACATATTTCTGGTGTAATTGAATTCCAGGCTTCCAAAATACCATCCTTAAGTGCCTGGATATTAGTGAATGTATTTTGATACACTTTACGCCCAACTTCATCCCAAATGTGTTTTATTATATTAATATCTGGGGACTGTGCAGGTGTATCCATAACGTGTGGACAATTGTATATTAACCAGGACTTAGCAACATATGATTTGTGTTTGGGATCGTTGTCTTGGTAGAATATAAAATTATTTGAAATTCCCAATTGTTCACAAGAAGGTTTCACATGTTGCTTCAATATGTTGATGTACTGAAACTTATCCATTATATGATCAATAAAATGTAAATTTCTTGTCCCTCCAGCAGATACGCATCCCCAAACCATAACTGAGCCTCCCACGATCTTTAAAGTAGCCCTGGTGTTTTTTGGTCGAAATGCTTCATTTGGACGTCGCCAAACGAATCTTCGACCATCTGATCCTCGCATGTTAAATTTGCTTTCATCAGTGAACAGGACCTATAGTATGAATATGAGAATCATATTTTAATGTAATGAAGTGGCTTACCTGTCTCCAAAATTCATAGGACTTATGTAAATGTTCTCTTGCAAACACTAGTCTCGCTTTCCTATTTTTGGGAGAAATATATGGTTTCTTTCTGATAGCTCTACTATTTAAACCAAAACTTCGAATGCTTCTTCGATTTGTTTCCGCTGAAACTGATTTCCCTCTATCTTTCTCCACCTCAATTCTTACTTTTTCAGCAGAAATAAATGGGTCTTTATTGACGATTCGCTTAATAAACTTGTCATCATTTAATGTAAGCTTCTTCCCTTGGCCTTTTCTGCACTTATTGCTGACTCGATTTTCCGTTTTAAATTTTTTTATTATATCGTGAACAGTTGAAGTACTTTTGTGATCTGTCATTCGCGTTTTTATGTGAAATTGTGAGTTAATTTGTTAATGAACTTTATCTGGGGAAAAGTTTAAGAAAATATTCTCCAGATAGGCGTAAACAGCCATAAAATTTTTCTCAATCATATTTATTTTGTTTAAATTTATTCTTTGAATAATTTAAATTCGTATTTTTGAGAAACACTTTACAAAAACTAATAATGCATTTTTTTTTTGCCATTCGACACCTTTAGATTTGTTTTCAGAGAAAATGTCAAACAACCAAACTCGATACCATGCTCGATAACAGAAGCAGTAATGCCAAACTGAGATAATTCAGGGATGTATTCGGCCCCTGGTTATTCAGCTCCTTTTTTTAAATCCTTTCGTATCTAGTCTTCATCAACGTCCTCCGTCGTTTTTTTGAAAAACTTTACAGGTATATTTCATGAAGCAGATGAACTCAATGTACTCGCCCAAAAGTATAACTTAACATGGGAAGCTTTTAAAAAAGCGGACGTTCGAAATCGATACAAAATTGAAGGTCTTCCCCATAGGCTCCTAAAAATATATAACTTTGCACACACAGTGATTGAAGACGCTTAGCTTTAGACCCTGCATGGAGTTTCACTTCTATGCGTACACTAAAAGCTGTGTACCGTTCTTAACTGACAGCAGGTTAGAATACATGGCCGCTTATATGAAAGGTGACCTATGTTGTACTCTTTCAGCCTCTAGTACTCATACCATCGCACATTTAAGTGCTACTTTCAGACAATTAAAAAAACAAGATAATGCAATAATTTTATCCAAGATTTAGCCAAAATACATCGACCGTTGACGAAGATGCGTTAAAATCAATGTTACAGGAATATAATATAAAATATCACCTAACAACTACTCTGAATCTCCCCCTTAAATTCAGAATCTGGTCGATAACCTAGATTTATATAACCACATGGTCTCCCGGGTGATTTGGGAAAAAAAAACGAATCTTTGTTGTTTTGAAACGAAATTAGACTAGACTTAGTCGAATTACAATATTTTGAACACAAAAAGAAAACCTTAATGAACAAGTTTGACAATTATCTAGCCATGAAGTGTATTTATCAAACAAAAATTAATTGCAAAACAAATTTGGTTCCTCAATCGATTAGAATAGCTACTGAATAAAAATAGTCCTTCTGCCGCCCCAGTTTGCATCTTAGTTGGCTGCGTGACTTAAAAGAATAATTACGAAGACGCAATTTAATTGAAAATGTTTTTTGCCTGCTAAGACTGTTGGCTTGTTGGCTTAGAGAGTAAGTACGCGACTTGTTTCCATTGAGTGAGTTCGTATCGTAGAAATATAATTCTCTGGTGGTGATGGTAACGTGCAAAGTCATTGCTTATTTTATTTGCTTTATTGTGTAAAGAAAACAAATTCTATATGTTAAATTGGATTTGGAAGGATTCTCGTTGATTTGTAAATAATTGGTTTTGCTTTCCATCTTATATCGAAAATGTAAAGTTAGAAATCGAAAAGATTACTTAAGTGCGTATAATTTGTGCAAACAAGTGACGTCCGCAAGCTAAACAATCGTTATCTACGTTTTTCTTAAAAGCCATTCAACTTTCCCTACTAAGCTCTTTAAGTGGTTCTGAAATATAAGTAGAATTGCGCGCGAAGGCTCTTTTTAAATATCAAATTAATAGGAATCAACAAGTTGAAGCCCAAAGAGGTTAATAAACATAAATCAAAAGTCTAACACGGAAGTGTTACGGTCTTATGTACTACATACAGCTCCATGCGTACGCGTTGTATAAATAGTTGGTTTGTAATACACTCCAGTTCTCAACATGGTTTTACCACAGTTTCTTCTTCATCAATTATGGACATTAGCACGCAACCAATATTCGTGGAAATTACGAGCATGTCCCGTGCTCTTGAAGAACAATGAAAACTGAAATATCGCCATGCCAAGGACACATTATTCCCTTGTCCTTTGAACTTTGATCCAAAACCGATGGAGAATATACCACTTAAGTCATTTGAATTATTACCAACTTTATTGACACGAAGGTACTCATGTCATAAAACTCGTTTATTCCAGAAACAGGATACGATGACGACCGCGACGGGAGTAAGGTATGGGTGCAAGTGATGCATATCACTTGAGCTATTGATTTTGACACAAGGTCTTCATTTTTTTTGCAACTGAAATTACATCAATCAATAAAGTGGACCACATTGCCACAAGTGAAATTAATGTCATAGACATTTGCAAAAGAACGCAAAATGTGTCATCTTGAAATTCTACTGAGGCGCAATTACCTCCAACTTTACCAGACGTTGACAAAGTCATGATGAGGGAAAAAAAATGATGGTCAACACCAAACTTTATTGATGAGGTTTTTTTCTTCACGCATATTATTTATGAATAAAGTTTGCAAGGCAAAAATAGATATGCTGTTAAGTTAACTTAGATAATCTATAAAGTTTAAGAGCGATAATCTTTATTGTTAACAAATTGCAAGCATACAAATAAACTTTGTGAACGACATTATAATCAAGGACATCATTGCCGATTTCTCTGCAAAGTAATACCATAAAAGGTCCAGAAGTCTGGCAATATTACAGCAAGCTTATTAATTGAATTAAATATCACTCATTTGGGTCAGATTGTCTTAAATATCATTTCAATTTGCATGTTATCTTGTTTGTTCTTTAAAAATGTAATTAGTTACCAATTAGGTACTAAGCTATACTGAATGCGACCATCTCTGTTAGTCCTCACATACAACAGCTTACATCAATGTATTCAAAATTTAACGAACAAGTTTTCAAATTATATAAAATTCATAAAACAAAAGATCCCTACTTATTGAAAACTCACCCACAGAAGTTCTCCTCTGCATAAAGACTTGCCGAATGAATACATTCACCAACGTCAGCATAAATTAATTTCAACAAAGCAACACTATAAGCAACATACTCATTCTTTTTTTAATTATAAATTAAAGTATGGGTTCTGGAATTTATATGTAAGGGTATGTGGGTTCAACGGCTCAGTATATAGTGTTTGGGACTACAAAAGAAGAGGTGAAACTTAAAGTTTTAACATTACCCGCTTCTTGCGAAGGTCTGATACATCCGTTCTTTACGCACCAAAGATATATCTGCTAATACATACGCATTCAATTAAAGCAATACCTACATACGTCTATACATTTCATTTCAGTCACATTAGGTCCTAGATATCTCGTGAAAGAGGGAGTGCTAACCGAATTTTTGGTCGGGTTTACTACTAAATTTAACAAAATGATAGATGATATGACTAGTGACGGTTGGTCATAGAGACATTTTAGACGCTGTCTACCCAAAAAATAAGAAGAAAATAAAACCACAAAGCTTATAATAGAACTAAGAAAACAATTGGCTGAAGACCCAAAACGCATTTCTGTCTTGCCTAACCTAACCTCATCGTGCCACTGTGCTCCTTCTCTCTTCGCTAAACACCACATAAAATAGCTCTTATTTTCAGATTACTCATATTATAAACCTGTTTTAAGGAAATATATTGAAATTGAATCAACTGTAGGTCGACACAACCCCACCCTATGCAATAAGTACAGAGCCACTCTTGCAACTTTTTACTCTTGTACACATTTTTATATGGAAGAGAAAGACGACGCGTCTTTTGTGATAATGCGTAATCGTAACTGCAGTGGTTTTTGAGTCCCCAACATGATCTTACAGAGAGAATAGTGGAATCTCAACGGATTTTTCTGGAGATTTTAATTTTTTTAACTTCTTCTTCTATTATTTCCTTTCCGCTTTTAACTTGTAATGCATCTTTCCAAACCCCCGTGTGCGGTAGGTTCTCTTGTTCTACTTAATTTCGACAGGAGTCCCATTTTGACTTAGGCCAAGCTGTTCGTATTATTTTCATGTGATCTAGTGGTTTTAAGGCTGCCTTGATGCATCAGAGTAGTGAGTTTCTTCTTCTGTCGGGATCAATACAAAACTTTTAGAGGTATAGAACTTCGAATTGAAATAAAACACAAGAAAATCGTTTTAAGGTCCATCAATTTGGCTTTATTGGAAGGATAATTTTATGCCATTAATTTCGGGCATGTAGCCGCCGCGGCTGGTTAGAATACAAGACAAGTCAAATTTTCAACCACTTTTTTAAGCATTTGGGGTTGTCGGCAATAACGCCACGAATGTTGGCTTCCAAGTCCCCTAACGTTTCTGGTTTGTTGGCGTAGGCGAGCGACTTCACATATCCCCAAAGAAAATAATCCAATGGTGTCAAATCACACGATCTTAGTGGCCAATTGACAGGTCCATTCCGCGAAATTATGCGCTCATCGAATGTTTTCTTCAATAAATCGATTGTGTCGTGCGCTGTGTGGCAAGTAGCGCCATCTTGTTGGAATCACATCTCATCCACATTCATGCCATCCAATTCGGGAACAAAATAGTCGGTTGTCATGGCTCTATACCGGTCTCCACTAACGATTTTGAAAGATTTGACCACAAAATGTCAGTTTTATCTCTATTCGAAAAACCAACCTCTAAAAAAAACACCCTGGTACATAAGGATTAAAAATATAGCCAGAGTTTCCTTATTGCTAACAGCGATCATTTTGACTTGCCATGAGTTGTCGGTTAGACTATAGATTATAGTGATCAAACTTGTGGTTAACGTAAAAGGGAGATGGGTCATCGGTTAACCACAAAAAACTGGTCAAAAATTCCCCTTTCTATTCAGTGCTCTTTCTCCTAACAGCTTCCTGTCATGGTAACCACACAGACTCAAATTACGCTTAGATAGAAACATTTCCCAGTATAAAACTGTTGGCTTACAACCTCCAATCGCGAGCTTCAATTACGTTTTACTCCGCACCCCTTAAGGTGAAACCACCATTCGACCATTCGATCTCAATGTTCAACCTATCTTATCCTATTAATGTAAAGGTTTTGATGTGACTTACTCTTTCATTGTATTATCAGACTAAAGGCACAACTGTTGCGAAGTGTAAGTCCTTGTTTCATTTCCATTATAATATGATGGCATTAACAGAGTTTATAGCACAGCTGAGATGTACAAAAATCCTTCCTAACTACATCAAGCTATTGCTAAATTGCGTAGAATAAAATTATGCATTAACGTAAAAATTTGTTTGAGTAGGCTCCATGATACATATTAAAAATCTTCGCACAAGTGCTATGTCTACCAATTTACCTATACATACACGCGTTGTTCTAATTTTCCTTGTTAGCACTATAGATGGTTTCCGATTTCGTAATAATTATTCCTAAGAAGCTCTCTCCAGAGGATAATTAAGTTATTATTTTGTATAAAGTACAAGTTCATAGGAAATTATTTTGCTATTTAGAGCAAATTTCACCCTCAACTGAGCCGAAAACAACTTATTTTCAGTTAAATATGAGACAGGGATGTACGCGTCCTTTGTACCCACAGGCATGGAAAGTGTAAAGTAAATCTGTGTGAAGTTTATAAATCTAATAAGTGTGTAATAAATATCCAAGCACACGCTTTCGCCGAAGGAACATTTTTATGTTATGAGTTTGTACATTTGACCTGTACTTCGTTGGCTGTTGTATTATCCTTTGCACTTACAATGGCATTGATTTTGTGTTCAGGTACAGTATCATTTCTAATGACTTTGTTTATGTTATAAATACTTCCTACGTTGTTGTTTTGCTTATGAATTTCAACAGACCAGCAAAGAACAAAAAACGAAAGTGTAACTTTTTCAAGGATAACGTAAGAGGAAACTTTTACCCTTAAAAAGGAATAATCCACACTTTTTCGGGATTCCATGATACTTTGAGACGTGCTAAAGTGGTGATGTAATGAAGACAGACCATCTGTTGGAAAGAGATTGGGTGCAGAACCTTTATTATCCTTTCATTGAGTGCTATCTGTCGGAAGAGAGTTTGTTAGTGTTTTGCAATTTAAGGATTTTGTGGTTTTAGAATTGAAATATTATCAAGGCTATGCCATCAATAATGTGACAAATTTATTTCAGATAAATTGGGTAATGAACAGAGTGTTGAATATGTATTTGGAAGAGATATGAGGTGCAGGGATATAAGTCCCAGGGGATATACATAAATCCCAACTACTAGTATTTAAATTAATTTCCCACTAATGTAAGACTTTGAATTATGGACACATGTCCCATTCTATCGGCCATGAGATTAAATATATGCTATCAACAAACAAACATCCTTCCATTACCAATGACAATACCTTCTGGGAGCAGATAAGAAAACGTGCTGAGTTGCACTTGCGGGCGGAAAATTGGATTGTTTCTGTATCTACTAAGCTATGATAGACTAACTTTACAGACATACTCGGGGTACAACGAAAATTGCCACAACACTATAAAAAAAGAAATGGAGTTAAGGGAGAAACACTACCTAAGCTTTGGAAGTCTTTGGTGAATCCTTGGGCAAAGGCGGAGGTGACCAAAAGTAAATGTGGTGGTCGTAAAAGAAGAGGTTCTTCAATAAAAGATTTATGTTCCTTTTTAAAGAGAAGTAGGTACACAGGGCACTCCAAAAAAACTGACCTCAAACTTTGGTTTAGCACTCGGCTGGCCGAACTTAAGATCTTCCGATTAATAGGTTTTGAAGACGATGCGGTATCATGTGAGCAACCCATTGAGATAGAAAATTGCTCTAGAAAGTGACAATGAATTTTATATTAATTATATATTTATATTAGTATTTATAATTCAAACAAGATGGTGATTCTTCTTTTTCATTATTCACTTCTTTTATCGACGAGGTTGTGATCAGAATTATAGGGATCTCCCACATTCCTACCGGTCGGCCTGTGGGGTTAGAAAACATCTGCAGCCTCTCGATTTCGTATTACTTCATCACCCTGGGGCCAATAAAATGCTGGTGTTCATCATCAAGTTTAAGTGGCAGGAAAGTTCGATCCTCGATTATGATGCCTCCACCGTCAGCAAAAACTGATGTACTTTATCATGTACTAATTAGATATCCTCGACTATCAGATCGACTATCAGAGCAAAGGACGTAAGAAGCTTCCTTCCACATCGACATTGATTGGGAACTCTTTGGAGACTCCAGAGGGGCATCTTAAAGTTTGTCTTCGATCACTCACTCGTACATGTCTATGATCATCCGCACGTTAGTTTTAGGAACTCCTAGTTGTCTTGGAAGTGGAACCCATCTCTTGGTTGTCTATCGAATCCATTCTTCTTAAAATAGCCATTGCTTTGTATTATTCAATTTTTGGAAAACGATTTTTGAATCTATCTGACTATATTAGTCATAAAATCAGTTAACATAATTCGCCTTCCTGCACTATAAATTATTCAATATTCTCCGAAATTATATGCATTGTGGAATTTCGGAATTTTTCATGGATACCTACCTATGTATGTCTGCCTATATCGCATCGGAACGCCGTTAATTACCAACTCATTTACACCATATTCTACACTACTGCATACATTTTTAATTAAAACCCAATGAAACCAATTATGTACATTCATATTAAATTTATTCTCCACCTCTTTTTCATTTTCAGATACAAATCAATTTCTACAGCGCAAAACGTCCAAATCATGTTTGGCCCTCGAAAAACTTAAACAAAAGAATAATTACAATACACACAGCGTTGAACTTAATTTGCAAATTGTCGAATGGATTCGTACGTGTGCGGCGGCAACAGATTCATTTGCATTTCGACAATGTCCTGCACCCCCGCCAAGCTATGCATGTATGCAAATCCAGTATTGCGTCCCATAAGGAAATTACTTGTTAATTATCCTGCAAAGAATTACACATGAAAAGATACAAGTTCTACGCACGAGAATTTGAATCTCACAAGGAAATCTCTCGTCAAGGAGGACGACGACACAGTTCGATGCGACTAGTAGAAACTAGTAGAAAACTGATACTGCACAAGATCACAAAGAAAGAGGAAAAATAAAGTTCAACTGCAACTTAGCCAATTAAAGTATCGATACGAGCCCAAAATAAAAACCAATTAAAAGTGCCAAAACAGAAAAAATAAACAACGACGCGGTTTCGAAATGTCCGAATTTCGATTTTTCTCCTACACCGACTTCGAGTATCACACAAATCACTCGGGCCGCCTCTTAGATCTACCCTTTAACCTAAATCAAGCAACTGCGCGAGCTTCCAATAACAGCACTATTGACGATGAGGTATCCACGGAGCTTAACATTCCATACGCGGTATTTGAAATTCTCGTGGCGATGTTCGCTATTGTCGGGAATCTAATGGTGATTATTGTATTTCATCGTGACCGGAAACTGCGTAGACGGACCAACTATTACATCGTTTCGCTGGCAATAGCGGATTTTCTAGTCGGTTCGTTGGGAGTGCCTTTTGCTGTACTAGCTTCTGTTGGAATTCCAAGGAATTTGCATGCCTGTTTGTTTACAGTGTCGCTTCTGGTCGTCCTTTGTACGATATCGATATTTTGCTTGGTAGCCGTATCCGTAGACAGATATTGGGCAATACTCTATCCCATGGCTTATTCAAGGAATGTGAGGACGAAGACAGCTATTGGTGAGTAGTTTTTTGTTTTTCTCATTACCATACAAAGGGTACATTTAATTGGATTACATTTTTGGCAACATGCAGAATAGATGAATTAAGTTATAAGAGGCGTTATTTAAGGCATCATAAGCCTGTTAGGTACCATTTCGGCCAGCATTTGCTTATTTAGGGATACATTATTCTCCTGAAGTACTGGAATGAGAGGGCTTACAAATCCAATGATTAGGACAATGATTATTGACGTTTTCACGTAAATATCTATGTAAGTCCAGATTGGAGTCGTCTCGTTATTCCAGTTGGATACCACAATTCCAAAATTCCAATCACCGCTGAACGCTAATGGTTACACATTTAAGCCATAAAAAGCGGAACCTAAACATCAACCAGAAGTGCGATTTCATATATGCAGCAGTGCAACTCATTCTTATTTGAAGAACTACAACTTTATGGCGGTCCAGTTTCATCCTTTGCGGTTCTCAAAGTACACGCTCTTCTACATTATGGGTGGAAGTCTGTAATTACTACCTGTGCTTTGAAGCCGCCTCTCACACATTTTTTATAACCTCAGATTTCTGTTAGACAATAGGTATTTACTGAAATTCCAACCCACAAACATCCAAAACACTCTTTTTAAAACCTTTACCTAGAATTCATCACGCTGTTAGCGCTCTATATGTATGTATTTCAATAAAACTTATTTTTCTCTATTTCATTTATTCCATTTCCATTCTTTGTCTATTTGCCTACATTTCGTTGAATTGCGATATGTAACAATGGAAGGACTCTTTTGTAAACAAATTCTTCTTCTTTATTTTGCTGTTGAATGTATGGAAAAAGTGAATGAATTTGCCGTTTCGGTTATGTTGTACTTTGTACCATTGAATATAAAATGTTTTGCATTTTATTGTTGAAAGCCCAGTTATTCACAATAATTAGAATTTTTGCCAGTTAGAGTGTCAATAATTGATTTTATTATGAGAAAAATGTTGACAGATTTTTATTCCATATTTAAACAAGAGGAAATGGAGCTAACGCTTTTTTTTTTAAACATTTTTTTAAGGTTTATTTTTAATAGTGGAATTTCTGAACATCTAGTAAAGCAATCGAAATGAATAATTATTTTTTCAGACAGAAACCTCCTCTTACTACCAAAAGTGTTTTCCTATAAGAGCGGGTCGATATTGAAATGAAATAAAACAATCTGTGTATACTAAAGAGAAAATTATTGCGATCGTGCGGAAATTTCGAACTCAAACTGAGTATGAGGGATGATATTACGACTATAGAGAAGTCCAAAAAAGTGGGTCCGCCAATGCCGTCCGTCGGTCCGTCTGTCTGCCTGTCCGGGCGCCGTATGGCGGAACGGTTCGACGGATTTGCTTTAAAGTTCGAATATAAGGTTACATCTTGGGGTCATCTTTTTATAATTTGCTTTATCTTTTGAAATAACGGTACCTGCCAAATTAATTCTTTTTGTGAAAATCACTAATCACGGTTTTTCTCGAAAGTGGTGCAAGGATATAGGTTTTTTTTTGTACTAAGGATGTTGGGATGGGGTCAAAAATTCTGCATACTCAGTTTTTGGACCAAAAATCGATTAACGGTAATTTATTAAACGGGCAATATCTCGAAAACTAATAAAGGGATTTTTTTTCATTTAACGATTTTCTTAAATTTATATTAAATTCGTTTTCTCGAAAACCGCTCTAACGATTTTGATAATTTTTTGTATTTCGAACAATTATGTTAAAACTGTCCAATGTGCAAATTTCCATCAAAATCGTGGGTGCCGTTTTTGAGAAAATCTAATTTTTCAAAAACTAAAAAGTGATTTAAATAAATTTGTCACCATTCATTTTCGATTCATTTTGCGATTCAAAAAAGCATTTTATGTACCGAGAAAGTTTCGTATGACGCAGTCGTGCACTTTATTTTATTTGAAAGGTTGCAATTGTGAATGGAATATGAGAGGTCAAATTTTCAAAGACTCTACCGCATAGAGCCAGCTGAATCGGAGTGATGTTCTGGGTGATGTTTATATAAAGCGCATCGGTTGAGTGGAGCTTATTTTCATAGACCTACGACTTCAAAAAACCTCAAAAGAAAAAATTTAACAGGATCGAACCGCCTGAACTTTGTGGCCAATTCACGTCACTCCTGCAAAATGTCTACTGTGGTGTTCGCTGTGCGGCACGCCATGCGTAAACGTAATGTAATTAAGATAAAAAAAATTGCTTATTATTGATCTCCACCGCTCGTCATTGATAGTGGCGCCCTCGCCAATTCTATTTTCTTAAAGGAACGTAACAATGACGCCGCCGGCCTAAAACCCGGCCTCGGCTTCTCCTGCTGACTTTCACAGACATAGGCGATGTTCTCAGCCGATCAGTCATTCCTTTGACGTGCGAATATTGGCTGATTGCTTACCAAACGGGGCTTTACAAATTTGTAACACCAAACGTTGTAGACAGACGCCTTTCCTGTTACAAAACCCTTTAAATTTACCAGTCTTCTTCAGAATCCCAAGAAGGCATTTTAAAATGAGGAGTGTAAATTGTTCATGAATCACCACTCAGGGGGCATTGCCTGAGCAAAACATAGCAAATGAAAATTCTCACTCTATTTTTTACAACTTTTAAGGCCTTTTATTTAGAGAAGTCTTAAATTTTTAACGTATTCTCCCCTCAGTCTCGAAATGATCAATTGATTTGTTTCCAAATCATCCCATTGCCACGCCCACATTTTAGGAAAACCCATTACAGAGTACTTATAAAGCAACGGTTTTCTTAGATAATTCTTTGCCGGATTTTCAATCAATGCAATTGGTCCCATGTGCGGTTTTATAGTCGATGAACTCCATGATCTTTTTCAAATTAAGTCTGCTGGGCCGGATACCACACTGTACCGTGCCGATAAGTGTGCTGCAGAATGGTTTGAGACATTCACAAAGTACTTTGGATAGGATTACATAGTAACATTTATCACAGATGCCGCGATGATACCCAGCAGCAAGTAAACGCTTAAATGCATCTACTTATACCTGCGGATCGGTGACTAAGGTTGACATACTTCTTCATTGCCCAAGAACTATTTACATTTTTCCAGCAGAAAAAGATATGTCTTCTATTTAGCTACAGAGAGGGGTTTTCAAGGCAGACGCTTATCTTTGATCTAGTTTGTATACTTTGAGGAATTTCATATATCCTCGACTCCGTCCCCCGTCTGAATCTTCTCTTGGTGATTCAAGTCTGTGATCCACCAATACCTGAAGATGAGAGCCAGAAGAAGTCAGAGCTTTATTGAAGGCCAAAATAAGATCGCTCACCAGACTATTAACTACATTCGTATTATAAAGGGTGATTCATCGTGAGGTTTGATTTATGATGTAAGATAAAACACATAATCGACATGTCACGTTTTTAAAAAAAACTATTCAATTTGAAAGTGGACTAAAATTGTTTATTATCGGTTAAAAGAACAACCCATGGTACAGGGTTTTTTTAGAGGTATAGAACTTCGAACTGAAATAAAACACAAGAAAATCGTTTTAATGTCCATTAATTTGGCTTTATTGGAAGGATATTTTTATGCCTTAATGTTTAAATATGATTTCGGGCATGTGGCCGCCGCGGCTGGTTCGAATAAAGACAAGTCTAGAGGTCCCTAACGTTTCTGGTTTGTTCGCTAAGGCGAGGGACTTCACATATCCCCAAAGAAAATAATTCAATGGTGTCAAATCACACGATCTTGGCGGGTCCATTCCGCGAAATTATGCGCTCATCGAATGTTTCCTTCAATAAATCGATTGTGACGTGCGCTGTGTGGCATGTAGCGCCATCTTGTTGGAATCACATCTCATCCACATTCATGCCATCCAATTCGGGAACAAAATAATCGGTTGTCATGGCTCTATACCGGTCTCCATTAACGGTAACTGACTCTCCAGCATAATTTCGGAAGAAGTATGGCCCAATGACTCCACCAGGGTCCTTTTCAACACTTTGCTCTACAGCGGCAATTGTTTCTTCAGTGCGCACTGTTCGACATGTCTGCGGATGCGTATTATCACATAGAGTAAAGGTAGAGCGAAAACAATCCATGTTTAACCGAATTAATTGCTCTGATGGACGATTATGTCGTCCATAAAATGAACGGAGCTTGCGGTAAACTTCGCGAACTGAACCATTATTTTCGAAATAAATTTGCACGATTTGCAAGCGTCTTTCATTTGTCAACCTATTCATGATGAAATGGCAAACCAAACTGAACATAAATGATTAGAGTTGCAAGATTTGACCACAAAATGTAGGTTTTAGCTCTATTCGAAAAACCAACCTGTAAAAAAAACACCTTTTATAAAACGTTTACTTACTTTTGACATTTAGCACGGATATGCCGCAATACCAAAACATTGGATCGCATTTCGGAATTGTCGAGTAAACTGTGGAACGGTTTATTCCTCCTATACGTAGTGTATGTGCCACCACTGTAAATTTGTCCGATCCAGGCGGCCAATTTACCGAATCAACAATTGTAATTAAGTGCTCACCAACATTATTTCTCAACAAGTCCATTGTTTCACGCGCTGCTTAGGCTTCCAGCTTGGGCTTGTATTTCAGAATGCAAATAGTCTGTTAATATGGCGCGATAACGGTTATCATTGACGGTAACATTCTGATTTTACTAATTTTTGAAAAAATTTTGAACCCATGATTCCACCAGCACTTAAACATTAGCACAGCTGCTATAGTCTCACCACTGTGTGCTGGATGTGGTATAACCGGTCGAGTATCATCGACTAATATAAGCTGGGCCTGGGACTCAAATTTGCGAATGGTATTGGCAATAGTGGTTTGAGTAAGTCGATTATGCACACCATAAGTTCCTCAAATCGCAGATTTTCGTATTACAGCTGAACAATTTGGAGACGCTGTTGCGTTGAGTCTTTCCATGATGATTTGTAAAACGATACTGAATAAAAATGACAAAGCAGTTTGATAGGAGTTACGCGTGATCTGTCAAAAAAATGCCTCACGTTGAATCACCCTATTTCCTTCAGAAATTCGGAAGGATTAGGGTACGTTGAATGCTCAAGACACGACATAAGAAGAGTCATTCGAAAATGCCTCCTCTACATTTTTATAACTTCAATTAATTTAACATGTGCCGTGGGACTACGCTATAGTGGCTCCCAAACATTTTCTTGCCGTACTATTTTCGCTAGTTGTGTAGAGCGAAAAACAGTATCATTTTTTGGATCCTCTCACTAAGGCTCGGAATCCATTATTGGAATCGACTGAATGTTGGGACTGCATCCTCCAATTGCCATCTATAAGTGCCCACAGTTAGCGCCAGAATTATCTCCCAGCTCAATTTGAGAATTATAAAGCCGAGGAAAGAGATATCTTCAAAATAATTGCTTAAAAAATATTTCTGATGGTTCGAATTTTCTGTATTACCCAATTTAAAGTCTGTTCTTTTGTTCTAGAAAAATAAAGAACACAAGCAAACTTAGGTCTATTTATAACACAGCATGAAGCCCTAAAATGTATCTGTGCCCTACACATCCTGTTTCGATCATTAGTCAGTCCTTGTGTCGAAAGCTCATTGGTAACCTCCAGAAGATAATGTGTATAATTACAATTTTCATCTACATAGCCATGTTAAACGTCAATCAGCCAAGCCTCCTTCCAAGTACTTTGCCCCTTTTGTCTGACGTAAACGGCTGGAAGCGCGTTTGCTATTTTTACATTTTTTTTACGCGCAAGGACTATCATTAGCTCTAGTTTACGCACTGCCATACAAAAATACATACTCATACCATGAATTTTATTGTTGTCGTCTTCGAGGATGTCTTAATTGTTTGCGAATATCGTATTTTCCAAGTTAGGTAGTACCAATATGCTTTTTGCCACTTACCCTTGAAGGCCTGTACCTATATTTCATTTGTCAATTCGAACGTACGCTGACGTCTAAATGGGGGTGTGGTGGAGTTCTTTGCATGTGGACTATTCGAATGAGTGATTAGCATTGTTGTTTCGTCCGTCGTTTATCGTCTTATCCGCGGCAGCACCGGTCTTTAGTGTGACAGAGGGAGAGAACGGACTATATAGGAGCAGTTGCAATTTATTTGCAAACTGCGGATGACATGTTGCAGAAATTAATTAAATTAACGCGAGGAAACTTCAGAGTGGGCTGGTGCTGGAAATGACGGTTCGCTTAGAAATTGGAAGATAGAGGCGGTAATGGATATTATCGCCGTTGTGTTCGTAGTAATCGTATGGGTGGGGTTGGAGCGATTGATGGAAGTCAGGGCCGTGAATGATAAATCCACACCGCGCGGTGGGAATTATCAGATACTGGACCTGGTTGGCATACTGATAATTTGATTACGAACATGAGTTTTGCATTTATAATGGATTCTAAGAAAGATATTTGTCTGATATGGAAAAGGTCGGTTACATCAAGCATAACAAAATGCCAAAGGTTAGAATTAAAAGAGGTGTGTTTAGGGGTCGTTGTAACTAGTGAATTTAATAAGAAGAGTCTTCATCCTCAATTTTATTTAATGTTAAGAAACTCTTTTTTTATTTCAGGAATAATATCCATGTGCTGGGTTGCCGGTACAATCGTTGGCTTTCTTCCACTCTTCGGTTGGCATGCCAACGTGGGACACAATGAGGCCTGCCTTTTTGTGAAAGTCATGGACTACAACTATCTAGTGTTCCTCTACTTTGGCACAATCATAACACCAGCAATTTTACTTTTAGCATTCTACGGACACATTTATCGTGTCATCATTAAACAGGTTTGATACTTTCAAAACACTGATATTGTCTATATATTTACGCTTTGCATTATTCTCCATTTCTTTATAGGTCCGTCAAATTGTGACCATGAATCCAGTCGGTGATAGCAGACGATCATCGACTGCTCAAATCCACACAACCCCCGGCCGGATGTGTCATGGTGGCACGATGCTTCGCGTGTTAGGTGCAGCTAGGAAGCGTGATGTAAAGGCTACCCAAAATCTGTCCATTATTGTTTTGTTTTTTATGATCTGCTGGATACCGCTCTACACGATCAATTGCATAAAAGCGTTTTGTCCCAGTTGCTTCGTCCATCCAAAGCTGACATTTTTCTGCATCATTTTGTCACATCTTAACTCTGCCGTTAATCCCGTGCTATATGCATATCACCTTAAAGACTTCCGGGCAGCGCTTAAAACGCTCATCTTGAAGATAATCGGTGTTGAAGTAGACCAGCCAATTGACGTTACGCACAGATTCTCCTTAGCCAGTCAACATCGATTACATTCTATTGACAACAAACGATCGTCATTGCAGGCGAGAATTTATGTTGGTAAGGCTTGCCGTTTATGTCTCTCTCACAGTGTAATAATTTCAATTTTGTATTCTCTTAGACTCTCCCATTTGGCTTCGACAACAACAGCAACAGAGTCTAAAAAACGATCTCACCGCCCAAATCAGTCCCCGCAGCCCTCCATCAATAACGAACAGCCTTGCCGGCGTTCATCAAACCGTAGCCGCTGTAGCATCAGCAACCGCCGATATTGATCGCGATATATGGAACATAATTGAAGCTTCAAGTAATGCTGAAAAAGACGAAGACACTCCGAAGCACCTATCATCTTCTATCGAAGGACGTGACAGTCCATATTCCTATGACAACCATAATTACTCATCCAGTCCCGATGATCTTGATTATGATGATGTCTTCCTAAGCATGGAGCAAAATGATCATCAAGCAGCCACAACGCGTGACAGACATCGTTCGGATGACGATTCCTTCAATGAAAAGTACAAATTAGCACAGAGGGCGCTGACAGACTCCTCGTTCAGTGACTATGAGATTCCAAAGAGTAATCTAATTCCGGCATCCAGCGAAACTACAGTCAGCTTCAGTCATTCAAATCCTGGTCTGGAAAACTGTCCGCCTCTAACCATGAACACAGATAGCAGCAGACACTCGTCCAGCATCTTTGTGATAGAAAATGAAACGAATCTACTGTCACCGGGCCATAAGCCGAAATATCGAAAGTCTCCTCGGCTCTCGGCGGGTGGAGTTGGTCCCCGTACTAAGTCCAAAATTACAAGATCTTGTAGTTGTACCGGCGACACTGAGCTAGCATCGTCAAATAGTAATAATAGTATAAATAACTTAAGCAGTAGTAATAACAATAACAATAACAATAGTCCGAGTTTTGGAGAGAAAGAGAAATTTAGCCCTTTAAAGGCAATGAGCAACTTTATCTTTCCACCCGTCAAACATTCCAGTTTTATTCATATGTTAGCCGGCGGTGGCGGTGGCGTGGGAGGAGGAGAAAATCAAAAACAAGAACAGCGAATATCAAGTCAAGAAAGTTTTAAGTCAAATGGTGGAGCAGCACTGGTCAGACAGCAGAGAGCTTCTGAAAGTTAAGAGCGCTGCGTACCATTTTACTGACTAAGAATACTCAAAACATTCGCATTATGGATTCCATAGAATGGATAATTTTTGTCCAGTTAGATAATTGGGTTAAGTTATTATTAAGTGCGAAAGCAAGACGAGGTGTTTCTAATGGAAACGTTAACACTCACAACAGCCATAAATGTTTTTATTAAGTTTATCGTCACCAATTAAACACAAACAAGATGGGGGAATACGCTTAATATTTTATACATAAAAGTTATTTACCGCTAACTTAACAATGGAAGGTCAACATATTTTCGTTCTTCCCAATATCAGTAGATTCAATTTTTGTATAATGAAATTTCTCAACGCAAATCTCATTTCGTTGGATATTTAAAAATTTTAATCTCAATTATTGGCATAGTGCTTTTGAAATAATATTCATTGAACATTTTCCTCCCATGCAAAATGACTGGCTTAAGTGAAACATAATTTTATTTCGTAGAATGCCTGTCGAACAAATCTCCAAATTGACACATTCATACTGACGTAAATAATGTCGATTTTCATTCGCCCATCCACAATGTCAGACTGCTGTCAATGCTGCTCTATCTGCAAAGCAAGAGCAGTACAGACTTCTGTGAGAGTAGCACTGACAGCAGTTGTAGTGTTTTCCAAGCAAAAATCGTTATCTTAAAATCGAAAACCAATAACAAATGCGACCTATCAGGTTGAGTGAGCGCTGATTTTTGAGTCATTTGACAGATAATCAAATGAATAATGTGCAATTTTCATGCAGTCGAATCTTATCTTTATACATAAAATTTGTAAACGAACTCTTTTTAATACTCAAAGAAGTATCAGTGCAACTTACTTAAGACAAAAACTAAAGTGAGAATAAAAAGTGTGCAATCAAACCACTCCTAATTTACAAAATTTCTTTATTTTTTACGTATGGAAGAATTGTTCAACTTCTCAGTAAATTCACAGAAAGAAAATACATAATTCCTTTTATGTGTTGGTTTCAGGGTTAGCGTCGACCCAATTTAGTGGTAATTTGCCACTTTTTGACCATCAAGGACCCGACTTATGTTATTCTTTTAAAATCCAATGAAGCTCACTTCGGGCCTAATGAATACTTAGTATCTACTTACATCAATTAAACCTTACATTTTATAGTTTGTAGAATTTATTTCTGAAGAATATTCAATTATTTTAATTGAAGTACATCCCTGGAAGGAGGTTCATAGATCAAAACGTTTTCTATTAAATCGTGTAAAATCAAGTGTAAAATCAACGACGTAACTCGGGTCCGCAATATTAACAAAAATATTCAGTTTTAGTTGGTACATATAAAATTCCATCTTGATTTTATTCATTTCTTCGCCAATGACATTGGATTGACCTTCCATTTAAATGGTTTCCCTTAACATTAAAAACAATTATATAAACACTTTTGCAACTGTCGGAACTTTGTCTGTGATTAAGATCTAAACAAAATAAAAGAATATTTTTTTTAAGAACTTTAAATTAAAAGTTTTCCCTCAGTGTACTGCATGCATATTTTGAAAATCGTAAAAAATCAACAGTTTGTTCAACTTAAATAAATATGTTTAAAGCGAATTAATTGCTCAAGTATTAAATATGTAAAAGTTTAAAAGTAAGAATTTCTTTTAATATTTAAAATATTAACGCAAAGAACATTAAATTAAAAAATGTATGTACCTTTAAAATGTATACTGTAGATTTAAAATAAAAATTTATATTTAGATATAAATTGTGTAGGTATAAATTAGCATAAAGAAATTACTATTTTTTAATGTGTATGGTATTTATTTATAGTAAGACCGTGTTAACAATGTATTTGTTGTAAGAATGAATCAAAGAGAGGAGTTATATCTTGCTATTTTCCAAATAAATGTTTTTAAGTTATTACGAGGAATTTCTTTTATTCAACAAGGATGTGCCTATTATATTTCCGTATATTATAATTTTTGCTTGATTTTTATACTTAAAGGGTGTACCTGGGAGTTGTTCTCCGAGATTTGATTCTATTTAGCAGCACCTATAATTCATAAGCAGCAATTACAATGTAGTATTAAACTGATTGAACCTCAATTCTGTTAAGATGATAATGATGATAAAATATAGACATTTGATGTTGGGAAACGCAATATTGTTGAATCGAATTAACCATTTAGGAGCTTTTTTTCTCACCGCGCTACAGTCCAGGATGGACCTGGACTTTAACCAATAAGCCTCTCTAATTAGCCCGGATTTTGGCTGACTTCAAACTTGCATACGCGAAAATGGTTTAGGTCTCTTTTCACTTGTGCGCACCACGAGGCCTTACTCTACTGCGATATCGACTTGAGTCGAAGAGTCTCCGCCATCTACATATTTTTTGCATAAAATATCTGAGTTAACTCGCTTGTAACCCACACAAACGGATGAGTTAGGCAGAGATCAGAAAAACTTTCTTCCGACCAAATCCTGAAAATAAATTGGTAAACGCTCTCTTCCAAGTCATCTTTTGTTACCGGAAATGATTTTGTGGAAAGGTAAACCGTACAACGTAGCAGCCTTGTTAAAATTTATTTAAGATGTTGCTATTTATATCATTGGCCTACAATGGAATTTGTGTTGTTTTCGCCGTTTAGCTGTTTACAGAAATGGATTTTCCAGCACCGAATGTGACTCTACTACAATCTTTCGAGTTACTCGTCGGTCTCTATACGGGTCTTGTTTCCTGACACTTTCTGATTCTGTTACTAATGGTACATGCAGAAATGATCAAAAGAAAATTCGTTTCAATCCAGGATACTTAGGTTATGTAATGATTTGTGTTTTTTTTTTTTTTTTTTTTTTTTTTTTTTTTATAAAAAAGTTTAGAGAAACAATAGTAATGGCTGAGAATACATTTTGTGAATCCCTTTTACTCTCTCTGGGACGGAAGAAAACAAGAAAAACAAAATCAAATAGTTCAAATTAATATACAAAAAAAACAGTTAATAAGTAAAATGTAGCAAATTCTGTATAGAGGTGAAGGGATTAGTGAACAAGGTTTAGTGTTATTAACATACTCAGAACAGATCTTTTCATTACCTTAAAAGGATTTTCGTGTATAATTCCGATTGGGGAAGCATAGGGGAGCATTACTCCAATTTGAATTTTGTTGGCTCGCATAAATTGAGCTGATGAGTTCATTATTAAAAAGTGGGAGTTTAGCTAATAGTTTATTCATAAGAGACAGTGAATATGTGATAAGGGGGATGACTCCAGCCTCGGAATATAGTCGCCTATTAGAGTACCTCTTATTTCTGTATTCGAAATTGAGGCCAGTACAAGTCCTGAGAATCGTTCTTTAAAATTTTTCCAAGTTGCCTGCAGATGTTGGGGAGATGGAGAACCAGACCGGAAAGGCATAGTTGAGAATGGGTCTAATCAAGGTTTTGTAGATTAGGAGTTTAGTGCGCTTGTTGAGGTTATTGTTGCGCAAAAGTGGCATGAGAATGCAGGACGCTTTTTGTGCTTTGGACAATGAGATCCTTGCGTGCTGGTTAAACTTGAGCAGGTGGTTAGGGTTGACGCCTAAGTACTTGATATTGTTACAGAATTTCAGTGGGGACCCATTCAGCGACAAAGAAAGGGAATTACTATCCCTAACAATTCCTCTTACCCCTTTAGTGCTAGAATTTCTGAAACAAATACAAACCGATTTGTCGTTGTTGATTTTTATGCCCCATTTATCATAGTAATCATTAATGATAACAAGATGTTCTTTTAAGAGTAATAAAGCCTCGTGAGGGGAAACGGCGCTGGCGTAGGCTAATGTGTCATCGGCGTAAAGTAGGGCGTTAGAAGTGATTGTGTTATTCCTAAAGGCAGTGTGCGGGAAATCATTGAAAAACAAATTGTAAAGACGTGGACCCAGGATAGAACCTTGGGGAACACCGCTGTTGGAGCTAATGGTATCAGATTGGATGTCATGATCCTTAATGAAAAAGCATCTGCTATTTAAGAAGCTGGAGAGTATCTGGGTGATAGGGGAGGGGAAGCCCATTTGAATGATTTTTAATAGGAGGCCCTGTCTCCAGACGCTATCGAAAGCTTTTTCGATGTCCAAAGAGCATGCCACAGTATACCTTTTTCCCTTAGGTTTACGGTTATGTCATTATGGACTTTAAGAAGGGTATGGACCGTAGAGTGGTGCTTCCGGAACCCAAAATGTGAGTCGGGAATAAAATCGATATTAGTATCAATGTGGCCATCGATTTTCTGGAGTATTATTTTTTCTAAAAGTTTACCGAGATTGGATAGGACAGATATAGGTCTAAGGTTTTGAAGTTCAAAGTTACCTGGTTTTTTCCGAATAGTGATCAACCTAGCAATTTTCCAAGCGGCAGGGAAGTATGTATTATTTAAGCAGTTATTGAAGATAATTGTTAGGAACGCAATTGCATTAGCGGAGAATTTACGGATGATAAAGTTGGGGATGTTATCGGGGCCCGAGGATTTCTTGGGACGAAGATTGCGAATAATCGACGATAGGTTATTTCGATTAGTAAACAGATCGGGGTGGATTGGCTCGTCCGCCGGGTTGCTAGAGTCAAAATTGAAGATGCGAGGAGGATGGATGAGAGAGGACTCCCGGATGGTTTGTTGGGCCAAGGATTTAAGGGGAGAAGAAATCAGCGGGTTTGTGCCGTTATAAATATTTTTAAAAAAATCTGCCGAGGCATTAATAATTTCTAGCTTGTCAGTGATTGTAACTCCATTAGCTATGATTTTGTCGCAACCGAGGTTATTTTTTTCCAATTGTTCTGAAGATCTCCTTAAAGGCTCTAGGGCCCGGATTAATAGAGGGTAATCTATTAGAGAATTCCCGGTTGAACCAGATTTTGATTTTATCCTGAATAATTTTTTTAAATAATTAATTTTATTGGAAAGGCCTAGGTATTCACTAGAGGTTCTATTGTAAGAGCGATGGAAAATTTGTTTAAGCATTTTCTGCCGGACATGTTTAGTTTTAAAGAGTTTCCGAATAGAGTCAGGTAGGTTTTCGTACTTCCTAGAGGAGGTCCGTACTGGAGAGGAGTAAGCATCCATACATGAACATACGGAGCTAGAGAGGAGATTAATAAGACTGTCCAGAGCCGAATTAGAGAGACAACAACGAGAGGTAGGAAAGAAATTGGACAATCTATTATTCAGGTCTTCTTGGAAGAGCACCCAGTTAGTATTCTTGAATGATCTGGAGGGTATGCTGGGGCAAAGAAGGGGTTCCATATTGCCTATATTGAGGTTAAGTAAGATCGGAAAGTGGTCAGAGAAAGTAGACTCAGTATGAATAGAGAAGTTGGGATCGAATTGATCGATGAGGTGGCTGGAAACCAAGAAGTGATCCAGAAAGGAACCGTGGCCAGTGAAAGTGGGGGTTGATGGAGTAAGTCTAACCAAAGGGGGAGAGTTGGAGAGGAACCAGTTCGCAAGAGCTCTCCCATTTACGTTCATTGATGAGTCACCGCAGCTGGGGTTTCTAGCGTTGAAGTCCCCGCCGATAATGGCTCCGTCAAATGAGTCAGCTAGGATTACAATTTTGGACAGTTCGTTTGAAAGCTGGTTGGTGGGGAAATCTCCCTAGCAATGGCTAGGGATGTAGAGTGATCCAAGGAGAATATTTTTTAAAATTCCATTGCAGGAAAAAGTGACTGATATAAAAACGCTAGGAAAAATGATGTTGTTAACATGAACAGGAGAGTAGCGAATGTTATCCTTGATAACAATCGCAACCCCTTGGTTCTTAATGCAGCTAATAAATTTGAAATTATCAAGGTGTACATTGTGTGAGGACTTAAGATGTATTTCAGGAGGGATTTTTGAAGTTCTATCCTTCTAGCCTGGTTAATAAGAGACGCAATGTTATAGCATACGATTTTTAAAAACATTATTTATGTGATACAAGGATTTGGTTAACTAGATCCAAATAAGCCAATTTTTTTTGTTGCAGAGAGCTAGAATTGTTGATATTATCGAGGAAGGATCTAACTTTAGACAGAAGGTCATTTAAGTTGATTCCAGAAAGGTTCTCAGAAAGATCGAAGAATTCCCTGAGACAATTATTTCTGGGGGTAGCCGAAGGGCCGGTAATTGAGGGAGCAGGAGCATCCTCGGAGCCTTTAAAAGGCTGGCAAAAGAAATCTTGGGAGAGGTAAAAAGTGGGGATATATTAGCGGTTTTAGCAGCCGCTCTTCTTACAATTTGCTTTTTACGCTTATCGTAGCTTTTAAATAGGCGGCAACCCTTATAATTAGCGGGGTGTTCCCCTCCGCAGTTGGTGCAGGTGGGTTTGGATTCCTCTTCATGAGTTAGAGTACAGTCGCCAGGGCCATGATGGCCTACGCACTTGACGCATTTGTAGTTTCGGGCACAGTTTTTGGCGAGGTGACCAAATGACTGGCATCTTCTACATTGAAGAAACTTTTCAAGAAGCTCGCGGTGGACCGCACTATTATCAACTAATATTTTAGAAATGCTGTTTTTGAGATTATTTACCCGAAATCGAAATTTGTGTAAGTCTGATTTAGTTTTAAGTTCGGTTATAATTTTTTTAATATTGAGGTTGGAAACAAAAATGGGAGGACAGAATTTGCTACTCACATGGAATTTATCCTGGTCGGTAACTGCATCCGGGCGAATCGAGATGTTGCTGGTGGAGTTAGAGTTGGATGATGAGGCTTTCCCAGGAGATGGTGATGCTGTGAAGGTGGCTGGTGTTTTTTCAGTCACTGAAATTGGAGTTCTGGATGTTGAAGTGCTGCTGGAAGGGTTTCTACCGAACTTGGAGCTTTCAATGGGAAGGTCCCCGAGCAGAGTAAAGTGGTTTGTGTTCTCGAAAGAGTTGGCAATAAATCTGATGACGGAATTGTTGAGACTGATCCTTGGTCCCCTATGTCTCTTTCTGGGGACGACAAAATTATCGTCCTGGTCTGAGCTAGTGACGGGAAATTCTTCCACGTTTGTGGTTGGGGAAAGCAATCCATTTATTCCATTGGACGTTGTGGCGAAATTGGGCTTAGATCCCATTTGGAGCCGTATTTCGGCCGCGGTCACTGTACTGGGGCTCCCAGGATTCGATGCCATTCGTATGTCAACGATGAATTGCAGCGTCTAAGTTAACACATTTAGGCATAAATGTAATAGTAAAGATGGATTTAAAGATGAATTTAAAGATGAATTTGGAGAGCACTGAATGGCGGCTGGGCGAGTATTATGTGACACGCAGGTTAATGGCTGAGCCAATTGCCACGCGGAAAAATTAATCCAATAATTAGCCGGTTATATTCAGGCAATCCGATGCGCTTTTATGTTAAATTGTATTTAAGCAAGGAGTGGCTATTGATCCACAGTAATATTTTGTAATAATTACCAAGTAAAACACTTAAACTTGTGACGATCAAAAAACAGAGATGAAAAAGTTAAAACTAGTTAACTGACTTAGAATATCGGAGCAGTTGATGTGTTGCTGTCGGCAGTTGGAGAGCGAAAAAACCCAGTTGAACACAAGATTACAAACTTGTGAACACATTCAACACCAATTTCCCATACCTTGATATGGCAAAAGTGTCTTTGGTTGCTGAAAATTGGTGGCGAGGAAGCAATTAGATGACAACCAGATGTCGGACATTTTGTGCGCAAATTTGAGAGCCAGAAAGCTGGAAAGAAAACCCATATTTTAATCTTTTTTTTTTCGGTGCAAAAATTTATGGTTAATCTTTTGGCTATAATCGCAGTTTATATTTTGGTGAAAATGTAGCAATAGGTTTAGCAAAAAACACACGGAATGCGCAAAATATTAAATTGTATGAACTTTTTTCAGACTTCAGTGTAAGTTTCCGATAATTTTTTCTTTAACTATCAATTGTGAATTTACCACATATTTTACATATTTTTTGACATTTCATTTCACAAATCAACCAACAAACGTTAAGAGGTTATGTGGAAACGTCAAAACAAAACTGAATTTCTCACGTGTGCAGGACTGAATTTATAAAACGCGCTAAATAATATTTTATCAACTATTTCCTTAGAAAATGTCCTCGTTTTTTCTCAAAAATAAACCTAAACCATCGAAGAAACGAAAGGTAAAACACACTCATCAATTCGGTGTTTATTTAATTCATTAATTTCAGCATGAGGCTCCAAAACCATCAAAATCTTCCAAGCAATCCAAGAAGCCTTTACACTCAAGAGATGACGAGGAAATCGAAAGTGACGACGCATTCGATAGTGGCGAGGGTGAAGCTGGCGGTGGTCCCAGCAAATACATCAGCGATGAGGAAATAGAAGAAACAGCACAAGATAAACGCCTGCGTCTGGCTAAGAAATATCTCCAAGAGATCGAAAAAGAGGAACAAAACCGTGCTGACGAAAAGGAAGTCAATGACCATGTGTCGCATCGTTTGCGCGAAGAGTACCTGGAAAGTGTTGGAAAATTAAAGCGTCAAATTGCATCCTCGATTAGTGGTTTTACGAAGGAAACCGTGCTGAAGCACAAAAAACAGAAACTGCCACTCACCTCACTGGCACTGACCAGCGACGGAAAGTATCTATTTACCGGCGCTAAAACTCAATACGTGGTCAAGTGGGATTTATCTACATTACGACCGGTCGGTACGTTCGATGTTCAGCCGCACACAGAAGACCCTGATCGCGGTATTAAGCGACGGTCACACGTGATAGTTATTTGTTTGTCGACTGATATGAAATTTCTCGCACTCGCTGAGGGCGGCAACAACATTCAGATTTGGTGTCCGCAGGAGTTGAAGCATTTGAAAACATTTAAGGGTCATCGGGATATAGTCAGTGCCTTGGTGTTTAGAAAGGATACACATGAATTGTACTCGGGCAGTAGAGATCGTTCGGTGAAGATTTGGTCAGTCGACGAAATGGCATATGTGGAGAGTTTGTAAGTTGATGGTCTGGCGGATGTGCCTTGTAGCTAATGTTTTTTTGTTTGTTTTTTTAAGATTTGGTCACCAAGCACCTGTAACAGGAATTGACGCTCTGTCTAGGGAGCGAGCCATATCATCGGGAGGAATCGACTGCAGTCTGCGAATATGGAAGATAACAGACGAGTCGCAATTGATTTACAATGGCCACAGGGGCAGTATAGAAGGGGTGAAGTTTCTGAATGACGAGAATTTCGTTTCCTGTGGAGATGACGGGTAAGTAATTTTGTTTTAAAGTATGTACTTGTGTATGTATTGTTGACGTAATTGCAGGTCTCTGTGCTTATGGAGCGCACTGAAGAAGAAATCACTGGTCACGCAGGCAACCGTGCATGGGAAACAGACGAACGGCGAGGCGAACTGGATTTCTGCACTTGCTGTTGTTGTTAATGCCGATTTGATTGCTTCAGGTGAGTGAAAAAACTGCCATTCGTGAAAAAGTGACATCGCAACCTCGCTTTCGGTTAAGGCTGGGATTCAAAGCAATCTGAAAAGGGCTTATAGCAATTTCACCTAAAAGTCATAGCTGTCGATTGTGACATTCTGCCCGATTCGACGACGATGTTGGGTATCCCGTCTTGTTGACGGCATCATGTACCTTGTTTTGCAATCGCATCAGCGACAGCTCGCTCTACATCGTACCCCGAGTCTTGGCTTGTGAGCTTGGACAGGACCATCACAAATTCTTCCTGCTAAATCTTAAAAAATAGTTGAAATATGCGTTCGATCCCGGAGCCAGCAGCCTTGTTTTTCTTTGGCTAAAATATTGACCTTCATCGCCAAATTGCATTTTTAATGTTTCCTTATTTATCTCTGCAGGCGTATTGTTCTTCTGATCGTTCCAAAGCGATAAAATTAAAATTTCCAATCATTATTCCATTCACCTCTCCTTCCTCAATAGCGCCATGAAAGCAGCCGTAGTTGCTCCCTTTTTTTCATCGTAGAGCTAACGAGCCGCTCTCATCATTTTGTTCATTGCTACATGTGCTTGCTGGCGCTTCTGATGGCTTCTCGGCATCTGTGCAACTAGTCTTCAGCGCTTAATTCTGGCTGCAAAAGCCCTTTGGAAGATATCAACTTGGTCGAAGGTATGATGATTTGGTGACATTAAGTCCCGTAGCGACATCGATTAGCCCAAGTCCTTTTCCAGAAGTAGTGTCGTCTAGACACCAACTCCAATCTCTGATTGTGCTGCCATAGATGTCCTCATTTGAGAATATTTTGGCATGAGCGCTGACAGTTAAGCCCGTTGTGTAGGGCCAGACCCTTGCTAGGATTCTTGAACAGAAGAAGCCCGATATTCTGAAGTCAGTGTCCCGCTAAGACTCATGAAGAACTCATCCGCCACCAACTCCTCCAACACCCCATTGATGTACATGAAATCAGCTCATTTCACCCAGCAGTGACCAACGCGAATGTGAGCGCCTTCTATCAAAATGAAACTTATATGTCGCGGACTGAATCGAATTATCTTCAGTTAGTATGGCCGTATCATCCGCGAAAGTCGCTACGATAGTATCCTCTTCTAATAGAAATAAAATGGGGCCAAGAACGCTTCCTTGGGGAACTCCCGCTGCTTAGTTCTGAATCCGACTTGGTGTTTCTGTATTAATCGGCGTTCTTCGATAATCGGATATGATCTCTTCAATATGAGTTTTTCAAATATCTTCGACATTATTGGTAGAAGTGATATTAGTCTTTTTCTTCTCTCCATTTAACGAAGAGATTATGATCAGGATTATAGGGATCATTACCCTCCCACTGCATTCCTACTGGTCCGCCTGCTGGTTTCGACCTCAAAAAATATCTGCAGGCCTCCCGATTTTGAATCACTTCATCATTGATCCAGGAGTTTTTAGGCCTGCCTCTTTTGGCGATTGTAAGGGAACGTTGATTGCCATTGCCTTTTTGACGGGGTTCGTAGGATCCCTCCTTTGAACATGACAATACCAACTGAGTCGGTCGTGCTTCAATTTTTTCGAGATGGCTTCTTTGACGTGAAGGCTGCCTCGGATTCTGGAACTTCTAATTCGATAAAGTTTTGTTACTCCTGCTGTCATGCGAAGCATCTTCAGCATCTTCATCTTCATCAGAATAACTGATGCACTTTGGGGTCCGTCACTGTTCCCTCAAGCAGATAATCTAGGACTGTAATAATGAGAAAAGGACTTAAGACACTTCCTTGGTGAACACCGACTTTTATTGGAAATTCATCGGTGACTCCTGCGGGACATCTGACTTTTGTCTTCGCTCCCTCGTACATGTCCATGATCATCTGTACTTAGGTTTCAGGAACTCCTCGTTGTCTTAGCGCTACCCATAACAGATCTCTTGGTTGTCTATCGAATGCTTTTTTAAAATCAACCAGAATCATATGTAGATCCATTAAGAATCACGATGCTTCAACCAAGCTTCACCGTCAAATTGTTTGGACGTATCTTCAAGGTTTTCGGCAAATATTGCGGCCTTTGCCTTGTCTCCATTCGCCATTGTTTTCTTGATGGATGGCGCTTGGATATTTGGTTTTTTCATGCCTTTAACAGCTTTCCAAAGCGAATAATTTGAATTTATTTCCGTCGTTAGGCTTTCGAGATAGGTAGAGACTTTACGATTTTTAAAATCCCAAATAACTCATAAGTTTGCTGGAAATCTTATTTTACACTTTTTTATGCTGCGGGGTACGAGCTTTCGCTTTTTTTGGTTACTCTCTGTTCAATGCTTTGCTGAACTTTGAGCGAAATGAAATTGCGTGCCGAGACGAGTTGAAGACCCACAATTCAATTTTCATTCATCCCTTCACAATGTCAGATCTTCCTCCAACTGCTGTTAGTGCTGCCCTAGCTATAAAGCATTCTTTCTTGAGTTCGCTTCAATTAATGTTGGGATTCGATCTAAACTGTTTCTTCTTTTCTTTAATGAATGGCTTGTCGTTTGGAATCACTGTGTAATTGAGGCCAAAAAATGCTGCTGTTGCATACGTGTATGCGATCCATGCGATTTTCGGTATCCCTTTTGAACATGACAATACCAACTAAGTCGGTTGTGTTCCCTCAACTTCTAGTTGAAACTGTCATACGAAACATTGTCAATTTGACCTCATAATTTTTGTAATTATTTAATCATGATGTAAGCTCCAAACGAACTACTTGCTTCGCTCTTGATCATAAATCGCAATTAGTTGATCTTCTTGCTGGAATGTCTGAAATAGGTCAGAAAATGGATAGTTCTCTTGCTAATATGTTTCCCATTCCCCTCCGAAATATTCACAACTTGCTCGTTGTAGGGAAGATTGACCATCTGTTTAATGTATTTATGGTGAGCAAATAATAACTGACATTTGTTTAGCTTACCTAATGTCACTGAACGACTGTAGGCATATCTAATTTTCTCGCTAGTAGTTCACACATTTCAAAGTTTGTAGCTATTCAATCAGAGACTGAACTCCTCTGCATTGCTCAGATCCCTGCTGATCATATTATTTCCCAAATAATGTTTTACCCTACCACTGACAGTAAATCAACCAGAAAATCCAACGTCTACAATCTTCTCTATCATATCTGTCAATTTGTGTCCAGCGGATTGGATACAGAGCAACAGAAATTGAAATCTACTCCCCCCATCTTTTGCTGCCTTTCATAATTACACCTCACTTGCCAACTCATCGCTCATTGCTTTTTCTTTCAGGTTCCTCCGATGGTTACATTCGCCTCTGGCAGATGAGCGACAATGGCCGCAAACTGACGCAAATCCATGAAATTCCCGTGACCGGCTTCATCAACAGTCTAACATTCACCGCCGATGGTTTAAAACTAATCGCCTGCGTCGGCCAAGAGCACCGTCTCGGTCGCTGGTGGCGGATAAAGGAAGCAAAGAATCAAGTGTTAATTATCGACTTGAAAACCAATACAAGCTGAGCCAAGTAAAAAAAAAAGTTTTTTTTTGTTTTATTTTTTATGAGAATTTTGTGACATTTATTTAAAACTTCAGCTTGAGACTAGAAAATATGATGATATTGTTACATTGGAATGTAGTCGTCTTACCCTATGTCCGAGCCACCGCCCTCGCCCACAACATCTGTGATGGTGGCCACCAAACGGCGACAATGTTCGATGGCGCACGTGGTCGTCACCAGACCCAGATGCATGCAAAAAATCTCGTAGCACTTGATCTTGCCCGGTGGCGTTTTGGGAAATCCGATCTCCGTGAACTGGTGGTAAAAGTCGGAGGCCAGCAGCCCTGGGGCGTGTTGTGGCTTCGCAGCGGAATGGTTGTAGAAATGGCTCTGCAGGTCGATGGGTTTCATGGCGACTGAGTTTTGGTCCTCGAACCACAGGAAGTAGGAGTAGTTGAAGGTCTTGTCCTTCCACATGACGGTGGTGTGTCCCTTTTGGAGGTAGGAGCGGACAAATTCCACCATCGACCAGATGCGCGGAATCACCGGAACCATCTTCTCCTCTTTGGTGAGATCGGGAGCAATCATGGTGCCTTTGGTGCGGTTGATATAGACAAAGTGCACCAGGCCGGGGAATTCCTCCAAATACGATTCGATGGTGAGGTTCCGTTCGGCTTTGACACTTAGGAATTCGGAGAATTCCAATAGTTTACCCTCAACGTATGAGGCAACGTCTGGAATTTGCTCCAAGGAAATTTGACTGCTGTCGCAGCAAGTGCAGATAAATAGCGTCTTAAGATCTTCGAAAAACGGTGGGATGTTCGATTCGATGCGCACGGCAATCTCTTTGTCGTAGTTTTTGAAGTATTCGCTGTACATTTTCTTAATGTTCTCCCACTTGGAAGCGAATTTCTTGTGGCTCGCTTCGATTTCATCGCCTCGGAACTTAGCCTTTTTGAGGGCATCGAGTGTCTGCTTGACGTAGATCTCTAAATTATCGAACGAAGTCTTGACGGCGTCCGTGTCGCCCTGCACTTGGATGTTCAGAATCTTTTGCAGTACAAAGAACGTGTCATACATACTGCTGGCTACCTGTAGATTGCAATACTCCACGACAAAGATCACAATGACGCCTTTCTCCAGCTCCGAACAGTGGGCTATGCATGGGATGCATCCTGACAGATTGCTCGAGTGATCGCCTTCCAAAAATATAGCTACAGAGCGATTCAATTGCCTAGTCTTCTTCGTTTTCTGCAGAGTTCGGCCCAACAATGAGAGAAAGAGAATATCCGACGCACTCAAACCCTGGGCTGTCCGTGACGAAAACGATCCTACGAACTTGTTGCTGACAAAAAGCAAAGCGTGTGATCGGTTTGAGCCAACGTCCTTTAGCTTTTCGGTGGCCACTTCAAGGGTCCGTTTGATGGAGTTTTTTATTTCCGTGTTGATAATCAGCTGCGGCATCGCCTCGACATGCATTCCCTGATCCGTGCGAGACAGCGTCTCATATACATCGACCAAGTCATCATACAGTCCTTCCTGTGATTTATCCGCGGCGAAGAGATTTGCCCCATACAGGTGCCGTGCCAGAGATATGGCAACGTCACAGTTTCTGCGCATAACTTCAATAGGAACCTGTCCGATTTTTATAAAGGAAAATCCGAGAAAATCACCAAAAGTAAAGTTCAAGTCATCCTCGCATTGTATACTACTGTAGGTGTTATCGAATTGGCAGAACATAATCCTCTGGGAACTCACAAGCGGTGAAAATATTTGCAAAATTATATCCGAGTCAATGGGAGTGTCTGCGTCGACGAGTCCTTGCTTCTCAGCAATTTCGTGGATTTTCTCTTTAAGTTCATTGTTAAATTTCTTAAATACAACATCGCTGGAACTATTGAATGCTATTATGCCGTTCATTGTGGATTTTAATTGACTTGCGATGGAGTTTAATTCATTTTTCCTTAATTAACTCCAATGATAAGAAAATTAATTCACGTAAACAATTTTTTTTTGTTAGCACTTTGACGTAATGTTGCAGGTATGGTAAGGTAAGCGATTGTATGCTCATTCACAATTATGGGGAAATCTGTAAAGCCAAAATCAGAAGCCGGATAAGATATGATGTTTTCGTTTAGGATTTAGACAAATCGCGACAAATTAAATAATAGTTTGCAAAAATTTACTTAACGAGAACACTCTCCAAAATCAAAAATTTGGAAATCATGTTGGTTTTTATGCACTGAATTCAAATCCGGAAGCATTTTTTGGCGCTCTCTTATAGTTTGGGCGTGGCCCACCCCCAAATTTTGAAAAATGCAATACGAAGTGGTACCAAAATTTCTTAAGTGGTAAGTCCAAATTCAATTTTATAAATCACTACCCATTTCGTCGTCTGCATAATTCCCCGCATTATTTACAAAATACATAAATATTTCACTTTGTTAAAGCTAAACAACCTTTTCCTGCTAAATTAGGCATCATTCTTCTAACAATGCATTGAAATTGTATTTAATAATTACATTGTATTAAGGTAAGATTAGATTGCATGCCAATTTGTCAAATAATGACAATTTAACTGTCAAATGGTCTAATATGATCATTTGGCATGCAGTCTCATCTAACATTTAGGCTCAAGCTAAATGTGTCTAGTATGTACTCACTACGCAAGCTTCGTTCAATGAGGCTGCCCAGCTCAATCCAAAGCATGTAGATTACAGATCTTCGTGTTCAATGTTTCCATTGTCTGTCCAGCTCATGTTTGCTTTTTGTTCAATGATTCTGTGAGGACTCTGCCCTGGGAAAAATATTTGCACTTACTTTTGAGGTAGAACAGATTTGTGAGAAACGTCAAAATAAGCAATAAAGTTGTTTGTTGATTAATTAAATAGAAGTAATCGGAATCGGTTGTTATAACAGTAAGTACATGATTAATGTCAATAAATTCAAGATTTATACTAAACTTTTAAACTCAAGTAATGATCCAACAATCGAAAATGAAGTTGTCATTTTTGACAATTAACATGTGGCTGTATTTATGTTCTATATTTGAACTGACATTTTACACAAATTTGTGCTGCTCTGCCTTGCCATTTTTTCTCATTGAACAATTACTTTTATTAAATATTACACCATTGTGACTTCTTAAAATTGAATTAATTCAAATCGTGACTCGTTCAGTTTTGATAACACCTATCTGAAGTGTCTGTCACTGTCAATCAGATCTAAGACCATTCCTGTGATTTTTAATTGAGATTTTATTTTTGATCTCAGCACCTGATAAACGGTAGGAAATGGGAAAATTAATTCAAGAACACGCTATTCAGGGACACAAGGGTCGCATTTGGGGAGTTGATTGGCATAACAAAGGCAATGCATTTGCTTCGTGCGGCGAGGATAAAACCATACGCATTTGGACTCTGAGTGGGAGCAATTGGACAACGAAAACTATCCTTTCCGATGGACACCGTCGAACTATTCGGGAAGTATCCTGGTCACCATGTGGCAATCTCCTAGCATCGGCCAGTTTTGATGCCACAACTGCAATCTGGAGCAAAGTTTCGGGTGAGTTGTCCAATAAAGCAAATGTCATGAAAATTCTATACAATCTAACATTGCAGGCGAATTCGAGTGCAACGCTACCTTGGAAGGACATGAAAACGAAGTGAAAAGTGTAAGCTGGTCAAAGTCAGGATCATTACTGGCCACATGCAGTCGCGACAAGTCGGTGTGGATCTGGGAAGTAGCGGGAGATGACGAGTTCGAGTGTGCAGCTGTAATGAACTCGCATTCGCAGGACGTGAAGAAAGTCGTGTGGCATCCATATGAAGAGATTTTGGCCTCAGCTAGCTACGACAACACGATAAGACTTTACAAGGAGAACACCTTGGACAGCGATTGGGAATGCACGGCGGCATTGCTGTCTCATACCTCGACAGTTTGGGGTATTGCCTTTGATGAGTTTGGTAAACGTCTAGCTTCGTGTTCGGACGACAAAACAATCAAGATTTGGCAGTCGTATCCGGCAGGCAATGAGGAGGGCATTCCCACCCCCGATAACGAGACAGTTTGGAAGTGCGTTTGTACAATTTCGGGCGAACACACGCGGGCGGTGTACGACATATCTTGGTGCCACCAAACTGGACTTATAGCCACAGCTTGTGGGGATGATTCAATTCGTATTTTCAAAGAAGACGAGGGTTCTTCGAAGAATGAGCCGACATTTTCCCTGGTCGCATCGGTCGATAAGGCACATCTGCAGGACGTAAACTGCGTCCGATGGAATCCTTCTACGCCAGGCCAGCTTTTGTCGTGTAGCGACGATGGAAAAATCAAAATTTGGAAATATGTCGAGTGATTTGGGGGATTTTGTTAAAGATAAATGTTTTTAAGAAACAAAATTGTGTTTTATTTGGTCATGAAGGGTTCATGGAGGGTTTTGTACAGCTTCTTAGCTTTTCTGGGTCCCAAGCCAGTGACGAGAGACAATCGATCTTCACTGGCATTGATAATGTTCTCCAGATTTCCGAAATTCTGAAGAAGTGACACAGCGTCTGTTTTGTTCACCGGTTTTATGTTTGTTAATGCCGACACAAGCTTGAGTAGGGAAAAATAGTTCAGTCCAGCATAGGATTAGAAACCAAAGAGGGGGTTACCTTCTGATGGGGATTTGACTCTACACGTTCCATAATCAAGTCGGGCGGTCGATTCTCAAACAGTTTGTAGGTTTCAAC
The DNA here is from genome assembly GCA_963576555.1 of Ferdinandea cuprea. Taxonomy (NCBI): domain Eukaryota; kingdom Metazoa; phylum Arthropoda; class Insecta; order Diptera; family Syrphidae; genus Ferdinandea; species Ferdinandea cuprea. The sequence goes on along the minus strand of OY754958.1, from coordinate 128,553,143 downwards.
GATTTTTCCCGCTTCATCTGCATTCCACGCCAACATTAGGGTTAGATCTGTGAGTAGACTTATCCTGGTCAGGCTTTTAAGTGCATTATGAGGATCCTACGACTTTTTGATTAGTGAAATGCAACATATTTATCTATAGATCCGTCGCTACTCACCGGTGCATCAACTTGCACAAGAAGAATTCGTAACTCAAACTGTTTTCCGAGCTCTTTCAATCGTTTACAAATGTATTCTGGATTCAAGATGTGATACTTGAGGGAAAGGTACAAGATGCAAGATGTCTTTCCCACTATATAGTCGGGGACAATATCTCTAAACTCGTACGGACAGTTAAGGATGGTCTTTAAAATGGGATTTCCTCTCTGTTTGGGATTTACTTGGATGCAATGTGAGTTTGGTGGGGCAATTACTTTAGCCTTATCCGTACTTGTTGAAGCGGCAGTCGAAGATGAGCTATCTTCAGTGGTAGTTGGTTGAAGTTTTGCTATTTTCGGTGGTGACGGTATATCGATATTGGCAAGTGCAATGTCTATTGAATCGTCGAAGTCATCGTCGTCCATTTTTTAAGGAGTAAATTTTCTATCAAACAAATTTTTATAAAACAAACTTTTTGGCAGTTGAATTCACGAATTTTGACAATTTACTTTTGTTTTTGTTTACGACTGGTGATTCAAACCATGACAACTATGTAATATCACCATCCATAGTGTATTGGCACCTCGCACTCTGTTTCCGTTCGATGATTTTTATTTAAAGGGGGTTACACATGACATCACCTTTTTAATATTCATTCATATTTATTCAATATATAAAAAAAAATATTAATTTGTGCAAACCAATGTGTTGGAAAGAGTTCTTAATTTTTTTTTCAAAAATTTTGACAGCGCCTCCCATTTTGGCAAATATAAAACGCTGATGCCGCTATATTTCGTCGTTAAAGTGCAAAACGAGTACAGGCCAAATTTTTAAGGAGAGCGATTTTTAAATTTTATTTATTCCTTAACTATTTTATGAAACATCTTTTACATCATTTTAACGAAAGTAGGTTTTTTAAGTCTGAGTAGAACATGCGATTTTTTGTACGATTAAGACTGCGAAGGAACCACTGCCCAGAATTCAATTGAAATCTGATGTAAATTTGTATAATTCTGTATTGTAGCGGCGATTTGTGTGAACCAGGGTCCCCATATTGCGATATTGCTTAAACACGAACGTGCTGCTGCTATTTATTTTGTTTGTTTGATCTTCCTTTTAAGCGACACAGATGATCTCTTGGCACTTGCATGGAAGAACTAAGACGCTATAATGTATTGCCATGCTCACCAGCATTTTAAAGTTGTCAGGCTGCTGCAGGGATATATTTATCTATCACGTCCGTGCACGGGCGATAAATCTAAGTTATTATTAATTTTTAAGCTAAGGACAGTCAGTACCTACACCCCGTGTCAAAAAAAAAAAAAAAAATGCCGCAGCAATTCATCTTTTCTAAAACGTATTGTATTTCACCGAAATTTAAATATATCTATAATTTGTTTATAATTTGTTTGTTTGTGCGTATTCTTTCTGATACTATCTACCTTTTATGGCCACATACGTCACAAATGCAAGAACATATAGCCCCTGGCAAAAAAGGAAAAAAAATATCCGCTCAGTTTTTCCACTTTTTATACCCTATCCTAAGGGTATATTAATTTTGACACATAGTTTGTAACACCCCTTAATATTCATCGCAGACCCTTAAAAGTATATATACTTATGATCAGGACCAAAATCTAAGACTATTTAGCAATGTCCGTCCGTCCGTCCGTATCAACTTTTGAGGCGTTTAAAGTTTTGCTAGGAAGCTGAAATTTGGAATATATACTCCCTATGGCTCCGAAATGGTAAAGTGTTAAAATTTTCAAAATACGCCCACTGCCACGCCCACAGTTTAGAAAAAACCGTTTTAAGGCTTAAGTTAGAGAGATATAGTTTTACAACCTTCACAAGATATGTAGGTAATGCTCCACTTTTGGTGGGCGTTTTTCACTAAAATGGTGTTTTCTTCGAAAATTTTCATAGAAATCGAAAAAAAATGTTTAACAATTTATTTAGCCAATATATTTTGCAATATATCGTCCATACAAAGTTTTTGGCCACGCCCACTTTTTGGGGGCGTTTTTTCAAAAAAATTATTTATTTTCTATAAATTACATAGAATGAAATAAAATGCTATCCATCATCTTCCTAATGCTTTTTTTCTTTGGGGTACATAGGGATAAGGAAAGGGTATCATACTGCTCGCCCCAAGCGGACTGTAGCCTTTCCTTATGTTTTTTATTAAAAGTAATAAAGAAAACATTGAATGAAATCGTTATAATTAAAAGTCGGGTTTTTTTTGGCGTTAGTACTTTGTAGCACCGGCTTTAGCCTTTATAACCGCTAGAACTCTTCGTGGCATAGCTCTCAAAATTCCTCCGTTGCTATGTCTTTAATCCACACTCCCTTTATTACTGTATTGAGATCTTCAATTCTTTTAGGTGCATTTTTTGGTACATTTTGTCCCATAATTGACCACAAATTCTCTAGTGAGGGCTATTTCCTGGCCAAGTTAGAGTCTCAAGGCCAATATCAGCTTTGCATTGGGTTATCTGTTTTAAGAAAACAACATTTAGAAGTGGTTCTGTGTTTAAATTTGAAGTCAAATTTTGTTTTAACTTACAAAATGAGCGCGAGTGCAGGGATCGGAATCATCTTGAAATATGGGATTTGTGTTAAAATTAAAAAAAAATAATTAATGAATTTTTCAAAAGCCGAAGTCAATTTTTAGTGAAAACTGCTAAACATCATATTTTCACGGCTTTGAAAACTAATCTAAACGGAGCATTTATTATATAAAGCAAGACGAGGCCTGATTTCATTCCAGTTTTTGTATTTCATAATACTGATGACCCAGCGAAACACATTAAATTTTAAAATTAGTTGCTATTAAAAGCTCCTGCCCGTTAAAGATCTTAAACGTATCTTCTAAGTTTTCAGGAAAAACCATTTCACCATTTCATATCTGATTCGAAGCGCTTGCTTTTCTCGTTTGTAATTATTTGCATAACCCGCTCCAAAACTCCACTTCTTGCATGATGGGCTCTATATGCTTTTCTTCCTGTACTGGGTCCCTTAGATGCGGGTTTCAAAAACCAAGTTTGTATATACTTTTATCATTTGTGCTATTTAAAATGAATAAATTCATATCTTTGACCTCACATATCAATACATTTTTTTAAAATCCTCTTGCTCAGAGTTTTTTTTTCGTTTTTGCAGAGATCGTTCACATTTCATGTTACTATTTCTATTTTCATATGGTATAAAGTGTGCCCGGAAGTTTGTGTTCGAGCTCATCCAACTAATTTAAACATCCATTTATTTCATCATTCATCAACTCTGTTCTTCTAGTCTGTCAAGAACTATATAAAACACATGAGTGATTAGATTATTCCTTTCATGTTGTTGTTGTTTGATTTCAACACCGGTAACACGAATTTGCCGACTTTTCTTTTTACGGGGCTGTGAAGACATTTCCTAAGCCTCCGACACATGGTTTTACGACTTTTTCTTTGCTGTTTTCAGTTAATTTTTTGTACTCCTTTTGTTGCGTCGGGTAGCAATATTTTTTCTCTGTCTTATTTATACCTATTCTATATCTTTCTTTACTATATCACGCCTGCTTTAAAGTTCTTTAGCACAGATGGTGGTTCCGATTGCGGCACAGATGGTGGTCATCTGAATACCCTTTCACTTTTGCGCACGTAGTAAACTGTGCATGAGTCCTCTCTTTTGATATACTGTGGTTTTGCTAAAGTAGCATTATTGAAAACTTTATCCAGACTGAGTATGTCCCACTCCAAGTGCCTAATATACAAAAACAGATCAAAATCGTAAAGGAGTTTTTAATAAAATAATCAATAAAGCATTTGTAGTACTTTTTTGGACTTCGCTTTAGTCATAGATGGATTTCTAAATTTTAGCGATTGCAATTTAGTATACCAACGAGTTATTAAAGAGATATTTAAAAATAAATCACAATAAAAGCAACCTTAGTTGGTCACTGATAGCCGCCTGTCCCATTTGTCGACTTCTGACAGAGTTGTTGTGTTTTCTAAGCGCCACCAATACTGCGGTGTGTTTTTAAAAGATTCTTTGACAGGATTATTTCAGAATTCGGAAAATGTTTTCGCATAACAACAACGACAGAATCTGAGTATTAGTTTCTTCTTTTAACCGATGATTCCAATATTTGGCTACTTTTTTGCAATACAGTGTTTATTTTACAAATAAAACTACTTGCTCTAAATATTTTCCACTTCTACTAAAGTCTCATATGCACAACGTGCAAGTTTTATTCACACCAAAGTTGAATACCGCCACATTCTGTTTGATTAATGAAATGAATTGTGTTTGTATCCGAATAATAATAAGAAAGAGAAAAAATTAAACAAATAAATAATACAAGGTGCCATTGTAATTGCAGATATTCCATGCAATTGTTTGCTACTACTACAATACCACTCTATCGGGTGTAATAATCTCGCGAATGTACCTCTTATTCCACATTCCACGGTTTCAGTAAACTCACACACCCTCTTTCCGAAGCCTCCCCTTGTCCCTCACACCAAACGGCATTGATTGCGCAAATTACTTCTCACAAAGTAATCGTGCGCCATAAAGAATTAGATACAGATACGTCAAGTAGATAAAACTACAACAGATCCAAGACCAGAAACGGCAAGCATAACTTTCAGTTTCTTTGGATCAGCGAAATGGAACAATTTCCCGCTTTTCTGATCGCCTTCAGCAACCTTCAGTCTGGAAAACTTGATCATAAAAACAGTTAAAGAGAAGTGGGTACCCATATGGATTTTTATTTTTATTTTTGTAACCAAATCTGGCCGAGTGGGTTAAGAGGAGATCAAGTAGATTGAAGTTGAAATATGTGAAGCATTGCACATGCCGAGCGCACATAGATCGTGCTGTAAACAGTGGGCAGCGTGTACAGTAAGTGTTTTGTTTAACATTTAATTGAAATAAGATTTTTGTTTTCAAAATAATTTAGTTTTATTTTATTAAATAGAATTAATGTGGAACTTATGGAAATGATGCTTGTCAATATAAATTCTATAAGTAATTGCACTTGGGTCATTATGTACTTGAATCGCGTAATATGAAATGTCCGACGAACTTGCTGACGTCAAGGCTAAAATGCATTTTGTAGGGGCTTTAATTGGTGGGTCTTACTATAGGCAAATTAGGTATGGCATTTTTGCTTTTGATTCAAGGCATCTCAACATAATATTTAAGCCACACAAGCAATTGTGAAGATTGTTTTGAGTGCAGTGTGGCAAGTTTGTCATGGAACACTTTCTATGGTACTGTAGAATAGACCAGTTCACCTATGAGTCTTATTGAAGATAAAAGTATAAAAGCTTTTGACAAAAAAACAAGCAATTCCCAATGAGTTTGTTTAAATTATAAATCTAATCTAATCTAACTATCCCCCAAAAATTCTAGTGTCATTGCTAATTTTGAGATTTGGTATTTTAAAATAATTACTCAAAATTATAATATTGGAGTGGATGTTGACTCGGTTGTAGGAGAAAATACGACTGGTTTTGTAACGGATCTTTCTCATTCTCACCAATGTTTCTTTGGTTGGGAAACCAAACTGGGTGTGATTCTGAACCGATGGGCCGCCCGAGCCAGTAACTACCTACACTACCCAACGAGTCTGAAAGTTGTAGTCGCGGCCTGCCTGTCGATGAAGATAGCTATGTTGTTTTTGTGTGTCGCACGGTTTAAGAGTTATTAAACTGATTACTTTATCACCTAACCCTCCGCCTGGATGAAGAATGTGACAATGCCTACTTAAAAAAAGACAGAATCTAATCCATAGTCCACATTGGAAAGAGGTTGAATATAGGAGAAGATACAACCGCTACATGTATTATGAGCTGTACCAAGAAGTGTTTGTTGTCCAAAACTTTTAAACACATAACAAAACTAAACATTGGCTCCGGCCACAAAAAATAGGTGCTCCTGCCAAGACGAACTTGGAATACTAGACCCCAGGCTTGAGATGACAGGAAAGAACGAAACTCCGTTTTAAGGATGTAATGAACGAATGCTCGGTCTGAAAAACTGATTGCCGCGATCGAAGAGGTTTGTACCGGGTGAGTCGGGAGGGACATGTGCTGCCTTTTTATGTTGCGATCTCATTATTAAAATGTAAGTTTGCGATAGCTAATGTGTTATTAAATCCACTGCTTACAAGCAGGATTGCTAACTCATAACTACATGTGTGTAGCATCGGGCCGAAGATCTGTTAACATACAGATCTTACTAGACGGGAGTCTATTAAAAGCACTAGACTTTTCCGCTTTACTCACTAGTAGACTAGACTCATCCTTGACCTTCTCGGAGAAAGCTAAATAGCTTGGAACCTAATAAACAAGAAAGGGTCCGGAAAGCTACAATACAACTCTTCACTTTCAAGGAAGCCAATGGCAACTTATGGGGTCTTCAGCGGGTGGTGTTTTTTCTGATAGACTTAACCAAACACTGCAGTGTGTTTTAGGCAGAAGAAGTCTTGTTCTGACTAAAAAGAAACGTGATATGAGCTAGAAATATCAGTATCTTCTCGGATAGTTTTCATTGACTTTATGGTTACTTGCTAAACTTGGAACCAAATTGCTCCAACATGTCTAGTGATAGAACAGATATTACCCAAGCTGTATCATAAACGTTATAAGTGTCTCATTTTTCTAAAGGGACTGTATATTGGTATTACAATGGACGGTGTACTGTCCCAAGCTATTTAAGCGTAGCATGCTCTTCTATGCTGTTTAAGCTCAGCTCGCTGTAAGGAATGCAAATCACTGCCACAATTGAATGAGAGCTAAGATTGTGTAAGACTTTATTTACAAAACTTCTTCATATTTATACAAAATTCTTAGCACTAGTTCTTACAACTCCAACAAGGACTTGAATCACACTTTGTATCAAATATGATCCCTATGTGCCAGTTCACGAATGGTGGGTGCAACTAATGCAAGTGTAAACAATAACGAACACATGAACCCTAATGAACCTTTAGCATGAATCACTGTCGATAGCGATCAAATGCTACGTGACACTTTCGGGTATCTAGGGCAATACAATGTTACGTAATGGTTTTTCGTACTTTGTGTACTTGCATTGAATCACACTACATTGAATCATCACTGTGAACCAGCGTACTCAAGGAAGACGATAAGATGCTTCGTCCAAATCGAAATCTCCATTTAGAAGCTTTCTTCTAAGATGTTCTTAAAGATCTCGTAATACATGTAAATAACTCCTAGATTTGTGTGGTATTACAATGGATATTATTTTGGTCCATGTGTGTCGTCCTAATCCCAACGTCCACTTCAACCTAGCCAAACCTCACGTGACTTAACCTCTCAATTATTATGTTTGCCAAGCTTTACTTTTGGCACGAAATGAATGGTTTATTGTTTCAAACGATATCATCACAAATTCGACTTACGTGATCCTGAGCGCTGATATTTAATTTTAAGATTTTTGCCAGATATTTCATTCTTGGAGAACCTGAAATGCTCTCTTCAGATAGTATTTAAGTAATTTTCCTGTCTCCCAAAATTTGTACGGTGTATAAAAGAATAGATTTCGACAAAACTACACTTTGTACTATGCTCAAAGTTTTTGTTTATAAGGCATTTCTAGTCTGCATTGATTAGAGCCTTTTACATTAAAGTTTCTGATTGGGTTACACTCCTAGAAACTTATACTCCTTAACAACTGCAATTGGTTCTTCATGAAAGTGTAATTTTTGGCTAATTTCACAACTCCCTGTGAGATGTATCTTCCACCATTTAATTTTCTTTGCTGGTTTTTGTATTTGCAAAGTTCATTAAGCTCCCTATAAGCTATAAGATACATACTTTTTATAGCCAAAATGACGCGATAATTTTTACCAACCGATGGATTGTTGACTCGAATTTTTACACTCCATATCAAAACATTATTCTCTAAATCCGGTCCACCTAATTTTCTTCAAAATGAGAGTTACTCTACATTAGATAACATTAGACTGCCCTCGAGTAATTTTTATTATATTTATATCCTCAAATGTAACAACAATTGGTGATCAGAGTCTGAAGCTCACTATATTTCAAAATCTCTATTATCTAGGCGCTCCACTCACTTTCTTTAAGACAAATGTCAATGACTCTATGCCTTTTCATAAACATGAATTCACCACATTCATTGCCATTACTTTTGGTTGTCCAAAAGCAATCGCAATCCAAATATATTCCAGGAATCCAGCAGTTTCATCACCTCTGGCATCACAAATTTTGTCTTCCAACTGCCGGCTTATGTCCGCTAGGGTATTTTCGTTTCCTTCATCTTTGCCCGTTCAAGTTACTGATTACAACCATGTACAAGCATCCCTGAAGAACATTGGTTCCCAGTGGATTATGATAATCAAACTTCATACTTTCATTTAATTTGAAGTCGCAATTAATATCCTTGAGATCTCGCTTAAAATCAAAACTAGATTATCTCCGATCAGTGTAAGTGCAATAACTGCGTAGCGTCCATTCATACCTATGTAGCTGCTTTTATACAGCAGCATCTATTTACGTTGCCGACTTCATGCCTTTTTACACTGCCAGCACCCACCTACAAGTTCCGGCTTTTGAGAGGCAAGATGAGGTCAAATAGGTTAATGGTGTTAATGTTGTAGCGCCCGACTACATCAATTGGTAATCATATGGATGACTGCTGCGGGGTATCTTGTTTTAAGATCACACACATATTACGAAGTCAAGATGTATCGAAGATGCTCTTACAATTGAGTGTCACTTCTGCCGACTAATTAACAAATAAAACAAACTTAAAAAATAGATATCCCAATTCCAGGTTGTTTTTAAACAAACACATATTTCTGTCGACAAGTATACGCCCGAGTGTTTTCCCGGAATTCAAACCCCAAACATGAGTCACTGAAATATCCAATGCTAAGGAAAAATAGAAATTATATCAAAATTACTCCTAGGTATGACGCAATAAATGTTAAAAAAACAAATATATGTCCAAATATTCACACCCAAGTGGGATAGTGACAAACTTCGCCAATTTCTTAGATCATCTTTTTTCGAGTAATTTTTTATTCATTATGGAATGACTGCTTCCCACAGGCTATTCGTCACATGAGTAATTGCTTCCTAAATCGGAAATCCACATAAATGAAGATTGTTTTCTTTTAACAAAATAAAAACACGTAGGCATCTCCAACCATATTCGTTCAAATACATTTTATTTCTGATCAGGTCCAATCGTAAGTTCTTAAAAAAACTAAAAATAAACAAACAACTCAAACTGCATGATCGTCTTCATTAATAAATTAATTAACATCATCATCGTTCATATTCGTATTTTCAGCGCCTGCAGCAAGCATCTGCATCTAGATACCCTTGACTTTTGCCTTATTCTGATCGTTGTACTTCTTTTTAACTGCAATGGTAAAAAATTAAATTAGGTTTATCACATTCAACCACCGGAAAAAAATAAAAATATTTTTGAATCCTAACTTGTTATCAAAGTATCTGGATCCTCCTCCTCGTCGGTGTGCTTGACCTTCTTTCGTAGCTTTTTCAAATATGCCATCTTGTATTCTTCACTTGGTTTTCCACCCAAGCCATAGCTAACTTCGTATACCGTTAAAGGAATCACTGTCGACGAAACCGCTACTAAATCTGTGGAAAAATTTATCCATTTTCAAGGCTTGCACTTTCACAAATCAGAGTGAGAAAAATAAACAAACAAAACACACACAAACACACCTGGCTCGTATTTGTCGTTGTCGTTCTTCTTATAAAGCATTGGGGTGGCCAAAGCAGCACCCACCAAAAGCACAAGGACGAAAATCCCACAAGGACTATTCATTGTCAAACGTATTTGTCTGTCTGTCTTGCAGCTTAACTTTTAATAATCATTTAATCCGCGACCACGACCACGGCTAAACTTGTACAATCGTTATGACTTGAAATTGCAAACTGAATGGAAACCAGGTCTAGAGGCGTTTTGTTACCTTGGCTGGTTATAGTGTCATATCACAAAATGTATAGCATAGTTAACAATTTGTTGTTGTTGATTTAGTTTGGTCAGTAGATGAAAACCAACAAATTGGCTGAGGAGAAGCTTAAAGCGTCGCTTATTCTCTCTTTGTCTCTCTCTCGTTCTCCTTTAGAGCGTGTTAAGCTGGTGGGAGGTTGAAGTTGACAATTGTAAAGCCATTGGCATTCCATGGGTTTGTTTTCTTTTTTTTTTATGATCTTTTTGTTTTCGCTTTGTTGTGTTTTCTTTGATTTGTTTTGCGGTGTTTTTCTTGCGTCGTTGCATGTTATTACCTAATTGCCGACACAAGATGAAAGTAAGAGTGAGAGTTTACGCGAATTATAATTGTTGGAACTCTTGGAAGTATGTATTTTGTTTATTATTTATGATTACTCTTTTAAGTGGAGAATTTTAATTGATCGTGGGCGAATGTGCTGCGGGGCGTATGTGCAACATTTTTACTAAACAATGATATGGAGTCTTGGTTAGATTTAAACGTGAGCGCGAGTTGCTAAATTTTTTTTGTTGACTTAATCTCGATGGCATAAAAGTTATTATTATTTATATTTTGCATAATTTTATGTATTTTAGACCTTAACACCTTAAAAGAACTCCTACAAAATGCTCTTAACAAGCTAATAAGATGGGCTGACGGTTGTGGTCTGGGCGTCAATCCCCACAAAACCGAACTTGTCCTCTTTACTAGGAAATACAAAATCCCACGAGTTGACCCCCCTTCAATCAGGGGTACCAGCTTAGTCTTCTCTGACGAGGCCAAATACTTAGGTCTCATCCTGGATAGGAAGCTCAACTGGAAATCTAATATACAAGAAAGAGTCCGGAAAGCTACGGTGGCACTCTTTTCTTGCAAAAAAGCTATTGGAAACAAGTGGGGACTACAACCCCGAATTACTCACTGGCTATATATCTCGGTTGTAAGACCGATACTAACGTATGGAACAATTGTCTGGTGGACTGCCTTAGAGAAAGCGATAAATCGTGATAAACTGGGCAAAGTCCAGAGATCAGCATGTTTATGCATAGGCGGAGCGCTTCGCACCACTCCCTCAGCTGCACTCGACATTCTGTTCCATTTGATACCCCTTGACATCTTTAGCAGACAGACGGCTGCTACCACGGCCACTCGCCTCAAAGCAACTTCTCAATGGGCCGATAGTGAAATCGGCCACTCTGCAATTCTGAACATACTCAGAATCCCTTCTAGGAATATAGACTACACCACACCCCAACTGCTGTTCGACAAAAACTTCCAGATAACCATCCCCCCTAGATCCTTTTGGGAGGATGCCTTGCCGGAAGAAGAATCAATCCATTTTTACACGGACGGTTCAAAAACAAATGATGGAGTGGGTGGAGGTGTCTTTTCAGACAGGCTCAATCTCAGTCTCTCCTTCCGTCTTCCTAATCATTGTAGTGTTTTCCAGGCGGAAGTTATGGCGATAAAGGAAGTCTTGTCCTGGCTAAGAAAGAATGTGGTATCCGTAAAGGATATTCGAATCTTTTCGGACAGTCAGGCCGCCATCAAGTGTCTGGACTCTGTCTCTATTAACTCTTTAGTAGCCCTAGATTGCCGTTCATCTCTAAAGGAGATGGCTGAGCAGTTCAACATTCACCTTTGTTGGGTGCCGGGGCATAGGGACATTCCGGGTAACTGCAAGGCCGACGAACTCGCCAAACTTGGAACTACCCTCTCAATCTTGCCTGAAAAGGGCTCCTTAGGCACACCAGTTTCCACGTGCAAGCTCTGGTTTAAACTGGATGCATTAGAAAAAACTAATCACAGATGGACAAATGGTACTACTTGTCTGACAACGAAGCAGATTTGGCCTAGGCTGGATCCAAGACGCTCAAAGAGCTTGATTACCCTTAATCGATCGCACATTGGTGCTACAATTGGTGTCATAACTGGACACTGTTTGTTAGGCAGGCATGCAGCAAGGCTTGGTGCCTATTACAACGACTTCTGTAGGAGCTGTTTGGACGAGGAAGAGGAGGAGACTACTCTACACCTTCTCTGCGCATGCCCTGCTCTCTCTCGAAAGCGAAACCTCCATTTGGGGGCCTTCTTCTATAATGATCTTAATGATCTAAACTCAACCGACCCAAAATGTCTCTCACGCTTTATTAGCTCCTCAAAATGGTTCAACGTGTAGGCAGAAACTTCAGATCCACGTGGTATCACAATGGACCTATATTGGTCTAAGTGAGTCAGACTTCTATCTGACTGCCACTTCAACCTAACCTAACCTATGTATTTTAGAACAATTACAAAATATTATTTTTTACCTGCGAACCTCATTGTTATTATCAAAAATGAAAGCGAATACGTGCATTCATTCAGATCAATTTTAATTTATCTATAGTTATTCTGGGTGGAGTGGCTTACTGGTAAGCGAGGGGTCTAAGGTTCGAATCCGTTCTGTACTGTTTGGGAAAATCTGACAAACATCCAAGAGTAAGAACTGCCAGGCTGCGATCAAGGCCCTTTTATCAACCATGGCAAGCTCTTTGAGGAGTGTAGGGAGATTTTGGTCAGGGTGAAAATCTCACTGTTATTCTGGCTCCGCCGGCGATTTGGCCAGACATGGCTCCTTCCTTCCCTTATCATGTACGGGGCCACCTTCCCCCCAGTAAGTTTTGTGAAGGGGATAATCTCCTCGCACTTCACATCCCATGTGAGTGCCTGGCTCTGGTCAGGGCCAGATATCGAGCGGTTGGAAAAATATTCTTCAACGACCTTTCAGACAATATCATCATCTTCCTCAACTTAACTGGGTGGGTTTGAGTTTGCTTTGTTTCTATCCACCCATACCATTTTATCTACATTTTCGCATCAATTGTGGTGTCCTGGCTAGTGCCAGACATCGACATCGACTTTACCTACCTATCTAACTTAGTACTATCATGAGAATCTTATCAAAAATAAATTGCCGTTGGGTATGGGCATTAAACTTCCATTCGTATCAAAAATTTAATATTTGCACACACAACGGTTAATGAAGCTAAGCTTTAGATTATGTATGGCCCGTTTAGACCTAATATTTTTTTTTCTAGTTACTCTTTTTTTTTGGGAATATATTTGCTCGTCTTCTGGTGTTATAGTTGTGACAAAGTAGACCTCGGAATCATTCACATTGATGAATAAATTTAAATAAATATTTGCTTCACTGGGATAACTTTCACTGTACCATTTAAACTGTTTTTTTCATTTAGTGATTTTATCGCCGTCTTGAATGTGTCATTTTAAAGCACCATGGTGTGTGTATCTGCTGATCAGTGTTAAGAATTATATTTCAGACAAGCCAGTGCAAACATAGACTTTTTGCGCTTCTTTCTCAGATCGGTTATGTGTGGTATTCATAAAAAATTACTGTCGATCGTTACTCTCAAGTTTTTGTATGAATCTATGATAACTAATATAACATGCCAGTTGTTTGAATCGCAGTTAATTGTTTTTAGATTTATATGCGATTTTGCGCTAAGAATATGCAAACATTTCGTTTTTGCTACATTTATTACGAGCTCATTGTTATGAAACTATTTCTCAGCCTGTATCATTTTGGTTGCCTCTACGACGAAGTTGTGAGGAACAACAACCAGCGTATCAGTTTCGAACGGAATGTGGGGTCTTAATATTTCGATTGCGTACAATATTAATAAAAGGGGACCAAGTTTACTGCTTTGTCTTATGCTGCATGCATCGTAAGGCGAGAAATCGATGCAAGAAGCTAAGCGAGAAGCTATACGAAGCTGAATGAGAGCCAATGCCACAAGCTATATCAATACAAATGCAAGCTTCACGAAAACCTCAAACAAGTAACCTCTTTAGCGATTACAAGCGAGAGGTATTATTTGTTTTTAAAGGAACTTTATTTCTATTGTAAGTCAAAAATCAAAGGACGAATGAGAAGAAGATAAGATTGCCATATAATCCTTAAAAATCTATAAAAAGTGCTTGTTTGTTTTTCCTTTCTATAAACATTAAGGAACAAAATCAGTTGTATGGAATAAAGGTTTTGAGAAAAATTCATTTAAAATGAGAAGCTAAAAAACGTTATTTTTTTTTATTAGTTTAGAGACATGGAACTTCTTCTAGTGGAAATAAAATTACATGGAATTTTAACATTTTCTGCGCAACTAAATTCGGTTAAAATGTATTAAGCGGTTTTTGTAGCTTTTTCTAATAGTTCTGAAGTTATATTATTTGGAGTGGTTTTACCTCAAAGTCGAAGATTTTCTCTTTAACTTGATAGAGCGGAAACAAGTCTTTACTAAGGTGGTGGTTACAGGTTGCGCTCAGATTTTATCCCGTTTAATGCAGCTTAAAACAGAATATTACTTCAAGAAGCATATCCCAACCTCCAAAAACAGGACTAGTTTTCATTTCCACACCATGTATACACACTTTATGAATTTTACTCCCCCTTATCTTTTTGTAATGAAAGTTTTGGCGTGCACCCGCGAGTCAAAAAATCGTCTCATATATGTCTAAAGCATGCGAATTAGAAAAAACCATTTTAAATCGGTAGTTGAAGAGATAAAGGGTTGGAACCTTAACAAAATATGTAGACACTGAGCTCCTTCACTGAACCCCTTTCAACTTGAACCACTGTGCATTGGGGTGATAGAAGACTCCACTACGAAAACATTTTCTTTTTAATGTACATATATATCGACCTCTTCGATTTTTCTCTTCCCTTAAACACCTAAATGTACAGGCGAACATATAATAATGGAAATTTCATACTGAACGTTTTTCGTTGCACTTTTATTGATACCTACAGTATATTCGTCGCTATTTTATATAGTTTCTTTAGTATATTAAATACATCCAACCAGTTAATGTATCAAGATGTTAATTAAAATTACAACAGACAACTAACAAATGATGTATATTTTATTAACATGATATCACATAAATAGGCGTGCTCTTAGCTAACTTTCATTACATAATCATACACACTGTTTAGCCATAAGATCTAGTTTATCAGTAGACTAGGCAGTTGCATAAATTCTGCGCATTCAAGCTTACATATACCATTTATTTGCCCCGTAGTCGAAGAACACATAAACAAATTATGTTTTAAGTACAAGCCTCGATTTTGAAAGCCCCTTTTTTGTGTAGAAAAACAGAAATTGTTACCTAAATGTCAACAGATAAAACGATACAGTAAAATGATCAGTTTTTTTTATTTGCAACGTGTTCAACATAATGCAAGGTAATATGCAAAACTTATGCAGCTTATCTTACACTGGAAAATTTACATAGCATTTACTTATTGTCAATGCTAAAAAAATCAGTAGTTAAAGAATAAGAGGTCGCAGTAAATTTTAAACGTGAGAGGCAACTGTATGAAAACATTATTGTTATGCTGCTTTGATGCCCATAATATCAGATATGACTGCCTAGGAGCACGTAATCACAGTTTAAGGGTCCAAATGCATGCTAAAGATGTGATTTTTTACTTTAAAATAAAACAAACAAGCAGATGCTTGAAATTCGAAAAAGTTTAAAATTTAAAAATGAATGAAACTATCGAAGGTTATTATAAAGCGAATGTAAATATAAAAGTTCAAGGCGTTTGGATTACAAATAAAAAAATCTTAAATAATTGGTAATTTTTTTTGAAGAGCTTAAGGAAAATCATTCAATTTAATTCATTCATTAAAAGATTCTTCGTCACCGATTCCTACTTTCATGGGTATTCCGAACAGGGCTCGGCAGAGTTCCTAAGGAATGAAGTCGCCAGACTCTCTGGTCCATAAAACAACGTCAGGCTCTGCTATAACATTTTTCGCCTCATTGAAAAGCTAATCAGGAATCTTCTAACGAACTGCTCCATCGAAAGAGAATAAGAATTGAAGCGCCAGGGGCTAAAGACCAAGATCTAAGAAGCGTCCGTTGAACTTTAGAAAAGGATAGTTTAAGGACTTTTATGGAACTAATGTACTAATATCTCTCCTGATATTAAAGTAGACAGCTTGAGGGTTTTATACCATGTATCGATTTACGATCATCATTGATTAGCGCTATTGCACTTCTGCTGGAATTGAGTAATGTTATAATGTCATTAAGACCGATATCAGATATGTCAAAAATGTCATTCAAGAATGGTTTTCCAAGCGCTCGGAGTCTGGCACTAGCCAGAGCCGTTAAGTTTGGCTGTCAATAGATATTGATCCTACGCTCCTGGGTTATTGTAATACTCGTAAGATCTTCCGGACCAACAGCCAGCTACTCGCAGTTTTACTGCGTTACAATTCTGCGATTGATTTAATATGCAGATCCGGTGATAGGATGCCCAGAATCACACTGAGTGCCTCGGTCGGGCATGACCGTAGGGCTTCTATGGTCCCGATTGCAGCTGTTCTCTGGACGTAAGTGAGAATTTGGCCTACAACAGCTGAATATACCCAAAGAACCACTTTAGGTTTGAGAACCCACTTCTTACCAAAAGTTTTGCTACATGCGTAGAAAGCGATGTTAGCTTTCCACTCTCAGAGTTCGATGTTCAGCTTCCAGATTGTTGTTAAGACGGGAAAGTCGGAAGGTTGGTATTTTTGTTTTGGTGATGAAGAGCATCAGTTTCATTTTGCTTGGGTTTACGCCTAGACCGCACCTTCCGACACAAGCGCTAATCTTACATAGCGCCTTTTCCATGATTTAACTAATCACTACAGGAAACATCCCCAATACCAGTACAACCACATCATCCCAATACGCAACCACTTTTATACCGTCACTATCTAATTTCGACAGGATTTTGTTAAGAACTATAATCCATAGCAGTGGCAAAATTAAAGATGAGCTGTCGTGGTATCTTGGTATGGATGTTAAGAAGGAGCTCTAAAAATTCCTCAGTAGAGTCCGTCCAAGTACCATCCTCTTTCTTAATTAAGGTCGGGCTGGAGTGGGCTTTAGATAGAATCTTGCTGGATCTAGCAGAATCTTTGAGGGTTTCTATGGATTGACAATAATCTGACCAAGCCTGGGTTTTGTCCGATCTAATTGTTTTGTTGTGAAATATCTTTGTAAGGTTGCTAGAACTTATGTCGATACAAGGTATCTTGTCATCCTTCTGACGATGGTTTGGTCTTCGTTCCACCATGACGGTATTGTTTTTTTTGTTTTTTTGCTGTAAGTAACTGTGCATGACATCTTTCAAGCTTCGCCCGTAACTTTCTCGTAGGTCTGAACTGCAGTGTCCAGTTCATCAACTGAGCTTAGATTCAAGTTGGGCAAAATAGTTTAGAGTTTATGACTTGACCGAATTTCTTGTAATCAATCCTTCTTGGGTTTCTGTAGGAAATGGGAATACCAATCGTGATATTTAAAATGAAAAGAATCCACTCGTAGACCGAGAAGGATTTGAGGTTGAAGACTCTTAAATTGCTCAGTATCTTGCACTTCTCCCTAGCCAGAAAATGTTACCGTGCTCGATAAAATGAAGGTTGGGGTGTTACCTATTTTATATACGGATTAATTGGCAGTAAGAATGATATCGAATAACGATTCACCTAGTTCGTTAACTTCGGAGCTGTCTCATAGATGATGTCATGCGTTTGCATCGCAACCCACAAGCAGGGTACCATTCCCGGCTTGCAATGTGCTAGCGAGCTCTTTCAGTTCTTCTGGCAGAGGCGGCCTGTCATGCCTGTCATGATCTTGGCTTACCCGTGTCGTGTATGTAACAAAAAATGTTGTATTTGTTAAGGAGGCCCACTATGCTCGATTTCCTGACCCAGGATTACCTGTTACCCTACTTTGCTGTACCCTGACCGAAACTAATGCAAATAATTGGTTGCGTCGGAATCTTCACGTAGCTCTTTATTTTTAGAAGAGATAATGTTCTTCGTAACTGTTTTTGTGAGACTCAACTTGCTTAAGTATTAGTCTTTCCAATATGGTATGCACATAATTTCTAAGGAGATATAACTTTTAAGACGCTAAGCGAAATGAAAATGGTGAAGTGAAATGTCCAATAGTACAGGGTACACCTGGGCCAATTGAAAGCGTAACATCAGTCTAGGCCTACGTCTACTCTGCGGCCTAGGGCGCTAAAATGCCTCCACATATCAAATGGTCAATGCGCATTTTTTGTCGATGTTGCTGTACATAATTGGTCACCAAAATATACCAGGACTGGAATTATAAAGGTCTTGTATACATAAAATTTGTTTAATTATTTCGGACGGGCCTTACTCTGCGATGACCCATTATTTGCAGCTTTTGTGCCTATCGCTCACTGTCTTCTATCAGTTATATCAACATCATCGGCATATTCCACGTATTGAACAAATTTTGTAATTATAATACCTCGTGTTTTTGGCTTCTAGGGTTTGCATAATTCTTTAAGGTATTTTGTTACCGAAGTCAAGTTACAGCGCCTCGTCTTGCGTAAATCCCTTTCTTTTACATGAAAATTAAGTCTCGATGCAGCTTTTTCCATAAAGTGAAGAGTTTGGCCGGAATGCCAAAACATTACTTGACTCTATATAGCTCATTATAGAGATGCTGTTGCATGCTGCTGAACGTCTTTGGTTTTCAGGATGCATTAATAGGGTCTAATCAAATTATTAACATGTGGTTTTAGACGCTCGCACAATACAGCAGACAATAGTCATTTAGCTGCAAATATTTTAAATTTGCAGCTAATGGCTTTCAATAAATACTATAGTTGCTATAATACGGTTGCTAGTGGCCTCCGTTAGAAACATGCTTAAAAAGGCTAAATAAATTAAACTCACAATATCATTGTTTAAGTATACATTTATTGCATTGTTACTGCCGTCTGTGCCTACACGATAGTTTAACAAACACCATTTCTTTTATTTTGTTTCTCTTCTTGTTTGTGTATACTTTGGAAAAAAAAGCATTTAAATAATTTACTAAATAAACCAACATTTCATAAAAATAATTTCTTGTTTTTTTTTTTAAATATATATACATACATATATTTTTCTTTTTTCCATTTAGTTTATAATTTTAGTTTAATTATTCCATTTCGAAACTGACTTCGTTTTCATGTTTAAATTTTTTTTTAGTTAATATACATATATAAACTTAATTTATATATAATATATCATTTTATTTTTTGTTTAACAAACTATTTACACATTTATCAAAAATGAAACAAAAAATCCAAAAATGTCTACATGTTAACTTTAGTACTCAAACAATTCCACTTCACGTTTCATTTGTTTTTGTGTCTTAATTTTCCTTTCTTTCTTATTATTTTGTTTTCTTTATCTTTTTTTTAAATAATTTTATTTCTTTCTTTTGTTAGAATTTGGTTTATATTTATTTTCATTGTTGTTGCGTTTTATTTTTGTTTTTTAATTATTTTATTTTGATGTTGTTCTTGATGTTTAAGTTCATTCGGCAGTGTTTTTCTTTTTTTTATTTATTTTAAAATATCGGATTTTTAACTTAATTTCGTTTAAAGCATTTTATTTCCTTTTTTTTTGTTGGATTTAAATTTTGTTTGTTGTTTTGTTGCTTTTATTATGTTTCTGTTTAAATGAATTTTTGTTATATTTTGTTTTGGTTTCAATTTAGAATTTCACATTTATAATAAATATATATATATATTTCCTTTAATAAAAAAAATTATTATCTACAGTAAATTTTAAAAATAATTTTCATTTAACTACACATTTGTTAACAAAAACAAATAACCTACATTCATGCACTATTGCGCGCTAAAATTATAAAAAAAAAATTTCTTTTCTATACACACGTGTTCCATATATATTTTTTTAATAAGCGTTTTTTGTTTTGAGTGGTTTTTTATTTAAATATATTTCTTTTTAATTGAAATTTTGAAATGTTTAACTTTGGTTTTCTTTTTTTTTGGTTTTAAATTAAGAAATTGTTTAAGATAAAATTTAGCAACTTAGGAAAAAATGTTTTTGCTTTGTTTTTTTTTTCTTTAAGAGGGGAATTGAGATATCAATTGATATCTTTTAAATGGGGAGGAGGATAGAAGACACAAATACCAACGTAACATTTAACATTTAACACTTGTTTGTTTAAGTTTTATTTTTCATTTATTTATTATATTTGTTTTTATTTAACTTCTAAGTATTATTTGTTCATCTTTTTTTAGGAAGAATGAATTGAGTTTTTTTTTCTTTTTTATTTATATTAGTGGGATTTAGATATATATATTTAACACTACACACATATTTAGTATATTTTGTTTTAAATATTTAATTTATGTTGGCTTTGTTTCATTGTTGCTTATAATTTGGTATTTATTTTTTGGCTTTTGCGAAAGCAGAGAAAGAGAATATTATGCTATACGGGTAGTTAAGATGTTGGTTGGTTTTATAATTATATGTTTTAAAATCTGAAATAAGTCTTCTCATAAAAACTGTTCGCTGGTAAATGAGGTGCGCCCACGTCAGATAAAATGTTATTTTGTGTGATTTGGAATATTAAAATAAAACAAAATAAGTAAAAAAAACTATAGCAGTTCGTTGTTGCCTCAATTGAAAAAACGTGTCGAAGGTAATTATATCACTTAATTAGCATTTTACTCTAACGATTTCTGCATTTCACCAAATTGTTAACTGCATGAAACCCAGAATTTTTTTTTAATTCCACATAAAAGCTGTAAGCAAGATTTTCAAGTTCGCTCAATGACCATCTGTTTAACGATTTTTAATCCAAAACCAAAATTAAAACTTGAGAATTTATTAATTTTTCCTATATATGGGTTTGCTAAAACAATAAGAAAAAGTTTTTTTAAGGTCAAGGGGCTAAAAATTACTGAATTTAAACATTATAAATCGTCAAGAAATGGGCCAGCATCCAAGTCTTGCCTCGATTAAAAACGACACTTATCGACAACTCTGATAAAAAGCTTTATCGGGGTTTTATTAAAACTAAAATACTGATCGATGTTCTTTTGAAAGTTTTGTTTGTCAATAGTAAATTACCGTATAAATTACCCATATAGTTACGCGTAACTATTTGTAATTAGTTACGTCTCATTTTTCATGTAACTATTGTAACTAATGCGAATTATTGGCTGAACATGTTAAATGATAAACAAAATATGCATAGCATATATAAGTAAAAAATATAGAACATTAAGTATCAAGAAAGTGTACGCAATAAAATTTTCATCTTCCATTCTTAAAGTGCGGGAAAAAAATTAACATTTTTGAACGTTTAAAAGACGCCAATTCTTTAAATGGGTCATCCGATTGAGTAGTAGTAAGTAGTAAATAAAGCTGCGATTTGAAACATGGGTGTGTTCACACTGTGTTGTTCATATAGGGATGCTCCAAACGCCTTAATTAAGAGCATTATATTGTGAGTTATTGCTTATCAATATATTTTTTAGGAAAGTGAGGAACTGTCAAAATCATGGATTAGTTACGTTTGTTACGTTAACCAGATTAGTTACGTAACTAATAAAATTAGTTTCATTTATTACTTTAGTTACGCAAAACTCATTAAATTCTGTATAATTCGCGTAACTTCCCAACACTCAATGACAGGCAGTTATCTCAATAAAGGGGCGCTGGACCAAAATAATTAAATTGATTTAAAACCAATGCTTCACGACGGTAGTAAACCCTTAAATTACAAAAATGTAATATAACTTTAGGTTATTTCCACAATCAAAATTTGAATTTTTAAAAAAAACTGAAGTTCTAATATAAACTTAACTTTGTTAAACTACTTCGTTATTATTTAATTAACTATGATTGTGTACACAAAAAAAACACAAAATAAATAAAAAGTAAACCGGTGGTCTTGAACGCCGATTGTGGTGGAAGCAGTGTAGAAATCATTTGTATTTAGTTACTATCTAATCAATTTTACCCTGTTACTCAGAGGGTGCTACCCTTGAACATATATAAAAATTATCGGAATCCGTGATTCCCAAGTTTGATACCCCCCTTGTAAGAATAGATTCTTAACTATCGACTCGTTTACAGGGCAATTAGTGCCCCAGTTGTGGAATCCATTTATTAGTTTTAGAGAGCTTGGACAACTAAGGCCAATGGAGTTGTACCATAAAACTTAGTATGTAAGAAATTATATTAAGCAATTAAAGATCCTAGTTCCTTAAATAGGACCCAAGCCGGAGTCTTTTTCGGAGTATTTACTGGACACTGCATCATTGGAAGTATGGCTAACTTCTACAGAATCTAAAGTGATGAAGTGGTGATTGAATTAATGGAACATATATCATAGAGCTGGGGCAATCTTCCATTTTAATAGACCGAATCGTCGTTCAGTTTTCATCGATCAATTTGGTAATAAATCAAAATTTTAAGTATCGCATTTAGTAAAAATAATATTGTTTTTTACTACTAATTTAAGTTGTCTATCTTAAATAAAT
Source organism: Ferdinandea cuprea (assembly GCA_963576555.1). NCBI lineage: Eukaryota > Metazoa > Arthropoda > Insecta > Diptera > Syrphidae > Ferdinandea > Ferdinandea cuprea. Next base: position 128,530,611 of record OY754958.1, on the reverse strand, counting down.
TTTATTGTTAATAGTACTTTGTCATAAAATTGCTACTTTTTAAAATTAAACAACTGCAACTCTGTACAGAACATGCGAACATTGAACAGAACAAAATGTTCGCTAGATTTGATAATCCCACTGAAAAATTAGTAAATATCTGATTGGTTTGCTCGTGTTGTTTTCGAACTCTAATTTCAGTCAAGTTCATTCAAAGTGAGCATTGGATACAGCAATTGTACTTTTTGAGTACAACTTTGGGAACTGAGTACAGTACTACTTTAATAATGAAACGTACAACTGTTTTATTATTTTATATCCATTCCAATCTCTTTAAAAACAGAAAACTTTTATTTTTGTATGTTCTCTGAGGCCTTGGGGCTTTGGTTGTCAAACAAATTTGCTTTATTTTTATTTTGTTTCTAGACAAAATAGATGTCGATTTTCATTTAACAATCCACAATGTCATATTACTTCAAATTTCCCTTTATAGTTAGCGCAGAACCGACTCCAGTGATGCAGCACTGACAGTTGAGGATGGGTGAACGAAAATCGACATAAAACAATTTTCCAATAGTTTCAGCAAATTTTGAAAATTTTCCAGGTAATAATGGATAAATTTCTGATTAAACGTAATAGGTAGAATTTCTATTTATTTACTATATTATGTTGCCTGTTCTAATTGGTTTGTATTAATTACTTTTGCTGACGAGTGATGGCATTCTTACAACAAACAAATTAAGTTGATGCTCATCGCTTTCAGAAAATTTGGAATAAATGGAAACAAGATATTCTATGGATTACTAACCAAAATGATCAAAAGTCTATATATATGTTATCTTGGTTATGTTACCTTCTTTTAATTTTACAACGTTTTTTATTTCTGTATGTTGATGTAATTGCAATCGCCAATCCTTTTCGAGGAGCGAATCACAAATATCGAATCGATCCGAATTGACACAGCTCTAATATGCCACTGCTAAGCAGTCAGCACTCCGTTTATAAACACTATATATATAAACACTATAACCCCGTTTATAAACACTATATAGGAGTACGTTTCTTCAATATTAATGGAATTAATTATAGAATTCGAAATAATATAGATACGAAGAAGAAAAGTACGAGATTATGCACATATTCAGAGCACTGTACGATTGTATTGAATAAAAATGCACTTAGCCTTATTTTATGATCGTATTTTAGTCCCAATGACCTGAGAGAGAAAGTTTTTAAAACTGTATAATACTATATATCTTCGTTGTGAATATTTTGGCCGCTTACGGTTCTTTTGACACACGCTTCAGTTAGAGCGTTCAGATTTTTGTTTCAGCCATTACTAAATGTGATAATTAGGAATATAAAGAGGTTTAAAATCTAATTAGCTCCGAATATAGTTTTGCTAATAGATTTAGGAATATTTACCTTAGTTTTACATTAAAACAAAGAAATACTACATTAATGTTAGGAAATATAAAACCATACAACTTCTTAACCATCCCAAATACGCTTTTAATAATGTATATAAATAAATTTGAAAATATATATTTTCTTCTTATAGAAAACTGTGGGAAATTATTGGTGGTATTTAATTCAATTGTTGTTGTTCTAATTTGTATTTGTATTATTTTTTTTCTTTTGTTTTCTTATATAAAAATTTAACAATTTACCTAACAATATATTTTTTGCATTGGGTTTTTTTTTTTACTTTATTTTTATTAAATTTAAAAGTATGTATAAGTACTATTTTTTTATATATATATTTCTTAGTTTTTTTTTAAGTGTTATACCAGGAAGTTTAAAGTTTGTTTTATTTTCATTTGGAGTTTTCTGTTTGCTTTTTGTATTGTTTTTTAGAATATTGAATTGAAATCATTTATAATGGTTTCGTTTCTTTTTTACGTATAAATAAAACGGTTTTGTCTGTGTTTTTCCTTGTTTAGTGTATTAGGTTTGGAAAAATTTTATAAATAAATTCCGTTTGTGTCTTTATGTAGCGCAACTTCCTTTCGCATTTTGTTTGTTTAAATTGTTTTTTCGTTTAAAGTATTTTGATTTATTTTCTTGTCTCTAATTCATTAAGTTAATTTTCAGTTGTTTTTATTTTATTTAAATATAAATGTTGCTTTTGTTTTTTTATTTTTATTTTACTTTTGTTAACTTATTGCTATTATTTAAATATATATTCTTTTCTCTTTTTACTTGTTTATATGTTTTATTTCTGTTTTTTTTTTTTTTGATTTTTCAAAATTGAACTAGGACTCGGATGCTAATGTTTTAAAGGACTGTTTCCATTTCAGCAATTTCTGTTTTATAAGACCTGAAAAGATAATTTGGTCAAAAAGTTGGGGTCTAATATTGTTGTTGTAAAAAAGTTAATTAAATTTTCTACAACTATTGTTGCATATAAATTTGTTAATACTTACATAGAATTTTTCTTTTGTATTAGTCAACTTAAATATGTTAATAGCTTAATTGAATTTTGGGGATGGTTTTGCATGCTAAGAAATAATATTACCAGCGGATTGGGTGATTCTAATTCGTCGGAATTTAGATGGCTTGCTATTGTTTACAACATGTTTGTATAATGGGCTGAATACTATGAAATGGGTTGTTTCTGAATTAGGGAGAACAAGTAGGAACTACTACAATAAAGGTATACGATATGCAAATTAGAACGTGATAACTGTTCCACTAATAACTATTTCTAGCAATAACCGTCTTGGTGCCTAGTAACTCGACTGAAAATTGGAAAATCTGTTTGGAAGTTTGTGGTTTCATAGAGGGGAGAGGAGGGCCCTCGCACTAAAGCGAATGCAGCGATGGCATTGGTCATATTCTGGGGTTGGAATTAAAGGTGCCGTTAACAGTTTTAGTTAGGTCGTCCCGAGTGTTGAAAATGCGAGGCCTAACCCCCCGCTTGGCAAAAAATAATAGTTATGAGACAGACGCAGCTAGCATTGGATAGTAACTAGCTTTTAACAGCAAAAAAATCCAGTACATTAAGGAAGAGTGTGTTTTGTGTCTTGAATGTGTGAACACTCTGCACTCCAAGTGCCACTTAAAGTCGTATGTCTTATGTTATATGTCTTTTCTCGGCAAACAGAGATATCTATCTAGAGATACAATAAATAATATCATTTACGATGAAGAGACGCAATTGCAATACATATAAAAAGCTGCATGTATGAGAATGTCGCTTCGTCGCGGAAAATGGGCTTTATTGCGGGTTTGTTACTAAGCACAGTCCCCATGAAACGACAATAGATACCAGCTACCGCTGAATTGATTTGGAATATCTTGTAACACTAAGTTTACAAGGCTAAGGATCTTCACAGCAACTTTGAGCTTTTCAGACTTACGAACTGCCAGCCAAACCAACCCCGTGAAAACACAAAAATCAATTAATGCACGCATCTAAATTTTTGTTTCGAGGAATAAACGCCGACTCTGATGATGCTGTGAACTGCCCAACAGAAGAAATTCCATTGTTGGACGCCTTTACACACATGGAGTAAGTTTCAACAAACGCAAGCAACATTAACAATACAAACAGAGAAACCACGTCCTGTCAATAAAGAACCAGATGGTCTATTAGCAGTATTCTTTAAATACCTAATTGTGCATGCACCAAATCATGCCCGATGAATGGACCTTCAGCTCGGTATACCTCGTCTACAAGAAAGTCGATCTTATGTGTTGCAAGAACTACCGAAGCATATTGCCGGTAAATGTCGCATATAAGATTCTATCCATGTGAACGTCTGAAACCATTCTGAAACACCCTAACCGGCATGCACTAGTATGACGTCCACTAAGCTCATGAACTCTTCCAAAAATTAACTTCAGCAAGGAGATGCGCTATCGTCTAATTTCTCCAATCTTATTCTTGAGCATATAGAGCACAGAGCAGGTGTAAACATAGACGGCAATACCATTAACAGTTCCTTGGGGATACGGACGATATTGACATCACTGGGCGCTGCCTTGATTAAATATGCCATGGCGAGGACAATGCAACTACAAAAAGTAACGCTTTCCAAAAGGGATTCTCATCTCAGTCTATCGGGTTCATTATATAATCCAATCAACATGCACATTCCATTGCAAGCAACAAACACCAAAAAGTAACAAACTTACCACCTGTATAAATCTTGTGCACTGCCTCCCAGGCTTAAATTTCCCAGCAGTGGTGGACGTTCCTTCATGTGATGATGGTTAAGCAAATCTGACGAAGATGCCAATCTGGAATGAAGAAACAAATTAAATTTTAGGAAACATTCTTCGTTTAAATAGAAATTTCTTAGCCCACCTTAATTGTGGCGGCTTTATACCATGCTTATCCATGGCCTTCTCCAACTGTCGAATTCTCAGTCGGGCCATATCCAACTCGTGTTTAACTTTCCACAAATGTGTATCACAAATTGGATCATTACAACGATGCTTTTTGAGAATTTCCGTCGCCTCAAATACGGCGCCACGGAATGTCAAAGATTTGCCCATTGACAGAGATATCAGAGCACAACAACCTCCACGATCGGATTTCGCTAAACGTTTGCGGAAATATTTGAAGTAGACATGCTCTAGTAGCAATAGTAAGGCGGCTAGCAGAATGCCAGCCATTAGTAGAAGGAAGGCGGATAAGAACTGCTCTAGGGCCAACGGATCTGATGACTTGTGCTCCTGTTTACCAGGTCTACAACTTCCTGTCATCCAATACCGTCTCAGACGTTCCAAGTCTCCATTAGCCCGGAATTCGAGCAGACGTTTATTGAACATTTGAACGTATTTCGAGTTTCGGCTAAACGCGAGACCGTAACCTGCAAAAAATAACACATAAATTAGATCAACCATGGGAGTTTGAAAAATTATTCACATCTAACCTGTCATTGCATACCAACTACCCACTGTCAACAAACGACAATCTTCATCTTGTGCTACGAGGTAATCTAAGACAGTCCCGTCGTAAATAAAACTGTCTAAGTTTCCATTGAGCACAGACGCTACTCCTTCTGCCACACTAGTCTTGTTGAAGCTTCACAAACACAAACAATTAAAACAAATAGTTTATTTAAAACTGACAAAAACTTACTCCTTCAAGTAGTAATGCATGTCCTTGAAATACTTATTGATAGTGGAATCTGTGTGACTATACGGAATAGTACCAAACTTAAACGGAGGTTTGTTTGAGTATGGATGTGTCAAACGAGAGTCATTCAACCCATTAAATTCGTGGAATTCCTCTCTAAAAAAACAGATTGAAACATAAAATAGCTGAAAGGTTTTATAACTTCCTTACCTGGTTATCATGAAGGCAGCCAAGTTGGCAGTGTAGATAGCCAAAAATACTACAGCAAATAAGGCCCAAACATTGGTCATGAAACGCGAAGTAAATCCTCTTGGAGAGTCTACATGAACAGCTGCTTGAAACAGAACTGCCCAAACAAGCCAATATGTTCGAAACAAGGAGAACCTATATGGAATCACAGAACCCGTCTGTAACGAGAGCTTCATATCGAAACCACTTGGTGAGAGCCACTCGAATAGAAATATCATAAATGTTGCCGCTTGAATCGCTACGATTCCAACCTAAAAAAAAAAACAAAAAAAAAACCAATTCAAAAACACTTCTGAGGGAGATGTGCTATGCATCTACAACTTACCAACATCCACGATGCGGTGTCGAATGGCTCCAAAAATGCTGTCGGCGAAATAATACCCGTCCTCTTTGCAACAACTATTGCAATACCTGTTTCCATAAATGGTTCACTAAAATCTACAACAGCTTCCCGTTCGGTGTTTATCATTAGCGAAGTGAGTACCATGTCTGTCTTTCGGTTAACTAAATCCGCAATGAGTCCATTCCATTTACCATTTTCCAGTGTGCCCCATTTGCCGTCTTCCACTCGTACCAACTCATAGGTAAAGCCCAATTCTTCAGCAAATTTCTCCAGTAAGTCTATACAAAAGCCACTGCAACACTGATAGAACGATTCGTTGCGATGCGCTTGTCCTATATCTACATCATCCATTTCATGGTCGGCTGCCATTCGACAAAGGACACCTCGGTCCATTAGGCATTTGCCACTAACCGGGTCCGCTGGTGAGAGATTTATATAAGGCGCTTCCTCCAGGAAGGTAATTTTCAGATGAAATTTCTCAGGTACACCTTGGGGTGGCGCATGAGAATTTCCTGGCCATGCAATATCACGGATGTCCAATTTCTGTGTTTCCCATGATTTCCATACGCCAATCTATGAGACAAAGAATTTGACAGTATTTGTAATGGAAGTAAACGTTTGTTAAGTGAGGGAAATTCAAGAATTATATAATTCATTGACAATGATGTCATTACTGAGTTAAAAGGAAAAAGCTAAGCGTCAAATAAGTTTAAAAATCGCTACCAATGCGTTGAATTGCTATGCGGAAGGATACTCACATACGAAAAATGTGTTCGTTAAATGTAGAATTACCGACGAAGAACATAAAGTTAAATCTTGAAAATGAGATTTAATTTGTATTCTTCTCGCATTTCGTTGAACACCAGACCCTAGCTCGGGGTATTGGGGAATTTGTAATCTATTCCATCGGCAAGAAATATTTGTTAAGAAAGTCCAAACATCTAACTGCTAAAATTCGGACCATATAATCAATAGGGGCATATCGCGTATATGTAAATCGCATATACATATGTTTAGATACTCCCATAGAACAAGTTGACGGAGTAAACGTTTAAGATCTTAACAAAATATATAGACACTGACGTTTTTCACAAAAGTGTTGTTTTATTTTCGAAAAAATTCTTTGAAAAAGAGAACAATTGTTTATAAATATTTAGAAAATATCCTCCTTTCATTTCCACGGCCGCGGAAATAATAAGAAAATCCAAATCTTAGAGCAGTCAAACTTAGTAATGGTCCATTGTATTTCCAGGCGGAAATCGTTTTTTTACATTAATTTTGACAACTAGTTCGTAACAGTAATATTCGTCGTAGACTCTTGAAATTAGATATATATATTTATGATCAGGACCAAAATCTAAGACGAGTTAACAATTTCTGTCCATCCATCCGTCCGTATCAACTGTTGAGGCCTGGGGTCCCGAAATGGTAAACGCACACAATTTAAAAACAAACCTTTTTAAAGACGTAGTTGAAGAGATCTAAAGAAAATGTGTAGGCACTAAAATCCTTTACAAGTTGGCCATAAAAAGTATTGGTCCATATTTTCAATAACTCTGAGACATAAATGAGGTTCAGTGTTAATTCTAATTAATGGGTCGCATGCATTTATGTATGATCCCCGTTGGAGATTGAACCTGCACATCTCGTGTCACAAGCTCTGTAGATAGCATTACATGTTTTTGGAACTTGAACCTCAATATTTAAGTTCTAAATTTTAGTTGTTGCAAGAAATCGGCAAGAAATATTTGTTAAGAAAGTCCAAACATCTAACTGCTAAAATTCGGACCATATAATCAATAGGGGCATATCGCGTATATGTAAATCGCATATACATATGTTTAGATACTCCCATAGAACAAGTTGACGGAGTAAACGTTTAAGATCTTAACAAAATATATAGACACTGACGTTTTTCACAAAAGTGTTGTTTTATTTTCGAAAAAATTCTTTGAAAAAGAGAACAATTGTTTATAAATATTTAGAAAATATCCTCCTTTCATTTCCACGGCCGCGGAAATAATAAGAAAATCCAAATCTTAGAGCAGTCAAACTTAGTAATGGTCCATTGTATTTCCAGGCGGAAATCGTTTTTTTACATTAATTTTGACAACTAGTTCGTAACAGTAATATTCGTCGTAGACTCTTGAAATTAGATATATATATTTATGATCAGGACCAAAATCTAAGACGAGTTAACAATTTCTGTCCATCCATCCGTCCGTATCAACTGTTGAGGCCTGGGGTCCCGAAATGGTAAACGCACACAATTTAAAAACAAACCTTTTTAAAGACGTAGTTGAAGAGATCTAAAGAAAATGTGTAGGCACTAAAATCCTTTACAAGTTGGCCATAAAAAGTATTGGTCCATATTTTCAATAACTCTGAGACATAAATGAGGTTCAGTGTTAATTCTAATTAATGGGTCGCATGCATTTATGTATGATCCCCGTTGGAGATTGAACCTGCACATCTCGTGTCACAAGCTCTGTAGATAGCATTACATGTTTTTGGAACTTGAACCTCAATATTTAAGTTCTAAATTTTAGTTGTTGTTTGGTTATGGGGAAGTTACAAAGTCTTTGTAAGTACCCTTCAAATTGATATTAAGAAAAAATCCAAGGGCACGGTGGTGACAAACCAGTTTGGCACGCTTACAACAAAGCTAGAATAATAACGGAAAAAACATACAAGTAAAGGGACTTGACAACTTAAAAACAATGACTAAACTATATATGTCAAAACATTCAGTGAAATAAACATTTCCATCACTAACGGAGAACGTTCTTAACAGGATTAAGACATATTTTTAGTCGTCGTAATTTTCCTTTTTTAGTCTCTTATTAGTCTTTTATTAGTCTCACTGCAGGATGTTCATGGGCTTGTGAGAAAACGGTCTAGTCGAAGTGCCGAGAATATTGCTGTCATTCAAGCGTCCATCGCAAATAAACCAAAACAGTCGATCTCAAGAATTGAGCATAGCAAAGACCACGGTATGGCGAATATTGCGAAAAAATCTTGGTTTGCACCTTATTAATTGTTGTCAACGCAAAAACTGAAGTCACGCTATCATATGAAGCGACGTACGCTGCCGGATTGGGCTGCAAGGTAAGGCCAAGTTATCCAAAATTTCGATGAAAAGTGCCCTCAAACAGCGCCTCATAAACGACGTTGAATTCCATACATACATTTTTGATTGTTTGTACTTTAAATAGTTTGCGTTTTATTTAAAAAAGATTGTCAAGTCTTTAAAACAAGACATACAAATAAATAAATACTATATGTGAAAGTTTTAATAGTTAAAATACAAACTTTGACGTTCCTTATTTAGATCTCAGTGGCTGACTTGTAAAGCAAAAACGATTTTTGTAGCTGTGGCGAAAAATAAACGAGGGAAGTGTATCGAACCAGAAAAAAGAGGGAAAAGGAAATGGATGAAGTTTATAGAAAGAGAAGATAGAGCGAAGTTATTCTACATTAAGGAGATCGATGAATCTCGCGATTGAAACTACATCCGCAGGTTTTATAAAAAGAGTCAAGCTGACTTTCAGACCGGAATGCAAAACGAAAATGTAACATAGTCTAAACATCAAATGAAACATATTCACCGAAGCGCAAGGAATAGAGGAAATATTTAAGCACAACTTACAATAGCTGCCAAACGGGCATTATGTAGAGAGTTAAGTTAAACTGCATATGAAAGCATTAATCGTTAGGAGCTCTACAAGGCGACAGCGAAAGACAACAGCTTCCTAAGAAAAGCTTTGGATACAAAATAAATATTTGGTATTTTCTTAAACAAATAATATCTTCTGATACATTTTCTATTGGTAACAAGATAAGATGGTATTTATTATAATTCGAAAACTTTTTACATGTTTATTTTTTTAAACAAATTAAAAACCTTCAATTTCTTCGTTTTCACCGAAAAAAGGAGATTAATAGGGGTTTTCTCCCAAAACAAAATGTCCAACGAACGTCACTTTTGACATATTCAGGTATGGTAAGTTGGTATTTACTGTGTTCATAAACCGATTCTTACATGCAAACCCAGTTTCTTTCAAGAATAATTTTTAATCTTGTGTTAAGCAGATTAAAATTTGTATGGGAAATCTTAAGATTTAAAGTAGATTAAGGGCAGATTAATCTTAATCTCGATCTAGTGCTCGGTGGAAACTGTATGTCCAGTCTCTTTGTTTTAAATACTTCATTAAAAGCATGAAAACAAGCTTATTTTCAATAAAAAAAATCAATAAAGTTCAGTGAAGTTAAATATAACACACAGATAATTGCGTTGACCGAAAAGTCATTCTCAGTCTCATTTTCGAAGAAAAATGGTCTCTCTGTGGATGTCTCTCCCAGATGTTGCAATTTTGTTTTTTGACGTAGCCGCCGAAACGAAAATGCTTCATTACGGCCAAAACTTCTTTTCAAAAAACCCACTGTTTGAGCTCACTTTGGAAATAAGTTTTCAATAATTTCCAACGTTGTTCAAGCGCAAAGCGACTTATTAAGCGGAAAACAGCTGTCAGTGTCAAAATAACTTATGACCTAAAAAAAAAACGACTAGATGGCCCACCCTGTATAAGCGATATGTGGCAGCCAATCTATTTTTACGAGTTTTGATTTATAATTTGTTGACTTTTCCAGTGAATTTCTTTCATTTCTATTAAAAAACATAAGGAAAGGCTACAGTCCGCTTGAGGCGAACAGTATGATACCCTATCCATATCCCTATATGCCCCAAAGAAAAAAGCATTAAGAAGATGATGGATAGCATTTTATTTAGTTCTATTAATTAAAAAAAAAAAAAGTTTTTTTGAAAAAACGCCCCCAAAATTTGGGCGTGTATGGGCGATATGTTGGAAAAAATATTGGGTAAATATTTTGTTAAACAGTTTTTTTCGCTTTCTGTGAAAATTTTCGAAGAAAACAGCATTTTAGTCAAAAAACGCCCACAAAAAGTAGGCGTGGCAAAAAACTTTATATGACAAACTTATAAAGGAGGGCAGTGTCTACATATCTTGTGAAGGTTGTAGCACTCTATCTCTCTAACTTTAGCTTTAAAACGGTTTTTTCTAAATTGTGGGCGTGGCAGTGGGCGTATTCAAAAATTTTTTACACTTAACCATTTCGGAGCCCTAGGGAATATGTGGTCCAAATTTCAGCTTCCTAGCTTAATTTTAAAGGCCTAAAAATTGCGTACGGACGGACGGACGGACGGACATTGCTAGATAGTCTTAGGATTTGGTCCTGATCATAAATATATATACTTTTATGGGTCTACGGCGGATATTAAGGGGTGTTACAAACTATGTGTCAAAATTAATATACCCTTAGGATAGGGTATAAAAATCCTTGGTTGGTTATCACAGATGAGTAATTATACAGATAGTCGACTGAGAGGATTTTTGGCTCTCCCGCCTATCGTTTTTTATTTGCTTCAAAAAGGCACAGTACTGTGTTCGTATATGTTTTTACATGCAAATCAAATTAGAGCCAGCTCACGCACACGATAGCAGTTCTGCGCCTAAGAATCCATTTTGGATAAAAAATCATGTTGACATATTAAAAGTCAAAACTGGGCTTTGTCCAATAACATCGTAATAACATGCGACGATTTATAATAAATTTGCAACAGAATAAAATGTTGGTGAATGTTTTTAATTATTATGTAAACTAAAATAATAGTTTTACCAAACAAGCATATTTTTGGGTAAACATTTTTAAGCAGTTTCGTAAATATTTTGGTAGTTTTGCAAGTTAAACATAAAATAAGGGTTATAATAAATTGTTTGCCAGTAGTTAAACTAATTTAGCAGTTTTAAATTGTCATTAATAATAAAATAATTTTGGTGGTTGACTTATCGAAGGTCGAGTCGACTCTAATAACCAAAATGGAAAAAATACAACAACCCAAGTATGTTTATTTTAAGGCAGATAAAAAATTGAGAACTATTTCTTATAAACACAAAAATTATTCAAATTTATTATACAACTTCATTATTTATTATATACCTAACTATTTTTTTTTTAATAAACATTAAAATATCAATTAAGCTTGAACTACGTTAACTCAATACTTCGCAGCACTTCACCAACACATCCGCTATAATCAGCTGTTTTTTGTTGCCATTTGGAATTCTTGCAAAACAGCCCGCGCTAAAGACATATTTTTGACACATCAACCCCTCCATACTTTATTTGGCTGGCTCACACGTATTCACAGATAGAACATTTGAGAGAGGATTTTTTCTCCATTTTTAAAAATTTTTTGCGGGTTCAAAGGGACAGACGTATGCTGAGTCGACTATCTGTATAATTACTCATCTGTGGTTATGCTTATGTGTTGATGGACACATTATGGAAGATGAATTATCTGGAAACATTGAACACATTCGAAATGACAGCAACAAAACGTTTGCATTGAATAGAAAATAAAGTATCATTGGCATACAAATTAAAAACATAGTAACTTAAGTCGTACCGCTGCCTCGGAGTAAGCATTAACTCAAGGTATCATCATTGCTACTTCTGTTTGGCAAGACAAATGAGCTCAATACTCCTGACCCAAATAAAAAACTGTATGCTCTACATTGACCATAAGCAGCAAAGAAGAAGTGATGTCATTAATTTTCCACATTTAGTCTGAGAAGGTCGATTGCGACATTTATATGTTAATATTAGGGTGGGTCATATGTTTCCTAAATTCCTTCTAAATGCCATTCCTACTTTCTCTTTTGTTCATTGTGATGAAAAATGAACCCTCTAAAATCTTTAGCTCGGAAAAACTATGTGCGACCGGACTTAATGTAAAAATTGTCTGAAAAATGTATAATTTGAATACTGTGCCCATGTTCTGTAACTTTCTCGCATCGATAAAACGTAAGGTGTACGTCTGTGTTATTTGAAAGTTCTGCGTGCTTCTCAAACTGGGTCAATATTTCAGAAATTTCACACATTCCACATCTCCAAAATACAAAAACTGACCAAAACCTTAGATGCCGATATCTGGGATGCGTGACATTTTTCAAATATTGATAAGGGCCTAAAAACCAGATAAAAGTTTCATAGGACCAACTCCTGCACCATAGATTTTCTCGATGCGAGAAGTTCTCGACAGAGTTACAGAACACAGACACAGTATATATAGTTGCAAACTGTACAAAATCAGGTGAACTAGGCTTAGAGGAAAGAAAAAGTATTATATAACAGTGTTGTAGTTTGACATCATTTTTCATTCAAATTCGGATATGTCAACAACGAATTAAAGTTGAGAGAACAAAAGATATACGTACGCTACAATTTTTGTCGTACGACACTTCTTAATTCTGTTTTGGGCACATTGGTTCAGATTTTTCACGTTCCGTGCCTTTATGTTTAAATTTTCAAATTTCTATTGTTTTCTTCATTCTTCGTTCTCCGATATTTACTTATTCTTGATTGCTGATTGGTTGTTTTCTGTCTAACGCGAAGCAACCACGACCGAGTAGAGCACATTAATAAAGCAAACGCTAAATTTTACGATAGAAGACCAAAAGAGATTACAAAAATCGGATGGGAATTTACGGCTCATCCGTGTTTGACTATCCCCCACACTTTTCATCCCCTTTATCATCGAACTCACGGTACGTACGACAAAAACGTTACGTTTGAAGCATCTTTGGTATCTGATGATTCAAACGTAACGTTTTTGTCGATGCTGAATAAACTAGCTCTATTTAACTTGAGAAAGGAATTCACATTTGCTCGTGGACTTTTAAGAAGTGAGAAATAAAAAGTAGAAATGTTGACCCCATACTCTTACTTTTGCTCTTAAAAAATGTTTACGAAAAAAAATGTGTAGCGTAATTTTTTCGACCTTTTTTCCCAATGATATCTTTTTAAATCAAAAAACAATTTAAATTGCTTGTTCGTTAAATTGTTTCGAGTAGTTAAAACAAACTTCTCTTGTACCACAAGGGAAAATAATTTGTTTGATTTGATTTTTAGTACAACCCGATTCCCAGGTTAAGTTAACATTGTTTCTAGTGTGTTTATACTTGGAAAACAGGAGTACGATTTTCTTGGTACTTAAATCACCAAGAACAAGTACTGTCTTCTAAGTATATTTACTGGGTACTTCAATACCTTTTTAAACAAATATATTCAGTACGTAAGTGTTTTTTTTTTCGAATTATGTTGTATGTATTTTAAATTATATCTATTCCACTGACACAATACACGAACGAAAACTGCAATTCCGATCAACTCAAGGTGAGATTATCCTGCTAAACCAACTTTATGTCGCATTTTTTTTTTGCATAGCAATCGTAAATCGTTTAATTGTCCTAATCGATATTATCACATTGTATCCGGGACTAGGACTATCGTTCGCCTTGTTCGTCTGTGAATGAAGAGCATCCCTGGTATTTAAATATACATACATTCGAGTACCAGAGAACACAATTTCTCGTCACAGTTTTTTTTTTCTTCTCTTTTTCTATTTCGCCTAACGAATTTTTAATGCCAGATGATGGAATGTGGATGAATGGATTTTTTTATATCTGGTTCAACTTGACTGTGAACAAAAAAAAATATTCACATTTACCCTCCTCAATCATCGGCAAGGAGAGATACGAAAAATCTGTCTTTGTATGTTGAAGAGACAATTTTTCCATTTGCAAAGCGCGTCAACATCGTAAAAAGGAACAAAAGATCTACCAGTCATCCCATTGATATACTTTTAGAATCAATGAATATACAATAACAAGAATGCTCATTTCACAGGAAAATGTTTTCTTTATTTTTCCGGTTGTAATGTCTGAAGCTTCTCATAATTCTTTTCATCGTCACTATTATCCTCGAATTGAATCAACAATTCGTTTGCGCGGTTTTTATTTTTATGTTGTAGTAGATTTTTTAATGGAATTTAATATAGAAAATGCGAAGTAAGACCTTAAATGGGCTCAGTTGATAAGAGTTTTCTTTTTAAGCCAAAGAATGATTACGTTACATTAAGGCAGGTAAGCAGTAGAAGACTTACTTGAGGTCTAAGTTAGGTTAGGTTAGAAACGTAAAAACGAAATCCACCACACAACATAGGCACCAAAACGGGCCTATCGCGATCCCTGAGGGAACCAGCTGAATTCTCAATTAAAAAGGCAGATAAACCTAAAAAATCGCTGGTAAAGCAACCAATTTCCCTACAAGGACATTAAAGGCACTTGAAGTCCATGCCATCTACTTCTTTAAGTTTTCAAAGAAGTATTTCTCTAAAGTAGCCATAGAGCCTTAGATACCCTGTGTACCTCAAGACTTTTCCAGCTTAGATTGGCAGACCGAAGTCTTTTTCCTTATCTTTCCCTTTATTATGCAGAGTGAAGGTTTGATGTCTGCAACCTCACTTCCAAAAAGTAGCCCTACTATTCTTGCAAGCAGTGTCCTGGCACCCAGCATAGTCTCACTCGGTTCTGACTACAAAATGCTTTGGCAAACTATTACTCCTGAAGAGTCCCAAATTAGTGAGTCGTATAGCACTGTTATCAGTAAGTTTTTTGATCTAAAGATAATAGATGCAGAAGGGTATCCAGAGCCATACCAGTGCGTCATATGTAAATACGGGCCTTACGACCACCGTATATAACCATTGGACCATAGTAGGTTTTAGGCCCCAAGTTTTTCCGACTCTTCGTTTGAAGATAAAAAGACCATTACACGTTTTTTAATTTATCCGCTACATTAAGATTCCAATTAAGTTCCTTATCCAGAATTACGCCTAGATACTTCGCACTGTCTAAAAGGAACAATTCTGCTCCATTACATTTCGGGAGCTTAAATTGCGGTATCTGGTAATCCGCTAGTCTAGATGACAATTCCCATATCGTCCTAAAGAGATATTTTATGGCGCTGGGCCACTTAAACCACTTTTAAGGTTTTCAAATCTGTTTTATTCTTTAAATATCTTTCGAGAAAATGAAGTAAAAAATTATTTCCAGCCCGTCTCAAAAGAGGCCAATCTTCCTTTTCCGTATTATAGACCGATGGGTCAGAAGGTTGGTCATCTGAGAACACAAGCTTTGTTACTTTATCCTCTTACAAGGAACTTCTACTACTCACCTCCTCGACTGGAGATTGGTTAACGAACCCCTTTGGATGTTCGTTAGTAGCAGTAGTCTATAGTGGGGGAGGGGGGAGAAGCACTCCATCAATAACGCACTCACGATGATAACCTGCAAAACTAGTGGTATCCCTATATAACTGCTTCGACAAATTAGAATCCCAGGAATACGTTACGGGTAAACGTTGAATGGGCCAATGACAGTACAAGAGGTACTAGCTCTTCAACTTGCCAAAATGGCTAATTCCGGGAAATTTAATTATTTCGTGCATATTTTAGCCTTTAACTCGATCTCGAACTACTCGAGTTAATGCAATTTAAAAGTCATTACAAATAGCACTAAGTCCAACTTATTCTATGAGTAAGAAATAAGGAATATTAGGAATTATATTTTGTAATGATTTTTATGAATTTAAGTTGAACATAGTTATGCGACAGCTTTAAGAACAGTATCAGCCAACGGGCCTTAGTCGGATAAATCAATTTTGTGTTGTAATATACTTGCAGTTGTGACTTTAGAGAAGGCAACCTATATTTATTTGTTAAAGAGAAATCTGAACAACAATTTTCTGTATTACTCATTAAATAACTCCAGCAGACAAGAAAGTTATTTCGACTTTTTTTATTGAAGTATTGTTGGAATTTATATCCGATCATTTTAAATCAGGCAACCCTATAAATTTTTGTCGTCGAACTTAATGACTTGGTCGCAATTTCAATCATGAACTCTATGAGCTAAATAATAGCAATAAAAAAAACCTCCTGGAAGTGACCTATTTAAGACTTCATTCGTACACAAAATAAATATTAGCAACCCGTGTGCCCTGAATTTGTCTTGGTAAGCTCTACCGATTAGACGGCAGGAGAACCTATAACTCAGTGACGTTAAAGTGACCCACTTAAGTGAGACATAAGTCGCAATAGAAAAAGTTGGAACTCATGTCCCTGCGCCATTTCAAAACAGGTTGACGTTTCCTTAAGACGATGAACCCAAACGCAAAAGACTTAATTTTACGTCCACGCGGATTAGTTTTGCAGTTTTTGGCTTGTTAAGAAATAAAAACTAATATTTTTATCAATATGCGAGTAAGACTTAAAGACCTTAGTTTCATCCAGATGTAGTGTTGTTGGATCGAGCTTTCACTCAAAACATTGCGATTATTCTATTTAATGCGACTTGAGTCATCTGTTTAACGATTATAAAACTAAATTTAAGTCCACAGTCAGGAGGCGAAGCAAAACTGGTTTTCATTAGTTTCGAATATATACTAATTGAAATCATTGAACTATACATATTAGGTTACTATATCTGTATATGAATCAAATTCCACATGCGGTGTGATAAAAATGCGTCAAAAACATTTGGAAATTCTCGACTTTCTCATTACCAACAGATGTGGTGCTTTTCATACAATCAAGAACTCCTACCGCAAACAACTTGGAAATTCGATTATCAAAAGATTCATTAACTTTGGTGAATTTGGATTGATTGGCACTATTGATTTCCAATCGACAGCAAGCACTTTAGTGGATGAAAAATTCTAAAAGGAAATAATTGAAATATTATGTCGATATATTCACTAATTGAGTACTCTCAGACTTTGCGAACACAAAACAATTTTAGTTTCCAAAACAAGTTGGCAAATTCAAAAGAAAGAAAGTTCCAAAACCTATACGCAATCCAAACTTAATTTCTATAAAAACTGCAAATGTGACAATAAAGGTGGTGGAAATAAAGCTTGTGCTTCAAAATTCATGGATTTTGGCAATCCATTCACATAAAATATTTCGGTCAAAGGTAAACAAATCCCATTATTAGTAACATTTGCATTTAAAGATTTAAGTTCGAACTATTTTGAATTGTATTTCGACTTCTTCGTGGATGAGATGAATACAATTTGACAATTCACAATTATGTCAAAAGTTTCGTTATGTGTGTTTGACAACATTTGTTAACTTTTAGGTATCGGCGTTAAATTGACACAGTAAACCATTCCAAGACTATAAACAATAGCAGGGTCATGCGTTTAATAAAAGCCACGCTAAAAACAGGGAGTTTCTTAAGAACAAACACTTCATTTGCAGTTATGAATTCGGCTGCATTTAAGTAGGAGGAGGAATAGTGAAGGTTCATTTCCATGGCAGGGAAATCTGGTCACACCAATGCCAAGGACTTTAGATCCATAAGTCTTACATCAATTGTCATAAAGACTTTTAAAAAATTAATGACATCCTATATTCGCGACAGACCTGATAACTACACCTTCTACCTCTCAGCATGCCTACATTAAGGGCAAAGGGGTGGAAACTGCATTCTATGACGTGGTCACAACCTGGGCTACACCTCAGGTAGGTGTCATCTTTCCATTATATATTAGTCCATCAACGAAATACTTATGAATTATAAAAAAATCAATGGCGTTAAGGTACTTGCTTACACAGACGACCAACCATAAGATTACCCAAGAAGTCAGCTCTCTTGAGAATGTTAGCTCTGAATACCTGCCTCCCTACATGAAACAGGTGGCGGTCTATTCTCAGATGAATTCAATATACACAACTCAATCAGACTCCCTGATCACAATATTCCAAGATGAGGTTGTGGCAATCGCGAAAGCGGCCCATACTGAATCTATGTCGGCAATGCCAGGAAATTATATTATTGATAAAGCTAAAGCTTGCTGGGTACCTGGAGATGGCCGAAGAGCTATATCCGAAAAGGATCCAAAAGGGATCATGACCGAGGAATTTAGTTGATCAAATAGACACTATTCAATCTTAAAGAACGAGTGAAAGACAAGATCACAATGAAAGCCAATAACACAATTAACAAGCTTTTACCGACTGTAAACAACTACATCATGCAATTATATCTCAAGGGTGAAGACATATGTAGAGGTCCACCACGAGGACACACCTCATTATCTCTTTCCGGGTCTCTGTCACTTGAGGAAAAGACTACTTGGAAGCCTCTTCTTCCAGGACATTGAAGTATTGTCAAATATTTCACTCTCTCATTTGTACAGATTTATAAAGACATCGGGATGGTCTTACAGTTTTGCAATTCCAAAAAAAAAATCTTCATTTTGTTTTTCTCTTACTTTTTATGTTTTCAAATTGTAATAATGATCAGGAGCAATAAACAGTGAAACCTCCTTTAACCGACACCGCCCATTGCCGGGCACCTTATGTTGTACGAACATAAAACCCATGACCGACGCTTTTAGTACTAAATTATATGGAATCGTTACTCCCTTGAATGGACGCGGACTCAATCCCTCAAACTCAAAGACGCAACTCAATCTTTGGAACATACTAAATGTATACATGTATAAATGCCTTCTGCAAGATGGCGCAAAATAAATCATCTAATTTTGCTTTTGAATAATTTTTTTACTAAATGAAAAAAAAATGATTTTAAGTGATGGAAATCTTTATTTAGACCGTTAAAATTTTTTTTCTTTTAAATAGAAAAGATGATATGCATATCCGATTTGGCCCGCATTTTTACCGCAGTACTTCCCGTGATAACTATTCGCATTCCTGTCGAATATAAGAATATAAAAGACCTGCGATTATCTAAGACTTGTTGACATATACCCGGGGCTACTTAACCCAAATAAAGAAGTCTGGGATGGGTTAATCGGGCGATCTTGCTGGCTATGCCAAATCTCCAAGACGGGAGATTACGGGACCAGGAAACGCTTACTTCACAATATCCATTGTGCCTTGTGCTGTAAGTGTCCTGTAAAGTCTCTTCCCGTATCACATAGCGGCTTTGAGGGGATGTAATGGTTCTTCGTGCATCACACGCAAATTTTCAGAAATGAAGATTTCGCTCATTATGATTTTCCTCACAAAATCGTCATCCTCGTTGTTAAAATTGAGGATGGCTTGACAGTAATTCAGTAGAAGTTGAAATATAATGAACGTACGACGCCATTTTCAAAAATCATAACATCTTCCGATATGGTGATTTATTTTGCACCACCTTGTACATGGAAATAGTCGTTTCCCTAGAAGCTAAATAGAATAGTCTTCTCTGCTGGCATACAGGGGTTTCATCGATTTCGTGTATTTGGTATTAATTCGTACACCGCGCTGGCTGCATTGACAACGTTTCCTTGTTATGTTTATGATTTTTTAATTTTGATATTACTATTTACCATTAGACGGAGAGGCGATAATCAAATCAGGTTAGATATCATTATGCTCTCTTATCGATAAAGCTCGCCGAGACAATTCAAGTGCAAATGTTGGCTTATTATATTTTGAGTGGATGATATCACTTCCACTTCCACCCACCCACTTCCACTTTCTTTCTTATAAAGTTTATAGTTGACAAATTAAAGAGCTGGGCAAGAAACAAAAAAAAATATAAGGGTTGACGGATTTAAAATAGCCGCATAGGGCTGGTAACCCTATTTTAAGCAGCATGTTTTTCGACTATAATTTATCTCATCGAGGTAAAGGTTAAAACTAGTACCAAATTTAAATGTTCGAAAACACATGGTAGATGTACTTCTATGAGAAAAGTTGAAGAAACCTATATTTCCTTCTTGTGTATTTTATTTATTACAACTAGTTGTGCATAAAATAAATTAATCTAAACCGGAACCCTTTTTGATAAGCTTGGAATTCTGTACCGTTATTCACATGAATGAGTATAATTTAAATAACAATTGAAATACTTTCCCAATACTAATACTGCCATCAGTTAAATATAATCTGTACCTAATTCCCCACTGAACATATTCATATGTCATTACAGACAACGTCAATCCAAATGATAATCATTCCCATTGTCAATTTATTGACACATGTCGCAGACAGACTTATTCACTAGTTATTGGAAAAGTGGGTAGGTACCATATTCGCTATATCTACGCACAAAGACATAACATACGATGATGCATTTATACCCAGTTTTTAGTATGGGTTTATGTGGTAGTTATCATTTCAGTTTTCCTTTTCTTTCTGATCAAAGGTGGTAGTTTCAGTTATCAGTCAGTGGCAGACGGCTTTCTTGTAGAGAAGGAAATAAAAACCCTTTCTGGTTGAAACCAATTTACCACCCATCAAGCTATAAGAGAAAGAAAAAAAAAGGTATAGATTTCATCTAAGTTTTTTCAACCACAACACAGAAAATGCGAGGGAAAATTCCCCCACACGCATATCGCACACACACAGCAACACAAGAAGTTGTCTATTTTCGACATCTTTAAAAGGTTTTCTACCCTATTGTGTTTTGTAAACGAAATTGAGTGATGAAATAACAGAAAGGATGTATACGAGTGGAATATTAATTTGAAAGTGAAAATTCAATTATAAATGTTTCCATTAACATCTCCAAAGTTTTGAACAATTTAATTATTTTCGAAAATAAAAAAAAAATTAAATAAATATAAGAAAGAATTAGAGGTTTATTAACAGACAATGAGGAAATGTTTCGAAGATCAAGGAGTGAGAAATAGTCGTTAATTACAAAATTGAAATTAACTGTCTATAGATATATTTTAAACACTTAAAGTTTATACACTGATCCGATTTATTCTGGTAATACTCCAAGAGTTTAAACTGGCATGAGAAGCTTCTCAGATTTGTCAGTCGAAAATTACAGCTTCGAAGAGGCTGGGTTGAAGCCCATAAGTTCAATATTAGTTAAATAGCAGCTATAATGAAATCTTAAAGGATTTAAGTAAAGAAAGCTCATAAAAAGTACTAACATAACAAGGCTTAAATTACAAGTACTATATACAACTGCCCAACCCAATATTCCTGATTGTCTTACCGTGCCGAAAAATTTAAGCCTAAAGGTTAAGCTTTAACCATTAAACGATTCCAAATCGTCCAAGCATCATCAAATAAGGCAAGGCATCAAGGAAGAGAAAAGGTAGTAGGCAGGCACCTACAGTGCCGACTTCCAGTCCTTTCGAGCGCCAATCACAGGGTAAGAGAATGACTACCAAATCCTTTCTCATAACGCAATGATAGTGATTTTGCAATTCTAATGGTCTTGGTTTTGTGTACCGTAGAAGACAAACAGAAGGTATTCCAAGCCAAAAAGGTGAAGGCTTGCACTGCGTCTATGGCCCGCATTCCCAAACGACCTGAAGGGCGAGCTTCTGATTGCCGTTGTAGACGAGCAAGAATCTTTCGGTCGCTTGAACAATGTTCAGTGCTAAAACTTTTCAAAAAAATTCTCCTGAATGAGCTTTGGAAGCAATTGCCTACCGCCGAGAACTAAAAGCTTAAATTGGAGTTAGGTGAATGTTCTCAGATGTTTCATCGAACGAAGGAACACGAAGCAATGCGAAATATAGCGGTAAGTCGCTCATTCTTTCTATTAAAAACTTTGTAAGATATTAATATCAAGAGGTCCCCGTGGGAACTATAAAGTATGTAAGGCACAACACGCCTATTTCAAAGGTGGGACTGTTGAAACTCACTGAGAATAGAGGCGAGCCTTCTTCATGGAATCCGCTTACGCAGATAAGCTAGTCGTTTTCAATGAGTGAAATTGTGAAAGCTGTTTTAAAATCTCTTAGCATTTAATTCGTCTGAAGACTATGGACTTAACGTCAACCAAGCAAAAGGTAGGGGGTCTAAAGACTATTTATTTACTATAATAGTCAGACCTATACTCACATATGGGATCATTGGCTAGAGGAAGCCCACAAACTAGAAAAGGAAGAACTAAACAAGAAAAATTGGTGGCGGAACATAGAACTTCCAGTATTTTTTGCCTCTACATATTCAGGTAAAGTAAAAAGCGGAAAATAGTGCCCTACGCCTCGATAATTTTGGTAAACTGGCGGTATTTATCAAAAATAAATATTAGGCGTAAACGGCCCAAACAGGACCTAAGGCCTGGTTCCTCCAACCACTGTATGTGCGAAGATATATTTTTTTGACACGAATGGAAGGGACCTACAGTTTAAAGCCGATTCCGAACGGCAATTTTATTTTTATGAAGCTTCTCATGACATTTCTTACTCTTCGATATTTGTCAGACTTTCGCTAGAGATGGAATAAAAACTCTAATGTGTCACTAGCCTCCCTCAAACGGCTAGAAATATGTGTCGTCAGACTCAAACTTCTCTAGATCTGTCGGAGTTATCTTTCTCTGGACTCGGGTCCATCAAGGTTGTGTTTGAGGCCCTTACAAATCTCTTTTTTAAATGATTATGTATGCAATAGTAACGCAAGTGGTATAAGTTTGGGAATATCTATGTATCTCAAATGTTTCATTCATGCGGATAATATTGTTAATCTTTAGAGACTATCCAGCTTTCTTTCCATTACTCTCCAGATTCAAATAAACAACTACAGCAACATTACGGCGAAATCTGAATTTGAAGTCGTTTAACGGAATTGGACAATACCCGAATTGAGGTAGTGAGTGCTTTGGCATACTGTGGTTGAGCTTTAAAATGGCTGGCCCTTTAGGGTTTTCAACGCTACTCTTAAGTGTATTTTTTGTTATGCTAAGAAGGTTGTCCAGTGTGATTAGTTTGAAGTCATATAAGAAAACTTTTGAACCGTTTTTTAAGAATACCACATAGCTATGTACGCTTTTTGCTTTATAGTAAAACCTAATTTTTTTTTCTTTTGAATAAAAAAAATGGCAAATTCAGATAATAAAACAATTCAGTCGTTTAAAAAAAACAAGACAGCATGCATACTGCAGTTTTATTTTGCTTGACATAATGATATGAACCGAATGTCACAAACACAAGTTCACCCAGAGCTCTGATTTCTGAATAAAAAAATAATTATTAAGTTAATTTGTATAATTAATTTTTTTTAAATCATTGACAACTGAGATGGTGAATGCTTCGCTCTTCATTTATTGATGGTTTTTTGTTTTTTATTCATTGATACATTTTTTATATCCGATAACTTCAACCCTTGTAAATCGAGTGCTTTATGCAGCGATATAAAAAAAACAAGCCATACGCGAGCAGTATAATGTTTGAACGAATTTTCATGTTCAAATAACCCAATGGTGAAATATGTATGAGCGCCAATATTTTAAACAGCCATCAGCAATGCAATGCAGATGTATGCTTATAAAACCCGTGCTTTAAGGGTTATTACCCATTCCCATACCGACGATGTGACGCGTGCTGTTAAATGCGTGAAATATGATTATTTTTTTTACATTTAAGCACCAATTGTGACGTTAAAATATTCAAATCTGCGGAAAGCTGTCATTTGCCACTTTCAGGATTTAAGGCATACTAGCTATACTGCATAATGTTAATATTATGTATTATGTATTATGTATAGCAAGTAGACTGATAACACGTCATTGAAAAACATTCATGCAAAACAAGTACTAAAAGTGAGACAGGGTAAAAGTTTTATTACCCGGAAGTCACCGGAAAGAGTATTTAAAAAGTTAGTAGTGAAAAATAAGAGATTTAAAACTTTTCACCAAACTGCTTTTGCTACTTTTACGCTTATTTCAATTAATCTCACTTGTCGTCAGTAGCGGATGCCTACGGTCTTTCCTTAACATTGTTGTCTTTCAATTAGCGTTGAGGGTTTTAATTAAGAGTTTCAAACGATATAATTTGACGCTCTGAAAATTTATTTAAGTAAATTTGCAACTTGTCAAATGTAAACAAACTTCGACAGTTTGCTATTTGCTTAGAATACGTATTGCAAAGTTATTACGCCCGGCCTAGCACGTGTTAATAGAAATTAGTTTTACTATCCAACTAAATACTAAATATTTTGAGTTAGAAAATATGTATAAAGTGACTTACATTATTGTACTCGAATTAAAATGACAGATTGCTTGTACTGCATAGAAGATATCAAGGGGCACGGTAGTGCCCAGCCAAGTTCTTTCGCAACTTTGGCACTACACTCTTATTTACACGAACCAACTCAGGCTATTTTGACTTCGCTTACAACAAAGCTAGAGACATCAAATTTTTAGGATTTATTGGGACGCACAGCAGCAGGCTTCATACCTTAATTCAACTGTTTAACATGACCGGTTCCTAAGTTATAAGGCCCCGAATTTGCAAAAACCGTAACCACTGACTCACTCTCTGACAGATCATCAAAATTATGGAGCACTTCCAATCATCGTAGAACCTTGAAATTTGGCACAGTAATAGAGTTTGCGGAGAAACCCCAGCCAACCAACCAACATTTGTAATTTTCCATCCAGGGGGCGTGGCAGCTGCCCACTTCTATTAACGCAGCCCCCAAAAGTCATGCAATTACGATTTTTTACATGAGGCTTGGATTTAAAGAACAAACTCAGCCCCTTTTCTTTAACTTTGCACCCAAAAGACTTAGAGCTATGAAATTATACGTGGAGGAAGGATTTGAAGAGCAGACACAAAATTCGTGTATATTCCAAAAAAGAGGCGTGGCAACCGCCCATATATCGAACTCATTCTATAGTTATTAAATCTTACATGTCGGTGTATTTAATAATTACAATACAAGATTGGCGTCCTTTTTTAGATCTCAGTACTTTTTGTGGCTGACTTGTAAAGCAAAAGCGTTTTTTGTATAAAAGAAATTTGCTATTTAACATGCATGTTTTTGGTGTGATAAATATTGCGTGGGAATCTTTACTAACTATACTCTAATCGATATTAACTCAGTTGAGACATAGGAACTTAGTCGATTAACCGTTATAAGCGATTTTGACTGAATTACAAATTTAACATATAGCCATGTTTCTTATTTCTTCTCTGGCATTTGTTACTTTTCTCGAATCTGCACTACATTTTGAAATTTAAATATGGAATTTGTCCTGAAAGGATACATTTTAGCTCAATGTTACCATACTATTAACTAAATCCGTACAACACAGTATACTTTGTATAGTTTTATATATGTTCTTCTCTCACGTTGAACAAAAACCAAATTTCGATTAATGGGAGAATTACTCATATTTACAGTTCCAACACTTTTATAATGAGTTCTCCTTATTTTTGTGAAGTGAATGCTATTCGTATTTGAAATGATAAACAGTTCTTTCCTATAACAAATGTTTATTTATTAATTTGGCTTAATTTTCCTGGCGAATATTGTAACTATTTACTTCTAACGTAACACTAATCTCTTTGTCTTTAATTATAAAAAATAATTCACAAGGAAACGTTTAGTTATTACAATCTGATTTCCCACTAATTTACAATTTCAAACTCTTTTTTAACTCCAACCTATTACAAAATGTCGCACATCCTTTATTGAAGTATGTAAATCAATAAAATCGTGCCGCTTTTCATTCGCCTTTGCTCGCACAAACATCGATCCTTATAGTAATTAAAGTGATATCAGTCCCTACTTGAATCTATATGACGTTATATTTTATAAATATCTTCGATTTTTGTCACAACTATTCTGGTTTTTGTGTCAAATAAACAAGTTTTATCTCCCCTTTTTTGAATTCTGTCAAGTAGTTCCAAATATGTGATTGGTGCACCCGGCCAGATATGAGCGTTGTACTCAAGTTATAGGCGACGCCTTGGAAGTTCTAGCCAGATCAGTATGGGTAAAATATTTCTTGCAAGGCTTGAGGAAGCCTAGACATTTCGCTGCGCAATTGTCGACGTCGAATATGTTCCAACGAAATTTATCATTAACGCACATACCGAGGATTTCGGTTTCAACAATGTATGTGTCATTAATGGATAATGGCAGAAGAAGTAACCGACATGTTTTAAAGAAGATGGGATACATCGGATCCAGAACCATAGGGCACGAGATTCTTATTTCCAAACTTTTTTGAAGGCTATCCAATACTTAATCAATAGCGGAAAAGTTATACTCTGCCTTTGCACAAAGGCTACCTAAAGAACAGTGCTGGTTTGTCGAAAAGAAAATCAACCGATCAACAAATCAACGGATGAAATACAAAATATAAGAATAAAAAAACATAAGTGGAGTTCCTGAAATCGTACAGTATAGAGAATGGTAAACATGTACGAGAGAGCGTATACAAGAGTTAGATGCCCGTCTGGAGTCGGATTCCGTGTGCACTCTTCAGTCAACCCTAAAGTGCGTCAGTTATTCTTTCCACTGATGGAGCCATAATAAACGAGAATCAAATCTCCCTGTAACCAGAACTTCTGTTTGAGTGGATGTTGAAGAGGAATGGATATCATTCTAGCCAAAAAAAAGACAGTGTCGGTACTGCCCATTCTCTGACCCAACTTCGAGCTATTCCCGATATATATTTGAATGTTGATCTATATTAAACATTAAGGAAACCGTGGATGATGACAGACAACAATCTTCGTCTAAGCTCAGAATGGATGTAGTGATAGGCCAACTGCTAACTTCTGAGACAAAAAAAGTATCCCCTAAACTAAAAGGAAGGCTCTACACTGTAGTTGTTCAACAGGTGCTTATATAGTGTAAAGGTGTTTAACAATGCTTACAAAGTATGTTAGCCAGCTGACATCAACCTTAATTTCTATCTTTACGAACTCCGTCAAAAAGGCAAGTGCGTGAACATTGAACGCTACTACCTGACCGTTATATTCTGACCAACAGGTAGACGGCAAGAGGCATTTGCCCGTCCAAGACAGTGCACAAAGACAAGCTTTCTCTGAACTGGGTCGGAAGATTAATCACCATCATCCCAGATGAAGTTTTCTTAGGACCAGAACCTGCGTTGGGCCTACCTGCATCTGTAGTTATGTCTTCGATGGTTGCAGACAGACCGGAAATCTGCAAAAAGTCTGCGTCTTCCATTCTATCTCTCAGCAGAATAGACCACCAAGCTTTTGGTAAACAATTAAATGTGGTAGGCTGTTCGTAGGCGTCCTTTCGGACCACCAAGCTTTTGGTAAACAATTAAATGTGGTAGGCTTGAGCGACACCACCACCTATTCTGTTTGTGGTTAGGACGATGTTACAGTAAAATACTTCCTCTGTAGTTGCCCTGCCCTTGCTTGCATCAGGTGGTGGATTTTCGCTGGTGACGTGGTGAGTGCCGGACCACTGAAGCTCCTTCTCGTCATTCTTCGAAAGGCGGGAAAATTAAGTACATTTATTAAAGTATGGTGACTGCATGGTAGTACAATGGACCAGTACTCCGTCGCATAGTGGCAACCCCCCACGAAAAAAAGAAAGAAATAATTTACCAAAGTATATAAGCATATACATTTCAGAATTGCAAAGACCTTCTTAGTTTAATTTCTTACAATAGTTTTTGTTTTAGTCGTGTCCTTAGCCCTTATTAGGAGTTTAAAAAATCGAAGATACAACATTTTTTTATTTATTTCTGTGTTTTTATTTTTTTTTTTCATCAACTGTTGGGCGTCCCCAGAACTTATTTCGCACTTCGCAAACATAGATTCTATGTGTCACCCGTCAAGGACTTTTTCGAACACATCGTCCACACATGGCACACAGTGAATACCTCATCTTACTAAAACACTATAAAAGATAGTGTAAACTTATATACTTGATAAGCACGTAGCATCATCGAACACAATATGAATCAATATTTCTATTCATACTTCAATCGGTTTCCTTTCAAATAAAACTCAGAACCGTCGATGACAATATCAAATAAATGACATAAATTTATCCATTCGTTACTATGTTTTATCGATTTAATTATTTTCTGGCTGGCACTGTTGCAAAGCAAAACACATCAACGATAATTCATTCAAGCGGTTAAAACAATGTGCGAGAATTTAGTATAAAAATACATTCAGATTTCCTAATTTATTCCATCTGATACAGCACACTCACACTATTCTAACCAATTTTATATGAATATTATTCAAAATGAATATTGTATTGCTTATTTTATGACATCATTATGTCATATAGACATACATAGTATAAAGATAAAATCGCATAACGCACTATACGCTAGCATTAGGCTCACATCGAGAAGCCCGACGACGACTATCAAGACACGGATGATGAGAAAATAATCGCTTATATTTGAATCTGGTGTGACGCCAGAAGCGACATTTCCCATTACCGTCAGTCTTATCCAACATACTCGTTTATTTATTGCCAACAGCCACAAGCCACAAATGCCTTTCTATGGCCTGACGATTGACATACGAGTTGCTCGTCCATCTTAATGACAAGGACAACAGCAAGCTGGCGAAAACTGATTGTGCTTTCTTTTGTAGTATGTTATTAATGATTTAAAGTTCTTTAGTGACGTTGTTTTTCACACATCACCAGCGAGAACGAACAAAGGAAGGAGTATGAAATTTTACAGTATGTGTAGTTATAAACCTTTTAATTAAGGACTGCCTTTACCAAGGAAACCAATCGAAATCGAAACAATTTGTAGTTTTAATTTTCTTGAAAGTTATATTTTGCTTTCACTTACCTCTTCCCAAACTAAATTCTTATTATTCGCACTTGGACGGAGGTTCATAATTTTCAATTCTGCAGACTTCAGATCACCATCGGCTGTGAACTCGATGTTTGGCTTATTTAGGTCACCCTCAATTGATACGTTGCGTAGATACCTAAAGAATCTGTAAAAAAAATAAAATAAAAATAAAGTTTAACCCCCAAATTCTTACGACAATGTCATCGTCATCATCATCATCATCATAATCATCGTTATCACCATCATCATTAGTGTCAATTCCCATCATGTTTACTTACATTTCTCCATTGTCCCATCGGCCTCGACCCTCATCCTCGCACGAGAGTGACTGTGTTGTCAACTTTCTCCCAGCATTTGCCGGATCTGTCAAGTATGCTTCCACTCCATAACCATAGATCTTAATCGCATTAGAAATCTCATTCATCAACGCTCCACTGCTGGTGTCAAAATGCACTCCCAACATGCCGACCGGAAATTGAGGATGTGCATCCTTCTTTTCAATTACAGACTGACTCACTACCCACACGTAGTTCTCTCCCGTTAACTTCAATTCTTCAGCTTGTCTAAGGATATTGATGGCTTCACCTTGAGTGGCATAGAGGAGCATTACTCTGGCTTCACTGTTGACCAACTCCACAAGGTCACTGGTGCGTGTAACAACAATTGAATTTAGAATTGTAAATTTGAAATGTTCCTGCATCTCGGCGACACGTTCTCGTACAGCTTGAACGAAATCATCGTGTCCAGCTATCTGAGAGGTGACCACCGAGAATTGATGCCACTTGTAACGTTCGAGAATGCTCAACATGGCCGCACTTTGGTGTTCTATGCTTGGAGCTAGCTGAAGTTGAAGTGTCGATTGGGAGGCACGTCGTTCGAGGCCAGAATTGTCGGCATTCCACGAGATGACTGGAATGCCTAAGTAACCAGCCAATTGTAGGAAATATTGCGCTGACGCTGTACTATGACCGAATTGTTCATTGTTCATCATATACAGAATGGCTGAGACGTTGACGTGAAGGAATTCTTTGCAGAGGGTGCTGAGGATTGCTGTGGAATAAATTATATGAAATATTTTAATACATAAAGTGGATGTGTACGAATTGAAATGAAAGATTGTTGTTTGCTGTTTGATTATAGAAACATTATTACAAAAACAAACTTTTTATATGCACAGATGTCGCTAGTCCATAAATTTCATCCTAAGTTTCGGATATTGCTTCGAGTGTGTGTGTTTGTATTGCTATCGATTTTGGATTTTTTTTATTTTTTTCTGGAAAAAAATCTCCGCTAAAATGTAACCAATTGTTTAATGGATAGGTTCTGCACTCTTATAGATTTGTACAAAAAGAACGGTATAATTAGACAATCCCACAGACTGAAAAAGGCGACAAAAAGTTTGGTTCATTCCAATTTGCATACACTATATATGGTCCACTTTTTTTTGTCGATTCGCCCCAATAGCTTTTTGGCGAGATGAATTGTTCCGCTTTTTATTGAATTCAATTTAATTGGAAAGCGGTTTTTGCAACCAATGGTTTTAAACTGGATTTTATGCTGAGACGAAACCAGAATATACAATTTTTAAGAGTTTTTAAGAGTTTCCTGTCAAAGATTGACTCCAAAATGAGTTCTTTATAATATGACGAATTTCAGATGATTATACCATATCCTAAGGGTATATTAATTTTGACACATAGCTTTTAACACCCCTTTATATTCATCGTAGACCCACAAAAGTTTATATATTTACGCTCAGGACTAAAACCTAAGACTATTTAGCAATGTCCGTCCGTCCGTCTGTCACCAATTTATAAGCCTTTAGCCTTAGGGTCCCGAAATGGTAGAGTGTAAAATTTTGTTTGATACGCCCACTGCCACGCCCACAATTTAGAAAAAACAGTTTTAAAGCTAAAGTTAGAGAGATAGAGTGTTACAACCTTAACAAGATATGTTGACACAGGCCCTCCTTTATTAGTTTGTCATATAAATTTTTTTGCCACGCCTACATTTTGTCGGCGTTTTTCACTAAAATGCTGTTTTATTCGAAAATTTTCATAGAAACCGAAAAAAAATGTTTAACAAGATATTTAGCCAATATTTTTTCTAATATATTTCCCATACCAAGTTTTTGGCCACTTTTTGGGGGCGTTTTTTTTTTTTATAAATTTTATAGAATGAAATAAAATGCTACCCATCATTTTCATAACGCTTTTTTCTTTGGGGTATATAGGCATATGGATAGGGTATCATACTGTTCGCACCACGCGGACTGTAGCCTTTCCTTATGTTTTTTATAAATTTTATACAAAATGAAATGAAATGTCTTCCAATGTCTATGTTTTATTGGAGACATATAAGGATATGGATAGGGTATACTACTGTTCGCCACAAGCAGACAGTAGCATTTCCTTTTTTTTCAAGAGCTGTTACTTGTTGGTATCCTTTCTTCACCAAATGGATCCATCCAGTTAATTTGATTTCCTATTTATTACTGTTCCAAATATCATGATTCAGCGATGATTGGAAGTGTTCCATTGTTTTCATGATGTGTTAGTAAATAAGTCAGTCAATTACTATCTCTAATAATTTAGAGCTCTGTAATTGGGGTCTACTAATATTTTGTAATTAATATTGTGAATAGTGCTGCTTATATACGGTTAAAAAAAATATGACAAACGAAAAAAATTAGATAAATTGTATTGATATGGCAGATTAAAATTCGGTAAAATTATTTAAATTATTCAAATTAGGCTTAAAACATTGGAGCTGTGAGAACAGCGGCGATGCGAGCTTCGAGCGCAGCGTTGACAGTCTTTATGTTTAGTCAATCAAGTGCTGCCAAAATAAAGCATGAATTTGTTTTCGACACGTCATCGACTTTAACCTCGCCGCTTTCCTCGTGGGACCTTCCTCTTTGGTTAACTCAATGTTTCCTCGCTCCCGACTCACGCATCAAATGCATATTTTGAAAAGCATAAATGTCTGAATCAGACTTATTTTGTGTGTATGTGTACTTCTTAAGGAACGGATTAATTTCATGTAGGGGTCATTGAATAAGTTCGGCTGCTCTGCCGAGATGTTATCCCCGGAATTTCGAT
Source organism: Ferdinandea cuprea (assembly GCA_963576555.1). Taxonomy (NCBI): domain Eukaryota; kingdom Metazoa; phylum Arthropoda; class Insecta; order Diptera; family Syrphidae; genus Ferdinandea; species Ferdinandea cuprea. The sequence continues at coordinate 128,498,403 of OY754958.1, read as the reverse complement.
CTGCCCTTTCAGTTATCGATTAAGCAGGATATACTAGATGATTCACCGAAATTCAGCTTAGATAAAGTAAGCTGATAATTTTCATTTCTTTGGCTTAGAATTGCAACTCTATTACCTACTCTATTTTTAAGACTTTTCTACATATTGGAGTACATGCAGGCCTGAAATCCGCCCGGCCAAGGCGCAACAGAACTACATGTTTAAAAACAATAATTTGTATCTTTATTTGTAAGCTTTAAAACAGTAATTCATTAATGTTATCTCTTTATTCGTAAGTAATTGTTATCTATTATTTTAAGATCTTTGATAGACGTTGCCTGGACAACAATTCGTACTACAATGCCCGTACGCTGGCTTTCGACGTCGAAAACTCGCCGCATGGTTCTCTCTCTGTGTAAGAGACATGTAAATAAAATAAAAATATATATATATATTTTTAATAAACATAGAAAAATTCATCAGCTCTATACACTCTAAACACTATACCGCATTAACGTCTAGATACAATTAGTATCTGCTGGACTCCTTTAAGAGTAATTCGGTTTTTGTGGAATAGCACATACAAGAACTGAGATGAAACCTAGCAGTCGCGAGTTGAAACGGTGGAAGTGTGAGTGGTCACAGTTACGAGGTGTAAGGCATGAAGGCGAATGGTCATCTTCTGTGTTTAACAAACGAAATGGTGAAACACGTTTTTACAAAAGCTTACAAGATGTTCTACTAAAAAAAAAGCTTAACTCATCCTGTGACAACCTATCAGCCTTTCTTCCGACTATCAGTCGACCCCCGGTACCACAGGTCGAGATTTGAACCGGAGACCCCTCGTTTAATGGTCCAACGCACTTACGATATATTGCAAGGACTACAATTGATCGAATAAAAACCACACTGACAAATTAAAATCTGACAGATAAACAGCGATTATCTTTAAATCAAAAAGTGTGTTTTTTTAGAAATGTCAGTTGTCAGTATTTTTAATCTTGTACACATAATAATGGTTGATTTTGTAAATGTATTCGATATTGGCGCTTAAAGAATAAGCAGTTCCTGCGTAAAGGTTTTTCAACTATTATGTCCGCTTCTACGTCAGATATTGAACCATTCAATTGAATTTCGATAGGTTTCTAGAAGGAAAATAGTAAATATAGATTTGTAAAGGCAAAAAGAAAGGAAGTCAGTGAAATGTTTGTACAGCCGATGAAGTGAGTTCTATATATTTCTCGCAAAGGAAAACCAAACGTATGTAGAAATATAATGAACAAAAGAAAATGAGAGATAGCATATGTAGGCAAGTATAACAGCCAGGTGAGCCTAGCAACACATTACACATCTTAATGTTGTCCCGGAAGTTTGCATGTGAGTTCGTGGGTAGCCACGACTGGAGACCACTTGTGTCGTAAAAGCATGGTCGAACGAACAAAACTTATAGCAGCAGGCATTCATGTGTTGAAAAAGAATCGCGTAAACAAAAAATAGTTTGGAAGCAAAGGCAAGCTTGGAAAGCCCATGGCATTAACAAATGTTACAACACCAGTTTTTAATTGGCTGCTGTGTTAACAAAAAGGCAGGAGGCCGACACTTGCTAAAGTCGAACCGACGACCGAAGTGAGAGAGTATAAATTCCTCATCCCAGATTACCCCATCGTCGTTGAAAAAATGGGGAAAATAAAGAAGATGCAGAATGTAAGTATTGTGTGTGGTAATAGAAAAACAACTAGGTCCAGAAAACATGTACATTCTGCATTTCGATTTGTCTTTTACTTATGAGATGCACTGGCAAGTAAATTTTAAAGGTATAGCTCAAATTAGGTCAATTAATTTTAGAATAAGATCAAAATAAAATTCGTATAGTCCAAATAAGGAAGATTCAATTACATAGTATACCTCGCACTATGCAAGAACTGACACACTTAGACCCAAGACAGTTCCGTTGTTATACCACGGGGATATATGATAAAGTTTGCCCCTACTTTTGCTTCTGATGAAGCGAACTAGACGCTTGATGTCAATGTTTTTAAGATCACTTGGATCTTGGATCTTTCCTCCTCCTCTGCGTGCACACAACTTTTGGAAAAGTCGTTCGTGGATGCACCAAGTATTGTTGCGTGTATGCTAATGGTCCGTCTGCTTAGAGAGATGAAATTTTTAGAGCGTTTCAAAACCAGCCTAGGCCACATCCGTTTTGCTGCTGGACGTGTGATACCACTTGTACACCTAAGGTTTATTTCTATAATAGCAGCCAGTCTTAGCGATAATTTACAAGTGGCGAATGGTATTTACAAATGAATTGTATGGGGAGAGAGGTTTCGTGGTTCAACTCCCAATGTCGAGGTTATGAGCAGTCTTACCAGAAATGTCCCCGTGCCCCAGTAGCCAGCAGAGTTGAACTGCTCCGACTCTCCTGAAGAGACGATCGACAGTCTAGGGCTACTACAGAGCTTAAAGAGACTGATTCCAACGACTTGGGATATTCCCTATTTTATTTAGGACGGAAGCGTGGCCAATATCATTGTCGGTCAATTGTGGCGTTACTTTGAGACAAACGGCTGTGTTGGCTGCCGGAGGTCAAGTAAGGACGGAGGGATTCGTGCGTAGGAATCGAAAAAAAAATGCTAAGAAATAAAGAATAATTTTAAAAAATCGATCGCACTAACGCCAATAACGTCCCTTCAAAACCTAGCAAAAAGCCAGGAGGCCGACACTTGCTAAAGTCGAACCGACGACCGAAGTGAGAGAGTATAAATTCCTCATCCCAGATTACCCCATCGTCGTTGAAAAAATGGGGAAAATAAAGAAGATGCAGAATGTAAGTATTGTGTGTGGTAATAGAAAAACAACTAGGTCCAGAAAACATGTACATTCTGCATTTCGATTTGTCTTTTACTTATGAGATGCACTGGCAAGTAAATTTTAAAGGTATAGCTCAAATTAGGTCAATTAATTTTAGAATAAGTAAGATGCAACCAAAAAGCAAACCTTGTACTATGTAGGAATCGACACACTTAAACCAAGACAGGTCCGTTGTTATACCACGGAGATATAGGATAAAGTTGGCCCATACTCGTTGGAGACAATTGGAGATTCTGACGAAGCGAAATAGACGCTTAATGTAAATGTTTGTAAGATCACTTGTATCTTCGTAGAAAAAGGCCCCGAGGGATTGTTTCCACCTCCTCTTCGTCTACACAACTTTTGCAAATGTCGTTCGAGGATGCACGAAGTAATGTTGCATGTTTTCAACTAAAAGACAGTGTGCAGTAATTACACGTATAATAGTGCTAATGTTCCGTCTGCTTAGAGAAATCAAATTTTTAGAGCGTTTCAAAACCAGGCTATGCCAGATCCGTTTTGCTGCTGGACGTGTGATACCACTTGTCCACCTAAGGTTTGCTTCCATAATAGCAGCCAGTCTTAGCGATTGCAAGTTGCGCATGGTATTTACAAATAAATGGTATGGGGAGAGAGGTATAGTGGTTCAGTTTACAGAGAAGGACTTGGGATATACCCTATTTTATTTAGGATGGAAGCGTGGCCAATATCGTTGTCGGTCCATTGTGACGTAACTTTGAGACGAACGGCTGTGTTGGCTGCCGGAGGTCAAGTGAAGACGGAGGGGTTCATGCGTAAGGCTCGTCCAATGCATAGGTAGGCTGATGTTTAGACTTTGCTTATTTTATTGCGATTGGTCGATAACCACTTGAAGGCCCCATCTGTTCCGAATGGTTTTTTTAAAATGAAAAAGTGTTAAGAAACAAAGAATAATTTTGAGAATTCTATCGCACTTACGCCAATAACGTCCCTTCAAAACCCAGCAAAATGACACACGGGGCCTGTGTCACACCCCCCCCCCCCCCCAACACAATTGGTCCCCTTTTCTTTACCTCACTGCAATTCAATATATAGTGCGAAGTGAAGTTTAAAATAAGTAAAAATCACTTAAATAGTCCTCGTTGAACCATGTTTTGTAGAATTTTAATTAATATACCTACCTCCTAACTTTTGTTAAGTCGACATTGTTGAAAACAGACAATATCAGAAACTGCTCTCGGGCAATTCGTTTTTATGCAATTTTAAATGGAAAATAGTTAATCATAACATCCAAATCCATTTTTAGAAGAAAAAAATCCTTTAATTAAATTCCACGAAATGACGTCAAGGCCAGACGTTCATGAATATCAACGCATTGCAGTGAAACAAACAATTTTTTAAGCAAGCTAAATATATCCATGTACGTAACGTATCACTTCGTTACGCGAAATATTAATTACGAGCAAAAAAAACTCTTTGCTATAAACCTTTACAGTGGAGGAATGACTAATTAATAACTTGTCACTTTAAAACTTAAAATATTCACTCAAAGTGCAAACATCTTGTGATGTTTTCACTATTAACGACTTAACATTTATTTTTAAGGGGATTTTCCCCACACTTGCTGGCGTACTGTATACCCCAAATATATTGATTTATTTCAACCCGCTGAAAGGTTCTGTTATATGCATGTATTGTTATATCCAAATTATTCATTTGATTTATCAGCTCACAAAATTGTTTTGTAAAGAGTGGCTGATTCAATTAAAGGAGGTAACTATGCAAAATATTTGTGGCAGCCAATTTAATAAAATTCGCCTAAATGGAATCAAAGTTCAAACAAAAATATAGATAGGTAAAAAAAATATTTCCAGGAATAGCGATAATTTATTCCAAACAATATGTTCAATTAACTTTAATACAAATTCAATAATAGTCAATTCAGAAAAAAATTAAACTATCTCATTGTTTTTCATGTTATTCAAGCGGGTAAAAAAAAACATAGCCCACAGTCTATTTAACACGTAAATAAAATTAAAGTTCATAATGTATGCGCGCACTTGACTTTAAAACCGGCTGGAGTTACGAAAATTGTGATAAAGTGTTATGTTGATTTTTTTTTTTTTGATTAGAAATTGAAAATAATATATGGATTACTCCTGGTTTAGGAAATCTATTCATGTTCCTAGTTCCCAACCCTAACAGGGTTTGTGAAATATGATTTTTAGAGTGCATCCATAAATCAAAAGCATCTTAATCGATATAACGAAGCTGCAAATGAATTATCACCAAATTTATATTTCGATCGAATACAACATTGTTTGGGTGAATATTTAAGAAGCGTTTTTTTTAAAGTAAATATGCTTTATTATTATTAAAATGGAAGTAGTTTAAACGGAAATAAGTGCGGAACGATACGATTGTTCAAAATACAAATGTTGATCAAAATCATTAAAGCCGTTTTTAAGAAAACGAATTTAATGGAAGCACACATATTTTTCCAACTTTATTGTATACAAAATGATTAGTTTTCGAGATATTGGCGGTTTTATAAATTACGGTTAATCAATTTTTTTTTTCAAAAACTTAGTATGCAGTATTTTAAGCCCAAACCCAAATATCCTTAGTACCAACAAAATCAAAGACCTTGGAATAATTTTCTAAAAAATTGAGATTTTCACCAAAAAAGAATGTATGACAGGTACCGTTATTTCAAACGATAAAGCAAAAAAAAAAATAACCGCGGGAGATGTAACCCCAGAAACCTCATATTAGAACTTTGAAGGAAATCCGTCGAACTGTTTCGCCATACGGCGCCCGGACAGACAGACCGACGGACGACCCACTTATTTGATCTTCTCTATAATCGTTATATCATCCCGCATCCCGAGAGTAACCCAACGAAAGTATGAATTATACTCAAATACCCCTTTTATAAAAGGACTTGGAAAGTTCGGACCGGGACGAAAACGAATCGAAAAGAACATTTTCTTTAAGGTGCAAACGCACTTCTTTGTTGTTATATTTGGCTTGCCTGACTTAACCAATTTAGATCAGATTGACAAAATATGATTGTTTTTTTTCGAGACCACTGTTCACAGACATGATAGGTGGGGCTGTAGTCGAGTTGTTAAGAAAGGATTTACATATAGTTCAAAACGATTTATAATTTTTTTAAAAAAACGCCAAAACGGGGGCAAAATCTTTAAAATTTACCACTTTAACGTTTCGGAACCCTAACGAGTATATGTTCCAAATTTCAGCTTCCTAGCAATAATTTAAAGGCCTCAAAAGTGTAAACGGACGGACGAACATTGCTAAATAGTCTTAGGTTTTGGACCTGATCATAAATATATTTACTTTAAGGGGTCTGCGATAAATATTAAGAGGTGTTACAGTACTTCGTAAATTCCAGTTCTGCTAGAATTTTTTCTCTTAAAATAATTTTTCTTAAAAAACTGTATAAATTTCTATATCTCCCTTGACTTTAACTATACCATGCTTTAGTCTGCCTTAAGAAGAGTCAACGACAACGAGGACTTAGGTGTAATATTTGGTCCGCATATTTGATTTAGGTGTAATATTTGACTGGTTGCACTTTGACTTTATTATTTCAAAGTTCCTTTTCTTCTTATTATTTAATTTCTTAAGTTCGTTTCAAGACTTGAGTAGTGTTGCGTAGCTTGGAACCCTTACTTCCGTAGTACAGACTTTCGATTAGAGAGGTCAGAGGTTGTGTCTGAACACAATCATCGTAGCTAGAAGCGGCCAATGTTTACATCGCCGATCGTAACTCAACCATTCTATTAAATAGATTAACTTGTATTATTATTTGTATATTTGAAATCATCATTATTAAAACTACTGAATTGGATTTGATCTAGTATTCTTCACTGGCGACGAGGATGGGATTGATTAATTAGGATCAGATTCCAAACGCGATTCACTCAAATTAATGGAGAACGTCGAGGACGTAAAGGATCAAAAGTTTAATATATCCCCTGAATTGCAAATACATACGATGACTTCCATTGGTGCTATCGAACCTTTTGATATAGCCAATCCAGCGACTTGGAGTTCTTATAAACGTCGGGTCGATATGTTCTTGGTGGCAAATGTAATCGCCGACAAGGGGATGCAAACGGCAACTTTTTTGACAGTCTGCGGCCCGGCTTGTTTCGATTTGGCAAAAACACTTATTGCTCCAAAAAGGGTTGAAGATTTGGATTATACGACAATCGTTGATGTGCTGACTAAACATTTTACCCCAACTCCCTCTGAAATTGCTGCTTTCTTTAAATTTTTCAAGAGGGATCAACAGCACAACGAGACGGTTGCCGAATATTTTGCAGAACTTCGTCGATTAATCATTGACTGTAATTTTCAAGGCGATTTTATTGATCGCATGCTGCGGGATGACTAGTTTGTGGACTGAAGAATACCCACTTACAACAGAGTCTATTGGCGGAAAACAAAATAACGTTACAGACAGTGCAGGAGAAGGTGGTGGCGGCAGAGGCAGCAGCGAAAAATCAACAAGAGATCGAAGCGAATTCAACACCTACGTCACCCACTCGAATTCATTCAATTCGAGACAAGAACAAGAGAGGCACGGGCGACGGTAAGTTTGGAAGTGGGAAATCGGACAGTTTATCGAGGTGTATTGGTTGTGGCAACAGACATGCCAGAGTTGATTGCCCATTCAAATCTGCTAAGTGTAACAAGTGCGGAAAAATCGGACATATTAAAAGAGTGTCTCAAGCGAAGCAGAGCTCGAGCAGCTCAAACACCAAACCGAAATTCAGCAAGCAGCAACAAGTATCGACTGTCAGTTCGAAGTGGACAGTGGGTCGAGCTACACCATTATGTCCGAATCAGAGACAAACAGGACCTGGAAGCAAACTCCGCCGAAAATCGTTAAAACAGGTTTGAGTTTGTTTGATTATGGTAATAATCGCATTCCAATTATAGGTCTCATGAATGTCGACATCGTTTACAACAAGAAGCGTTTATCAAATCTCCCATTATACATCACTGCTGGCCGCCGAACAAGCGTACTTGGTTGCAACTGGTTTGATCCGTTGGGAATTGTTGTGCAGGGTGTGCACAATATTCGTTCGCCACTAGAAGAATTGCTGGAGAAATACTCGTCACTTTTCTCGGATGAGTTGGGCACTTACGTGGGTGAGGAGATTAAACTTACGCTCGATACCACCGTACGGCCAGTCAAGCTGCCAGCGAGAAAGGTTCCCTACACTCAACGATAAGCAATTGAGGCCGAGATCAACAAGCAAGTTCAACAGGGAATTCTGGAGCCAACCGAATACAATGACTGGCTAACACCTATTGTTCCGGTTGCTAAGTCTGATGGATCTACAGGTGCACTGTCAATAAGGCACTAACGCCCCATTGTTTTCAGACACCATCGATCACGGACATTTTGGCGTCCATTCCAGCAGGCACAACGTTCGCTAAAATCGATTTAGCCCAGGCGTATCAGCAAATGGTCATGGACGAGGAGTCATCAAAGGTACTCACGCTTATTACACACAAGGGTGCGTACAAGGTAAGACGGCTGCCATTTGGAATCTCCACCGCTCCAGGGATTTTCCTGATGCGAATCGAGAAGCTTCTGCGGGGTGTACAGGGAGTAACCGTATATTTTGATGACATTGTGGTCATCGGTCAAAACTCATCACAGTTAATCTCAACATTAGAGGAAATTTTTCGACGGTTAAGCGCTGCTGGTTTGCACCTCCGAAAAGACAAGTGCAAGTTTGACTTATCATCTACCTCGTTTCTGGGCTACGATATCGATCATCGTGGGATTCGTCCGTCAGATTTTTAGGTCCGAGTAATACAAGGCACTCCCCGACCTTACTGTCAGGTGAAAACATTCTAATTACTTACAGTGAGAAACTTCTAATCGCATTGGTCTGCGATGCGTCGCCATATGGGATTGGTGTAGTACTAACGCATGTTATGCCAGATGGTCAAGAGCGCCCAGTCTCGTTCTATTCGCGTACCCTGTCTACTACAGAGAGGAATTACGCTCAGATTGACAAAGAGGCTTTGGCAATTATCGCGGGTGTGAAGAACTTCCACAGTTTCCTGTATGGGCGACAGTTTTCGATCATTACAGATCATAAACCGCTGAGTGGGTTGTTTAACCCGGAAAAGCCAACTCCGGTGATACTTTCGCCCAGGATGCTCAGGTGGAGTGTTTTCTTGAATGGATATAACTTTAGAATTCAACATAGTCGGTTACCAATCATCTCAGCAGAGGTGGAAGACAGTGCCCATCTGAACATGATAGAAGAAATCGACGCACACATTCTGGAGTCCAAAGACATTGGCCAGATGACATCGAAGGACAAAATCCTCAAACAAATTCTTCATTGGGCGTTAAGGGGATGGCCGGATCGCCAGATAGATGAAAAATTCAAGCCATATCTACAGCACCAGAATGAGATCACAGTAAATAAGAACTGCTTACTCCTTGGATCACGTCTTATAATTCCAGATGCTGCGCGGAGACACCTTCTGAAAACACTACATGCTGGTCATCCGGGTGTGGTAAAGATGAAAGCTCTCGCCAGAAGCTACATGTGGTGGCCAAAAATAGACGCTGATATCGAAGCAACAGCAACAGCGAAGTGCATAACATGTCAACAATCACGTCCAGAAAAGCCTAAAACTATTATTCACCCATGGTCTCGCTTCCATGTGGATTTCCTAGGCCCTTTTCAGGGCCAAACTTTTTTTATTCTAGTTGACTCATACTCCAAATGGGTCGAGGTGAAACCTGTGTCAACAACCAGTGCAGTGTGTGCAATCAATAGTTTGCGATCCATCTTTGCAACTCATGGGTTACCAGACTCTATTGTCTCCGATAATGGAACGGCCTTCACGTCGGATGAATTTGGCGTATTTTGTAGAAGAAACATAGTCTCTCATGTGATAACAGCACCTTTCCATCCAGCGAGCAATGGCCAAGCTGAGGGGATGGTTCGAACTACGAAGGAGTACCTAAAGCGCAACACGGTGGGTAGCTTACAACTTCGACTGGTTCTTACTAAGACAACACACATTACCATCAGCTACAACTGGTAAATCACCAGCCGAACTTCTTCTTAAAAGGATACCGGCGACTTATTTCGACAAGCTACAACCGGACAACAATTCAGTACGATCTACAAAGAAAAGTGATTCAACAACTCCTGTCGCACAGCTAAATGTCAACGAACCAGTGTGGGCGAGAAACTATTCCAGTGGACCTGTATGGATTCCAGCCATAGTTGCAAAACAAAATGGCCCCGTTTCATACGCGGTGACTACAGAAGATGGAAACACAATGCGGCTACACTTAGATCAACTTCGCGCTAGAACCCAAGACAACAACGCAGGGACAGCTCCACAGCTTCACCAAGAGCAGCCAGAGGAAACAACAAGACCACCGGATCAACATGAGCAACCAATACCAGAACTGAGACGTTCGGAAAGAATTCGCAGCAGGAACGCTACTTCAAGCTAAGTTGGGAGGGGTGTTGTGTCTGAACACAATCATCGTTTAGCCGAGTGGCTAGAAGCGGCCAATGTTTTCTCTGTCACAACAAACGGACGAACCTAACCTCGCTGTAACTTGTCATGTCGCTTTTTTTTCTTTCTTTTCTGCCGCCACCTTCAACCAAACACACATCGCCGATCGTAACTCAACCATTCTATTAAATAAATTAACTATTATTATATATTATTTGTATATATGAAATCATCATTATTAAAACTACTGAATTGGATTTGATCTAGTATTCTTCATCACAAAAGAGATTTACAAAGTTAGCTCTTTGAAAGGTATGTTGAAATACTGCTATGGCATGTTATGAAGCTGGATATGCTCTTATAAACTTAAATGGTGAGTTTATTATTCTGCACTTTTTGTTCGTGGTACCTTTGTTGCCGATTATTGTTTTCATTGATAAACATTTATGCATCCTTCCGTTATATTCGTCCAAAGGAACAGGACTTCTTTTATATTTCTAGACAAAACAATTGATGCTTGCATCAATTTTAATTACTTAGAGAGTGAAATCGATATCAATTAATAGAGAACAAATTACACAGAAATTTTTAAACATTATTTTGCTTTTGCCATTCATGGTGCTGCAATAAATTCTACGGTGTCTCTTGCAGCTTTAAATGCATCGAATCACCTGCAAAAAAAATGTATGTTCTAAAGACCCACATGTGGCGTTCTTTTGTTCTAATTAAACAAATTTCGTCAGGCGTCCCATTTTGACTTAAGCCAATCAAAATGTGATGGTGTTATTTTTATGTAACGGTTATTAAAAATCAGTCTCGATGCTTTAGAATTTGTTGTTTGTGTCTTTTTTCTTTGATTCTTCTATCGGGATCAACATATTGAGGATGCGATCAAGCAACCTAATTGAAAATTCTGTTTAAATATTATTTTGCCAAAAATTAAGTTTTGTTTCATGATTTTTTAGAGAAGACTTATTTTATCTTTAGTTTTGCGTGCAATTATAATACAATTTGAAATGTAATTTCGTAATCGATTTGCTGCAAATTTCAAGTTTTCACTGCTGCAACTTTTATTTGTGCGCCAAAGGAATACAATTATCCCAACCCATATCTAACTTAGCATATGCAAACTATTAGGTAATTACAAGTCAGTGTTCTGTTTTTCACCATTGCACTCTACTAATTGTGCTTACAGCACTGAACTGAACCGAATGACTTTATGAGGAAACCATCTGAAGATTATGTTAGTGTTTACCTGGAAATGTTTTTGTGTTGCTCAATCATTCATAATGTTCCTGTTGTTTCTACGTCTCATATTGGCATGCACTTAGTATTACTTTGTGTGAATACATTTAAGAGGCTTACTTTCATAGAGTTCAAAGAGTTCGAGAGTGAAATCGCATTCGTAGCAACGAATGAAACAAAAAGGTTGGTTTTTGAATTTAAAAACTACAAGGAATGATTAATCCTTTTGTGATATATACAAATAGAAACCAGTCTCAGCCAAACTAAAATTGTTTGCTAAGTGTTAATTTATTTCTTCATTCATTAAACAAATTTGTTTAAAATAAATTTTCCCAAGTGTCTAACAAACAACCGTAATCAATTCAATAAACCAATTTTAAAGTTTATATTCTTCCAACGAATAGACGTCGCTGTACAGTCCTTCCTGGTAAAAAGGTCCCTCAGACTTTGGACTGATGGTCATTGAAAACTTTTTTCATTATACACACATTCATTCGCAATTTATTCAACATTTACAAATGCGCTACAAATTACCTTCCTTCTCATCCATTTAATGACAATAAATTTCAAATAGAATGAATTTAAATAAAAAGTTAACGTATTTTTGTCCGGGCATAAAAACAATTCCTTGTCTGCATATTTTATTTCGAAAGCGAAGTCCAACCGTCAATGTTTGACTACCAGATATAAACGTCTAGAGTGTTATCATTTAAATTAAATTCAAAAGGGACATTGTAAATGAGTACATAAGGAACTAAATACAAACCAAAAGTAACAAAACAAAAAAATCTCAAGGGGCAACTCGTCTCGTACTTGAGTAAAACTGAGAGAAATAATTCTCCTGAGAAGGGAATTCAAGTAAAGTGAGAATCATTTTACATTTCGTCCAAATGACTTTTTGGGTTTTGATGAGAAAAAAATCCTGTCTTTAGTAGGGTTACCTAACTAACAAACCTTAAGATCGAAACCGCCGATTTACCTCTAAGGAGACTTAAAAATCAATACAAATAAGTGTACGACTTTAAGAAGTATGTGTACCTTTACATACAAAAATGTAATAACTTATTATCATACTAGCATGTACACGTTTAATTTAAAAGCGCTTAAACGTAATCCTTACAATACATTCACAATAGGGCTATGGATCGAATGTTTGATCGGTGTTTCAGCAACAACTACATAATTATTAACCAATGACAGCTGGCATTAGGGTTACCAGCACCAGTAAGGCCTAGGCCCGGAGATTTTAAAAATGTATTTTGTGCTTACCCCAAAAATAACAAAACCATACAAAGTAACGAGTCTAATTTTTTTTTTATTAAAAATAGTGGTAACTTGATGACGAAGACTACATATTTTAAAATTACTTCGGTTCCTTTGCAAATACGAAGTCCTTTATTCATTTTTTTAAAATTCGACGAAAATTAATGTTGAAAGGGCTTCTATGCCATGATAATTAGTTAAAGAAGAAATAAGAACGCCAAGTTTTTAATTAATGCGTATTTTTTAAAGCAAACAATATTTTGTTAAAAATTATGCGTGACAAACTTGTTAAGGAGGTCAGATTTTATGAATATCTTAAAACTGTTCCGTCCACTTGAAAACTGATTTTTTTTTTCTAAATAATATGAGTGGCAGTGGCCGTATTGAAATGCTTACACTTAAACATTCTGGATACTGGAGAGAATTTGTTCCGAATTTCAGCATTCTAGGTCTAAATTGTAAGACCAATGACGGACGGACATTGCTCAATAGTCAAAACATTTTATTCTGATGACAAATACATAAATTTTTAGAGGCTTACGATGAGTATTAAGGGGTATGACAAACTATGTGTCAAAATCAAATTATTTTGTTAATACTCGTCATCAACTATCAACGTCAATAAATTATTTTAGCGACCTATACTTTTAAAGGCATTTTATCCAGATGTGGTGGTTAAGGATCATCAATGGATTGCCACACACACATCTTATCCATACACACTTTTCTTCTCGGTTTCTTGGCGAGTATATCAAATTCACAAGTATCCGAAACAAGTCCATGCTTTATGAATTTTGTTGACTAGTGTTTCTATGCCGCAGCATAGTTTTTTGCAAACACCTAGTGGGAAATCTGGCATTGCATGTTGTTTACTTTTAACACATGTAATTTCTATCTAAATATTTTTGAGAGCTATACCAAATCATTAAGAATTAAATTGTTAAACTTCGATTCGGAGAAATTTCGGTAAGGCCCGGAGCCCGGAGTCTTCGGGCCAAAATAGTCCTATTGGTAACCCTAGCTGGCAGATATCGTATGAGAGAGATTCCAGGTTGCAGATGATAGGTAATATATGACAGGCGATTGCTGACAGTAACAACTAAGAAGTGGCAGTGGAATATGGGTTGTAGATAACACTGAGTTAACATAATTAATATTTTAAAGATGTTTTTTCTCATTATTTTTTATTTTTTAAGATCTTATTTTTATACCCTATCCTAAGGGTATATTAATTTTCACACATATCAACTTTTGAGGCCTTTAAATTTATGCTAGGAAGCTGAAATTTAGAGAATATACTCCTTAGGGTCCCGAAATGGTTTATTTTTTCCAATATATCGCCCATACAAAGTTTTTGGCCACGCCCACTTTTTGTGGGCGTTTTTTCAAAAAATATTTTTTTTTATATAAATTTTTTAGAATGAAATGATATCCATCACCTTCTTAATGCGTTCTTCTTTGGGGCATATAGGGATATGGATAGGGTATCGTACTGTTCGCCCCAAGCGGACTGTAGCCTTTCCTTATGTTTCTATTATGAAATGCTTCGTCTCTCGCAAATTGCCTTCTGCTCAATGACTTTTCGGGTAATAAGCATTTAAAAGTAAAAGCTTTTCAAATTTTCCTTTCTAAATCGGCATAAATAAATCGTGCCACAAGGGTTGGAATAACTAACCTTAAAGTCCCGTATTGGCTTCAAAGACCCAATATTTATTTATTTTAATATTGCCAAAGGTCTTTTAACCTTTAAGACAGACGCATTCAATGCGGGTATTTTTTGTGGGCCTCAAAGCTGGTAGTCGATATGTATTTAAAGACCCAAACTTTGTTAATTCATTTAGTAAATTCATTCGCTTGGAAATCGATTGCTTTTTTGAATGAACATTTTTTGAGAACAATAAGCCGGGCAAGTACATCGCGGTCACCATATCAGGCAGCCGTCAATCATATTGATCATATTGCGATCCACGTAAAGGACGAAGTCTACCGGACAAAAGTTACTTTTGATGGCAAACACTTAAATGGATTATTCATATGAGAGCGAATTATGAACAAGAGCATATTCGTAAACTTTGAATAAAATTTTTTTGTTGCCACAAATTCGATTTGTAAAAGTAAAGGGCCAACCATAATATACTTATATCTAAATACTTGTAAACAGTACAGTATGAAATCCTAAGACAATTTAGCAATATCCGTCCGTCCGTCCGTATCAACTTTTGAGGAAGCTGAAATTTGGAAAATATACTCCCTAGGGTTCCGAAATGGTAAAGTGTTAAAATTTTCAAAATACGCCCACTGCCACGCCCACAATTTAGAAAAAACCGTTTTAATGCTAAAGTTAGAGAGATAGAGTATTACAAGCTTCACAAGATATGTAGGCACTCCCCTTCTTTATAAGTTTGTAATATAAAGTTTTTTGCCACGCCTACCTTTTGTGGACGTTTTTAACTTAAATGCTGTTTTCTTCGAAAATTTTCATAGAAACGGAAAAAAATGTTTAACAAGATATTTAGCTAATCTTTTTTCCAATATATCGCCCATACAATTGATTGGACTTTTCGTTCGGTTTCGACATAAGTTAAATCCCACTTAAGTCTATTATGGTTCGCCCTTAAGATCGTTAAAAGCAAGATGTTTCAATTTTAGGGTTTGTTCGAACGAATTTTTCATTCGTGGATTTGTGGATCGCGCCTATATTATGCGGAGTGTGAATAAAGTGTGACAGTTCGCGGCAAGAATTTTTCAATTCGCGCGAAATTTGTAATTCTAAATTTCGCTATTTTTATATCAATTTAGGACACTTTTTTTTTTAAATAAGATGCTAGATCCAATAAATATAATGCTTGTGTGTTAGAACCAATACAAATTTAGTAAAGTAAGTAAGACAAGTCCGATTCAATGCCTCGATTGTTATTCTATAAGTAAAATCTGTACATATTGTCAACATGTACTATACCAATGGCAATCCTAGTCTTGAGAAATCATTTTAAATCTAACTTTAAGGAACAAATTATATGCGAATCAGTTAAGTGTTGTTGTTTTTTTACAATCACATCATATGAGGTTCTTATGTACAACGGACACAAAAACCCATCAACTTAATTAATGACGAAACTACTTCGCCCTCATTTCTTTTTTATTTCCCTCTCTCATTATGTCCTTGTAGAACAATTAGATGGAAGAAAAACCAACAAGAAAAACAGCAGAAAATAATAAAAAGCAATATCAAAATGTTTTTTGCCAATTTGTCATTTTTCTTCTTTCAAATCGTTTCTACCCACTTTCGTCATTTTTAACGGCTGACATTTCGAAGAATTACCTCATTTTTATTTCCCATTCAACGCAACAGCTATATGCTTTGCATCCAACTATTCGCAATGATTTGTAACTGCACCAAAGAAGAAACACTTTTCACAGAAGTTGCACTCGTTTACCGAATTCCCATAGATATTACAACAAGTACCCACGGCGATCCTTTGAGAATGTCTATTTTGTGGAGTTAGAAAAGTAGCGGTGGCAGCAGGCGCGGGAGACTTTGCTAAACAACTTGGAGTGATGACATCTCAAAGGGAAAGGGTAACTGAGAGAGCCAAAAACTGCACACAAGGACTAAGCAGTGCCAAATTGCCAAGGGGAATTCTTGTTTGTTTTTTTTTTTCATTTTTTGTTTCGCCCCACACGCGGGTGGTGTGATGTTCTTCGAATTCCCTTGGTTGGAGGGGCTGCTGCTGATGCCGAATGAATGAAAGTTCGCCCTGTGTTGTTTCTGAAGAGAGTGTAACTTAGGTTTGTTGTTTTTGTTGAGAGGCGAATTGTTTTTTTTTTGTTTTTGCCTCACCTAGTACTTGGACGATGAGAGCACTGTGGATGGAAAATACTGATTCCTGTTATGGAGAATAATTTGTCAAAGACAGGATAGTGACAAATTGAAAAGTGTGGAATCTTCATTTTCTGTCATGTGAACGCTAGATATAGTGAAAGAAACTTTTTAAGTTGTCCTAACTTTATTGCTTGCGATTGCTAGTAAATTGACGAATGTAGGTCATGGCAGACATGAGTCGATGTGTCAGGTATGAGAACTTCTTTAAAAAAAACACACCAAACAAAAATCACTTTGTAATGTGTCTTACAGATAGATAGGAGGAGGTCAGTATTAGAGGCACTTTGGGAAGAAGTTAAGAAACAACCAAAGGGCGGATAAACAATATTATGTCCTGGGACTTGCGTATGGCCTTTATCTTGAACGATGGCAGAGGTGTCAAGTTTGAATTCATTTGGGAAATTTAGTGTCTTTGTGCTGGCGATTGGGATTGTCAGATTAGGTAAGAATGAAGTTATGCCATATTCCTTGGTGGATATAAATTTGGGGAAATACGTAGAGAAATACTATTAGCTATATGTGTACCCAATCATGTTGAAAGTTCTGACAATAAATTAAGCTAATAAATGATGACAATGTAAGAATAATTTTTTCCAAGCTGTAGCTTCAGATAAGATACATTTTTTATGACGAGGAGTGAACAGTGTTGGTGAATAAATTGTCACGATTTATTGTGATCATTTTTTAAGCTTACTTGCCTGGGAAATGAGAATTGGGCACACATTTGGGAAATTTGATGGTAAACTACATCTATTAGTGACAAATACAGGATTCATTCGTAACATAAAGAATACTGCCGTAAGAAAGTGATCCGTATTCGGTTATAGATTAGATTGCCTACGATTATCACTGCGGCCGCGTTGAGTTCTCATGTTTAGTTAATTCTTGAAGCCGGATTTTGAATAAATTCTGCTAAATTATTGAGCGAACGGATGGTTATTAGATTGGCCCGTGCCATGGTCATTAGGTTTAGAACCTTTATCCTGCCAAATATGTTATACGGCGATAAGCTGGTAACGGAACTTAAAACTAGGCTCCTTTAAAAGAAAAATTCTTTGAACGTACTAAGTTGTACCAAGATGTAGATTAAGTCTAAAAAGCCAAAACCCGTCGACCGCATTGGATCGGCCACATCAATCGAATACTCAATAATGCTTCAGCTAAAGGGATCTTTGAATCCAAGCTCCAAGGATCGAGGCGGAAAGGAAGACCGAAAATCCGTTTTAATGCCATCGCGAATGCCAGAGCGTTTGGTCTGGCTAACTGGATCGAGATCGCAGAGAATGGAAGGTAGCAGTGCCTCAGGTAGGGACTCATCACGGTTCGAATGACCGTTAATTAAAGTAAGTAGTATTGATGCCCTTGGCTTCTTTAAGCGATAGCCCAAAGAATTCTCTGACCCCTATTTTTATGAGTGTAGTTACCGTTTTTGTGTGCATATACGTATAGTAGTACTCTTCGTTTATGGTGTATGGATGAATGAAGGCCGTCCTTCTATAGATCGATATCACGCAACGCAACAATACAAAGTTTTCAAACCAAAGTCACTGACCTCGAAAGGATACATCACCGCAACATCGTTACCCTTGACAATAACAAATAGCCGTCAACGCTGACGACCGAGAGAGATCTATGGAGAGTAAGTTAATTTTAAGTTACTTTAGGTTTAGCTAGGGCTTATTTTTAACTTTATGGTTATAGTTTCGGATAAACTAAGGACAGTTGAATTAGTTTAACTTTTCTTTTCTCTTCTCTATCTTTTTGGTCTGTCTGAGGCCTACCTAAAGTTTATTTCTCCTCATTTTTAGTTTATATTTCTTTTCGGCGAGCTTAGCTGAGCAACCTCCCCTGTTCCAAAACTGCTCCTCTAACTCGGCTAATTTACAATACTTTTGTAAGATATCTCCTCAAATATGTTAACGAAGTTTGGTCCCCTTATCATCAAATTCATATTCAAAGATGTCCAATGCTGATTTATTAATTTTGTCCATTGTTGTCTTGACTGAATGAAGTCCTTGATATTGATTCCACAAGATCACTGTTTAAAGTTTATTAATGTGCAATCCTTAATTCTCTATATAAATACATCCATCAACTTTTGACTGAAAATTGAATTGATAGTTCATCAAATGATGTTATTTTTTTTCAACACTCGGAACTTCAGAACTACACCTATAATGGTGTTGCCATTGCACTCGACGTAATCGAGGGTTTCAATGAGGACTTAAAATATTAGCGGAAGAGATCTTACACCTTTAAATCTGCAATTGTCATTTTGTTTTTAAAAACACAGCGGCATTCGCTTACTCCGCCAAAGTGTTAATTGTGTTTAAATTCAATAAGTTAACAATAATTAGGACTCCACTTAAAGCCGGGCGGATCATCTAGTTGTAAATATAATGTACATTTTGTTATCGTATTAAGTTCACAATTTTAACCAACAAACATTCGAATGCCAATTAAGTTTGTAGCCGAATAAAATATTCCCTGTTAGACCAATTTAATAATCGCCTTACTCGAGTTTCAAACAAATATATACTTGTGTTTTGTTTATGCAAATTTCTATCCGCAAAATAAGGAAAAGAGACTTCCTGAAACTGCACCAAACTTCCTCGTTGAACTTGATGCTCAATATGCTGCTAATATTATGGCAATATGAGTGTTGCATGAAGTGAGTTTACATAAACTCAAACCGAAGTTACAATAGCTTGTGTATTGAGAAAGTATCCCATGGGTATATATCTGTGCTACAGGTACTATCAGAAGATACATACAAAATTCTAGAATTTCATGAATTTTCCTATAGAAATGTAGCAACATGATGTACGTATGATAGTGCATATAACAACCGCAAGTACATTTCTCTAGCAAAACTTATTTATGGCTAGGAATAAATATGCTTTGAAAATTTTCACATACATCATCATGTACACGCAAGCATTATCATGAGTTACAAGCTTTCAGACACCTGTTAAATGCATGCAAGTGTTGGGCTTTTAAACTCATCTTTGTTGCAGAAACTAGGCAAAGGTAACCACTGATTTGAGGTTTTGCAGACTTTTATTGAAGAAAACCAAATAGTAAAAAGGCTAAGTGCATCTTGTCATTGAATTAGAAATAAAACTGAAATAATTATGTAGTTCGTTTAGGTTTAGGACTTATTCAAAATGTATTTAGTAAAGAAATTCAATAACATGTTCAAACTAAATTACACTTCGAATTCTTAACCACATCATATACATATGTACATGCTTGTGTGTGTAGGAACGTAAGTGGTTCAGGCTAAGTGTGTACCTAAAATCAATTTGTCCCAGAAGGATAATTAGATAATTACTTGACACTTGTATTAGTCATCATAAAGAATTTCTAAAAAAAGAAACGTGCAATGTTTTCAATTAGTCACAAAAGGTGGTGATGCGAATATAATGAGAGCACAAGCACGCTTACATTTACCTCTCACCATGAATTCCTACCCTAGGCTTCACGTTCGCGATTGCGAGATTGGGTAATAAACCCATTTGGTAAGTCGTTGATGTCAACAGACGGCAAAGGCAGGGAGGAGAAGCTTTTCAGCCAAGAATTTTCTCTTACTACTTTGGATTGGATTGTACCCTTCTTTGTAAGGTGCCTCAGAAAAAGTTGTTAGTTGTGCGTGGGATAGTTTCTCCAGTGCGACAAAGAAAAATAGTTATACGAAGCAAAGAAAAAAAAAGTGTTCAGATTAGTAAGGCCCTTTTCCAAACTAAGGCAGATTCACTACAAGTGAAGCAGTTTAAAAATAGAAGTTAATTAAGCCTCTTAGTACTGAAAGTTTTCTAAGGGAAAATTATGATGAATAAAAACAAGTTGTTCTGCATTAAAAGAAGTCTTCCCCTACATACGCTGCTACAGGGAAATGAAAGGTAAATCTTATCAAATTAAAGCAAAATTAGAAATTGTTGGGTTTTAATTGACCATTTAGCCGAAGGATCACCATCAATGAATAAAGATTAGTTAGCTTTTGTACAATCAATTTTAAAACTTTTCAACTAAATTTTTTTGGAAACTTTTAAACTTCAGATCTGGAAGTGTTATGGAGAACAAGCTCATTGATCCGATTGTGGTGGTAATGAAACCTTTGTAAAAAAAAAACATATTTTTAATAACGTCGGTATCGGCCTTAGTATTAGCATGTAATTTAAGAACCCCAGTTTTTCCAAATATTCGACCTTTTTCGCTTTTCTTAATGTTGGGACTCCAATTTTACTTCCAATCTGGACCCCAAATTGAAAAAAACTCCAAGCTAATTTCATTTAAGGTGAGTGCTTTGGGTATCCTCAGATCTAAATATTACTGGGTACTGCCGATGTTTCAAGTGTGATTTTATTCATGTGACAAATGTATGTTGAAAGCCAAGCAAAGGATTATCAGTATTAAAATTATGTGGAAACAGCAGCTATTCACTTTCCACTTTCTAGTAGATTAAAGGACCTAATGATAATCTCATTCAGGTTTGTGGTAATTGATTTTCGGTTAGATTTAAGTTTGGATCGCATTCTTTTAAGTTTCCCAATTTACAGGCTAGGAAAAATAGGCGTATGGACGATATTGGTTAATTTTGTTGAGGGTTATTTAATTGTGTTTTTAGTATAAACGCCGTAGCTATAAGTATCAGATATAATAGTAATTTTGTGCAAACTAGAATTAGATATACAATCGATGAGCGTAATGTGGCTATTAGGCGTCGTGTTTAAAATATTACAAAATTACACTTTTTCGTACTAAAAAGGTGGTAGCCATCTATTTATCATGGTTTTCATCACGATTGATATTTCTAAGGCATTTTTCAGAGTTTGGGTTCAAGCTCTGTTGTACGAAAATCTATGCATTTGGGATCGATGATAGCCTTCTTAAATGAATTGGAAATTACCTTTCGGACCGTTTAATGCCATTTGTTTTGGTGTCTTGCTGTAATAACCCAAGGATAAGTTTTATCTCGGTCTCTCTTTCTAATACTGTCTATTATTTCTAATCCCTTCCATGATGACCTTATTCTTAGCTTTGGAAATTATTTTTCTAGACAACGATCCCCTTTCTAGCACAGATGAGAAATTAACCAGATAGTCAATTCCGAGGGAGTTTCTCAATTCACCCTCAAATGTAAACTCAACTGTTTTCAATTGATGACCATTCGAGCCCGATTTATGCCACTTTCCATCACTCTTGCCAGAACTTCCGGCGATAAGTCCTAGCATTCTTGACGGATATTCTCTTTGAGAGCTTCAAATGTCTGAGGCTTTTTGACATGGGCAATAATAATTGCCGCCCGGAGCAAATCGCCAAAACGAGAGATAGAGTCTCGTCGCTCATGACGATTTTCGATAAAAATATCTCTCTAGAAGTATAGCGATTCTTGTCTTGATGACATATGTTTTGTAACTGTATACTCCACAAATGTTGAAGTAGAATTGACATAATTAATTTATTTTAATTCTAATAGAAGAACGTAACTGTCATGAGAAGCTTCTAAAATTTCCCAATCAAATTTTTTTGCATAAACCTGTACCTGTAAAGTCTTCTCATTCCTGCTGCCCTAAATCACACCTTTATATGAATTGCGGAAGAAGGCAAAAGGCACCCCAAATACTTATTTGCACGCTCCTTCCTAAATTAAATCCCGTTACTTGCAGCCTCTTCCGGTTCGTCGTCTTAATTACATTACTTTTGTCACGGTACTACATACACTACACCGAATTTCTCTGATCTTCATAATTTTCAAATTAATTGAATTAATGCAAAACAGTGGCCCACCAAGGGACCGATTTCTATTTCTCGCAAATTGAAACAAGTAACGAAATTTACATCCCTACAAATAGACGGTGCTTTTGGGGCATGAATGCCAGCTCAAATGTTTCCAGGTCGTTTATTCAATTATAATTCACTTGCTATCACCAAGTTTTGACAAGGGAAGAAAGATTCCCATGACCATGTACCAAATCGAGGTAAGCGAATGACCTAATATAATTGAATTACATTTCTGCCTATATATTTTTTTTATGAACCATCAAATATGCATTAATGCTGTTTATTGAATGCGAACTATCTGAATTTGTTTGTCACCTTTTTGGAGAGGAAACACAAATGGTGTGATAAGACCCATTATCGTGTCATTAATATATAAAAGACTATATTTCGTCTGTTAATATTATTCTACCTTTTATACATAATTGAATAATAATATTTACATTTATAGAACAGCAAATTAGTTGTGCTGTTTGTTTTATCAGAATATGTCTGTTGTCAGTGGCTGTGGCACTCGACAAGCTTTAAATTTTAACCACATTTGCATGCATGTCCTATTATAATCCTCGCCTTTGCTCGTAATAGTGTCATTTACATGAATCCCATATCCACCTTCTCTTGCGGTAAGTGGAACCATGTTAAAACCCTTGTAACCTCAAAATCTCAAAATTAATCATCAAATCATTAGAGTGTGTAAACGAAATATTATAAGCCTATCAGTCACAGGAATCCTTTCCACTCGTGTGCTTCGTCCGAACCAGGCCAAGACTAAGATTAAAACAAACAAAATGTTTATAGTTTGGCGTTAAAATTAATTTTATTATATTGCCGGAAAAACCGAAAAACTACGTTCTGTCTTAAATATTAATACGTGCTACGTGCTAACGACCTAGGGTTTGATTGGGGTAAAAGCACATCTGCGGTACATACTTATGCGGTACACTGAGCACTTGGCTAGGCCACCGACAAAGGAAGAATAATAAATTAGGAAATTTCTTAGTGAATAACATCTGTTACAATTCGCTTGGTCTTTTTGGAACGGATTCAATGACTTTTTCGGCCTCTGTTTTGTTCGTGCGGCCACTGCTGCTGACGGCAGTTTGATTGTATCAAACACAATCCTTTGTTGGTGGTTGTTCAATTGAACATTGTAATTTTACAGGTTTGCGCGTTGATGGGTCAGGAAACCAGGACACTCAATTTTAGAGCAATTAAACTTACCGAGATGTTGTGGAGATGTTGTAAGTTGCCTCTGCGGAAAGGAGGGAATATTAAATGATGAATTCGAGTTTCGAAAATAAACACTTTCTGAGACTATTTTATTTTGGGTACTCGAAGTGCTGGAGATGAATAATACAACTCATGATTTTTGGCCGTGAAAATATTACTTTCGAGCTTTAGGGGGGTAGGTATGGGTTTGAGTATGACACTAACTCTATGGTTTGCCGTTCTATGCAGAAACTTTTTTGTTTTGTTTGTAAATATAAACATTTGTTCGTAATTATATCTCAGCCCGCAATTGCCTTTTCCTTTCTATCAGAAGTATTTCCTAGTATGGCTTGTTCATTCTATTGGATTGTCCAATCTCCGGAACATTCCCACTACGCCAGACGAAGTTGGTGTTTCTAATCGTAAATCAGTCTGAAAGCAGTAGTCCAATTGATTGCCATTCCCTTGTGGCCAGAGACCTATCCAAGTTCCACCTCGTTTTGTCTATTGTCTTGGACGACAATGTCACCTGACCATCGGAAAAGACACAGTGGCATGGATTTCAGGTTAGAACACGGTGGGACACATTTCTATTGATGTTGCAACATTGGAGGTGGGCCCAAAGATGCAGAAAAAAACCGTTGTCCCTCTTTACACCTCAAAAAATCTTCCCAGACAGTATTTCCTCATTCATCTGGGTAGGGTAGCATCGAACATGTAATACCTAGACAGGCAATCCTCAAAAGCTTCTTTAGCTTAGTTGCTGTTGTCAATTCATTCTTGCATTGTACACTGTTCCACTCCCTTTTGGACAGTCCAAGTTAAGTTACATATTGTTGGTGACTGAGACAGCATAGCCCGTTAAATCTTTGCAACTTAAGCCTAGACAAGCAGAGCAGGCTCGGTTTTTATGTTATGAAAAAATAGTGAAGCGATGGCAAACAACTTTGTATGAGCGAAGAAGCCAGAAGAACATTATCCACATATTTTGTGAAAAACTTATCTGCGTAATTTTTGATGATGCTTATAGGCTTCAGCCCAACTGCTTGTTTTGCACAATGAGCTCGTTGTTGTCAGACAGACAGACAAATAAAACGTTTCTAGATAATTGGTATTTTATAATCTTTTTGCCTTCATATCTATTTATTTAGAAATTTGTCTCTGCCCATATGAAAAGTTTAAAACTTTCTAACCATTTGGCATAGAACCCAAAGGCTTATTTAACCTCATGAAATGATGTAAAGGGTTTTTTAGATGTTGGTTTTTCGAATAGAGATAAAACTGACATTTTGTGATCAAATCTGGCAACTCTAATGTCATTTATTCAGTTCAGTTCAGTTTGGTTTGCCATTTCATCATGAATAGGTTGACAAATGAAATCTTGCAAATCGTGCAAATTTATTTCGAAAATAATGGTTCAGTTCGCGAAGTTTACCGCGAAAATTTTGTGCAGTGATGAGGCTTCTTTTGGGTTGAATGGCTACGTCAACAAGCAAAATTGCCGCATTTGGAGTGAAGAGAATCCACATGAGACCCTTGAAACGCCATTACATCCACAAAAACTGACTGTTTGGTGTGCTCTATGGACTGGTGGAGTCATTGGGCCATACTTCTTCCGAAACTATGCTGGAGAGTCAGTTAGCGTTAATGGTTATCATGGTATAGAGCCATGATAACCGACTATTTTGTTCCCGAATTGGATGGGTTGAATGTGGATGAGATGTGGTTCTAACAAGACGGCGCTACATGCCACACAGCGCACGTCACAATCGATTAATTGAAGGAAACATTTGATGAGCGCATAATTTCGCGGAATGGACCTGTCATTTGGCCACCAAGATCATGTGATTTGACACCATTGCATTATTTTCTTTGGGAATATGTAAAGTCAGTTGCCTATGTCAACAAACCAGGCACGTTAGAGAACTTGGAAGCCAAAATTCGTGGCTTTATTGCCTACAACAGCCCCAAATGGTTGAAAAAGTGGTTGAAATTGGACCTCCAGACGGCGGCCACATGCCCGAAATCATATTTAAACATAAATGGCATAAAACTATTATTCCAATTAAGCCAAATTGATGGACATTAAAACGGTTTTCTTGTATTTTATTTCATTTCGAAGTTCTATACCTGTATTTATATACCATGTATGTTTAAGTTTCTTTATCGATCTGGTTCTTTGTTTATTACTCGATCACTCTATTGCATTTTACGTATAATATAATAAAGGAGTAGGCGGTTGAATAACTTCCTTTTGCGTAAGAGCTTTAATGACTTATATAAAGAGCCAATCAAGAAACGACTACCGGTTAATATTAGCAGTTAATCATTTCTAAAGAACTCATCTTGCATATAACATTGTATGTAATATAATTAGAAATAAAACGTCTTCGGCTCCAATGGAAAAAATTAATATATAATGAAATTTTCTCGGCTTAATGTGTCAATAGGTTTGTTAACCCGCAAATGTTTAATTATGAAATTAATAATTAATTAATATTAATCTACATGGAATGCGGCGGCAATGGGAATAAAAAAAATTTAAAAAGTATATTCTACCCAAATATGTACATTAATAACTGGAATATCCTGAACATATTGAGTGAATAATTATAAATGAAAATATCTTTTTTAAGCGGTGCACTTTGTTTAGTAAATTACTCGAAACTAGATTGAGATGTATGTATGGCCGCCCCAATGTCACGCCCACGATATAGAAAATTATGTCATAAAGCTTAAGTTGATGGAATATAGGAAACATATTTTTGCTGCGCCGACATTTTGTAGGCGTTCATATCCAAATGAAACACTTTACCTCGCCCACTTTTGGAGTGGTCAAAACTTGATGAATTCCTTTAGAAATGATTTTTAACAAATTACATAAATCTGTAATATTTCAACTTATCCGCAACAGAGTTATAAATTACATATAAGGATCATTCGTTTTTCGGTTTCGAAAGTAAAGCTAAATAAAACACACACAGCTATATATTTTTGACAAAAATGTTATTTCATTGTAAAGTTTGAACTTTGCCATTAAGTGTGAAAAACAATATCATTCAAATGGCCGCCTCGGGAATATTTGCAACATGCGATTCTTTTGAGGTAATTTTTAACCACTTTTTCGTACATTTCGGGCCATAACTTGAGTAATGTTGGTTTTTAGTGCGTCTAGAGTTCGGGGATTATTCGCTTAAGCACGGTCTTCTGCGTAGGCCTTACGACATCAGTAAGTAACGCTTCCACTCTCTTCAAACTTCTTCACAATTTTACCGATTGCTTGCGTATTCGGTCGATTATGGCGACCATTATCATCGCGTAATGCGCGAAAAGTGGCTACGTTTGAATCACCACTTTTGTAGTATGCTTTTATAATTTTCACGCGTTTTTTAATTGTAAGCGATCCATTATCGTAAATGGCGCACACATTTAACTAATATTACGACATACCCCTTAATGTTCGTCGTCGACCCCTAAAACTATTATTCATGATCAGCAGCAATAACTTAAAATGATTTAACAATGTTCGTCTTATGCGGACTGGCACGTTAAATTGCAATCTGCCATCGCCGGTGACAGCCGATGTGACAGTTCCGACAGATTCTAAGGGACAGCCGATGCGAAATTTTAAAGTTTTAACGCACGTACAGCAACGACTCTATGGGTCAATAGGAAACCTTTTTTGTGGTCTGCAGTGCTAAATTAAGGAATTTCAATTCGCTTTAAGCAGCTTTTTTGTTCCGCTTGTTGAAGCTTTTGGCATCAGCTTTAATGGTTCTTCAAAAACTTCTGTTCAACATTAATGTGATCTGACGGGTATTATTATAGTAAAATTGTTTTGTAAGATATAGTTTTGTTTTCGTCGTAGACCCTTGAAAGTAAAATCACACTCACTCAAAAAAGTATCTGTACACTTATATAATTTTGAAGTGGCTCCCGGAAATTACGCCAACAAATTTGTATGGAAAAAATGCCCAAAAACCTCCATACAAAGTTTAGGCATTTTATCCCAAACATTTTTTTGGTGTTATATCCAAAAAATTGAAAAAAAAACACCAAAAAGTTTTACCCTATAGATGCAGGTAATTTATTCTATTTGGGCTCAATTTCCATATTACATTAGGAAATTATGCTAAAAAAGAGCTTTTTCTGGCGTAATTTCCATTTTACTTTTTGGCTGTTTTTCCTAAAATTTTTGCGTAATTTTTCCTAAATTTCTGGCGTATTTTTCTTTTTAATTTTTGGCGTTTTTTCCAATAATACTAAGGCCGAATTATTTGGGTATCTTTTTTAACCCTCGACCCGTGTACTGTAAAATCAGTGCCTATAAAGTAAGTATGGAAGAAAATTGATTTTTTTTTATAAGATCAAAGAGAAACAATTTTTTTTTTTGTTTACTTCCAAATAATATATACCTACTTCAAAAAATAATAAAAATGTTCGTGTACTTGGGCTAGTATGCCCAAAAAAATCATATGTTACTTGCATGTCATAGACCAATATGCATGTTAAAATTGGATTTGAAAATTGTTTTGGGCACTTAGTGCCCAGTACACGGGTCGAGGGTTAAAACACTTTTTGGCGTTATTTCAGGGAGCCCTTTGCAGTATTGCTTCTTATGTGTATGTAAAAGCCACATCAGTATATCATAGTAAAGAAAAAACTGCTTAAGGATGGGATTAATGTAAATGCGTAGACTTAAGCACAGTAAAGAAGGAGGGTCTATTAGCATCCCATTTAAGTTATAAGCCGTCAAAGTGAAAATTTTCGATTTTCAGCTACAACTACTGTAAGTGATATATCTTCAGAAATATTAAATAATTCATTTTGTAGACCTAAGGCGTGATTTTATAAGTCCAGCAAAAACTTATGACGCTTTAAGTAAAAATTAAAAAAAAACCTTTTCTAGCTTTTAATTTTAAATGCGTCGGGGGGATTCCTGGCCCCTTGTATTAAAACACTATTCCTAAGCAAAGAGTGCGAAGGCCAGATGGCAATAACAAAACATATTTAAAACTATGAAAATGTCTGCAAAGAATGCAAATGAATGCGAACTCTTTTTCCATTAATAAATTAGTGCCTCACTTGAAAGCTAAATGAATGCATTAATTTTTGCGAAATCTTAATATGAAGTAATTTAGTGCAATCAATAAGAGTACATAATTCATCAAAGATTGCTTTCAAAAACTAAAACTAGTTTGCGTTTTAATAACAACCTATGATTGCCTAGTGTAAACCTATTTGCAAAACACAAACAATAGAATCATAGAATATGCCACAAATCAAATAGAACATACCTAATATTTGTCAAAGGTTTAATTAATTGGGGTTTTTCCTTTGTTTAAAATGAAATTTCCTTTCTTCAATTTCATTGCTGATTTCGTACTAATCAAACCGTCAAATTAATTTGAGGTAAATCCTTCACATTTTCATAATACATATTTCATTTCATTCATCTACTCGGCGTCATTCGGATTGTTTTGTTATCCTCAATATGATTATACCAATTGAAAATGATAGGTATGATATAAAGCAATCACGAGAACACATAATAATGAAGACAGCTTTTAAGTCGCTAAGTCTATAACATTATGTGCTATGCCAACCCTTTTCATTCAAGTGTCATTGATGAATTTTATTTATATTAAGTAAAATGGAAGCAATACAAATTTGTGCAAATACCTTAAGATTCATCTTCCACTTGAGTAATAATCGAAATATGAGTATGAATAAATAAAAGGCGTTAAGATCAAGATATTATGAAAATATCAATATCAAACAATTTATATTCGTACATTATGGGTAATTGCTTTCGAGTCTGAGGGTCTACGCACCCCTTAGAAAGATGAATAGATTTAATAAAAGCGTTGTGTATTAGGAAGGTCTTTAAGAATATTGATATATTTAAAATTCTTCAAACAAATTTGCCTAACTGATTGTGGAACCTAATTAACTGACAAAAATATTTAACCAAAGTACTTAAAGCTCAAAAGACGAAATCCAATAAAAAATGGCTTCAAAGGCTCTGTGGCTGTTAATTGGTTTACAATAAGAAATGCTCAAGATTTTTCACTTTTTTAATTTTTAATTTAATTGGTCTGTCTACATTCACCGCAATTTCGTCACCGAATCTTGCGTTCACGAGAAACACATGAATCAATAGAAGACATGACTAAAGATGTAGGCAGATGTTCGGGTTCTGAGAAAACTTCTTCTAAACCTTGCGTAGCAAGCTCATCTGAGATCTCATGCCTCTAGCCCTCCACCTGTTGTTCACAATATAGCGCAAAGAAATTAGGCTGGCAAAAAATTTCCGCTTGGAAAACAGATGCATGTTTACCCAATGGGTAGTAAAGTCGTATGTCATCGCGTTCCACAAAGACTCCAGAACCAGACCCCTGTTCGGTTTTGGAGCCATCCGTTAAAATACGATGTCATTCAATCCATGGTTCAAAGTCTGACCGAAGCCATTCCGTTACCTGTGGAAAGTTGATGTGGTAGTTTTTTTGCAGAAGGATTTCTGGTGCATATCCATAAGACAGGGGTCGAGCAAGTTTTTCAAAATTCAAGTGCTTGAGTATAGTTTTCAGTATAAATGAGAGCCGTAGGCAAAGAGTCTACCACCATACACCATAAGAGGGAAGACAGAACACCACCTTGAGGGCAGTCCCTATTTACCCCTGTTATGACGCACTTGCCACAATCTGCATCGGCTACCAACGTCCTGTACATTAGCATAGCTTTAATCCACAAACCAAATTTAAACCAAAGTTTCATCTACACCATGCTGTCTGGCAGAGTTACACATGATGTCAAAGGTCGCATTATCAAAAGCACCCTCTATATGGACGAAAATGTCCAACGCGTACTCCTTCCGGTCAAGAACACTTTCAATCCTATCAACAAGGTTTTGAAGCGTAGTCTCTCAGGATTTTCCGCGCTGATAGGCATGCTGCATCTCAGAGAGAGGATATTATCGAAGAGCAACTTTGCGCACCTGCAGCGTAACCAGTCTCTCCAAACTTTTCAGCAAGAAGGAAGACAGACTTATGGGTCAAGAGCTTTTGGCTAGAGTGTAGTCAGACTTACCGATTTTTGGTATGAGAACCACTTTTTTAACTTACTAGTATACTGAATCATAATATAAGACTATGACCGGAAATGGGAGAGCGCAAGAAAATTTATGAATTTAAGAAAAAATGTTTTAAAGCTAAAGTTAAAGGAATAAAGCACTCAGACCTTCACAAAATATTTACACACCTTAACAAATTTTCAATATAAAGTTTTTTGCCGCGCCTACTTTTTGGGGGATTTTTTTTACCTATATTTATAGGTACCTATTCCAAAAAATATTAAAGGCCATAAGCAGTCACGAATATATGTCGCTTTGTGTACTGTACGTTGTTTGTAAATCCGTTTTGTAAGGAAAACGCCTTGGAATTCAATATTAATAAATCTCATACCCAGTACATTGTTATAGAGAAACACATTCTCAAACGTTTAGCTGGCCTATATCTTTTTTCATAATTTTTAATTCTTCTAATGTTTATAACTGCTTCCGTTTTTCTCACAATATATTTAGCCAATATTTTTTCTAACATATCACCCATATAACGTTTTTGCCAACGCCCACTTTTTGAGATTTTTTTTTTTATCTTTTTGATCATACAAAATTCAGCCACCATGTTCTTAACGCCTTTTTGTCTGACGCATATGGGGATTTGTATAGAGTAAAGCCTAGCCTTTCTTTATATTTCTTTCAAAAAGTGTTCATTGCTCGACAAACTAGCAGGGACTAAGGTAGCTACTCAAGGGTTCAACGGGCCCCCGAAGCGGCTGACTTTGTATTGAACCTTACTAAGGGGTAGCGGAAAGGAAAAGGTATCAGCCGATCAGTCTATCTTCTATGAAAAAGATAAATTGTAAAACACAAAGGCAGTAAACAGAGTAAATATCTTTTACGAACTCGATTGCTAAACACTTCTGTTCTATTTTGTTGGATAGAATTAGTGTTTCAATGAATATACTTCAATGTACATATGAAGCAAGTTTACATTATGGGGCATTCCACTATTGACAACATATTCATTCTTTTAACTGTCACCCAATACTTTAATCACCATTTGAATCGATTGCCGGCAACGCACTTTTCTACAAACTTTCATTGAAAGGTATGCTTTATTACCAATCCTAAAAAATATTTATAGGAACACTCGTTAAGGCCTGGAGTTAAGGATTAATGGTGCTTGCTCAGCGCAGTCTTATTTGCTTTGCTCATACCTAAATGTATCAGAACGTCTATCTACAGATGTACGAATTAGATATCCCGTATCCGATATTTAATATTTCGATTTTGCCTGACATTCACCATAGAAATGAAAGCATGTTGAAAGCATCATCATCCATTAACAGATATATTAATGTACTTAAATTAATCAAAAACAACCTTGAGAGATGTAAAGTGTTCAACTACTTCTGTCCATAAGAATCTGCAGAAACTGAGAAAGGGAATATAACCGCGAATTTAATAAGCAACTGCCATCAGGAAGGAAGAAATCTTTTTGTGAATAATTCTTCTATTATCTGAATGATCTTAGAACTTATGTATGTGCTGAATCACTAAATTTCCAAAGTCCAAATGGCAAAAATAGACAGATTTGGGAGTGCCTTGGGCTTCGAATCCTTCAGTCACTCCACACTACTGGATTGGATTGTCTCAGTCATCCCTCTTCTCTTTATTTTCCTTGAATATCTAGGAGTAGGCTGAGATTAATTGCGTAAGTCATTTCCGCTCAAGGATCAAAAGTTCGGGGTGTAATTGTATCAGTCACCCTGCATTTATTTCCTCAAAATTTCGGGAGTACTTGAGGTGTGATTGTTACAGTCACAACAACCAACGAAGAATCTTAAATCTTTCTAGTACGCTGATTGAAATTTCCAACTATACCCTACACTTCCCCACTGTGCCTTACAAACTTAACTAAGTCGGCTTTCAAATACATAAATATTCTGCAAATAACTTGAAACGCAACAAAGCAACTTTTCGCACTAATCACAAAGTATAAGTAGATTCGCTGTAGCTCTAAAACTCAATAACCCCTTATTTTTGAAAATATAATTGCAAACTTAAGCAAAAGTCAAAAACCAACGAAAACTTGTTTACAAACTCTCGTCGTTGTTAAGCAACCTCCACGACGACCTAAGGATTTTATCGTTTCATCCAACATCACTTTCAAGCACTCTCTAATTATCTCATTACTAAGCACATTAAACACTAAATGCAATTCCCATCTTTGCCATTCGCTTCTATTATCATCTCCTTCACACCCACCCTCCCGCACCTCCTCCCCCACCCACATAACTTTGAAAGACATTTTTGAAAAAAAAAACAAGGAAATTATAATCAATAAATACCGCTCCATATCCTCATCTATCCTCCCCTAAATAGTCCTTTGTCATGTTAAAGTCATTCAACAGTTTCACTTTAAATACTTCCTATGCTACAACAACAACAACAATAGCAACTACACACAACAAGAGTAGCTCTAGTGTCACCTTCTTTGTCAACATCAGACACCCCCCCCCCCCCACTCCGTATAAACCCTTAGAGAGCGCGCGAATATTATGTGACACACAAGCTAAATAGCCTTCTTTTGTATTCACCTCATGCATAATAACCATTAATTGATGTTAAGTAGCAATTCACCACAAGGATTCTCACTTTCCTATCACATAACAGCGGACGTATTTTACCAAACGGAACATGTAATGAGCGGAAGCCATCCATTAACACTTTGAAGAGAAATAAAAAATAGCAAAAAGTAAAACTTTTTATCGTGTCATTTGTTGAGTAAAACATTTTACAACTAATCGCCACCTAACCCACCGGCCACCAACCACCAACCACCGTACCAATGTTTCATATTTCGGACATGAATACGTGATGGCTCATCGTCATCATCATCACTACTACAACAAAACAAAAACCAACCGGAACCAGACTACCACAACTAGAACGAGAAATAGGGGTAGGTGGGTAGGTTCCACCGAGAATAACAGTTTTAAAGTGCACAATGAAACGGATGGGGCGCAACGTGAGGACCTTCATACAGGATGGATCAAAACTGGAGAGATGAATTAGCAATGAGAGAGTACTGGCTGCAAGGATATACTTATGATACTACTCACCTGTTGGACTTGGGGTCAACGACATCATGTCAAAATGAATATTTCTCGGCTCGAAACTGTAATCCCTGAGGAATGTCAGCTTTGCACCACGTGTCTTCGTTAAGCCTTGAACCGCAGTGTTAATGGCTCGCAGGTATTCGCGTTTCCCGAAATTGGTGTGTGGCGCTATCAGACCGATGTTCAGTTGCTCTTGACTGGCGCTCGAGGGCTTGCCCACACCGTTTGTCAATCTCAAACCCGTCGTTGGGTGTGGTATACACAAACAGAGGACAACAATAATCAATGCTGTCGGAAGCATAAACTTCGAGATCCTGGCCATTGTCGTCAGCATCATCTTTATCGTGTTTTGAAGCCTATCTCTCGTCCTTTTCTGTTTCTTTTTTGTTTTTTTTTTTTTGAAAATAAGTGATTGGTGTTGTTGTTTTTATTATTTTTGTTATTATTATTATTATTGCTACTGTTTTCGTTGGTTATGCCATGTATTTATGTAGAAACATTTTATAGAGAGTGTTTGTTCTAAAAATTGTACTTTTTTTAGTACATTACATGTCGCCATTTAAAGAGAGAGATTGTGGAGAAGAATGACTTTTTTCCTAGCTCCCCACATTCAGTTTCTTGAATTTCCTGAAAATTTCATTCTTTTCTATTTTCACAAAAAAAAAAATAACTTAATACCTCCACTCGTAGAAAATATGCGATAGGAACGAAAAAATAATTTAACCAAAATCATTATAAGGGCCCTTCCCTATTGGCGTCTACGTTCGAAACCGTTTGCGACCTATAGACATTTTATAGTACTCGCGAAGGCTTTGCATAATTTTTTGGGCGTTCACTGCTTTTCATAGCGCGAATTCTAGCACTTTTTTCAGGGATCACTTCACTTCGATTTGGTTGGAAAACAATTCGCAAGCACTTGGTCAACACTTTAGAATAGTTTTGCTAAATTTTTATCACAAAATTCCCTGCAAATTTTCACATTTTCACAGCAGCGATATAGGTCCACACCCAAAAAATGTTATCTTGTTACACACACGCGAGGAGATACGAAGCCATGGACCAACAGCAGCAGCAGTATCATCATCCTGAAGACGGGGATAGAAAATTTTCTTTAGTACACATGTATTGTGTACTAAAATTTCAATGTACTCCAATTCCCCTTCGAATGGACCAAAACCAAACCCATTTTGACAGTTGACAGTGAAAGTTAAGGGTATGCGACGCTTTCGGGAGAGGATAGTGATAAACAAATTACTGGTACGCATGGTGTAAACAGTAGGGAGACCACGTGTTGCGTCTTGTTTTGATTGTGCGCAATGGCAATACGGGGAAATGTGTTTTAGTAAGTTTTGACACAAAGTTTTTGCATTGTGTGTGGCATTGATGAGAAGAGGAGAGAAAGAGGAGAGGAAGAGGAGAGTAACCCTGCTTTGCCTGCTATGATACAGGGTAGCTGGGGCGTTGGAATTTTAAATTAAGGGTTCTGTCGTGTGACGTAAATAGTTTCGAATGTTGTCCTCTATGTATCCTTTTTTGTTGTTTTTGTGCTCCTCACTCACTGAGTAGGACAGATAAATCAGCTGGTGGATGTTATTTTACTCTCTCCCCCTATGTTTGGGGTGGGTTTTTTTAGTGGGTGTAGTCATTGTTTTGTTTAAAAACAAAAAAAAAACATTGAGCATTTGCACGTGTGACCTAGAAAGGGGGAAACAAAGGGTAAACGAGCGACATCTGTATGTGATAATATTTTGCATACATATTTCTTTTATTTTCGCAATTTGATGAATTTAGCTTTTCGAGGAGTTCGAGTGCCTACAAAATAGTTAGACAAAGACCTGATGGTGGGTGGAACTTGTTAATGATGTCGTGATTCTTCAATCAAGTAAATGGAAGTTACGGTCTAAGAAATCGCGTTCGGGATGAGTGCCTGTAGAAGGGAGAGGGTATCGTAAAGTTTTGTCATGCTTAGGAATAAGCAGGAGGATTTGCTGGAGGTTTTTGGTGTGTTTTATTATATTTGCTGAGTGGATGGTGTTTTAGTACTTTTTTGTCTGCACTTATAGAGATGTATATTCTTTTTTTTTGCTTTTCTTTCTTAACGCTGTGTTTTATCGCCATTGTAAATGGGATTATTTTGATATTTTTGGCGAGATTCTGTTTGCCTAGGAGATTTGGTTTGGCAATTGCTTTAGTTTTTCAATGAGGACGATAAGAACACTGTTGGGCGTGTTGTTTCAAGGACTCTCTTAATATCTCTTTATATGTGATAGAGTTTCTCAAGCTGTTAATTATTTTCTGAATGATGATGAAGGCAAGGGAAAAATACATAGTATAGGTATTTGTATTATGTTTTCATGATGTCCAGACTCTGTGTGGGCTTGGCTTAACAACAGCGGCCACTGGGGTGAAGAAATTGTTTATTAATTCAGTGATAGAGGATTTGATAGGATTATGTTCGTAATGCGGCAAGAATTTAAAATGAAATTTTCGGAAGCTTCTTGACAGGATAAGTATGTTAGGGAAAGGTTTTTGCTGGCCATTTTATTGAAAATGGAGGGGCGGGGGTAAATGGTTTAGATTCTTTTTAAAAGGGATTTGTGTGAAGCCAACTAATTGACGGATGGGAGACTTAATGAATTAAATCGTTTTCTGCTTTATTTATGGCATGACAAAATGTATATTCTCTTATGTTGTTATTTTTGTATCTTATAGTTAAATCGAAATTCGGGTCAAACTTTAAAAAAATGGGAAACTTTTTTTTTTAAATTTTAAATGGAAAAACTTTTAAGAAATAATTTACTAAAAGTTTCACATAGTGATACAAAGAAAAATTGAACAAAACAGAATTCCATGCTCAATCTATATTTAGATACTTTCTTGTCCTTCGATTTGGGTGACTCTGACGAGTTTTATCGTGAAGCACAAGACAATTTTTTTTTCAGCTAGCTTAAGTCCAGCGATAGTGGTGGTTAGAATTAATGTATAAAGCTTAATGTACAATGTACAAACAGAGATAGTGAAATCAACTTTATTACCAGTTTAAGTGAAGGAGAAATGTTAAGGGTTGCAACGTTTCATGTATCATGTGAAAGCATTTGGTGGTAGTCTAAAAAATTAAAGTGGTATTAATCGCTGGAGTCTTTTGCTAAATAATTTTATTACTATTTTGGCGACTATATCTTCAGAAATAAATCAAGACCCTCCCACTGGTCCGCATCTTGGACTCCAAAATGTGTGCCAAATATTTGCCTACTAGTTTTGTTATAGTTACACGATTATTGATGTAGTCCCCAACAACGTTTGCTCCGCTGTTTATAATCGATTCCACAAGAAAAAACAAAAATTGTTTAAAATATTAATAAAATCATTTAGTTAGAATTATATTTTAGTAAAACATCAAACACTAGCATTACCCCAATATGAACTCCTTTGACGTATTTAAATCCCGGGTCTATAGGTTAGAAAATAGTTGGTGACTGATGAACCCTTAAAGGGCCAACGTCAGCACCTATATCCCCAAAAAGGGGATACTCTGTCTGGAATGTCCGGTTTCAGGTTGTGCCTGAGTGACCAACTACATACAAAATAAAGTGATAAAAAAGTAAGATATAATTTTGCATTTTGGACAGTTTCAAACTTATAGTTTTATTGTTACATGTTCAACGAAATCGTTAGAGCCGATTTTGAGAAAGTTTGTACTTAAAAAGCAATTTTGGTAGGTAAAGTTATTTAAAAATGATACAGCAAAATAACAGGAGAACGGCATTGTCGGATCCACTTTTCCGTACATCTGACTAATGAAGTTCTAGAAGGCTTCTGTTCCGGACAGTCTACCCGCCAAACTATTTCAGGCAGCAAGAGATGACTTGGTTGATAGCATACACCTACGCATTTTAATCGGAAGAAAGTTTGCTTGATGAACGAAACATCAACATAGTGTGCCCGGTTTACAAAAAAAAGCAGCTTATAAAGCAAGTTCATTTCTGCCGTATTGTGCGAGGAACTGGAACAATGTGAAGCCTATTTACACTACCCCAAATCCTGAAGTAAATGCAACAAGCTTAGAAGGCTACGAATTATGTTTTTTTTTTATCGATTTTAAATATGCCTATGGCAGTATCTATGGAGATGAGCTGTACA
Organism: Ferdinandea cuprea; assembly: GCA_963576555.1. Lineage (NCBI taxonomy): Eukaryota > Metazoa > Arthropoda > Insecta > Diptera > Syrphidae > Ferdinandea > Ferdinandea cuprea. The sequence continues at coordinate 128,460,350 of OY754958.1, read as the reverse complement.
GAGCCATTCAACTTCACGTGAAGCCAACGCGGGACACTCTTTTTCTATAATGAAAGATACGGCAAACTCTTGTCGTATGAACCCTACAAATACACACCACTGTGCGGCACGAGCATATTCAATGATACAATTTAGGCAGGTGGAATAGTGCCCTTAGAATCAGATGAAAAGCCAGTGCTACAAAGTCAATATTATCACGCAGTACTCGTAACCAGTGACGGTGCGTCATAGAGACATTTTAGACACCGTCTACCTAAAAAATAAGAAGAAAATAAAACCACAAAGTTTATATTAAAACTAAGAGAACAATTTGTTGAAGACCCAAAACGCATTTCCTTCTTGCCTAGCCTACACTCATCTTTCCACTGTACTCTGTCTTACTTCGCTAAACACCACATAAAATAACTCTTATTTTCAGACTATTCAAATTATAAATCTGTTTCAAGGAAATGAAATTGAAATTGAATGAACTGTATGTAGACACAATCTTCTAAATGTACTTCCCCTATGCAATAAGTATAGACTTAGTGCCACTTCTGCAACTTTTTACTCTTGTAAACATTTTTATATGAAAGAAACATAAGCAAAGGCTACAGTCCGCTTGGGGCGAACAGTATGATACCCTATCCTTATCCCTATATACCCCAAAGAAAAAAAGCATTAGGAAGATGATGGATTTCATTTTATTTCATTCTATGAAATTTAAAAGAAAAAAAAATATTTTTTTGTAGAAGCGCTCCCAAAAAGTGGGCGTGGCCAAAAACGTTGTATGGGCGATATATTTGAAAAAATATTGGCTAAATATATTGTTAAACATTTTTTTATTTTCGATTGCAATGAAAATTTTCGAAGAAAACAGCATTTTAGTGAAAAACGCCCATAAAAAGTAGGCGTGGCAAAAATCTTTATATAACAAATTTATAAAGGTGGGCAGTACCTACATATCTGGTGAAGGTTGTACAACTTTAGCTCTCTAACTTAAGCCTTAAAACGTATATGTTCCAAATTTCAGCTTCCTAGCATAACTTTAAAGGACTCAAGACTTGATACGGACGGACGGACATTGCTGAATAGTCTTAGATTTTGGTCCTGATCATAAATATATATTAACTTTTAGGGGTCTACGATGAATATTAAGGGGTGTTACAAAATATGTGTCAAACTTAATATACCCTTAGGATAGGGTATAGGTGTTGTTTACATTCATCACATTTGATAGTGCGTAATTGTAACTGGAGTGGTTTTGAGTACCCAACCTGTTCTTACAGAGAGAATAGTGGAATCTTAACATTCAGCTCATGCTTTTTACATATAAAAGGGCGAGAAATTAATCTATTGATAATAATAAGACACAAACGTATTCTGTATATCCCTGGCTTCGGTTTGTTATAGTTGGTGTTGGCTTAGTTTGCGTCCGGTTACATAAGGCTTGTATTAATGCAAATTAATTTAGAAATCTTCATGCTGTCAGCCAGTTCTATGTTTCTTGTGCTGTCGCAGTGGTTTATATTTTATGTATACGGATTTTTCTGGAGATTTTAATTTTTTCAACTTCTTCTTCTATTATATCCTTTCCGCTTTTCACTTTTAATGCATCTCTCCAAGCCCCCGTGTGCGGTAGGTTCTCTTCTTCTACTTAGTCAGGAGTCCCATTTTGACTTAGGCCAATCCAAAGCTGTTCGTATTATTTTTATCTTGATGTATCAGAATTTTGATTAGATAAACTCCCGTGAGTTTCTTCTTTCCTTCATTCTTCAGTCAGGATCAACATAAAACGTTGAGAAGGTTAAGGCGGTTGAATGTCATTAATTTTAATTAGGATTAAAAAATATTAAAAATATAGCTAGAGTTTCCTTATTGCTAACAGCGATCATTTTGGCGTATTTAATAACTGCACAGAATTATTGCGCGATTCGAATTTAAAAGTGAGAATTTAGGAGTAAGAGGCACAGGCAAATCATTATGTTTACCTTAGAAATTTTTCGCAAAGAGCTGGAAAGGATAAAAAGAATCTAAAAAATTTGTCGTTAAATTTAAATTTGATATATCCTCAAAACCATTGCACGTATGCAAATTGAAATAAAAAGCGGTTAAAATTTTAACTTTTGAATAATGTACATATGTAATTACTTAAAAAGGTGGTTGGTGATTCTTCCAAGAATCTAAGTTTAATTTCTATTTACAAAATTTATTTTAAGTTCTTTAAAAAATTCAAAATAGTTACATATTTCTACCCCAACAAAATATTCCTATTAAGTATTACGATAGTGTTTCGTACTCTTTCATTCAATAAAGAATAAAATCTGACCAAATCTGAAAAAAGACCCATTTTGAAAGTTTTTGAAAAAGTTAGTGCCAGGGGTATTGAGGCTTATTAAGGGCCATTTGGCACCTAAACGCTGTTCAGGGCTATGCCAGATAATGTATAAAAAAAGCGAAATCTCTTACAATGGGTTGTCCGAATTGTTAATATTTATAATAAAACTTAAGTTATTGTTAGCTATTTATAGAAAATCAAATTTAATTTTAAGTATGTAGGTTATTCATATTGAAATATTTTTTTTTAATACCTACCAATATGTTATTGATTATGCTATTTTCAAACAAGTTTCTAAAAATGCTTAATTCCTTTCGTTATCCTCAGGGTAACTTTGATTACAAACTGCACATGTGATTTCAGAACGTGTGCACTTTGCATTTCAAAATAAGCTAAAACGGAATTTTTATTTTTATCCCCCAGAACCAAAAATAGGGCATTTTAAATACTCAAACAGCATTATTTATTCACTTAAATACCTTTAAACAGCTTCATAGTTTTATACAGGGTCGAAGTAAAGGGTCCGCCATCTAACGTTTTTTTTCAACTAGTGCTTATTTCGCGAATGGTAACACTTAGCTCATATCTGATTTGACAGATAATTACTTTTATCCTTCCGCTGAACGAATATGGTTGTGTATATGCTTAAACAACGCTGGGAAATATTGCGACATAATTGGGCCATTTTTCTTCGGCAAACCTAAGGGACAGCCATCTAACGTTTTTTTTTTCAACTAGTGCTTATTTCGCGAATGGTAACACTTAGCTCATGATTTGACAGATAAAATACCGCTATACCGCTGAACGAATATGGTTGTGTATACGCTTGAACAACGCTGGGAAATATTGCGGCATAATTGGGCCATTTTTTATTTTTTATTTTAAATGAGCAAGGAGTGGCCGTTACAGTCAATGGCGATCGTTATCGGGCCATGTTGAACGAATTTTTGTTCACAAAAATTGAAGAGCAAGATATTGGCAACATTTGCTTTCAACAGGATGGCGCTACGTGCCACACAGCCGAAGCTACATTAGATGTAACATATGTGCCCCAATTTAATAATTTTTTTTTCTTAAACATACCAGCCACCTTTTGGCAATTAGATGTATTATAATATCAAGTGTAGGGGTTCATATTGCTGCAATCATTTTGCTATGGTCAGTGTGCCGTTATTTATGCCTCAGTTGGCCATTGCATACTTATAGTTCCTTTGTTTCCTTCCAGCGAAAGAGTAATTTTACAGGTAAAAATGCAAAATTAAAAACACTAATTGAAAAATGTTGTTAATATTAGTTTCTTATCTAATCATATACAAGCCAAAAAATCAATAAAATAAACAAAAAAATGCGTCCTATTGGCATAAGTCTGAAGAGGATAAGCGGCCCTTTATTCAACATTAGGTACAAAAATAGTTATTTATAAACAATTTTCCCATCCATATTAGTTACACAGGGCTTACGTCAGATAATGTACCAAGAAGGTGAAATCTATTACAATATGTTATCCGAATTGGTAAACATAACTCAGTTGTTTGTAGTAAATCAATTCATACCGAAAACGTCTGCTTTACAAGTCAGTCACAAAAAGTACAGGGATCTAAGAACGTCAAGGTTGTATTGTGGTGATTACAAATTTCGCAGAAAGTATTTATATTTTTACACTTGGCAGGCCTGAGTTGGTTCCTGTAAATTACTAGACTGGCCACTACGGTGCCCATTAATTGAATGTATTATTTTTAACCTCGGAAATTTCGTTTTAAGTAGAATATGCAAACGAAATAAAAGTAATACAATGTAAGTACTTGTGCATTTTTCGTACACAATCAAACCAGAAACATACACTATCCAATCCGTCACTAAATCATTAAGTCAACTTAACTTTGAAAAACTGACGAATGCCAGCTGTATCCCAGCCACATAAACTGTGGTATTTCTGTATATAAATTAAAATAGTTTTCTCCTAATTCATCATCAGTTACGCATGTCCTTATTGATAAATTGAATAGAAATTTTAAAATAATTTTGACATTGCAAAATGTTTCGTTGAACACAACTTCGATCAAATGGGAAGTAAAAGCAAAAAACTAGATTACATTTAAATACAAAAAAAAAAAACAATTATATGGGCACTAAACGACCTCCAAGCGCGTTAAGGTTGTAAAACCTCTATGCAACGTTGTAGAAGTTTAATAAATAATGCTTTGGCGTTTAGGGACATTTTAAAGCGCTCATAACTTTATATTCTCCTCATAGTACGTTTTTAAATAAGGCCGTAATATTATCTGAACGAAACAATTCCATTAGATATAATGCAAGCTTACCCTTACAAAATCTACTACACCTCTGCAAATTTGCTCTACTATATTTCACTCGGAAACTGAACGAAAATATGGTCAACGTCGATTTGACAAAAATGCCGCTCTGCCATTTTGTTCTCGCTCCCAGTGGCATACACAACGTAAGTTTTTAAATTTCCTAAAAAAGTAATTATCAATTGCAATTTCATTTTTAAAAATATTAGAGTTTACTGCAACATGTTACTGTGCAAAAGAGTAAATAATATTTCAAAGATTTAATTGCAATTCTCTACGCAAATGGACATTCAATTGAAATGGTTTGCCACGTGCTGCGTGAAAAACGTAAAGGTTATCTCTTTTTTTATTAACAAGAAATTTCTAATTTTTTTTCAATAGGTTCTCGTAACTCTTAAAAAACGTTACAATGTCGGGAGGTTTGGATATTTTATCCCTTAAAGAGGAAGATGTCACCAAGATGTTGGCCGCTTGCACCCATTTGGGAAGTGAAAATGTTAACTTCCAAATGGAACAATACGTTTTCAAACGTCGTCCCGATGGCGTTAACATCATCAACTTAGGCAAGACCTGGGAGAAACTGATGTTGGCTGCTCGTGCTATTGCCGCCATCGAGTACTCTCAAGATGTAAGTTTTGAATACATTTTGTTATTAATTAAAAGTACACATCCTCAATGATGATTTATCTACTAATCTTTCGGGTCTGAACTTTGAATGACGACACATTATTACTGAGCCAAAAAAATAAAAATGTTCTTTGAAATTGCGTGGAAGGGATAAACTAATGTAATCTTTTTTCCATTTCCAGGTCTATGTCATCTCATCTCGTCCAGTTGGTCAGCGTGCCGTACTCAAGTTCGCCAAGTACACCGATACCACTCCAATTGCCGGACGTTTCACTCCTGGTGCATTCACCAATCAAATTCAGGCCGCTTTCCGTGAGCCACGTTTGTTGGTTGTCACCGATCCATCAACCGATCACCAGCCAATCATTGAGGCTTCATATGTGAACATTCCAGTTATTGCTTTCACCAATACTGACAGTCCACTCCGTTACGTCGATATCGCCATCCCATGCAACACCAAGTCTCCACACTCAATTGGTTTGATGTGGTGGTTCTTGGCCCGTGAGGTTTGCCGTCTACGCGGAACCATCTCTCGCCAAACCGACTGGGGTGTCGTCGTCGATTTGTTCTTCTACCGCGACCCAGAGGAGAGTGAGAAGGAGGAAGCTGCAGCCAAGGAGTTGTTGCCTCCACCAGTCAAGGTTGAGGAAGTTGTCGACCATCCAGTTGAAGAGACCAACAACTGGGCCGAGGAAGTCGTTGCCGCCGAGACTGCTGTCGCTGGCGCAACCACTGAAGACTGGGCTGAAGATAATGTCAAGACATCATGGGGTGGTGATGGAAACTTCTAAACAGACTGTTACGAAAGTAATTATTTGTTGAAACATTTTTTACGCACCTGAAATAAAGCATTTCGAATGTAAACTTCTCGTCTATTTATTGTTGGTACATCAGTGGATGTTTATGAATGGTTTTGGTGCGTTCATAAGCTAACATTGTGTGGGAGCACTGGTTTACGGGATAGACCGCATGTTTGAGTTTGGAATAGCGATTAGTCTGTTGCATCCTAGAAAAGCAATTTTTGTATGAATATATTCGCTCTTACGTGCTTAGTGATCAGATTTCGGGAATGTAATTGTCCAGCAGAAGTCTGCTTTGCATCATTATTGGAGATAATCAAAAATTGAAATATAATGTTCATAATGTATTCAATAATGCCTAAAATTCTGGCTAAATAAAACGAAAGAAAAGGAGTTACAACCCCATAAATTAGGTGGTGTACCTATTTCAATTTATCCTGAAAAATGGGTGCGTGCATTTGATAAGTAATATAATACACGAAACATTTTAAATGGTAGCGTCCAGTGCCTCAAAGTTAAAAGGTTGGGTCGTCTAATAGAAAACTGTTGAGTAAATTTTTGTAGCAAAGCAAAATTATTTTTCCATAAAGTCAGCCATGAAATCTTTAACATTTACTTCACTGTAAGTGTAGGTACTTGAATGTCTTTTTTTTTTGTTTTGAAAACTGATGTCATGTAATGTATATGTTGTTTAATTTCTTTAACGGCAAACAAAATGTTAAATAAAAAATAAACAAAATTATATTGAAAAAACTATGGCTGAGAGCTGGAAAAAAATTATTAAATTCAACTAGAACAGGGAAGGACCAGTATGATTAGTTTACCTGGCCACGCAAGTTTCCACTTTTGTTCATTTAAAAAGGTACTAAAAACAATAAATTTAGCTTGGTACCTTATGGTTGGATTACATGGCCGCACAAGCCTACTGCGCAGGATAAGTGGGATGTACAATACTAAAAAGTCTACTGCAAGGAAGGGACAGCACTACCAAGCAAGGAAATACGTGACACGTATTTTGGTCGGTAACGTTAATTTGCGTGATAGCAGCGGAACGTAGACTGTTTGGTCTCTGATCTCACTTTTACATGTTTAAAATCATTGACGGTAGAGATCTCGCTCTCTCTCTCTAATCTCGTGCAAAAATGCATGCGTGGCCATGTAAACCAGCCATTACCGGGGATACTATAACATCTGAGACGAAAAGTTTTAGAAATGCATCTTTGTAGAACTTAATGAAACAACCACAAAATAAAAAGTTACAACATTCTGGTTAGTCTAGTTTATGAGATATCGAGGATTAACAAATTAAATGTAAGGATTAAATTCGTGGTCCCGTTTTTACAAACTTTTTTTTTGCATTCGTAAGGATTTAAGCTCGACATCAAATGAAATACGTCACTATTTTGGCATAATTATCACTGAAAACCAAAAAAATATTGCATATGTTAAGGAGTTTTTCACTTGAAACCATGAGCTTTAGTTATGTTGGTATCATTTTCTTGACAGAGGTTAGGTTGTATAGTTGACATTTCACAATTCTATTAGATCTGTCAAAATATACACACAAAATTCAAAATTAAATACATTAATTTATTTTTTTATTTAAAATAAAATTTAAAGAGTTTTTGATGAACACTTTGACATAATCATCACAACTGAACTGTCATCAGTCAAATTGAAAGTCTCTATTCGGAATGCAATTTGAAAATTTCATTACAGCCAAACACCAATACTATGAATTTAAAATTTCGACCAACCGATGTTTTTAAAATTTAAAAGAAAAAGTCAATGTCATAAATAGTGCCCCAAATATAAAGACAGTGCGTGGGCTTGTAAAAGAGTTTTCAATATGCCAACTAAGTTGCATACACACATATCTATTTAAAAATGGTAGCACGATGTTTACAAGGGATCTATTTTTGATCTGAAATAGAAGCGAAAATAAGTAGGATAGGCGAATAGGAAGATTACCATTTCAGGTTATATTTAGAAAGGCCGTTACATCCCGAAAAATGCAGTGTGGTGCGGTCTGTAGGCTGTGTACGCCTCTTCATTATTTATTCTGCGAATGCGTGAGGAAGCTCGTTTTCTTTGACTTAAAAACCATCGTTTATATTTTTAGTTTTTATATACAAAAGGGGTCATAGTTAAAAAGTGGTACAGGCTTCTGGTCGCTCACTGTTCAGCGCGTTGCTATAGGCGACGATTTTTGAGTGAGGTGGGGACATGTCAATCTTTTTATGTAATGTTAAGGAGATGTCAACTGATGTCTATAGTTTTCGCACTTTCTTGTGGACCGAGCAAACAATGCTGAGGTTCCATTCATCAGGCAATAGGGCCCAGTTATAGCTATTATTGAACATTATGTTTTCTTAATTTAAGATGACTTAACAAACCATATTGGCTTTAAGCGGTATCAAAATAAAGCTAATCACTTATAGAATTTTTTAACAAACAAAATTACTTAATTCTTATTTAAACTTTTCTATAAATCTATTTTTATTATTTTACTGATAGAAATGGATTTCAATGAACAGCTGATAGTCGTTTCTACAATTTGGAACACAATCGGTCCACTGATGTGTTCGATTCTCTGCTGTCAGTTTTACTTTCAATGATCAACTCTAACCTTAAAACCTATACTGGTGGCCTTCCACTGACAAGACATTTTTCAATGGTTGCTATAACCGACTTGTCAAAAAAATAAACAGCTATTCCACTGATTTGTTCCAATGATGGATTTCAATGATAGCTATAACTGGCCCCATAGTTAAAGTAGTTTGGCAGTTATACCTACCAGCTCAACAGACTTCTTGGACTTAAGTTTGAATATTATTGTACTTTCTTAATTTTGGTATGGTCGAAGAAAAGCTTGGCTTGTTTCTTGTACATCTCTGCAGGTCTTTGTTCATGACTTGTTCCCATGATATACATTCATGATAATTAAAAATTCTTTTCCCATTTTTTGTGTAAAAAATAATGTATTTGATATTTTTCATTTTGTTTTTTTGTTTTTTTCTTATAAAATTAATAATAAAATTATAGTAATAGATTTACCACAACTTGTTATGTTTCATTTTCTGTTAATTTATCGATCCTTTCCTTTTCGGTTTATGTTATATGTATATATATATATATATTTTTTTTTATTAAATTAAATAAATGATTCTATTTTTATTATAAAAAAAGAGAAACAATTCGAGAGGAGAGACAGAAAACATAAATGACAAGAATCGCCGTTTAATATGAATTTTCGAATCGAGAAGTTGTCCACAGAAAGGACACAGTCAGTTAAATAATAAATTAAATTGCAAACGAGTTTGAAAACAATAAAAATAATTTAACACACAAAAGGTGTTTTTTATTTTATTTTATCAATTTGTAAGCATATTATTTTTTTTTAAATTAAACGCTCTTCTCTTTGATATAATAACAAAATATGAAAGACAATTTCAAGAAAAAATATTAAAAAATAATAATAAAAAAAAAGAGAAAATACTAATAAACAATCTTAATAACTATTATTAGTAATTTGATATTTATATATATAAATGTATAGGTATAATGTGTATGTTGTTAGAGTAAAAATTAATAATTAAGAAAAATACAAAAAATGAATTAAGTATATTTTTTTTTAATATTAATATTTATTTGAAAGGATTTGGTCGTGCTTTGAAGGATGCCAGTTTTCGAAGTTCTTTAACTAATTCCTCTTCACGTTTTTTGCGTTCTTCTTCCTCCTGTAAATAAAAGGCAACAGATTATTAAATATAAAATATATACATTTATAAAAGCATTAAAAATCACATAAAAAAAAAATTAATAATGAGGCTGAGGCGCTTAAATTCTGACAAAAACAAAGTAGCAAATTCGAAATAATTTTCACGACTTTTGGTCGTTGTTGTTTCATTCAAGGTTTTAGGTGTTTGTATTAAGACTTTCGCAACTAATCGGACAGTCAAAAACGCTTGCTTTGAACCTACGCCTCTTGGTCAGTAGTCTAGCTTTTAATTTATACATTTGTATATTGAACTCTTATTTTTGTTTTTTTATTTAGTGTGATGGTTTGCGAAAACCATAAAGAATGGCCTAGAACTCATCTTCTATTCCAAAACTCATTTGGAAATAAATGCTGGTGTCCTTCAAGGCTGCGTTTTGCCTACGAATCTCTTTTATATATTTATAACTGATGTTGTGTCTTTTACCGGCAGGCGGCTTTACAGAAACCGGTGCTATTTTGGCATTACGGCTGGCGTGACTACCGACTGGCACATATAACGAACAGCTGCTGGTAACAGGTGATGGCGGGGCCTCCGACCACTGCACCAAATAACCCGAAAACCTAATGGTGCTGAAATTGAGGTATGTAATTATTTTGCTTCCTATTCAATTTGGCGCCGACCTCAAGCCCAGTGGAAGCAAATTTAAGTAAAACAAAGCAAAATAAAATAAACCATACAATCATATTTTTTATGTATACTTTTGTGATGGTGTGGAAATGTCGCAAAGGTTGTCGCCAGATGGGGTATGAAGGAGGCAATTCAAAGTCAGACTGCAAAAGCTGTAGGTTTGTCTGGACAAAAAACTGCGCAATGGGTGTATAAAATGGCCCAGTAAAAGTAAGCAAATTTTCATTTATAGAAGCTGCTGGTTAGTCTATTTATTTACACTCTATTTGGCAGACTTTCTTGTAATAGCTTCCTGCCTTTTTTGTCACCATTCATCAGTCGACAATATACACCATAGATGTAAAATGTATAATGCAGGGTATCCCTAAATGTGCGTCGCAGCGCTATCCTGAGGGCGTCGTGAGATGGTACGCGTACATCACGCGGGATGTTTCTTTAGTTTTACCTTCATTTATACACTATCAAGGCGGGGCCTTAAAATTCGTTGCTGCGTGCGTCCATTTTTTGTTTGCCTGACAGCGAGATAGAACACAAGTATACTTATGGAAGGTGACCTGTGAACAACGTATTGACGGTGGAGGAGGCTTTGGCATGCTTTGACAGCCAGGCGCAAAAGCAGCTTATTGGTTGAACTATTGGAAGAACGAAAGCATTTGTCATTGCAGTCAGACTTGCCATATTAGCAGATTTATCGTAGCTAAAATTTATTTTTCAAGTAAAATATAACGATGTTAGTATTTTTTTTTATTAATATGGGTACATGTTTTCGCTTATACGTTATATATATAAATGATTTGTCCTAATTTAACATAAAATTCGTACACTGAACGACTTTGATATGGCAATCTGCCATCGCCGGTGACAGCCGATTTGACAAAAAAAAATATAAAATGCAGCTGTCAAAGTTCCGACGCATTCTATGCGACGGCTAATGCGTGAATTTTTGACGTTTGAACGCACGCACGACAGTGACGGATTCTACGGAGCCTTTACTTTTGATGTACACTGAAAGTGAGGTACGTAGAGTGAAATCATCCAGAGCAATTATCCTTGTTTACATAACTTTCTATTCTTTAGGTAATTTTTTCAATACGGCTGAATTATAGATCTGCACTTTCATTAATCGAGAAAGAACAACTTTTGGAACTAAGATTAGACTGAGACAAAATATTTCAATTTTGAAGCAACGAAAGGCAGGAATATCGTACTTTCAGTACTAAAGCTTTAAAGATTCGTTTACCATTTGCTACGTCATACTTGTGATTTTCTGCAGTTGCTGTAATAAAATGGAAATGCCCGTCACAAACCAATTTAGAACAAGAAATGAGAGTGGCGATTTAAAATCTTCAGCCCAGATTTCAGAAAAGCAAGCTCATCATTCTCATTGATATCAATACCTACTGTTGCATTTTCTAATAAATAATAATAATAAAATTCTCTAATTAGTCGAATTTTCATTAGTTAAATAATAAATAAAGAAATATTTTTGTCTGCTAGAGCTAGTTGCAAGTAGGCATATTTTTTTAGAAGGGCTTCGCAGTATAAAATCGATTGGGAACCCCTTGTCTAATGTGTATTTTCATTGTAAAATCAACTATATAACTTCAAAAGGAAATTTTATGAAGGCATTACATATATACTTACTTTACCTATATTGGCTAGGTAAATTATAATATGAATGCCGAAGTAAAGAAAAGTAAATTTTTTACTTTGCATTTATTGAAGTAAATTTTTTGGCGGCATAAACTATTGTGCCTTCCCTGGAGGAGTCCTAGAGGAATGGTTTAACTTCGGAGGAAGTCAGGAAGACAAGAATCTTCTCTGGTGTAAGGTAAGTGAGGTTTGCTGGTGAGATGATTTCCTCACCAAGGATGTTCTTCCTGAGACGAAAGAGAGCCGGACAGTCCATGAGTATGTGAAGAGAGGATTAGTCACTATCTAAACAGATTCTACATGTAGGGTCCGGAGAAAGGCCAATGCAGTGAAGGTGTTTTGAAGGTCAAGCCTCACACATTAAAGTGTTTAGAAAGAGCTGCAACTTGTGTTCACGAGAAATGCAAGTATCAGTGGAAGACATGACTATAGATGCAAGCAGAGCCAACGCAGGTTCGGGTCCTGAGAAAACTCCTTCTGAACCTTGCCTAGCAAGCTCATCGGCGATCTCATTTCCCTGGATGCCAGTGTGCCCTGGGACCCAGACAACATTTACTATGTTCAGCCTTACGACTAAATTTAGAGAAAGCTTCAGTTCTAGCACTATCTTCGACGAGGTAAGAGGGTTGAGCAGCGCTTTTAATGCAGCTTGGCTATCGCCGCAAATGCAAATGCTTCTAGCCCTCCACCTGTTATTTACAATACAGCCCTTAGTCATTGGGATAGCGAAAACCCCCGCTTGAAAAAGAGATCAATGTCTCATGTGCACCAGACCCCTGTCCGGTTTTGGAGCCATCTCTGTAAATACAATGGCATTCATTTCCTGGATCAGAGTCTAATAAAGTCCTTCAATCAACCTGAGGAAAGTTGACGTGGTAGTTTTGTCGCAGAAGGATTCTTGGTGTCATTGCATCGGATGGCATATTAATAAGACAGGCGTCGAAGGATCAATCTCGCGCAAGATTCCAGTGCGCATGGTACCGAAAGCCACATCTCTTTAAGCAAGAGATGATTTTCAGCGTACATCCCATGATATATTAGGAAAGAACCCATCTCGAAAAAATTGGAGCACGACCGACTTAGTTGGTATTGTCATGTTCAAAGGAGGGATCCTACGAACCCCGTCAAAAAGGCAATGACAGACCTAAAAACTCCTGGATCACACAAATGCAGAAACACCAGCATTTGATTGGCCTCAATGATGAAGTGTTCCAAAATCGGGATGCCTGCAGATATCTTTTGAGGTCGAGCCGGCGAACCCCACAGGCGGACCAGTAGGAATGCAGTGAAGTGATCCCTGTTATCCTGATCATAATCTCGTCGTTAAATGCAGAGAAGATCCCATGATATAAGTATGTATATCAAGGGGGAAGGTTTATCAAAGCATCTACAGCAGAGCCAGGCATGCTAGGGAAAACAACCGATGCGTGTGAGGAGTTGCCTAATTACTTCCTCATAGCTTACAGGTGCCTCTGATAATCGAACTTTTGCTTGAATGTACAAAGGGAGGCAAGTCATCGGATGACGTTTGTAATGTAATGGTCGAGTATTTCGTTCGTGGTAATTACTCTTTCCCCCAATATACTCTTAAGAAAAATTCCGTTCGAATAAAACCCACTAAAAATCAAATAAAAAGCTTTCTTGAGCTTTTTCAATTTTTGTAAATGATGCAATTATCATTTTGTCTGGCTTTTAGCAGAATTATATATTCAAAAATAATGTCATTCTTTAATAGTTCTGATGCCCAAATTGTATTATAAGCCCTACGATCTAATTTAGGAATGAAATCAGCAAATAACAAAATGATAGCATTCCCATTGACACTGTTTATGCAATTAAGCATTTCTTGTCATTTTTGCTTTTGTTTTTTTTCCATTGGGAAACGCAACTACAAAACACTTGTTTAATTTGCTTGCTGCTGTTGCTGTTGCTGCAAACAAACACCAGAAATCGCCTTACCCATCGGAAGGCAAATCATGTGTTAGTGACCTTTGACAATGGAAGCTTCGCACGCTACTCGAGATTATTTTGCTGTGTCGTGTACGATTTGCAGTGGCATGGCGCACAAGTGATGATAACAAATGTGTTGCGATTTTCGAAAACAAATTGCATTGTTATAATTTAATCAATTACACTGATGTGACAAAGAATTGGATTGCTGTCAGTAATTTGTGTCGTTTCCCCTCCCAGCTACAACTTGTAGCGTTTTTCCCTTTGAAACCGCGAATCACAAGTCAACGAAACAAGTTCCACCTGCGGTGATATGGATGTATATGTTAGATTTCATTATATCTTGCTGTTTGTTATCTCTATTTATATTTCACATTAACATGTGGAGTTAAGATTAACTATATAGGTGCTGTTTTGGCTATTCCTTAGAGAGAGTCATCCACGTGATTATGACAAAAGGAATTTCGTATATTTAGCTGTAGCGCGAAAGATAACACAAAAAATATGTTCTTCTGAGTGTACACACTTATCATTTGATTTTTATTTTTTTGATCTCTTTATGGATAAAAGCATTTGGAATTGTTGTCAATTAATGTTTTTTTAGAAATTACGTACGCTGCAATTCCAATAAGAGGAAGTTCTATTGGATTGCTAAAATTGGTTTGTAGGATAATTGGGTTTTACTATCAAATTTATTGTACTAGACGTGGTGCTTTTTCCGGTATAAATTTATTTCCGTTTGAATTTATATTCAAATTGCACACCGCATGAAAGCTGTTTTTTTTTTATTGATAAGATTTACTTTTCAAAAACAGTTGTGATTGGTACTGACGCACCAGATATGAAGTTAGGCGGTAAGGGGAGCTTTCGAGAAGAAAAAATATTCATAAAGGCCTTCATTTTGTTTAACGATAAAAAAAACCATACATAAATTGTAGTTTTGACATCGAGGTCACGATTTTAATTGATTTTAGGGGCTCAAGGACATAAGGCCCCAGAAATATAAACGCGAAACAACAACAACATTTTCTTTAAATTTGGAGTCTTATTTCCTTTTTTTGGGGACTTATTTCGTTCTTTTGGGGTCTTATTTCATTTTGGTATTTGAATATTTTTTTATTTGAGTTAATTTCTATGCACTCGGTTGTAAGACCGATACTAACGTATGGAACAATTGTCTGGTGGACTGCCTTAGTAGAGAAAGCGATAAATCGCAATAAACTAGGCAGAGTCCAGAGATCAGCATGTTTATGCATGGGTGGAGCGCTTCGCACCACTCCCACTCGCACCACATTCTGTTCCATTTAATACCCCTTGACATTTTTAGCAGACAGACGGCTGCTACCACGGCCACTCGCCTCAAAGCAACTTCTCAATGGACCGATAGTGAAATCGGCCACTCTGCAATTATGAACATACTCAGAGTCCCTTCTAGGAATATAGACTACACCACACCCCAACTGCTGTTCGACAAAAACTTTCAGATATCCATCCCTCCTAGATCCTTTTGGGAGGATGCCTTGCCGGAGGAAGAATCAATCCAGTTTTACACGGACGGTTCAAAAACAAATGATGGGGTGGGTGGAGGTGTCTTCTCAGACCGACTAAATCTCAGTCTCTCCTTCCGTCTTCCTAATCATTGTAGTGTTTTCCAGGCGGAAATTATGGCGATAAAGGAAGTCTTGTCCTGGCTTAAAAAGAATGTGGTATCCGTAAAGGATATTCGAATCTTTTCGGACAGTCAGGCAGCCATCAAGTGTCTGGACTCTGTCTCTATTAACTCTTTAGTAGCCCTAGATTGCCGATCATCTCTAAAGGAGATGGCTTAGAAGTTCAACATTCACCTTTGCTGGGTGCCGGGGCATAGAGACATTCCATGTAACTGCAAGGCCGACGAACTCGCCAAACTTGGAACTACCCTCTCAATCTTGCCTGAAAAGGGCCTCTTAGGCATACCAGTTTCCACGTGCAAGCTCTTGTTTAAACTGGATGCATTAGAAAAAAACTAACCACAGATGGACAAATGTTACTACTTGTCTGACAACGAAGCAGATTTGGCCTAGGCTGGATCTAAGACGCTCAAGGAGCTTGATTACCCTTAATCGGTCGCACATTGGTGCTACAATTGGTGTCATAACTGGACACAGTCTGTTAGGCAGGCATTCAACAAGGCTTGGTGCCTATTCCAATGACTTCTGTAGGAGCTGTATTGATGAGGATACGGAGGAGACTACTTTACACCTTCTCTGCGCATGCCCTGCTCCCTCCCGAAATCGAAACCACCATATGGGGGCCTTCTTCTATAATGATCTTAATGATCTAAACTCAACCGACCCAAAATGTCTCTCACGCTTTATTAGCACCTCAGGAACTTCAGATCCACGTGGTATCACAATGGACCTTATATAGGTCTAAGTGAATCGGACTTCTATCTGACTGCCACTTCAACCTAACCTAACCTAACCTAATTTCTATGTAATGAAAAATCATTTTGAACAAAAAAATTTCATAAAAATATCGTTTTTTTTTTAATTTTCCGTGCTTACATTTTTCCTAACAAAATTTTATCCATCACAATTGAAAAGAGCTCGCTCGAAAACATAATCAATGCATCATACGGCAACAATTCAAACTTAGATTTCAGAATTAATTGACATAAAAAAAAGCTAATCACCTATAGAATTTTTGTACCAAAAAATTACTTAATTTATTACTTTTACTTTTTCACTGATTGAAAAATCGAATTCAATGAACAGTTGATTTCGTTTCTGCGATTTTGAACGCAATCGTTACACTGAAGTGTCCTTTCTGTTCTCATCAGTTACTTTTGCATTCAATGATCAACTCTTACAACAAAACCCAGACTTGTTTTTTGCCAGTGGCCTCCCACTAACAGTTTTTTTTTCTGATTGCTATAACTGACTTGCCAAAAAAAATTAAACCACTATTCCACTCATTTGTCCCAATGATGCATTTGAATGATACCTATAATTTGCTGTGATCATCTACACACCAAAACTATACAAAATTCTTCTTTAAACGGAAGCAGCTGAAGATTCTGACTTGAGGTATATAGATGATGGTTAAATCGAAACATGTCCCTCTACCTGCAATAGGCAAAATGCAAGTTCCATACGTACATACCTATTAACAAATGGTAGCAGGACGTTTATGAAAGAAATTTATGTTATATTCGTTTTACTACTTTGCAAAATTACGAATGTAATTGAATAGAAGTATTGACTTTCAACATTTCAACAATTGACATAAAAGCGTTTTAAAAAAATATCCAAAGTTGAAGAGCTAGAACCGTTACAAAATATGTACACCCTGTTCTAAGGCTTTTTATTGGTGGGTATATAGGGATATGGATAGGGTATCATACTGTATGCCCAAGCGGACTGTACGCCTTTTCTTATGCTTTATTTTTATTTTGATTCATACCGCAAAGTTTTTATAATTTTTTGAAGTGTTTTTAATAAACTGACAGATTGACAAAAAAAGGACGAAAATAGTTGAAATTTATCAAATTTACAATTAATTTATTATCTGCGCCTTTGAATCTGAATTCAAATGCTTTTTTAAAATCAAAATTACAGGTGCAAGAGCCACCTTTTATCATTTGCCTCAGACTTCTTGACTTGAAGTTTAAAAGCGACTTCGGACGAGTCTATTTCTCTGGTGCCACTGTTTACCTGTTATACCGAAAACGTAAGTGGCTATTATCTAATCCGAGCTCACCTGGACGTTGTTCGACGAATAAGACGACATCATGATTGGGCGTATATAAAATACAAAAGAAACGAACGTGTTCAAAACTAGTTGGAGGAGCTTAGAATAGGCGAGCTCGACGCTAATTAATACGTAGGAAAAATCGAAATGCCCATATCACATCCTCTATCCACACATTGAAGGATTTTCTTGCCAAATGGTTGCAATAATAATTGTAGGGGACACTACACAATATAATGAAAGATGGCCTAACTGTAAGCTTAACGGACGAACTGAGTTACACTTTCTTGTTTTACATGAAAGAACACAGAATTGCATACGCAACGCATACAACCTAGATGCATAGTTACGAACATTAAAAGACACAATTAAAAAAGATCTTACGAACACTTGTCATGAGTTTCTTCTTCTTATCTTCTTTTTGTGCACCCTTATCATGTACAAACACTGCTTAAAACTCCAGCAACGAACAAAATGTGGAAATGTTAAATTAAAAAGATCTACATATTTCCATAGAACTTCGTGGGATATAGTACTTTTTTGCTTAACAAAGATGAGGCTTTCGGATATGCGTCTAATTTCTTTTTTGATTTTGAGGCGCTTCTATGCACATCTTGAACTTTTGAGAGAACAGAGAAGTAGAATATTGGTCCGCGATTACAGCTATGCTCCTAACTCAAAACATTTCTTGGCCATTAGGACTTTCTTACTTAAGACGGCATTTAGAATATTTTTACCTTAAAATCGGAAATATTAAATTTAACTTTGGGGCGATGGTAGACCCCACTACTGTTTTTCTCGGCTGAGCGAGAACTTAAGTATTTTTTTGTAACTGGATAGCCTTGACGTACAAGTGGGCATATAATTAGGTTTAAACATACTGCCGGTACTTATGCAAAAGATAATTCTAAAAAACGGGACCATGAATTTAATCTTAACATTTAATTTGTTATTGCTGACAAATGACTGTCAATTGGTTTGTAACAGGTACAAGTTCAATCAGTAGTATGTGATCACTTAATAAAAATCGTTTGGCGCTTGTCCATGCTCAGAAAAATGCTAGTCCGTCCGTTACAACGATAACTAGCAAAATCCTATTCAGACCGAGCTGAATTTGTTGCGTTGATGGAGCTGTGCGTGTGCTTCCCTGACGGGATCGCTGACCTAAGTTTAGGTAAGTTATACTGACGGGGAAAAGTGTTTTTCAAATTTAATGACCAAAAAAGATACCAGGACCAGACAAAAAATGAATCTAATGATCAGCCGTTGTTTTTTCATTCAACCATTCTATAAAACATTTAGTTTCTCAATCACTACGCCGAAAACAGGATTTAATAATGAACCAATGCCGAATCAGAGTGATCTAGAATTTGGTAGGTAGACTTTATTTGGGACATTCTTTGCAAAACAACGCAATCGCCAACTAGTAACTTTATCAGTCTTCAGGTAAATCAAAATGTTTGCATTTACACAAAATCAAATATATGAAATGTACTTTATCAGTCGCAACATAACAAACAAACCACAACATTTAATTAATTTTCTGTATCCATATGCAGTTGCAATTATTTACATATTTAAGAAAATACTGAGAATCGCTGCTATGAATCATTACGAATCTGCCACTCATAGTGATTACTTTGTAGAAAAGTATTTTACAACACATGAACGTGAGTCATTGATAGCAGTCAATCAATGAACTTTTCCAATCAACTCGTATACCTGGTAGCTTTGTGAATTACAAATTTGCAATCGTTAGACCAATATACTCCCATTAAATACGCTGTGCAAAGCGGGATACGATAAAATTATCTACACGTTATGAAACATTTATTGAAACCGATTAATATAGCTTGCCCATCTGTTGAAGACCGTCACAAATAAATAGTTAGTCCTTGAGTCTTTCCACCCACCACTTCAATGTCACTTGAAAAGGTTTCTACACGGTATAATATCCAAAATTGTATTGTCTCTCGCTCTCTCATTACCGTGAATTACATTGTGTACACTCATCCCAACTGTCCTATAATTAGCTTTCAATACGTGTTGTTCACTTGTTGGGTGTATTGAACAGAAGTTAGTGGTTAGGTGGTGGTACCGCTCGCCTTGCCTTATCAATATTGTGTACACATAATATTAAGACAATAAACGCACAATTACGGTATGCGCAACAATACAATAACCACAAAATGGCTAATATAGTCAACGAAGAACAAAAGTGTAGTGATGTCACTCACTTACTTTACTCACACAAGTGGCGATGGAAGTTCATGCGAGATGATTTTATAATGTAATTTAATTATTATTATTGCATTAATCTTTCGAATACGTCATTCAAATCGTTCATAATACGTCAATCGTTTGCTTGATAAGCGTTCCATTTTTCAAATAATGTTTACTTTGATTGTGTCTTTTTACTTTTTCTCTACCCCCACCACTCTCTTACTCTTTCATTATTCTTCAGTAGTTTAAGGTCGTATTCGTATGACTGTTTTATTTATTTAGAAATACGTAAACACATTCAGTTGAGCAAAATAGAACCACAAAGTAAGCTTTAATCAACCAACCTCGCAAGTAATCTGAAATCTACAGTGTGCAAAATAGAAATGATTTATAAAATAAACTGTTCTGTAGCGAGGTGGGAAGCTACATACCTACATATTTTTCGATTTTTATTACGCTACTGCTTAATCTGAATTAAGATTTTATACAATTATGAAAGACCTGAAACCTTTTTTGTGGTCGCAGACGTGTGCCGTTTAATTGGCGAGCCCCTCGAATTCTAGTTTTGTTAGCTGATGATCAGCTGTTTTCATACCTTAACTAGTATTGTAGTCGATAATTCCTTGAACTAATATATACTTTTTGTCACGCTAGGAAGTTGTTTTTTTTAAGATGCAACCGATTTTTATATTGGAAATAAAAAAAATCCCAAAGAGCACATTATTTGCATACTCATCTTGTGGAGACTGATTAAATGTCGACTGGTTTTTCCAACCAGAGTGAGTTCTGAAGCGAACTTGTGGTGATAAGCGCATTTAAATTTGTATATCTACCTAATTTTTATCGAAAATAAATGTGCAAGTCATTGTGTTTGAAGATGTTAAACACTCGATAACTTTATGGATAGTGACACAGACAAACAAATAATAAAGACACCCAGCTTCATATAAAGAACAAATTTATGTTCGAAATTAATGTTTTGGTAGTTGCTTCAAACAAAAATTTCTGAAAGATGCTGTCCGCCTTCCTGGCCAGTGAATTGAGCATTTTTGATTCTTTGTTTTTGTACGTAGGTATAAATAGAGAAGTGCTTCTCCGGGAATTATATTAAGAATTTTTACCAAAAGTTAAAAATACCTTGACAGGAATGTCGAGATGAACAAAAATAAAACATGTAGTAAAATCAAAGAATGTGCTGACGACACAAATTGCGACACAATTGCGCTTTTAGGCAGAGCAAACCAGTCATCATTGACGATGAAGGACAAGAGTTTCGTCCACCTTATAAAATTGAAGAGAAGATAGCAACATGTAAACAGATCCAACATGCTTGGCCGGACGGTCTAACCGTCGAACTATGGACAGGAGAGGACTTAGTAGAGAAAACACAAACTTCATTTATCCGATCCGTACCAGCTGACAAACAACCAAGACTAAGAACTGTCATGAGAAGCTTCCCAAAAATGAATTGTCGTTTGGAATCAGCATTAAATTGTTAGTCCCTTCTATTCGTTTCAAAAAATATATCTTCGCACCCACAATGGTTGCGGAAGCTTTGCTTTAGGTCCTGTATGGGCCGCCTAATATTGATTTATATTTAAAGGAACTTATAGAGATGAGCTGAAGTTATGTCTAATTTGGCATAGGGACTTAACGGAGACATTTTATGTCAAAAAATATTATTTACTTTGATGTAGTAACTGACTTTGTCTACCTCTGCTCTGCTATGCGGAAGGATTTCTTACGTACAACTAAGGAAACTCTATATAGATTTGAAGCATTGAGTCTTTCCTAAACGGATTAACATTTCTGACCCGATTTTCGATGACGGTTGTGGCACTTATGGATTGAAGTTCAATTTAAATGAAGATTTTGAACTTGACAATTTATACTCTTAAATTTGTGGTTTGTTAGACTTTCGTAAGGGGATCAGTGAAAAAGCTTTAGCTTTTAGTTATTGGGGAGAATATAAGCCTAGACCCTTGATCAGTAGTTAATAGGAGTCTCTAGATTACAGATGTGTAATTACCCAGATAGTCAACGTAAAACTCAGCTATTTTTACCCATACAATTTGCACTTATTCAGGATTTTACGGATTTTTATAGCCGTCCCCATGATATGTCATTTAGCGTCAAATATATATCTGACTTACACGTATTCACAGTTAGAAAATATTTTTAAAAATGTTTGCGGGTTAAAGGGGACAGGGGAATGCAGAGTTGACTATCTGGTTAATTACTCATCTGTGCCATACACCCGCAAATAAACTTCAGATATATGATCAAAATCTTTCCTCTTTTCAAAGTAACATAAAGTACGGTATGTATTTCTATTTCTTTTTGTTCATTGTTTTGCACATTGGCTGCTCCCTTTTTGTGTTCTTTAATAAAAGTCCTCAGAACGTTGCCCGCTGACATGTGCTTAGGTCGCTTTGCAAGTCGAACAAGTCTTTTCCTGACTTGTTTGTTTGTTTCAGACTGGCATGTTTGATAAGTTAGACGAAGCGCATAGCATTGCATGTTATGTACCTACTATTTTTAAACACACGCAATCAATTGAAGAATAGTTATATGGAAATGTAAGCGGCCTTCTGCAAAACATCTTTGATCTAAAGAATCGTTAACATGATATTGAAGAACATATAAAAATAAGAAGATACAGCGTTTACCACGTAAACATTCACCGGCTAGTACAGAACGTAACTGCTGTGAGCATAAACTTCAAGATGGAGATTCAACACTCATGTGGAGATTCAACGAAGAATTGCCCTTGGAAACCGTTGCTACTTCGGTTCGGCAAATCAAATGGGATTGAAAGCTGTACCACGTCGAGTGTTGGACGATAAACACGAAAAAAACAGAAAAATTCTTTAACGTATATTTTTTCCTGTCTCCGAATGGAGGAGAAGATATAACCGCGAAGTCAGCTGTACCAAGACGGTATCTTCGAATCCCAGTCCCCCGGTTCGAAACGGCAAGGAAAACTGAACCTCTTTTTTAAAGATCAAGCCATCGCGGATTCCAGACTGCTTAGAGAATTGGACGCAGCGTGCAGAGGATGGAAGGCCTACTTGTCTCAGGCAGAGAATCTTTAAGGGTCTGAAACATGTTAAGTAAATTTATGGAATCCAACACGCGGTATGAAAATTATAAAGTATTAAAAGAGAGGAGGTAGGGACTTGTAATCGCATCAAATGCTTAGGTTAGTTTGTTTTTAAAATAGAATTTTTTTGTATTTTAACCGCAAAGCTTGTGTGAGGTGAATAGAGCATTTTTACACATTAGATGAACAACACCTCATAGTTTAAAATGAGTACCTCATACAAACTCACAAAAAATACGTCTCCCCAGCGACACTAATGTTTGGCCCAATGCAAGAGGTTATCAATCAACGCATTCATCAATTGGAAAGATTTGAGTGGGCACACGTATTGAACGACCAGTGGACTGAGGACTTTGGAATTAATATATTTTGCTTAGCCAAGACAGTATCCAACTAGGCGCCATCCGTAGCCTGAAATGTAGATATTTTTTGATTCAAGTCTTCTATAAATTTTCAGATTTTTTCAACACATGTGTGAATTGTTTAAAAAAATGTAGGCCGAAGCATTTGCGTACCTACTTGATTTTGAAGTTTGTTTTATAATGTAATCGTTTTCCAATAAGTGGATTCCTGGTTATGGCAAATGTTATGTGTCAAGTACTGCATGAACTTGTCTATTTTAATCATACATGTAAATCGAATCGCTTCACAATTTCTCAAAGGCAAGACTAAGGTATCACATTTCTGTTACAAAATGCGCCAAGGTTAACCTACAATATTTTCCGCGAATGACACTTATTTGGCGACTTGCCAATTTGATGCATCCCCCCAAACTTCTCCTTGAAATTTCCCAATTTTGCGGGCGGGGGCATGAAAACAAAACACACGTAAACAGTATTGAAATATATAAAAAAACAATGAAAGGCAATTAAAAGCATTTATACGTACGTAAAATTGTTAGTAATACTTTCATTTTGTTGGAACAGCTCGTTTATCCATTTAATGAGCTTTCTTCTTCTTCTTCATGTTGTTCGTAGATTCGATTGAATGTGTGTTGTTTGTTGTAGTAGTAATGCTTTCTTTTTGTGTTTTTGTTTTTTTTTTAAATAATAATGTTAAATCTTTCTCGTCCTTCGCCAAGCAACAAAATTGATAACAGTTGACAGCAGACCAGCCGCTGATGTCTCTCCCTCCAGTCGCTCTCTGTTGCTAACATCTCTTCCGCTTCGACGACCATCCAATGATACTCCACCTCTGTCTCCCCCTCCACCCCTGCTAGCATTCGTTATACATCACTTGCTGCTGCTGTTGTTGTTGGTACTCGCCGCTGGCATGTAGCCTCCCTCCTCGGCCCGCTCGGAAATGAGCGATGCATCGCCGTAGAACGTTGGCTCGTCGTGTTGTTGTTGCGTTTGCTTGTGATGCTCGTCCTCATCGCCGTCTGAGTCATCTTCACCGGAACTATCAGCAGCAGCTACAGCTGCTACTGCTGCATTATTGTTCGTTGCCTTGCCGGCCGATTGGACAGCGGCGACGGCTGGGGCATTGGCTCCCCCCTTTAAGGGTTCCTGCACTTTGGCCGCCTTGCTCAAATTATCATAACAACCAAGACAGACCCTCACCGACTTGGTACTTTGTTGCGGCAGCAAGAACTTCTTTGACGAACACGGTCCACATACAACGGCCCCACAATTGCGACAGTGGTGGCGACGGACGATCATTGTGAACTGCGTTTTCTTGCAGTGCATGCAAATAGATGCCTCGTTATCGGGCACCCAGACGGCTGCGTGATTTTCGACGGGTTTCTTGCCACTCTTCCGGAGCAAATCCTCAACACACTTGTTGATATGTGCCATCCATTCCTGCTTCTCAGTGCTGGTGGCCGCGTACACCACAAACGATTTGGTTGTCGTTCGGATGAGCCAACCGTTGCGGAACTGTCCATTGTCGTCGATGCTTTCCAATTGGACTTCTTCCAGTGGCATGATGTGTTGTTTGTTGTACTTTTTCTTGCCGATTACAATGTTGCCATACACGAGTATGTCATTGAATAGAAAGAACTGACGGCTCTTCGGACGTTTGCGACACATTTTTGTTAGAACTCCCTCGCCTACGAGCACTCGGCCGGGAATCGCAAGAGGCTGGCCCGAGCTACCAAAACAGCTTTCCACCATTGCAATGCGACGAGTATTTGCCTCGCTGTTAACTAGTCGGTCTACCATTCTCTTAGTAGATAGCGTTGATCTTGCACTGATTTCACTTTTTTTCACCTTTTGTTGTTCAGGTTTTTTTTTTTTTTTTTCTTATTGTACACTTGGATTATTTAATTTTATCTTCTCTCGTTCTTTTCACCTCGTAACACAAAGAAACTGCGCGCATATATGTATAAATAAAACCGAATTACTTGAATTAAATACAAAAACAAATTAAACCAAAATCTAAAGAAAAAATAAAATAAATAAAAATATTTTTCTGTTGATTTCTCCGCTAATTCTCGCACTTTCCACTTTTGACAAACAGCAACGGGCGAAGGCAAAGATGGTGCAGTGCAGTCAACTGTGTCTTCTTATTTTTTCTTCTCGTTTTTCGTCGCCTAATGACGTTTTGCTTTTCGTTTTCTAATGACTCACAAATTGGAAAGAAATTTTCTTGCAATTGCAAAGTTTTCTTGAGAATTTACCACCGTATATGCAACGCGAATTTAATGGATTCGTTTTTGGAAAATCGACAAATATTCCCACATCCCAGAAGAAAAAAAAAACTGTGGGACGATTGCACCGTGTAGTGTTTTGATGGACGACGACGACGATGAGAAATTTACGGGTTCGATGGGTTGGGGATTTTTTTTTCGTGTGTTTGTGTTGACAGCTGACAGATGAAGTGTGCTGAATTTGCGGAATCGGGGTATTTCAATAAGCAGACGTGTTCGTTAGGTATAGGCCGTTGGATGAAGTATAAACTATAATATATTTTTTTCTCGTGAGCAAATAACCGTCGAGTTAAATTTAAGTTGAATTATGCGTGCATTGCGTGCTTTTGATTAAATAGGGTATGACAAGTGAAAGACTGTGTCTCAACATGTTTGAAATAAAATAGAATTGGGAATGGCACCGTCATTACACAAAAATATAGACAGAAGTGAGTACATTATACTTTAATCTTCTGTGTCCCGAATTAATTGTCCTTTTCCTATTTTTGAGTGTCAGCGAGCGACGTAATTAGTGAAATATTTAGGCTTTTGCGAGGTTTTTTTTCATAAGCAAGCATACATGCAAGCCTAGTTTCTTTGTTGATCATTTTGTATTCTTGCGTTTACCAGATACACATTCGTATAAATAATGGAAGCATAAAGGGATTAAAAGCTTAATACAAACTTCATAAATCCTCTGTGTCTTGTTTGACACAAAAAACATATAAATTCACTTATTTACTCATTAACTTTAGAACACTAATGTTTGCCTGGCAATGCATGCATTTTAATAGTTGTTTTGGTTATAACTTTATATTTTGGTTTTAAAGATGATCTCTAAAAACGAAAAGATACAAAATATGTTTCAAATATTTTCATTTAAACTAGAATGATTGTAATTTTCATATCTTTTTAAAATTTACGAATTACAAACACTGAAGTTAAGTTTTTTTTTTAAAAAACAAAATACGTTTAACGATGATATTTGGTGATTTCTTGCAATAGTAACCTCACAGGCGAACATGTGTATTAAATGTTTAATACTATAACCTGGACCTAAGCCAATAAGACTCTCGAATTAGTGCGGGCCTTGGCTAACATGCCACCTAAGTTGAGGACCTCCTCTAATACGCTTACCCTCCGGATTAGAGCCTACGATTTTATTTGCGGGCTGGAGTTCATTCGCTCTACAGGTTAGTGGCAATCGGTGAGGCCGACTCACTTAGACCAACAAGAGGTCCGTTGTGATACCACGTGGATCTTAATAAAGCATTAGTATTTAAATAAAGCGAACGAGATCTTTAACGCCAGTGGTTGACAGATCTTTAAGATTGTCATGGAAGAAGGGACCTATGTGAATCTTACGTTTATGGGAGAGAGAAGGTGTAGGATTATCTCCTCCTCCTCCTCGTCCATGCAGCTTCTGCAAACGTTATTCGAGTACATGCCAAGCCTAGTTGCATGCCTGTCTATAAGACAGTGTTCAGTGATGACACTTTTTGTGGAGCTGACGTGTAGTCTTTTTAGAGAGATCAAACACTTAGAGCGTTTCAGATCCAGCTCTTGTCCACCTAAGGTTAGTTTTCTCAATAGCTTCCGAATTTAGCATTCGTTTGCATGCAGCAATTGGAATGCCTAAGGAACCTTTATCAGGGAAATATCAAGCAGTGTGCATGTCCCAGGCACTCTCAAATGCGCAATGCCACAGCTTTTTGACCTTGTAGATGTCACTGTGCAGCTCGTAGAGTTCAACGTTTAATCGTCTCCTCCAGATCCATATAGGAGGACTAGGATTATTAAGGTCTTTTATAGAGTTTCCTTAGGTTTTCAGGAAGGACCCTTGCTTTACCAGCCCAAAGAAATAGCGATTGGCAAGCGTTATTCTTCGTTTGATTCCTGAAGAGATATCGTTTTCGGATGTCACTGCAGAGTCGGTATACAAAGTACTTTATTATCTCAAAGTTATAGCTGTCGATCGTGATATTATTTGTTTTGGTCTCGTTTACCGCTAGACGGATTTTGTACTTTCCGTTCAACATTACCAAAGTTTTGCGGGTATTAACAGGAAAGCTTTAGTGTTTTGGACTGATAAATGTGTTTTGTCTCAGGTTCACATTCTAAGCAGTAAAATATCTTAAGATCTTTGTTGTCCCACCTCTTGCGAGTCTGACAAACATCCAAGAGTATATCTTTTCATGAGAAGCAATTTAAATTTGCCATTGTGAGTTGGCATTAAATCGTAGGTCCCTTCCAACAATGCCGAAATATAACATCGCACACACAATTTTTAAAGAAGCTGGACTTCCGGCCCTATTTGGTTTGTTAATGCCTATTTTACACAATAAGTTTGAAAGTAAATACTAAAACTAAAAGGGCAAGAAAAGAAAAGGCGGGTAAACGGGTCAAACCTACCAGTAAGTAATAAGGAATGGAGTGTTCGAATGTGATTTAACAAATTGCTGATTAAGATAGATTAAATAAAATATAGATGAATATATAAAATAAATAAGTTGCGTATCATAAAATAGGACCAGCACTGACTGACATCACTCGTGCTTTTTAATCTCTCCTTGGTACCCTGGGGAATATAACACGATTCAAAAAGTGTCAATTGAACAAGGGATTAGGGAAAATGAATGCAGAACTGCCCCATATTCTTCATTCTGCGCTAATTGTATGTGTAGCTTAAATTTGTAGTTCCTTACGCATTTAGGCAAAAGAAAATTCGAGAAAACTTTATATTTAATTATAATGCTAAGTCTACAGACAACTAAGATTCTTTGGGATGCAGCCATCAAGGTCGGTGATTGTGCACTCGAGGTATCATCCATTTCAATTAAAAAAATCATGTTGGACACCTCAGCACGATTGGAGTAGACAGAGTGTAACCTCCGCTGTGTTATCACATTCCACAAATGCGAACTCCATGATGTGGAACCAGTATCGCAACATCATCAAGAATGTAGCCAAGACCACCTCAAAAAAGACCATGGTATGGATTATGTGTGTCCAATGACAGGCAATGCAGTTAGGTAAGAGTATCGAGTAAGGAGAAGACAGCAGAAAAATATCCTGCGTAGAAAGAACATATCTACGTCCGATACAATATCAAATAATGTTCCACATTATCCAGGCATCATGTCGAGATATCTTCTTTTCAAAAAACTTACGATGCCTTTTCCTGCTTAATATCAGATCCTTCTGCAATATACCAATTAGCATGTTCCAATCTGGCTTCCAGCCCAGCAGAAATTCTGCTCAACCAAAAATTTATTCTAATGAATCCTACAAAAGCCCAACAAATTTCCATTTATCGTCGGTAGCTCTACATGACGATAACCTTATACTGGATCGTTACTATCATTATTCTTAAACACTACTTGTTATTTTTGCCTTTTTAAGTATAATGTACTTGAGCATGGAATGTGGACACCCATACAGCGGAATCTTGACCGAACTTTATTGGTTTTTGCTGAAATGATTCAAACATTGAATCAGCATAACGGAGCTAATAGACAATAACTTCCTTTCCTTTAAAATTCTTGCATTTAAAATAAAAATCACTTATTCTAACTCACCTGTTTCTTTTTTTCCTCGGCAGTTCGTTTGAACTGTTCATCGTATTGCTTGCGTTCTTCCAATCTCCGTTCTACATGCAAGTTGAATGGTTGCATTTGAACAGTTTGTCCTGATTTCTTGGGCCTGAATGGTTCCTCCTGAAGAACAGCAGCTTCCCGACTTGTGAACTTAATTGGCGCATTCTTTTTTTTCCATTCTGCTAGCTGCAAATTAAAATACAAAAATTAGCATTAATTAACAACTGCATCTGCTGCTTACCCTTTGTTTGCGTCGCTCGTCGGCTTCCCTCGAGTTCTTTAGTACAACTGGAGTTTTTGCCGCCGTTATTTGGCCACTGAACTCCTTTCGTGCCAATGCCGGACGTGGTGCTGCCACTGATTTTGGCACAGGTCTACTGTGAAAAATCCTATTCTTCTTCTCCTCCTCCAGTAGTTTTCGCATAGTTTCCTCCTTTTTCTTTTGGTATATTTCTTGAAAGTCGTACGCATGTGGTGGATCGACTTTTGCCTTCCCATTTTTACCAATGGCAGAGGAAGCGGCTTCACTGTTCAATTTCGCCTGAAGTTGTGGTGTTTTGGGTCGTGTAAGAAGATTTGCCGGCCGGCAATTGTTGGTCGGGGTGATTTCATTTTTAGCTGCTGGAACAATTGTTTGCTTGTTTGACTGACTATTTGTGGGCTGTGGTGTTTTGGGACGCAATACAAGATTTTCCGGCCGGCGGTTGTTACTTGAAATCGTGAGATGTGATCCGCTTACCAAGTCAACCTTTCCAGTTTTCGATTCAACTTCGATAGACTGTTTTTCTGGTTGATTGACTATTGGTTTGGAATTTTCTTTGTTTTCGTGATTTTCTATGGCAATATTATTGGAAAAAGATTCATTATGGTTTGTTGCTGCTGCAAATAAAATGGAAAATGGCTGGTAAAATCGTAGAAAAACGCGACAGACGCAGTGGTAAAGTTACCCATCGCTCGTATTAAGTAGAACTCCTCCGAGAATTTTTCGTGTTTACAGTGTTTTTGAGCTGCGAATAAAGTTAATTAAAATAGAAATAAAAATGAAAAGTTTAACACAAAATTTGTTACATACTAAAGAAATTTTCAGAATGATTCAAATCAAAACGACCGACTTCTATATCATCCCAATTGTATTTCAATTCAGCTTGCATAATCGATTTTCCTGAATATGTTTCAGTCGTTGAAAATATTGTCTTTATTATTATTAACAAAGAATAAAAAAATAATAATACTTTGATGAGTGCTCAAGATGCAGAATCGGACTTTGTTTAGAGGAGGACGTTTGAAATCAAATTCAAATAAAATCCGCAACCTTGCGTTTGACAGCGACGGAATGGTGCTGTACTGTTTTAAAAGCGGGATAAGCGATAAGGTAGTTTAGTCGATAGGGTGGTAAACATTAATTACAGCAGTTTGGGATGTGTCGATAAATAATAGCATTTTTTTTGGAAATATTATTTTTAGAATCCTAAAATCCATTATACCTGTGGAGCGCTAATCAAATATAGATTTGTTATATGTATGTAAGTACGTATATATATATTTTATTCGAAATTCGAAATTCGAAATTATTTTCTTGGGGATTTTTGTTATTATAATTGTTTTTTCGAGATTACCTTTAATTGGGTTTTTGTTTTTTTATTTTACGGTTTTCGAGAGTTTATTTTTATTTAACACCAAATCCGTTTAAAATTTGAGTTCACCTATTGTTTGGTATTGTAAAGGGATATGAGCTAGTTTTTGTTTCTGTACGGGTAAAATAGAGGAGCACAGGCTTCGGGAAATAGCTCCAATAAAAAAATGCCCCAAAACGAAAATGAAATAATTCACCAATAGCTAATTCGAAATCGCCAGGGAAGTCATTAAAGGTATTCTCTATAGTAAGAATATTATACGCACATTGCGCGATAGGTTGGCTTGCTCAGAAATTATTGTGCATATCCTAAATCGACTTTACCGAGACTGCAGATACAAGGAAGATTAAGGAAGTACTTTACACATCCTGTGAAGTTACCTTGGTACATTAGGTAAACACCTTTCCATTATCTTAATTGTCTCAACTAATCTTAAATTGCTGACAACAATTACTTCATTTGAAATACAGACAAATTTCAAATGGCATAACACTGGAACTGGAACTATACAGAGTACAGATGTACCTAATCGAGAGCGAATTAAAACCAATCAACCACTCATGTAAATATGTTCTCAGTGTTGTTTTAAAATTGTCCTTCCTCATATCTTCCTTTTTTACTAATCTGCAGTCCACTTTTTTAACTTTTCGGTCACTGAAACTGCGAATGAATTTCCTTTTGGTCATTTTTGATCAAGCTTAATTTTTCTGGCAAATATTTGGTAGGAGAAAATAATATTTACTCATATTCCGCAAGTACGAGTATCTTTGCTTCTTGTTTAAGATAGTTTGAAGCTATACATTTTTTTTGCCAAATTGTTGCCATGTTTCCTGAACAAATTTGAATAAATTTTTGGTGTACAAGCTTTTAATTAAGGCTCTAGGAAATAAGGCCCCAAGAAATAAAGCCCCAAAATAAAAATGAAATAAGGCCACACAAATATAAACGCGAAATAACAACAACATTTTTTTTTAAATTGGGGTCTTATTTCATTTTATGGGGGACTTATTTCTTTCTTTGGGGTCTTTTTTAATTTTTGTATTTCAATATTTTTTTATTTAAGTTCATTTCTATGTAATACGGTCACAACGTATCTGTCGGTTCAATGACTACTCCGAAATAGGGGCCGCCGGGCTTTATTTCGTTTTCAAAATTCTTAATGATTTCGTGGTTGATTTAATAGTTACGGAATGGAATAGTTTCCGTGTTAGATTTGGAGTACGCGCGCGGTTGGCTA
The DNA here is from genome assembly GCA_963576555.1 of Ferdinandea cuprea. NCBI lineage: Eukaryota > Metazoa > Arthropoda > Insecta > Diptera > Syrphidae > Ferdinandea > Ferdinandea cuprea. Next base: position 128,428,128 of record OY754958.1, on the reverse strand, counting down.
TATGCAAATTATATATATATTTTGGGCCTTTATTTCATTTGTATATTGGGATTTTATTTCATAATGAAATAAAGACCCAATTTTGGGTGCTTATTTCATTTTTATTTTGGGGCTTTATTTTCTAGAGCTTTTAATTAAGGCGCTATTTAAGTTTACTTAAAAGCCCACTTTTATTCTACTCTAGAGATTGCCAAATTAAATTATGTAAAGCTTGATAAGAGATCTTGCAATTACTGCATTGAAACCTTTTTAGTAAGAATAGTAAAATGCGTTTTCTTATGAAGCTGCTTAGAAAGACGACCAGTAATTAAAACTCTTACCTTACTCATTATCACCCTTTATTAGCCCACAGCAATCCATACGGTGCTGTTTGTCTATCTAAAATCCCTGGCATAATTACACTTCATGTTGACATTCAAAGAAGCAGTTTGACGGTTTTATAGTAAGCATATCTATTAGAAGTAACTTAAGATCATTAAAGGGTATCGTCACCTGCATAAGTCTTTTTACAGGGTTTGAAGCTCATGTTTATAACAGTCAAGTCGATCCGACCATAAATATATTTTTCTTTGTGGAAATCTCAACATACTGAGACACGTATCAGATTATTTACCTAAAAGGTTTGGAAGTGATTGCTTCGCTGTGCCACATCGATCGAACGTGCAATTGCGCTTCAGCCAAGAGGCCTAGATTTAAGGCGATAAAGGAGACCATTACTCCGTTTTAAAAACCAAGCTATCGCAGAGCTGTTGATCGGTATGACTGAAAGCAGCGTTCCCGGGATCTCTGAGGATGAAATGCTGCCGCAAACGAATCCGAAAAGTAAGTAAGTAAAAGTAGTTCGGTTCCTAACTAATTTAAAAAAGTAAGGATGACAGAAATTAGGTCTTTGCTGTATTTATTGTAGTAAGTAAGTTAAAAATGCTATTTTCTGTTATACTAAATATTTTGAGGGACGTAAAGAGTTGTTTACTAAAAAAAATAATGGCGTGATTCTTGTAATAGTAGATTATTTATTTGCATTTAATTATTATATTAATTTTTTATTGTTCATTTACATTGATATTTTCATGAGCTTTATTTCTTCTTCTTAATAAAATCAACGTCATCTAGTTCCGACCATCCACCCAATCCACCTAATCCTGATAAGCCAGAAAGTCCTGAAAGGCCATCTAATCCGGATAGTCCTCTCCAACCACTAATAATAGGTCCATCAGGGCTGACGTCAGAAACGAAACCTTGTCGAAGACCAAGACCAGAGCGTAGGCCAATACCATTGGACAAACCAACTGGAACACGAACTAGCCTGTATGAGTTTATTGGAATTTGAGTTAAACCAAGCGATGGATTGTCTATTGTCCTTAAGCCAATATTAATTGGACTGTAGCCAATTTGAGAACGATACTGAGGCAGATCTACGGAACGTGTAACAGGTGCTGCAACGATTCCCCTTGGAACACTGTATTGAGGTACATATTGAACTTGAGCAGCATACGAAACTTTAGCTAAAGCTATCAAAAATGCTAGACCCAAAAGGAACTATGGGAAATGACTTCAATTAGATTTAAATACTGCCTTTTTGTGTTCACACGAATGACTTACTTTCATCTTCGCTGGTCAAATAATGATGTGTTTATTTGAATGTTAAAGTATAACCAATTTGATGTCGATAAAGTGCACAGTTTTTATACTCGAACAACTCAATTTTTATTCATCCCCATTCTTTTCTTCTTGTTTAAAATGACATAAATCAGGCCACTCTTCTTAAAAGTTATTATCCTCTAACTTGTTTTTGATTAGATTGCGGTCTAATTGATTTTGTTAACGTGCACTTATGTGACACCTTTTAAGTGATTAACTGATTTCTTAACAGAAATAACATGGATGATATTGACTGAGAATCGAGCCCACTTTTTTTTTTGTTGAATAAATTAGAATTTGAGTACACACTCACTGTCAAAATTAAAAATAATCTAAAGAAAGAAATATGGTTTTATATTTCTTGAAGAAGAATAGAAGTCAGATGTGGAAGCTGTATTAACACTTTCAATAATTTTGTTGATATTTGTAAAAGAATTTGTTCTGACTGACTGATTTTCTGACTCAGGAATGCGAAGCTAATGTCAATGGCAAACCGCTAATTGCAAATTTATGAAACTTGGAGCGTGTATTCGCCGAACTATGTAACGAATACTAATAAAGATTTTATTTGGGTATTTTTTAAGTTAACCTGGAAAACACGATAACTGATTGACAGTGCGTTCCAAGTTCGAACGAAGGAGGGGGGAGGGGGGGCTTGGTCCAATTTAGCGTCACTCTTTCGAGCATTTCAGCCTTTAACGGATTACGCGTGTAATGTTATCCTGTACGGCTTCAATCGTGTTCGGCTTGTCCACATAGACTAACGACTTTACGTAACCCCAAAAGAAATAATGAAGAGGCGTTAAATCGCATGATCTTGGCGGCGAACTCGCAGGGGCATTTCCAGAGATAAGCTGCTCCCCAAATTCATCCTTCAACATTTCCATTGTTTCACGAGCTGTGTGGAATGTGGCACCGTCTGATGAAATCACTTGTTTACCAAGTTCAACTCAGCCAACTGGGGCAAAAAAAGTCGCGTATAAAAAGATGCGACAGTTTTGCTTATTTACGTATCCGTTGAGCCAGAAATGTGCCTCATCGCTGAAAACAATTTTTCGATAAAACTGCGGATTTTCACATTTTTCACAGAGCACGAATTTTGATAATAAATTTCAATAATTTGCAATCGATGTGATAGTGTAAGCGGAAAAAGGTGACGGTAGATGGACAAATAAAATCGATGCATCAAGAGAAGAATAGCGAGCCAGCAGAAGAAAGAAACAAAAATCCCAGGTCAAGAATCGAAGGTTCTCGCGATCGAAACAAGATCAGGAGGTTTTTATACGGGCCAAGCAACTGGTTATGGCCTTAAGGCCGGAATGCATGCTCTTCAAAAACAGGGAAGTGGCAGTCATCGAAACTCAGTGCAAGGTACAGTGATAGGTCAAAAGGTGAACCCTCGATCATTCAAAGCAGAACCGGTCTCGCCAGGCAGTATAAAGGTGTTTGTCTTAGTTTGGCTCCTAATGTCTTTAAATACGGAGGTTATGTTTTGGTAGGGCACCTGCACCAAATCGTCAACCAATTTTCGTTAGAGGAAAGCATACCCGATGGCAGGACCGCATGTACGATTGTATCCAAAGTAGTGTGTTTTAAAAAGAACACAATAATCAAGCCAAGGCATGGTAAAACAAATGGGTTGAAGACTCCTGACTCGAAGAACAAAATGTAAGTTAAACTGAAACCTTCTTTTTCCAATTCTAGACGGCGCTGTTAACTAGACGATAAGCATGGAAGAAGAGTTAATAAGGAGTTATTTTAAAAGAAAAGTTCTTCAACGGACGGCTGGGGATTGGAAGAAAATACCTCGAACTTTATGAGCTTTACAAAGCAAAAAAACGTCGATTATAGGCTCCGCAACATCTAAATTAATTGTTTTCCCAGTAAATAATATTGTTGCGGTAGAAGCCCCTAATATTGAAGGATATATGTTATATTTTACCGTCATTGTTTGCGACGTAAAAATATACCCCACTTCTTTAGGAGGGTAAATGGTGACCCTTGAAAGAATTGTTAATAAATTTAATCAAAACTTTAAAATCCAGTGGGCTGTAAGTCATCCTTTCCCTGCAACCTATGGAACTACATGCGAAAAGCGCTGCAAGAAGCTAGAAAACGAATTTTTTTAGGACATGTGCAGATTCTAAACATTGACTTAGGTTACTTTTGCTGCAGCTACGAGGAAAGGGAAAGGTTTCCCGGTTTAGTATCACTGACGTCAATAAAAAGCTGGTGATCATGCATATGTGTAAGCTCAGAAACATCAAAACGTCACTAAATGATATCAAGGCACTCGTAGGGCAGAAATTACAGGACATTACAAAAAGCAGATGGGATTAACTCCTCACCTGTTTCGATGCTGGGGGAAATACGTACTCACAACTTATTTAAGAACCATAAATTAAAAACGCCTCTTACTCCGACCTATATTCAGGTTGCGGAAAGAATTTCAGCTTAGGGCATCATAGCCTTTAACGACTTTCTTAATATATCCTGCGCTATTAAATTGAGTCAACAAAATAAATTAAGCTGGTTTTGAAGCTTAAAGTTCTAATAGTTCTCAAGTTTTAAAATTTCTAGTAGATATACTCATACCTCAAGATTGGAAGTTTTCACTTCAACGGGCCAAACCTTGAGTTGGGGTTAAAGTAGACCCCTCAATGATATCATTTTTGATTTTATTTGAAGCCCTGAGTTGTCGACCTGAAGAACCTTATTTCTTTATTGGATCACCCAACATGCACATTTTCTTCTATTTTAAAATATCTTTATTAAAGAAGCGTTTATATGTTTTTTTTGCCACCAATGTACAGCTGTGTGGAACCCTTATCACATTGGCTCAACATTGTTTTGAGTGTGATAAGGAAGCAGCAACACTGCCTTCGTAATCAACTCACTATCTTAATATAAACTATCAAAACGCATTTAAAGGATCCCATTAAAATTGCTTTCTCTTTTGTAAGTCAGTCTTAATTCCTCAATTAATTTGGTTTGTTTAGCTATATTTTCGCTTCTGAATAAAAATGCACTAACTTTTGAATGATAGAAACCGCTGCTGGTGCAAAGCACATATATCGAAAACTATTAAATTTAACTATCTGTATACCATAATATAAAAAAAACTCCTACTCCAAACTTGAATTTTAAATGAACACACATTTGAAAGACATTCTTTCTTTTTAAAACCTAATGACCTAATGACAAACTAAATTATTCCAACAAACTGCAACAAATGGTCCATTACCCACAAAGCTTGACACATTTCGGCATGTTTTCGAAAAGAAAACAAACCGCAAACCAGTTTAAAACCTCACAAGTCTTCCATTGCTAAATTAATCCCACATCGCGCAGTGACACATCGATCAGCGCAATTTATTACAACTGCACGTTTTTTAAAATTTAAATTAATTCCATCTTAGTCTCCGCTGAAATTGACAATATCAACCGTTAGATTTAGTTTATTCCTTAAAAATAAGATCATGTCAGTTCAGAACAATGAATGAAGACAAATGTTTCTCCCTACACTTGAATAGAGACTATAAAATATAGAAACCCAAATTGTATGGATCAGTTCCATCTTAACAATGGAGGTAAGCAAGTAAACTATGTCAAAAAACAAACTGTAACTAAACTAACTACTTTCTTTTAAAGGTCTTCTTCTTCCTTACTCTGTTCATTGTGGCCGCAGCAACTTGTGGTGAGTCAATTACAGTCGATCCTGTGGTTGTACCACCTGAAAATGGTACAGTTCCATTGGAGTACTCAGGATTGGACCAGGATAAGACCACTAAGCCTCTGATCGTTTCAAGGAAACAACCACCACCGATACCTAAACTTGCACCGACTCCAAGTATGACAACAAAACATCCTGTGCCCCGTTTTAATCTTCCGGAATACCCCATAAGAGTATTCAATGATGAAGATGATGATGACAATGATAATGACAATGACAATGACAATAACGATGACGATGACGATAGGAAAACAACAGTACGTCCGGTGGTTCATACAGTACCGCCACCAGTGCATGCTTATGACATTCCAACAACCAAAGCCTTCAGAAGTATAGACCGCAGGCAACCAGTTGCGCTTAAGCCTCCACCACCAACCCCATATGCAAAAGTAAATGACGAAGCCGAACCAGTAGTTTCTGAACCACGGAAATTTTTCGCACCAAGGAACATTGGGCGGACCTATACCGATGATTCTAATGCAGCACTTTTTGAGAATAACCAACCGCAAGTAGTTCCATTAAATCCGACTTATCAACCACCAACGGCAGTATATAATCCATATCCTTACGTGGTCTCAAGAGGATATACTGTACCAGATTACCCTCAGCCGAGATTCTACAATGTAAGAGCATCACCTTACAGAACATTGGAATATAATCCGGTTACATATCACGTACCCTCTGTGCGAAACTTTGCATACTCTTTTCCATCCGCAACGCAACTACAAGTTGTCTATAATCCGCCGAGTACCGTCTATAGCAACAATCAGGTGAATTATAACGACTACTTAGGCAATGATTACGATGACTTTTTAAAGAAAAAGAAGAAGTAGATTTTTATTTAACAATAAATCGTAGTCTTTGAGAAGTTTAATTTTTTTTTTCTTTTTTTGTTTGCGACATGTGAATGTGTTTTAAACGCATTTGAATGCTTATTGATTACTGACAAACTTGAATGGGAAATATAATATCAGCGAAGCGATTCCACATTTTAAAAAGTCAAACAAGATCTATCAATTGATTGACGGAAGAAAATTCGATGGTTTCCCCATACAAAGATGGTGCTTGAAAGGTGGTTATGTGCATTTATTATACGAATCCAAGCGTTATCCACTTTAGCGATTCTGTTGTGGTAATATTTTAAGTTTTGCCAAATAAAACAATTATTTGACATGAAGTTAAGAGATAAGTGTCGCTTGATGAAAATTGGGTAACCAATCCCTTTGGAAGGTCTTGCAACTTTGTACTTGCAACGAATAGCATCGGACACTGCAAGACGAAAATGGGACAACGACTAAAACGAGCTAAATTCGCCAGCATAATGGAACTACACAAACATATTCGTATTCAGCCATATATAGGGTCCGCCATCTAACGTTTTTTTTTCAACTAGTGCTTATTTCGCGAATAGTAACACTTAGCTCATGTCTGATTTGACAGATAATTACTTTTATCCTTCCGCTGAACGAATATGGTTGGGTATACGCTTGAACAACGCTGGGAAATATTGCCATTTTTAATTTTTTTTTTAAATGAGCAATGAGTGGCCGTTACAGTCAATGGCGATCGTTATCGGGCCATGTTGAACGAATTTTTGTTCACAAAAATTGCAGAGGAGGATATTGGCAACATTTGGTTTCAACAGGACGGCGCTACGTGCCACACAGCCGAAGCTACACTCGATGTTTTGCACCCTGTTTCAAAAAAAAAAAAGTTATTTGGCGAACCCTATACAACATTTTAGCCCAAATATTTACCATTTCGAAATATTTAATGTAGTTTGTCAAGTCAAACAATCCTATTTACATTACATTACAGGTGGCAACGCCAATTGCGGCATTGTATTTCATTGGAAATATTGACAGTTTAGGAAAATTGAATTTAAATTTTTTTTATGATGTTGAATTGCAATGCGGTTCAGTCGAAATGATCAATTTGGCACTCGTGCAGTATACTAGATGTCTGATGTGAACTTTCCAATAGGCTTACAAAATTACTCCGACAGCATACTTATAAGCTTTCTAAAACCTTTTTACTGTCACCATATTTTAGAAATCGTGTTCTCTACTTCTTTTAAAAGTTTTCTATTGGTTAGCTTATTTTGAATGTCCAAGTTCCTTATTCCCCTATGTAAAGTACTTTAAGGCTTAAGCCTTAAGCGGAAAAAGAGAATATGCAAGATTATTAACATTTGGTCTGTTCGCATATTGTTGCAAGTAGAAACATGAAAACTGTCAAATATTCAAAAATGAAATGAGGTTTCATCATTCATTGTTTTTGATCTTTCTGTTAAACATTTTAAACATTTGATAGCCGAACAACGGATCTCTCTTTCTATCACGGGCATGCTTGGCCATGTGAATCCACCATCACAGTTTTTATTTTTTACGAGCCGTATGTCTACGTTAAGAAAAAAAAACGAAAGTAAATTTTTCATTCGCTCATTTTGTTGCAATTTTTGAAATATTGACAAGCTTAAGAAATTATTAAAATCCACGTAGAAAATATCACCTCCTAGATAATAAGTATATTTTAGCGATCCGGACAGTTTCTCAATATAAAAGCTGAGGATTTTTAATATCTGGGCGTAATATTACTTACTGCTTCCCATGCTTTGTCTTAACCATATTAGTTAGTTATTTGACAGCAAGTCAAATCGTGTCCGAATTTAACTTAAGCTAAACTAGCCTACCTATCAGTGCATTAAGTGCAAGGGATTACAGGTTCAAAAGTCTGATAAACAATAACCAAGAAAATTGTCATAAGGAGAAGCGATTTCAATAAATTTTTGCAGTTGATGCTGATTGCATGTTATTATTCAAGATGTTATTCCGCGCTGGGAAAACCACTGCGTAAGGTTTTTTATCTGTCCTATTCTTCAGGGCTCTTTCTAAAATGATGAAAAACAGCATTTGTCCAGCCTGTCTCAAAAACGGGCAAATCATTCTTCCTCTCCTCATATCGACACATTGCAATTACTTCCCTTGGAAGTCATGGAAACGCTGATAAATCATCAGCTTATGAAATATCATGAATCCCGAAAATTTCTTAATGACAGTACGAGCTTCGCGGCAATAGGTTATTTGTTGACATATCTAAGCGAAATGTGGAACCAATCTATTCACGACGGTGAGAAAGCAAGGTCGTTGCGCTTGATATTTTAAAGGTATTTGACAGAGTTTGGCGTCAAGCTCTTTTGTTTAAAATGCGTGGCATTTGGGATCGATGATACTTCTACGCTAATCCGCTAATCTCGAAATTGAATTTTACCTCTGTTCTTGTTACTGTGTTGGAATCTTTATCAAACTTTATCTAAGTTTATAATTTTATAAATAAAATATAATAATAGAAAATTTGTTTAGATTTAGAGAAAGTATTGTAGTGAATGAGAATAGTATTTTATTTGGTTTCAATGGTTTAAAATTAGGTAAATGTTTGTCTATATTTGACAAAACCCATTATCCTTGAGTTGGATTTTGACTCTGGGCATCTTTGACAAATATTTGGACAGTCACAAACGGTTCGTAGCCATCTGTCAACCGTTTGTCAAAAATCTCTAAGTAAGCAAAATGCATTCTTTGTAATAATTCTTTGAAGATAATTTTTAGAATAGTATGAAACTTCGGTTATGTCCGAAAGGCATGTATTAAAAGATTTTTATTAAAAAATAAATTGCTCTATAATAAAAGCTTTATTACACTCGAAGAAAGGTTACTTTATGGGTTTTAAGAGAAAGTATGGAGGCTGGCACGGTTACAAAATGTTTTTATTTTATCATGTAGCGCATAACTTGACCAAAACTTTACATATATATCAGAAAATTTTAAATTCCATAATTCCATAAACTCGCCATCTAGATATTACATCTATAAAACTTCGTATTTAAATGTGTGCAATCTAAAAACAATTCTTCAAGGCCTTACAAAAGCTCTAAAGAAACTTTGGCCTGTCGATCCGCAAACATTTTTGCTTTAGCGTAGTTGAAATATAAGTTGAGTTTTTTTTTAAAAGACTTTTATAGGAGCTGTTTGGATGAGTAGGAGGAAGAGAGAATTCTACACCTTCTTTGCGCATGCCGTACTCTCTCCCGGAAACGAAATATCCATATAGGAGCTTACTTCTACAATGATCTTTACGATCTAAACTCGACCGACCCAAAATGTCTTTCACGCTTTATAAGCAGCTCAAAATGGTTCAGATCCACGTGGTATAACAATGAACATTACATATGGCTAAGTGAGTTGGACCACTATCCGACTGCCACCTCAACATAACCTCAACCTAACCTAAGTGCTTCTTAAGAATATCGTTTTGAAATTAACATTAAATTGATGGTAATTTTGTAAGAAATTCAAATGAATAAAGAAGTTCATAATTTTATTTATTTATTTTCGTAGGGATGCAGTCAAATTTAAGGATTATAAATCGCATATATATATATATTTGAGCATGTTGTATTAAGTGCTCCTAGGATTTGGACTGCACTTCCTTACCAGCTTTTAATGTATTTTAAGTGCAAGGTTTCTGAATCTGACTATCTGCAGTTACTCCAAACACAACCGCAATAGTATTATCAAAAGCAGTATTTAACAGTATAACAGGCTTTACTATCAAATTCCCCGCAGTATTCAAAACATGTGATAAAATGGATGGACTTGTTACAGGTGATTGTGTATTCGCAAATAATAAACCAAAGCGTGTGTCTTTTTCTGTTGCTGTTGTTATGACAGAGGCATCTAGCGATCCGATAATAAACAATAGTATTACAGCTGAGACCTGTAATATAGTAAGTCAGATTATTATGTATATAATTCATTTAATTTTCAATAAAAAAAATAAAAACTTCTTACTTTAAAATGCATTTCACTTTGAAATTTTTATTAACAGAAGCGTCTTGCGCCGGTCGCTGTTCGACTAAATTTATTTTATACCGAAAAATTGCATCTCTTCTTAAAGCTTTTTCAACAAAATGTATTAAAAAAAAATTGCTGCAAAACCTTTCAATAAGAACGATCTGTTCTAATGACTGAAAATAAATATGCTTCTTTATTGAGTTGGTTGTTTTAAGTGTGTAAATTTGGGATAATACTGAAGCAGACCGGATAAGATGTAGGTTACAAGACAAACTGAACAAAATTACATGATAAAATACTAAATTAATGTACCAAGGACCTACTTTTTCGACGAAAACAAAGCTAATGAAAGAAAGGTATTTTAATCTGCATTTTAATTTATTTGTATTAAATTTAGTGCTTACTTAACTTCACTACTATTATTATAACTGGGTATGGGTAGTAAAAATATTTTCATTCTTTTTAAATGGTTATTGGTATTAAATTGATATCTCACAAACGTAGCTATTAACGAGAAATTGAATCGAACTTTGATCTACTGCTTTTGGATAAAAATATGTACTCAGAATTAGGATAACAAAGTTGTGCGCCTAAAACTATAGTATTATGTTATACATTGCTATTAAAACAAAATATACATAAAGTATTCGGGTATACAATTTGGCGAAGAAGAACATATTCGATATTAAGTCGAAGACATTTTCGGACAACTTGTGCAACCACAAGAGGATACGTATATCTGCAATTAAAATCACACGACCATTTAAAGAAACAGTAAGTTTATGTTTTTAAGAGGGTGCTTCTGCTTTGTAATAGTAGTGCTACACAGAAAAAAATGTTTCGAATGTTTACCGAAAGTTTAAAAGAAGGCAAAATAACTTTGACTTTGAACTAAACACATGAAATTTAAGCAAATATTTATTCCATTGCATTCAATCGAGAGAGTATATTCTGCAATTTTTACAAAATGGAATAAATTTTACGAGAAAATTGAACTAAGATTTGCTTTTCTTGCCCACTGCGATTTCAATTTTCAAAATAATGAAAATGGCTCTTAAACGCGAAAGAGGCTCTGCAAATCCCACATATTGAATTATGTATTTTTCTTTCCTTATCAGAAATATACATGTTCAGGAGTTAATAAATATACATGTTTTTATATAAACTACTCAAAACGGTAAGGACTGAAACAGTTAATTTCACATACCACTTGTTTGATATTGACATCAATTTATTTGAAATCTGAAAAATATCGAAGAGTAAGAACTGTCTTGAGAAGCTTCTCAAAAATGAATTGCCATTCGAAATCGCCATTAAACTGTAGGTCCCTTACAGTCGTGTCAAAAAAATATATCTTCGCACACACAGTGGTAGGAAAAGCTACGATTTTGGTTCTATATGGGCCGTTGACGCCTAATATTTATTTTTATTTTTATAACTTCATATTTTGACGACTTATGTTTTCGACCACTTTGCAAGCATTTGTGGCTATATATCCTAAATAACGCTTATATTACCCTGCAATACGTCAATAATTGCTGGTTTTCCAGCGAAGATATTACGTAGGTATTCCAAAAGAAACTAATCAAGAGACTTTAAATCACTAGATCTTTGAAGACAATTCCCGCATTTCGACGTAGTTTTTCTTTTTTTGCGTTATTTTTAAATCGATCTAGAGGTTGTATATGTTGTATGCCTAATGTCTGATCACCTCAATCATTATCTTTGCCAGCGGCGGCAATGAAACTCAAATTGATTATGGGGAAAACCGTCTCCTCCTGATAGAAATATGTGAAAAGAAAGCAACTTTAGAAGCTTGGTCAAAGTGTCCTTCTTATAATGAAAGAATAGAGACGCTGCAAAAGTCTCAACAGGTGGCGGCAGTATTATGAAAGTCTTTCAACCCTTTAATGCCCAAATGACGCAATTTCGACATCTAAGTTTAAATTGTTGCCTTATGACAAAATGGATAAGAAAAAATTTAGTTCACACTTCTTCCTATGCTTCCGAGGGTGCTCTTTGTAACCATTGTAACCATCGAAGAATCAAAAAGAAAATACGCAGAAAAACCTGTTTTTTATGGACGTCAAAAATGGACTGTGGACAGACAAACTGCGTACGTCCTCATCCTTTCGGCTCGCCAGCACATCCAGCGTCTTCTAGGCAGGGGGCCTGGTGATTATGGAAGCGGATAAGATCTTTATAAATAGTAGGTTTTTCAAAAACAACACAGCTATCTTCGTCGGCATTTAAACTGCGATTAAGTACCTCATCTCAAGAGGACAACGTCCAAAATCGTCGGTGGAGTGTAGAGAGATTTTTGCCAGAGCGAGCCGCTATTTTAGAATTACACGGGAATGTGACAGCTGACGTGCTGGCCAGACACGGCTCCTTCCTTCCCGAATCCTATGCGGATGTTACCTAACCCCTATTAGGTTTTGTGAAGGGCGTAATCTCCTCGTACTTAACGGCCCAAAGTCTAGGAGAAGTCTGATGAATTGCGTCATCTCAAGAAAGTAAACCAACCCAGAATCCTTAAACTCATGCACAGATCGTGTGCTGATGCCTCTAGGCTGGTGGCCGTTAGCATGAGTGGTGGCAGTAGGCGACACGCGGCAAAGCATCGCATACCTCATAACACCCATCCGTTATCACAATGTTATGACGCTAATGAGAGAGAAATCGTATTTCACCTTCTTTGAGAAATCATTCTTCAATGACCTTTCAGACATCTCACTTTCCTCAACTTCACCGGGTGGATTTGAGTTTGTTTCTTTCTATTCACCCTCACCTTTTTATCCATAGTTTGCACGGGTGAGGTATAATTAAGACCAAACACCTACTGGTCAATACCTATGCTATGATATACTATACTCCCCAGCAGACTCAACTCCAACCGATTCTGTCGAATAGCTGAAGAATTTCAAATTAAAATGTTTTTAATCAAAACCACCAGTTTTCAATTCACAACAAATACATCTTCATCTATAACAATGAAATAAAACATTATACAAATATGGTGAAATTTTGTACTACGTTGAAGATTTAGTTGACATTGACACCAAGCAAGGCCTTTCTATTTACTTAAAATAATACTTAGAATAATAATAATAATAGAAATAAAAAGAAAGAAATTTAAGTCAGTATGATTTTTATATTCGCATTTTCTGGAATTTACAATGGTGTACGAAGGACTTGACGTTGTCCAAGACCAACAAGCCGTGAAGTTAAAACTGGAGTATTGTAGACAACAGGAGATGAAATCACTTGGCGAGTCACAACTGGTGATACAGCACGGGTAGCAACAGCGGGAGAAGTGTAAGCAATTGGGTTGACTGTCCTGACACGGCTAACAACTGGAACTTGTTGCACTGCCAATGAATTGTAGCCAACAATGGGTTGGCTCCTCACTTGGCTAACCACCGGAACTTGTTGCACTTGTTGCACTGCCAATGAATTGTACCCAACAATTGGTTGGCTAATTAGACCGGCCGAAGCGGCAGCAATGAAAAGTGCAAAAGCGACGAAAGTCTACATAGAAAAGAAAACAATTAAACTTTAGCTTTAATAAAATGTCCTTTCAAGAACTTACTTTCATTTTGAAGATTTTCTTAGTGGTATCAAACAACAACTGATAATCTGTCCAAGTCCTTCAAGGCTTTTTATACAATCCTCAGATTTACATCTCCTCAAAGAAGAATTGAAAAAATAGATATTTAGAGGAGTAATTTATTAGGGCTCCATTCAAGATGGTAGAATTTCTTTCTCTCTGAATGATAATATGGGTCGCCTTATGTGCCTATTAATAAAATTCGTATCAATAAGACCGGTTTAGATCGCCTCATACAGTAAATAGAGTTCAATAAATTAATAAGCAAATGATTGTGAATGAATCATGCAAATGAAAGCTACTCTCAGACTGTAAAATTAGAGCTAAAATAATGCGAAAGATTATTAAAGAGATATTTATATGAATTACTTATGATTATGACACATACATCTTGTGTACCTACGTCAATAGCTCTGTACCGTTTGCCCTAATAACGGTTTTTTTTTAGTTTCTATATTAAATTTTCAGTATGTTTGTGTCTATCGATTCAGTGTTCCAAATACTAACATTTCCAGCATCCATATTTCACAGGATATATCTTTCTAAGACTTTAAGCCCTTATAAGTCCCATTTTTAATATCCTATCTTTTACAAAAGAATTATGTATATCTTTGAGTTCCTAGGGGATTATCGTTATTCTTTTTTTGTTCAGATTTCCCTAGAAAACCTTTGAATTGTTTATTGGAACGTCTTAGCGCCGTTTTATTACCACAACCCATTTGACCTCATGAGTTGAAGTGTTTGTTGGAGGGAAAAGCTTGCCTGTTCGCTATTTACCCAGCTCCAGTATGTTTTCAGCCTTAATCTACCTATTGGCGGACATGTGCATAAATAGTGAATAAGAGTTTCTTTGTCGGTTGCAACATAAGAACTACGACATTACGTCTTCTGTATGATCTCCATTTGACCGCATGGTCTCCTGTAGACAAGTGATCTGCGTTCTGGTTATGATACAGTTTTTCAGCTTTCTCAATTTGTGGTTGACTTTGACTAGGAATGTGAACTAGTTCCGCAAGGAGGCCTTGCTTTGACAGACTATTTGCATGTTCGTTTCCATAAGCGTAGCTGTACTCTTGAGCTTAAATTTCGTTAACTTTAAACTAATCAAGCGAAACCAGCTCTTCTCGGCTTTCTAGTCCTTATTTGGAGCCTAGGTATTTATAAACGAGTACGTCCATTTTTGGCTCCGGGGACTATGTTTGTGTGTAGTTTCATTTGAACTGTTCCGTTAGCTTTCTTATTTATTTCTCATCCTTAAAGAGGATTTTGTTTATTCACAGTAGAGATAAAATAACACCTCCTGCAGTCAACTTTGGTTGATATTTCCCAATATAGCCAGAATGATTCTACTATAGATTAAATGTAGAGATTTAGATGAGTTTACATCGCTAGATCCACAAAGGACTTCAGAATAGCTTTAGTGTGTTCGTAGTTGAATGTTTTAGTGTAGATTGTGGCCTTACCCTCAAAAAGCTTTCCTCCTATCCTCGCAGCTCCAATAACATTCTTAGCCTAAGTAGATTTTGATATATACGCGAGGTGATTAGCAGAGGAATGGAACTTCTATCATACACCGCAAGTTGATTGTCTTTAGAATAAGAAGGTCAGATTGATTGTTTTAAATTCCGTTCATCTTTATGAGAGGAGAAGCATCGATGGTGTGGGCCGGGGAATTTGCTAGATCTTAAGATTTCTGTTGCGAAATCGGCAGAAGGACATTCTTTATATCTGATATCACATGGCAGAAAAATCGTTTAACGAGTATTGGACGGCCGTTAAAGCCTTATTCGATGAACACAAATGTAATCCAAAGTATAATGGAAAAAATATAATTTATAACTAGATCTCTTGCATCTGAATGCATCTAAAGCACCTGCAATATCTACATCTATATAAATACAAAGGAACAGTGAAACGCCCACAAATGCCTGGATCACTATTTCGTGGTCAAGCTGGTAAACCCCACGGGTGGATCAGTAGGAGTGGGGTAGGTACCTATAATACCTAATTCCTGATCAGAACCTCGTCGGCAATAAAGAAGGAATATGATTAATTCATCCTCAGTAAATAGTCATTACTGAAGGTTCTCCAGCTCATACAAGTTTATTGACCTCTACTTAAAAGTGTAGCTATTTCCAATCATAATAGTCACTTCTACCGTCGTAGTAAACATATTAATATTTAAACAAATTAAAATAAGGAATACATTTGTCAGTGACATTCACAGCTTTTTGTTTTTTTTATTTAAAAGTGAGCGGTTGCCAGACCAGATTGTTTTGTATTGATGACATAAATTAGCTTTAGTTTTCGCATTTCAAATATAACAAGTTCTAGTTCAAGGCTTTTTTTAAGGAACATTTTTTTGAAATTCAAATAGGTACATGACATATCTGACGTATGCTGCCTTTGTTTTCAGAACCTTTCTCTGGCTATCCATTCGCGGAGTCGGGGAATTTTATTTTTCTATGATTCATCTATGTTGATCTACTTATTATACTTTATTCAAATTTAATGTGTAGGGGCACCTTATTTAAAACAGTTTTATTTAAAAAGGGTACCGAACTTTGAGATCATTTAAAAAAAGAAATTCTGGCTCTAATTAATTTACTTTTATTTATTTTTTCTATAAGTTTTTCTTTAAAGAAGGGCATGTAAAATCTGAAGACTGTATAAAAAGCCTTGAAGAACATGGACAATTTATCAGTTGTTGTTTGATTCTACTAAGAAAATCTTCAAAATGAAAGTAAGTTCTTGAAAGGACCTTTTACTAAAGTTTGAGTTTTAAATTGTTTTCTTTTCTATGTAGACTTTCGTCGCTTTTGCACTTTTTATTGCTGCCGCTTCGGCCGGTCTAATTAGCCAACCAATTGTTGGGTACAATTCATTGGCAGTGCAACAAGTTCCAGTCGTTAACCATGTCAGGACAGTCAACCCAATTGCTTATACTTCTCCCGTTGTTGCTACCCGTGTTGTATCACCAGTTGTGACTCGCCAAGTGATTTCATCTCCTGTTGTCTACAATACTCCAATTTTAACTTCACGGCTTGTTGGTCTTGGACAACGTCAAGTCCTTCGTGCACCATTGTAAATCTACGCAAATACAAAATTGAAAGGATAATGATTTAAATTTTGTTTTTTTTTTTATTTTAATATTGAGACTTACAGAGCTATTTATATAACGGGTGATCCAAGTAGAGATACTTTTTTTAATAGCCTTTTTTGACAGATCACGTGTGAGTCGTGTCATGCTGTCATGTTATTTTTGTTTAGTATTGTTTGGCATTTCATAATGGAAAGACTTACGCGTGAACAAGGTTTACAAATTGTTCAACTTCATTATGAATATTCACGTTTTGTGAGGAATGTGTTTCGTGCACTTCGCTCAACTTATGGTCAACATAATCGGCCTACTGAGCGTACTATTCGCAACACCATCACCCATTTTGAGACCCAGCATTCATTATTGGATAATATTCGACCGAATAGACCACGTCCAGCACGCTGTGAAGAAAATATAGCGGCCGTAGCTGAGAGTGTACACGAAGACCGTAGAGAGTCGATTCGGCGCCGTTCGCAGCAACTCGGACTGACGTATGGAACGACTTGGCGCATTTTACGTCAAGATCTTAAATTGAAAGCGTACAAAATACAGCTTGTGCAACAACTGAAGCCGCTCGACCTTCCCAAGCGACATCGCTTCGCTCTATGGGCTCTTGAAAAGTTCTAAGAAGATCCGACGTTTTCGAGGCAAATTTTGTTTAGCGATGAGGCCCATTTCTGACTCAATGGGTATGTAAACAAACAAAATTGCCGCATTTGGGACGAAGAGCAACCTGAAGAGATTGAAGAACTGCCACTTCATCCAGAAAAAACAACGGTTTGGTGTGGTTTGTGGGCCGGTGGAATCATCGGACCATATTTCTTTAAAAATTATGCCGGTACGATGATAACCGACTATTTGATGCCTGAAATTGAAGCTCGTGATCTCGGCGACATTTGGTTTCAGCAAGACGGCGCCACTTCCCACACATCGCATCAATCAATGGACTTATTGAGAGAACATTTCGATGAGCACATAATTTCACGTTTTGGGCCGGTCGATTGGCCACCAAGATCGTGTGATATCACACCGTTAGACTTTTTCCTGTGGGGATATGTAAAGTCAAAAGCATATGCCGACAAACCCGCTTCGATTCAGGCCTTGGAGGAAAACATCACGCGTGTCATTCGCCAGTTACCAGTCGAAATGCTCGAACGAGTGATCGAAAATTGGACTCAACGGATGGACCATCTGCGACGTAGCAACGGCCAACATTTGATAGACATAATCTTCAAAAAATAAATGCCAAAGAATGTTCTTTCAAATGATAATAAACATTCTCCATTAAATTTTAATTTTCCGTGTTTTTTTCTTTAAAAAAGTAGGGAACCTCGAAATGGATCACCCTTTATAATGTTAAGTAATATCATTAAAAACATGCTAAATAACATGATAATGCGAAATCAAGTGACTTTTTAAACATCATACAACACAACACACAATAGTTTCAACACTACGGGACAGATTTGAATACTAAGCGAGGGGTCCCTGGTTTAAATTCGTCCCGTACAGTGTTGCCCCCCCCTTCCACGACCAACTGGCTAAAAATGGAGAAGCTAGGCTTAAGGTCCTGTATGGACCGTTTATTCGTAATATTCATTTGTGTTGTATTGCTTCGACATATGACATAGGGCATGTTGAGAACCTTGTTTTTCTTGCCAGTTACAAAGTTATTTGACTGCTGCCGTCCCCAATTTTTTTTAACACTGCGATTCAAATACATCCAGCAGCTCATAAACATATAATACTAGTTTTACTTAAATGAAACTGTGAAACAGATGAAAACATGAGGAGGTGCTTTAGTGAAAGGGCGCTCCGAAGAAGTTCGTTACCCAATCTCCATTCGAGGTAATACGCGTTGATGGGAAGTTACTTAAAGCAGAACGCTTGTGTTGATATATGAACGGATCATCAACTTTTTGACCAACATCATCAAGAAATATTTACCTAAATCGTATGGAAGACATGCGTTATGTATATTCAAGGGAGAGTAAACCTAGGGTGCTTATAAGCAAACCCATTCACCTAAAATTGACATAAGACCCAGGCAGTGTGTTACATCTCTCAACCTAATAACCCTGAAATTAAGATTAAAGAACTAATATGTATTTTAATTAAAAGATTACTATACAATCCCCTCACATTTTACGATCTATGAATTGGCCTTACATCGGGGTTAATAGGTTTGGGAATATCCATAAATTACAAATATTTTAGAATATTTTTTTTATTGTAAAACAAGACATTTTAAATTAATATAATAAGCGGTGGTTTGATTAAATTTATTGCAGAAGTTATTATGATATAGTAGTTCTTTGAGCGCAGTGGCATAGTGGTTGTTGCTTTGGTCTACTGGTTCACAATTAAATAAACAAATTACAAGATATACATTTTTTCTGACATCCCTTGCTTTCAACGGTCTATAAAGTTCGAAGTAATTTCGCTTTTGGCAATCGGATTAGGACGTATGGTGAGACGTAGTACGATCGCAGAACTTTTTTAATGCGTTTTTAAACGCATTCACTTAACGTCATCTCAGCAGGTATGCTTTAGTACAATTTCTTCTTCAAAAACGTCAGGCAACGTATCAATAAGTCAGCGCGCAAATTTTATTTATAAATATTTGAGGTTTAATAATGACATGATTTCATATAATCGGAGGATTTCGATCATATCAAAAAATGCTTATCCGAAGTTCTTAAGAAAGAAAAATTAAAAGACGTATCTATTTTGCTTAAATATAATATATTTCATTTTAATTTAAATTTGCATTGCTTATAAAATCCAAACTCTTACAGCCTTATTTATAAGCATATTTTAAGGCCAGCGTAACTTTACGCAATAATTAAACTGCCCTTACGCAGCAAAACATCAATATAAATATACAAAAATCTGTCAAAAGCAGCTGAGTTTCTGCACTCTTACAGCAAATGTAGTAGAATCTTATCTTTTTGGTACTAAAGGTTGCGTAATACTTACGCGATGTTTAACTAAGCAGCCTCTGAGAGGTGTTTTAAGAAAATCTAATAAATACGCCTGTTAGTTTCTAACTTCTTCCTTTTCCCCCTAAGTAATCTGCACGACAACGACGATATTTTGACGTTTATGAATACCATGTATGACAGTTTGCCTGTGACAGATCTGATGCATTTTTGCAGCGAGGGTTATCGCATCAAATAGCTGACGATTTAAATCGATAATATGATGGTCATGGAAACCATTCGCCATGCACTATTTTGCAGCTTAGGCACAAGAATTCGAATATATACTTATATCAGCAAAATAATTATTGGGTCGTCATGGAAATAAAAAAAAAGTTGAAGAAGTTAGCTGACATAATTATTTACACAATACACATAAACCACACACAAAAATTTCCGGAAAAATAAGTACCTACCATTTCTCAGCATCCTGGAAAATTAAACCCATTTTCATCCATCAGCTTTAGTTTCAGCCATCAACTTTAGTTTTTGAGCATATGCATACTTTTAAAGAAAAACACTTACCATGGTGAATAACAATAACATAATTTTTAAAAAGTACCCATATATAATCTTAAATGTCATGATTGAGGCCGATCTTTTCTCAAATACTAGCAGTCATATACCATCATCCCGTCTACCTATATAACGTTCCTCCATAGTACGAATTTCATGGTGTAATCTTTCTTTTTGCAGCTGTATAGGTAAAACAAATGCTGATGAATAAGCCATTTTAAATTATAACAGAAAAACAAAACAAATTCCGGATAATTTTATAAAGTTAAATTCTGTAGGTATATAGGTATTTGTCATTATTAAGATAAATGTAAAAAGCAATTTTCGTTAATGGGAGAATTTACTTTGCAGATAAACTAAGTGTGGGATAACTAATCACAACTTTACATAACATTGTGAAAGAAGCTTTAAGTATATGCTGCAACAAAGAAACAAGCATAATGTCCACCCAGGGCCAAACATCCCAACTAACAATTTACCTTCTAAATATTACGTCCATTATAAATTTGATAAGCTATTGCTTCTATTGTATTGGTATACGGCTTATTTACGGATTTTTACTTTTTTTAAGACATACTTTTAGAAAAAGTTTCTTTAAAGCACTTGGGAAACAATTTCACAAGCTGTACCTGAGCTGAGATATTCTTATTTAACGAGGTGACTATAAGGTATTTCGAAGTTAGTTGGTTGAGATCTGAAATAGAATAGCTTCTTTAAAGCTTGCTTTTCCGATCACTAACAAGATTCTCTATAAGGCTTCTGAATAGAAGCATTACATAAAATCGATATAGTGGAGATTTGATGGGGTTAGATAACAAATAAATATTTATTAACAGTGAAAATTACTAAGGAAAGGAAATAATTAATTATTATTCTTTATTAAGGAATTTATTTCGTCAATGAGGAAAGGCTCTCATAGTTCGATTTCGTCGTAGACCCATAAAAGTATATATATTTATGATCAGGACCAAGTCCTAAGACTATTTAGCAATGTCCGTCCGTCCGTCCGTCCGTACGCAATTTTAAGGCCTTTAAAATTAAGCTAGGAAGCTGAAATTTTGACCACTCCGAAATGGTTAAGCGCAAATTTTTTTGAATACGCCCACTGCCACGCCCACAATTTACCTTTAGAAGATATGTAGGCATTGGCCTCCTTTATAAGTTTGTTATATAAAGTATTTGCCACGCCTACTTTTTGGGGGCGTTTTTCACTAAAATGCTATGTTCTTCGAAAATTTTCATAGAAAGCGAAAAAAATGTTTAACAAGATATTTAGCCAATATTTTTTCCAACATATCGTCCATACAAATTTTTTGGCCACGCCCACTTTTTGGGGGTGTTTTTCCAAAAAAAATTTTTTTTTGCAAATTTAATAGAATGAAATAAAATGCTATCCATCATATTCTTAATGCTTTTTTCTATGGGGCATATAGGGATATGGATAGGGTATTATACTGATCGCCCCCAGCGGACTGTAGGCTTTCCTTATGTTTTTTGGTTTGGTTTGGCATTTCAGCATAAATAGACTGACGCGACGCCTGAACAACGCTTCCAAATTGTCCAAAATTATTTTCAAAATCATGGTTCTGTTCGAATTTTGTAATAAGCGAATTTTGTTTAGCGATGAAACTCACTTTTGGTTAAATGGATACATCAATAAACAAAACTGCCGTATTTGAAGTGATGATGATAAGACACTGTTACATCCACAAAAACTGACTGTTTGGTGTTCCTTATGGGTGTTCTTTATTATTGTTCCGTAGGTACTTCTTTAAAAGCCATGCTGGCCAGAACGTTACAGTCAATGGTCAGCGCTTTAAAGCCAAGATTACTTAATTTTTCGTTCGTCAATTGAACAACCATGATGTGCAGCAGCTGTAGTTTCAACAAGAAGGGGGAACATGCCACACAGCTCGTGGGGGAATTGATTTATTGAAGAAAACGTTTGGTTACAGTATAGCTTCACGATACGGACCCGTGAATTGGCCTCCAATATAATACGATTTAACGCCGCTTGACTATTTTCTGTCCCTAGGTTCCTCCATTCGTGTCAAAAATATAACTTCGCACACACAATGGTTGGAGAAGCTAGGCTTTGGGTCCTGTATGGGCCGTTTACGACTAATATCTATTTATTTGTTGACTATTTTCTGTGGGGATATCTGAAGTCGCTAGTCTACGCCGATTAGCCCGAAACCACCACTTACGACCACAAATGTTGAAAAAAGGCATTAAAAATTGGACCCCCAAATTAGAATACTTCCGAGCCAGCCGTGGCGGTAATATGCCAGAAATCATATTTTAATTACAATGCCAGAAGATTATCTTTTGAATAAAGTAAATTTCATGTCAATTTTAAAAAATGCCCTATAGAAATGAAATGATCCAGCGTAAGTTTACAAGGTATGCAATACAGAATTTGTGTTGGAGCATTGAAACTCTAACGTATTCCACGATATGTAAACTACTACTACTAATTCAGTCGCTGGAAAATAGATGAACAATTTCCCCGGCTATGTTCATAAGTGGTATGACTCATCATATTAAGTGCCTTCTCTTTTGCCCTTGATTAATTTTTATGCTCCATTGCGACAATTACGAGTACTTAGTCTATTTCTTCTATATCTTGTACGTATTATCATTCTTGTTGTATTTTTGTTTTTTGTTCCTAATGTTAACTTTCGGTAGTCTAATCGTAGATTTAAAAGATATCTAATTGACGTAACTTTTATTATAAATAAATAAATAAATGTAGTGCCCAAAGTATAAATATTTTATACATAACACATAGGACTGAATGGGCCAGATTCATCCCGTGTACGCTTGAAGTAAAGATCTTTCCTCATTCGGACGAATTTATCTCGTGTACGCAGGCCCAATAAGAACAATAAATCTTTGAAAATTAATTTATTTGGATGCTTTCAAAGTTTTAATATAATTTTGTTTGACATTGTTATGGACTGATAGTAATTCTAAAAGATTTTATATAGTATTCGAGCTGTCATTCAAATCTTTCTTTGTTTTCAAATCTGTAATTGTTGACTTTTGTTTATATAAATATGAATATTAATCTCATTTTCTTTACCAACGAGGCTATGATTTGGTCCGTTAAATTTGAAATCGAGAAAAAAAAAATAAAAAAATTTCGCGCAAAAAGAATAGTTCTTGAAACAAATGACCAAAGATAAACATAAACAAAAAGTTTAAAACAAAATAATGCTCCTATTATTCCGAAACCAGTTTATAAACCAGTTACTTTCACAATTTAATCAATTTGACGTCTGATATTTTTTTAAGTTCTCTATTATTTTATTTGTCTACTTTCTGTTTATAAATTTCTATATTAAGAAAATGATCAAGGGATTATTCAATTTGTAATAATAAAACAAAAGATTTAAATAAATGTATTCCAAAACCCAAACACAAATTTTATTATCACGGTCATTGTCCGGAAAACTTATTTAAATAAACATTCAAAGTCAATCTTCTATTTGAATATTTTGTTTAATTCGCCGCCTATAGTGAGAATATAGTTTATGGATTGATAGATCTTTAATAGACAGCTTAATTAGCAGCTTGATTGATAGCTAGTTATAAATTTAAGATATTGACGTCATGTAAGATGACAGCATGTATTTAAGGTTGCAATAAAATTGCTACCATGGATTCAATGACGGAATCCATAGCTTAAATTGAAGTTAATCGAAATAATACTGCGAGCGCATCTAATCAGTTTGTTTAATGCCAAAGAAAACACCAATAAGTTGAACTTTAGGAAAAACATCCAAGATAGAACAAGAATTTTATATTAGAATTTATGAATAATATATAAAGTTATGTTTAAAATGTTGTTATTTGCATTGTTAAAACGACATATTTGCTATTGCTTTTTAAACAAAAACAAAAATGAAGTAGATATATTTTAAACTGCGTGACAAACCCGAATTTGGATTAGATGATATCAGGATTGATACATAACACTATTTAAAATATTCATTTCATCGACACGGTTATTTAATATTAATTTTTTAACACGTTATTTATCGCTTAGTCGGTGACGGCAATACTGTCTTTTTTCTTTTTCTTTTTTGTATAATTAAGTCATCTCTGAAATACAAAAAGGCGCCGGTTTCCTAAATTCTAGTTTTGCATAAGACTGGTTTACATTTGTTTATAGTGAAAGTGAACTGTAGCCAGAATGACCAATGCTGGTATTTTTTAAAGCGTCAGACCTTAATTGCTGCTGTCTCATTATTGGGCTTTATGTATTTTTTCTTGAAATATCTTTGGAAGTTGCTAGCTAGCCAAGTTGATTTGTTAAAGAACTCCTTAGTCATACCAACAACTGTAGAGGATATGAATCAATGTGTTACTTAAGAATTCTATGCATTCTTTGAATCCGTCTTGAAGTCAGTACCTTTCATTGAATACAATAAGCTATTTGATGTCACTGAATGCGTTAAGTTGCTGAAGTCAAAGATGTCAGTAAATGCGAACAATTGGATGAAGTCTTTTAAAGATTTTATTCATAAAATTATAAAATTGAATCAAATCACTGACTTAAACAAATTCAACTTCTCTAGCAACTTTAGCAGCATAGTTTTATTTTCAAATACCAACTAAGTGTAGACGTTAGATGATGTACGAAGAAGAAGTTAAGAATTAGACAAAGAAAAGATCCCTGAAGGACACCAATTATTATCAAGTTTATGACATAGAATTGTAGGGATTACAGAGTCAAAAGCTTAAGAGAAATTCATTAAAACTACGTTACCATTGTTTACTTGTATTCATCGGCAGCTTGCCGAGCAACATCAGAGCGCCGTAATACAGCTGGAACCTGGTCGGATACCAGTCAGATGAGGACATATAAGTTTGTGGCGTTTAAGATAATTTTACGATGGATCATGACCAGGCACTTATGTCGATCAAACCGCCTTTAGGTCTTCCTCGCCGACTCGAACATGGACCTGAAGATTCTCTTGTTTGGAGCACTATTATCCATTCGCTTAATGTAGCCGAGCCAATATTGTCGAAGTATTTTGGCTTTTTGGACAAATTCACATCTTTGTACAGCTCAAAAAGTTCTCATTTCTTATTATGGTTGGTTTACATGACCACGCAAGTCTTAGGTTCCACGCACTGTAAAGCGGGAAAGCGATGCGATGCGAAAAGTAATAATGTCTTCTTATTCTTATGTAGGCGCTTTCTCGCTTTAATTTGACCAACTGTTTTATCGCTTCTCGCATCGCATCGCTTTCTCACTTTACTGTGCCGTTACATTACACGCAAGAGGAGTAAGCTGTACAATACTAAAAAGTCTACTGCCAGCACAACAAAACTTGCAGAGATATATATGTGTTATATTGTGACACTTATTTTGGTCGGTAATGTTAATTTGCATTCCAAATTTAGTGTGTTTGATTTCACTCTAGCATCTTTAAAATCATCGCTGGCAGAAAAACCTATCTCTCCCTCTAATCTCATACAAAAATTGCATGCGGGGCCATGTAAACCAACATTGCAGGCTGCTTCAAAATCAATAATATTAGTAAACTGTTACCATTTCCGCACTGCAGTTTTAATCCAATCTGCATAAATAAAATGTTTAACAATTCTATGGAAACTTTCTTATTGTGGTTGAATTGTAAGTCTAAATCAATTTTTATAAGAAAAATCGTCTTTATTAATACTTTCCGACAATAACTAAATGCTTTCACTGTATGTTTCAAACTATAAAATGACTGCAATAAAAGAAAAGCATCAAAAATTAATGTTTTTTTTCCTTAAGCATTCTTATTTCTTCAATCAATACTGCAGTGAATGGAAATCTATTTATTCGCAACATGAAGTCATTGAATTAAAATATTTTTCGAATCATTCAAAAGAGTGAAGGTGCGATTAGACGGTCATCCAAACTTGTCATCCGGATGACATTCAGACGTCACTATGACGTAAAATTTATTCTAAAAAGGTCATCCTGGCTGAAATAAACAAGCTTTCTGACGTCAGCATGCCATCCGATCATCATTACATAATTCAATTACAACAGGATTCTTTTACAGCATTGTATTTTGTCTGTTCAACAGTTAAGAATTTCAATAGTCCCTAATTGAACTGTTTCTGAGATTACATAAAATTGCATTTGTAGTCAAATATTATTATTTATTTTTAAAGATCTGGCCACACTTATCGATTATTCTACTTAAATTCAGATAAAAAGGTTACTGACATAAGCCAACAAGAAAAAGCTCGAAAAATACCAAAGTGTTACGTGAATAAGTACGACTTTCTTTAAAAAAGCAAAGCATTTGTATGCATGAGTGTACGTTATAAGCTAAAATTTCTAAACCTGAACAAGTTCTTGTCAATCAAGAATTTTTGTCATAATAAAATCTTTCTCTTATGACCCAGCAATTTATATAAATAGTCAAGCAGCAATAAGCTATCAAATTAGTACCATATAAGCACTTTCAATCATTTAAAATGAAAGTGAGTATGGAACGCGAACATTTTTAAAGGATCTAAGATTAATAAATCGATTTTGTTTTTCTTCTTTTAGACCTTCATCGTATTTGCGTTCTTCTTAGCTGCTGCTACAGCATCTGGTCTTGGAGGAGTAGGTCTTGGAGGAATTGGCCTTAGCCATATTGGATCCGCTCAAGTCTTATCCAATGTAAGGACTATTCAGCCAGTTGCACACAACATTATCACCCCTGTGGTAACACCGCAGGTTAGGAATGTTGTAACTCCAGTCGTTTCGCGAGTTGTCTCCCCAGTTGTCTTGAATAGCCGAGTTTTAACATCGGTTCCTGTAATCCGTTCATCTGTGGTTAAACAGATCAGACCAATTGGTTTGAGTCACCGTCATATTTTGGGTGGATGGTAAACTAATTAACGTGTTTTTTTGGTAAATAAATAAAACTATTTAAAGCTACATATATTATTATATTGTCTGTGTTATCAAAAATATGAAGAAGTTTCCTAAATTTGCCGTTCTGAGTCAGCATAAAAGTGTACCTGCCATTAGAGTTTATCCTACGCGTACTAACTTAAATATTTTATTATTGGGTTTACTCAAATTAAAGTTGATTTTAAGCCTGTGTTATTAAAAATTAGTTTTACAATTCAACAATTTATTAGCAGATTGTTTGAATTGCATGAAAAATGCAACGACATTTTTAAATCAGAAATATTTAGTTTCATCGTAAAATTTAAAATCATGCAGTTCAAATTAAACCATTATTGCTGAATTTACAGTTATCACAACACGGTTGACTATTACTATACATTTGTCTACTAGTATGGCAGTAGATAGATGTTACATTAATCAATATTGTAAAATTAAATGTAGCGCCATTAAATGGGATGGAACGGGCATTGATAATTGGGTAACGGCGCCTGAAAAGCTGCACGACATACCGCCGCTAAGGAAATTAATAAGAAAAAGGCTTGGCAGCACCGATATCTATGACATCTCTTGATACTTTGACTGTCAGTGTTCTTTTTATGGATTTTCAGTAATAAAATTGCTATTTACTAGTATTCATTTAAATCATCAATCCCTGCTCCAATCATAAATAGATGGAGCTATGGTTAGATCAAATTAGAAGGCTGTTTTGCACAAGGTGCAATTTCACCCAGAAGTCATGAAGGCCCATTGCCCAATTGTGTAAGGACATGTGACTTAAGGTCAAATTACGCTATTTTGCAAGCGAAACTATCAGAAATGGTAATTATATGACCACTTGACATGCAGTCTTATCTTACTGGTAAATAAATCTTATTGATAAATCGTTTTATGTCTGATAAAGGTACACCTGCAGGATAAGCGACTTTCTTGTAAAGTTGGGCAGTTACATAGCAGATGTTATCACATACTCTTTTTCCTCTTCAGCAATCATTTACGAAAACCTGCAGTGTCCGGTTAGTACCATGACGAGCACCCGGAGGACTATAGATTTTCTTGTTTCAATAATGGCCCCCTGACTTCATAGTATGTCGTAAAGATTAATGTGGTGAACATGTTTCTTTTCTTTAGCCAAATGAGTAGTCGTAACACTATTATCGGTGTTGAAAGGCGGTGTGGACGCTAGTAGTGGGCTTAAATCAGAGCCGTATCTGATCTCCCACACCTTCCACTCTAACGTGTCCCAGAACAGAGCCGATTGCTTGAGTGCTGCTTGACTGTTCACACATATTGTTATTTCCATTTCTGACAGTTCCATCGGCAGGACAGTCTGTCTGTGCTTTTTTAACACCATATGGATAGCGCTTTAAACAACTATTCATATTAGAGCAAATTGCGAACTGCGGACAAGGGAATATTCATAAATTCTGACACTTCATTCACATGACAACTTTTTTTTAGGTTGCAAGAATTAAATAAAAGTATATATATAGGGTCCGCCATCTAACGTTTTTTTCAACTAGTGTTTATTTCGTGAATGGTAACACTTAGCTCATGTATGATTTGACGGATAATTAGTTTTATACTTCCGCTGAACGAATATGTTTGTATATACGCTTGAACATAATTGGGCTTTTCTTCGGCAAACTAAAGCTAGGAAGCTAAAATTTGGACCACATACTCCCTAGGGCTCCGAAATGGTTAAGTGTAAACATTTTTGAATACGCCCACTGCCACGCCCACAATTTAGAAAAAACCTTTTTAAAGCTAAAGTTAGAGAGATAGAGTGTTACAACCGTCACAAAATATGTAGGCACTGCCTTCTTTTATAAGTTTGTCATACAAAGTTTTTGGCCACGCCCACTTTTGAGGGCGTTTTTTCAAAAAATAATTTTTTTTTAATTTAATAGAATGAAATAAAATGCTATCCATTATTTTCTTAATGCTTTTTCTTTGAGGCATATAGGGATATGGATAGGGTATCATACAGTTCGCCCCAAGCGGACTGTAGCCTTTCCTATTGTTCGCTTTTTAGATTAATTTAGAATCAGGTGTTTTTAAGATAAGATGTTAGATCAATTAAATACAATGCCTTTGTGGTAGAACCAATAGAAATTTTTAATTCATAAATACATTTAAATTGATTTGTTCGCAACCTATTGCAATTCGCTCTCATGTGAATAGTCCTTAAGTACCCTTCCGCAAGAAATCAAGTATCCTTTTTAGTATCTTCTATGCTATCTAGGTTTTTAAGTTCGCAAATAATTTTGGATCAACAGAGGGGTGCAAGTTGATACGGATATTATTAGGTATATTGGGGAATTATTGAATAATATTGAGCAATATTATAACAGACAATTTTTAAAGTTAAAGAATTTATACCCCGTTTTATCTGGGGTCAGATCAATGAGAAACAATCGAAATAGATCGCTTCGTTATTATTTTGTAAATATTGATCTTATTCTTGAATTGAAGAGGAATGACGGTTATATACGTGTTTACGATGGATTATATATATCTTTAAAAAAAGTATAACGGCAATTTAACAATAGTTAAAATAAAGCTGCTGCGCATTACACCATAACGAACCTTAATCGAATTTGAAGTTTATAGATGTATAGATGAATGTTTCCCTATTAGAATTTTATTTTTAACAAGAACATCCTGCCTGATGGTCATATATATTTTGTTTTTGGGAGTCGACGACCAATATTCAAGTGTTTAGGATTTAGTATGCATTTGCACATTGTAAGTACATTGAAAAGTGATATAAAATAAATTTGCTTAATAGCGTAATATCTCAAGATGCTAATGCGAAAAAAAAGGAAATATCAAATAGGTTTAAGTCTATTAATGGAGGTATGTAGTCTAACGTAGGTCAAATTAGGTCAAGGAAGGGTTTCCCCTTGGATTCGGTGTATCTTGGTGACAAAATTTATTCGTTGATCAAGGGACACAGGAAGCAAGCTCCATACCAAATTTAATCTAACATTCGTGATTTTCCATCCAGGGGGCGTGGCAACCGCCTACTTCTCTTAACGCAGTCCAAAAGACTTAGACCTACAAAATTATACTTGGTGGAAGGATTTGAAGAACATACACAAACTGTGTGTATATTCCAAAAAAGGGGCGTGGCAACCACTCTTATATCTGTATACAATTTTTACAAAATTTCCATGTATAAAAAAATCAAAGGTACATTTTCATACTTGGCAAGTTTTTAAGATTGTGAAAATTGGGGCTCTATACACATGTGTTTTATATATATACAGCTGCGAGCAAAAAAATAGCAGTGCACCTTAATAAGTAGCATTACTCGACCATACAAAAAATTGAGCAACGATTTTAAATTTTTTTTCTTTTTATGATAAAAAACGTTTTTTTGTCTTAATATGTACATTAAATTAATTTTGATTTGAACAAATTATATCAGCGTAAATTCATTTTCTTGAATAAGATTCTAAAAAAAGACGATCAAAATAATAGCAGTGCTGTGTCTTCACCAACTTAAAAGATTAAAATTTTAAGAAATAAATACGGAATTTTATTAAATTAAAATGAGGTCCTGTCGACGATAAACTAATACTTCGTAGAATGTCATTTATTGCTTATTACAGCTGCACAACGCCGTTTCATGGAGTCAACAAGACGATGACACCTTTCGGGTAGTATCGATCTCCAAGACTGCTCAACAGTCATCCATAACTCGATGTTGTTCCTCGGTTTTTTATTGGAGACATCTTTTTTTATATCCGCCTATAGATTCTCAATAGTACTTAGATCGGGGGATTCAGCAGGCCACTCCATGACTTCAATCCTATTGTCCCGAAACCACTGCTTAGCTTTTCGGTTGGTATGTTTCGGGTCGTTATCCTGCTGGAAGACCCATTTTAGCGGCATTTCATCTTCGGCATATGGCAGCGTGATGTTTTGAAGGATATTGACGTATGAGTGCTGGTCCATTATACTTTTGATCCAATATATTGGACTAACACCATGGTAGGAGAAGCATCCCCAAATAATTATACTAGATCCACCGTGCTTTACGGTTTTTGTGGTGAACCTTGGATTATATTCTGAATTGGGTGGACGCCTTACGTACTGCCGAGTTCCTTTCCCACCATAAAGAACAATTTTTGCTTTCATCAGTCCACATTATATTTCTTCACTTCTCAGGGAACCACGCCAAATGCTCTCTGGCAAACCTCAACCTTTTTGCTATGTGGATTTTTTTGAGAAGTGGGACTTCACGTGGACTGCGAGCATTGAGGTTATGTTCTCTTAGGCGTCTTCTGACAGTGTGAACATCACATGCCAAGTCTAGCTCATCTAAAATCTGGATAGCTGCCGAAGAAGGGTGCGCCTTTGAGTACCTCACAACTCCATTCACCATTTTTGGATGCAAAATTCTCTTCCGACCGCGTGTTTCTACCTTTTGCTTATATTTTATGGCATTCCTTATCATTTTGGAGGAACATCCCAAGAGTTCTTCAATTTCCTTATAGGTTTTCCCGTTATTTCTTAGCGATTTATTGAAATCCCGCTTCTCTGGTGTGCAGTGTGTTTTTCGACCCGCTTTTATAAAAACAAATTAATAAGTTTTACTACAAATTGACTAAAAGCTCAAAATAGATGCTTTTAACTTACTGTTGAATAATTAAAATCAAAAATTAAAGGAAAAACAAAATATTTTTACACAAAACTAATATGCACTGCTATTATTTTGCTCTCATCAAAAAGTAAAAGATGCACTACAGATGAGCATTTCATAGCAACATTGAGGGTTTACCGTTACAATATGACATCACATAACTGAGTTTGTTGTTTATAAGCAAAATATTATAGTAGAAGCCAAAAAAATATATATATTATGAAAATATTAAGGAAAATGTTTCTTACAAAGTGGCACAGCTATTATTTTGCTCGCCACTGTATGTATACATCTTCAAAACTTCAAATTGGAAAACTTGCCAAGTATAAAAATGTACTTAAATACTATTTGTGAAATTTTTAATAATTACAATACAAACTTGGCGTTCTTTTTTAGATCTCAGTACTTTTTGTGGCTGACTTGTAAGGCAAAACCGATTTTTGTATAAAAGAACTTGGCTATTCTTTAACATTTATGTTTTTGGTGTGATATTCTTTACACTAAGTATACACCTGTGAGACAACATTTATATACATGAAATAAATTAACCAATTTTTTTCTATATCCTTGTAAAATATCGGCATAGATTTCTTATTTCGGTAATTAAACAATTTGAAATTCTGTACTTCACTTAGTAGGTAATCTTTGTCTGGCACTCACTATGTATGCTCATTTTTTACATTGGGCCTTACCAATAATAATTTAAATATAAAGATTTCTTTCTAATTTTTTTTTTGTATATGTGCATAGGGGACGACAAACTTAACTTTTCATTACATTTTTATTGGTGCCGGGCATTATGTAATATGGCTTTAAATCAAATTCTTGATTTCATATACTCACGAAGTGCGTGACAGATCAGAATCAATCTACATAATACGTATTCATGCTTCTAGGTCAACCGGAAGTGTATTTGTGTGATATTTTAAGTAGATAAAAGATAAAAGAAGATAGACATACGGATTTCTGATAACACAATAGAAATACCTAAAGAACTGGTTCCATTGTATTGCGTGACCAAAATATGCCTTCTCCAATGAAATAATGCGTATATGAAGATCATTCAATATATTTAGTATAAATAGTCAAACACCAATAGTCAAGTTAGTTAGTACAAAACTAAAATCTTAAACACTAAAAATGAAGGTGTGTACAGAAAAACATCGGTACAGATTTTATATTTAATTTTTTCTTTCTTCTTGCAGTCATTCATCGCCGTTTTCTTCTTCGTAGCTGCTGCTTCAGCAACTGCCAGTATTGGAAGTGTCCATCTTGGAGGAGTTGCTCTAGCACCCATTGGA
The DNA here is from genome assembly GCA_963576555.1 of Ferdinandea cuprea. Taxonomy (NCBI): domain Eukaryota; kingdom Metazoa; phylum Arthropoda; class Insecta; order Diptera; family Syrphidae; genus Ferdinandea; species Ferdinandea cuprea. The sequence goes on along the minus strand of OY754958.1, from coordinate 128,394,832 downwards.
ACCAGTCATGTTGTAACAAACATCAGGACTATTCATCCAGTTTCTCATAATGTAGTCACTCCAGTGATAACACCTGTGGTTAGAAATGTTGTGACCCCAGTCGTCCACCGAGTCGTCTCTCCCGTTGTTGTCAACACTCCTGTTGTAAGCTCTATTCCTGTTCACGCCCCAGTGTACACATCTTCTCGAGTTCTTACACCAATTGTTAGCAGCTATGGAGGATTGAGCCATTATGGAGGTCTGAGCAGCTATGGTGCTTTGAGCGCATGGAAAAAGTGAATAAATAAAAATTTTCAATTGATCGATCGATGTAGCTGAGAAAAATAAAATGCTTTGTATTACGATAGTCGTTGTAAAGACAAGATTGCGTATTTACTAAACTGATATAAGTGCCTAATCAAATCAAAAAAAAAATGATGGTCCCTTGTCAGTAAGTGCATTTAGTGGCCTATACCGATAACATAGGTGTAGAATATAACTTCCTATTACCAGTAAAATCATGGAATTCGTGGCATTAGAACTTTTATCGCCTACAAAAAATATTTCGGAAGAAAATGGGACTAACAACCAAACATATCACATATTGTTTATTAGATTGTGAGAACAATGTTACATAACTAAGCAGTCGTTTGGTGGGAGACGGTTAAGAAAGCCAGGCTAAACAGGCTACAAGCTATTGCTTGCCTGGGTAAAACAGCCCAACTAATAATTCCATTTCCTTAAGGCACAAATGTTAAGGATTATGCAAAGCTTTAAGCAGAAGCAAAGTTTTGTTGAATTTATATTACTACTTAATTTAGGCTTTTCGAGAAAATTAGGCTTTTGACAGAAATCAAAGTCATATCTGTTACTAATGACAGTTAGATAGATACCTACAAAGAAAAGTTGCAGTTCTGTTATTCAAATTTATATGTGTTTACCTGGATAAAACTTGAAAAAGTTATTAATGTAAACTTTATGGAATACCTACTGCTATTTAGCTTCCAAAATTTTACTAGCGCAGGGCAGGTGACCACACGGAAGGGACTATCTTCAACACATCAGTCCAGGCACTGCGGTATGTGGATGATATTAACATAATCATTTGCTTCCAGCATTCCTTAATAGCATTGCCACCACATCCTTGTAGTAACTCTGGGAGTCAAAGTGATACACTACAATTTGATAAACATAAAGGCTGTGAGTTTTTACTAATACATAACTCTTTTAGAAGCTGCAGACATGATGAGGAGATTTAATTAGTGGAACATCTCTTTTGCGTTTTCTTTTCGGAATGTCCGCTTATCTTGCGTGGAAGTATGGTTCCTTCAGCAGCTTCGCAGGTAGTTATATAATTTAAGCCCAGCACATTAAGGTCCTTTGGTGGCCCGTTAGAAGTACGGTCTCTTTGTAAATGGTCAAATGTTTGTATTTATGTTTATAGGAGACCCGATCATTAATGGAAGAACTTTTTTCATTAATTAATATAAATGAAATTCAAATCCTAAAGCAATCAATGTGGCAAAAGCTAGACGTCGTTTATTTAACTTTATTAATGAGTATCGTAAAGCTTAACGCCATGGCATGTTCCTGCACCCAATAAACTACTCATCGCCACCCACGTAGAGGACTCTACTAGATAATGCGGACAGACATGGTAAGATTCTGAGATATCGTGCTCCGAAGCGTGAAGAGCAAATTCATCGGAACCCAAACTGATTCATCAGGCACCCCGGACTTACTGAACTGAACATTTTTAGCTGAATACTTCTTCTGAGTGATGTAAGCAACGTGGCTGCATCAGCAAATTTATCACTAAGTTCAAATGGATCGGAGACTACTAAGGTAGTGGTTTGTGTTCTGATTGCGTAAGTCAACCCACAGATTGTATTAGTCTCCCCCTTTCTTTTATATTTCTATTAATTTTAAGGAGTTGGTATTGATTGCAACATTCATCTCAGCCGACTCCACTCGAAGTGGTGATGTTTATGGTTTGATTGTATCAGTCACTTCACTCTTCTTCTCTCAGTGGAAACGCGTGCCTAAAAAATGTTATCGTTCAGTAAGTTTCCAGTTGCGATTTATTTGCATAAGTACCTATTACATGCATAAAATTTAGCTTTTGCATCTGTTAATGGATTTAAGAAAATACTCTCATGGTTTTTATACACATCTCTCCACTAAAAACAAAACTTAATACAATGTATACACATCAGATACACATCATGCGAAGAAGAAAAAACTATAAAATATTAAACCACACAAAATATTAGGAATATGTAATTAATTTCGCAACCAATTCCTTATGGAAACCAAATCAGAAAATCAAAAGGTAATGTGCATCTACTTTTACAGTGCTCTTTAATATGTCACATGCATAACAAATTGAACACTTTCACAAAAACAACTGTTTAATTAAGAAGTTTATTTATATATTTCGTTTAAACAAAGTTGCCTGAATTTCGAAGACATGAACGATCACATTCGTTTGGCCATTAAATCGAAATTTTTAATATTTTCCAAACCGTTTGTTTGCAAATCGTATGAGAAAGTAAAGGTAAAAACATACAGTCCGCTTGGGAAGAACAGTATGATATCCTATCCAGGTGTCTTTATGCCTCAAAGAAAAAAGGGGTCCCTGGTGGACAGCATTTTATTTCATTCTAACACAAAAAAAAAACAACCCTCTCAAAAAAGTGGGCGTCGCAAAAACTTTGTATGGGCGATATATTGGGAAAAATATTAGCTAAATATCTTTATGCCTCAATATGGACAGCATTTTATTTCATTCTAACAAAAAAAAACCCCTCCAAAAGGTGGGCGTGTCTAAAAACTTTGTATAAGCGATATATTGCAAAAAATATTAGCTAAATATCTTGTTATACAATTTTATCGTTTTCTATACAAACTTTCGATTAAAACAACATATTGCTAAGAAACGCCTTCAAAAAGTAGGCGTGGGAAAAAACTTTAAATGGTTCAGTGTCCACATATTTTGTTCAGGTGCCATCATCTCTTCAACTTCAACTTTAAAACGGTTCTTTCAAAATTGTTTTAGGATAAAATTGTGGGCGGATTGGAAAAATGTTAACGCTCTACCATTTTGGGACCCTAGAGAGTATATGTTCCAAATTTTAGCTTCAGCATAAATTTAAAAGCCCCAAAAGTTGATACGGACGGTTGGACGGACATTGCTAAATAGTCTTAGGTTTTGGTCCTGATCATAAATATATATACTTTTAGGGGTCTTCGGCTAATATTAAGAGGTGTTACAAACTATGAGTCAAAATCAATATACCCTTAGGATAGGGTATAAATATACCAACTTAATGGAAATTGTGTAGCTTCAATGCACCGTGTTATACCTTTTATAAAAACAAACTTAAATTAATTGTCAAAGTAAGGCTTTATATTAGAGGCAATGTAAATGCATATCCAGCATAATCTCTTTATGGATAAAGAAAATTTAGATTTGAGGGCCATTTCCAGTTGGCCTAGAATCAAGGGCCAAAACAAAAAACCAGGCCAAATGCCTCTTTCGGGGACTTTTTGGCAATGCTGATACACATTTCCCATTTTCCATTTCCTTCATTGATTTCCATAGTAAAAACGATCCTATTCCCTATAATTTGCGACCTTTTTTTTGTTTTCTGTATGCTTTCAGTAGATAGATTTCGTGGGGAATGGTTTGCACGAGTTGGGTAGGTAGGTATATGTTTATAACTACATACATTAGTTGAGTAAGAAAAAGTCTGGCAAGTAAATTGTTTTTGTTTTGGTAAAGCGGTGCATAAAAGGGATGCATGAGTTGGATAATTGGAAATAGGTATAAGGAATGACTGAAATAAGGAGAGAAAATAATATCACCTGAAAGTTAGACGTTCAAGCAGGATTTGAACAATAGGACGGGTCGCCACTGATTGTATCAGTCAGCTATTAATGTTTCTATTAATTTTAAGGAGTAAGCATTGATTGCAACATTCCTCTCCGACTCCGCTTGAAGCGGTGATTTGTGTGGTTTGATTGAAGCAGTCACTCCATTTCAGTTTTGCTTCTTATTTTTAAAAAGTTGTTTACGGTAAGGATATCCAGAAAACAAATCAGATCAGTGTAGCTATATCGATCAGTATTGATAGCACGGTCAAAGAGTGGTGACATAGTGACATAGTTCCTGAAAAACCACATGCCTACATTATCAGACCTTCACGTTAAGTATTTTCTAGCGAGCATAATATACATTTATTCTAAAGTCATCAACCTTTTATCTATCATCTATTGTCTATCGCTAGTAACAACCAATTAGCCTCGTTTAGAGATGGTATGGTCATAAATATTGGAACAGGTTAGATAATTGACAAAACTTGCCACAAATAACTTATCCCCTGAGTGAAGAGTTATTTCTATGATGATCATTTAGTTTGTATAAATAGTCTAGCAGAATCAGCTAAATAATATAAAGCCAAAATGAAAGTGAGTGTAGAACGTCTGCGCGGAAGCAGTTTGAAGTTATTTAAGATAAAAAAAATAAACAAATTATCTAATAAATTCTCTATTGTTTCTTCTTTAAGTATTTCATCGTGTTTTGCCTCTTCATAGCTGCGGCATCAGCGTATTCATTCGGTGTTGGAGGAGCTACTACCGCCAATGTTTATGGTGCCCAACCTTTAAGCAATGTTAAGACTTTTCAGCCGTTTTCATCGCGCGCCTTCGTAGCACCCCCAAATTTAAATCCTTTCCTGCCACCGTTTCGTGATCCAATTAATTAAGTTATTTTTTCTTTAATGCTGTATAAATGTTAAATAGTTTAGAATAAGATCAAATACTATTGAGAAGGTAGTATAAGTATGTACATACAAAGAAGTATTAAATTCGAGTAAAGAAATTCATTTCAACTGTTGTAAAAATAAAATTGGCGAAGTTATGGATTTTATCACAATCCTCCAACTTATATGCATATGTATTGGTTGGCTAATGCAGTTTAAGAGTTTTACTGCCAAAAAAGAATCGACAGATCTCTAGAATGGACCAGTTTCTGAATCTTAATGCTTCAGTAAATGTAGAAAGCTTTCCACAAAAAGAAGACTCAAAACACCAATAGCTTTAGCGTATACTTATATGGATAGGGTATCGAAATCGAATAGTTCTTTCAAGTGAACTGCATTGTTGCAATAAGTTTTTAAATTTCGGAGTAAGCTTTCGTTAGTAAAGTATATCTGTAATTCAATTTAAAAATAATATTCAAAAGAATTGCGTAGGGATTTTTGATTCCGTCGAATCATCAAAGAACCCGAGAACCAACGGGAGCGTATTTGATTGTGAAGTTTATTATATGCACCACCACCCTGGGTACATGCTCTAATACTGGCAAAGGATATTTTTATCCACTTTAAAAGGGGAGCACGCTTTAGATCCATAGACCAGAACAAAATAGTAAAATAGTTTGCCTTCGCCGTCTGACTGATTTACTGATTTACATTGCACAGCCAGAGCATCGAAAAATTACTGTGGGCTATCAATGTTTTTACTATTGTGAGCTCCATCTACAGAAATAAGATACTCTGAACAATAGCCAAGTTCTTTAGCAACGTTGGCACTACACCTTTATTTTCACGAACCAACTCAGGCCATTTTGACCCTCTCTCTAACTTCGCTTATAACAAAGCTAGAGTCATAAAATTTAGGATTTATTGGGACGTACATGGGTTATAGGAGTCGGTTGTATAGGATAGCATTTCAGGAAAGTTGCCGCTTCATAAAAATCTTTACTTACTTAATCAAACGGGTTAAGAAGGTAACTTGAAGCAACTGTACGAAATTCAATAGCCAATACCAGAAGTGCAGTTTACCTAAAGTCTGTTCAATTACTTGCTCATACGAATGAAACTGACATAATGCGAAGAACGCAGCAAGCTCTTGGCAGAACCAAAGATGAATATGGCCGTAAATTTTGAAAAAGGAGATTGGTTTCGCTGTAAAACGGCTCCTTGGGCTCATTAAGAAACAGAGATGGCTGGGACACGTAGTGCACATGGAAAAGTAATTTCAGGTGGCGCCATCTATTGGAAAGTGACCTCCATTATATTGATTATCTTGATAAAACTTAAGGTAGCAAACTTGGAGAGCTGCCTCTTATCTATTACTAAAAACAAAAGTTAACCTAGAAACAATTGCAGATGTCAAAATTTGCATAAAACACTGATTTTTATTGAGTTTGCCGAAAGTGATAATGAATACTAGTTGTCATGTACATAAGTGATTATTTGCGTTATACTACTCCTTTGTCCAACTCAACCAATAATCTTTACGCCTCCAACTAGTCCTGGATGAACAAGTCCGGGTACACCCAATCCACCGACAACAACACCGGGAGCAGCGACTGGAACACCCAATGGGGAGATGGCAACTCCACCCAATTCCAAAGGACCAATAACTGATGCAGAAGCGACCGCCAAGCAGAAGAGTGCGAAGAAAATGAAGACCTTAAAAGGAGTTAAAATGAAATTTATTTTGAATATCCATTTACATCCTTTTTAAAAATAGATAGATTAATACCTTCATGATTAAATTGTTTACGTTACTGAGTAGACTGGTTGTCGAATCAATTCTGTTTTGTTGTCAAATGCACTGCGGATATATATAGAGGCCCAATGTGCAATTTCTGCACAAAATTGCATCATTCATATGCAGCTGATCTTGTTGGAACATACAAAAAAAAACATAGTATGAATATCTATTCATCTATCCCATAGGCGCAAGATCAACTTGTCCCATGACAAACACTTGATCTGAATACTTCAATTGTGTTCCGAAGTCCAAATCAGGTTTTTAGTAGGCGTCAAAAAGCAATCTAGTATGACAATGACTTTGTCTCCAAGCATTAATTGGTGCAAGTGTTGCAAATATTTGCGTGGTACAATACTCAGATATACTGATCACATGAACTGCAGTCAGTTGTCGATAGAGAGACCATCGGCTGTTCGGTTAGATTATTCAAATTTATTAAAAGGTACTGACACTATGACGGACTATCTATGAGGGTAATAAACATGTCAACTATGATCTTACTAATAAATGCATTAAATTGACAGGTTTTTTTCTATTTTTTTTTTTTAAATTGGGAAGTGCAAGTTCAAGTGGGAGGACGGAAAACATTGTTGGAAGGAACACGTGATGCAGTTAATAGGTACACAGTTAAATATAGTCAAGTTTAACTTCAATATGGCTGAAAGTGGTCCTAATAAATATACATATATAGATGTCTTCAAATAGGAAATTCAAAAACAAGGCTACATAACTTTATTTAGGGGGCCCGGTAGTGCCCAGCCAAGTTCTTTAGCAACTTTGGCACTACACCTTAATTTACACGAACCAGCTCAGGCCATTCTGGATTTATTGGGATGCACAGCGGCAGGCTCCATACCCAATTTCGGTGACGTGAAATAACGCCAAACGAAATAAAGCCAAATTCTAAAAAATTAGCATTATTTCCGTTCCAAATGGAAATAAAACCTAGCAGGCCGCTCCGGTAATGTTGCCGTAGGAGCCTGCCTGACGAAAAGCACATACCCCGAGCGGAGCAACGAAGTTGCGTGAGCGGTACCTGCCGCCTGCAGAAAGAGGATTGAAATCCATTAATCCCGCGTAGTGGGTCAGCAAGATACTGTTGCCAGGCAAGAATTTGCCATTATTTCGTTTGGAGTTATTTCACATTACCCCAAATTTCACATGTTTAAGATGTGCAGTTCCTAGGTTAAAAGGCCCTAAAATTATCAAAAATAGTAACTCACTGAAACACTGACCACTAATTCACTGACAGATCATTAAAACTATGGAGCACTTGCAATCATCGTAGAACGTTGAAATTTGGCAAAGTAATAGGGTTTGCGGAGAAACCCCAGGAAAAATTCTAACAATTTTGGTTTTCTATCCAGGGGGCATGGCCGCCGCCCACTTCTCTTAATTCAGCCCCCAAAAGGCCTACAACTATGATTTTTAACATGAGGGTTGGCTTTTAAGAACAAATACGGGAATTATTAAAATGCTGTTTATTTTCCATTTACGGGGCTTGCAAGCCGCTGCTTTTCTTTAACTTTGCACCCCAAAGGCTTAGAGTTATGAAACTATACGTAGAGGTAGGATTTGAAGACCCGGGCCAAGAAACAAATAAAATACTGTATATATTCCAAAAAAAAATCATTGCAACCGGACATGATAGTTGATAGGACTTTAACTGTAATTGTAATACCGAAATGAGTTTATGATAGATAAGAGTTTTTAAGTTAATTGTGAACGAAATAAAAAAAACATTACTCGAAAATTGTAAAGCCTCGATAGCTAATATTGGAATATTAGTAGATCATATGATGATTATGTGCAGCAATACAATCTGTTTCCAAAATTTCATGTCAAAAGGTTCTTAAAAAAAACCAACAATAAGTTTTACAATATCAAACCATAGCACATGCAGCATAATATTTGTAACACAAATCAAAGGTACACATAAAATATGGCGCCATCTAGATTGGAATAGGTAGGTGATAGACGATTCAGTACTCCAACCGTAATTATAATACCGAATAGACTAAAGTAGGGACTTCTATTTCGGTCCAAATGTTCAACATTTCGAGAGTTATACATTTAAAATTTACTGTTACCATACATTTGGTTTTTATTTGGCCAAAGCCATATATAAATTGCAAAATGTAGTGCAGATTCGAGAGGAGCAATGTTTGTTTTTGTTTCTACGGCATAGCTAAACCACTGCCAAATAAAAAATGTAATGCCAGAGAAGAACCGAAAAACATGATTATATGTAAAATTTTCAATTCGGTAAAAATCGGTTATAACGGCATAATCTGGCCCTTGGGTTTATAACGACATAGTTCGTAGGTAAGATAATATTGATGTAAATCTATCGATTAGGGTATCTACTAAATTAGAAGAGTATTTACTTAAAATACCTATAGATTTTTGAAAACATGTTTTAGCAAACTTTTTTGACTTTATGTGGGTTTAAAAAAAACTTAAATATCCTTTGGTTTAAACTCAAAATAACATGAACATTCACTTAGAAACTTGGGATAAAATAAAAAGAACATTGCGTAGCACATTCAATTTCATTAGAGTTTTATTAGAAACTAAAAACTCTACAAAATTCAAAAGAGTAACGATAAAATTAATATATACCTAAGGAAGTTATATAACCCAAAGCCAGAGTATACAACTTAATTTCAAATAAATTATTTGCAATTTTTTGAGCTAGTGAGTTTTGATTAGTACAAGTATTTTTTATCCCTCATTTTTTAAAACCATTAAAAAGTGTATCTGTTTTATTATTTATGGATGCTGATTTCTTTGGATTTGTAAAAATTAAAAGTCTACAACAAAGGGTTGCGACTTAAGATTAAGTGTTTCTATTGCAGGTTAGATAGTATTGCTGATTTGTGCAAGTAGATTAGTTATATTTAGCAATGTTTTTAATATCGAATAAGAAAGATAGGTACATTGTGATAGTATAAGAACTTTATATTATTCATCAAGCAGATTTACTCGAACTCTACACTAAGGTAGAGAAATGCTTATTTCTTAATTTAAAATTGATTGCACATGGTACTAGTTGGTTCTGTTTTGTTTCGTTTATGTTTTGTTTAAATGTATATTGTATCTAGTCATAATTTTAAGTTCTTATAAAAACTGTTTTAAGTATGTCGGGAGCAAGCATACCTATAGCGAAAACGTACCGTTCTATAATATAGTTAGCCAGGCATAATATTTATAAGTCGGCTTCATTGGTATACACTTAAGTACAAAAACTAATGTATTGATTATTTAAGACTCAAATAAAGATAATGTAATGTAAATGTAAAGATAGGTACACACAAAATACATTGAGAAAGTATAAAGATAGGTACACACAAAATACATTGAGAAAGTATAAGAAGACAATATGTTTTGGTTAAATAATTATTTACATTACATTTACATTCTTTACATGACACTCATCCCAGATATCCGCGTCTACGGTTTTGGTCAGTTTTTGTATTTTGTAGATGTGGAATGTTTGACATTTTAAAAATATTGACAAAGTTTAAGAAGATTCGTATAACCCAGACGTACATTTTACATTTTATCTATGCCAGAAAGTTATAGTTACTGGTCTCTGAAAAAGAAAGCTCTTAACGCTCAATTAAAAGTAAAAGCCTTTAGATTGAAAGCACGAAGTTGGTTTTCAAATTTCCTTCGTATCAATACTGAAGGGACAGATGAAACAGTTGGTTTATCAACTACTTCAAAGATACAGCAGTTGATCAACTACCACTGAAAACAGCTTTAGTTATTAAGTATAATAGTGATATCAGTAGTAAGTCCACTAAGACTTGAACATTATCATTTGAGTTTTAATTTAAAGTAAAACATTAAAAACAAATGTAATTGTTTTCTTAAGTTTTATCAGTTTTATAGCATTCCGCAACTTTATCTTCGCAGCAAAAAAAGGCAAAAATATTTAAAAATGTTATCGTTCGTTTACTTTACTACACCACTTGTCCTTTCGATACCCTGTTTTTAATTTAGTTATTTACTTTTGAACATTTTTGAGTGATGCGCCATGATTCTACATTAAGTAGGTTGGATAGTACATAAGTTACTTAAGGCGACATAACTTTTTTCTGGGCTTATAAAATTGCTGCATGCTACTTACATTTTTTGCGCAGTTAAATTAGGTCTACAAAATATATTAAGTGGTTTTTCTAATATTTCTGAAGTTATATCACTTAGAGTAGTTATATTCATTTTAACTTGATATAATTTGAGTTGGGATGATGATAGAGAGGGTAACCACTCGTCTGAGCTTCAGGAATAACTATCTATGAGTAGTTTTTTATAATTCAATCAAAAATATTTGTTAAATTGCTATAAGCTTATTTAACACAAATAGATAAATGCAAAACCTTTATTCACTTTCGACACTCACTGTAGATGTTTTCATAAAGAGTTGAATTAGGTAAAAGCCAGCATTTGTGCTTACAACAATTATATTCAAAAAACTAATAGCAAATCGCAGAACCCTTCTTGTAAAACACCTTCCCAAATAAATAAATTCACACAAATTTTCCCCAAATTCAAACTTTGTGACCCTTTGAAAATTTCACATTAGTGTGAAGAAGATATTGGGGGCAGTGTTACCTTCGTGGACACTCAACGTAATTGGACTCCTTTTAAAATATCCTCTTGCGAACGTTTCAAAAAATATATCTTCGCACACACAGTGGTTGGAGAAGCTAGGCTTTGGGTCCTGTATGGACCGTTTACGCCAATATTTATTTTTTTAGTTTTTTCCTGCAGATAAAGACATCTTAATAAATAATTAATATTCAATTCATATCGAAAAATGACAAATAAATGTTAACATTGACAACAACAAAAAAAATTTAAATTTATATGTTGAGGTTTTGTCACTTTTTATAGCATAAACAAAACAGCAGATGTCCTAAATTTACTTACGTTTGGCCAAAATGTCTTTATTAAACACATTTTACATACAATTAACTAGAATAGATAAAGATTAATTTTCATTTGTTTAAATTTCTTCATAATACCATAACGATTTTTTTTAAGTAAGAAACTGGTTTACCGTCGATTTCCGGGGGTCATACAACTAGAACAACTTTAATAAAAATTGCATCAAAGGTTTCATTTCCGCCTTTGATATAAAAATAAACAATGTAATTTTATTCAAAGTCTTTTTCAACGTACATAGCATACATGGGTTACCTACGGAAAAAACAAATTATTTTAAAAAATTAGAAATAGCAGAAAAGAAAATTCTACTACCTATTTCTAGTCCTTTCTTACCTATGCACCTCCAATGCAATTGAGTGATGCAATTCTGAATAATAATTACAATTGATCAGAGTATATAAACCGATAGTTGACCACAGTGCAAATCATAATTGAATCGACTACCAGTCTACTCAGTAAATCCAACAATCTAATCATGAAGGTAGAATATTGTTCAACGACAATTTCTAAAATCCGAACATTTTTTATATTCATTATCTACCCATAGGTCTTAATTTTCTTCGCTCTGTTCTGCTTGGCTGTCGCCTCAGCATCAGTTATCGGTCCATTGGGATTAGGCGGAGTTGCCATTTCTCCATTGGGTGTTCCAGTAGCTGCTCCAGGAGTTGTTGTCGGAGGATTGGGAGTTCCCGGACTTATTCACCCAGGACTGGTTGGCGGCGTTAAAGTCATTGGTTAAAATAAAGAGATGAGAAAACAACAAAATCTTGATACTGCGGACAAATATTTCATTTTTGCTTATTCAAATACAATAAAATAAAGTTTTTAATTATTCGAAAAAAATATGTTTAATTTTCTAAAAAATACATACATGTATATCAATCTTAAAGACCTTCACAAATAATTAAAAAGGACTAAAATTCTGGCTGGGTTGTATGAAACTTTTTCGCTTTGTAAGTCATGTTTTACACGATACGACTTTCGTCGTACGTGTCTTAAGTTTGAAGACAAAGGGAATGAAAAGTGTGGAGGATAGCCAAACACGGATGAGCCGCAATTCCCATCCGATTCCTGTATTTTCTTTTGCGCTTCTTTCGTTAAATTTTGGGGTTTGTTTTATTCATGTGTTCTACTCGGTCGTATTTGCTTCGCGTTAGACAGAAACCAACCAATCAGCAATCAAGAATAAATAAATGTTAAAGAACGAATGAAGAAAACAAAAGGAATTTGAAAATTGAAAATAAAAGGCACGTACCGTGAAAAATCAGAACGTATGAAAGCACGGTGCGTGTCCAAAAGAGAATTAAGAAGTGTCGTACGACAAAAGTCGTATCGTGTAAAACATGACTAATTTGTGTCAAAAAAATTCTCAAAATATCTGGAGTTCAAATACGTCGATGCAAGGTTAACCCTATTTATAGTTCCTATTTGAGACATCTAACAGTACCTCTGATTCCATTATTAGAATTTGTCTGCATTTTAAAAACTGGTCTGCAGCTACAGGGGTTGCTTACCCCTTCTCCAGTCGAGGTACTAGACACCCAGCAGTCACTAACGCGACAGAGATAAGTAGTAGGAATCAATGGTAAAAAGCTGAAGTGAGAAGCGTGGTCATATTAACACATAGTATTTATATAGTAAGATAGCCATGGAAACAAAAAATATTGTTACGAAGCAACAAACAACTTATACCTATTTGGCGAACACGGCCCATACAGGACCTAAAGCCTAGCTTCTCAAACCATTGTGGGTGCTAAGATATGTTTATGACACGAAACAATCAATAGTCTCGGATAAAGACTAATTCGCTGTTAAATACAATGGAAAAAAAAACCTCTGGCAACGGAAAATTCTTAAAGGAACATAGCGATGATCATATTATAAATCTGTAAACCAAATTGCTGATTTTGCAATCGACAAAGGGCACTCCTCAGGTATTTTGGAGGTCAGAACATTCTGAACATTTGGACCACTAAAAAGTTGCAACCAACTTATATCTACGGATATTTTAAAGGAAACCAAATACTGTGAGGATATTTAAACTTGGACGATTGCAATCACACGAAGCCGTCGGAACCCTTGCCAATCACGTATTCATAGAGGTTATGAAGTGAAAATGCCAAGAAGCCATCAGAAAAGCCACAATTGATTTGTTGAATTTTACCCAAATGCCACCATGACTAAAAGTATCGCAAAGCGGCACTACATGAAATGACTAGAGCGGCTCGTAAGCTCTATGAACTTGAAAGATTGTATGAACGACAGAGCGCGATCGAGGAAATAGAGAGGTGCTTCTCTAGGTTTAATGTTCAAAAGTCTTATAAAAGGGAAGCAGGTCTCTCCTCTTTTCCCCTGGCAAGTACATGCGACTTGTAGATATGAACAAGGAAATGTTACAGTCAGCAATCAGGATATGGAAAAAATATTTCTGCAGACTGCTAAACGGCAGACACGACATACATTTCGCTGTCAGGCAGAACGAACCATTCAACATTGCCAATGAAAGCCAAGAATTTCGTCCAACCGACATGTCAATAAAAAATGTTTGCAAGACCGCTGCTGGTAGAGAGCATACACCATCTGATTTCCAAGATTTCGAGCATACCACCTGCATGCCTGATAAATGGAACCTCATAATCGTTTGACCGGTTCGTAAGTAAGGAGATCCACTAAACATCATTCAATACGCCAGATCCGGAGAAAACCCGATAAGGTTGGATCGATCTATCAAAAGTCAGTTCAACTTGCATATGCCGACGGTATTGAATTTAAAGGTGCGTTTTCGAGTATAGCTACATAAGCAGTAAATATTTGTCTAGCGGCAAAACAAAATATATGCTTTTAACAAAAATCGGCTAGAAAGTCGCAATCGATAGATATAACTCTACCGCTGAACCAAACAACTAATTCCAGTCTCTCTCTATGAATTTGAAGCATGGATTATTTCTAGGGCGAATGAATATATCCACTGCTCTTGGTTATATGTTTGGTTCCGTTTACTTTGGTAGTAATATAGCGAGAAAGTTTCGTAAGACACACAAACTTCCACACTATTTTGTTGAAATTTATTTAAAATAATTATGTTTTTCTCAAAAATTACTCTTATAGATTTTAGTCAGTTTTGGTATTTTAAATGCGTTGGACCTTTATCTTCTTAGGCGTTTGTTAGAAAAGCAACTTTATTTCCATTTAAATTTGTTTAAAATTGTTTTAAAAATAAAAGTAAAACCCCTAAGCAACGTCACACGGCTTTTGGACAATATGAAATTCACGGTCTCACTTTTTGACTTCTCTATTGTCGTAGTATCATACCTCATTTACAGTTTGAGTTTCAGTCCTATTGTTATATATTTATTATACTATGATGTTATTGAGAAAGCTAAATAAGGAACGATATTTTACTCCACCGTCTTTTTTATTTTCGTACGTTGGGACGTTTCTAAACAAAACATTTAATGTTGAAGGAAATCTCCTTGATGTGTGAAAAAATTAAATAAAGAAATTTGTTAAAATGTTGCCAAGGCTCCAATCCCTCATTGGGGTGACATAGTTACATGGAACCTCGTCTGTAGAAACATTAACTTTTGCACGTAATTTCGTTTTGTTTTGTAATAAATTTTATAGTCAATTAAAATACAATTTTTTGATTGTGACAAAAAGTTTTTTTTTATTAAAGATGGGGATAAAATAAAAATTGGTGAATATGCAATAATCAGGGGTATTACGTTGCGATAATATTGTTTTCTCATTTCATAGTGGTAGCTTAACCAATAACTTTAACACCTCCAACAAGTCCAGGAGCAATTAATCCGGGAACTCCCAATCCTCCGACAACAACTCCGTGACCAGCTACTGGTACACCCAAGGAAGAGATAGCAACTGGTCCACCCAATCCTAGTGGGCCGATTGGTCCGATGACTGAGGCTGAAGCGATAGCCAAGCAGAAAAGAGCGAAGAAAATGAAGACCTTGAATATGAAATATTATATTATTATTTTGTAAGTAAAAATGTTTTGTTTATTTCGAAAAATGCGTATCCTACCTTCATGATTATATTTTTGTGATTTGCTGAGTGGACTGGTAGTCGATTCAATTATGATTAGAACTGAGCTCAAGTGCCGGTATAAATACAAATTTGAATTGAAATAATTTTGCGGAATTGCATCAGTTTAGTGCAGTTTTTCGCTAGTAATAAAATCGTGGGCTTAAATTATGTCTAAGGAGGTATTTCTGAGGAAATACATACATATGTGTAATATATTTCATTGTACATTGCACACCTCACCAACCAGTGTGCTCCAAGTCGGTTACCATGACCTCTATTTAATGGACCACAGTGAATGTTGCTGGTAAATGGAGTTTCATATGGAAGATATAATTAATCTTTGTTTCCTTAATTAATAATGGGACAATAAATGTGGGAGTGCGTTTAACCGCATAATGTATGCATGAGATAAAGTTGTTTCTTGTCTCTATATCTCTGAGGAGTGGAAGTCTTGTGAGGTTATAATTGCTTAGCAAGGTATGTATCTATTCTGGAATTGCTGAATAGTAAAAACTTTGATATACGCTCAAAGGGAAGATAATAATTGAAATTACAACACTGCATTTCTATGACTGATAAAACCAATTTTTTGTTGGTATCTTTTCTTTCTACTTTACCGTCGATGCGATGTTATTCCACTTTTTTCCCTTTAATTCGATGATGTTCTGATCGGGATCTTAGGGATCATAACCCTCCTGAATGAATGTTTCGCTTTTAGGGTTCACCGGAATGTCTTTAAAAAGTATCCCCGCTTTCTTAGCAAAACTTGACTTAGGCCAATTAAATACTGGTGTTTTTGGTGTAGTCCAGAAGGTTCAATTTCGTGCTTGCATAAAAACGTTGATTCATATTGCCTTTTTGACGGCGTTCGTACGACCAAATCAACCGGACATGATAACTGCGAAATAAATAAATTTCAGAAATAACTAAAAGGTTTTTTGGGTTTCAGGTCGATGTTTATACCCTATCCGAAAAAAACTGTTTAACAAAATATTTACCCAATATTTTTTCCAACATATCGCCCATACAAAGTTTTTGGCCACGCCCACTTTTTGGGAGCGTTTTTTCAAAAAAACTTATTTTTTTTTTAATTAATAGAACTAAATAAAATGCTATCCATCATCTTCTTAATGCTTTTTGCTTTGGGGCATATAGGGATATGGATAGGGTATCGTACTGTTCGCCCCCAGCCTTTCCTTATGTTTTTTTTTTTACTATATATCTGTGAAATGAAATACCTTTTGTGGGGGTTAGCCATTAGTCTTAGAGATGTTAAGATGTTCATGTTCCTTTACCCGATGCCGAACAGCGATCTTGATATCCTCAGATACATAAAAAGATCAGAAAGTTCTTGTAAGACAATGAAGTGGTGGCTTTCAAGTCTTCTCTACCCCAAGTGGCAGAGACTGGGACAGTTTCAGAAGAATTAAGCAGTGTTTTTATCGTCATCCTTGAGATTCAATGTTATCTATAAACATCGATGTTGTGGTTTATTTGTTGGTGTACATTTCTTCCTTCAAGTACCGCATAAGAAGAAATCGAAAGGCTTTAAGTCAAGCGATCGCGAGAGTTAGCTTATATAAGCACTTTTTGACATTATTTGGCAGGAAAAACAAAGCTGTGTGTGATGTGGCACCGTCTTGTTGGAACCACGTTTTTTGTAGGGCTAATTGATTCCAAGTTTTGCAACATGACCTGTTAGCGGATCAGCCACCTCAACTAAATATGACGCCGCCGACGTTTACGAGTGTGTATCAATCAATCGAGGTTTTTCAGTGCTATGTTTTTTAACAAAGCCAGCCAAGTCCAAATGAGTCGTCGCTCATAATGATTTCTTACAAAAAATGGCAGACTTCTATAGGGAGCTGTAAAACTCGTCACTCCAATCCATAGAGTGATCAATAATTAATTAGATGGTCTATAAAAAATGGTTATCGATAGGAAACTAATAAAATTTTACCTTTGGTGGTTAAAATGTCAGCCTTATATTTTAAGTCCTTTAAGTGCTTTAGGTTCATTTTATTGCACAGCGAACAATGTTTTTATGCATTTGGGTTGAATATGGTTGTGTTTAGTTCAATTATATTGCAGCGAACATAAAAAATTTCAAAATATCTCCTGTCGCATGATATAAATATACATACAGTATATTTAACTATAAATGTACTCTGTTCTGTTTTGGTAATAGGAATATTATCCTCTTTCCTTCCCATGCACATTGGTTTAATAAGTCTTCATAAATTCTCCTCATGTTGTGATCCTTCTGTAACTTCTGTCGCCAAGTTGTAAACAGTTGGGTAATCGTTGTTAACTTTGACCAAACAATATTTTAAAAATGCCATAAGTGTATACGACATTCTTCTAACTCAGTCTCGAGCAATAGTATATAAGTTGGGTCCAACTAGCCAGTTTAAATATCTCTTTCAAAGACAAGCGCTGTTTGCTTTCTTTCTCCTCAAATTTGAGCCCCATACGTCTGTATTGGTCTGAAAATTATCAGGAATAACCTCGTCTTAGTTAAAACTGAAGCATTGGGATAGCTACAAAAACTATTTCACTTTTTGCCCAACAGTTTCTATATTGTATATGAATCCCAAAATTTATCCGTGAAGTATGTACAACTCCAAAGAAATAGAACTGTGAGACAACATTAATTCAATTGCACTTCGATATACATACATTTTTTTTTACAGCTAAACGTCCGTCTTTTCTAAGGACTATCATTTCCAAAATCCAAAATCTTCACACAGCATTGAAATCTGAGGTTTCGCAAAAACTCCTAATCCTCCTCCATCGAAATCAGGAAGTTTCCCATACTTTTTTTTTAGATTTCCAAACCTTGTTGTTGTATGAGGTTTCTATGCAACTGTGTAACAAGTCAACTGCGGGTCACCTAAGATTCAGCATACCGATTTCTTGAACGATGATCACGCGAATTATATGAGCATATAGCCATTGTTAGCTTATAGTGTACTTATAGTGCACTTGCAACTTGAACGCAATAATTGTTTATTAAAATAAATAAATAAAAAAACAAATCGGCCCATACAGGACCCAAAGCCTAGCTTCTCCAGCCACTGTGTGAGCGAAGATATATCTTTTCATACTAATGGATTTAAGTGCGAACGTCTGACAAACATCCAGGAGTAACAACTGTCATGATAAGCCCCTCAAAAATTAACTGCCGTTCGGAATCCGGTTGGAGAAGCCTTAACGTCGAAGAACCCATCTGGAAAAAATTGGAGTACAACCGACTCATTGTCATGTTCAAAAGAGGGTCAAAAAGGCAATGGCAATCAGGTATAAAAACTCCTGAATCACACAAATGCAGAAACACCAGCATTCGATGGGCCTCAATAATGAAGCGATCCAAAATCGGGATGCCTGCAGATATCTTTTGAGGTCGAACCGGCGAACCCCACCAGTGAAGTTGGGAGGGTTATGATCCCTGTAATCCTGATCATAATCTCGTCGTTAAATGGAGAGAAGAAGAAGAAGTGGTTGGAGAAGCTAGGCTTTGGGTCCGGTACGCCTAATATATTTATTTATTTTTACTTTGGTTTACCCTGACCAACATGGATTTGGTTTTACCATAGTTATGATCTGTTTCATTTGTGAAACGGTTATACCTCTATCTAAATCATAGTCTTCAAGTAGCATCATGCCGTATTGCATAATGCATCCATCCATCTCTGCATCCATATCCTCTGAAATTTGTGATGGTTTTTTTTATTATTTTTCACAACCCGAAGTTACAGGGGATAGGAGGAGGGTGAAATTGGAATAAGTTGGTATATTGAACGTGGCTGGCCACTACCGTGACCTTTCACCCATTTCGGAACAGTTCGTCACGATAAGCACACACATGTAAAATACTAACGGGTGATCCATCATGTTATGTCGTGTCATGCTGTCATGTTATTTTTGTTTAGTATTGTTTGGCATTTCATAATGGAAAGACTTACGCGTGAACAACGTTTACAAATTGTTCAACTTTATTATGAAAATTCACGTTCTGTGAGGAATGTGTTTCGTGCACTTCGCTCAACTTATGGTCAACATAATCGGCCTACTGAGCGTATTATTCGCAACACCATCACCCATTTTGAGACCCAGCATTCATTATTGGATAATATTCGACCGAATAGACCACGTCCAGCACGCTGTGAAGAAAATATAGCGGCCGTAGCTGAGAGTGTACACGAAGACCGTAGAGAGTCTATTCGGCGCCGTTCGCAGCAACTCGGACTGACGTATGGAACGACTTGGCGCATTTTACGTCAAGATCTTAAATTGAAAGCTTACAAAATAAAGCTTGTGCAACAACTGAAACCGCTTGACCTTCCCAAGCGACATCGCTTCGCTCTATGGGCTCTTGAAAAGTTCCAAGAAGATCCGACGTTTTCGAGGCAAATTTTGTTTAGCGATGAGGCCCATTTCTGGCTCAATGGGTATGTAAACAAACAAAATTGCCGCATTTGGGACGAAGAGCAACCTGAAGAGATTGAAGAACTACCACTTCATCCAGAAAAAACAAGGGTTTGGTGTGGTTTGTGGGCCGGTGGAAACATCGGTCCATATTTTTTTAAAAATTATGCCGGTGCGAATGTAACCGTCAATGGCGACCGTTATCGTGCCATGATAACCGACTATTTGATGCCTGAAATTAAAGCTCGTGATCTCGGCGACATTTGGTTTCAGCAAAACGGCGTCACTTCCCACACATCGCATCAATCAATGGACTTATTGAGAGAACATTTCGGTGAGCACATAATTTCACGTTTTGGGCCGGTCGATTGGCCACCAAGATCGTGTGATATCACACCGTTAAACTTTTTCCTGTGGGTATATGTAAAGTCAAAAGCTTATGCCGACAAACCCGCTTCGATTCAGGCCTTGGAGGAAAACATCACGCGTGTCATTCGGCAGTTACCAGTCGAAATGCTCGAACGAGTGATCGAAAATTGGACTCAACGGATGGACCATCTGCGACGTAGCAACGGCCAATATTTGATAGACATAATCTTCAAAAAATAAATGCCAAAGAATGTTCTTTCAAATGAAAATAAACATTCTCCATTAAATTTGAATTTTCTGTGTTTTTTTCATTAAAAAAGTAGGGAACCTCGAAATGGATCACCCTTTACTTTTACTGCATTTTTCACCTGTGATGCAACCTCGGATCTTCTTTTAACATCTTATTCGATCATTACAAAGCCTAAGATCATATGAACGTTATCTTACCAAAGAAAGTAAAAATAAGTATTTTTATTCAACGTAAGCTTGAGTTGCCACTCAAATAAGAAGTGATTGTAAGAACATTGACATGACGAATATTTTCAAATCTTAAAAAAATTACAGCACCACTAATTTATTCAAATGGTGAACCTTCTCTATGTACATGAACTTTAAGCACATGGGAATTGCATAGGACGTTTGATATAATTGAACTGATCTGACAGTTCAAGCGAAAAACTGCACTAAAATGACGCAATCCCACAAAATTATTTCAATTCAAATTTGTATTTATACCTGCACTTGATCTCGGTTCTAATCATAATTGAATCGACTACCAGTCCACTCAGTAAATCACTAAAATCTAATCATGAAGGTAGGATACGCATTATTCGAAATAAACAAAACATTTTTATTTACAAAATAATAAAATAATATTTCATATTCAAGGTCTTCATTTTCTTCGCTCTTTTCTGCTTGGCTATCGCTTCAGCCTCAGTCATCGGACCAATCGGCCCACTAGGATTGGGTGGACCAGTTGCTATCTCTTCCTTGGGTGTACCAGTAGCTGGTCACGGAGTTGTTGTCGGAGGATTGGGAGTTCCCGGATTAATTGCTCCTGGACTTGGAGGTGTTAAAGTTATTGGTTAATTCAACATAATGTGAATGCATTTCGTTGCACAATACCCTGACATATGCATATTCAACAAATTTTTATTTTATTCCCATCTTTAATAAAGAACATTTTTTGTTAGAAAACAAAAGTTTTTTTCCTTTGGTAATGGGTAACACCAAAAAAAAAGTATTTCTCACATGCCGATCTTTTAAAATCATATTGAGCAGAAATATGGACATTGGACATTGGACATTGCATTTAACATTTGGACATTTTTTAAAACCTTTATTTAGTTTTTGTAACAAAGTTTTTTCCACTTCGGAAAAACAAAAAAAATACTTTAAGTGACTTCATATTAGGAAATTGTTAAGAAGAGTTTCTAAGATTTTGTAAATGAAAAACTCTTATTTCGTCAAGTTCATCATAAAAAAAAGTGTGTGGCAGATTTACACGTGTCTACAAATTTCAACTTTAAAAAAGTATTCTTCACGTAAATTAGCTTTTTAATTTTCTCGTATACATTAGTATACTAAAGAGAAAGTTATTGCGATTGTGCGGAAATTTCGAACTCAAACTGAGTATAACGGATGATATTACGATTATAGAGAAGTCTAAAAAAGTGGGTCCTTCGATGCCGTTCGTCGCGTCGGTCTGCCTGTCTCTCAGTCTGTCTGACCGCGCGCCATATAGCGAAACGGTTCGACGGATTTGCTTTAAACTTCGTGTATGAAGTTTTTTGGATTACATCTCGGGGCATCTTTTTATTTTTTGCTTTATCGTTTGAAATAACGGTACCTGCCATACAATTTTTTTTCGTGAAAATCACTTTTTTTTCTAGAAATAGGTTCCAAAGATTTTTCTTTTGTACTAAGGATTCTTGGGATGGGGCCAAAAATACTGCATACTCAGTTTAAAAAACAAAAAAAAACGATTATCGATAATTTATAAAACCGCCAATATTTTGAAAACTAATAAAGGGAACTCAAAAAAAAAATTATCGGTTTTTTAAGTTGTGCAAATTTACATACTTCTATTTTTGAAATATTTTTGTTTTATATAACGATTTTCTTAAATTTTAATTAATTTCGATTTGTCAAAAACGGCTCAAACGATTTTAAAAAATGTTTGTATTTCGATGTGCGAAATTACATAAAAATCGTACGTATATAAATTTTTGAAAACCTAAAAAGTGATTTAAATAATTTTGGTATGTGTGCAAATGTTTTCATTTTGTTTGAGGCAATTAAAAAATCCATTTCATGTAGCGAAAAAGTTTCGTATGACGCAGTAGTGCACTTTATTTTTAATAATTTTCATATATTCTGAATACAAAAATTATACTAAATATTAATTTAAAGTTAGTTTCCGTTTTCTATAAAAATGTACAAGGCTTTTTCACAAAGTTATACGAAATCGCACTTTTCATCTATACATTAGTAGATTTGGATGTTGTTTCATGGCTGCCCTCTTGTATTTTGCTTTTTAATATTTCGACAAACAGTCCAGAAATAACCCGCCAAAATTAAAACGTTGTGCTGATGTCGCTTTTCAATGTGTGCGATGTCCTGATAGAAGCTTGCTAAAAGCCCTGCAACTGTCCGGAAAATAGTCAATATGAGAATGTAATTAATGGATTTTCATATCTATAGTTATTTGGCAACCCAATGTTTATATCTGTCTTACGTACCTATGCAAAAACAAATTAGAAAGAACCCGACCAAAAATTAAATCTTTTCTTTTTTAATTCTTAAGTAAGTATATACAATATCAAGTTCAATATCAAGTTCAAGTCCAAAACTTAAATTGCCAATTTTTAGCTGCCTCATATAAAATGAAAACTTTCTGAGGATGTATTCCATTTGATATCGTCCATCGACATTGCACAACAAGAGATAGCGTTACTTGATAATTTTTTATCTTTTAAAGACTTCGAAAAAAAAAAAATTTTAAAAAAATGAAATTGAATTTTGAATTCAATGATTATTCCTTAGCAAAAATACAAATTTTTATCAACACACATCTTGCGTGCTTGTTCAAATTCATGAAAATAATGATGAAGTTGACTGCATTACACACTACACTGACTTTCCCAAGGCTTTCGACTCACTGTCCCATGAGATAAACGGATTTAAAGTCAGGGCTTGCGGTTTCCCATCTGGATTCCAAAAAATACGAAATGTTTTAAAATGTTTAACTGTTCAGCCTGGAATTCCTCTGGGAAGTCACTAAAGGCCTTTGTTAACATACTTACTATTTATGACTTCCAAGCATGTAACGGGTGATCCAAGTAGAGATATTTTTTTCAATAGCCTTTTTTGACAGATCACGTGTGAGTCGTGTCATGCTGTCATGTTATTTTTGTTTAGTATTGTGTGGCATTTCATAATGAAAAGATTTACGCGTGAACAACGTTTACAAATTGTTCAACTTTATTATGAAAATTCACGTTCTGTGAGGAATGTGTTTCGTGCACTTCGCTCTACTTATGGTCAACATAATCGGCCTACTGAGCGTATTATTCGCAACACCATCACCCATTTTTCCAGTATTCATTATTGGATAATATTCGACCGAATAGACCACGTCCAGCACGCTGTGAAGAAAATATAGCGGCCGTAGCTGAGAGTGTACACGAAGACCGTAGAGAGTCGATTCGGCGCCGTTCGCAGCAACTCGGACTGACGTATGGAGCGACTTGGCGCATTTTACGTCAAGATCTTAAATTGAAAGCTTACAAAATAAAGCTTGTGCAACAACTGAAGCCGCTCGACCTTCCCAGTATGGAGCATTTCCAATCATCGTAGAACCTTGAAATTTGGCACAGTAATGGGGTTTGCGGAGAAACCACAGGGAATAATCTAATATATGTGATTTCTTATCCATGGGCGTGGTAGCCGCACACTTCTCTTAACGCAGGCCGCAAAAAACTACAATTATGATTTTTTACATGAGGGTTGGATTTTAAGAAGAAGAAACTCGGGAAAAAATAAGATATTATTTATTTTCCATTTATGGATGTGGTGACCCAGAATTTGGTCCCTGGATACCGGCTTCCATACCAGAGTCCATTTCCAGTTTAGCCAGTTTAGGGAGTTTGGTGCATCTCTGCTTGTGATCTCCGTGGAGAATCCTTTATTGGAACATAGTGTTTTTAAATGGCGACCGTTTCGATCATGCTAAGTTCGGGAAGTTCTGAAATCAGTTCAAACTTGTTGTTCTACATATTGCCACATTTTTTTTTAAATGTGGAGGGGTGTTAGTCCTATTAAAGGTTCTAGAGTACAAATTTGCATGTCAGTAGATTTAAATTAAGAATGTGCTTGCGTAATTATATTATGGTGTCTTAGACCATTTTGCATATTGTGTGTTTGTCTTATTACTATAATGTATGTTTGCCTTATGAATGTTTTTGTATACTAACACCAGAACTATGTAATGAGCCGCAGGGAGCACTTTTTGTGCCGGAAAATGTCTGCTCGTGACATCTGCTTAAAATAAGAATTTGTGTAAACTTGACTTTTTCTTACAGAATTCTCCAGCCGAATTTGAACATAGTTTTAGATCTTGCATTGTCGTTAACTTATTAAGAAATTCTTAAATAAGGAAATCTTAAGCTTTTACTAAATAGATAAAGGCTGTTAACTCAATTATACGCTCACTTTGAAGAATAGAGCATAAAACAGTTCAGACTGCTAGCCTTTCAAAATGTCTTGTTAACTTTTCTTTAATGGTAATTCTAACTTCGATCTCTGATTATTTATTACCATTTGCTAGTAGAGCGCCTATCGGACAAATTAATATCCCCTACGCTAAGGCAGTTTCTTATGTCACTTACTCATTCATATGTTCAAACCTCTTCATCTTTTATGCAAATTTATGCGTTTCTGTCGTCTAGCTCTAGATTGAAGTAAACTTTTCTTTTTAATCGATCCAGTTCAAAACCATGTCCGTGTATTTATATTGTACAATAAGCAATCTCTACTAATTGAACGATTAATCGACCTCGTTGATATTAGTTAATAAACCATTAACTATTCTCGTTGTAGGTGTGTCTATGCATATACTTGACGCCATCACAAAAAAAACTCGATTGATCTAATTCATTAAATACCACTAAATTGTTTAAATAAAGATGTGCGACAATAATACTAAAAAATCAAGTCTTAGACCAATTCAGCTACTATAGCTATTAAAAATGGGAAGGTAATTATTCTGATTTGAATGTGACTTAGTTTTGTTCATTAAAAAAACAATTAATAGGACGATTTTAGTTTTATTGCAGATTGGGACAAAATGTTTTAGTGAAGGATTTCCCAAATATTTTTTTTACTCTCTGAACTCTCGGGAATTTTCACATATGTTTTAATTTTTAAATATAGTAAAGTTCAAAACATTAATATAACAGTTTCCGTGTATGTTTTTTTATACTAATTATAAGCGACATTTATAATTTTTTCAAGGTTAATGTAGATTCATTGTCAAGGTTGTGGGCGTCAAAATCAATTACGAATTCTTTTGTTTTCATGCATGAATACACTTCGAACCTAAAGTGATATATTTTACACTAGATATGTACATATAAATTTATTCCTGCTGACTTATCTATCGACGATTAGAATAACTTTGCATTATTAGTGCAGATCTAATTTCCCATGCAAATGTGATACAATAAAACAAACTTAAACAGTTCTGCTGCTTTTGTGAAAACAACTCTATTTTTTATGTTTAAAATTTGTGTTTAGCCGGGTACAGGGTGTTCCAAACGTAAAAGTAAAATTTTTACTCTTATTCTTGTTTATTTATCATGATGGATTGGATATCAGCTTCTTTGAAAAACTTTTTTCCACAAAAAATAAGAAGGTCTACCCAGATATCTGGATATGTTGCGATCTTTAAGTTAAAATACAAGCGTTAGCAACAAAACCATTCTCATCAGATGGGATTTATTTCGCTTCTAACATGTGAAATGAATGTTGAAGTGCTGAACAGAAATTTTACGGCTTACCCAGCCAATCGTTTTGTGCTGATCTTTACTCGATCATAGCGATCTTGTCATGCAAGCTCACCATGCACTGCGTCATCGAAACCACCAGTTCAGCAAAAATAACAGCAACCAAAACATAAGGAAAGGCTACAGTCCGCTTGTGACGAACAGTATGATACTTTATCAATATCCGTATATGCCCCAAAAAAAAGCATTAAGACCATCATTTCATTTCATTCTATGAAATTTATTGACATAAAAAAAATATTTTCCAAAAAACAAGTCCAACTTTATATGGAAATATTAGCTAAATATTTTTAAAAACCTCCAAAAAAGTAGATGGGGAAAAAGTCGTTATATAGCAAACATGTGTAGGAGTTCATTACCTACTTATTTTGTTAAGGTTCATATCCTTTATCTCTTGAATTACAGCTTTAAAACGGTTTTTCAAGATTGTGGGCGTAGCAGTTAGCGTATTAAAAAAAAAATAGCACTTTTCAATTTCGAGAACCTAGGGCTTCATAGCTCAAATTTAACGGCCTCAAAAATTGATACGGATAGACTGACGGACGGAGATTATTATATATAGTCTTTTGATCCTGATTATGAATATATATACATACGGTACATGTCCTCTTTTTTGTCCGCGATCTATTTAACATACTTTTTTTTAAAATTTCTTTGTTCTCTTTATTTTATATGTCCCCTTTTTATTCCCTTTTCCAAAAAGTTTTCTTTGAGTAACCAAATATCATTCTATTCACTCGCTTTATTGCTTCTGGTTAGAAGATAGGTTTCAATTGGCCTGAAAAACTATTTCTTTTGGGACTTAAATCAGTTTGGCATTCCATTCGCAGAAAAATTGCTTGTTTTTAGACGCAAGATTCACACGTACTCGAACAAACACCGAAGCTATTGATGTTTCGCGGCGTTGTTCATTACAAGCTATGTATACAAATTAATATTCCCTTAGGATAGGGTATGATAAGGGAGCCCCTACGCGGCATGGAACCAATAGAGTGCAAATGCCCAACTGATAACGTTACCTGGGTGGACAGCTTGTAAAATGTGTGCTGTTCCTTCCGTTTTATTCTTGTAAACCCTCTCAAAGACACAATACAGATATTTTTTGTATTTTGTGTTTCTTGAAGAACATGATGACAATCACTCATATACCGTTTGTTGGCGAAGACGTTTAACCACAAACGCGTTTTGAAATTGTCAGTTTATTTAATATCTTAAGGCTGCGTTTACAATGAAATTTAAAAGTTTTCAAGTCCCAATTGGAAAACACTTTGTATGGATCATAATGACTTATATTCACAATATTCATATATTGGCTAAGTAAAGAAAATCACAGAGTCTAACCCCGATAGACGGCGTTGTGGTCAACTTTAATCCCTCACAAAATCTTCATATTTTTCATTCATCAAATATAATCAAATCCCGTTCACATTTTCTTAATCCTAACCATGAACTCATCGGGCCACCTACGCTAAGAGTAGAACAGCGCTTGTCAGACCAGCAAGTATATAATTATAATTTATAAGCGGAAAAACCCAATGTTTTGGATTGCTCTCTAACATTTAAATTTTTAAAAATCTGAGAAAATTAATGCGTTAAGTTAATGCTATGCTTTTAAAAACGTCAAGAGTCTACAGATTTGAATTGTGGACAATTCTTGTTTGATTGACGTTGTTTGTTCAACATGTTCCTTTCTACTAAATAAATTTTATAAACGCATAAGTTCATGGTTAATAAATTAGCATAATTAGAAAGCTTTATTTTTAGCATGAATGCAAGCAGTGTTTATTTTTATTCTGATTCCAAACGGCGAGTTCGAGAAGTTTATTATGACGAATTCCGATGCTTTCAAAAATGTCAAGATATCATATTTTTACATTTATGAACGGTTTTTGTTTTATTGACGTAGCTTGTATTACGTCTTTCTTTCTGCTGAATAAATATCATATGCAATGTCTTTGAGAAAGTTTTATATCCCTTGACATTCGTCTTACTTCTCTTACAACAAAGCTGGAGTCATAAACTTAAGGATTCATTCAGCAGTCTACATAGCCAATTTCATTTGTTTAACGAAAGTAGGTCCTGGGTTACAGGGCTCCCAAAATTAGCAAATATTAGTGCGGTAGTTGCACAGCCGCGGTTGCGCAGCCAAGTTCTCTAGTGACTTTGGCATACACTCCTATTTGCAGAAACCAACTTAGGCCATTTTTAGTCTCCTCTAACTTCTCTTACAACAAAGCTAGAGTCATACAATTTTCAGGATTTGCCTCAACTTTCTTTTGAAACATAAGGTTAATACCCTATCCATATCCCTATATGCCCCAAAGAAAAAAACATTAAGAAGATTTTATTTCATTCTATTAACTAAAAAAAAAAGAGTTTTTTTTTAAAAAAAACGCCCCCAAAAAGTGGACGTGGCAAAAAACTTTATATAACAAACATACAAGGGAGGATAGTGCCTACATATCTTGTGAAGGTTGTAGCACTCTATCTCTCTAACTTTAGCTGAAAAACGGTTTTTTCTAAATTGTGGGCTTCGCAGTGGGCGTATTCAAACAAATTTTACACTTAACCATTTCGGAGCCCTAGGGAGTATGTGGTCCAAATTTCAGCTTCCTAGCTTAAATTTAAAGGCCTAAAAGTTGCGTACGGACGGACGGACATGGCTAAATGGTCTTTGGATTTGGTCCTGATCATAAATATGGACATGGGTCTACGACGAATATTAAGGGGTGTTACAAACTATGTGTCAAAATGTATATACCCTTAGGATAGAGTATAAACATAGTAGTATGGTTGCTTTCATCAAAATGCAGCTACTTTTATTTTTGGAATTTTTTACGCTTCTCTTTGTTTCAATGATCCAATAGTGAAGTTTATTTTGGGATTTTTGTTAGGAATTATTCGTTTTTTGTTGAATTTTGCAGATTTTTTGATTAACTTGAGGAAGCTTTAAAATCCTCTTTTTTGCATTATTTTGCGGTTCCTGCTACGAAGAGCACATACCGCGCCAGGAGCAATGAATTCAAGCAAATTTTAACTGGTTTTCATCAATATTAATGTTATCTGATTGAAAATTTGTAGGTTTTGCATGATAAAAAAAATTTAATTTGAAAAAGTGGGGTTAAAACCAAATTAAAACTTTTCGTTTTTTTACGATTTAGGAGGGTCTCCTCACTTCCACTTTTTTAATATGTTCAATTAAAGCCACTACTTATTTTTTAAAAGAACAAAAACTTTGCAAGTTTGCTTCTAGAAAGGAAAGTCGTCCCAGTATGTACATGTATGTATGTCTATGTCCATGAACCCGGAAATTATTTAAATCAAAACACATGAGTTTATGTTTTCATAATCAGCTGTTAGTCAAATTTATTCTTATAATAATCAGTCCAAGAATCTTGGAATTTACTTCTTCCATGCACCATAAGTGGTCAATCCACCGTGGCTGTAAAGTCCACCGTGACCGTAAAGTCCACCGCCAAGTCCACCAAGACCGCCAAGACCGCCAAGACCGCCAAGACCACCAAGACCACCCAAACCGCCGACACCGATAACTCTGGAAGAATGTAGTACCGGAACGGAGCTCACAACTGGAGTGTTGACGACAACTGGAGAGACAACTCTCGAGACGACTGGAGTGACAACATTCCTAACCACTGGTGTTACCACAGGTGTGACAACGTTGTGTGCAACTGGGTGGACACTCCTTACGTTGGTAACAACTTGAGCGGATCCAATATGGCTAACTCCTCCGAGACCAACTCCTCCAAGACCAACACCTCCAAGACCGACTCCTCCAAGTCCGACTCCTCCGAGACCAATTCCACCGTGACCGATAGATGCTGAAGCAGCAGCTACGAAAAGTGCAAGGACGACGAAAGACTATAAAGAACAAATATTAGAATTGAGAAATACTACAAGTTGTTCTCTTCTTACTTTCATTATGATTTTTTGTGGTTTTTTCAGTATCAGATTTCTACTAACTGAAGATTTAAGTTTTGCTACACTATTTATACAAACTTCATGATATATTAAGCTTGCCTGTCGAATTATTTTAATCATTTTTTTGGCAAGATTCTCAATGAGTTCGAACCAGTTCCGATTTCAGTGACCATGACGACTCTGAAAGGGGTTTTTTTTATCATATATTAAAATGAAAATCATAAGAAGTTGCTAAAAGTGAATGTACATTATGCTAACTAGGTTAAGATTTGAAGATGCATTAATTAGTTGCAAGATGATGAAATCTTACTACGACTCTTAGTATTTTGGAAATAGTTTCATTTTCGCAATGGTCAGAAGCGGTTGTTCTCATTGTAGATGAATTCTACCAACAAGGACTAAAATTAATCCAATTTGGGACCGAAATTCCAAAAAGTTTCGCATACATATTTTCTTCGACATCATACTACGTAGTCATTGCTGAATATGTTCATAAATAAAAGGTGTCTGTAATAAGTCCGTCACATGCCAGCAAAACATTCTATAATAATAAATCAAACCTACGAGCTAGTAATAAGCGGCGTGACTAGATAATATGCAAAAATCCACTCGTCATATCTCTCCGAAGGCAAAATTTACACATTATTTACGTAGGTACTTTTGATAAAAAAAAAATCATTGGCTAGACATGCAAATAATAGCTGTTCAAGGACAACAACTTAAAACATGCATATATGTTTGTTAAAAAAAAGTATTGCTTAACTTTGCATAGAATCTATATGATTTCTTAATACATATATCCATTCTCATAAATGATTCAGAACAATACAACATAACCTAACAATAATGAAATAAAAAGTTCCTTAAACTTTGTTTTCCCCTGGTGGATGTATATATCGAGGATTCTTTGAAGTTTTCTCTTTGTATTTGTAAACTTTTTAAATTTTAATAGTGGGTAGTGAAAAGCATCCATTTATCGAGAGCAATTTTAAGCGGAGAAATCCACTCTGAATTGAACTTACGATAATAATATTTATGTACGAGCTCATAAAAGGTACAATTGATTTTATGGTTATTCGTATTTCCCAAATATCGTATAGTTGGATATAAATTTTATTATGATAGAAATCCTTCAACTATAAGTGAGATATCTTTTGGGGCACAATAAGAAATTTAGTATAAAATAAAATTTTGGTCGTAATGCACTCAAATTGCATGGATGTGTTAAGAATTTCACTGCAGCATAACCTCCAAAATGCACTCTAAAAATGAGCATGTCGTTAAAGTAGTCGACTAAAAGTGAAATCTACGCAATTTTCGCAAGCTTAACAATGTGTAATGATGGTATATTTATCATCATTCAAGTCCATGAATTAATATGGCTGGAGATCACCAGTGCTCATAAAAGAGAGAAATTATTATTATTGATGGTTAAAAATTTTAGAGAGCATGTGAGTCACATTCCATTTTTAAGGGTAAATCTTTTTTAAATTGTAAGCGGTGGCATTTAGTTGAGCACATAAATATATGTACCATTAATAGTTCGTTTGCAGAAGTCCTAATTTGGACCGCAATTCTACTTTTTGACGATATTCGATATTCTGGACAGACAACGCCCAAACTTCGGGCACTGTTTCTCACCTCTTAGCGTATATTATCGACTCTATGTTCGTCAGACTATAGTGTAATAATGTTTTAACTGGTCGCTGTGCTTCCTCGATAGCAATGTGGATGCTGCTGCAGATATGATAACAAATATAATTCACTTGGGTGTGAAATGCTATATTCCTGATAGGATAAAGGCTTAACCACATTCGCTCAACTACATACAATTTGTATTTTTCTATCAGGCCAAAAGACATAAGTTTTCGGTCATATACAAGACAAACCCATCTGAGGCTAACCGTGCCAAATTTTCCAACGATCAAAAGTTGAGGCAAGAAAGTCACTACAAAGTCCCTCTGGTAGTAAAACTTACACTTATTTAGATAAAGAAAATCTGCTCAATCTTTGCGGCTAGCTCAAAGCGAAGTTTCCTCTTCCTCCTTCTACCGACCAAACGGGAACGCTGATAAATCGTCAGATTATGAAAAATCTTGAATCACGTGCATTTGGAATCGAAATCAGCACTCAGACTAGGTAATATTCCATTTTGCTTCCCAGCTGAAATCCTCTAAATATTGTGCGTTTCTCCTTATTAAAGGTTGCCGCGCAGGGTTGTACCCTCTTCACCATCGCCACCCACTACTGGTTGCGATACTAAAAATTTCAAAAATTCAATCCTGCTAACCTAGTTTGGCACATTGTGAATTAACAAAAGTACAGAACTCCCAATTTGTTTACCTCTTTGCAGTCGTAGTAGTTTAAGTTCAAAATTTGACAACGATTGCAATAACTTTCTATTTAATATACTAAAGTATATGAGAAATTAAAAGAGAATACAATAATAGGTCGGCCATTTGCAAAGCGTCAAAAAAAATTAAACCCCACATATTTCAGTCCCTTTATCAACAAATTCAAGAAACTTTACTTATACTTTACAATGGCCTTCAATAAGTCGATAAAGAGGTAAAGAACTTTATGTTGTATAAATGCCTCCAATTCTCTAAACTATTTCATAATTTCATAACATCAATCGTAAATGCACTAACGTGCTATATTACAATAATAATCAATAAAAAAATGTAAAATAATTATTTAAGCACCTTGTGCTTCGATATTTGCATTTCCTCAATATTCTCCATGTAAATTCCTGCAATTTTCCATTTCGGAATGATGATGTACCTTACCCATCGATTTCATGTCATCAATAATGGAATTGAATATTTTAGAAAATTTATCTAGAAGTAGATGGCATTTTTGGTCATATTTCATAAAATATTTCTACAGGAAAAGTTTAATCTTGGACAGAGATACCTTCTAGAGGAGAGTGTGGGGTAGATAACATGAAATGAAATTTTCCTTGCATACACAATGAATATTTTAATGCGAGAGGAATAAACTTGAAGATGAAGAAGATACAAAATTAAATCATTTAATAATAGGTCATGTTGTTTTTGAAATCGTATTGAAAAATATATTTCAAAAAAATGTTAAGGCTTTCCATTGAGTTTGTCCTGACTGACTCAAATTACGTAAACTGCTTACCGTAGGGCAATTTAATGAAAGTTAAATACACATCGATAAAATAGTAAAAATGTGTATATACAGTGGTGTACAATTATAGCTATTATAGCCAAAACTCTTCACCTGTACGCCAGGCCATTCCAGTTACAAAAAAAACTTAAATATTCCTAAAGTTTAGACAAAAAAAAAATAACATTAGCGGGTCTACCATCACCCCAACCCAAGTTATATTAATTTAAAATAAGCATTTTCATTTTCGATGATGCCTTTACATCAAAAAATTTAATTATTTAAAATGTTGTTTCTCTGATAAATGAATTTTCTATGAATTTTCCAAACCAAGAAAATTCGTGTGCAGTAAATATGTTGAGAAATGTACATTTGAAATAAAAAGCCAAAAAATTTACTTTAATTTTTACCTAAGAAGACATATTTTTTTCCTGAGCTTGTTAAATCACACGACGAAACGGTTCAACGAATTTGCTGGTTTTTGGGGTTACATCCCGGGGCAACTTTTTATTTTTTACTTTATCGTTTTGAATAGCCTGGCGTACAGGTGGAGCTTCAAACTTGTAAAAAAAATCTTGAAATAATCATATGACTTCAACCCTTCAACAGAGAAAACTTTAAAGAATGCAAGCAAGTCTTTTAATCGGTCTTCCCATCAAGTGCGATCCCTTTTCATCAGCGTATGAAATATCTTGAACCTCGAAAACTTCTAAGTGATTGGTTGTCGCAGGGCGATTTGATGACATATCTAATCGAAAAATGGAACCAATCTCTTCACAATGCATGTGCAAATAAGATCGCTGCGCTGAAAAGGCTGTTCGACGGCTTTGACCGCAAAATGTTTAAGATTTCGCAAACTGAATTTACAAAGTGGCTTGAATTTACAAAGCGTTTATTCATCCCAAGAATGATAAGAGTCCTTTCTTAACTTGAAACTGTACAATTTAAATGTGGAATGCTCTAGCACCCCCTGATTTTCCTTTATATTAGATCTAACAGTCATTTAAAAACATATTTCACCTTTATCCTTATCTTACCCGTACTTTATTACTTCATTATAAAGGTATCTATAGTTTCTTTAGTGCCCGAGATGTAACCCCACGAACCTAATATACGAACTCTGAAGCAAATCCGTCGAACCATTTCGTCATACGACGCCCGGACAGACAGACAGACCAACGGTTGGCATTGGCGGACCCACTTTTTTGGACTTCTCTATAGCCGTAATATCATCCCTCATACTCAGTTTGAGTTAAAAATTTCCGCACGATCGGAGCAAAAAAAATTTTTTTTTTTGTTATCAGCGTTCTTTTAGTCATTTTCGAAGAAGGTTTTGTTATTTTATTTTTTTTGAAGATTATTTTTATGATTCATTTTTAAACTTTCTCGTATACATTTTATTTGGGTTATAGTCAATGTTTTTTTAATGTTTAGATAGAAAAAAAATCATAATTAATGAGTGCTTCCTTTTGGGGAAATAAATAATATCTTTCAGCAATCAACAACTATACCCCATACCATGGTACTATTGAAATTCCTTTCAATCTCCAATTCGTAAACATTGGTTTCTTGCTCTTGCGCAATAATCTTTTATCCGTACCTTTTTACAGGAGAAACATTTTTCAACAGGATAAAAAGTCTCCATTCGAAATAGAATACTGGTAACAGTTACTTTCTCCTTTAAATTTTCGAACAAGCAAAAAGCTTTGCAAAATGGTCAGTAATAAATTTTTCAATTTTTTGTCGTGTTAAACTTTTTTTTTTAGCGACAATGAGCATTAGGGAGACACCTCCTAAGGCTCTATGGTTAAAGGTTTAGTTCAATTTCCCTTTCGACCGAAATGAAATAATCGAGAGGTAATGTGCAATGGATGTATGTAATATAATTATTGATAGTTACATAATTCTTCATTTTATCAACAATATCTATATTCGAATATATGCATAATAAGGATATTGTATGGGAGCTATGAGCTGCTGCAGATAATTTTGCGCTTAATCTCATCGTGAAAATCCCAAAGTATAAAGGAAAAACAAATTCAACAAGTGCTTCTCTTCAGGTTATTTATTTCGCAAACTCTGCAATGACACCATAATCTGCCGGGTGTTTAAAATTTTCAAGAGAAAATCGGTCCTTTTGGTGAATGTTTTTAAGGACCATTAAATTTTCGGAAGTACATACTTTGGCTACCTCCATTAAAGAGCAGGACGTTTATTTTCTCCAACGCTCTGTAATATAAATTATAACACAACAAATTAAGGAAAAGGGACCTTAAGAATTTATTCATTGCCGTAAGTTGACTGGCAAGACAAAGTTATGATGTGAATAATAAGGATAGAACACTTTCACTTTATTGCACACCTACTGGTCTATCTGTGGTTTTCGTCAACATCCAACTACGAAGTTCTTAATTTTTCATTGACCATCTATGAACAATAGATGTATTGTATATACATTTACTTATATTTGTATTGGTGTAGATAATTATTTAATAAAGTAAGTATAAAGCTAATGTATTACGTCAAATACAGAACAAACTGGGTTTTGTTTAATTTAATGTATTAAAGATATTCGAAAATCTCTTTGCAGTCGTAGTACTTAAAATCTTGCGGTTATAACTATATGAAGATGGAATTTTGTCTGTGTCTTCAAGGCAGGACCTCTAAATTCAAAGTAGGAAAAAAATTAGTTATTGACCAAGTTCTCCTTTTGTTAGTAATTAATAAACTAGTGAAGTGTCAAGTAGTGCGAAGAGATTATAACAAAATTAAGAATTGCTAATTTGTAATATAAAATTGACCTATTCAACTTTTTCTCTGGAATATAAGCAAATCCATTCAAGCGGTTTTGTCTTGGGGCGGAACAAAATTGTGATACGACGAAAATATGAAAGTAGCGATTTTTATTTTTTTTTTATAAAAATTTAATATTTTGGCATTTTTATAGAGCTTTAAATGACGGATTAGATTTCTAGATTTACTCAAAATTTATATAAGCTTTTCACATCTGACAATTCTTATCAAGATAAGTTTTTAAAATACACAGCAAGGAATTCTAGTAACAGAGAGTTTACCTCCATTTTCTAGGCAACTGCGAAACTTTCTCGCTATATGTAATATGTAGATGCGACTTTTCAATTATATCAATCAAACGACAGCCGAAGATCACTCCTAGCTAAAGTAATCACATCCGTAGTCCTACATGGATTAACAGTTTGGGCCGGAGCTATAAAAGTGACCCAACACAAAAGAAGAATTATAGCAGGAAATCGACTATGTGCACTAAGAGTGAGGAGCGCTTTCCACACAACCTCAGCCCACGGAGCCCGAATTATCGCAGAAATGCTCCCCATTGATACTGGCGGAAGAACTGCAGAAAAAGTTTTTTTAAAGTGGACGCCAGGGAAGACTAACCTACGGTGAAGCGGGCACTAGAGTCAGAAGGACAAGTTTGAAAGGGTGGCAGCAACTGGATAAACCGCAGACATGGAAAGTCTACTGCTTACGGATATGTTTTTCTTCGTCTTTCTCGCTTGTCCATCATGCAGTGATACCCGCGAAAACGTAGAGCTGCCTACGATTTCACTTACAAGGAGAAGCACTACAAACAGTACTCGAAGAAACTCAAACACCGGAAAATTAAGTAAATCACATGCTAGAATCCAAAGACAGTTGGAACGCGGTATGCTAAGAGTTGAGAAGTCTAGAGCGAGAAAAGAAAGAGAGAGAGAGAAGAAAAATGCAAGAAGCAATGGTGTGGAAGCAAGGGGCAAGGACAGGCGTACTATACACCCCGTATAGTTCATCGTTAAATCGTCTCCATCAGAACCCGTCAATGCATACGGGGCCAAATATCTTACGAAGAATTTTTCTGTGCTGAGGACCCTATTAAAGAGGAGTCTTATTACCCTCTGGGCGCAGCCTGTCCGGAGTATAACAGGAAAACATCTTTGGGGGGTTAGTTGGCATACTGCAATTTGGTTCCCAAGGCTAAGTATCCACATAGCAACCTTTACGATCTCCAAATATAATACAGAATTTAATGCCCCCATTTAAGGATTAAAGGTACATCCGCTAAATCACTCAGACAAAACCACACAAACCTTCCCTCCTTGTACTTCCAGGAAAATACTTCCTTTTCATTAAATATTTTACCCCACTTTTCTCGAAAGCCAAAAAGGCACTTCGGTAGGATAAGGAGCTTAGTTGTTCAGCACAGCACTCTCCTCATAAGCACCTAAAGCCAGGAGAATAGTTTGAGCAAAGGACATTTACAGAGCAAACCCTCTGCGGTGTTTTCTACACAAGCGTCTCAGACTGTTGTATCAATTAAGCCTAGAACGTTATGGTGCTTGGCAAAAGAGTGGTGGCCCGTCAGAACCTACTAGGCACCCGCAGTTTTCTCTCGCTAGTGATAGTAAAAATGCAGCCCGCTTTCGACCGAATTGGTCGGCTTGGTCTGACTTTAGTTCGAAGTATCATTTCATAAAATATTGTGCCTATAGAAGATCCACTCACCAATGGTGGCATTATACACGGATGTCGGCAGACTTAACACGGGTTCATGTCCTGAGAAAACTTCTTCCAAACCTTGAAGAGCAAGTTCGTCAGAGATTTCATTTTCAAACAAGACTCAACAAATTTAGTCTTTCGACCAAAATCAAAGATTGTATTCTTGAGTTAGAGCACTTACTTCGATGTGGTTAAAGGATTGAGCAAAGGCTTAAGTCCCTCTCCCCTGAATCAGATCCTGGACGAAACCAATCTTGAACTTGGTGAAAGTTGACTTTTAAATTAAAATTTTTACGCCGCCCAAATTCCGCCATAATTGCATCAGATGGCATATCCGTTAAAAAGTTTCATCAGAGTATCTAGAGCAGCGCCGGAAGTGCTAGAGAAGAGGTATTCAGTCAGTAAATCGACTATCAGGTGATTCATTCAACCTAGTCATCAATGAGTAATGTACCCAAAGGAATTTAAATTAGAAAATGTTTTAAAACAAATTTAAAAAAAAATATCTTGCATATGTCTATTATGAAAGATTCCGAAGATAATTATGTCACCTGGTACATCTTAATGTATCATAACAATACTGCCAACTTAGAAGTCGTTAAATGCAGAAAGTTTTTCTGTTTATTCTCAATTGAGTAGAATTTGCAAAGGAGAAAGTCAAGGTCTCTTCAAAAAAGTGGTGGGGTACTGTAATAAATTTGTTTAAGGCTAAATATGGCTGTTAAGTAAATATGTAAAAGAACATTAAATGCAGCTGGTAATTCAATATATTTTAGTTCAAAATCTAATACAACAACAAAAAAAAACTTGTATTTCACACCATATTACAAGCAAAGATATAAAATAAAGCCACTCCCATCTGCATTAGTAGTCAATACGATTTTAATCAACAACTCTCAGATGAAAAGGCGAGATTGTCCACCACAGAATCAATTATACCTTTTCATATCTTAACTTCTGTATACGCTGCGATTATAAGAATAATCGAAAAAAAAATTATCACACATGGTCCTTATTTATACCGTCTCAAGGACATATTCGATAAATCATTGGATCAAATCAGAAAGTCAAATTCATTTGGTTTATTTGCACATACATATATACGTAATGGTGTCCTAGAGCTTCTTGATCTTTATCACTTAATGGGTGCTAAAGAAGCTTAAAACAGTACTAGTGGTCATGACAGAAATTTGTAAATTTATTAATTTAGCAGTTGTTACAATAAGTAATACGAATATACTTACACACATTTATTTGAAGTCGGCTGACTTAATTTCTTCTTCATAATTATTCCAAGACATTAAAGAGTCTATATACAAATCATTAACAGAACTAAAGTGATATAAAAATCGTAAAATGAGATTTAATATCTCTTAAAGGTCGTCTGGTGTAGTTATTTTAGGGCAAATTTGATTTTTTTTATGGTTTTGAATGTTGTTTTGACCAGAATGAAAAATTAAGGTTGGGGATTTTCTCAAAAAGCTACAAAATAGTCATAAAGGAAAATTATTTAAATGTGAAATTAAATCAAACGATTTGGATAAAATCTTTGCAAATTGAAAAGAAAGCTTTTGTGGGCCGACAACTAAGACGACTAAGACGACGATGACGGCGATGTCGGTTGGCTCGAATAACGAGGAAGTTTATGACTTTCTACAGGCCAAGTTCAACGATAGTGTGATATCATAATGGTTATAAATTTACTGGTAAAAAAGCAATAATAACTTGTTTTATTGCTCTTAATGATATTTTTATAATGTTCTAAGAAGAAGGCGTCAATGGAAAGTGAATTCGTCGATGACTAAAACATTAAGACTAAAGGTGAAGACTACAAAGACAGGTTTGGCTATGATAGGTAAAAGTGGCTGTCGACGCACAAAAAACGGATACACTTAAAAAAATACTTCCAAACTAAAGAATTCTAGGAAACTTCTTGTTCTAATAATGGAAGAGGTTATGATCACAATTGTAGGGTCATAACCCCCCAACTTTACTGCATTTATACTGTTCTGCCTATGGAGTTCGCCAGTTTGATTTCAAAGAATATCTACAGAACTCCCGGCCTGATCTAGGAGATTTTAGGCCTGCTGCTCCTTCGCATAGTGTGTGTGTGTGTGTTTGTGTGCTTTCACATGGCAACACCATCTGCGGCAGTCGTGATCAAATTTTGGAATTTAAAATCCCATCTGCTGTCATACTTTTTATACGTTTTCCAAAATGACTTCCCATATGTGAGCGATGGATGAACAATTGCGGTGTAGTGTTTTCTGTCAGCCATTGGAGAATTTCTCGGTCACAGAAGATAGCAGCAACCTGCTTATTTTTGTTTTGTCATTTACAATTTCTTCGCTGTTATTCAAAGTCCAAAGTGATTTGAACTTTTCGCTCTTGAGAATCACTTTTCCATTAAAATGTATGCCTGGAATAGGTGGGAGTGGGTCGAAGGATGGACAGTATAAATACAAACTTCAAGATAGAGCTCTCTTTTTTTCTGGCATTAGTGTGGAGCAATTTTTCGATTTTCATTTTCATAATTAATTAAACTACACATAGAAAATAGTAAAAAAAATCAATTTTCTTAGCCCAAAGTGATTAGCAAAAATAGCCCAACCTGTGGCCACTTCCTGAAAATAAAAAACAATAAAAAATGTGTACAAAACAACTTATTAGTTGTACGGTACTGGTTGGAGAAGTTGTGCAGTTGAACTTGGGGAGACCGTTGCAATGGTTCATATGCCAATTAAATGCTTCCGAATTGCCACTACGTCATTTATTTCTCATTTGAAACTCAACTTTATTCGGGACCGATTCGAAAGGCGCTGGAAAATTTTAATGACCTTCCTGCTCCTGAGTTTTCCTCAATCCTATGTAAACTATCAATTTCTTCCACAAATATCCAAGATTCTCTATTACGTTTTTTCAAATTTGTGACGCTATAAGCAAATGATCCTTTCCTATAGATGTCTTTAACAGAAACCCGGGAAAAATGGCACACTCAAGATGGTTAACAACCGCCAACAGAATTTTAAGGCTTTATGTAGCCACATCGAATCCAACTGATACCTTAACGGGTTAGGGGCAGTCCAGATTTAAAAAAAATATTTTGATGTTAAATATGTTAAAAATATACTCTGAAATTTTCAAAAGAATCCGACGATTAATTTTCGAGTTATTCAACAATCAATGGCGGGCTCTCTGACGCTCGAGAGTATCGTGTCCGTTTTCTTAATTTGGGTTTTTTTTAGTCTTACAATTCCGATATGTCTGAAGCCCCTGCACCCAAAAAAGGTGAATGTTTACCTGCTTATCTAATTATCAAGAGGCAACCGGAAGATAAAGGCCACGATGGAGTTTATTACTAATTACAAGGACTTAAATGAAGCTTAATTGTCCTGTCCATATTTGTCCATAAAATATGGATATCCTTGGCAGATATCACGTTTCTCATCAGCCCAGATAAGACTTGTTTAGTCAATATTATTTTTGTTTGGAACACGCTATAATGGTCAAAAAGAACGAAGGAATGGCTAAGGACTAGAAGTGGGATTTACTTGTTTTCCGTGAAAGCGACCTCCTCCCACAATATCCTGGAGAGGATTTTGACGTGGGAAGATTTTCAAACTGTAATTGAGGTCTTTTGTAGTCGATGCTTGTTGAAAGGATCCGGAATTCATTCAGAATAGAATCGCGGACAATATTCAGTTGGAGCACTGTGATGTAGCTCTAAGACGAATTCTCGCCTGCTCGCCTTGTCTGCTGTTTATATTAAGTGGTGTCAGATGAAACAGAATGTGCAGTGCTACTCAGGGAGTCGAAGTAATAGGCTAATGCAAAAATAAGCTGATCTTTGGATAAACATACCTAAGCATCGGTCTTAAGTCTGAGATACTATATAGCTGTTTAGTAATGCTCCCAATAAATTATTTGTTATGTCAATTTGTATATCCTTAATATGGATATTAAGCAAAAACCCCCTAAAAAAAAGCAGGGTAAGGAATAAGCCTTTCAAATTTCATAGCTTTACTATTTTCGAATTGTAGTGTGACTCAACAGTCAGTTAGTCAGAATAATCAATTTTCCCCGGTTTTGGATTGCTCGCAAAAAAACAATGAAGTTTATTTAAGAGCAATCATTCAATTGCATTTCATTCATTTCCAAATTGTAGAAGCAGTGAAAAAATATAAATAATTGGCAATCCTAAGAAAACATTTCAATTCTAAGCTAATACAGACTACATTTTTTCAAATACGTATTAATTGCGATGACTGGTAAATGAAATAACTTTCTGATTTACATGCAAACATTTGAAACATTCTAATAAGATACCAATCGAAACACATTCAAATCACTTAAATATTTATCGTCTGCCCGCAGTAATTGAAAAAAGGATAGGGTTTTCCCTTTAGGGTTAAAAAATATACATTCACTTAGTATTGGCTAAAGTCCCATTTAACTTTAAGGTTGTAAACCATTTGAAAAAGCAGCATACAGGCATTAGGAAAAGGAGAGAAAAAGGATTTTATTGGAATTCTTGCTTTAAATGAATTGTCTCTTATATGTCCTTGACATTTATTTTAGCCGGTGAGGATTGCAAAACCCAAATGAAATGAAAGTGTGTGAAAGTCTTTAAGCTCTTTAAAATATTCAACGTAAGGTTTATTTTCTATGGAATTTTAGCAGATTTTAGCAGTATGAGAAATTAATATTCTTCATATGTTTAGGATTACTTCTTAAAAAAAAAGGAAATGTACCAAGGTAGCTTGAAGACTTTAGGCAATCATTTTCTTTAATATATTCTACGTGGTTTTACCTTGGCTAGATCTTTGGTGGGAAGAATTTACTGAAGTTCGATATGGATTGATGAATATTATAGCAGATGATTTTGTGAAATAAACTTATCATAAGAACCTCCCTCCATACACCGGTTAAAAGGGCTCACTGAAATAACGCAAAAGAAAAATTAAAACGGAAAGAGAGTCCAAAGATCTCTACAACGATTCTTGGGCTCAATTTCCATATTCAATTTGGAAATTAACCGTGACCATGACTATGTGCTAATCGATACGAGACATGATTCTACTTATGTACATCTGAGTGCACAGTCCTTCTGAGGGGAAAACTTTCTTGTTGGGGCTAGAATCAGAAATCAGGCTGTCCAACGAGAAGAATCTACGAACTGCACTAAAGAAGAAAATTGGCATTGGTCGCATGAGGACACCTGGACTAGCCACAATCTACAGAGAGCGTCTGCGTGAAAAATTCTATATATTTGTTATCTGTGATATGTGATAGACGCCGAAACCACCCTAAGTTACCAGCCACATACCAGCGTGGTATGTGATGTATGCGTGCACTGACAAAAAAATAACATTAAATGAAAACGCTGCAGCGCAAAACAAGAGCAACAACAAGTAAAGAGAAGTCCAAGAGTCTTACGATTGAAAGAATATCCGGATGTTTTATAAGAAAGCTCGGCTGCTGGCTTTAAGACCGAAATACAGTCCGCCGCCGATGGGCATCATGAATAGAGAATTGTAGAGCAGGAAGAAAATGCACGTCCAGTCAATTAAGAAGAACCAGACAGCAAGGCCGCCGGCTCTAATGTTTCTTATAAGATCCTATCCAACGTACTGTGTGACCGTCACAAATAATTCTGTAACACACTTATCGGCACTTAACAGTGTGAATTTCGGCATGGCTAAGGTAAATCATGGAAAAGACCAACTAATTTCAGTTAACCAAACAGCATATTTTCACCGACTATAAGCCCGTGGATGCAGTGGTTTAGTGGTTAAGTGCGTTGGACCACCAAGCGTGAGGTCGCCGGTTCAAATCCCAACTTGTACCACCTGAAAGTTGTTATTCGCTGCCCCACCTCTTGCAAACGTCTGACAAACATCCACGAGTAAGAACTGTCATGAGAAGCTTCCCAAAAATTAATTGCCGTTCGGAGTTGGCTTTAAACTGTAGGTCCCTTCCATTCGTATCAAAAATATATCTTCGAAAACACAGTGGTTGGTGAAGCTAGGCCTTGGGGCCGTTTACACCTAATATATTTTTTTTTGTAAGGCCGCTCGACGAAGACTTTAACCGCGAACTATAAAGCCTGTACAAAGATGTATCAAAACACGTCGCTATCATTGGCTCGGACACATCAAGCCAATGGGCAACTTAAGGATCATTCACATGAGAGCGAACCACAAACTGCGAACAGGTGAATATTCTTAAATTCTGACATTTCTTTCACATGAGAACTGTGTTGGTCACAGGTACCCGCGAATCTGTTTTGTAAATGTTAGCAGCAAGTTGTGTCAATTTTAATATAAATATTGCTATTTAAATAAATTTAGACTCAGTTTTTTTAGATAATATGTTAGATCAATTAAATATCAAGCTTTTGTGGTAGAAAATATATACACACATAAATAACATTATACATTAAAATTGATTTGTTCGTGATTCGCCTATTCGCAGTTTGCTCTCATGTGAACAGTCCTTAAGATCTTGGAATCCCAGCCCCTAGTATCCAGTCGAGAACATCTCGCATCGAGAAAACATAAAACGCACGACTGGGTCATACGAAAGTTTTGCAGTATTT
The DNA here is from genome assembly GCA_963576555.1 of Ferdinandea cuprea. Classification (NCBI taxonomy): domain Eukaryota; kingdom Metazoa; phylum Arthropoda; class Insecta; order Diptera; family Syrphidae; genus Ferdinandea; species Ferdinandea cuprea. Next base: position 128,350,243 of record OY754958.1, on the reverse strand, counting down.
TGGATGTGTTTTCTAATTATATCATTCCTGGTATCCAAAATACAAAAGCTGACCAATATTATAGCTGACGTTTTTAAGAAAAATGTGTATTGAATTTTATTAAATTTAAAAATATAAAAAAATTTACCTTATTTTCCAAGGAGTTCAGACATTTTAAGCACTTCTTATAACATTTAGTTAAATTGACTGCGATGGAAAAATTAAAAAAAAATTTATTTTTTCACTAACTCGGGCGTATGTGGACTTTTTTTCATAGTTCTTATAATATAATTCGCATAATTTTTCCAAAATTGCAATTAACTAAAAGCAAAATATTTGGAACTACTCGGCTCGTGTTATCATAACAGAAAATACATGCAGTTACTACTTTTTGACCAGACTTACATTTAACTGGCTTGTAATGAATGTCAAAAGTAAATGCATTATTTATCCGACAAAAATACAGAAATACATTCTCGTTTCTATTCTCTTCTATATATAACTGTATATAAAAATCCAATAAACAAACATATTAAATTGGATTAATCAAAATCCCACCTCTAGTAATAACCATGTGTAAACATTGTACCCAGACTGGTTTTTAACACTTTGCTGAAGGGCATTTTTTGTCCTTTCAGTATCACGTAATAATCAATGTATAATTCGCAACAAGCCAATTTAATTGCAAAAAAACAAAAAAAAAAATATGCACGACTATGTTGCGTGGTAGTAACGGCGGAATTTATTAGTCCCACTCCAAATATTGAAACACATGTTCGCCCTCCGCCGATCCCTTAGCAACGCAATGACATTTTATGACGGATTTCTTAATTGAATTCTCATAAAAAAAAATTGTTTGATTGAAAAGCAATTAAAAGTATCCAGACCTAGTTTAATGAACGAACAAATTTAATATTGTATTTTACTTTTTTATTTATTGTTTCATGCTTGAAAGTGGCTGATTATATGTATGTATCGTCAAGAGAAACCCTTTCGCATCATTGGCATACAAGGTACGATCAGACAGATTATGCTTATGTTAAATGTAAAATGAAATTTAAATAATGTTCTTCCGCTCAACAGGCGCACTTTCCATGCTATTAGCTTTTTGTCTAGCGTAGTAAGTAATGCTTTTCGAAGCAGGCATGAGCTATAGTTATAGTGCATAGGCACCTACATATGTATACTCTCTTATAGCCAGTGCGTTTTAATATAGCTCAAGAGATAAGTTGTTATTTAAGGATTCTGTCTGGGACAACAATGAGAGAGTATGTTTTTGTTTGTGTTCCTAAATTTTGAATGAAATAATTTAATGGCATCCTCTGGAATGTAAACAGAGCGGCAGTAGTACCGTTGAACTCTTAAAACTGGTTGCATTTGCTTTCGTCTCTTGTAGACAGAATTTGTTGCGTCGCCGACCGCCTGTAGATGTACTGACACGAAAGGATTCCGAACGAGATTTACCCATTGCAAAACGAAAACCTATCCTTTAAATAATGAAGTTTATTTTATGAAGCTGGAACGCCGTCGTTTTTTACCTTTTTTTTCTGAGCGAAAATGTCTGCGACGTTGATTCTATTCATAATTTATGAAATTTTATACACCGTCTCTTGGTTGAGAGTGTATATTTATCGCTTTAATATAAATATAATTTATGTTTTTGAGAGTCTCTACTTGGATTTTCTGTTTCTGTAATTAGCTGCTTAATTTTTAGGTAATTAGCTAAGTTTTTTGGGATCATTGTGCTGTATAGAAAATGGTCCTAAAAAGGTGTACATTTTTGATTGAATTTATTATTATTAAGTATTATGCCTGCATGAATATGGCATTCATTTAAATTTTGAACTATGAATAATCCCTTGGGTAAATGAAAGTTGATACTAGTTGTATGCCCATCTTCCGTTGGTAATAATTCTATTTCAAGAGGCAAAACGTTTGATCATAATCGCGAATTGACATGTAGTCATATTTGTAAGAACACGCCTAAAATTGCTCGTTTATGATGTCGTATAGTCTAATCAGCATAATTCAAAAGTCCGAATGACCACATTCAGTATAATCAGAAAAAATCACAGAAAGACCCCCATCACCGAATCCCATTTACTTAACCTATGTCAACCATTTACTGTTAAAAAATTGATAACTTTAAAATGCAGTTGTGTTAGTTTCAGCCATTAATTGGTTTCGATGTACTTAAATATATATTTTTAAGTTTGGATTTGTGTTTGTTTCTTATTTAAGTTGTAGTAATTGCGCTTCTGCCCTCAGTTTTTTTTTAAAATGCTGATAAGAGCTGGATACATTTTTTTTAATATCCGATATGAAAGATATAAGAATTGTAAGGCAGACGAAAAATATCCATTTTCTTATTTCCTGCTTATCCAGCGCTCGGCTCCACCCCCATATAATAGAAGTGAAAGGATAAGGGTTTTGTGGAGCTTGCATATCGTTATTTGAGTCATGTGTCGCACATATCTTATCAGCTGGACGGTTTTGTTCAAGATAATTGCCCCCGCACTATCTGTTCGAGAAAAAAATTAAAGAAGTCAGATGGTAGCGCATTATGCTTGCTGAAAAGGGTGCTTTTTTTAGAAAACTTACTTGAACTGCTGCCAAACTGCAGATTGCACGTCATTTTTTCTAGTGTCTTGCGACTAAACTTGTTCGTTGAATGTGCGGTTTATGTTTAAAATATATGAAAAGATGGTGTACCTCGACTTGAAATTCATTGGTCTTTTGCGGGATTTATCATTGTGTGAAAATTTCATCTACGCCTAATCTGATAGACCGAATGCCGCACTGGTATGTGCTTATTAATTGGTGCAGTCATCGGGGATGGTTTCTTTCTCCTATTCAAAAACCACCCCACCAAAATATCACCCACTGGTAAGCCATAAGAGCCGGCGGCCTTATAGCTCTTAAGATTTTTTATATCTACGTCAACCACTAAGAGTAAGACTGCTTCTTTATTGACTTACTGTGGTTCTGTTCTTGCCTAACTGTCTCAATATGATGATTGTTTATTAGCTGCTGGTTTCTTCGCTGTTTCAAAGACCATAGATTACAGTATTTAATTAGTTAGCTTTCCCTTAAAATCCTTGGGTGTTAGTAAGTTCGGACGACCCTTCGATCTTTTTGAGCTAGGCGACTATGTAGGCTCTCTTCTTTTTACGCATCTTTTTCATATCCTCCTTTCTCCTGGCTTGGTAGTCTTTTCTTGTTGACCTTCTTTTCCACTGCTACCCCGTTTGTTTGGCATCTTTGCTGAATGAACACAAAATGGAGAGTTCTTCGGATAAACTATATATACTTCAGGCTCGTTAAGGCGTCCAACACAAAATTTCTGGTTCTTAGCGGATTCGTAGCTAGCTTCTTTTAATTGGGCAAGTGGTCAGAGGGTTTGTCCCAAAATGTGCATACTCAAGATGTAAGATGCATGATTTTGACATTCTAAGGAACATCAGGTTGATGTGTGGATCCATAACCACACAATTTTTGGAAATGGTTCCGATAAGCAATTTTGTTTTTCTATAAATACTGTAAAATCGTTTCCTAAAATAAACCTTCTTCCCAAATCAAAATTTACAAAACGAAACATATGTAGAGAACTTTCTGATATTATTTTCATTTAAAAACATAAGGAAAGGCTACAGTCCGCTTGGGGCGAACAGTATGATACCCTATCCTTATCACTATATACCCCAAAGAAAAAATTCATAAGGAAGATGATAGATAGCATTTTATTTCATTCTATGAAATTTATAGAAAAAAAAATATTTTTTGAAAAAAACGCCCCCAAAAAGTGGGCGTGGCCAAAAACTTTGTATGGGCGATATATTGGAAAAAATATTGGCTAAATATATTGTTAAACATTTTTTTTCGATTTCTATGAACATTTTTGAAGAAAACAGCATTTTAGTGAAAAACTCAGACAAAAAGTAGGCGTGGCAAAAAATTTTATATAACAAATCTATTAAGGTAGACAGTACCTACATATCTTGTGAAAGTTTTACAACTTTATCTCTCTAACTTAAGCCTAAAAACGGGTTTTTTTCTAAATTGTGGACGTGGCAGTGGGCGGATTTAAAAACTTTTAACACTTTACCATTTCGGGATCCTAAGGAGTATATTCTCTAAATTTCAGCTTCCTAGCATACATTTAAAGGCCTCAAAAGTTGATACGGACGGACGGACGGACATTGCGAAATAGTCTTAGGATTTGGTCCTGATCATAAATATATATACTTTTATGGGTCTACGACGAATATTAAGGGGTTTTTGTACAAACTATGTGTCGAAATTAATATACCCTTAGGATAGGGTATAATGAAGTTCTTTATTCCTATGAAAGTACGTTCGATGCCATTATGTATGGAACTCGATTTCTTTTGCATGGCCACCACGGGCACGCTTGCAGAAGCTTGCATAGACCATAAACTTGATGTAGCCCCACAGGAAATAGTCTAACGGCGTCAAATCGCATGACCAAGGCGGCCAAGCGAATGGACCATTTCGTGAGATAACACGTTCTCCAAACTTGGTTTCCAATAAATTGATTGTGACATTCGCTGTGTGGCTTGTGGCGCCGTCCTGTTGGAACCACATGTCCTCCAAGTCCATATCATCAAATTGGGGCCAAAAATATTCGCTTATCATTGAACGGTAGCGATTCTCATTCACAGTAACGTGCCGGTCTTGATCATCACGGAAGAAGTACGGCCCCATGACGCCGCCGGCCATAAACCACACCAAACCGTAATTTCGGGGTGCAATGATGACTCATGGAGTACGTGTGGATTGCTGCCTTACCAATACCGCATATTTTGTTTATTGACGAAGCCATTCAGGCAGAAATGAGCCTCATCGCTGAAGATGATTTTTCGATGAAAATCCGAATCATTTTCAAGTTGTTGCTCAGCCCAATTCACGAACATACGATGCTTCTGGTGGTCAAGCGGCTTCAGTTCTTGCGTCAATTTAATCTTGTAAGGATGTAGGCCAAGATCTTTTCGCAAAATTTGCCACAACGACGTCACAGAGATGCCCAACGCTTGAGAACGACGTGTGAGAGACACATTTGGGCTTCAGTTGAAGCCTCAGCGGCAGCAATATTCTCGACACTACGGGCACTTCTTTGTCTCACTGGCACAGGAACATTTTGTATTGTGCATGTGGATTCAAATTTTTCCACTAGACGCTCAATTGTTGCTAGGACGATTATGCTAGGACGATTATGACGACCATAAATTGGACGTAGCGCTCTTAACGTTGAGGACACTGACTCCGAATTTCGGTAGTAAATTTTAATAATTTCCACTCGTTGTTGGCTCGTATATCTTTCCATCATGAAATGCCAAACCTTACTGAAGAGAAATGTCAAAAGAGCGGCAAGAAATATGGCGTCGTTTGCTGTCCCTGTCGATCTACTTTTGTAGCGTCCCTGTTGAAAAACCCTGTAATTGTCACTTGGGACACTGAATGCAGTCCTTGTGAGAATATTATTTTTCCTATTTCGGGTTTTATTTGCATTTCTATTCGAAACGAGAGTTCGTTATATTTATAAAATGTTGAAATCCCGATTTGTTGATTCATCATTTATGAGAAGAGGTTTTTAAATTTGCATTAAGATATAGAAGTTCGATTTGGACAACGTTGAAATTATTTGGTAATCAAAATCAACTCAAAGTATCACAAACTCTTCTTCACTAACAAGAGCTTGAAACTTTACACAATCTGAAGTGAATGTATATTTTAACCCTAAAGAGGAAACCATATTCTTTTTTATTTACTGCGGGCAGACTATAAATATTGAAGTGGTTTGAATATGTTTCGACTGGCATTTCATTAGAACGATTCAAATATATTGATGTAAATAAACCAGAAAGTTATATTATTTACCATTCGTCTCAATTTTTAGGCTACATTAGTTTTATTAGGATTTACTGCGCCAACCGAAGATTTACGAAATGCTTGATCTTTAAACTGTATTTTATTTAAATTTTATAAAATCAATTTTGTTCTGTTATGTGACATTTATGTGACTTGTATGCATTTTTGCTAACTTCGTTAAATGAAAATTTTACAGGAGACGAAAACTACACAAAAAAACTTTTTGTCTCTTTGTAATAAAATTCAAAATATGATTTGTGTTCTCATATTTTTTTAATTTTTCAACACTATAAAATAAATTAAATATTGGTCAATATATATACACAAAGTCTTTGTATATGCTCTCCCAACTTTTGATGGGGTACGTAGTTTACTTTCATTATGCGACTTTTACCACTTTTACCTCGAATTGAATATTGATCTTTAAATATAATTTGTTGCGTCTTCATTTGACTTTTCTAATGTTGTTTTAATCTCATATATCATAAAAAATGAGTAAGAACGTTTACGCTCTGAACCGACGATATCTTAATGTGCAATGCAATTATCCTTAACTTCTTCACATTTTTTTTTTTAAATAGGTATGTACTTTCTTTCTGTACTATATTTCCATTCGATCATTTCACCCCCCCCCCCCCCCCCCCCCTTTCCAAACTTTACAAAGATAAAATGTTAAAAGAAAAAGTATTTCATCAATCCAAATCAATTTTTGAGTTTTCAAATCAGGTTTCCGCTTACTTTCTTAAATAGCTCCCGACTTGTGTCTTGTCTCCACCAAAAGGCACTACAGTCTTCCACCGATATGATCCCGAGCAAGCTTATGCAGACCAAGCAGTCAGGTATACGCGATGGGCATTGAAACGGTCTTTCTTGTCGTCTTTGGTCATTGGCTTTACGTCTTTTTGGTTAAGTGCATTGGACTACTAAGCGAGGGTTCAATCCAAACCGTACCACCTGAATGATTTTTATTCGTTGCCACACCTCTTGCGAATGTCTGACAAACATATAAGAGAAAGAACTGTAATGAGAAGCTTCTCAAAAATAAAAAATAGTCTTGTATGGGGCGTTTACGACTTATACAATGTTTTTCTTTTTCAGAGGTATAGAACTTCGATTTGAAATAAAACACAAGAAATTCGTTTTAATGTCCATAAATTTGGCTTAATTAGAAGGATAATTTTATGCCATTAATGTTTAAATATGATTTCACTTTTTCAAGCATTTGGGGCTGTATGTCGGCAATAACGCCACGAATGTTGGCTTCCAAGTCCCCTATCATTTCTGGTTTATTGGCGTAGGCGAGGGACTTCACATATCCCCAATGGTGTAAAATCACACGATCTTGGTGGCCAATTGACAGGTCCATTCCGCGAAATTGTGCCGTCTTGTTGGAACCACATCTCATCCACATTCATGCCATACAATTCGGGAACAAAAATCCAATTAACGGTAACTGACTCTTCAGCATAATTTCGGAAGAAGTATGGCCCAATGACTCCACCAGCCCATAGAGCACACCAAACAGTCAGTTTTTGTGGATGAAATGGAGTTTCAAGGGTCTCATGTGGAAGAGAAACCACTCAAAATGCGGCAATTTTGCTTGATGACGTAGCCATTTAACCAAAAATGAGCCTCATCATTGAATAATCAGCATCGATATAAATCTCATTTTCGGGGCATACACCAAAATTACGACACATTGCATAAGCTAGATCTTGTAAGGTCGTAAGAAGAGGTCTTTGCGCAAAATCTTACATAAAGTTGATGGACAAAGCTCCAATTGCTGTGTACGGTGGCGAATCGATTCATTCGGGTCCTCTTCAACACTTTGCTCTACAGGGGCAATTGTTTCTTCGGTGCACACTGTTCGATGTCTCTGCGGATGCGTATTATCACATAGAGTAAACGTAGTGCGAAAACGATCCATGGTTAACCGAATTAATTGCTCTGATGGACGATTATGTCGACCATAAAATAAACGGAGCTTGCGGTAAACTTCGCGAACGGAACCATTATTTTCGAAATAAATTTTCACGATTTGCAAGCGTCGTTCATTTGTCAACCTGTTCATGATGAAATGGCAAACCAAACTGAACATAAGTGACATTAGAGTTGCCAGATTTGACCACAAAATGTCTGTTTTATATTTATTCGAAAAACCAACCTCTAAAAAAAACTCGACTTATTTATCAATTTATTTTGTTACAGCTGTCAGAGTTCGCGGCTATATCTTCTCTTCCAATCGCCCTCATCGCAAACTGCGGGTATTAATTATTCTTCAAAAAAAATGGGTGGATAGAGTTCAGGAGCTGCTCTACTTTCCTGCTTATTATCCTCGTCGAAGTTAAGATCGCCCTTACAAAAAAATCCACAAAAAACTAGATGGTAGTATATGGTTTTTTATTTTAGACAATTTTTAGCAATTACTCTTATGACAAATCACCCAAAAATTAAAAAAGTAATGTTTGCCCAAACCGAGTTTTGGACGTACATATGTATATAAAACTATAGATTTGTACTGAAGCTAGCACCAATGGCTATCGACGTGGTTAGTGGGGTTCGGTGCTCCGCACGGGGGTAATGGCTTTTCGCCAAGTTGGAGCCTATATTTCTAATGTTTGTTCTGAGATGAAAAGAGTTTTTAGCTTTGACAAAACATTTGTTGGACAGACTATTTGTTCATGTAAAAGTTGACAACTGCCCAATATTCTGGAGCTATTAATTTTTTAATTTTGGTCGATTTTTACATGCGCAATTGTGCTCTAGAAAATAAGGCCCCAAAAAATAAAAATGAAAAATGAAGGTCCCAAAATTGGGTCTTTATTTCATTATGAAATAAAATCCCATTCCGTAACCTTAAATCCACCTCGCAAACCACGAAATCATTAATCATCATCTGTCATTAAACCGACAGATACGTTGTGACAGTATTATAAAAAAATGAACTCAAATAAAAAAATATTCAAATATAAAAATTAAATAAGACCCCAAAAGAACGAAATAAGTCCCCAAAAAATGAAATAAGACCCCAATTAAAAAAAAAATTGTTATTTCGCGTTTATATTTTTGGGGCTTATTTCATTTTGGGACTTTATTTCTTGGGTCCTTATTTCCTAGAGTCGGGCAATTGTATCCACAGCCGGCGAAAAGCCTATATTTTTTGGTTATTGGGTTATATATCGCACACTTTTGTCCGAGACCGCCCACGCCAATTCATTAATATATAATATGTAAATAATGACGATTATAAATATTTTTTTTTAAATTTCTTTTAAAGCAAATGATTCACACCGTTATCGAACTTTTGTTATTTTTTTGTTTGAAATTAAAACCTTACTCTTTTCCAAATTATCTCAGATTTACTTATCAAACGTCATTATTTCTGTTGATTGTATAGTAAAGTCATTTGTCATTTGAAGCTCCTTCTAGTTTTTCTTTCGAAAGACGGGAAAACTAAGTACATTAATGTAAGGTGTCTGAATAGTGGTACAATGGACCTGTGGTTGTGTCTGAGCGCCCCATGGGACAGTAGCAACCTCCGACAGAAAAAAAAACAAAAATTCATTTGTAAAAAGTAACTGCTGGGTGAAACACCATTTCAAAGCTAAGGTCAATAATAAAGCATTTTTTAAGACCATTGGTTTTATGAGTTTTTTTATGTCAGTTGTTATATTAAACTGCTCATGGTTGAGTGTTTTTCTCTTAATCCAAATTCCAATCTGATGAGATCGAATATTGCCTCTTATCTCAACGAATATGCTTTGACTGAGGCCAATGTAATTTCAAATAATCTTGTGATGATGATAAAAGTACCGAGTATTCTATAAGATGACACAATGAGCATGAATACTTCTTTGCTTTTAGAATCGTCATTACCTCGAAAATCAATTATTACCTCTGTCAGTTTTAACTTGACAATACAATAACTGCTTTAGTTTAGCTATGTGTTGTTGGTTAGTGACTATGATAGGTGAATGTACAGTGGGGAGTGTCTCACTCAGGCGCTCTTTGTAGCTCCTAGGCGTCCAACGTAGAATTGATCCTTCTGGAAAGTTCGCAGGTTCTTTACTTTGAGTAGTCGTGCTGTAGTCGTGCTCTAGAACTAGCTCCAGGAGGTCATAGAATTACTCCTTGTTAGGGCCTTCAGCCACGTCGGTAGAGGCGTGTGCTAATCAAGCTATAATAAGGCTTTCTAACCTGGAGAAAGCTTAGGCCTTAGGCGCCAGGTCCAAGCTTTAACCTTGGGATAGCAGGCCGGTTATTCCAGTTCCAGTAACCCACCATCCCTCTTTTGGAAGCCGACTACTCCTTTATATACTACTCTGCTTCTTATATGTCGACGTCCACAAGATTTGGACGTTTTATAAGAAAGTCAATCGAGACCGGAAAGCAGGCTCTTCTAGGTGTTGTTTTGCTATGGCGAAAGCATGCTCAATGACTTGACTATCAGCTCCATATGCCCCATCTACAAGAAATGCGATGCCATGTCTTGTAAGAACTATCAAGGCATATTCCTGCTAAATGTCGCATATAAGATCATATGCAGCGTACAGTGTGAACGTGTTAAATTCTTCTGAAACACACTACTCGTTCCAGTGAAAAGACCAATTAATTGCAAGTCACGATATTTTCATCGACTTTAAATTAACATTAACATTCACCGTCAGTAGCTCGACATGGCAATGGCGAATTCGTAATTCCATCAAAGCTGATCCAGCTGTGTCGCGTGACCTTAAGAAACACGCGGTGCAATGCGCAGTTTGGCACATCTGAACTGATTAAGGATTATTTTAAGCAGGAAAATTAAGTTAATATTAGGCTGCATATTAAGACGAACAAAAAAATCGACGGATATTTGCTGCTTGTTTGCGATGGGGGCGAGTGGAATAGAAGATATACCCGCTAACTCTATGAGCCGTCCCAAGATGCGGATCTTGTCCAAAAAGCCAAAACCCATCGACTACATTGGCCCTGCTACATCGACACCAAGAAGTTCTTTCAATCCCAGCATTGAAACGACAAGCAAGACAGCACCTGCGTTTCAAAGACCAAGACATCGCCTGAAGCGGCCTTGAAATTTGAAAGATTCGCATTGGATAAAAGGCTGCCTCTAAGTCGGGAGCCTGTTAAGTAAGTAAGTTCCTAAGTATTGTTGATCAGTTGAATAGCTCCACGAACAAAGAATAATTAAAAAAAAACAACTACACTTTGAGTTTTTTTCACATCAATATAAATAATTATTAAATAAATATACACATTTTTTAAATTATGTATCATAAATTATGGCTTACAAAAATTTCTGTTGTAAAATACATATATATATATACGTAAAACACAACTGTGGTGATATTTACAGTTTCAGGTTACACAGGAAATTGGGCACACATTAGCAGATTCATACACAGAGAGATTCTTTTGGTACTATCGGAGTTTTTGCGGGAGATTTGTTTTGGATACAACTATTACACATTCATGTATTGAGTACATTTAAAGCTATCCATCGATGCATTATTACTATTTATTTATTCAAATGCAGTCTCTACATTGCGGTACATAAAATGTGGCACATGTAGATTCCCAACAGGGTTCAGCATTTTCCCACTCAGTCTGTCGCGACCACTCTTTGGTTAAGAGGTCATATGTCTGAACATTTGGGGAACAGCCGATGCTTTCGTCAGACACCAGACCACCGACAAAGTATATTTTCGATTTTACTGCTGTTATGCCAGCATGAAAGGTTGGCACTGGGTTTCTCGTTTCGGTGCACCATGTATCAGTGTGCACATCATAAACATCTATGTCTCCGATAAGCACACGTCTTTCAGTATGTAAGTCTTCATACCATCCGCCACAGGCGTAAAGTTTATCATCGATGGCAATTAGAACATGATCGGCGCGCGGTTTAGGCATGGATCTCTTCTTCTGCCATCTGTCGTTGAAGGTATCGTAACGCCAGAATGATGAGAGAACCAAGTGACACTCTATTCCTCCTGTTAACGCCAATTGATTAGTTTTATAGGCTGAGAAACATGAAAATAGAAAAACTCACCTGATATGTACAAAAAGCGCCCTTGAACGGCTCCAGCGTGTTGGCTTCGGGTTTCCTTAAGCGGCTCTATGAACTCCCACACGTCTGAACTTGCATCGTATCGCTCACAATTCGACGATGGTCTTCCGTAGGGATAGTCATTTTCACCGCCCTCAGCATTTTGGTCACATACTCCCCCAACAGCGTACAAAAAGTTGCCAATAGCATTCAGTGAAAATCGACATCTGTCCGATTGGATTGGGGCAATCGTGTCCCATTTGTTGTTCTCAGCGCTATATCTAAATCCAAACCCATGAATGTACTCCTTCAGGCAGACGTCATAAGAGCCACCCACAACAAACAGATCGTTGCCCATCACAGCTATTCCATAGTTGGTTTGATCTATATGAGGAATCACCGTTAAACTGTGCCACTTTCGCTCATTCGGTATCGCGAAACTTAGCTGATTTCTCAGTCCTTCATTGTGAAAACCTCCGATCTTCACAAGTGCCAACTCCATGCCGCGCGTATTAGTCAGTATATTAGTGCTGAGTTCGTCGTGCATTTTGGCAGTGCAAACATCTTTTTTGCGAGCCTTTTTCTGTTGAAAACCGGCTACCCGCATCACATTGTAGTAGGGCGCGTGAACGGACTCTTCAACATAATAAAACCGTGGCCAAACGTGAAGATCAATCAACTTGATTTGACTGAATCGTATGTTCGTGAAAAGACGTCGGGCCGCTTCCAGAGTCACCCTCTTCTTCACACAAAACTCCGCGACAATCTGTAGAACCACCACCTCTGTACAGTCAACATGGAAGTCACTACTTAGAATGTACTCGAGCTGTTCGCAACTTAAGTTGTTCATTTCTTCAGTTCTCGAGAACTCCTCAAGTCTCGAGCATATAAACCGGTAGGTTTTGGTTTTTAACTTTTCCAAAGAGTATATATCAGCTAGCGAAGCTATATCAACGCAGTTTTCCAAATCAATATGAGATTCTAAATAATTGGAGCACGCCACCACAACAACATTCATTTGCACATGAGTGGCAGCAGATAGGATGTCTTGGATATTGTTGAGATCTAAATCTAGTTTTGATGTATATGCGTATTCAATAAGGATTTGCATCCCCCGGGCAGTAACGCCGATTAACTTAATCTCAGACTGTTTGGCTTCCTTCATGGGATCGGTGAACATGGCGGAGAAATAATCACTGCAGGCGGCTAGGACAACCCGGTGAGCCTGAAAAAAAAACAGTTGTTATTATTTACATCTTAAATAAAAGCGGCATAAGCTACAATTTTATGAAATAGTTCAGAGGGCTTTCGGCTACGACAGTAAGGTGATGACAAAATTCATATAACGACAGCTGAAATAAATTCAATTGATCTTCGAAAGCCCTTTATTTGAGTCCTATATCGAAAAAGCTTTTCGTGAACTCATTTGTTACTTGTAAATGATGAGCGCATTTCACATTGGGTTTTTCATTGGTAGTTGCTTAACCACAAGGGTACACCTATTTCTCCACTGAATATAGCAGGTGCATACAGTAGGAGATGTAGACAGAAATTAGGTTACGGGGAGGACGGCAAGATCTCGCATTCAGTGAACTAAAGAGCTTAGTTCACTTACTAAGTTGGGAAATAAATAAGGTCATGTAAGATGAGATTTGCAATCGAACCCCAAACCTGGTTGGAAGAGTCAACTGCTGTAAAATAACTCGAGTGACTGTTACGATCAACCCTCAACATTTTTCTTCACACTTAGTTCAAATTTGGATGACGCGCAGGTGCTGGTCATTGCCTTTAGCTCTAAGTGGGAATGTGATTCCTACTGCCGCTAATTTGGCGTTGGCCATATGAATGAATTTTGACCTTCGAGTCAATATGTCATCCGGATGACAAGTTTGGATGACCGTCTGATCACACCTTTAGAGAGAAAATAAGTCAATTAATGCCCTGAAATTTGTGCTATCAGTAGTGACGTTGACTCACAAAGGAACTAGAACCAACTTGCTGTGTTCCACCAATAACATCTATAACGTCGGCGTATGAAAGTAAATAAACATCACAATTCTTTCATGTATGATGTTAAGTCACGGCTTTCATTGTTACTGGTTAATGCTCTGGCTGACTTCGGAATTTTTTTTTTCTTCGCCGTTTAGCCACAGTAATTTTTTTACCACATCCTCAGCACGGACTGTGACTCTTCTACAAGTTTTTCTTTTTCGGTTCTTTTGTTAAAACTTCCGAACATTATTCCGGGAGTAAAACCTTCGTAAAAACTTTCTCTGGCAATGTTGTACTTCTTTTGTTGGGGCGTGAGCGCATCCTATACTAGATATGGCTAATTTACATTTGATACGTACTCAAGTCTCTAAAGTTCAAGACTTCTTGTCTTGGTCGCGGCTTACAACAATTTCGCACCCAACTTGACGCCGCCTTCATTCCTTATACCAATAACTGTTGTAACCATCAAAGTTTTTCATCTTTTTCTTGTCCGGCCAATTCGTACTTACATAATGGCGATATTTTTTTTCGTTTTGCAGACAACAATCTGGAGTACCAATCCCTTTTTGGGCCCCCTTGTACTAAACGAGCCGTATATTCCCGAGTCGGTAACACTCTTCGGGGAAGTATGTGCTACTTATTACTCCAATTGGAGATCCCCATAGAGCTAAAGTTCAAATACTATGTAGCAACTCGGGATATCACTAGTTCAACACCGCTGTTGATTCCATCATAAGGACACTCCTCCCTCGATCTCTCCTATCCTTCCACAAAAGGCATTCCCAAAGATTTTAATTACATTATCTCTAGTCGAGGTTTTATGCATCTAGCAAGGTGAGTAGTAGAAATTGATATCGGGAAGCTAAAGTGAAAACGCTTGGGTTGTCATATAAACGCTTTATCGGATTTAGATAATAACGCAAAAGGTACTTTTCTGAAAAAAGGAGAGTTACCTAATAAACCGTTTCAACGATTTGATCCAGATTACTATGTATATACGATTCAGAGGGTTATTCTCCACATTTGCATTCCTCTAAAATATATCCTAATGGCACAAGTCAATTTTTACTGACACGAATTAAATATCTATTCGCTCTGAGAAGATTGACGTAACTTTTCGCAGGATTTGGAATACAATTGCTTATTTTTATCTTACTAAAGCAGTACGATTTTCCCATTGTTCTTTGTACATTTCCTCGGGCTGTTTTCTTTAACCCGCGGTTTTACTCGTTATAGCCTCTATAATTTCTAGAATATTATTTTTCAGAACTGGATTAAGTTGACTCCATGTGACAGCTCGGTTTATATTGAATCGTAGTGCCAGAAGAATCGCTAAATTCGACAGCAACAATAGCGCCGAGTAACTTAAGACATTCGACTATTTAGTGATTATAGTTCAGCGTTTCGTGAAAATTGAGATTTTAATTAAATCACTGAATATTTATTTTCATACACTTGAACAAATAAGACTTAATTTTCTCTAAATAACTTGTATAACTCTCATTAAGACCTAAAATATCAATCAGTTCATGAACCTTAATCAATTTGTCAATAGACTGCAAAATCTCTATTTTAGCCGCCTATTATAAAAGCCAATCATCTTTCAAATAAAACACAAACAAAGAAAAGCGTGGGACCACACGAAGTTGTTTCTTCGTATTGTTAACCACATCACTGTGAGCAGCTTGCGCATGTAACAAACTTTATGTAATCGTAGCGAAATCCACTTCCCGTCACCAAAAAACCGCTTATGGTTTGCCACACGTACATGGGAAATACTTATCTACTTGAGCAGCAACTACAACTCACCTTGATTGATATACCTTCGACTATCAGCGTTATATCCAATAGCTTATCGGCTCGCCTTAGTTCATCTAATCCCATCATTAGGGCCTTCGAATGTGTCACTGCACCAGATTCTCCATTCAGATCAGCCATCACTCCTATTTCCGCACTCACAGTCACTCTAAATGGAGTGGACCAATATTAATTAGAACTATTTCTCATTAAAATTGAAATCTCAAGTACGTACCTACTCATTTTGCAGCAACAACACTGCTGTAACTGGGTCAACTAGGATTGCAAATTTATCTCTACACTATTATCGGCTTCCCAATTGCAATTGCTGTCTCTTTCACCTGCACGATTGGACAAGCTCCAGATTCTACAAGTAACAAGAGCACCCAATCAACATAGGTAACGAGGAAAAATCAATAGTTAATCCCCTAGCACCACGTCTTTCACTTTAGGTCGCCGTCATATGGCTGGCAGTGACTTGATTTAATCGGAAAGAAGAAATACTAAAAAAGTGAATGGACTTTGTTATCAATTATTTTATGTAGTACAACTGGGCGAAGGTCGGGGAATCCGTCTTATCGGCAATCCGAATGATTAGGAAATAGTTGATGTTGTTTTTCACTTCACTTACAACAGTCAGTCATTCACAGTAAGAACGCCGTCGTCTGAATTTTATAAACAAAAATACTTTGCGTGGGTCAGTTTCTGAAAATCGATAGTAGAGTTGTTGCTGCTTGTGTTGCAGCTGACTGCGGTCTTGTCAGTCGTCCGTCACCTTACTGAAATTCGAATGGGATAGCCAGTGAATGTACACAAAGAAGATTGTGACTGAAATACGCGAGCTGTAATAAAAGCTCTGTGAAAAATTTATTTCTGGTTAATTTTACAAAAATGTTTTTTTTTCTTTCGATCTAAAAGCTTCTCATTTATTAACTGTAGCGATTTGGCAAGTATTTGGAAGTGGAACGGTTTATCTTAATCCAAAAAAAGCAAAATTTTATTTATAAACCTAATAAAAATAATAGGCGTTCCTTGAGAGTTGAAATACTGATTTTGATTTGATTGTTTTTGTACTTTCAATCGGAATACCTTTGAAGAACAGGGCATGTTCAGGTGCTACAGTTGCCGTTCCTGTCGGTTTTATTAATTGTGTTCAGGTAGAAACATTATCAACATCAACACGATTTTCACAGGCGGTGCAAGTCCAAAAACAGATTGTCCACAGCTTCGTAAACTGCGACTTTGATAGGCGCAGAAAACATTTTTAAAGTCAAAGCTTTTTTATGGAAATGAAAATATTGATTACAGCGACAGCAACAGCAACAGCACATTTAATGTTGAAAGTTTCCAACATATTTTAATGCCTCTTGGGACCTAATTTATGATATTTTATACTAAATTTATGCTCTAAAGACATTAGACATTTTTCTCTATTGTTTTAAATGTTCCCACCGCTGTGTGCTTTCATTTGATGATGACGGACTCGGAAAAATTGAACTAAAACCGCACTGCTTCATCATAACAAAAATTTAACAACAATACGAATAATAAAAGATAACTAGCAACATTTTTAAAAATTTGCAGAAATATTTGTGATACTATACTAATAGAATGCACCTTATGTGTAACATAAATTGAATGTTGTGTGGAAATTTTATCACCCTAGCATGCAAATTTTCAGTATTTCCAATATTCTATTGTCTGACGCTTCCACACAACTCTCTTCATTTCTAAAATGATCTAAAATCATCTCAGTCAGCTCTTCTCCACAATAAATATATTCTGAATGCTTATTTAAGACCAAGCTGTTGTTTCTCAGAATTTACGAATATTCGCTTGTTCGCAGTTCTTAATTCGCTCTCATATGAATGGTCCTTAACATCTTTAAAATCATCGAAGGCAGAAAACCCGATCTTTAATAAGTGGATAAGTGGAATGCATAATACTGAAAAGTCTACAGCAAGGAAGGAACAGAACTACCAAACATGCAAAAATATGTAACACGGATTTAGGTCGGTAATGCAAATTGGAGTGGTGGCTGCCGACTGTAGATCTAGAATGTTTGATCTCTGATCTCACTTTACGTCTTTAAAATCATTGACGGCAGATGTGTCTCTCTTATCTTGTGCAAAAATGCATACCTTGCCATGTAAACCAGCCGTTAGTACTTGTAACTCTTCGACGTTGAATAGGAACTTCTATCATCAGCTGAAGGTACTGAATGCTGCCGATTCATTATAAAACTACCTTACCCTCACACCAAATGACATTTGTTAACTGTCAAACGCCTCCCGGCATTTTATGTCGTTTGAAATGCGTCGTTGAAAACTTTGCTTGATATGTTTTGTGGTTAATTTAATCCGTTTCCCAACTTCTGAATTTCATAATTTTGCATTTTTATAGTAAAGAATTTGTTTTGATTCGATCGCAGTATAGTGATGGTGTCGCTACAGGATCTTTCGACTTTGGCCTCTCCAGGAAATGTGCCTGTTTGTGAGAGAGGTGGCCGTCTATGTACCGTCCCACAATTTGAAGTAAAAGGCAATTCTTATGTGGTAAGCTTTAAATACACCCCCAAGTATAAATTCAGTTCACTTATTATCAGTTCATAGTTAGAATACTATCCAGAAATCAACATCAACTGTGAAATCTTCAGTGCTGCCACGGTTAAACCCGTCGATTCCTATCGAACGGTGATGGTTCCGGTTAATGAACGTGTCATCAAACGCATAACAAGAACCTTCTTCGAGAGTGGATTCATGGAGGCACTAAACGAAGCCAGAGATCCTTCCACTGCTGTTTCGTGTCCCATTGTATGTTCTGCCGCAGAATACACATTTCGTGCTCTGGATTTCTTTCGAAAGATTAAACTAATGATTTTTCCACACCTGAAGGAGCAAGGTATTGCTAGTATCGCAAAGTACTCCGAAACTAGGTAACACACTGATAATTGCGTATTTTGAAGTGAGAATGAAATATTGTTTTATGATTAGAGACTGGATAAGGAGTTGCATTCGTTACATTGTTTGGCATCCGAATTGCTTCAAAATCGCTGTCGCCGGGTCTGATGATGTTATTCGCATTTACACAGATGAACCTGCTGCCGTTCCTGTACTCAAGGTAAATAAATCTTTGAATGAATGATATCAAAGAAGTGCCAATTTATTTTTTTCAGAATCCACTTCAAAAGGGCATCACTTCAATGGCATGGCGACCATACAGTTCAGCTGAATTGGCAGTTGGCTGTCAAAATGGTCTGTGTCTGTGGACTATGGATAACAATATGCACATCACTCGTTCCTCAACTCAGGCGGTTTTCCTAAAACAGTATTGAATGTTCAGTTAAGCATCTCCGGAGACGAATTAATATTTTTTTTTTTCTAGTCCAAATCACAGTCCTATCACCTCGGTCCAATGGAACTCGGATGGTACACTCCTGGCCACTTCGAGTATCGGTGACACCGATGTTGTCATCTGGAATATCGACAAATCCGATAGGAGTGTGCTGAAACGGGTTGGACCACCGTGTTCGATTCTTAAGTGGTCACCAGACGGTTCGTGTCTTTTTTCGGCGACAGTTGGCAATGTGTTCCGTGTTTGGTCGGCCGATAGACACTGGGTACCAGAGCGTTGGACAACTGTTGCGGGAAATATTCAATCGGCTTGTTGGTCGCCGTGTAGCACATTTCTACTGTTTGTCACTTCCGAAGATCCCATCTTATATCGATTGCAGTTCTTTGAGGAACAACTATTTGCGAGTAAGTGTTTAAAAGGTTTTTAATTGTTAATATTTTGCTTCTGGCTGGCAGTTGCTAAGAAACGCTGCTGTGTTTAAGGTTATCTTAACAACTTTGCGCCTAGAAAAAATGTATGGGAGGCAAGCTACAGGTGAGATGTTTCACGAGCTCAGAAATGTCTTGTATAATGCTGCCGACAAAAAAATAAAACTAAAAATCATCTGTCACAGTTGCCAATTTGGGAATTTGCATTTAATTTATTCACCCTTCTTTCTCCTAGAATCAACCCTTCCGAAGCAAGCCCTCCCAATTGCCGATCTGACAAAGTTCACAATCGGACATCGTGAAGTCGGTGGCCAGCCTCAGTCTCTCGCATGGGATCCCAATGGACGGTTCCTCGCCGTTACATTCAAGGACAGTCCAAGCATTGCGATATTCTCAACGTGCATAATAAAACACAATCTAAGCATCTCGCCGTCGTGTTTCCTCACCGGCATCGGCACAGAATATCCATCGTTCATTTGTTTTCAAAGTAAAAATCGTAAGAACTCTGACAGTGTGCTTACCATCGGCTGGTCCAGTGGCAGGATTCAGTATTTCCCATTTGTTAACATGTAAAATGTATGAATGTTTTTTTTTTTTTAATAATTATTTGTATTTATCACTTTGTATACATAAATATTTTTTTTTACATTATTATTTTCTTCAAGATAAATTTTTCATAATAAAATAATTTCGATAAGAAAAAATTACACAAACACATGTGAGTAATTCTTTCCTGCTAAACACAACTAAATGTATAATGAAGCTCTCTTAACTGTCTCATGGTCTCAAAATATAAATATAAGTCTCTAGCTAACTCTTCGCGAATTCGAGGTTGCATAATATATAAGTTTTTTTTTAAAAAACAAAAAAATTTTAAAACACGTACACGGGTAAATACTTTACATCACATGAAGAGTCGATGGTTTCCAATTGAAGGAAACACAGAAACACAATCAAAATACACTCAGACTTCTCCGTAAAAGTATCCTAGGGCTGTAGCTGCCTTGACACGCACTGCATGATGTTCATCCTTGAGTAGAACTGCAATTTTATTGCCCACAGATTCGGTGTGTTGGTTCTTTTCGATGAGATAATTGTGAAGTATACCTAAACGAAGGCGAGGGAAGAGAATTGTTTAGCTTTACTTCAATAGATGACAGATGATGAATGTTTACCAATAATTATCGCAGCATTGCCTCGAACTTCAGTCCATTGGCTGCGTAACTTTGGCACGCAGGAATCGATGAAATCTTGAATAGAATCGCGCAAGTCTGCGGCCTAGACAACAAGAAAAAATATGTTCTAGCTATAAAATGTTCAATAGATATGCCTTTGTACTTACAATAACTTTAACAAAATCGAGGATAAATACGCTGTAGTTAAGTTGACCGTGATCGATTAAATGCCTTTGAGCCATTTCATTTACTTTGGGAGCATTAAGAAGGGCGCACACTTTTCTTAATGTCACTTTGCATCCCTAGAAGAACAAGAAGAAGGAAATTAAAATTTGCAGATAATAGTAAAATTTATTGTTTTTTTCTCCATACAGAATTGCCCAACCGATAACTTAAGAAATTTGGAGCTAAATATACAATAACAAACGTAGATTCTGAGTGACCACTTTTTTTTCTATGTCTTAATTCAGAGCTCGACTGTCCATCGAATACAAACAGATAAACCTACGAACCGTTAGGAGATTATACAGACGCCTGAGTACGAAACATTCCACTGTGAATTCTCGTTCAAAAGACGCCCACAAGCAGCGGTCCCAAGTATTGCGACAACATCAAAAATCTAACCAAAGTTTACTAGCCACCACAGAGAATAGCTATTTGTAGGTTTATATCCCCAATACTATACATTGGAAAAAGGTAAAAAAAAGACATATCCACTAAAACCAT
Source organism: Ferdinandea cuprea (assembly GCA_963576555.1). NCBI lineage: Eukaryota > Metazoa > Arthropoda > Insecta > Diptera > Syrphidae > Ferdinandea > Ferdinandea cuprea. Next base: position 128,328,857 of record OY754958.1, on the reverse strand, counting down.
AGAGTAAAATAAGGGCAGCTAATTAGAGATCATGCGTAAAGTAAAAAAAAAAAATATGGAAATCTTAAAACTCACAGGTTTTTTTTTAAAAAAAAACGGCAAGCAACTGGCGCCGAAGGAACTGGCGGCCTGGTCAATATCGTTTAAATGATGCGGCAGTTGATGGTAGTCTAGGGTAATAGACTATATATCTAGGTGTAGATATATACATAGATACCAAGTCGGGACAGCCTACATGGGGCTCTGGCACTGCGGCTCCTTATAAAGCCTATTTTGCCTTCCATGGAGGGGCCCTAGAGCAAATGTTTGACTCCGGAGGAATTCAGGAAGACGAGAATCTTCTCTGGATGCAGGGTAGCAATAAGGTATGTTGGTGATATGATTTCCTCACCGAGGATGTCCTTCCTGAGACAAAAGTGAGCCGGGCACTCCATGAGTATGTGAGGAGAGGACTCGTCACTTTTTAAACAAAGTCTACATGTATTGGGTGAGCGGCCAATGCGGTGAAGGTGTTTTTTAAGGAGACAACGACCACTGAATATTCCTGTCAGGATTTTTAAACTATTCCTGTTAAGGTTAGTTAGGAATTTGGATTTCCAGGGGTGGAATTTAGGGAAGAAATGTTTGGTACAGTTCTGGATTCTGTCAGGGATAGGCCTTTAACATAGTGAAATGATTTTTGCTAACACCACAGAATGGTTAGCCAGTGAGTCAGCCGCTTCGTTGCTTGTGGGCTGGGATCCAGTGAAGAATGACTAAGTTTTTCGTAGCAAGTTAATAGGTGGTCATGAAGGTTTCCAGAACAAGCTTTGATTTTATGACAGATGAGTCAAGAGCTTTGATGGCTGCTTGGCTATCTGAAAAGAAAAGAAGGCCTCTCTGTAAATCCAAAAGAGCAAGAACTTGGCAAGAACTCATGCATATTCCAAGCTGTCTTTGCCATTAACCAGTGCGCTAGAATTAACTTAAGTTCTAACACACGAAGTAAAACTATATTTAGCCCATGTGTAAAAAGTAGTACATTCTCAAATAAGACAGCTGTATTTTTTTATATTATTATTATGATATTATTTTCTTCTTTGTTAGTGTTAATTGTGCATATTACTTTTCCTTTACTTTGTCAACAAATTCGTTTAGAAAATGTTGAAATTCAACTGGTGGTATATAACAACTAACCGACACCGAAGAACCAATCCAAATGGCTCTGAATTGGGATAGATGTTGATTTTCAAAACTGCAGCATTGTGGCGGAACCCTTTCAGAAGTTGTCGAGATGGTAGTAACTATGCAGCCATTGAGGCCTGCAGCAGCTTTGAAAGTCAAAATGGATAACTACCGAATGATATTGCTAGAAAAACAAACGTTGGCGCAGGGAACAGATTACGAAAGTATTATAAATATCATGAAAGATGTTCAAACAAACTTGGTTCATGAACAAAAAAGTGTTCACTCCATTTAGTATATTTTCGCACGTCGTTCTTCCTCCCGTGTGTAGTTGAATATTACACATTTTAGAACAACCATGTCAATTTTTTAATCATTTCCAACGCTCAGTTAATAACTTTCTTATACTAAAAACCTTACAGCAGCAACTTATTTTAAAATATTCGGTATGGATTGTTGTCTTTTTAACCCACTTCAGTTCGTTGTTAACATCGGCTAATACATCTATGAAGGCTTCTTTCGAAAGTCGGGAGGTCTGTAAAAATCCGAAGCCAAAACATATTGAGTGCCCAAGTAAAAAAAAATGTTCATCTTTAGTTTAATCTTTGGAACAAAGAAAACAGTATATTTTACACCTACAAACCTACTAATTTTCATTTTCATTTGCACATTCATATTCCACGGTTTTTAATGGGTTTTGCATTTCGTAATATTCTTCGTATATAAGCATCCCCAACTATATTTTCTTCGCCAATATCAATTTCTCAAAAAAAAAAAAAAAAACAATTCGGTTGATATCAATCAATAAACTCTTTAACAATTTTTATCAGTACCAAATATTTGACTTTTCAGTCAATACGGTAGTGATCAAATTTTTTGACAATGATAAAACCTTTTTTTTCGATAGAACTGTTCACAATAGACCTAAAATCTTTATATAATTCACAGATGATCAAAAAAATTTATGTTTGATCATTACAGTGATCCGAGTCAACGAATTTGTGAATAATTGTCATCTATCGTGTCGGTATTGTTTTATGTGTATGTTTTATTTCAATTTATGTCGGCAAAAAGGGGGCAAGTCCATATTTTTCCCAACCTGTACCATCTGAAAGTTTTTATTCGCTGCCCCACCTCTTGCGAACGTCAAAGAATCCAAGAGTAAGAACTGTCATAAACTTCTCAAAGAGCTTCTTCGTTCGGAATCGTCATAAACTGTAGGTCATTTCCATTCGTGTCAAAAAATATATCTTTGCACACACAGTGGTTGGAGAAGCTAGGCTTTGGGTCCTGTATGGGCTGTTTCCGACTAATATTTGTTTTTTTTTACTGACTAGAGAAGAAGAAAAAGCGCTTTCTCTTAAGTTTTATTGTTTCCCTAAATCATGTCGTTGATTTAAACGTCGACAAGAAGTTCATTGCTTAAAGAAAACTGTTATGATTAAATAGGCCCTTATCTTACAGTTAAGTTGAACATAGCTACCGGATGAAAGCAGTACACATTTTAATTTCTTTCGCAAGCGTCTCCAGTAGCATCGCGCAAAGAAGGCACATAGAGAGGCCGCTACCCATATCACTGGATAACCAAATATTATGGCAGAGGAACAGAAGTTTTGAGTTCGTTTTAAAATGTTCATGTATGCGCTTTGATGCATCGTGTAGCTAAAAATTAATTATGATGTGAATTGATTCCCCACAACTGTTGGTTTACTCACAATCACTGGATGACTGGATAATGTATTTGCATAACGAAAAGTTTTAGGTAGCAGTTCAGAACGAAATTCAAAATTTATGAAACTATTAGACATCAAATAAGTTCTGCTACTGCTAATGTTAGCCGACTTTTTTTTAACTGAAATTGAGTTGGACGACCTCTGGTTCAAGCAGGATGGCGAGCCATACCACATAGCCCATGCCACAATCCATCTTTTGTGCACCAAATCGTGTTATCAGCTGTCTTTGCGATGTCAATTGACCGCCTCGAAGCTGCGATTTGACCCTTGTTCAGAACGACTGGAGCAAGTACGACCATCACTATAAGAAAATAAACCCTGAGAAACTCAACCCTGCAACCCCACAATCATCTCTAAACAAAAAATATCGTACTTTGTTCGACTACGACTTGGACATACGTCTGCTTCACACCAGCACCTTCTTACTAAGAGCAGCCCTCCAGTTTGTGTCTCCTACAGCACTACTTTGGATGTTACACATATTATAAAAAATTGTTCCTTTTTTAAAGCCTATCATCAAAAATGTATTCAAATCTATGAAGTATTTAAAAACCCTAGTCTAACAAATATTGAAAATATTTATGATTTTCTAACAAAAGCAAACATTGCATCTAACAGGTTAGATCTTTACATATCAAAGAGCCAATACTAAACTATATATTAATATATGGATTTTTTAATTGCTTGTTAATAAATAATAATAATAATAATACTAATAAAAACATAATACATGGACAAAATTTTATTTTGTTGCATTTTTAATTTGGGTCAGTTGAAAAAGGGTCTTATTACGCAGTTGTCTTCTCAGACCAAAGAATAGTGTTCTTTTTTTATTGTTTTATACTACTTTTAACTATGTACTACACTTTTGGCTTCCTTGAAAAACTCTGTTAGAATAGTGCTACGAAAATTTATTTTGCCAGAAACAAAAACTCAACGTCTTTCCATGCATGCTATAGATTACAAATTAGAATACTCACCTTTATTATTGTCGGTTCACTTTCACTCAAATGCAAAATAAGTGGAAAGAAGTTTGCAAACAGCTGTTCCCTTAGCGCTTCCGATGAACAGTTGGGTGTCATACTGCCGTCGTTGTTGCCCATTTTCGATTCACATAAATCTCCAAATAGAATAATTGCCGCCTCTCGTATCTCAATGGAGTAACTTCCGAAGAACGGTCGAATGCGAATAGCCAACGACACATGGAATGACTCCACACGATCACTTGGCAGCATTTGCAGTATTCTCGAAAGACCACGCATACTTTCCAGAGGGATGTTAATGAGGCAATCGCTGCAAATAAGTTATGAAATTCACTGCAAAATATGAACAATTCGACTAAACCTACCTATTCGTATCGTCTATTCCCTTTAATAGAGCAGTTATAGCTGTATCGGTGTAATTTTCTATATCATCTTCCGTTAAACACCCCACATATCCTAGTCCCTGTATACTCAAACCCCGCACAACAGGATTCGGATCACTTAGCGCGGAACTAAGATGGATCATTATTGTTGATGAGATTTCCCCGTGAGGACGCAGTGGCACCAGCCTTGAATAGAGGCCAATTGCGGCTACACGCTGACCATCGTACGGACTCGAAACGTATTTACTAAGCGATGAAACAATTTGTTTCATAGAACTAGAATTGATTGTGAACTGATTCACGATTCCGATTGCCATAGGCGTTAGAAGTTCTATGAAATTCTTAAGATCAGTGGTGGTTGACAAGTTATTGCATACGGTCAGTACGGTGGCGATTTGTTCCATTTCAAGATTCGCCAGAAACGCTTGGAAGGTTTCCAATACAATTTGACAGGGATTTAGTTTTACTGAATCCTTGTTGGGGATGAAACCGTACTTTGATTTGCCCGACGGCAATGCAGGTGCCTTTCCGGTGGTAGGTGAAGCTTTTGCCATTAGCATTGGTGGTGCTAAGTTTGTGTAGGTTGCCAGTGAAGTCAGAAGCATGGTAAAGAGTTCTGGGAACTTTTCTTTGAGTTGCTAAAATCAGAGTGAGAATGTGAAAATATAAAGAAAACGACATCATTTCTCTAGTACTTACTGGATTAATTTCCTTGCAGGGAAACATTTCACGCATCGCACAAAAGATCGCAAACGGTTGAACGCTGGCGATTTTCTGTCGGTCTCCTGTGGTCTCGTTGGGCTCATATAAACAAGAAGACGAAAGAATCGTCAGGAAATTATCCAAAATATTTCCAGTCAGTTCCGAATCAATACAAATTGTATGCCAGTATTCAACCACGTTCCTGTAGACACAAAAATATATGAAATTATCGTTTTGCCTCCTGCGATTAACTTACGCTTCGAATGGCAACGGCTGCGAGAGCATTTCCGAGCACACAAGCTTCGGATGGTGTTTGGTTAGTGCGGCAATTGCCTTAAGCACACCCGACTTTGCCCTGGTAATATCGCAGTCGTTAATGGCTGCTAAGCTATCTTTAACAAGATCAGGAATAGCATGAAACAATTCCGAACCCTTTTGCTGGATGAAGAACTTGAGAACAACTGAAGCGCCAATTGCTGAGCTCTGTTCGGTATCCTTCAAGCAATTTAGAAGAGTTTTACTGCAATAATCAATACCAATGAGATACAAAAAGTCGGAATAAGTGCAGGTGAAACTTACCAAAATTGTAAATATTGGAAGTTAGACATGCGCAACGCAATAATTTTCGCAATATTCCCTGCCAGATGGTAGATTTTCTTGGGATCATCTGTGATTATGTTCTCCTTGACCATTTCAATCTCCTTAACCCAATCTACAGTGCTGTCGGCTATTGTCAGCGTCTCGTAGATGCACGATATTTCCAGGGTCTTTTGCAAAATCTCCACAGAGACTTGTCGCACAGTCGCATTCGAATCGATACACCTGGGCACAATCTTACCCAACATCGATCCGGTCTGATTGAATTTCGATGGAGCCTCACAGCCAATGCGCATCGATTTAATATACACTTCGAGAGAGTTATTCAGCACGTGACTGGCACAAATTCGCACCTCACTGTTCGCATCCCTAGTCCAGCATTCAAGAATGGAAATTATCAAATCCAGAGTGGCTGGGGATGGATCATTTTCAATTATAACTTTCACCAGCGAGTTCAACTCGGGTAAGGATTCATTTAAGTGTTTCGCCAGGAAGCTGTTCTTCTCATCTTCTTCGGTTGACTCGAATTTCGTTCGCAAAAACCGAGCACATGTGAAGAAATTTTTACATGCGATCTCGAAAATCACCCCGCCATCGAATTCGCCGCCATTCTCCGAGTCTATCCGGACAAAACTCGTGCCAAGCTTAAGAATTGTCGGCAGCAGTGGTAGCTCCTCAAAAGGTGTTTCGATTTGTATCCCAAATACAGCGTCCATCATCGGCTTGCGAAACTTCAATGGATTCGTGTACTCTTCCTTGCAGCGGAGAATCTGACTACAAATACAGAGTAAGGTTCGCAGGGCCACTTTCATCATTGTGTGATCTTTAGTTTCGGTTAGTTGCTGAATGAGGAAGGACAGAATAGTGTCGTCAATTTGTGTGTTACCCACATCGTCGTCGTCCATCATGTGGCCGTAGGATTTTACAACCAGCAGGTTTGTCTTGTACATCTCAATCTCCTTGTGGGTGTCTTTTATGAAGTGCAAGTTGCTAAAAAATCCAGTTGAATGCTTGCGAGCACCCAGGTTCGCAAGCTCCGAGAGTTTCTTAACCACGAGCGCTGAATGTATCCTTGACGTATAGCCCAGTGCTCGAGCAGCACTGCGTATCTTCTTTTCATAGTCCGCATGGGTGACATGCTTGTCGAGTTTCTCCTGCTTTGCGGAGCCAATTATGAGATCTATCTTTGCCAATACTGTTTGCTGTTCATTGATATGACAAAGTGTTAGTCCGATGGCCTTCAACATCATGCCGCGCTCTTCACTAAGCGTGGAAATATGAAATTCGTGGGTTGGCACGTGTATGGGGTACATAAGCATCTGATCCGACATCTTATTGACCAACCGCTCGGCGAAATTCTCATCGTTGCGCTGTAGAAATTCCACTGTCTCATTGATAAACTGAGTGAGATAGGTGTAGAAGGTCTGCTCAACTCCAATGTACAGCAGAAGCTCAGGGATTTTCTTGTCCCACATACTGGCCAGTTCTGGATTTAGGTGTGGATAGTAGAATTTGAGAAACGAGAGCACATTTGAGATGCGCTTGATATCGCCGTAGTTGCCTAATAGGGCCAAACTTCTGGCGAAAACAGTTTCTGGACTAGGAACTGTAATTTTTGACTTTGTATTTCCTCCGGCTTCATCATCTGGCTCGGGGTTTACTTCGAACTCAATGTTTGGATTTTTCCCGAACAAGCTAGCCATACACTTAGTAAGGGTTGAGCAAATGTCGGTGTAGTCCAACAGGACGTAGTAGTTCAAAAGCTCACGTTTCAGCAACTCATCCATTGTGCCGACAGTTGATGACAGCATAAAGAGGGAATTCTCACACGATTGCACGAAATCTTGATGCTCTTCGATGGAACCGTGTTCGGTGTTGACTTTGCTGTATCGGCAGCAGTGGCGTACAATATACCATACGAATTCCTTCTCTTTGATGAATGCCTTCTGAGCCAGTGCCACTGTTGCCTTCAGCAGCGTCATCTTCATTTTGATTGACTTTTCGATTAGAATCATCTGTTTTAAAACATCCATAAAGCCGGGAATTTTACTTTCTATATTATCCGTAGATGTGTTTGTCAAATGTGTGAGAATAAGCAGAGACTTGATGCGTTCACGTTCACTATTGTTTCGCAGATGAATGAGGAGCATATCCATAATTTTCGCTGCATAAACACTGGACAGCAAATGAAGACACCGAAGAACTTCATAGTGCCCCTTAACAGTCTGGGGTTTCTCATAATCAGGATACACACAGACCAAGTCAAACAGGCTCGTCACCAGGGCATCAGCGATCGGATCGAGGATATTCGGTTGGATTTTGATGTTTGTTCGCAAGACAGATGACAAGAACTGCGTTACCGAGTTTCGCTCAATGGACCTGCGATACAAGTTCAGAATACTGGGGATCAAACGCTGTGACTGGTCCTGGATTTTCTCCTTTGGCAAAAGTGGATACATGCTGGACAGAGCCTGTAAAATTTCAACGCAAATTTTTGGTTCGCGGGAATGTAGCCATTGATTGAAGAGCACATCATAGGCAACTGAGATTTCAGTCGAACACGAGTCATCTACTACCTCGAACTCAGATTCAGTACCTACTTTGTCGGTTGTTTGTTCGAGGAGAGCCTCGCTGAAACGACCAATTGCTAAAAACAGAACATGAGAATTTTCTTCTTCTTTTTTTTTGATTAAATTGCTTAATAAGCTTACCAAATGCATGCGCCTGTTTCACGTGATCCAGCTTGATACCACCCATGTTGGGGAGAATTTTCGAGAGAATAATCTTAATAAATGGAATGGCACCCGATACATTTGCCGTTGCCAGAGTTCCCATACATTGCATCACCATAAAATGAGCTACAGCTCCTTCTTTGGAGTGTGCGATCAACGCCTCCATTACCTGGACAAGGCAATATTTTTAAATTAAAACATATTCGTTGTTGAAACAGAATTCTTTTTACCAATTTACAGTCTTCTCTCCCAATAGCGACCAAAATCGCTAACGCATGTGATTGAATTGTCGGTACACTCTCATTGGATCTTGTAAGTTCATCGACTGAGAGCGCAATAATCGCTTGATAGGTATCGGTTTTGATTGTCACATTTGAACTTACGACGGTTTCAAGAACTCTATATCGATAAAAATTATTTAAATATTAATTTTGAAATACTTTTGCATTCAATTTACCTCAATAATATAGCAATAGATTGGTCACTCAATTTTGTATGCTTTGACCTGTAGTCTGCTAAAATTGCTGTAGATTTATCTGGATTCTTTTCGAATACTTTGACCAATGAATTTTGAACAGACAGGCGAACGGATTCATCTTTATCAGATAGACAATCTAATAGATTGGTAAGAATGCCTGAAATAAAAATTTTACATATTTAAGTTAAAGTTCATCGAAAACGATATAATCTTTCTTTGATACCAATGAACACTGAGTAATTTAATACTTTGCAACTGTGTCAGGCAGGCAATGTGTCAGCGAAGTAAGAAAACACAACAGAGAAGCCGTATAAAGTCATTAATTGTTTGTGGATAGATTGAACTAGTTGCAAGTCGACTATAGAATCTACTATTGCAATGGTTTGGATTTGTAGCAATGCATTATACCTGCCGTTAGGTAATGATGTAAGTATGAATGAATACGTTGTAAAAATGTATGAAAGTTAGCATCTCATTAGATGAATCTTAGGGATAAAATAAAATTATATCTAGCTATGTGTACTTATATCTAGCTATGTGTACATATGTATATTGTGTTTTCAACATCGTTTTTTTGTAATGCTCATTAACTGGGAAGTCCGTACTTGTTTTATATGAGAGGCATTCACAATGGAGTAAATACAAACTTCAGGCACTTTTCCGTTTTAATGTGACAGGAAAACTGGAAGGGCTGCCGAAAATTATTGTTGAATTCGAACCCCACGAGCGGACTAGTAGAGGTGCAGTAGAAGTGGAAAAAAATGGTCTCGAATCCTACCCTCATCCCAATAAAAGGAAAGAAGAAGGTTTCGGTGGCTAAGGAATAAGAATCCGGCACTTCCCAGATGGTCGAATCGCCAAACAAATCTGCAATGTACTAATCAGTGAATCCTAAAACTTTAACTTGCACACTTATCGTTGCGAAAAATTCGACATTGGACGCCTTAGCACAGCTAGAGTAGACAGAGACTATATAAAGCTTGCTTCTCTCCACTATGCGCTCACTTACTAAGGACACCAACAACCAGTGGTCCCAGTATCGCGACATTCTTAAAGAAGTAGCCACCACTGGTATGATGATGTATGGGTATGCAAAAAGGTGACAGAAGATGCATTAGAATGCATTAGAAGGGAGAAAGAAAATCCTGTGTTAAAAGAAGAGACAGTAAGTATTCCTTATACATTATTGCTCCTGATATTGATTAACCCCTTGACAAACCCGCACTGCCGTATATTTGTCAGCCGTATTAATTATCGCGATCGGCCGTCTAATACACGTGGCATGAAGGCTTATAATCGTATCTACGTTTTCTTTGTGCAAAGTAAGAAGATAACTTTTTCTGCACTAAATAGGCATTGGATCGCTTATAAAGAGTTTAGAGATACGAATTATGACACATCTTGACCCGATGTCTCCCATCTTCTTCCACAGCTCAGAGGGCATCTCTTTCTCGCGCAAATGATTCGCATTTTTTGGATTATTTGTCCGCTTTGAACGGTAGTGTTGGCTACTTCTTCATATAGAATTTCGTCGTCATCCACTAGCCCAGTAATTTTCTGAGCATTTTTTCTTCTCTGTGCAAGTCTCTTAAAAATGGTTGTGCCCTTTTTCAAGTTGTTTTGTCGTAGATTGAAGAAAATATTTTTTCCAGCTCGCGATACATTTTTTCCATTTTTTTTAAGTTTCTGACTCGCCGATGCGATAGGGACTGTACTTCGACCTAAAAGATCTTTTGTGCTAAATTTCAGAGATATTGCTTAGGAAAGAAGCGCCTCTATTTTCCTACTGTAGATGATGATGCGATCAGCAAAAAGATTCTTAATAGCATCAGTGCTAATTACATTTCTAAGAAAAGTTGTCTTTCTTATTCCATAAAGGGCCGGGCACTCGCATATGATGTGCTCTGCGGTTTCGTCTTCTTCAAGACGAAGTCGGGACTCTATTTTTAGTTTGTGGAGGTGATATCTTAATCTGTGATGGCCGATTAGGTATCTAATAAAATTTGTATTTTATGCCTAGATAGATTTAGTATCTTCCTGGCATAGTTTCTGAAGTGTGTCAACAGGCTCTCAATACAGTTTGTTTGAATTTGGGCGCACTACCACACCTTTGCAACGTTTGTATTCCAAATCGCGTTGAGCTTTGTTATATATATTATGAGAAAGGGCAACTTAACCAAGCTTTGAATGCCCCTTTGTTTTTACTTATTCACTACAATGGCTTCAAATTACGGGAAAACAAAGTACATTAACGCAAGGCGTCTGCATGATAGTACAATGGACCAGTAGTTGTCTTTAAGCGGTCCATGGGCTATAACCAACTTCCGAATTAAAAACAAAAAAAAAAATTTGCTTCCCCATGTTGAAGATCCAGCAGTGATATATCTCTGTCTAAGAAAGTCGCTGTTAAGAATCAATCCCACGTATCATGTACACTGGACCGGTCACCTTGTCACCTCAACAAAACGGTAAAACTACATTTGTACCGTTTTGCATGTTCCTAATAAATGCTACGCCTTTTTCGATTTTTATTACACTTTTTTTGTAAGGTATGTGACAATTGGCAAGGAACTCGCAAGGTACTTAAAAATTTAATATTTCAAAATTAAAATGACATGTTGATATTAATCAAACGCAGTTATAAAGGCTAAGTAAACCCCTACATGAAGTATCAAATGCAAATATAAACGAAGTTATTTGTGTTCCTGTCAGTCAGAGTTCACCGGAGCAGGGTACCTCGGTAACTGCGGTAAACAATTTGAGATAGATATTTACTGTAGAACTATTTGGTACCTATAATATGTCTCAAGTCGTATCTATCCGAAAGTATAGAACAGTCGGTAATACCCTGGATATCAAAGATTTTCAATATTGACCTGATCATCTACCCAGTTATGTTTTAAATTCTTTCTTCCAATGAAACTTACTGAATACTCATTCTATATATTACGCTGATCAAGTCAGGTGAAATGACGGCAAAGTAAACAGATTATTTTTATTTTTTTCAAAACACATTTACAATTTTTTTTATATTACAACACAGCGTAGTAAATAAACGCTATCAACCTTAGCAATATAATAAATTCGCTTTTACGTGCCATACAAATTCTATAATAATGAAGCATGTAATGTTTGTGCAGTGAAGAAACCGAAAAGACTATTCAAATTAAACTCAGCTTTCAGTAGACCTATACAAAATGAATTCGTCGACCAGTTCTCGTTAAGTAAACAATTTTAACAATTTGTTTAACTTATCTCTAAAGTGAAGAGTATAAATGTTCAATGCAGATATATTAGTCATCATCATTGTTTACGTGGTTTGCACTGTTCCCATCTACAACCACTTGTTCTTTGCTTCAAAATATAATTTTACAAAAAGCGTAGTATATCACGTGCTCTGTTGTCTCGCGAGATCTCAACGTTGCAATTAGTCATTATTAACAAACCTTCATTTTAGTACAAAATGTTATTATTTTTTAAATTTTAATAGTCCACTGAAGCTTATCGGAGCAATTCAAGGTCGATTATATTCAAACTAATTTGCGACTATCAGAGCGGTAAATATGACGTCTGTTTAAATTCTGAATTTTCCCAGAATTGTAGTTTTTAGATGTTTCTATGCAAAGCCAAAATTAGTTGGGTCGTTTAATCGATTGAGGTAGTTCCATCAGGAAAAACGTTTATTTAAATGAGTTGAGCAATCTTTGCAAAGCCATGCGTTACAAAAAATTAAAGACATGGTAAATATCAGCTATTTTCAAAATTCATTTATTTTGACATAGGAAAACTGTAAGAAATTATGACAGACGGTAGCCAGGTTAAAGCACGGCAAAGGCAACGAATATTTTAGATTTCAAAGGATGGTGGAAGTTTTTTTTTTTTACAAAAAAACAACAGTCTCAGAAGAGTCCAAGATTAGACCAAGGAACGAAAAAGTTTTCTTCACTATTAGCATTTCGTGTACCAGAAACATATAAACTTATATATCCATATCTATAAACTGCAGTTAAATAAATATGTTCCTTAATTCCTTAACATTAAAAATAAAAAAATTTAAAAAAAACATTTCATTTACATTAATTACTTCGTTTTTTTATTTGTCATACGTATCTTTATATACACGAAAATACTTTATAGTACAAATGACCGATGAAACATCTATAGATAGATAATTTCCAGATTAAAAGCCAATATCCATTAAAATATTAAGTTTTCATAGGATTAAAACTCGAAATTTGTTAAAAGGGCATAAGTCCTTAATATTTGAAAATTCATATAAAATCGGGGAAATATCCTAATCATAAGATTTTTAACTAAAAACTTACGTAATGGCGCCAAGAATTAATCCTCATCCTTTGAAATGAGATTTTGCCGTTATGCGTAAGCACAGACAGTATTTTTTTTTAATTTACGGAAAACTTGGTCATTGTGACTCATGCCCTGTTAACAAATCACTATTCAAATGTTAACAAAGGAGCCAAGTGCTTTTATTACCTCTTCTGCCTTACAAGTTTTCTATAAAAAGTACTGAGACTAGAAAGCCAAGTTTGTAGTGTAGTTTTCAAAGATTTCACATACTGTATTTCTGATTTCGATAGACACCTATAGATAAAATATGTTAAACATCATCCGAAGGAGGCTTAAATGCTTCAACAAATGACTCACAGAACTTCAGCATGTTGTCAAATTATCGGCCTCAACAATCGTAAGGTTCATCAAGGACCTAGGATTGGCACCAGACCAAAACACTTATTAAACGCTCATAGGTAGCTCATGTGAACTACACATTTTTTACATACATTTTTAAAGGTTTTTACTGTTTAGGGATAAATGTATGGCTATACCTAGGGTCTAAGGCAAAGGTTATAGCTATATTTTTGTCAAACGTACAATAATTTAATTAAAAGGTGGCAAAATAGATTAATTCGATGTATTAACTCATAGATTATCAAAGTGTTTCGAGCCCAGAGGCGTCACATGATAGCTAGGTATAGGGGGCCGAAAACCGTTAGTTTAAATTAGATCAGAAAAGTTAATTTGTGTTAACTGTGAAATTTTAAAGAGACGTACGCTGTCTTTTCAGAAACCGCATATCCGTCTGTTGATAGACGACTATGACTACAAGAAAAAAAAAAGTTTAACAGATAAACTAACAAAAAATAATCCAGTTTTTCTCGTTAGACAAAACGGTACTCAAGGAAAATTTACAACAAATGCATGAAAATAAACCAATAAAAAGCAGTTTTGTGTGTCTTATTTGGCGGTTGGTACATATTTTTGATATAAAAGGTGCAAATAAAAGTAACGCAAAAATAAAAAAATCCGAAAGAAAATTTTAACTTTCAACGGACATACAAATGTTCGTCTCATAATATCCTGTAATTTCTATCACACCAAAAAACATGAGCGTTCAAGAGGACAAACATTTTTTTGACTAACAAGTCAGCTACCATAAGACTTCCTGAAAAAACAAAGTAAAGTTTGCTATAGTATTTACATTTTCAAACGTAAGGTCTGATGTACTCTAACTCAACACTCTAACCGGCACATACCAGTGTAGCTTCCGGGACGATATATAGACCGCAGACCAAATTTTCACGCATAAGCAAATCTTAGAAAAGACCAACGAATTTCAAGGAGAGACACACCACTTCTTCATCGACTTTTAAGTCGCTGCAATAGTAGTCATCCTTAGGAACTCTACATGGTGATGGCCGAATTCGGGATCCCGTGACGGGATCCCTGTGACGCGTAACGCTGGAGTACACTCGGTTCACTGTGCAGTTTGGCAGCAGTTCATCTGAATTCTTTCAAACATTAAACAGATTTCGGCAAGCTGATGCGCTATCACATGACTTCTTCAATTTTGTTCTTGAGCAGATAGTGCGCAGGACATGTGTCAACACGGAAGGCACTATCTTCAACATATCCTTCCAGCTACTGCGGACGATTTTAACATCATCGGACGCTCTTAATGTGCTCTTATAGGCTTTCACGGCTATTATAAAACAGGTAAAGTTATTGGGTCTTGAAGTAAATGGTGACAAAACTTAAAACGTAATATTCACAAACAAACATCTGTCCACCGACTAGAACAAAATGTCATAGTTTATCTACCTTAGTGAAAAAATCAACTCCACGAACAGCAATTAAGTGCAGATTCAACGTTCCCTGGGAAACCGTCTTCCTTTTGGCAAAACAACTGGGTTCAAAACTAATAACTCTAAGGACATAGTGTATGCCCTACAGAACCCATATCCTGGCAGTTTTGTCTAGTACGGGATGATAAGCAGGGCAGGAAAGGTTATACTAGGATCATTCGAAAGAAAGATTCCTCAAAGTATATTTGGTGCTGTGTGCGAGAAGGGTGAATGGAGGAGAACATACAACCGCGACAAGACGTCGTCGACTACATAAGCTATTTGATCACATCGAGCGAATGGACAAAAGTTGTCTTGCCAAGAGAACTTTTGAGTTCTAGTCCTAAGTTTAAGATGAAAGGGAATATAGAATCTCAGAACAGCTCGGATATGTCGCGAGTAAATCAACAAAGAAGACATCTTGCGCTTTGAAAAAAGAACAGGCAACCAAGAGAAAATAATAGTTTTATGTATATGCTACCCGGAGTTCCCGAAGACATTCCAATTTAAGTCGATGTACGTCAATAAAGTACAATATTTCGTATGACAGACTTAAAAGTTGATTTGTGGATTCGTTGCCCGTTCTCAGTTCCACTCGAACCAATTGAAACTCTCCTTCATAGTCAAACGAAATATAAATAAAATTTGATCGACCTATTTCCAGCTACTTTGTTCAGTGTCTATTTGTTAAGTCTGCCGTTTTGTTGTTAATGACACACATGATATGTATCAGTCGCGCGTTTATTTTTACCAATGTGTTCAACGTTCTAGTTCTTGTATACAAACAAGCAATATTTATAGAGTGAAAAACATTGTTCGTTCTTATCACCAGCAAATATCGGGCGGCTTATTACTCTTCTATTCCATTTCATGTCGAGTTTCAATCGCTTCAAATGGTTTATTTTTACATATTCATATTTTAATAATGGTTGAATAGAAATCCATGCTCAAAAGCGAGACAAAATCACAACATGCACTCGCATAATGTGAAGCAACACGGGTGAGTCATATTGATTTAAAATTTGCGTTGATAATGAATACTTTGCATGCGACGATAAGACGTACGCGGACTTGTTCATGAATATGTATTTCGTTATGGAATTTAACATACAAACACGTATCTTATTCATAACTAAACTTAAAACTATAGAAGCGCAATGGAGGCAAACGCAAATATTACTTCTGCTCCAAAAATCACAAAACTATGCCGAGAACGCACACATTAGTGAGCAACGAGCTGGCGAGTAGCAACAGGTACGACGGGTCGAGTACTAAAGCCATCCGTAAAAGAGCAGCAAAAGCGAATACGTAATTTATATCCAGTGACGTTGAAAGCTAGCTGCTGGCGTATTTTTATTTCTTTTGCAGAGATAAAGAAAAGTCAACTCTTTCGTTATTTGTGGATCCAAAGACAGATAAATGTATGTTTCAATTGGGACCACTATGTTAATGCTATTGATCCACCCCCAATTTTAAATAAATTAAAACCACGTAGGTGCGAATAGTGCCTTTTGATTTCTTCTTAAAATGGGTAACAAGAGTAAACGACAACAGAAAATTAACGAATTTTCTAGATAATTTACCTTCCAAAATTGAAGCCTTATCGGCAGTTGCACTTGATGCTTCCATTTTCCTTGAATAACTTTGCCCCGTCACTAATGCACTGAACACTGAACTAAAAACTTTGTCGTTATCTTTTAACTTAAGAGCTGGTATCGATGATGAAATTTAATACAATGCGATTTTTTCCAACTTTTTTAGTAATCATATATGATTTGTTTTCCGATCTTTTTATTTTCTACAATTTTACTTGATTATTTCGATTTTATTTTCTTTCTTTTTTAATTAATGATCAACGGATGAGGTAAGAACTCATTCGGAGACGTCATTTATTATTTCACCACCACTTTTACATGCGAATCAATTCGAAATATCCATTTAATTTAATTGATTTCATAAGTAATATTGTTATTTCCATTTGTCTGATTGGAACTATGATTATTTCTTTGTTTGATACTCTCCGAGATTAGTTCGTTCTACGACCAATTAATTACAAAACACCAAAAGAAATACAAAAATATTGAGTTGTCAAATTTGTCAGCTGACAATAAAACTGTCATTTTGAGCGAGAGGCGGTGACATCTCAATGAGAAAAGTGGAACTAAGGGAAAGCTATGGGTCGTTTGTATTTTGTGAGAAGAAGTTGTTCAAAAACTAAAAGTTGAAAAACAAACAAGTTCTTGAATCTTTTCGCCAGAGCTTACCATTCATTTTAAGATGAACAGAAAAAATATGCCAGCTATATACTTATTTTATTTATTAATATAATCATCATCAAAGCACAAGACTTTTTTTGAGTTCGGAAAACAAGAAAAAATAAAGAACAATATAAAATGCATATGGATGTTTAAATGAGTATCAAATTAATTTTTATTATTATTTTAAAATAATAAAATAGCAGGAATTAAGAGAAAAAAAAATGCTTGGGACGAGTACATATTTAGCAGCTTTTAGTAACAATAACTGGCGAATTATAATTATTTAATTGATTTTAATTATGAATAAAATAATATGAATACAAGTAGTTCTGGCAACTGTTTCTTCTAAGTTTCTAAGCTTAAAAGTTCAAGTCGGTATTGATAAGACTAGAGGCTTACAGGATCAATCCAGGGACTTTCTCCTAAGCAGTTCGAAAATTAAAGTCATTTTTGTATTTTGAATACTGATATCCAAAACTTTTGTTATGCAAAAATATACATGATTTCGGGGATGTTTTTCTTAGAAAATCGATATTGCTAAATTTTTAAATCATTTTCATAAATTCGGTATGTTAATATTATGATGCGATTCAAAAACTAATACCTCTACGGTCTTGTAATGCTTCCCGTTATCCAGACCAATTGTTCGGCTATAAGCGATGTCTTTGTCTTTGAAATGGAAAGTTTTTTGGATTCGAAGACACTGACTGCTCCAACTGTGTCAGACGACACTATCCAAGAGTAAAAACTTCTCAAATTTGTAGTTCTGAATCCGTTAAACAAAATGTCCCTTCCATTCGTGTCATAAATGTATCTTTGTCCGGAAAAAGTTGAGCAAGCTAGGCTGCAGACCACCCGGTTGCTTATCAATTCGTCAACCGAGTGATGGCGTTGGTGCATTTTTGGGATCTGAGCTTTTATAAAGAAAAGTTGAATGGCATTGTCTTTTTTGTGAGGGTCCCTCTGTTGAACACGAAAATACCAACAAAACCAATAATTTTTCCAAGTTTTTTGAGATGAGTTCTTAATCATCTTTGACATAAAGGCTTCATCGAAGCAACTACATCTCCTCTACTGTATATTTGTCCTCATATTGCGATGTGTCGCTGTATGCAATTCTGGACAAACAACTGCGGTGTCAAGCCTTCCTTAGTTTGACATTTTTTAGTCACAAACGATGACAGAGTTTTCTTGCAATTTAGTGAACACTATTGTCACACGATGATTGATGTCGACATCCACGGTTGCTTCCCTATTGATCATATATTGCTATTATTCTAAAAACTGATCATATAATAGGATGTTCTGGTACTCGTGTTTTTTTGGGCTAATACGATACTAAAATACAGAGTACTTGTAACTTGAACTCGCCTAATTTTACTATGACAGAAATTCTAATAACTCACATATCTAAAAATAAAAGGGATGGGACCTATGCCCCACCTATTTACCAACGTGTTCTAGGAACACTGTTTCCGAAAGAGTAGAAAAATGTCATGTAATGGCACTCAGTTTCGCTTTACTAAAACAAGGTGCTTTTCAACAAAAAACAATCAGTTTTGTACTGAAATTATATTTATTAAATGTTGAAAGTTCTTCAAAATCCTTAACTATGCCCGCAAAATAAACTCGCTATCTATTTGATGTATTTCTCCATAAATTTCTTGTGGAATTCCGAACGCAACGAGTCGTTGATAAAATGCGATTTCTTCTCCGGTTCAGTGCGAGCACAATTTTTAAAAACAACATCGTCATCCCAACGTCGTTTCACCTAGAAAAATTGATATAAAAACATCAGCATTGGCCATTTTAAAAAATGTCTTATGTTCATACCTTTAAATCGCCGGCAACTTTATTACCAGGAGCGTAGTTGATCAATGGATTTCCAGACAGAATATTTTCCATTCGAATTCGTTCGTCTTCCTGCTTTTTTTCTTGCTCTTTGCGAGCATTCTCCTGTAAACGTTCTTCTTTGATTTTATTCAACTCAGCCAACAACGTCGCAGTATCATCTTCTGAATCAGAATCGTCATCAGAGCTGTCATTGTCGACTGGATCGTCAGCATCTAAATTTGCGGAAGCAGCCTATGAAAATAGGGAAATTAAGTACTTTGCAACAAAATAAGAATAAAAATTGTGTACATTATCCAACTTTGCACGTTTGCTGCTGCTTGCGTTGTTTGCTTCAATGGCCTTGCGAACAATAGGAGGAAGATTTTTTGATGGACGTGCTTCGCGTTCGCGTTCCTCGAGTTCCTTGCGGAAATCACGGTTGCGAAGTTCATCGGTAGTTCCTTGTCCTGCTTCTCTGTAAATATTTGAATTTATTAAATAAATCGCAATGAAATTTTACTGCAAAATTGAATTACCTGTATTTCAGTTTTGTGTGCCCAGGCAAATCTCTGCTTGAGTATTGTTTACTGAGAGCACTTAAATCTTTTTCCCCACGCCCTGTGCCTCCGCGGGCTGGATCAAATGTTGGCCTAGCAGCTGTTGTCATAATTAAGTTTGATCTTCTAAAATATTAATCACGCAAAACAAAAAACGTTTCACCACAAAATGTTAACAAATGGTTTTATCTTCCTGACAAATGTGACAGATGAAAGCTGAAGCATGAGGTGTTTGGAAAGTTAAATCGATGAGTGCATTCACAGAAACTGTTTGCTTCAACAAGAAAATTTTGAATTGCTGAATGTTCTAAATGGGAATGAGAGGGATCAATATTAATAGACTTTTCAATAATAATTATTGGTGTGGGAGGAAAAACTTAGCTCAAAAACATATTTCCGCAACTATCGATGGCTACATTTCCACCAAAAGATAAACCAAGATAATATCCGAAAAAATAATAATAAATCTTTATCACTTTTTCATCGAAAAAAGAGATTAACATAGGAGTTTGCCTTAATATTTATTTTATTCGAAAATGCCCAACAAGCGTAGCGCCAGGCTGTTAAGAGCATTTTGCGTGATTTGTAATTTTAAAGTTCAATTAAAAATTTGTTCTTTAGATGCTGAAATTCAGTTCGGTGTAAGTGTACTAAATGTAAAATTAATAATGATAAAAATATTTCTTAAATATTTATAAAAAAAAATGTGCATTTTTTTCGTAGTCTGTAAGTACTGCTAACTCAAGTTCGTGGCTGCAACTAAAAAAGTAAGAATAAATCCCATAAACAAATTTGGGAAATGCTACATTTTTTAAAAAAAAGTTCTCGAAACCAAACTTGTGGAAACTAATTGCTCTAGTAAGCGTGGATATTGATGGTTACACAAAAGGCGGGCCCATTCCAGTGGATGTACAGGAGATGGCTGCTATCAACTTATAACAAAGTAATTAAAAACATAAAATTATTTCAAATCAGATTTAAGATAATGCTGCTGAAATGCATTGATTAGAGCAAATCGAAATAATGGAAGGATTTTCGCAAATATGCCACTTCCCCAATGTTATAGGAGCAATAAATAGAAAAAGTCGTCTTATCGCTGAAGTAAAAGTTTTCAAAATTAAAACCATTTTTATACATTGCCACGCCCACAATTTAGAAAAAAACGTTTTAAAGCTAAAGTTAGAGAGATAGAGTATTACAACCTTCACAAGATATGTAGGCACTTCTTTCCTTTATAAGTTTGTCATATAAAGTTTTTTGCCACGCCTACTTCTTGATGGCATTTTTTACTAACATGCTGTTTTTTCGAAAATTTTCACAGAAACCGAAAAAAAATGTTTAACAAGATATATCGCCAATATTTTTGCAAGTATATCACCCATACAAAGTTTTTGGCCACGCAAAATGTTTTTATAAAATGTTTTTTTTATAAATTGCATTTCATATCATTGATGTTCTTAACGCTTTTTTCTTTGGGGCATATAGGAATATTGATAGGGTATTATACAGTTTGCCCAAAGCGGATTGTAGCCTCTTTTTGCACAATTTTATTTCATAGTTTGTATAAATTTGTTAATTTGTTATTTGGATAGGCAAGTAGAGTTTTATTATTAATAAGGCTGATAATGCATAAGGTTTCAAATCGCACTGTTAATGTAAGTACTGCGCAAAAAAGCAACATTTCACAAAAAAACTGTTGCGTTGACATTCGGGTTTAATGTATGTTTAATGTATTATTTATGTTTAAAATTATTTAAATTATTATTTATTTATTATTTAAAAGTATTATTTCAGCAGTCTTTTCAGTCATTTTGACAATATATATGTATTTATTTAAAATTGTAATAGTACAGCTGAGAAAAAATGCCCAGATGTCGTTTCAAAACGTTAAAGATTGCAATGCCTCATGTATGCTTTGCATTAGAAAAGCAGTGTTGCAAAGCATATTAAAAACATCAGTTATCTATGATGCGTATTTTTTTGACATTTGGAAATTGAACCTTTATATGAAAATGATCTGAGCTAGTTTCCTGTTAATTAATCGCTCTACATATCCCAGCGGCAGTACAGCTCTTATAGTTTGTCATTGATAAGAGATCATCTCCTCCAAAAAACATTAACGCAAACGAAACAAAAAAGCTTAAGAAAAATTTCAATCCGAACGACCAAGGATATTCGCTTTAGAAAGATTCCATGTTTCGGATGCATAGTGAAGAATAGGGAATATTAAGGGCCTAAGGTTTCCGAAGAGGCGTCATTTTCAGATATGAAGCTGACAAGTCAGTTATAGCAATCATTGAAAATTTTCTGTCAGTGAAAGGATACTGGCACAGGTTCAGGGTTAGAGATGATCGTTGAAAGCAAAACTGGCAGCTGAGAATCGAACACATGCGTGGAACGATTGTGTTCCAAATTGTAGAAACGAATATCAGCTGTTCATTGAAATCGATTTCAATCAGTGAAATAATAAAAATCGATTTAGAGAAAAGTTTAGATTAGAATTAAGTAATTTTGTTTGTAGAAAAATTCTATAAGTCAATAGCCAATATTGTTTGCTTAGTCGTCTTAAATTACGAAAACAAAATTTTCAATGATGGATTTCAATGATAGCTATAACTAGCCCCTTAGAGCTTAATGCCAAAGGATTAAGTACATAGTAAGCTGTGCGTTTAGCGAGCGTATATAGCTTAACACAATTAGAAGTGTCCGTATATTAGTTGTCAACAAATGACAACAATGGTTAATTTTAAAACACTGCTGGATTTGTTTGCCCCCTTCAAAGCACTTCTCGTATCTGAGTGATATAACCCCTATTCTTCTAATTTGTTCCTGATTCAATTATACCAATGTATCTCAATGTAAATACCCTCACAGCAAATAGATGCAATTCAAACATGCAAGATGCGAACAAAAAAGATCAAAAATTCATTCGCTCTTGTTTCCAATTTTCTCATCATAATTGACTTCTGGCGAAGGAGCTGCTCGCATCATATTAACCTGAAGTCCATTAGCATGTCGAAGTTCGCAGCACACGTAAGGCACGTAGCAATAATGATGATTGCGTCTTATACGCGTTTCCTTCGATTTCTCCTCCCAAAAGATGCACACTGCACTCCAGCCAACATCCATCCGTCCATTGTATACCTAACCTATGTAAAATTGAAAGGCATTAACTATATCCACGCAGAGTGTATCTGATCTCCTAAAAAGCACAGGCATCAAGTTCATTCAAAAATGAAATTTCTGGATCGCAGGTCTGTAATAAGAACACACAAAAAAATAACAAACCATAGCTACCGAGAGTTTCTTGCGGTTTCACACTTTTAACCAAATAATCATGCGAATCTGCTCCTGTTGTCGATGCGATGAACTCTTAAATTAAGGTCCCAGTTAAGCTGCGGCAACGTATTGGAGGTAGTACACTCTGAAAATGTGTCAGGTTAGAGGTTAGAAATGTTAATTCCATGCCTTATTCGGCATAAGCTTTCTTACGTGCTTAGAAGTTGGCACCTCTGGTTGTTCAATTAAATTTCCGCATTCCCTTTAATGTAGGTATGTAGTCGCATCTTCTCCTTTTTCTTCTTTATACTCAAAGAAAAAGCGGTTAATTCCAATCAAAAGTCATGGCAGTCAATCATGGCTGACAAGGCCAATTGTCGACATCCGGTGTTGTATTGAATCTGCATAGTGTGGATGCAGGAAGAATTGATCTGCCCAAGTCAATGATCGGTTGATAGATATTGAGATATCTAAGATGAAAGTTACATAAAAAAAATATTGAAATTATTTAGTTA
Source organism: Ferdinandea cuprea (assembly GCA_963576555.1). Lineage (NCBI taxonomy): Eukaryota > Metazoa > Arthropoda > Insecta > Diptera > Syrphidae > Ferdinandea > Ferdinandea cuprea. The sequence continues at coordinate 128,305,503 of OY754958.1, read as the reverse complement.
TGTTTTTTGTATTTGGTCGATGTTGTGGGAAAATGTTTTTATTTGCAAAAGTTCAAGCAAACAAAGAGGAATGAGATTTTTTTCATTAAACTGTTGAAATATGAAGAATGTGTTGCGTGTATTTATAAAGTTGAGTAAATTTTGATATTAATGCTTCGTCTCTTTCTCCGATTTGTAAAGGTTTTAAAGGGGATTAAAGGGATTATGAATAAACTGGATGGGATAAACCTGGGAGTGGTAAGGATTATTTTTGTAACTACTCCGGCGATTTTAAAAATTCTTTCAACGTTGTAATGGTAAAATTCTTCGGATCAGACTTTCTTACTTAAGAAGGGGTTCAATGGGCTTTTGCTGTAACTTATACGCTGATCTAAAACGTTAACTGAAACTATCTATCAAAAATCGAAGAAAGCCTATGCGTTAAAAAACCCATTTCGGACAAATTGGAGCAAGACCGTCTCTTTCCACAGAAGGATTCTACAAACCCCTTCAAAAAGGCAGTGGCAATCAAAGTAACTATACAAGTACTAAAAAGAGGCAGCTTTTGTTTGTCCTCGGTGAAAGATTGATACGAAACCGGAAAGGCTAATATTGTTTGATGTCGAACCCCATGGAGCTTTAGCTTATTTGTAATGTGCAGTTTGACAGCAGCTCGTCAAAACCCTTCAAAAACTTGATTTTGGCATGGAGATACGCTATCATCAGAGTACCTTAATTTTGTCCTGAAGCTGAGATTGCGCAGGGCAGGTGTAAGCCCGGAAGGGGCTATTTTAAACAGATTTGCCAACGTGAGTAAGTTCTATCTACCGAAGAATAACCTTAGAAAATTTTTGCTTGCTGGTAGGCTGTCAGAAATGGCGGTCTTGTTTTTCTTGAGCTAAGATAACCTCATCTATACTGGGTGACGGCTCCACTTCTAGATGTCGTTTCTGACGAAACGGCAGAGTTTATATCAGACGCGAATTCTTCCAATGTTTTAACAATTGCTTTAAAGATTTCCTCGAATCGAACTAATTCGTCGTGTTTTGCAAGAGTTCGCAATTTCATTTCAGTCTGTTCTTATGTTTGCCTTTAAATTGTTGAAGAAAATTTCCAATAGATTTAATCATAGCAATAGTATATCGTGTATGCATTTGACAGAAATGACTTTAGAGCTACATTTAAAGAATGTGAGCTGCAATGTACATAGAAAGCCTCTGGATGAGATTCACGGATTACTGTCTGCACCACGAAGAACAAAGTATTGCGTGGAACAAAATATTGGAACAAAAAAATTAGCTTAAGAAAGGGTCTATTCGGGTCCATAGAGCCGGACTGGGATTATAAGGGTCCTATTTAAAGTTTTCTTATTTGTTTGGGAGGCTACATAGAGTTACCTTCTCAGCAATAAAAGAACAGCGATTGGACGTTATTCTTCGGTTGATGTCTAAAGAGATGTCGTTTTCAGATGTGATAGCACCAGAGAAGAGGTAGACAAAGTCCCTTACCGTGCTGTCATATGCGGCCTTAAAATCGATACAAATTGGGGAATTTCGATCTGAAGTTTTTGTGTTTTCTTAGGCTTAGTGTGAATACTTGCTGAACTGTGGACTTACTGGGCTTAAAATCGCACTGAAAGGGTCCAATTGGATCGTTGACAAATGTTTTAAGACGCTCGCACAATATGGCAGACAAGATCTTATATGCGATGTATAGGAGACTAATATAATATAAGTTGTCGCAGTTTAGAAGGACACCTGTCTTGTGGAATGGACCATGGACTATAGACTATGCTTAGGTTCCATTTATCAGGCAAATCTTGTAAGTGAGTTGGTGTACGCTATTTTTCGAGTTATTTCCTGTTGCTTCAAAGTTCGCTGGGTAGACCGCCAGGCCGAGCCGCCTTGTGGTTAGGAACATTGGACTACTAAGCGAGGGGTCGCTGGTTCAAATTCCGACCTGTCCCACCTCTTGCAAACGTCTGACAAACACCCAAGAGTAGTAATTGTCATGAGTAGCCTCTCAAAAATAAATTTTCGTTGGAATCGGCATTAGACTGTAGGTCCCTTCTATCCGTGTCAAAAAAAAATATGTCTTCGCATACACAATGATTAGAGAAGATACCCTTTGGTCGAATATGGGTCATTTACCCCTAATATTTATTTGTTTTTAGACGGAATTCAACAAACCGAACGCCTTCACAAAAAACCGAACCTGTTTATGCAACATCGTATATGTTTCATTAGAAAACCTTAATAATCTGTCAAAATAAGGCTTTATAGGAGCTATTTTTTAAAGAATTTTATAAGATTTGAAGGCCTTTTCCAAAACGCAAAACAGAGGACTGAATGGTCCACTTTTGGGCAACTGCATTTACTAGAAAAGTCTTGACCTATTAACTATTTGCACACAATTTCCAAATGTAAGTGTTGCACGAATTTTTCTGCTAAGTATCATTCATTATGGACTCTATACTATACATATATGTATTTGTTTTTGTCGTTAAATATACCAGTCGTTTTATCGGCTAGTATTGTACATATTGTTTTTAAATATTCACAATGAAACTCTTATGCCATATCATATATATTTCATCAAAAAGAGTACATATAGCTCTTAAAGACTACTGAATAATTTATCAATGGATATACATACATAACTAATACTACACAAATAATAGAAATTTAACCACTTGAGGTGAAAATGAATAAGAATGAAGACCTTAAACGACATTTAAAGGCGTCTCGACCAAGATAAGCATTCAAACCAAAGGAATGACAAACCAAATTGGCCAGTCTTAAGCAACATGTCATTGGTTCATTTCGACCATAATTGCATTTATGGCTGGGCTCATAAAAAAGTTACGAGGGTACTGAGATAGTTAAATTTAACTTGATTCAACAAAAAAGAGAAAATTATGTAATTTTTTATAACATCTCTAATAAATTAGGCTCCATAGTATTTACGATGATTTTCTAGTGACTGAATACTAAGGAGTAGGCATCTGGTGATATATAAAGGCATATCAATAATCCAGTGAAGTAGCCAAAGTGCACATCTAGTACATCGTCTTTTAGTTCTTTCAATTCTAGCTGAATGAACTGCATATAAAGGATTCCAGATAACACAGCAATATGCAAGAATTAATTTGACACAAGGCAAAACGCAAACTTTTGAGAGTAAAACAGTCATGGAAATCCTTAGAATTTATTGTTATAAAACCAAGCATTGAACTAGATTTAACAACGATGTGACTGTAAAAATTTATTTCGGTATCGAAAATAATTCGGAAATGCTTTTTTCGATTATACTTACAAGTGGCAGGCCATAGTAGAAAAATCAATTATATAAGTATTGATTAATTGGTGGTGACCGACGACTAAAAGTTATGCTTTGACATTTAGACACTATCAGTTGTAGTTCATTGTTGTTATACCAATCAGATAAATTACAAAGATAATTTTGAAGATTAACACAATCCAACTCAAAATTGACGTTACAATATATACGATTAAAATCGTCACCATACATAAGGCATTGAGAATGTGCACTTTTGGGTTATCGTTAAAAAGTAACAAAAAGAGGTGACTACCTTGGGGAACCCCGAGGTGACTATTATAGGTTTGGAAAGGATGTCAATTTTGGGGGTTCCCCAAGGAAGTATACGGTCCCTGTATGATACGATCCAAACCAATTCAACCACTTAGAGTAAAAACCTAGCTTTAGTAACTTAGAGAGTAAAACTGTGTGATTAACCATATCAAACGCCTTCAAAAAATTAGTGAAAATTACACAGTGGACACCTTGTCGAGGTAAAGCACCACTGAAGATCGCAAGATTAGTGTTTACAGATCTACCAATCGCAAAACCATGCTAATACGGTGAGGTAGCGTCTCTCAGTAGAAAAATCAACTTAAAAACTTATTATATATACCAACCAACAACATTTTCCAAAAAGTTTCGGAATAGTTGATAATTTACATATGAGCCTATAGTTTTAACATCATTCTTAGAGGCTGATTTGTGAATAGGTGTTATGAAAGAATCACCTAAAAACTCACCTGTGTTCAACGATTGTAGGGGTAGGTTTAACAGCGTAAAAAGAACCAACAAATTCCGCAAACATATTGCATACTGTGGGAAGATCTGGAAAAGTACTTCTCGAAAAATGAATGGTATTAGGAATTGCAATAGATTTCCTTTTGCCAATAATGAAGTTCCAAAAACACTTACTTTTCGTTTTAAGTTTGGATTCAGTGCAAAAAATGAAATGTTTATATAGGATGGTCAAACTCCTTTTGGAGAAAATAATACCTTTCCCTGAGGTATTATACTGATTTTCGGCCAAACAATTGCCCGAAAGTTTCCGTCAGTTATAATGGGCTCCGGTTTATTAATTTAATTGGAGCTGAGTCGAAAGTTTATCGTAAAACCAATTAGTCGGCAAGCCAAAGTTTTGAAGTCACAATTATAAGAAGAGGTGTCATCCTATCCATCTCTCTCTGTGGTTACGATATTGGCGTTTATTGCACTTGAGTCAAGATGCCCATCACAGACATCTGATGCGCCTCTAAACCGATCATGTCGACTAGATTCTTAGTCTTTCTTTAACTCGGTACATGCTCATTTATAGTTCACTGTAAATGTAGCTTTTCAGTGGGCACCTCATTATACTTTCGCCCTTTCGACTTCGGCTTGAAAAATGCAAGTCTGCTGGCTTGATGGCGTACTAGCAAAAATATATTTGCACATTGAATGTTGGTGAAGTTTAGTTAAATTATACGCTCCAAATCATGAATTTAGTAAGGGCGGAAGAAACCTTGCAAAAACTATTTATATTGAACTATGCTCATGCATGACTCTATGACGAAACCCTACATTTAACCCTAAAAATTAAACCTAATTATATTCCATTGAAGAGTAAGAGGCAAATATAAAATATCCCCATCATCAGCAGACACATAAAACTTCACACAAACCGAGTATCTACCTCGTGTGGGTGGGTGGTGATGGCGTATTCCTTCGTGAATTATGTAAACGCACTTTTCTCTCTGCGAGCCGCGCCATTAAAAAAATGTTAATTTGTAAACGAATTTATTTTGTGGTTTCAACTGGGATATGGTTGGTCAGGAAGTCAATTCAAATTTTTGCAGATGATATCAATAGCAGAGCTTATCGATTTGCCTGAAAATGAGTCTTAATTTTAAAAAAGTCCCAATCACATTTTACATCACAATCTAAACTGGCAAAATCCCTACAATCTAATACTTGGGCCATTTTTTTAAAGCAGTACCTTCAAGACACAGGCCATGAATTAATCTTTAAAATTTATTGAACATTTAATGCCGATAACTTGCATATGGTGTCTGCCCGAGTGCGTACATTCTTGCTACTGCTTTTCCCGATTTGACCCACTCTCCTCTGGGCTATCCTCTCCTAGAAAAACTGGAATGTGTGCCTATTTTCTTCGCACAGTGCAAATTATTACGCCGTATGTCGACTTTCATTGCCGTGTACTTTATTTATGGTAAATTGCCTACTAGTTGCATTTACCCCGCTTATACAGGCTTTAGAGGAAGAAGCAACCATCCGCTTAGAGAATAGACCTGCAATACGAGAAGCATAATCCAATTGTAAGTGGTCAACACATAGGTGACGAATTACAAATGAAGTGCTCGCTTGAGGTAAACTGATCTGATGACTTAATTAAGCCCGTTTAAAGACTTAAAGCGGTTTAGTTGGGTTGGCTACACACTAGAACGCGGACACATTGATACTAAATATGTCAGCGGGTGTGGAGCGTGTAAATATGCCAGAACCATGCGCCACGAGGCGACGTCCCATTGCCATATATTTAATAAAATTGTCACCCATCGCGCGACGTGTAGATGGGATTTTTAGTCCTTGGCTCCTTTATCCTGTCGTTAAATGACTCCTGCAACAAAAATTGGAATCATTGGCACTGTTGCAACAGCAGCCTCCAATGCATATGCTGCTGGGTAAATGATGTTGGTGTCGGCAGTGGTGGTCATAATGGGATGGGGGTTGTAAGCTCTTCGGTTGAGTAGCCCGGCTAACTTTAGCTCTATTAAAATTTAAATATATTTTGTTAATGCTTCCACCATCATTTTGCATGTTTTTGTTTTGTCTGTTGGCCAGAGTGGTGCCATAGTGGCATGGCGTTGGCGGATGTGCATGTCGGAAAGCCTATTACATATGTTTCGTGGGCATTACTTCGTGGTCAGCCGATGTTACATGATAGTTATTTGTCACCTCTCGAGGTTTCTCTGGATAGTTGGAGATAATAAATTAAAATGGCTTCTGCATACGGAGTTCGCTGTATAGATACATCTACTTGGTAGTGGATAAATAAAAAACATTAAGGGTGGCAATTTGTGGTAGGCATATGATAAACGATTTATAGTCCTTCACAAAAATTGCAATTGCATACATGATTGATGTAGTGTGAAGCAACAGTCTTGTCTTGGAGAACACAACAATTGCGTATTTTTAATAAATTTACTAATGTCACTCATAGAGATAGTTGAAATTATTTCACATCATGCTATCTTTTTTCCGCTAAACTATTATGACTCTGAAATTGGTCTGATGTACAGATACATGCCGAAAAGTCACTTCAGTGATAAGGAGCTTACATCTTCAACTCTTAATTAATCAGCCCCTAGATCCTGGAGCCCGGTTCGAGCAAATGCGGGACAATCACTGAGAAAATGTTCCGCTGTATCTTCGTCACCTGCAGAAACTAGGCGTGTTTCTTTCTTCACAATAGCTATACAGTTTTTTTTATTTTACCCGCATTACCCAAACAATTCCAAAAACTTTGTAAAATTAACAAACACTCGGTAAAATAGTACACCATTCTAACCTCCAGGCGGCGCTAAAATCTGATAATTTTTTGAGGAAAGTGTTACGCTGGTGCTGTTTTCTTGTAAGTACACATTTTCCAATTCCGACTATCAATGAATTGCTTTCCTTAAATGGGTTAAAAACTTCAATTGAATAATTAAATTATTGAAAAAATAGTTATTGAATTCAAATCAATGGTTATATTTTAATACTTCGTTAAACAATTTTTGAGAAATGTAGAATTTTATTATAAAAGCTCAGTGACACACTGTCACTTATTGCTAGCTCAATCGTATTTTTGGGGAATTTAAGCAATTGACAGCACTCTTGATCAATTTTCGTTCAGAACGACGCTACCCAATAATGTCAGTGGCATAACGACAAATGCTCTTATTTTGTGCCCAATATGTAGCACTGTTTGATTTTTGTCCTTCACGCTCAATAGACTTATAACTTTTCTTTCTGCATTTTTTGATGTTAGTGACTATTTACTAGATAACATTTTTTTAATAAAATTGAAATGAAAAAAAAAAAAAAAAAATCAATATGTGTGATATAAGAAACAGCATACGCTTGCGCTTTGCTATGTGCACAACTATCTATTTTTAAACATAACCCATTGGATGGGCTACAGATACAGAGCCTGTGAAATATCTTAATAAATTTTGTAATGATATCCATATTAATATATTTGCTAGGTTCCTTTGTATTTTAAGGAAAATATTTTCCTGAGTGTTCAACAAAATTAATTTGACATTTTATACTGAGTATTATAACAGTTTAACCAACTTAAAAAAAAGCAAAAAACTATGTAGAATACCTTTTCTTGGGTTCAGAAATACTTTAAAGGATAGGTACTGTGAAGAAAGAAATATGCCTTATATCACTTAAGTCTGGTAGATAAAGGTTCTTTGCATGAGCATTATGGCTAGGCCTTCTGGTAGAACAAACACAGGTTCAGGTCCTGCGAAAACTCCGTCCGAAGCTCGTCGAGCAAGTTCTACAGAGATTTTTTTTCCTGTGATTTCAGTATGTCTCGGAACCCAACCAAGAATCAGTGTGTTCAGTCCTCTGAGTGAGTTTAAAGAGTATTTGAGTTTAATCACTTAATTAAAAGTGCTCGAAGGAATAAGTAAGGCTTAAAGTGTGTATATACTTCAACTCCTCCTTCGTCTTTACAATATAATCCATATACATCAGAATAACATGGATCACCGCTTGAAAGACCGATGCACATATACCTAACGAAGATAAAAGCCTTACGGTATCACACTATACGAAAGCATAAGCACCTGATAGACTTTGAAACTATCGGTGAAACTGCGATTACATACTTTCCCTGAGTCAAGTTCTGGCGGAAACAATTACTAAATTTAAGTTGGAAATTTGTGCACAGCCGAAGTTCTGGTATCATTACATCATATGGTATATACCGGGTGATTTTTTAAGAGGTTTAGAACTTTTTTAAAAAAAAAAACACAAAAAATTCGAAAAAATTAATGAAATATTTATTTGAATCGATAGTTTGAACCTTGCAATTTAATGTTTAAAGATAATTTCATGCAAATGTTGACCGCGGCTGAGTCTCAGGTAGCCCATCCGCTGAGTCCAATTTTGGCATACTCTTTCACACATATCGGCCGGTATCTCACGAATGAATGCATGGATGTTGGCTTCCAGTGCGTCAATCGAAGCGGGCTTGTCCCTATACACATTAGCCTTGGCATACCCCCGCAAAAAATAATCTAATGGTGTCAAATCGCACGATCTAGGCGGCCAATTGACCGGCCCGAAACGTGAAATTAACTGTTCACCAAACTCGCCTCGCAATTGCGCCATTGTTTCGCGTGCTGTGTGGCATGTGGCACCGTCTTGTTGAAACCACATATCATGCAAGTCAAGAACTTCCATTTCGGGCAAAAAAAAGTTTGTTATCATCGCTCGGTAGGGTTCACCATTGACAGTAACGCTGCGATTCGCATCATCTTTAAAGAAATATGGCCCAATAATGCCGCCGGCCCATAAACCGCACCAAACAGTGGCTTTTTCGGGATGCATTGGTAGCTGTTGCAATGCTTCTGGCTGATCTTCACTCCAAATGCGGCAATTTTGCTTATTTACGTACCCATTCAACCAAAAATGAGCCTCATCGCTGAACACAATTTTTCGATAAAAAAGCGGATCCTCGGCCAGCTTTCCAAGAGCCCATTCACCAAAAATTCGGCATTGTGGTAGGTCGGCTGGCTTTAGTTCTTGCACCAGCTGTATCTTAAAAGGCTTTACGCCCAAATCCTTCCGCAAAATTTTCCACGTAGTGCTGTAACAAAGGCCTAACTGCTGGGAACGGCGCCGAATCGACATTTCGCGGTCTTCTGTCACACTAGCTGATACGGCCGCAATATTTTCTTCAAAACGCACAGTACGTAAACGTGTTGGTGGTTTAATGTCCAACAAAGTAAATTTGGTCACAATCTTCCGAATAGACTGCTCAGAAGGTCGAGAATGCCGATCATAAAATGGAAGCAGCGCGCGATGAACATTTCGAACCGAGCACGAATTTTGATAGTAAAATTCAATAATTTGCAAGCGTTGTTCATTTGTAAGACGAACCATGGTTAAATTGCAAACCAAACTGAAGCTGTTTGACAGTGACACAAGGTACTAAACACACGTCAGCTGTCAAAACCAGTGTTGCCAAAACCAAACCAGCTAAAAAATCACCCTTTACATACGTTAGACAGGGGTCCTAGTATCGCACAGCATCATCGAAATTCCAATACGAGTTGTACCAAAAACCACTTTTTGGAACGAGAAATGATCTGAACGCTTTATCATAGTTTCTGGAGCAAAGGTGAGTGTTCTTTGCGGTTTAGTGAATTAGAATTGTTTGGCAGCGCCTATTCTACCAAACTACCAAAGCTTACGGCAATATTGACTTAATCTGCTGGGTAACAAGACTCACGATTTGCCGAAGCCAAATCGCACTGCCAAACGCTTACAATGGCTTGGCTGTCTTCGGCTTGGTCCGCAGCTGCAATATGACAAATTCTAGTACCAGTTGAGCCTTCACAACCGAGATAAACAGTTCAATACAGCTGATGATGGCTTCATTTAGGCCTTGAACGTGCTACTATATCGTTTGTCTCGACCTGAGTTTGGAAAGGATTTGACAGATTTGTCGAGCTCGTCATCAAACCGTGTCCATTTTTTTTATGTAGCATTTCTCGTCTTCTTTGCGACGTTCTGGCTTTGTTCCTATACGGTTAGGGGTTATCTTTGTTTTTAAGGTTTAGATATTACTGCGAAGTATTATTTTCAATATTTAAATTAGGCAATTTCGACAGGCACATTGACGGGATTGGGAGCCTACGTACTGATTGAGCTGACTGGACAGTTAAAAGGGAATCGGAAAGTATATATAATATTGAGGTGTCGGTGAGCGGGGGCCCTAAGTCTAGAACTATCCATTACTATTTATAATTGATTGGCTTTTTCCTGCCAAACAGGCTAAATCCTTTTCCTTATATTTTAAAGCACAATGTGTATCCAACAAATATTCTGAATGAATTTCACCGTAGACAGCATTGCGGGTACTAAAAACACAATTCCGTCAATTATACTTACATTTTTGCCTTCCAACCACAATTTCAGTATGAATATGCACTTGCCATAGGTAAGTTGTTGTAAGGCACTCGCATAACTAAAACTGTAGTTACAAAAAAAAAAAAACACACAAACAAAACATAGAGAAAAATAATAAAATCTGTTCATCTGAATGCGGTTTTTTCTAAGTGCGGTTTCTGAGTTTCACACTACATGCATACAAATCAGATTGGAAATGAATTTCGAAAATAAAACTATCATTTTGAATTATGTTAAAATTCGGATGCGGGAAAATCCAACTATCCACGGAGGTACTCATACATAAGCCTGCTATTAATAAACGCACACAACACGCACGTACACCTTGTAGTGTGTTTCCATTCAAAGATATTGCACAACAATTGAGAATAATTAAACAATTTGCCTGTAAAGCTACTGGCGAGTGTATGATTGAAGCGAGCAACATTTTAAAAGGTCTGCGGTTAGTGTTTAACTTAAAATTGTAATTTAAAAAGAAAAAAAAAAATTACACACATTTATATTCGACGGAAATAATCACATGCGAAAAAATAAAAAGTGAAATTTTTATGGTTTGTGGCTTTAGTTTTAACCACCAAAGTACCGCCATCTGGCGAAGGGCTTCATACAAGGCGTATGCTCCACTAAAGTTCCATTATTCATAAGAAACCATGTAAATCATGACACCCGAAGGAGAAGTACTTTCCAACACTGACAAGTGGGAGATGAGGTAAACCGATCCTTAAACTGTTTTAGTGGTCAATAGTGTAACGTTCAATCAATCTATTCGTCCTGTCTGGTTTGACGGCGCAAACGAAAATATTGATGATGATAAATGAAAATTTAAAAATGTATGTTTTAAAAAAAAAAAACCAATAACTGTTGTTAAAATTGAATTAAACATTTAGTGCAGCAGTAGCACGCACACAATGCTTTTGCATAGAGGCAAACAACAATAAATTTGTATCAATTCGTCCGCAAAACACCGACGTGGTTTGAATGCAAAATTAATAAGCCCAGTTTGGTCAGGAAGCAAAATATTAATTAACCAATCCAATGGGACATATTTCGAGTAACCTGGAATGGGGGAGATAATTCAATCGGATATCAGAATCAGTTCCGTCGATAACTGTATGTACTATGAATGGGTGCAGTTAGGAGATGCGTATATCGTTCCTTGTTGAAATATGTTTTGTTGGAGGAAATGGATTTGTAACAATTTTTGTATTTATATTAAGGATGAGCATAGAATTTTGCAATATCGGTATTTATTATAGTTAGAGTAGCAATAAAAGAATTGTTTTAAGATGAATTTGGTACCTTAATAAGCGTGAGCTTTTCTTTGCTTGTCTTTCATATAAAACTTCCGGATGTTGCTTCGATTGCGAGACTCTTCGTTCCCCTCGAGCTGGGAGACTTTTTGCCCTCAACGCAGGATTCTTGTCCTTTTTTGTCCTCGTTCGATAGACCTCCAAGTTGCTTCATCTTTGCTGCTCTTGTTTTGCGCTGCGTTCTTTTATGTGAATTTTGGGTCACCTTTTTCCGGTCGATTTTCATGAATATATGAAAAGTACGCAAATAACGCTGTAGCGCCGATTTGCCACCAATCACGAGGACCTTACCTAAGGGGTATTGGGTATGTATACTCAGACCCACCCGGTGGAATTGAGAAAGATTATGAGATTGAGACCCTTTCCCGAGATATCAGAAAGGTCGTCAAAGAATGGTTTTCCAATATAGGGTGGATTTTGTTGCTTTTTTGATGATGGCGATACATAGGCCTCTGTTTGTTGGTATCTGTGGTTTGGATTTGCTGATTCCGAACGAAAATTTAAGAAGCTTCTCATAAGAGTTCTAATATTACTTTTTATGAAATCTTCGGAAGAAAAGGGAAAAAGACGGTAAGTGGTACAGAACAATTACAAAAGTAAAAATTCATTTTGTGAAATATTTAATAGATGTAAATTTTCCCTACAATTAAAATATTGAATAAGCCTTTTGAGAGCAAAATCGCGTCGTTCTCCTTAACATACCGTACTTTGATCTCCTTTAAGAAAAGATATACGAATGAGAAAAATTATTGAAAATAAAAAAGTAGATAAACGCAACAGAGTATTTGCTCATGGGTAAGTTCTATGAACAAATTGTAAAAGTTGAATATTGGAGGCTGAAAGACGCACAGTTAAATGTTTACAATAGTTGTAAACGAAGTTCCAGTTTAAGAGTTATACCAATACCAATTTTTTTAAAGCAGGTATAAATATTGAGGTCTAAAATGTTCAGTAAAGCATCTATAGAGGAGCGCCAGATGTGCTACAGTGAGTTGGCCTCAAGGTAACGACGTGTTTGATCCAAAGGCGCTTGCTATCTAATATTATTCCAAAATATTATTCAGCTTCCCTTGATAGCTCCAATGTGTCGCTTTTTAGCACTAGTTGAGATAACGCTGTCAATTTCTCCCTTCTCATAAAGAGAACAACTTCGGTTTTAAGAGCATTCACCGAGAGCTTATTTCTATTACACCATTCATGAATCTTGTCCAAAGCTTTTCTTCCACTACTACTACAACTACTACTTCATCCATACTTCACCGATAAACAATTTTTGTCCATGCCCATTTTCGAGGGCGTTTTAGAACGAAATTTATCGGAAAAACAAATTTAAAGAAAACCGATATAGATTCGCATCATTAGCGGACTCAATTTCAGGTACGAGTACGATAACTTTGGCGCCGAAAATTGAAATCTGTTTTTGGTAGAGGGGTTAAATACAAGCATTTTTTTTTTTTTATGGGAGGGAGGTCAATCTTGCAACGTTTATGCGGGAAGGGCAATTTACAAAAATGACTTAAAATGGAAAATAGTGTATTAAAACACAATAGTAACATTTACAAAAAAGTGCAATAGCAGGAATTCGTTCTTTCACATTGTTTTTAAATTCAGTTATTTCCATGAATAGTTTTTCAAAAACTGACTGTCAAACTCAAAATTTTGAAAAAGAAAAAAAAATAAAAAATGAAGGCTGGTTTTTCCAGAATTAGATACCAAGTTTTAAATTTTTGGCGCCAAAGTTATCGTACTCTCCCCCAATTCCATCATTTGCCGACGAGATTATGGTTAGAAATGAAGAATCATTACTTTTCCAATTTTACTGTATCTGGGGTTCGCCGGTTCGGTCTCAAAATGATTCAGCAGGTCTCCCAGTTTCAAAGATCTGCTACTTGGAAATCGAAAGAGATGACTCGATGAATCGATCCCTTTATTGGATCTTGCGCTACAAAGGCATTTTTCTCTATGTCGTGCCTGTACGGGAGCCCATCAAATTTTGCTATAAATCTGTTAATATCAAAAAATGAGCGTATATTAATTTGAAAAATTAATGAGGTCTACGTTCCACTGCACGTTTTAAATATCTGGCTAAATTTAAAAGGCATTAAAATAAGAAAATCAGGTTCAAAGATGCACTTAAATGCATCACAGAAAACAATGCGCAAATTGTTATAAATTACTTCAAAGATTTATGGCAAAAAGTAAGGGGCCTCGACTTAGTCAAGATATAAAAACTTTTATTTTCAGTTCGAACTATAACGCACAACTTCATTTGTCAGGTTTGGGCTTCTATTGACTTAATCCTTAGCATAACTCTACGGATCTACGAGCAATATAAAGATATTGTTCCAAAAGAAACTTATTAAATTTATTTAATTTTTCTAAATAGTCATAGCTCATATCAACTGCGGCTTCAAATGCTCTTGTATATATACCCATTGCTTGCATTGTTCATTCATTACGAAGATGCAAGCGAACCGTGAAGGTGAAACATCAGAAGCTGCTCTTTTATAATTTTCCATCATTACGTTGGCATCACGTGCAAACTTAGCCTCACTGCCTCTTGGCTACCCTACTATGTTTGAAATCCTGTTTGCATATTTTATTTTATTTTCCTAAAATTGGCTGCGAAATGCAACTCCAACTTCAACTCCAATTCTTGTCGATGTTAATTTCCCTTCAAAATGCAAACTCTGAGGCCAGCAGAGGGCTAAGGCTGAACTACGTATACCTCTTAGAGGCCGATTATGCCATGGTATCTTGAACTTGATCTTTTTCGGTCTCGCTCTCCACACGGAACAGCTACTCCCTCCGCAACGAACGTGAGTGTAATGCACCTGAACCTTAATTTAATTCCAGTTTCAATTTAAATACGCGCGCGGAAGCTGAATTGCTCCTTTGTGTGCTCTTCGTTCTTCTTCAACTTGGCTTCCATTTCTGACCGACTGGAGACGATCTAAAGTTTGATTGAATTGTGAATTGAACGTCTTTGACGTGATTGACCATGGATAATCGTGAATGGGTAACTGTGTGGTAAATTATGTTTTGCCAATTTCACACCTTGGAAATTGGAAAACATTTTCCTAGGCTCAGCTCGCCAGCGGCGAAGCACCATCCTGTCCCGCCCGCCACGGGAAAGGATAATAAATCAAAATTTCATCGCTATGCAATCGGCCATTTAACACTTTGTAAAAGGACAAAGCTCACCTCCCGGGTGCATAAAATTCATCACCATAATGAATTTCTGTTTCCTTTTTTCGCACTCTATCCGTCGTCTTTCTTTATCGTTTCACTCTGCAGAATTAATTTTAATTAGTGGCCTGCTTCCATTGTATGCCACTGTTGGAAGGAGTATGCGGTTTGTGGGCTGTCCAATGTTGGTTAGCAGGGAAGGCTTGACTTGCCGCATAAGTTTACGTTCGATCGTAAGTTGTTGCGGGTAAAAAAAAAATAATGCGTAGGTAGCCGTTAAGTGCTGAATGAAAACTTTTCTTCTGCGAGGCTCCACCATATCAATGATTCTCAGTATGAATGGAGAACGAGTTGCGTTCTGGGGGTCTTCAGCACAGGTTGGCGGGGTATTAAAAACTGCGGTTCGCGTTCTGATAGATTTACGAGCACACGAAGAATAATGGTGTTGGTAACATCGTAAATAATATAACTGCAAAGGGCGTTTTGTCATTCATTTGTCTGCATGACGGCGTGGTAGTTAAGTCACAATAATTTGGTTTTGATTTTAAGAACTAAATTTTAGGGTTCCATTAGTCCCCATTGCTTGTAAGGATAATCAAGTCCACCTACATAAAACTTTTCAATCAGATGAGTTTGACCTATTTTTGCCAAGTCATTCTCAAATGGTAGGAGGTAATCTTACCTCTGTAATCTATTAGCTGTTCTTTTTGTGTAACCCTTTCCTGTTTCGATATTCACTATGGCGTGGGCTTTGTGTGAATGGGTTATTTCGGTCTTCTGAACATGAAACATGTAAAAGCTTCGCTAAATTGACTCCAGTTATATTAATAAAGATGACCATTTTATAATATTCTTTTGAGTATAGGTACACCTCTTTTACGGATCTAACTTTTTACGCTATATATTACCTCTGTAGCTCTCACACTACATCATATATTAAACATTTAGGCCTAGAAAAAAAGAACATTTCTCAGAGCGATGGCAAATAGCACTAGAAATAAAGTTAAAGACATTCTTTGATTATACCAGCACCAGACTTTCTCCCTATTCGGAGAATAGATCGTACCATACGTTCTAGTGGTTGATGTTACGTTTACTTGAAATCGTCGCGTTATGAAAGCCTTTGTAATAAGGTCGAAACGTTTTCGTGTTTGGCGTAAGACTGTCTCTTTCAATACCTATTTTTTATAATTTAAAAAAAAAAGTCAACTCAACTCACCTTACGATCTTCGAAAAAATCTGATACGACGCCGAAGTTGTAAACACTCATCAGGGGACAGACTTAGTAAGTCATCCTTAGTGCACTTCCAGAATATATACATATTGCACTGCTTGCACAGACCTATCGCCTTCTACGCAATATCCTTTAAATCTGAAATAACGTCTTATTTATCAGCATCAACATCAACTCCGTTAGTCTAAAAAATAATTAGGTAAAAGTAAAATTGTTTTATAAGAATGCGGACAAAAATATTATCAAACTTAACTTCGATGTCGACTCAGTGGACTTTTAGCTTTTACTTTTGGACGGAAGTTTTCATTCGGCTTTTCGATAAACTGGTATTCAGAATTATGAGAAAAGTGATGTAAGCATGAGTTAGGCGGCGCTACAGTCCGGGGTGGACCTGGGCCTCAACCAATACGCCTCTCCAGTTACCGCGATCTTTGGCTATCTGCCTTCACTTGCGCACTCAAAGTTGGTTGAGGTCCCCTTCCCCCTGCGCGCGCCACCTAAGGCGAGGTCTTTCTCTACTGCGATGTCGTTGTGGTCACCGTATGCAAGTATGTAGTTGCACAGACTTCTGGAAAATTGTGCCCCTGGAGTTGGCTTGCGAGTTTCGCACAATCTTCTCAAGAATGATGTTGAAAAAGACAAATGACAGTGCTTCACCTTGTCTAAATCCTTTTTTGACATCAAAGGTCTCGGTGAGGTTGTTTCCGACCTTTATGGAGCAGCGAGCGTTCTCCGTCGTCATTCTGCACATCTGGACAAGTTTGGCGGGGATCTCAAAATTTCCTCGATCGCGCGCTTCTCATGCTCTTTATTTTTCTTTCGGAAAAGCCGATGTTCATCCCTCCTCAAAACGCCGGCATTCTTCATCAAACCATGGGTTTCGTGAGGGTGGTCGGGTACAACCCAGCACATCGGTTGCGGCGTTTCTGATGGCCTCTTGGCATCTATGCCACTAGTCTTCAGCGCTTGATGCTGGCTGTATAGGACTTCTCGAGAGGTTGAGGGATACGCGTCACATTCTGTACGTGTAGATTAAATCAAATTAAATAAGTTCAAATAAATCGATTACAGCGCCCTTCATTAATTCAGAACCCAAGTATGTACTCATGGTTTAATTTGCGCTTCTTTAACTCCAAGGAAAATAAGGAACGAGAGAACCCAATCCTGATTTTGTAGTACCTACCCACATTAAAGAATCGCAACTCCTTTATCGACTCAACCCACCTATTTTATTGTATGAAAAATCGAAGTCCTAATGTCTGTCGCTTGAAAAACAAATCGATACTCTACGCACATCGTTTAGATAGATTTATAAAATGTACTCAACTTGTTCACCCAGCCTGTGTACACAGATAACAACGTCCGGCACTCAATAGCCATATACATTAGGCAAGAGGGTAAAAATGACTGCCATTCGCATCCACTGGGTACACGCAATTATTTAACTTGACCTACGCACCACCACTACAACCCATCGCCACCACCAGTAAACTGTTCATTTCCTTACAATTTCAATGTCCTGCAATTGGATTAGGGAACGTAAAATATGGTAGCCTATCCTGTTCCTGTCGGATGCTCTAGCACTTTTCTGTTCTTTTGTCGCAGACGTAACTACTCGTAAAGTCATCACACACAAGTGCCATTCGTATACGATTGCGTTTTATTCTCACCCGGTGCGGTGCACATTTCTTTAACCAAAAGACGACCTTGTTATGTATGGTTGTCGTAGCCGTCCTCCTGCCACCGACAACAACTACTACTATGCGAGAAGATAATTTTTGCCAACATGCACTGGCACAGCACAGAGACGACTATATAGGATCATCGCGATTAATATACCCTAATCATTAACAGATGTTGTCCTGTTGTAAAACAAACGTGTCGGATGGACAATTTGTTAGGTGCTTTTTAGAGGCGCTCGTTAGCAATGTGTGTAAGTGTAACATCCCAGTTTTACAGTATCACGGACATCATGTCCTGTTAGCCAAAAATGAAGAGACTAACATTCAAAAATTCAAAAACAGGAAATGCATTTTCCAGACTGCGGAGGAAATGACTTCTAGTTTTTCCGTTCATTCGATGTTGGTCGGCTATAGATGCATGCATGTGAGTGAAGGTGCGTAGCGCAAATATGTCCAGAGTGTGTATAGGTATACAATTTTGTACATTCCACAAAACGCATTCGTTTCGTATGCATGCCCTTGATATTCAATTACCCGGAACAGCATCCGTGCTACATACAATTACAAGAGTGGGCAACACGCATAATAAATGCTGTTGATTAGTTTCCTGGACTATTTTCTGTCATACCGTCTGTGGCAGATCAAGTGTGGGATAATCAAATTTAAAGCTTTTTTCGACTGGTGAATGAATACCTGTTGTTTAGACGATGACATTTATATTTAACTTTCAATGTTGTGGACTTAAAGGCGGATTGCTGTGCTTTATATAAAGTCTATGAATTTTACTGAAAATAAAACGAACAAATATCTTTCACATATTTATAATATTGTCTATTTTTGCCACCCCTAGATTAAGACTACACTTAGGGACGCTACAGACCGAGTTGGACCTGGGCCTTAACTGGGCCTCCAGTCCAAATTAGTTGATGTCCTCTTCCACTTCTACACGTCACATTCTCCATATTTAGCTTTGAAATGTTTTTGTTTTTTTTTGCCACAAAAGTGTCTGAATTGGACAAAAAAGATCTCACCAAGTTGGCTTGGCAAATACATTTTTTGTGCATAAAATTGATTTACAAAATCACGCCTGTACCCAAAAGAAAATAAATAACTGCTGTAGCAGCGCAGAGCACGATCCTGAGACCTAACCTGTGGAATATCTCTTCCGACGGGATCCTATGCATGAAAATGCTTTAAAGTACTTTTCTGGAAGGATTCGGGGATGACGTTGTCGCGGTGATTGCTGCAAGTGACACCGAAAAGACTAATCCGTCGAAATTAAGAAATTTATTAGTTCCTAAATACATTCAAAAGTCTAAAGAGACAAAGATATTGAAAATGGTTTTCCTATAGTTGCAACATTGGAACTGCGGCATTCGACATTATTTATTTGGGATGCCCAGTTTAACCGCGTGGTTTTACAGAAACTAAATAAGGATAACATTGTACCGCCGGCCGGCGTCTAAAACAATAGCAATATCGAGAATTCTAGAAGTTTTTAGGATGTTTAGAGACTCTGAAAATAAACCCACACTTCTTTCCCAGTCATATTTAGAACCACCTGTGTAAATTGTGATCTGTCCGTCTTACATTTCTAATCTTGTAGGGAATTCCGCTTCAAAATATTTTGTTAAAGTTAATATCTTGGTAAAGACAGCTGAATATCAGTAGTACCTTGCGGAAAGCTGTGCATGCATGATGAGTTTTCAGTTGAGATTGGGATCTAGACGATAGGGAACGTGGTAAGCCATTTCGACGAGGGAGGCAAAAATAGAGTATTTTGATTTTGTAGCGAATAGCATCAGCTCATTTCTGTCTAGTTTAACACCAAGCTCCCATTTGCAAGCCAAAATGCTATGCTGTGAAAACTTACCTGATGCGAGTATCACAATATCGTCCACATATTCGACAACCCTAATATTTTCTCTGTATAAACTTACTATATCCATCCAGGAGCCAAAGCCGAAATAGCATCACCTTAAGATGTACCTCTGCTGGCATATTAGGTTATGTTACTATTTCCTAGTGATAACTGAATAATTATGCCAATTATTAGTAACTTTCGGACATTTTTTTCCAAACTCACGATATTTATTTGAGAAACGGTTTTTGAACGGAGAAAGTATTGAGAGAATAGAATAAGTCAAAGCGATAACCATGTCATGTCTACGATTTCAGTTTAGCCGAAAGTCGAAAAAGTTTCACATAGAGAATCGACGTTGCAAAATTCTTATTTTCAAAAACACACGATCGACTGTTAAGGATTATTTATATGAGAGCTAATTACTTACTTACTTAACTGCGAACAAGTGAATAATCGTAAATTCTGACATTTCATTTACAGGACAACTTTTTATGATAGCAGATACCCGAGACTCTGAGTTGTAAATAATACCAGCAAGATGTTTAAATTTTAAGGTTATGGTCGACCGAATTTTTCATTCGTGAATTTTTGGATCTCGTATGTATTATGTGGATTGTGAACAAAGAGCATCAGTTCTCGCAAGAATTTCTTAATTCGTGGTAAGATTGTTGTAATTTTAAATTTCGCTATTTTTATCAATTTAGACTCAGGTTTTTTTAAGATAAGATGTTAGATCAATTAAATATTGTGTTAGAACCAATAGAAATTTTCAATTCATACATACATTTAAAATTGGGTTTTTGGGAAAATTTCATACTCATGAATTTGAGTGGTTTTGGAAAACTTTTGACAACCGACTTTGAAAACACAGTTTCGAGAAAAACGCGTTTAAACTTTAAAGTTTGGATAACCTCAAATAAACCTCGTGATTCAGTTGAGTGCGCACCTTCTCCGAAACTTTTATTCGGAATGACTTCAAAATTTAGGATAATATTCTCGAGATGTTGTAGAAATTAATAAAACATAAAAAAATCGATTTTTTGAAGTTGTGAAACCCATGTAACCCCTTTATACAAACTGAATTCATTCGTCTGTTCCCTAAACGAACTACAAAATAGAACCAATACAAGAGTCAATGAAAAAATTAAATAAATAAGAGATCAACTGAAACTACTTCTAATATTGCTCAGCCTCACAAGAACAATTAATAGCTTAAAAGATATACAATTTGAACATTTTATGTTCATCTTTTTATTGCAACAAACGTAACTAACGTTGATTTTATTTGGAGTTAAGATCTGTTTATTGAATTTGGTTTCACCCAAATTTAAATATTTTTTGTATATTTATTTAATTTTGGCTATACTTCCCCCTAATATCTAATATACAAAAACATAACAAAATCGCTTGAGCCCGTTTTTGAGAGAGAAAATTGTTAGTTTAAAAACCAAAATCTGTTTAATTTCAATTTCTTCAAAACTCGACTAAAATTGCGTAGCTCCCAGTCTTTTGGGGACTGAGTTAGAGAAAAAAGACAATTGCCACAACCTCTGGATAGGAACGAACTATGCACTAAATTTGAACAATTCAAATGCTGCTGTGGTGATGTTTGATTTGATTTTTTTAAAAAAATCATAGCTTCAAGCTAGACAATTGTGTCGAATAGGTTATTTGTTTTATGTGTTACTATGTCTCATATGGATTTTTGTAATACGTCTGCCCTACATCTCGGATATCACTCCATAACAATGTATGACTAATGCATGCATCGCGACTAATTGTCTGCTTACTATAATAGAAAACCCATGCGCAGAATTATACCCGATTTGTCATCTTCAGCAATCGTATGTATGTTTTTCCCACACAAAAATCATTATTATAAGCAGGTGTCGACGTGTGTATGCTAGTAAACTCCCGCAATCACAATCGTCGTCGACGTAGTCGCACCGGAAATTCCTTCAATCACTAACGAGTTTTTACGTTTTACTTCTTGATATCTTCCCACCACTTGATTACTCAATCATCAACGAAAGACCCGTTCTGAGCATTTTTATCAAAACAATCAAACGAGTACATAATTTATCCGCTACTTGTGCGGGCGAGCTGTCCCTTGCACACATGGTTACCGCGAATGATATCAAACTGATTATGGAGGGACTGAGTCCAAAAATTATTTAATGATCAAATGGCGCCACAAAATGGCTCACATTTCCAATGATCTCCCAAAATACTGTCACTTGTTATGGGGAATCGATTTTGTTAAACATATTTGCGGTTTTTGTCAAAAGTGTTAGGTACCTGCTCCATGCATGCAAAAATTACAAAAAAAAGAGATCGTCAGTTTATTAGCGCACCGAACTCAAGAGTCAAGAGAGTGACGTATAATGTGCGTGTTCGGTGCTACCAATTATCCTCCCGGTCATAGGCATCAAATGGTCCGCTAATCCTGTCCGGTATCTGCCTCTTGCATTTTTCGTTCAGCTTTGGCAGCTTATCAAACTCCTGTGTATGCACATTAAGAGCAGGAAGGTACATTCATATATTGCTGTTTGTCCTTTGTTCAAATGCGTGTCGGGAACCAATCAGGTGTTATCCTGTCCAACAACCGATACATTGATGTTCGAAGTTAGGTACCTACTTTTTAAAAATATTTTGACATTTTGAACATTGTTGTTGTTTTCAGACTCACGAAATATGCATGTCTGACAGGGAGCAGTGTTTTATTTTGGGCAAACATTTAACTTTTTTTGTTTTTTAAAAATATCGTATATGTACATAATTGCTTAGCTCAGGGTAGATAGATGGTGGTCAAAATCCTGCCTTTAGGGTGGAGATTCATTAAGTAGAAGCAAAAGTGCAAGATCAATGAATATCCTTGCAACAACTGACAGAGGAATACCGCAGGCCGAGAAGAATTACCAAAATTCAGATGCAATTTCGAGTCGAAACGGAAGATGCATCAAATGATTTGGTTTCCCTAGGACAATAGCCCGAGAGGCAGTAGGTTGGCTTGGTTGGATTATGTGTGCGATTCTCTTTCTCATAAAATGTCAAAAGGTTCCTCATCGTAATTGTACATTGTACATTCAACTTGAATGGATCAATTGACTTTGGATGGAAGGGAGATTATTATAGCAGCAGTACTATGGGGCCAAATAGGTGAGATATTACATCTTTAGTTATTTTTTAAAAGGATCACGAAAATGAAGCCATTAAACGAAATAATTAGTCACTTTTCGTTCATCATTATAGTTTTTGTATTTTTAAACAGAAGGCTTAGATCCAGCTGCAAATTAATGGAAAAGCAGACTCCACACACATTAATTTGAATATAAAATCCTTTTCGTTCGATCCCACTGTTCTTTACTTCTCATCACAAGAATCCGAATTGCAATGCATCATCGGAAGCGGTCTCATATTGCGACAATGTGCAATTCGTTTAGCATTTCAATGAGTGCGTACCTTTGTGTACAGTATGCAATTCCTTGCATCTTTGGAGATACCAAGCAGAAAAAGGACTCTTCGAGTAGTCGTTATTTCAATCGAACGTTGCATTTTGAAAAGAATTTGCATAAAGGATATCTCCCTTTGCAGGTGACAAAAGCTTTATCCAACTGCAGAAGAAGTATATTGTCATGCTAAACCAACACTTGTAGCTTCGGACAAAGCTCTTTTGTGTGAGATTTTGACGATTAAATTGATTTGTCTTGTCTGTCCAGAATATTAATAAGATACCTGGAAAGTGATACGTGCAACATGAAGTGTTATACTCGCGATAGAGTGATTCATTTACACACAGTAATATCGTTGGTTTAGCTACGTAGAATTTAAGTGTACGTCCATACCTTCTGTTTTTTTTTGTAGATCACACTCATGAGTTGTATGAATAAAATAAACAAATTGACGCCTGGGAATTCCAAGTTTACTTATTTCTTTTTTTTTACTTTCGTCTTTTATTTCGCAGAACTATTATAATTGAGTTGCTGCTTTATGACTTTGAATCGCGTTTTCCAAGATATTGGGTGTCTTTTAGTTAATCATAATAATATTATAACTAAGTACTGGTTATACGGATGTTAATGGGTAATAGTGGAATATTTATGCTTAAATCGAATGTTTAATTGCGTGTCGTGGGAAAATGTATCGAACAGGAGATGCATATGAAGTGGGATGTTGGAAAATTTTAGAACTTGGGTCAATTTTATTCATTAGGATTTTCTAATGATGTTGGTTGGTTTTGAAGAAATATTCGAAGCCATAACTTTAAATTTACGGTTATGAAATTCTAAAAATAGACTTACACGTTGTAATGGTTGCACACTTTGGATCAGTACATATATTTTTTTTCTGTAGAAACGGAGAAAGTTATGGGATGAGAGCTTTATAAGGTGTTAATGGGGACTGTACTTTTCATTACTACTGGGACGATTTGAAGAATACCTCATAACAGTATATATAGGTAACTAGCGTAACTAGTAACAAGCCACCGAATACCTTCAATGTTGCAATGAAGACATTTGGAGTAGCCAGAGTCTACGGAGAGCGCCAGAGTGAAAAAGTCTTCGCTGGGCACTCACCACCCACGAATGCGAACACTATATAACCAGTATCGCAACATCATCAAGGATTAAGCCGAGACCACCGCAATCTACCAAGCACAAGAGAAACAGGTTCTTATTATGATGATGGATGCTTCCACCGGAATATAGTGACAGAAAGTGAACAAAACTGCAAGAGAAGAGTATCGGGCCAGGAGAAGGGAGGAAAAGAAAACACTGCGTAGAAAGAAGAGGACATACGCAGTCTCCCAGCTCAAGGAAATCGAAGAGTCCCGCGATCGGAACATCCTGATTTTGTAGTGATGGAAACCTCGTCACTGAAGCGCCAAGAATTGTAGAGGCTTAAACAGCATTTTCAACAGCCGTTAAGAGGTCGTTACAGCTGTTAAACAGCTGAATAACAAAAAGTGTTTTTGCACCAAATTAGCAACCTAATGTGGATGGAAGAAGCCATTCCCGATAGGTGGACTATCAGTTTCATACGCTCCATCTACAAGAAAGGGGATCCTAGGTCTTGTAAGAACTGAGATCTTGCAACACACTAATCATACTAATCGGAACGTATCAGAGCCGCTTCCGGCCCGGCAAATTGGCAATAGACCAAATTTTCACTCTAAGACAAATCCTGTAAAAGACCAACGAATACCAAGTCGAGGCACAACATGTTTTCATCGACTTAAAAGCCGCAGATGATTGTTCGAATTTGGAATCCCGGAAAAACTGATCCTGGAACAGATAGTGTGGAGGGCAGGTGTAAAGACAGAAGGAACTATCTTCAACAGATCCGTAAAGCTAGTTGAGTATCCGGACGATATCGACATCATCGGCCGCTCCCAAAGTGCTGTGATAGAGGATTTTACGGCAATTGAAAAACAGGCGGGTTTAGTTGCTCTTGCAGTTAACGAGGAAAATCAAACACATGCTTTTAACAAACAAGCAAACAATTTGGAGGTAGTTAAGAAGTTTAACTTACCTCGGCGTTAACGACTCCGCAAACTACGCCTTAGTGGAGATTCAATGAAGAGTTGCCCTAGAAAACCGCTAATACTTCGGTTTGGCACATCCAATGGGTTCAAAGCTTCTAACTCAAAAGACCGAAGTGTTAGCTCCTTAAAAAACTTATGCCAGTTCTGCTGAATTAGGTGCTGAATGCTAGACGATAAGCAGGTGAGCAAGTATTTACAACAATCTTTTGAGAGAAACATTCTTTGAAGAATATATGGCACTTACCGACTCCGAAGATTCGACACCTTTTACGTGGTAGAGCGGCTTAAGTAAATTAACATGAGTTCAGATTATGCAAGTGTCAAAATTTCTCTAGTCGGGCCAAATGCGATTTGAAAACTAAGATCCAATCATGGGCTGAATTACGGTGTTACTCGTACCGTGCCAAGTATCAACCTGGCTGGGGGCCCAAAAAAGCTCAGTCGCGAAAGGTGGGTTCAGATACCGGGCACTCTCTGGTACTAAGTAGCCTTACATTCGTATAGGAGCTCTGCGGATGTGGACCAACATTTCTCGCCTTACTCGAGGGAACTTAATGGAAACAACAGTAAAAACAAACAAACAAAAAACAAATAACTAAAATTACGGAGTCAGGTGAAGAAGCTCTACTCCTTTCGCCTGTGTCGCAGACTGAGATGGAGACAGATTACACAATGTCATCTCCAGAGAAACCCTCAACCAGCTCACACACATCCAAAGATACTCTCAATGCTTAGGATATTAAAATACCTAGCGTTGCAGAGCTGGATAAATCGGCGGAAAAAAAAAATTCTTTTTCTTCACCGGGGCCCAAAAAAGACGAATTGGAATCCGGGTAAGGGAAGGCATGACACCAGAGGAGGCAAGACGCACAATGCGGGAAGAGCTCATGCTTGAAAGAGCACAGAGGCAAGCAAAGAATAATAGTGAACCCTGCACCTCCAAAAGAAGTAGATCTGCCGAAAACTCCCATAAAGATCAGTTACCAAAAAAACATAGACCACATCCAGAGCCACATATAAGAACAGATGCTGGTAAGGTAAAAACTGATCCTATAACTGCAGATGCACCGAGGCCAGCTAAGAAAGTCACCTCCCCTACCAGCAAACCTCGCTCAGGCTCCAACAGAGGACCTAGAGAGGACAAAGGTAAGGGCAGAAATCAGAGCGCACCATCGGTCAAACATGTTATTGCAGAACCATCAACATCAGGGCTGTCCTATAAAGGCGCACATACCCTATGTAAGGTTGCAATTATGCATGAAATGCACCCAGAGGTATCCCTATTGACCGAAGTGGACAAAGTGGACAATAACTGTCCCCTGAAATTTGTTGCATTTACACCAAGGGACGGATGGCTTTCCATTACATGCCATGGCACAGAAACCAAGCAATGGCTCATGTCGACAGTGTTAAAAATAAAGCCATGGCCATAGGCCAGAATACTTGTAATTCAGGGAAGCGATATTTCTAAATTATACACTTGTGCCACCTTCCTTCCAGATGATGAGACTATGCCCAAGGAAGTCTTCTTGTCAAGAATTGCCAAGCAAAACCCTGGTATTTCCACGACAAGTTGGTGTGTACTCAGGGTCTCAAAGAAAAAGAGTGGAGGGGAGACAATAACCCCTGTATAAAATAATTGTCGAAAAATCGAAGGAATTTATTTTGCAAGAGAAATGCAAACTTTTCCTAAACTTCCTGCAGATTCTTATAAGAATTAAGGGTCTATCTCAAGCAGACAGAAATATTCCCGCTCCAAAGAAAGAAACTGCCCAATCTCGGTTCAGTGCAGAAATTCGACTACTTGCAGCAAGAACATCTAAGCAACCTGGAGCACATAAAACCCAGCTCTAAGGCTGGGTCCAGTCAATTAGATGCCATCCCAACACCTGAGCTGTCTCCAAATACTGGCAATCCTGCTAGTAAATACGTATCAGTAATCGCCACTATGGGATTAAGGTGCAACCAAGTTAATCTACAACACTCTAAGGCTGCCACGGCAGTTCTTAGCTATAGATTTAGTAAGGATCACCTAGATGTCGCCTTTATCCAGGAACCATACGTTCCCAATGACCAGGTAAAGTGACTCTCAGGTTATTAACCAGGGAAGCAACCCCACCTTTAGAAACAGAATTAGGGAAGAAGTCTTAGATTTAACCCTATGTACATCTTTTATAAAAAACTTCATTAGGAGGCATGTCTCATCAGAAACATCGATGTCAGACCACCGCCATATCCTTCTTGACCTTGAATTAGGTGTCATTCTCTCTAAAAAATTCATACAAACCAAATCCACAGACTGGGACATTTACTGTCAAGAGCTCATGGATAACTTGGGTTGCTGCAATACAAATATCAGAGATATTGACAGCATAGAGCTAACCTGTGAAAACCTCAATATGGTAATCACGAATGCCTTCCATCAGGAATGCCCGGAAAAAGAGAAATCAGGCTACCGACTCACTCCCTGGTGGAACAAAAAACTTGCCAAACTGAGGAAGGAACAACAAAGCTCTTCAATAAAGCAAAACGCAACGGAGAGTGGGATACACATAGATACTCACTCACCACATATAACCAAGAAATTAAAAGAGCCAAAAGAGAGTCGTGGAAACACTTCTGCCAAACTATCAACGACACCAGAAGTGGCGCCCGCTTACATAAAGTACTCTCCAAGCACTCAAATCCTATTGGTTTAATGAAAAAAATAGATGGCACGTACGCCGAAAACAGGCTATAGACGCTGCAGCTCTTAGCGGAAACACATTTTCCAGACTCGATAATTTCCCCAGTATGTCTTGAAATCCCTCTCCAGAGAAGAATGATCAGACCGCTCAGAGAGGACTGGATGAGGTCGAAGGAAATCTTTCATGAAGGCAAAATAATTTGGGCAATCAAATCATTTCAACCCTTCAAAGCCCCCGGAGAAGATGGTATATTTCCAGCCTTACTACAAAACGGCATCTCGCATCTGCTGCCTGTACTGTTTAACTTGTTCAGAGCTAGCTAAACATGGGGATATATACCAAAAAAATGGAAGGAGGTCACTGTTAAATATATACCTAAAGTAGGACGTAGACCGTCTGAGCTACCCAAGTCATATAGACCAATCAGCCTTACCTCATTTTTCCTTTAAACCATGGAAAAAATCTTTGATAGACATATCAGAGATGAGGCACTTCAAACGGCAAATCAACCACTAATGCTCTACAAAATCTTACTACGAGAATTGAAAAATCTCTCAGTGATAATGAGATAACGATTGGCTGCTTCCTCGATATAGCAATAAACGCAGTATTCTAGCTACAAAAGGTTGCCCTCAGGGAGGAGTTCCCTCTCCCTTATTATGGTCCATCGTAGTTAATGAATTACTTATTATCCTTAGCAGGGATGGTTTTTTTGTCCAAGGATATGCAAATGACATAGCTATCTTAATCAGAGGCAAATTCGAAGACACAATCTCGAAACGCCTCCAGATACTCTAAACCTAATTGTCAATTCCTGCAATCTTACAGGAACTCAAAAAATACGAACAACTCGGAATACATATAACGGACAAATGTTTACCACGTTACACTTCCGAAACAACTTCAAGGTTGCATTCCCAGAACGTCCAAACTGGAAACAGAACAAACCAACATTTGGCAAGCTATCTTAATCACTTCCAAAACAACTTCAAGGTTGCATTCCCAGAACGTCAAAACTGGAAACAGAACAAACCAACATTTGGCAAGTAGTCGTATGGTATACAGACGGATCCAAAACAAATGACGGAGTTGGAGCGGAAGTATACGGTCCTAGTACTAATACTTACTTATACACCAGGATAATTAACTGGTGCGTATTTCAGGCAGAAATTCATGCAATAGAACTCTGCATCCGAGAGAGTCTAAACAGGCTCATTACGAATAAAACCATTTATATTCTCTCTGACAGCAAGGCAGCTCTACTTGCAATTAACGCCTTTGAGATAACATAAAAACTAGTCTGGGATTGCCTTCAACTTCTCTTAAAACTGACCACCACCAACAACGTATATTTGATTTAGCAGACGAACTAGGAAGAACAGGATCTGCATCACAATTCACGATGCCAATACCATTCTGCGGGCTACATAAATACTATAAAAAGCTGTACCAAAACCTGGCTAAAAAATAAAAAGCTACATTTCTTGAGGGAAACCGAAGGAAACAGACAAGCAAAAAACTTTATGCCAAACAGTTCCCACAAAAAAAACGAAACAACTACTATTTACAACTCAGTAGAAGTCAGATTCGGCCAGCCACAGGCTTCCTTACGGGACACTGCCGTGTCAAGAAACACCTGATGACTTAGAAATAGAACAAAACAATACCTGTAGATTGTGCAACGAGGACGAGGAAACCGCAGAACACATATTATGCGATTGCAATGCCTAATACGATTCCGTCAATGTTATTTAGGTAAGTTCTACCTTGAAACAGCGGATATAACTGCCAGCTCACTCAAAAAGATAGTCGCCTTTATAACTAACTGCGGCATCATTGATGAGCTGTAAATGGAGAACATCGCAAAAGGCCCATATGAGGCCGCAGTGATCTGGGATATATTATACCACCTCCAGCACTCAATCTAATCTCATCTAATATGGCACTGTGCGCGAGGAGGGCGAATCGATGAGAAGATACAAACGCGAACTCTATGAGCTGTGCCAAGATGTGCATGTAATCCAGAGAGCCAGAACACTTCGACTGCATTGGCTTGGCCACATCGAGCGAATGGACAGTAGCGCTCCAGCTAAGAGAATCTTCGAATCCCAGCCCCGGGTTCGAGGCGAAAAGAAAGACCGAACCTCAATTTTAAAGAAAGAGTGCCCGATTCGGTAGTGGATGGAAGACTGCTATGTCTCAGGCAAATACTTTCCACGGGGCGGGAGCCCGTTAAGTAAAGTAAGTAAGTAATGGAAATACGAAGTTAGGGGAGAACCTCTGGGAACTACTGTGCAGTTTTAGAATTCAGCTTAGGATTAGTTTAACTTACTAAATTGTGACACGCTCCGGATCAATAAAGTAAAGGGGAGAGGGAACTACTAGGCAGATTTTAAAAACTCGTTCAGCTAAAGGTTGCTTAAGAAGCCAACGATGCCGCGGGCATAGTCTTGGCCCATGTTAATTGTTTCTTATCATTTATTACACATTTATTTCTATTATCAACTCTTTCTTTATAAGTCCTATTATTTTTGTGAATAGCATAATAATACCGTATCTGCACAAATAAGCATTATGAATTCAGTAAACTTAGCTTTCGTGATCCTTCTGATTTGTTAACTTTAGATAAAATTCTTTTCTCAGAATCACTATGGATATTCAATAAGATTTTCGATTTTGTCTACACCTCATAAACTTTTCGCCTGATATACTTTATAGAATATTTTCCTGGGTTACGTGATTGGTTCAGTTAACTATGCAGCGATATTTCTTTTGAATATTATTATTCAAATTCGGCAAAATTGTTAACCGCAATTATTTTTAATAGGCGTATTCAATAGGTAGCTAAGGAACTAAAAAACAAATAAATTGAAATGTACTTTACTATTGCATCTGATTCAGAAAATTGTTACGTTACCACAATTTTGTTCTATCTCATATATATGTATAACTTTTAAACGATTAATGAAGAATTTAAATGGAAAAATGCGTTCCCTTTCGAGATACTACAAATTCCAGGACATTTTTGGACTGACGTGTTATCTAACGTAAGAAACTAAAACTTCATGCGGCGAACGAAGGCGTAGCATTACGGATGCAATAACAAAGAAGGGATTATAATCTATATACTACATAATATCAAATGCGATACCTCGTTATTCATGACCATGAGTAATTACATCAGTTTAAAACCAAAAACATCATCATTACGTCTTAAGCGAATTTATCTCCGTTCTCCTCGTTACTTTACGTCATCCATCGGAAAATTATGTAAATATTTAAAGTGCAAGAAATTGATAATACGAAAACATGAGTAATATAATATCAACTGCATACTGAATAAAGTAAATTTGAGATATTTAATTGTGTATGACGTTACAGTAAGTAAAGAAGATATATATAATATTGCTTTCATTTAGTCTAATAAGTTTGTTATAAGTTTTAATTTGTAGGAGTCAAGCTTTTGTAATATATATGATAGTGAAACATTAAAAAATAAGAACACTCTTTTAAATAATATGAAACTTTTTTAAAGTCCTCTTAAACTCTTTTTGAAAAAAATGTGTCCTCCGTGTGCATTAGCTATATAGTGAAAGCGAAACGACCAATAGAAAGATATACATATTGATTCAAGTCATAAAACAATTTGTTTAAAATATTGTTTTAAATATTAATGTTCTCCTCAACCAACTTTAGTCAGCTTTTTTAAGTTTCGTCGATTGCAAAAACCCTAGTTCAACTATACTTCATCTGAGTCTATTTACTTATTTATTTAGCTACGAGTTACAAGCTCAACAGATTACTAAAAAATAGTTAAGTTAAATTATGAATTATGATGAATTCAAGTGTATGAATCGACAGTCAACATAGCAGATACCTTAATGAGCTACTTCGACGTATTTGGAGCTGAGGTCATTAAGGATTTTCAATACTAGTCAGGATGTTGAAATAGCGATTGATCGCACTCAAATCCCCGAAGCGGGTTACTGACTCCGAAATATCCGGCTCCTTCTGTTCAAGAAGTCAAATAAAATCCAAATATTATTACAATTATTTTTATTGATAAAGAGAATATTTCATTTGAAGCTAAGGATGTTACATAAATAATATTCCTCAAACAAGAAGGCATGGCCCTCCATGACAACAAGCCCAGGATATGGATGATTCATATGTTGACGACACTAGCAAGCGAAAAAGGACAACGAATTTCGGATCTGCACATGGAATTCCCGGAACTTAAACAGACCGGGTGCAGCCGAACAATTTGTGGAGACCCTGGATAGGTACAAAGCCGACATTACGGCCATCCAGGAAGTGCGGTGGGATGGAGAAGGCACAAGAAGGATGAAAAACGGTGACATCTACTGCCGCGAGTGCCGCCGAAAGCAGAGTCAGCGGTTATTTGGATGTGGATTTGTGATTGGAGGCAGTCTTAGTCAAGACTTTTGCCGATCTTTACTTCCCCTAAACCTGTCGGCAAGTCCATCCACAGCTTCACCAGCATCAAGTACAAAGGACAAATGGCAACATTGCCAACGTTCCATCAGGAGTACCGCTACCGAAGTGCTGGCTTTCTAAAACTTCCATCGACCCGACTTACACGAAGTGAGGATAGCGATATCCAAACTTTAGTCCAAGAAAGCTGCTCAAAGCAGCGGGAAATGGTTTGGTAAGGAGCATACACCAACTCATCTATAATATTTGGCCGGATGAAAGCATGTCCGACGAATGGAACCTCAGCCTCGTGTGTCCCATCCACAAGAAAGGAGATACTCTCAACTGCGCCATCTACAGAGGAATAAGTCTCCTGAATGTCACGTATAAGATCTTGTCGGATGTATTGTGTGAACGCCTAAAACCTTTCGCCAACAACCTGATAGGCCCATATCAGTGTGGTTTGAAGACAAGAAAGTCAACCATCGAGCAAATTTTTACACTCCGACAGATCTTGGAAAAAACGCAGGAATTTCAGATCGATACACACCATCTATTTATCGACTTTATGGTCGCCCATGATAGTGTATATAGTGACGATTTATACAAAGCCATGTTAAGTTTTGGCATACCCGCCCAACTCGTCCGTTTGTTCAGGATAACGATGGAGAAATCTAGCTGCTCCAACAAAGTCGGCAAGAACACCATTTGAAGTTGAAAAAGCCAAACACCAGAGGTACAATTTTTCAAATGTCCGTTCGACTACTTGCCTATGCTGATTATATTGACATTATTGAGAGAACGCGGCAAGCTGTCAGTGGCACATTTGCAAGCATTGAAACAAAGTGTGTGCTGTCAACGAGAAAGGACTCTCAACATCGGCGACTCGGACAAAGTTATAATGTTTATCTGTCACGGGTAAGCCGCATTTACCGATTTATGAAGTGATTAAAAACAGATTTTTGGTTAAACTCGAATTTAGGCAAAACCAACAATGTTTCCTTAAGAGGACACATGTTTTGGACCCATAGAGCAGGACTGGGACTCGATATAGAGTTTCGTTAGTTGTTCTGTTCCTTTAGTCGCAAACGCACCAGTGACAGCTCGCTGTGCAATAAAATGAATATCGTCGGCGTATGCAAGTAATTGAACAGACTTTTGAAAGATCGACTTTTGTACAATTTTTTTCAGTATGATGTTAGTATGATGTTAAAGAGGTCACATGACAGCGCGTCCGCTTGTCTGAAACCTTTTTTAACATCAATGGTCTCGAATCGGACTTTCGTTGTCCGATATGTTCCTGTGCTGTATTTCAAATAATATTTCAAAACCCAGTAAAAAACGGTCTTAACATGCTGTTGGCCAAGAGCCTTGAGTTCTAGTGGATAGCGGCAATCAAGCTTGAACTTAATTTTTATAGTATATATAGGCTTTACTGCAACCTAACTGCCGATGAGTTTAATAATATAATTTATTGATCAGTCATGGGGTTTGGCCTAATCCTGAGGCGTCAAAAAAAAGTGGTCAAACGAAATGAATGCCTTGTTTTGTTTAGTTTACGTAATAAAGCAACAATTCTATCAGCACTAGTATAAAACGTCGATTTAACAAGTTGATTCCCAAAATCAACCCACACTTCGACGGGTAGTGCAGAAAAAAAATGAACTGTTTGAATTGACGCTGGAAATAATTTGAATTTAACTCGCATAACTGCTAGTTGTCGAACAAATCCTGTCTCTTTGTTGTGAAATATGAGAAGTTCCCTATTGACAGTTCTGCTATCATTCAGTTAAAGTACCCAAATTCCTCTTTGACTTTTTGATTTTGATTTAATAAGTAACGGATATGTGAAGAAACAGTTTGACAAATGAATAAAATGTAGGTCTTTCCGGTTGAACCACATGAGGGAAATTATCTGGACCTAATTTGTGTGACAGCATTTAATTTATATCAAAAGATCCACAACAGTTTCATATATATAGATATATGTGTTGCATTCTTCTGAGCAACCTCAAACCAATCAATTCAAATGGCAAACGGATCCGCATTAAAGTAAAACAAATAAACCTCTAACAGCCCCTAACCGCGTTGACCGCCATAATCAGCGGTTAAGCGCTTTCAAATCGTCTCCATGCCTTCACCCAGAGATGCACTAGCAGCGGTGTGATGTATCATTTTAAAAACAACAACAAAACAATTTGTGACCACAAAAATTTGGCAGAAAATAAATTTGATTAGTTTTTCACCACTGTGCGTGTAGTGGTGGTGGTTCAGGAGGTTTTTATACCCTATCCTAAGGGTATATTAATTTTGACACATAGTTTGTAACACCCCTTAATATTCGTCGTAGACCCATAAAAGTATATATATTTATGATCAGGACCAAATCCTAAGACTATCTAGCAATGTCCGTCCGTCCGTACGCAATTTTTAGGCCTTTATATTCAAGCTAGAAAGCTGAAATTTGGAACACATACTCCCTAGGGCTCCGAAATGGTTAAGTGTAAAATTTTTTGGAATACGCCCACTGCCACGCCCACAATTTAGAAAAAACCGATTTAAAGCTACAAATGGACAGATAGAGGGTTATAACCTTCACAAGATATGTAGGCACTGCCCTCCTTTATAAGTTTTTCATATAAAGTTTTTTGCCACGCCTACTTTTTGTGGGCGTTTTTCACTAAAATGCTGTTTTCTTCGATAATTTTCATAGAAACCGAAAAAAAGTGTTTAACAAGATATTTAGCCAATATTTTTTCCAATATATCGCCCATACAAAGTTTTTGGCCACGCCCACTTTTTGGGGGCGTTTTTTCAAAAAATGATTTTTTTTTTTTCTAAATTTTATAGAATGAAATAAAATGCTATCCATCATCTTCTTAAGGTTTTTTTTGGGGCATATAGGGATAGGGATAGGGTATCATACTGTTCGCTCCAAGCGGACTGTAGCCTTTCCTTATGTTTTTTTTTGTTTTAAGGACCCCTCACCGATTTGGATCGCTTACCGTCGCGTGATTATCTCGCGTTCAAATTAGGACGTGTGCCTTGTGCGTGCTTGACATGACAGGTGGCCAGAACGCGGTGGTTTTTCGTCAGTCCCCAACAAATAGTATCCATTACGTCGCGCCATACTTTCTAAAATGTGCATAGTGTGTGAGCGCTTTAATTCGCAAGGTTTGATTGAAAAGTTTAACCTCAACATGTCACCGATTGAATTGGCGATAGATTGAGTCGCGGCATAGTGTAGTGTGTGCAATTGAAAAGCGGTGAAACGCGGTGCAGCATATCCGCTAATTTATTTCCAAACTCTGCGAAAGGTCAATGCGCGAGAGGAAATCCTCAATGAGAGGACGGAGTAGTAGTAGTAGTAACAGCGAGTATCTGGCTATGGGAATGTGCGCTATTTTCATTGATTGACCTGTGAACTTGATTAGCGGTTTTGATGAAGCTGATTGTTTTTAGGTAATGTTTTTTTTTTTTGTATTCCTGCGGTGCTCTTTTGCTGATAGAGTGCATAGCGAATTCCATGCGAAATACCGACGTGTTAGTGGACGCGGTTTGTATCCGGTATGCAGTTGTTCGGCTCTTTCGTCGACCGCTAATTAGGAGTGTTTAGGGGCACAAAGTCTAGGTATACGTGTAGAAATTCTTTCCCACATTATTTTGTTAGCGGCTACTTTGTGCTAGTTTGGAGGACTGCTGTGATAAAAGTCATTAAATTGTGTATTTAGTAGTAGCCGTGTTTGGAGTTGGTTTAAGGGAATAACAGGTCTTAGTAATAATTTAAATTTGAAAATGTTAATGTTACTATAAACTACTATACATATAAATTGCAACTGTCTGTCTGTCCGTCCATTGATCGAAAACCATTTAACCCATGTTCATGACATAATTTTTTCGTTTATATATTTTCAATTTAGGCTTTAAAGCGATGAGATGTGCGGACGGCTAAAGGAAAATAGGGGTAATGTGCTATCTCTCGAACTAGTCGTCCGGTTTTCAAAATTCCTTCAACGTTATAATGGCGATATTATCCAGAGAGGTATATGTCACCTAACGAGGAGTCCAAGGGAGATGTAATGTGGGAAAAATAATGGGGGAGGGATAACAGCGGGTAGGTTTAAAAGTTTTGCCCTCCAGCTCAGTATAGCTTACTTTTGAAGCGGGGTAGGTACACCGAGGAAAGCAAACGGGGGATGGTGTTGATGGGCTATCTCTCAAACTACAGGATCGATTTCAAAAATTCTTTTAACGTTTTGGTACAGCCTAGGTAATTCAAAAGACACACGTCTCATTCTACATTCAGAAGGCAATCAGAATTTCTTGAGCACTCGAAAAATTGCAAATAAATAATATACATACGACTTATTGCCTTCACAACGTCAGGTTCATTATGGATTTTTGCGCCGCCTTAGAAAATAAGAAATAAATATTATAGTGGAGATCTGTCGAAGAATTACCCTAGGACACCGCTGCTACTTCGGTTTGGCGAAACAAATGGGTTCAAAACTCCTGACTAGAAGGACAGAGTGCATGCTCTACAGAACCCTTATCCTGCCAGTTCTGCTATATGTCCCCGAGTGCTGGACGATAAGCAGGAAGTGAGTGTTAATACGTTGAAAAGAAAAATCCTTCGACGGATATTTGGTCCTGTGTGCGAGGAGGGCGAATGGAGGAGAAGACACAACCGCGAACTCTATGAGCTGTACCAAGATGTGGATGTAGTTTTAAAGACCAAGCCATCGCGGATGCCAGAGCGCTTGGTCTGAACAACTGGACGCAGCGTGCCCAGGATCGCAGAGGATGGAAGGCTGCAGTGTCTAAGGCAGGGACTCTTCACGGGTCGGGAGCCCGTTAAGTAAGAAAGATAATAAGGAATCAAATCTCCCAGATATATAAGCTCACGCACAACTTTAAAGTCAATATGTATGCCTTGCTGCTAGGCAAAGTCACGCTGCCATTTTTTCCATAATTTTTGATTTCTTAACTTCTAAAAATCTTATCACAGCTTCCTCAACTCTATGGATTGCACATTTTAAGGTAGATATTTTAGAAAAATCGGATCTATCTCAATTTAGAAACACACATTTGCATTTGCAGTAACACTAAAGCAACATTTTTTAACATTTTAAAATAAACACAAAATAAGCATGACCACGATAGTAAAGTGAATGGTTTTGTGTTCTAGTTTTTAATATGAATTATAATAGACCTCTACCACAAAAGATTATTTATAATTCGCATATAATGTAAATATCTTGTTCAATTCGGAAAATTAGGCTTCGAGAGATGCATGAGAAATTGCAATCGAATCCTCGATGGCACGATCACCAATAAGTTTTATCGGGTTATTTTAAATGTTCTTAAGTACTAGATCAGCTATAGCGGTTATATTAAAGTTTGGGACTAAGCTCTTTCATCAGCAAGAGACTAGGTAGGATAAGAGTGGCATGCATAACAGGGCCTTGGACAGACTTGAAATCTTGACTTTCTGATTGGTTTCACTTTTCTCTTAGATATGCCATTTATTCATAAGTGAACCTCTTGCTGCAAAAATCGCACAATTTAAATGAGGGTAGATAGATGGAGCGAGTAGAAAATTCCACACTTTTGGCATTGGGACTAGCTGGACAAATGCTGTTTCCCCTATTCCAGGAAGCCATGAAGATTACAAAAATTAGTAGCAGCGGATTGGTGTTTGCTAAAGTTCTGAGTGATGTGTCGGGAAATATGATGAGGTAGAATTATGTAGATATATATGTAAGTTTTGTAAGGGTCTGCTAAATGTTTGCCTTAAATTTTAGTCGTAAAAAATATAACATGATTGATGAGGTCAGTTGTTCTTGGCCCTTTTGTAGTTTAAAGGTTTTCATAACTTGTACCTGTTATGCCCTGATAGCCGCTTTCATTCTAAGCGTTTCCTGTTTTTTTTACAATGGATTTCATACCTAGGTGAGTTATGTTCGTAAGCATATCGGCAGGAGCTTCTATGTCCCTATTGAGAAAATAAAGCTACCATATCACTTAAAGCGCAACGATTGTTATGCCATACTGTTCTTTTCGCAAGCCAACTTTGTTGTTGGAGTAGGAGAAATGGTTCGGCGAACATAGAGAGGAGAATGCATTTAAACTGTATTAATCATTGTAAGAGGTAAGAAACAAGTCAAAAGTATTAGCGATGTAAACGCTAGTGACCGGTATTCATATGTCTGCTCATTTAGAAATCGGAGTCATGTTTTGTACCTTATCGATACTATCTCGATATACCTTTCTTCAGGTGTTGTCGGCTCGTAAAGTCGGAGCGATTGGCTGCCGACCTGCGTGGAAATCTTGCCAGATAAAATTACATAACGAATTAAAACATGGCCTAGCCTGGAGATAGTGTAATGAAACTAAGTTCTACACAAGAGTACTTAACACAGTTAAACCCTAGTTTCGCTCAGTGCTATAACATATGGGTACAGTGTTGCTAGAAGCTAACAGTGGAATATCCCAGATTGTTCGTTAAAAGTTCATTTTTTTATCAATTTTCACAAGACTAATTTCAGATTATTTTAGTACCCAAATCGGTTTCATTTATTTTAACATATTTTCTTACGCGCTTCTGCTACCAAAACATACATTGCTGTTTCATTTACTATACTAGAACGTATTGTCATTTACATTTATCCCTTTGGTTTTTAATTGTGGAAGGATCTTCCACACTTGATTTTACTCTACGTACTTCACTTTGGATCTAAATCAAAATTGATACTAATTTATGATAAGGTTTCACTTATCTATGTGAAAATCTTTAAAATATTGTTGCACTTTTATTTCAAAATATATACTAAGTAATTATAAAATAAAACTAAGTAATTAATTTAATGCGTAAAAAAAAGAAAAATTACATCCGCCGCTGCGCCAATGGTTAAAAGTCGAATAATGGCGGGATAGTGAAATGTGGATGCTACCGTCCCGATTGCTCAGCTGGGGTGGGTTCGGAGATGGAAATTATGTAAAATGAAAATTTTAAGGAAGAGGAAAATTATTAAATGGAAATTGTAATAAAAAAGGTAAAGTAATGATGGGTAAAATGGGCGCCACACAATCTTTGTTTAGGAATTGTGAAACCTTGGGAAAATAATTCGACGGTGAATTGCTGAAATAAAAAGGAGTGAAAAAAAAATCAAGATTTTCAAAACGTTATATAGCTCGAATAAGCAACGGTCGATTTATTATTAGGACGTTAAATTGCGGAACAACAATAAGAAAATATAGTCGTTTGAAATAGCCCACTATTGCTATTTCCGAAAGTGACAAGAAACAAAATGAAGTGTCGTGTGTCCCGTAATTTCCGGGATATTGTCGTAACGAAAGCCTACCGGGTTTTCAAAATGCAAATCCTCCTAAACAAACCAAAAATTCCTATTAGGTGTATAAGGGGGCTCAGCTGCCTATCTTGCCGCTAAATCCCTCGTCTGCCGCCTTCTCTCCTTTTTTTTTTTTGATATTAATTCACCCCGATCCAATTGCCAACAAAATTATGAAAAATCGCAATTCGCAATAAAATTATTTTTAAACCTTGAAAAAAACTTTCTCGGTTTTCTCACTTTTTCTTAAAAACCTTCCTGCACCTTTGATGGCCAACCGAGAAGTGTTGGTTTGTCCACTCCACATTCCCCACATTCAGCCTTTACTGCGGCTTTTTCCATCATGCACTCTGTTACTTTACAGAAGTGTGCCACCGCCTCCGTCCCTTTCGCCCATGCGAATTCGCTGCAACTCCGAGGCTGAGCGAATCGTTGAACACATTCACACAAGTTCTCCAACAGGACGTGTTCACAAGATTTAAACAATTCGACAAGATAAATGCTTGGAAGAATCGAGAAATGGTTGAAACACGAAAATGTCCAAATGTCCACGAAAATGTGCAAAACTGTACAAAACTAGACTAAAAATGAAAAAGAAAGCAGAATTCAATGAATATGGCGTGTGCCAAGGGGTCATCCTGCTCCCACCCACCGTTGTTTAGGTCAACTGTTCTTTTGGCGTTCGGGGTTGTCATCTCGACCCGTTTGGAATCACGTTGGGATGTGCCAAGGGATCTTCCTCGTGACGCCAACATCCCGTTGGGCTCGATACCTGCTTTTGTCATCCTCCGGGTCTCATGAAAACGAGCTACCTTGATTGGGATTAGAGATCATTAAGAGGCGGCCAGTTAGCCAATCTCCCAGCAGGACGAAGGAAATAAAAATGAGAAGGCAGGGTGCAAAAAGTGGATGGAGTATGGAAGTGGATGGGTTGGAGGGGAAACAAATCTTTGTGGCGTTTTATAACGCAACAATATGCCAATTGTAAAGAGCTAAAATGTTCCTTTATCCCCCGGACACATTAAAAATTGTGGAAAATTTCTCAAAAACGGATAGAACCCTCAAAATGGCGTCACTGCATGGGTGTAGGTACAAAGAAAAATGTTGTATTAAAGAAATAAAATACAAACAAATATTGGTCAAAATCGCTAGTCAAATTTTCTCAAAAGATGATACTATACTATATGGGTATAAAGGTGGGCTACATGAATGTTGGCCCCAAATTAAAAATGAACAATGGCCCAAAAAGTATGAAAAATTACCCCAAAAATGTGTCACGCCCCAATGAATAATGACCACAAACCAAAAATGAAAAATTTCCCCAAAAATTTATATGGGAAACAACAACACGAAAATTTCTGTGATTTGGGGCCGTTTTGCCTATTTTTGGGGAGCTAAAATTCATGAAGCCATAAAGGTGCGAACAGACGGTCATCCAAACTTGTCATCCGGATGACATGCTGACGTCAGAAAACTTGTTTATATCAGGTAAGATGACCATTTTAAAATAAATTCTGCGTTCGACGTCAGGATGTCATCCGGATGACAAGTTTGGATGACCGTCTGATCGCACCTTAACTGAAAATGAATATACATGGTTTAATATTGCACTTTCTATAGCATTATCCGCACAAAAGGGAATTATTTGAAGAGTTTAGTAGATGTTTGGGAAAGCATCATTGCTAAAAATATTGAAAACTTCTATGGAATTTCTGCAAAGAACTTTCCTAAAATCAAAATTTCACTTATGTAACTCTGAAAGTTCATGCTATTTCGATCATCTTACATAAATAAAGACTACATTTAGATTTTACCAATATTTACTTCTAAAACAAAATTAACAGATATACATAGTTTACTTGGTAGAATTTACAAAACGAGAATGTGATTCGTCAATTCGACAAAGCATGTACTTCCAGGGTTAACCATACTCTTCATAAATGAAGGCCACTGTTTGCAAAATTTCGCTGAATTTCTCGCTCGCTCCGACACGTACCACCTAAAATTTTCATTCACTGCCCCACCTCTTGCGAACGTCTGACAAACATCCAAGAGCAATAACTATCATGAGAAAATAAATTGCCGTTTGGAATCGACATAAAACTGTGGGCACATTCCGTTAATGTCAAAAAAAAAATATATATATATATATAGCTTTGAACCTACATTGATTGGAGAAGCCAGGCTTTAAGTCCTGTATGGGCCATTTGCGCCCATTTTCTTTTTTTTATTTTCTTTTCTTACTCGCGGTTTATTTTCCCGTATTGACCTAGCCAATATCTAGCAGAAACTAGCTTTGGCCAAATCAAATTCAGTTTGCAAAGCTAGACTCAGTGAGTTCACCACTTTACTTGAAATCTCAAAAAGCTAAAAGAGTCAGATGTTGTTGATGTACCTACCTATTCATGTTCTTGGCAACATTTTGTGCCATTTGATTTAGTTTGATTCATTTAACTGTTTAACTTGATGGTCTTTTAAAGAGCAAGCAAGCTGTTGTTTCGGATGATGAAAAGTGAACTCTTTTAATAGTAAGTATACCTAGATGTTATACTTTAGATGGATTAACTTCCAATTTGAGTACAGTGAGAATGGAGTGACGATATATTCATACAGGGTTTTTCAACAGGGACAGCAAACGACGCCATATTTCTTGCCGCTCTTTTGACATTTCTCTTCAGTAAGGTTTGGCATTTCATGATGGAAATGGCCAACAACATACGAGCCAACAAAGAGTCGAAATTATTAAAATTTACTACCGAAATTCAGAGTCAGTGGTCAGTATGGTCGTCATAATCGTCCAAGCAGATCAACAATTGAGCGTCTAGTAGAAAAATTTGAATCCACAGGCACAGTACAAAATGTTCCCGTGCCAGTGAGACAAAGAAGTGCCCGTAATGTCGAGAATATTGCAGCCGCTGAGGCTTCAGTTGAAGAAAGCCCAAATGTGTCTCTCACACGTCGTTCTCAAGCGTTGGGTATTTCTGTGACGTCGTTGTGGCGAATTTTGCGAAAAGATCCTTACAAGATTAAATTGACGCACGAACTGAAGCCGCTTAACCACCAGAAGCGTCGTATGTTCGTGAATTGGGCTGAGCAACAACTTGAAAACGATTCGGATTTTCATCGAAAAATTATCTTCAGCGATGAGGCTCTTTTCTGGCTGAATGGCTTCGTCAATAAACAAATTATGCGGTATTGGTCAGGCAGCAATCCACATGTACTCCATGAGTCATCATTGCACCCCGAAAAAATTACGGTTTGGTTTGGTTTATGGGCTGGCCGCGTCATTGGGCCGCGTGATGATCAAGACCGGCACGTTACTGTGAATGAGAATCGCTACCGTTCATGGATAACCGAATATTTTTGGCCCCAATTGGATGATATGGACTTGGAGGACATGTGGTTCCAACAGGACGGCGCCACAAGCCACACAGCGAATGTCACAATCAATTTATTGGAAACCAAGTTTGGAGAACGTGTTATCTCACTAAATGGTCCAGTGGCTTGGCCGCCTCGGTCGTGCGATTTGACGCCGTTAGAGTATTTCCGTGGTGGCCATGCAAAAGAAATCGAGTTCCATACATAATGGCATCGAACGTACTT
Source organism: Ferdinandea cuprea (assembly GCA_963576555.1). Classification (NCBI taxonomy): domain Eukaryota; kingdom Metazoa; phylum Arthropoda; class Insecta; order Diptera; family Syrphidae; genus Ferdinandea; species Ferdinandea cuprea. Next base: position 128,262,115 of record OY754958.1, on the reverse strand, counting down.
TCACAGGAATAAAGAATTTCATTGATATCCAAAACCGTTTTTGTTTTATTTAAAAAAACTTTTGTAGCGCTCTTATTGAAAAACCCGATACTTGCAGTTATCAACGCTAAAAGATTCAATGAATTCGCGTTGGGTTTTCGACTATTCCTCCCCGATAAATAAATAAATCTGCAACAGGAGTATATGTCAAAAAGTCGTCGCGAGTTTAATAAATATATGCCATCGTCGCGAGGTAAATATTTTGAGGGGAATAAACGCCGGGAAATCAAACGTCACCTCTAGTAGGTGTGTGGTTGATGTATCTGGCTTGATCTCCCAGTCACCTTGCGCCACTGTGTGTCTACGCAACTCTTTTTGCATGTTATATCTTTATTTTCGTTGATAAAATACAACTTGCCATTTTTTATCACTAATGTGATGTGTCTAGCATGGCAACCTCATAAAATCTTATCACATAAACTATCATTTTGCAAGTAGGTCAATCTTGCAAATTTATGTAAATCATCACGAAGAAGACCTGACCTTTGCTAAATATTATTCACAAAAGATTAAGGGGATAACCCAAAACACAATAACTGGAGGTCAAGTACCTATTCGCTAAAAACCATTCTAATGGTGATTGTCATCGGAATTAAAATAAATAATAGTAATATAGTAATCAGTTGCAGATTGGGAAAAACCATACTATGACGCCTACCAAAATGTATACCCAAATTGATCCAAATAGGTGTAGCGAAAAATTTAAATTCAATTCGCGAACCTATCAATATAATAGTCGCCTGCTAAAAGTCACGTTTACTTTCCGTATTTGCTCGTTCATTTCCAGAATACGTATCTAAAGTCAATATAGTTACAAGCCTTAATCGGTTGGAAGTACTAATTCTACAAACTCTCACAGGAATAAAATCCGGATCTGTGTAATACTAAAATCCTCCGGCCATGGATGTAGTATTTTATTATTAGAATACAGCTACGATTGAACAAGTTCGATAGCCAAGTGATTTACATAACGTTCCGCGATCATTTAAATGAAAACGTAAACAAATATCAAAGAGTAATTTCAATAAAAAAATCCAAGCAAAATATAAACCCCCTTTTACGGCGGACTCTGACGTCTGACGTGTTGCTTTGCAATAATAATGCACGAGCGTATACAATCTACATGCCGTCTAGCGATATATGTACCTACCTATTCGTAACTTGTTTGTAAGACTTCCTTAGCTTAAAATAAATCTGATTATTCATGGGAGTGCTGATGATTTGCCTCAGTCAAATTTAACATTTACCCAAGCAAAACGTGGTAGGTACAATGTGTAGCTTCTTGGAATTGTTTCACTTTTTAAATGACGTCGATTGGTTTGTAGCCAGCCAACAGCTGGTATGCAAACAAGTTGGACTTTAAAGATTTAAAGCTTACAGCTATACAAATGGAAAAATTGTGTCTCTCTGCTTAGAGCTTTATATAAATTACACGCATGATTCATTTCAAAGAGGGGAAATAAGTGAGCACTGAAGTTTAATGTCGCAAAAATTGCTGAATTTGGAGATAGAGTGGAGCTATTGGGAGAGAAGGTGAGCGAGTTTGGAATACATTTTCAAGTACCATTAGAGTTTGTATTTCTTTTTTTTTTTTAACATTAGTGCGCATAGTCGATTAGAGGTGTGTCTTGTAGTGAGTGGGGAACAACGCCCACAACACATTAGTCCTGGTGAATGTAAAATAAAACGATTGTTTTGAAGTTCGTAATGGGGCTACGGATAACAGATGATTTTTAATCCGATTAATTGTGAAAAAAGAGCAGGTAGGATTTTATGTGACGGCCATTGTTTGGGAATGGTTGATTTGACTGTTTTTTTTTATTATATAGGTAGGTATTTGAATAAATTTTAACATCGGATTTATTTACTAATTAACCTTTACGTGTTTTTTTTTTGATGTAGGCATTTTTACAACTTCAAGAAATTTGGGTTAAAGTTCATAATTTTGCTTTTAAGGGTCGTTCAAATTTTTATAGCAAAATATTTTAAGTAAAGTCGAAAGAATAAAACTGTCTTGCGAAATGTTTCTCATGTTGAGGTTTAACCTTCCAATTGGATACATTTTTTTTTAAATGTAGCTGTCAGGAGTCACTTGAGTAATGTATTTCTTCTTGAGATTATACCTAGGTGCTTGGGAAATATAGGGAAATACTACTGTTTTCTTTTGTGTTTCAACTAACCATCTATCACTCTTGCTCTATGTTAGGTATGACGCTTCTCACGACAGTTCTTACTCTTGTTTGTCAGGCAATTGCAAAAGGTAAGGCAGCAAATAAAATAGAGATCCAGAGTTTTAACAAATATTTTATTTCTGCAATGCTTCAAGAAAAGCTGTACTGGCTTTAAGCCCCGCAACCCTGATTCTTCCAAATGATGGAAACCTAGTAGTCGGAGCGCTGGGGATTTGCTGATTAACTGGTGGGCACCACATCCGGACAAATTTAGAAAAAATTCCACCTCCAGAGATTTAAATTTTAAAGTTATTAAAAATCTAAAAAACAACAAGTCCACTGGGTCGAATAGTCTGCCAATTGAATTTATGAACATGGTTTTTATGTCTTAGAAGGGTGCATACACAAAATCATTTACCAAGTATGGACAGAGAAGCATGCCCGATGACAGGACCATCAGCTCCATATGGATGGAACCACTTTTACTTGCACAGAAGTCTCGAGAAATCACTGAGACCAATCACCTATTACATTTGTGTGATCTAAGGAATTTTAGATCTGAAACTTCACTTCATTCAAAACGTACATGCTTTTCTTATTTTGATATAAATTAATTTTTACTTTTAACGACAATTTACAAGAAATGCGATACCTATGTCCTGAAAAGCTATCAAGCCGTTTTGTCGCATATAGCTCAATCTAAACTTTTCCAAACATGCGCTGTCATGTGACTTTTTTAATCTTATTCTGGAAAAGATAAATTACAGGATTAGCGTAAATACGAAAGGCACTATCTGCAACAGATCCGTACTACGTGCCGTGAAAGAGTCTCTTAAGACCGTTATAGAACACGCGAATTGAATTGGTCTTGAAGTAAACGAGGACTAAATAAGATAGAACTGGGAACTATGAGAAGCAATTTCAAGATGTTGCAAGGTTGTTTCTTTAAATAGACAGTTCTTGGTTGTCTTGAGGTTGGTTTGGCAATTCATCATGATTAGACTCACGCCGACGCAACCTTTGCAAATTGCTTAGATTTGTTTTGAAAAACATGGTTTAATTCGAGAAACTCATGTGCATTTTTCATGTTGTTTCCTTAATGCAGCCATATTTACTGCGAAGAGTGTATGAAAGCCAATTTCTGCCAAAATAGTCCAATTCAAAACAATTTTGAAGCTATTGTTATCGACTTTTTTGTGGTATTTTTTCAATATTTTGGTCTCAACTGGTGGCATTCCGAAAAACAATTCGCATTTCAAGTGCTATTTTTCACGACTTTATTTGGGGCCATTTTCCATGCATTTAGCCGTCAGAGCTAATTCACAAGCACTTATCAGGTACGACTTTGTGATTCGATCAATTGCAGAATCCTCAAAATGAAACCCTCAAAGAGCTCACTAGGTTAGGTAAGGTTAGGATAAACAAAAATGATTGCATTTATTTCTATTTTCTTATTGTGTTAAGTGAATAAGATTTATGAATGAAGAACAACTACACGAGTATTCGATATAAAAGCAGAAATAGAGCTGCAATCCAGTACCTTGAAATGGTATTCTTTCTCAAAAAACAGCAGTACAAAATATTTAAAAGTTTGCAATTGGGTAGCTTAATTCAAAGTTTTTTAATTTTATTTTGAAAGTTGGCATTCGACGAGGATCATATAGATTAAAATGTTTTTCATGTTCAAAATGCGCCCACTGCTCTAACATTTTACCGCTCGATTCAGCGTTTTCTGCAACAAGGGACTATCTTTGATCTTCCGCACGTCAATCCGCACGATTCATCCACTGCACCAAAAAGGATCATTAGACAAGATTTTTTTTTTAAAAATGGCAAAGAAGTTAAGTTTTCAGTGGATGCCAGTCTATACCGAACAATGATAAAAACATTTTTTAACTAAAGATGTAGAGAACAGTCAAGAAATATGGTTCCAACAAGATGAATTCACAGATCGCCCAATTTTGGGTCTCCTGAGGAAAATGTTTGTCGATTGTAATGTAATTTCGCTTTTTTCTGGTTTTAAGTGGCCCGATTTAACATCTGCAGATTTTTTTTATGCCAATACACCTAGAACAATGCAACAGCTTATGGTCAATATCCGAGAAGAAAGAAGTAAGGGCGCTCGGACCTGAAATTCTAAAGATACGATCAGATGGTCATCCGAACGAAGAACATGTCACCCAGATGACATACTGACGTCTGCTAGATGATACTCGATTAAGAGTGTAAGAGTTTTGACATGAACTTTTAACGATGCAAACGCGTCATCCGATGTTAGATGACACTGTTGAAAATCGTGTGATGTCATCCGTGGGACCTTGTAATTCGGATGACACATTCAATGACATGCCGATCAAAGTATTTAATCGAAAAGACGGATTCCTGTCCTTTGGCATGTTCTTCAACTTTGTCATATAAGGTCATGCCTTTTATTTGTAATATTTTACTCAATAACTATATAACTAAACCGGAAAGTACATCTGCGTTTTTTATGGGATTATAAATTTATGTGGGTGCAGTGGCTTAGTGGTCAAGTGCGTTGGACCACTAAGCGAGAGGTCGTTGGTTCAAATCCCGACCTGTACCACCTGAAAATTTTTAATCGCTGCCCCACCTCTTGCGAACGTCTGACAAACATCCAACATCATGAGAAGCTCCAACAACTCGTTGATGGATTCGGATCGGTCTTAACGGTTATCGTCGCAAAATTTAACAATCTTCTGAGTTGATAGTTCATTGAAAACTTTACATTAGATCATCATATCTGCAGAAAAGCAACCTCATCATTGATAACAATTGCTACTGCTATATTTTCTAGTATATAGTAACAAAAAGATTTTTAATTAATTTTAGTTGCACTCGCCATGCTACCAACGCACATCAGTTCGCCCTTAAGCCTATATTCGAACGGACAGCGAAATAGGAGGATTAGTTTCTTACCCGTACAATATGAATGTGGAATCCTCAACGACGCTCTGTTTTTCCTTCACATTATAGTTTACAAACATTTTAAACCAACATGCATCGGTATCTTCCCTTCTCTAATCCTTCATTTCCTTAATGCCCGCACTGTGTCACTTCATTATAAGGGTACAAAAGTCCCCTTAGCATTAAAAAAAAAACAGAATCTGCGTATGTCTGTATCTGACAGTCCGTGTCTCTTGCATGTTTTCCTACGAAGAAATGCCCTGTCAGGATTCCTACTAGTATTGTTAGCTTATCCCTGCTAAGTTTTTAAATTAAATGGGACTCTTCATGTCGAGAAGTAACCATAGAGCTTTTGACACCGTGTGTCCCCTAAGACTTGATCACATTAGGTTGGTAGTCCTTAGGGTTATTTCCTCAATCGAATCCTCCTTATACAGAGGAGAGGTTTTATGTCAGCAACCTCACCAATATTGAGTAGCCTCTATATTCTAGCAAGCTCATCGGCATGCCTTAGTGTAGTTATATTTAGCAATAACGGAGGGCTAAAAGTTTGTAAATTAAAGCCAAATAAGATATAAAAACACATAGTTCAAAGATCTAAAAAAATATCTTTACAACAACACTGATTGCAAGTTATCCTCATATATTTTTTTTTATCTCCGCGTGCCTACCACTTTGTAATCAGAAAGTCGCGTTTTTAATGTATGATATTAGTAAGGAATTATGTAGTTTGTTTGGGTTCCGTCTTGGCTTTGTACGTTCTTGTACGCTTTGTACTGCTTACAAATTACAGTCAGCTTAGCTTTTCCAAGGAACATAGCTTACCTGTATAATAGTTTCTGTTTAAAGACTATTGATGCCCTGTAGAGATTAAGAAGCTCATGTGACTTTTTATAATCATACTTCATATGGGCACATTCTAACATACACTTTGCCTTCAGTGAGCTCATCACTTTGGAATCACTTACACCAGAATTTGTTTGGCCGGAGAATACTTTTGCTTACGTAAGCTCCACCACTCCCACGCTCCTTCACACTTTCCTTTCCTCAAAATTCCCTGAGGGACGTATTCAGATCAAAATCGTAGAATTAGATATTGCACATAACATTTAAAATTAAAACGTTTTTCATGCTTTCAAGTTCCCACTTGCTTCAAAGCCAGCTTCAAAACGTAAGCCACTTCAACATCTTTACATACCTTATGCCTAACCAAATCAGCTGTCATCGCCACCCACGTGCAAATGCACATGGTAACTCCTTCGTGTAGCACTCAATTACCATCCACAAGATTGGTTGGACCCTCCGACTCGCATGAGCCACTGGATTTTACTAAAGACATCATCATCGTGCTCTGCGTGTGCCGCGTGGCTGTCGTCATCACCATTGTTGTTGTTGTTGTTTTGTTGCCATCATCATTGTCGACGACCTTCTTAATCGAAAGAAGCCGCTCGCCTCGCAATGATCACAAGACAACGACGCATTGCTGTAGCAGAATGGCACAACACCATCCCATCGCATCAATAACCTAAGACCAAGGAGATGACGACAATGAACAAAATCGTGTTTATCCGTCACCATTGGCTTCTGCAAGTACTTCGGCGAGGATCACCTCCTATAGAGTTACTACCTATTCCACCGTAGTTGTTGTTGTTGTTGTTGATATTGTTGTCTGGTAATGCATTCTTCATTTTGATTAGAAAGTTCTTACCACAAGGTGATCAAATATTTCCCAGATACCTTACCTATTTACATCGCTATATGCGCACCTATAATCAACATCTATCCGGCCCCGTAAAGTGCGAAAGCAAAGGCCAGAGGCAGGGAGAGATGCAGGAAAATCCAATAAAGTGAAATAAAATCTGGAAAACGGAGAACAAGGTATTTTCTCGCATTTGACTGGTCTCGGCTGGCCTCCGATTGATCGCGCGCTCTTCATCGTACTGCGAGCAGCGAATTTGATATCGCGACGAGATTTTAATGTCGCTGTCGATTTCGCGCTCCAACGATGATGCACGTCCGTCCGAGTGCCTGACAGTTGTGTGTGCATGGTGGCGTGTACTCTCTGGCTTTCGTTTGGCTTCAGTTGCTGCAGCTCTGACAAGGGGCTGTCTTTTCCATCTCCCATGTATACTTTTGTATGTGCCTCAGCTCGTATGGCTGCGACAGATCAGTGCGTTAAAGTGGCATATTAGTAGTTCGATAATTGAACTACTTACATGGATTGCAATTCAGCTATTCAAGTAGATTATATAACTCGGTGTCCAGATCCACATTTTGTTTGAGGAGAGAATTTGAAAAGATGATGGCGGCTAACGGCTGGCGATTTCTACTGGACTTGTGTGGGGATTTGGTCAGATGTTAGTGTAGGAGATTGCCTATTATTTTTTAATTTTGCATTTTAATGTTTGACAATGTCGTTGCTATGCTAACTTTGCTACACTTCTCAAATCAATTTCGTAGAATAAGTATCTACCCAGTGACATCAAGATTTACTAAGGAAATCATGAAATTTCGGTGATCTTCAAAAATGCCTCATTCGAAATTGACGAAGCAGCTAAAAACTATCTTAATTCCTCACTGCTATCTGTTCTTTTTGTACAGTTAAAATCGTGGAATCTGGATTCTTAGAGGCGATATCATGCTTACAAAATTCATTGGAAGCGCTATCGACATCCGCTGCCGAATACACTTTCTCTAATTTAAACCAGATTAAAACGATTCAAGGTAAAACAAGAAAAGAAGTGAGTTTTTTTATGTTTTTTCCGATAATGCGGAGCAGAAAACTCAAGTTTGTAAGAACACTTGAAGGGGTTGGCAATTAATGATTATACACTATCCTAAGGGTATATTAATGTTGGCACATAGTTTGTAGCACCCTTTTTAAAATACGTCTACTGCCACGCCCACGCCAAACGTTTTAAAGCGTTGTAGTTGAAGAGATAAAGTATTAAAACCTAAACAAAATATGTGGGCACTGAACTCCTTCACAAGTTTTCCCTATAAATTTGTTTGCCACTCCTACTTTTTGTAGGCGTTTCCACTAAAACCTGGTTTTCTTAAAAATTTGTGAAAATTAAAAAAAAAAAAATGTATAACGAAATATTAAGCCAATATCTTTTCTAGTTAAAGAGATAAAGTATCTAAACCTTAACAAAATATGTGGGCACTGAACTCCTTCACAAGTTTTCCCTAAAAATTTGTTTGCCATACCTACTTTTTGTAGGCGTTTTTTACTAAAATATATAACAAAATATTTAGCCAATATCTTTTCTAGTATAACACCCATACAAAGTTTTTGACCACGCCTACTTTTTGGGGCAGTATTTTTTCCAATATATATTTTTATATTTATATTTATTATAAATTTCATTAAAAATGAATTGAAATGTCATTCACCATGTTGGAAATGCCGATCTAGTGGAGGAAAATAGAGTTATGGATAGGGTATCATACTGTTCGCCCCAAGCGGACTCTACCCTTTTCTTATGTTTGATATGTTTGATATTATAAAATTATTTGGAAACTTTAAGGCCTGTGTTAGGCCTGGAATATAGGAATATGGCCTAAAAATGTGCAAGACTATATTTTTTGTTCTAAGTTTCTAGTCTGAGGCTATTACTCTATTAGTACTCTGAGTTTACAGCGCTAATACTCAAGAATTATAATAAAATATAGCGCCATCTATATTGGAGATAGTTAATAGATAATTATACTAATGAATAGAGGTTGAATGTAGCGCGATTAAAGAAGGAAGATAAGCGGCACAACATTATTCATTTTCATACAGTAAAAAAGAAATTGTGATATTTTTTAATAGATTTGAGATAAATAAAACATTGAAATTGTAAATTAGTTGGAAATCAGTTTGTAATAACTAAGAGTTTCAGTTTTTGTGAACTATTTGTCACAATTATCGACAAAGAGATTTGTATTACGTTATAAGTTAATAAATACAATATTCGAGATCAAAATTAAGCCAAATGAGGAAGTAAAGATAAGTTAAAGAGAATATCTTCTATCATTTCAAATACGAGTCAATTAGCACATAATAACGAAATCATTTACAATATTTACATATTACAACATTTGGGTTTACTTCTTTTGGATTTTATTTAACGAAAAACATGGTTTTTATTTTAACATTGTCCATAGGAACCTTTGGTTTATAACGACCAAGTTCAATGGACTCAATTCAGCTAATATCGAAATAAACCTATCGACTTAAAATATAGTTTCCCACTCAATATTTACATTTTCTATGCAATGTGCAAAACTAATTTCTATTAACATGAAATTTATTTTTATTATTGTTCAGCTCCCAGAAAACTTAAAAATATGATTTAGGGCATAAAATATGCCCAATTTAAATATCCTATATTTAGCGTTAAATAGTAAATAACAGAGGAATTTAAAAAACCTATAGCGAATTAAATAAATTTCGCAAATAATAATAAAGAAGAAGCTCGGAAATGTTGACTCTTAGAAGAGATTACTTGCCACACAAATTTACAAAATCTGAACTTTAATCTATGTCTTGGAAAGATAACTTTTGGTTAACCTTCTTCATTTATTCGAAGACTTAGACCTGCTGTCCACGACGGCGATATTTGCAGGTTGCATGGAAGATAAGGACATTGTCGTATTTCTGGTAGTCTTCGTATTCGTCACTGATTAAGTCAATTCTATCATATGCGTCGGTTGTTTGGTGGAATGCGACTTCACTCAAAAACGTCATTGTGCTATTAGGACCTTCCCAGGCACACCTAGCGCTGATCAAGATTCTCTAATCAACGTTCCACTACATTTATATCATGGCAGCAACATTGAAGGCAATTTTTCGTACAACTCGTAGGTACTGGAGTTTCGATGGCACTGGATCTTCAGCTGCATTAAGAAGTTGAGAATTGCCGGGCGATGGATATAATCGTACTTTCGCGGACGGTTCCATAACCTGTCAGGATTCAGGTGCTTTCGTGGAATGTGATGACGTAGCGATTAAACTTTTATCGGTCTTTTTGAAGCGAAGATCTATGTTATTCTATTGTCAATGCATTATATTGTGAAGAAAAGGTGGATAGTTGAAAGTATTAGGTGATTTTTTTATTTGACCACTTCTCAACTGAGTAACTCCTTAAATTGGTCGGAAGACTGAATATCGTGAATGTTTTATGCTTATATTATGTTTTATTATTATACTTTAACGTATGTTTGGTCTGCCGGCATCTCTAGTATGGGCCTCCATTGATGACTGGGGCTCCTATGGACACAATATTCGACAGCACAATTCTTCAGGTTTTAGACAGATCAAACTATAGTTCGACTCAATGTCTGTGAAAATCTGCCGCATTTTATATACAAATAGCGAGGAAAAACTGCGGGCCACCACACTTCTGCCAAGCACATAAATGTGTTAAACATCTTCCTTTCAAACTTTCTTGAAAATTCGGGTAAATTACTGAAGTAAAAGGAAATACCCGTCTTAAAGTACAAAGGACCAAGTCTGATTGCTTTCGATAAAAAACAAAAAACTAGCGATTTGTGGTACGTACCTTTTCTTTAAATGTTACCCCTATATAAAGGAAAGTGACAGCCTTTATAAAGAATTTAATGGCATACACAACACAGCACGCGTTACAAGTGTGGAGATACAGACAAAATCTTTGTATTGCGTGTTTACACGGTAAGGGGGAATTAAGACTTCAAGTTTCATAATAAACAGTTGTAAAATAAGTCACTACAAACTCTTTGCTTTGTATTATTTTCCTACATTTTTTTGTTTATTTTAAATATTTTATATTTATTTGTCTATGAAATGAAATAAACATGCCCAGAAAAAAGTCATTTTTAATTTCCTTTTGTTGGGGGTTTTGGGGGGTTGAACTAAACAAATATTTTTTTTAAATTCCTTACTGCATTAAGCATTTTAGTAAGAATATAGAATAGAAAAAGAGGCGAGCTGCCTCTAGTTACGCATACGAAGTTGGTTGAGGTCGTTCTCCAATTGTGTGCGCCACCTAAGGTGAGGTCTTCCTCTGCAGCCTTGTCCCTCAGGGGTGGATTCGATGACTCGTCGGGCTGGTGCGTTGTTGTCCATACGCTCACGTCATATTTTTAGCTTTTAGCCCGTGTAGTCCGTCATTGAATCTTCTTCTGCACAATATCATCCGACGAATTTTTCTCTCAAAGCATGACAGAAGGTTTTCATCCGCTTCTGACAGGGTTCATGCTTCTGCATGGGATGATTAAGATTTTAAATAATATCTCCTGGGTTCTATGAAGAAGGCCTTACTTCTCAGATGCCAGTTCAGCCCGAAGAAACAGCGATTGGCAAGAGTCATTTTTCGCTTGATCTCTGCGCCGATGTCATTTTGCGAAGTGATAGTAAAGCCCAGGTAGACACAGTCTTTAACTTTGTCCGAGTCGCCGATGTTGAGAGTCCTTTCTCGTTGACAGCACACACAGCGAACAAAAATTACCCTCATTGACAAACAGACCAATCTTCGCCGCCGAATAGAAAAGTTTGCAAGCTCTACGTGTTGAAGAAACCAAAATGTGAATGTAAAAAACCAGAGCTCTTTGTCTAGACAACTGGGAGATGATAGATGGTACTCTCAGTCAAGTTCCGCCTGGCTTATTCTCCAAAAATTATTATCGTTCGGTCCTTTTGCTTTATTGATTTGCTTTCTAGTCGCTAATCGCTCAGGCCTTAGGTACGTGGCCACTGCCTAGAAGGGTAAATTTTGTCCACTAGAAATTTTATTATTTTATGTTAATTGGTTAATTTGGTTAAGCTAACGAACTTTTTATTGAATCATGGGACGCATTTTATATATAACGTATACGTCGGTTGTGTCAAAGAATGCTTTATTCTAGATCAATCTTAAAATTTTGCACTTGAACCTGTTTCATATGTTAACAAATCAACCTATGAAAAAATGAGATTTTATGAATCACAATTCGGTTCAAAATGCAACCTAAAAGTGGGCGTGGCAAAAAACCTTTGCAGTTGTAAATAAATTGGGGAACCTGTTTTGTATTCGAAGATTTGGTCGAAAGAATATATGCCAAATATGCCAAATGAATGGAACCTCTGCATCTGCATCAACTGTAGAGGCATCAGTGTCATTAACATCGGCATCTAAGACTGTGTCTGCTTTTTTGTGCGAGGGTTTAAGGTCCGGTAAGCTCACAATTAACAAAATATTCACGCTATGGCAAATCCTTGATTTTAAAACCAATAAATTTAGATAGTTACACAAAGCCATTCCTAGTTTTAAAACCCTAAAATCTCTCGTTTGTGCATTATAACGGCGGAAGAAGGTGGCTGCTGCATCAAGCATAATAGAGATCTAACAAAGACCTTTTATAACAAAAAACGACAAGACATCGCGTTGTAATGTGACTCCTTAACTCGTCCATTTGTTCAGGATGATGGTGGCGGAAGCTTGCTGCTGCATCAATGTTTGTTAGGACCTTTGACAAAGCTGTTAAGGTGGTCCGTTATGTTCAATTTTTATTTTTCTTTTATTGAAATTACACACCGAAAATGAACTGACAAATATCACTTGTCACGCCAATGCATCTAAAATTTACAATGTTGCCTATAGGAAATATATAAGGCCTGCAGTGGGTATTTGTTCCAAATTTCATCCTAATATCATGAAATTCTTCTTCTGCTTTGGTTAACATCAGGAAAAAGGGATCATAACTTTCCCACTTTTACTGTATTTGGGTTACTTGGTGCGCTTGCCTTCTACGGACAGACGACCATTGCTAAAATATCCTCATGACTATTGAATGGGGCTTAAAAATTGTTTAGTAATACATGCAGCAAGGTCCACCCCACATCCATCCAATATATTATCTATCTCTCTCTCACTCGCTAAATAAAAATCTTAAATTTTTTTTTTAATAAAACATTTTAATTTCAATTCTTATATAAATGGCAATTTATATTTAATAGTTTTTTTTTATTTTTTAAATTTTTAAGTATAAATTATGAGAAATTTATTTACACTATGAACTAACTATGTTTTTGACAATCTATTGTTGTTGTTTACACTTTTTTTACATTTACCTAACGCATTTTTTCTTACTTGTATAACAGTAAAAGTATCTTCTAGCTACCTACTTAAAAACTACAAAAAAAAAAAAAAACTTATTACACTTATTACAAATTTATTTTTTTAAGATCAGATTCAATTTAGGAGACTCACACTCTCACAGACTTGAAAACAGTCCTAGTTCAGTTCGATTTCAAAGTAATTCACCGACGGTCAGTAGGGTCGCCAAACGCTTCCCGGATCCACAACATCTTCATCGGTTCGATGATCCTGAGGCACTTCATTCTCCTGCTGTACATTGTGCGAGTGTTGCTGTTGTTCGCCAGCCTCATTGGCCATCATAGCCGATTCATGGTCTGAAGTTCCGATACCGATTTCGATGCCGGAACGACTGCCGCCGCCTATGGAACTGATAGTCAGAGAATTCTCGGGACCCAAATACTGCTCCAGCTTGTCGGTGCCGTGGAGGTGTAAATGAATCTGATTTTGATTCACAGTCGAATACAGCTGCGGATAGAGAACCATTGTGGGTGCAGTGTGTCCTGGATATTGAGCCTGGGCCGCACAGTTACCATACTGAAAGTTATTATAGCCATTCGACCAGTTGTTGTACGATGGATACGATGCGTTGAGGGAGTCAATCTCAGACTTTGTCGAGCCGTAAGTCGGACTACAGATGGGCGGTTGTGTGTGGGGTAATATTCCGCCTGACGCTGCAGTTGGTGCTATTCCTGTCTGATGATAGTCGGAGGGGGCGCAGAAGGGTTGCATGTCTGTCAGCACAGTGGGCAGATGGAAATTCGTATGATGATCCGGTGGGGGTGGAGGCGGTGGTGGACCGGGTGGAGGATTACCCGCTGTGTGACTATCGTAGCCATAAGCTGCTGCTGCTGCCGCCGCCGCTGCCGCTGCACTTGATGCATTCGTCTGCAATGGCTGATACGAGTGGTATGAGCTGACACCTGGCGTTGTTGTGCTCGGCGTGTAGCCCGTCCATTCGGCAGCTCCCATCAAATTGTTTTCTGCAAAGAGACATGCAAAAATATTAATCAAAACCAGTAATTTGCTATTCTTCGAGGAGCGGGTTGTGAAACTGCAGACGGTGGACGATTTAATAGAGCTATTAGCAGTGGGTATATCTCATTAGGGGTATAATTGATGGGGTTGCCGTTGTCGTTGTCGTCGAACGATGACAGGTCCTTCGCAATTACCAAACGTCAATTGAGGGCAAATTAATAACAATCGAGCAGAGTTAAAGAAGTTATTTTATGCTGCGCTACAAGAAAGGGACATTTACTTACATTGACTGCGCTAAAGGGGTGGTTCTACTTCGCAAGATGTAAGGGGTTTGTTTTTCGATACAAATTGAAACATTAAAAGAGTAACAACTGTTATGTTTCACCTGAAAATTGTCGACTTGGTCACAGGATAATAGGTTATTGAAAAATATTGATTTGTTTGTGGAGAACTTTGCATTGAATTGCTTGGGAGGTAGTGTTATTGTTTGTTGACAATTTCAAATAAATTTAGGAGTTCTTTTAAATAAATTCAAGTGGAATGTGAAAAGTAGGTTTTTTTTATTTGGGCGATTGTAAATATTAGTACGACAAGCTATGATGGATTTAGAACACGAATAAGAGAAATCAAGAAGCTTTGTCAAAACTAAGAAGCTCCATTAAAGACCCCCAGAACCTAAGTCTTGCTCTGTCGACATCGATAGGTTAAGATAAGTACACACTACTCATCCAGGATGTGTGGGGTGAATGGTTTGATTGGAAACTCCGGCCCGAAATGTCTTTGATTTCAACCCGTGTTAGTGGTGGATTGACCTCAATAATTGTGTAAGAACTACATAGTTAATTAATCGGAAGAGTAAGGCTCCAGAAATCGATAAATAAAGTGGGATTGACTATTAGTGGATGTTAAAAACTCGGAAAAATTATTAAGAAATTGTATTATTTTGACATGATAGCGTATGATAAGATTTGACAGTACAGTAACTTAATGATTTGAGAATTGTGTTTGGACTATTTAGAGACGGGTTAGAGGTTCAGGACTGCTAAGGTACCACCTATAGTTTTTCTACTTTCCCACATTTTTCAAAAGTCTGATAAGCATCTGATCATACTGACCCGCTTAAGTATGATCTGTTACGAGAAGCTTTGAAAATGTGCTTTTTAGAAACGTCATAAAATTCTTGTGTTAGAAATGATTCTTCCAAGATACAATGTTTGGCTTTAGCCCCAACTAACAATTTCATTTGCTTAAGCCATAAATGTAAAGCTGAAGTTGTCAAAAGTAGAATCTGCAGTTTTTATTTTGTTTTGATTCGAGGGTCTTCGCATCCCAAGCCCTAGGTTAGAGGCGCAAGGAGAATACCTAACCATCGCGGTTGCCAGAAGGCTTGGTCTGAAAAATTGGATGATGCGTGTCCTGGATTTCAGAGGATGCGAGGATGCCTTGTCGCAAGCAGACAGACGTCATGGGTCAAAAGCCTGTAAGGCAAGAAAATAATGGGCTGCACGTAGCTTAACGTCTTTATAAAAGAAGTTTAAGCCTCCAAAGAGTCTTTATCTTAAAGAACCCACATAAGAATTCATTTGAGTGGAAAAGCAGTGAAAGTACCTCTAAAGCTTATATTATTGAGCAATTAAGGTTTAAATGCCTTTAAAACGGATGGCATAAGGTGAGGTCTGCAACCCTGTAGATATACACGTCAGTGGTAATTTTCACGTATGGATGAGCCGGCTCTAAATAGCATCTACAGAATAATCAAACCTCAACGTTCAACACAAACAGATACCCTTACAATCCTTCGGCATCTTTTACGTCTGAACTTTAAAATATGACAGCACATAACGTTATTAGACTCAGAGAGTCTAGCGCATGGTATCGCGGACCTTTAGCCACAGCAATTCTTATCAAGACAATTCGTACCATCCTCAGTGGACTATATTACTCGCAAATGTCTATTTATATTAATCACAAAGGATTTGTAAGTACACTTCCCTAAAATATTAGAGTGGCAAGAATAGGCGGGAGGCTGGGAGTTTGGATTAAGCAATCTACACATACTGTGGAGTAGGTGCAGCGGTTTTTTTTTGAGTTTATGAATATCTCATTCAAACTTAGTGTTAGAATGCTTAGATGAGCTGGCTTTGCTTGATCAGTTCAAATTACCTTGATTTGGATTTTCAGTAGAGTTATCCCTAATTCAAACTCTTAAAAAATGAACAACCTGATTGAATTTCACATGTCTCTTTACTTCAGTTTTTCTAAACCGCCACGCCTACCTACATAGTGCCATTAGCCCTCAATTCATATTATTTGATGTTAACTCAGTTTTCCGAATCACAATTCCCTGGCTACGGAAGCATTTAGACTACTTCCCGAGATCCTTGCTTCTGTCTGTTATACGTAGGTATACTCATTAAGCCAAAAGCAAACAATAAAAGAGTTAAATTGTGACCTTCATCTATTATATAATTAAGACTCCCATGACTCACTCGTTAAAATGCAAACGTTACAAATATTCGAGTGTTTATTACTTTCACACTCTTCTACTACTGCTAAATTGATCATAAATAAAATCCACATTGAAGTTCATTGTTAACCCATACCGAACACTATTAATGATTCGTTTAAACTAAATGAGTCAGCCGTTTTTCCAACAGCAAAGCTGTTAATTTATTCAATAAATAAACAATAAATTGTTAAAAAATTATACAGATTAGCTACACATTAACTATACCGACTGAACAAGCCTCCCATTCTCACTGTTCATATGCCCACACGCATGCATCGCCGTCTTAGCCCATATTTCTAGGCAAAATATCGCACAGTATTAATACATTCATTCATAGAACCAGATTTTATTAGCAATAATTTTATAACCAGGTATACGAGTATTTTGGGACATATTTCTTTATCACGAAGCCGAAAAGTAGCCGTGAACACCCAGCACGGCACCATCACTAATAAATGACCGGAAATGCTTCATTTTTTCATCATCATCAGTGGCAACGCAAGTTTTTAAAGTGACACAGACTATTATTAGCGCGAAGTATTAGCAAGTTTTTAGAGATTAAAAAAAAACATTTTTCGACAGATGTTTAATGAATGATGCACATCTTGGCGCCAATTTATGTAAAAATCCTACCAACCCAATTGCGGATATCCGCAAATCAATCAAAATGTGGTCACAATCTGCTCGGTCTGTCTGGCTGTGAAGTGAGAACTCAGGACGATTTGATTTAAAGTCGAAAGTCGGTGTTTGAAAACTTAATAGTGCAACCTACTACACTATGTAATGTAGGTAGGTAGGTTGGTTGTTTGGTTGGTAATAAGTAATGTTTACAGTTATAATGTAGCTCACAACTAACCGACCGACAAAAATAAATGCAAACCACATCGTTCTGGCCCCCGAAACGAAGTTGCGGTAAAGACAAAACCGCATCGACTTCCGTCTTCGTCGTCGATTGCCTTGCCAAAAACTTAATTTTCCAGGAGTTGAATGTGAAGTGCACAACTGCAGAGGTAGACGCAGAGGCAGAGTGCCATCCCAATTCCAATCCCAATCCCAATTCCCAACCATCCAAGTGTGCAACAAGTCAACCTCTCGCTTTCTCACTCATTGCATCGCTTCCTTTTGCGAATGCTTTTTGTTGGCTGAAGCTGGAGCTAAGCTGACTGAAAAGTGTGAGAAAACCCAAACAGAAGTTAGAATGGAGTTTCAAAAGTCGTTTCGGTATCACTAACCAACCGTTCGTTATCATGACACTTTCGCCAAATGAAGGAAGTTGCACGCATGATCTTATACCAAGATGCAAGTAAGCAGTTGCTCTGTGTTGTACCCAGCGGCCGCCTCTTCGTACCCGCTCCTGTGCGATGCGATTGTAATCAAATACCTACCTACCTGAGAGAAAAGGGAGCAGAAGAAAAAATGTAAAACTCATTTCAATTCAGTGATGATGATGACGACGACCCCCTTCATTGCATGTCAATTTTTCTCCTGCAGATTCAGTTGATAGGTTGCCCACTCCTGTTGTAGGGTCGTCGATTTGATATACACTACCGCTTCGCTGTGCCAGTCAGAGTGACAGAGAGCTCGTGGAGCGAATTCCTTGTTTCCAGGTTGCAAATAGTTGGAGTTCGTGTTTTTTTGTTCCCTTTTTTTTGTAAGTTCTTTATCGTTTTCGCTCGAACGAATATCGCTTCGTAGAAGTGTAGCTTGCGCACTGCGAGCCAAGCAGTAGGACGAGGTAGGGCATGCATACATAGCTAATCGCATGCTATTGTTGTACAAAGGTGAAATTAATATTGCGGCAAAATATTATTTTCCAATCGGTAAACATACACTTTATTGAACCGATTGAATTTCAATTGTCGTCGTCGTCAACATGATTGTCGTCGTCGTCGTTGTCATCATCATCTTCACCTTACTATCACCATCTACGCCGCATCACTGTTGGGGGTTGTTAATAGTTGGCTTGCGACTTTCTTAGGCTTCATATTGACTTGGCAAAGGCTGGCTTATTGATGCTACGGCGTACGCAGTATTGTAGAAAGAAGCGTGCGCTAGCATTGTCGTTAATATATCTAATCTACCAGATTACGTTGGAAGCATCTTTGGATGATACTGATGAAATGTCATCTGTACAGGTAGTGATTAAATTTCTGTTAATTTCTACTAATAAGGTAGTTACTTGCAGCGAAGATGATAACTTAATAAGGAAAGGCCAATATTCCAACAAATTATTTCAATTGTTAAATACAAAAGATTGGGTACTAAAGTTGTAAATTGTCACAATGTAGTCACAAAAGGCGAATAGACTACATCTACTTTGTGAGGAATTCATAGAAATATGAGATATACTTTTAAGAAATCTAAAACAGTAGAATTTCGATAAAGCGACCTTTACAATAACAATTTGAACTTTGTGCCTTTAGCTAACTTTTAAACCATTATTGCTACTCTCAAGGCCATAGCCGAGTTACTAGGGTTCAATTCCCCTTTTTTAAAAGAAAATCTGAATCAATCATTTCAAAACAGGCCGTATTCCATCAACCACGCTTTTTGGGCTGATTCCACAGACTTTACGAAACATCTTTGCTCCTAATGCGGACAAGCCGTTGAGTTGGGCCTCATCGCTTTTCCTTTGACTTCAATTCTTGCACTATTTAAAATGAAGAAGTCTATATTTTGAGGAAAGGCCGTTGATGGCCTCCATTTTGGATTACCAAAATTGTTTGCCATACAAATAACCATAAATAAATTTATAGTTCAGACATCGAGGTCACGATGCGGCCATAAAACACTAATGGGCCCATTGCGATCTCTGGGAGAACCAAGTTGAAAAAGTGTCTAATTTAACATCTAATTTAACCACAAGCCTTTTCAACGCATCCTACACCATATATTTAACCAAAAACTTTGTAACAATTGTTGCAGTCGTCTGTTTCTAAAAGTTTCAGTCTTTTGTCATACTTCTTAATAATAAACCTGAGCTCCCGAGCTTTGGATCTGCATTTCACCCCTGTGAGTGTAGTGCGTTGGGATCACTGGTTCAAATCCCGGCCCGTACCACCTTAAAGAATCGCTGCCCCACCCCTTGCGAACTTCTGAGAAGCATCCAAGAGTAAGAAATGTCATGGGAAGCAAAAATAAAATTGCCTTTCGAAATCGGCATTAAACTATTGGTGCTTCAATTAATGACAAAAATATATCTTCGCACACACAATGCCTTTTATGTCTAATATTTATTTATTTCAATTATTTCCTTTTTCTTGACAGCTCAAGCTTATTACACTTATATTACAGTGTCTGGGCATCCAGCACAATCTAACACCGATATGCGCGCATAATAGGTTAATCATATCCTGCCAGAAGAATTTTTCAATATTTACGAAAGGACTTTGTTGATTCAGGCGGACGACGGCACTTTAGTACTGTACCAGCGCTACCGAAAGTACCAGCGGCAGATAATCATTTGAACTATGGCATAGCCGTTACTTATGAGCAGCGTTGCCAAAATGTGCCCGATGGGACCATTTGGTCCTCTGATTTGCGGTTTGGCCCTTGGCCCTGCGCTAAGGCTAGATTTTACTAGATATGGATTCACATTACCTTCTATAATGTAAATTTTTTTTTACAAATTATTAAGGTTTTCTTATAAAACATATGCTTACTATATTGCATAGTTAGCTTAGTTTATTTAAGGCTTTAGGTTTCTTGAATTCTGGCCACCCGACGAAAATTAAGTGAGGGCAGCAATAAAATGAACTGAAGTCCGACTGGGCCGGACGGTATATCCGCCGAACTAATTAAGGCAACAGGACATTTATTCAAAAACTCACTTTCAGGAGTATTTGGAGAGAAGAAAGTATGCCCGATGAATGGAACCTAAGCATCGTTTGTCCGTTTCACAAGAAAGAAGCCATTCTAAACTGCAACAATTATTACGTACCAATCTCCTAAGCATCGCTTATCTGCCGAGCTTATCTGCCTAAAACCATTTGTCAACGATCGCTTGGACCCTATCTGTGCGATTTAAAGTCGGAAAGTCCACAGGTTCCTGAAGAAAGCCCAATAACTTCAGATCGATACTCACCACCTTTTTATCGATTTGAAAGCCTCTAACTCTTTTCTGCTATTACATCTGAAAACGACATATCTCTAGTCATCAAATGAAGACTAATGTTAGCCAATCGCGAATGAAGACATTCTTTGTTGTTCTGAAAGAATTTTTTTTGTAAAATATTTGGTCCCGAATGCGTTGACGGGTTCTGGAGGAGACGATTCAGTGATTAACTCTACGAGCTGTAAAACGACATCAAAAAAACTGTCCCTTGGGTGTTTGAAATTTAAACCGAATGAACCCCAGCGCATCAGCCGGGAGCGAACGAAGTATTGTTTTCATTTATGAAATTTTCCAATTTCAAAAGTGGCCCTTACTTTTAGTAAACGGTCTTCAAAAAGGCCCCCAATATTATTTTCCTTCGTGGCAACGCTGCTTATGAGCTCTTCGTTCGCTCTTAAAAATTTCTTAATATTCGACTATTTTCCAAAATTTATTGAAATATTTAAGCTCATCTCTGAGCTTTCAAGTCACTCGGTAGTAACTTAACTACAATCTATTTTTGCTTCTCATGCCAATTGATGTTTAGCTTTGCATATTTCAGTATCTTTATAGGACCCTGGAATATTGATCACAATACCGGTAGTGCATACCTACTTTCCTCGTTCAAATGGAATTGCGAAAAGATTAGTTCAAGAATTAAAAATTACTACCCAAGTGTCATAAAACAGTCAGCGATCCTTATATTAGGTAAGTTTTCCAGTGAAAGGGTAACACCTTTCACCTATACATTACACCTATGAATTGAGTTAGGGAACGGCATTGAACAAAAATTCAATTGATCAGCACGGAGGCAATCAAAACATCTTGCAAAACAACCCAATAAATATTTAGTAAGTTCTAACATCCATCATCGAATTACGTTAGCATTGTATTTGTATTAGGTAAAGTTTTACGACTTGCCACGGCCAATTATCAGATCCGTGCCACACAAAAATGTTAAAAAAAAACTAAAACTTTTAAACGAAATGTAATATGCCAAACAAGACAATTCTGGCATTTTCGTTTATTAATTTCAAAATTTTGATCTCAAATTAGTACTATTTAACATATTGTTTGTCCTTTGTTTCAATTTGTAAAATTTCATGTCATGTGAAGATATATCAAAATTGAACGAAAATTTACCAAAACAGTCCAAAAAGAAAAACAAACAACCCGTTCTCATCATGCATTCAGTGGCCTGAAAACTAATTGAACAATTGAAAATATCGACCATTGGAATCATTAAATTCATTGGCTTTTAAAATGCGGCGACTAAAAAGGTACAAAAATTATTAAAGTCATGGATTAAGCAACGTCATTATCGGAGAAATTATTTATTGCGTCTTTCACAAAAATTACAATGAGGTGTTTATTTTTCGTTGAATTACTTTTCGAATAATAAGAAGAATAAGATAATAATTCATAACAGTCGTTCTTTTCGCCAACGAAATAATGCTTTCAACCAGAAATTGAAGTTATTCTTTCTTTCTAAGCAGTGTAAAACCAACTGAATGCAAATTGGCAGATACCACTTGAATTGGTGATCAAGATCAAAGATCAAACATCAAATCAAGATCTGTCAAAAAAAAAAAACAAAGAGTTAATTTTTTTACCAAACGAAAACACCATTAAATCACCTACGTTTGAACGCAAAACTGACGCCGACTGAAATGGTTGGAGGGAATATCACCTTAGAACGTATTATCAATTTTACATTTCAACTTTCTCGTATACATTAGTATACTAAGAAGAAAGTTATTGCGATCGTGCGAAAATTTCAAAATCAAACTGGTTATAGGATGATATTCATATATAAACATTTTGTCGTTACATTTCGGGGTATCTTTTTATTTTTTTAAATAACGGTACCTGCTATACAATTTTTTTTATGAAAATCATTTATTACTAATTTCCTCGAAGATGGTTCATAGGATTTCGGTCTTTTCTTGTACTATAGATACTTGGGATGGGGCCAAAAATATTGCATACTCAGTTTTTTGCAAAAAGAATCGAATAACGGTAATGTATAAAACCCCCAAACAGCTAATAAAGGGAATTTCGAAAAATTTTACAATTTTATTTAAGATATTAAGTTGAATAAATCTATAATTTGGTTTTTTATACAACGATTTTCTTAAAGTTTTTGAGAAAATCAAATTTTTCAGAACCTTAAAATTGATTTATATAAACTTGGTATGTGGTCAAATGTTACCATTCTTTCAGAGGCGATTAAAAAAAGCACTTCATGTTCCGAGAAAATTTCCTACACATTATTTATTTTGTGGACAGCGCTCATGCAAACCAATGTTTTAGAATAGAAGTACTGCATTTAAAGACGATGCATTTCGTTATAATGCAGTTAAAAAAGTGGGATATTACGAAACTTTTAATCACTTTAATCCAAGGCTCATGATTTTAAGTTGACTTTGATGCTACTGCTTCAGGAAGTGTTTGTTATAATGGAGAATCTCGTAACAACATGTGACATAAACCTTACTAATAATTGACATTTCTAGTGTAGGGACACTTGGCGGGACAGAGGTCTAAAATCGCATCCCAAAGTCCAACACGACCTGCAATGGATATCAACATATTTCTGTACAAGAATAACATACTATCGCCGACCTTGAAACTGATGCACCGGTGGACTTAGGTTCAATCGATCGGCAAAACATACTGTTTGACAGTCAATTCTGCAACTTCCCTACATGTTTATCTTCCTCTTCATATTTTGTTTCCTTCTTAGGAAAACATTAAAAATTTAATTGATTGAAGGTTAAGCAAAAACCTTAATCAAACAAATTAATCGAAAATTACACACAGTCAATGTTATTAAAGATTGCATATGGTTGTAATACGCACACATAGACATATTTATGTATAACTGCTCCTTTACATACTCGTATATGCATCACATAGAAGGGGTTGAAACGTGTCACACAATTTAAATGGCAAATTGCTTTGCTCTATGCCTTGAATATTTCAAATATTTTGCCATCTTAAATCGAGCAAAACGTTTCTAAATAATGTCAAAAATGTATGACGACAACGACAACGTCAAGAAATCAGTCTTCGAAAACTGTTCAAACATATTTTGATTAATTAGCCCCTTCGTTGATAGAATGTTTTCATTAGTTAAGTCAATTACTCAAGTTCGCGAGACTATTTTTGGAAAATTTCCACATTTCAGCATGGAAATGGCACAACAGTGCTGTGTGTCTTTGAAAGATTAATTAAGAAAATTCTTTAATATGACACAAAAGGATTTAAGGATATTGAAGTAATTGACTGTGGAGTCAATTCCTGCTGACAACTTTAAGAACATAAAAGCAACGATTAGATAAAGCTGCTCCACCTATATTTCATTTTACAGACGGACCACTCTTCTCTTTAATTTCTCAATTTAAACTGTATCGACGGATGAATAGAAACCACATTCTAATTATATAGCACTTCTTCCCTTTATTTTATTTCTGAATCTAGCAACTACAACAATTAAGGACAAACAACCGCATTTATCCACTTAGAGTTATTCTTCAACTCAAAATGTGTGCGCCCATCAAGTGAAAATTAATCAAATAAATCGAAAGAAACAACTCTACTCCTACATGATCACCATTAACAGAATAATAACATTTTCATAGGCAAAGTTTAAACAAAACAAAAAAAATGTATCTCAATCTAAGTTGAGTACAAACAACTTACCTTGTATCTGTGGTGCATTGGGCTTATAGCCCTGACAGTCGGAATTTATTGTACTATTGGAGGATGAGTGATTGCTGCCTAATGGTGCTTGCGATGAGCCAGTAGGAGCCTTACGTCTTAATGTCTCTAATTCACGAAAATGGCTGGAGAATGGAGTATCGAGGTATGGTCGTTGACCCAGACCCAAGGCGCGAAATTGATGACCACCGGTTGGACCTGAAAAAAACAAAAAAAAAAAACCGTAAAAAAATGTGAAAAATTAACTTCATTGTTACATTTACAATCGTATTTAGTATATACGAACATGTAGTTTGTAGTTAAAAGCTTTTTTTGTTGTTGTGTTTTTTTTAATTTAAAAACCACAATGAACAGCAAACAATGAGGTGCCGCTATATATAGTTGCTGATATTGCATCAGGGGTTCAAAACAACAAATACATACAAAATAAACTGCATTTCTTTGGCATTATCCTGACATAGTAACCTACAACATGCCATAACCACACTCGTCGCTAAAAATAGAAAATAAAAAACGCACAAGCACCTACTTTATGCCAATTGTGAGGGATGAAAAGCGGCATAATGGTCTCTAATTACACATTATATCCTTGTATCCTCAAAGTCAATCTAATGTTTTGACGTGGCATTAATAAGGAAACCGCCTTCTTTTCTTTTTTGGTCATAATTATAATTGCTACATACACCATGAGCGAAAGTGACATAACAATAGAGTGTGTCAAAAGTGTATCAAACAGATGCTGTGTGCTCGAAGAAAAGAGAACGGAAATTGTAAAGGAGTGTTCGAGGATTATAACAGCAGGATACGGTAATAATTATGCGGAAAAATTAAAAAAAAAATGTATATACATATATATTTTGGCAATTTAAATTTTTTAGAAAAATCACTTGCTTTCTGGAATTGGGATGTGCTACAATGGCGGACATGTTTTATAAGGTTTTGACATTTAGTATTCAATTTTATTTGTTTTTTTAACGGAAAGAGGTACGCTTTTTTATTTGGAATCAATGATGGAATTTACAGTTTTGACAGTCAAAGTCAAGGTCAATTAAATTGCATGCCAATTGATTAACTAATGACATTTCGCTTTCAAATGACAATATTTTGCAAGCAAAAACTGTCAGAAATGACAATTTTCATGTAGTCTTATCTGACCTTCAGTGCTTGATTTTCAGTTCTATCTCTATTCGACATTTGTTGAATCCAAAGTCCCTAATAACTAGGCTTTTGGAATAGAGTTGGTGGCAGATAAACATTCATAAATCAACCGGACGCACTCGTATCCGCGAAGTGTTGTTATTTACTCCGGAAAATGGTGGCATTTCCGCCAAAGGGGTTACAGAAAGGGCTTATGAATTAAAGTTGGTAGTTCTGAGTGTAGTTAATTTCTTCGAAAGTTAATTTTTACAAAGCAAATAGCTTCTCTGGATAAGGAGGAATTATGTATTGTCGACTTTGCTAAAAAAAAAGAAAAAGACCGCGTGCAGTCAGAAAAGAGGAATTCTGATGTTTACTACTCAAAGGGAACAATAGTAGCGTCTTTTTGTTGTGTGGTCAATTTGTTGTTAGCGAAAGACTTAGGCAAAAACCCTTCGTCATTCTACATTCGCCAATATAAATGGAATGGAATGTTTTATGGCAGGACGACAAGGTTATGATGCTTTTAATTCAAATCATTACCTTGTCAAGAGAAGGGAAGAGCAAGAGGCCGATGATTCCAAAGAAAGTTTCTTAAGTTCATCGACAAAATACATTATGACATTATTCGTCTTAGGAATGACTTTATTAGTACCTCTGCTTAATCTTGTTGTAAGTTTTGAAATTGTTTTAGAATTTTAAGTAACGGTACCTGCCATACAATTTTTTTAAAAACAACACTATATATATATAAGGACGGATTATGTATTGTCGATTTTGCTAAAAAAGAAAAATACCGCGTGAAGTCAGAAAAGAGGAATTCTGATGTTTACTACTCAAAGGGAACAATAGTAGCGTCTTTTTGTGTGTAAGGAATTTGTTGTTAGCGAAAGACTTAGGCAAGAAGTCTTCGTCATTCTACATTCGCCAATATAAATGGAATGGAATGTATTATGGCAGGACGACGAGGTTATGATGCTTTTAATTCAAATCATTACCTCGTCAAGTGAAGGGAAGAGCAAGAGGCCGATGATCGAGTTATTTGCCTTAATTTGGGTCAGTGCTTTCCTTTAATCTTCAGTAGTTGTGGGGCTAACATTTCCAAACAACGCAAAATTCTTTGTGAATAATCCCAAACGAAAAACTTAGGAACAAACTTACTGCCCAGGACCACATGAAGAGGAAGTCTTTATAGGGCAGTAGTAGCTCTTGAAGGTCGTCTGATTTGTTTTTTTCTCATCGAAATGGTAGCTTGGTGGCCAGTATTTTGCATATGCAACATGTCCACACCGAAAGCTACAAGGCGCACGATGCTACCCTTAAGTCCAATCGTCAGCTAAATCTCACCCTGTTGATTCCGCGCCACTGTACTAAATTTGAATCTTAGGTTATGGCTATCCGAAAAGCAGACTATAAACTCTCATTAAGTCCTTTTCTCTTTTTTTTAGCTTTCTCTTAATACATTAGTTATTAAAGAAAATGTTAGATATTACAATTTTCGAAAAAATTTAGAGAAGCCCAAAAAAGTGGGTCAGGCAATGTAGTCCGTAGGTCTGTCTTTCTGAAAGCCGTATGGCGAAACAGTTCATTGGATAGGCTTAATCCTGTTGTAAGTTTTGAAATTGTTTTAGAATTTTAAGTAACGGTACCAGCCATACAATTTTTTTTAAAAACAACACTATATATATATAAGGAGGGATTATGTATTGTCGACTTTGCTAAAAAAGAAAAATACCGCGTGCAGTCAGAAAGAATGTTTACTACTCAAAGGGAACAATAGTAGCGTCTTTTTGTGTGTAAGGAATTTGTTGTTAGCGAAAGACTTAGGCAAGAAGTCTTCGTCATTCTACATTCGCCAATATATTTAAATGGAATGGAATGTATTATGGCAGGACGACGAGGTTATGATGCTTTTAATTCAAATCATTACCTTGTCAATAGAAGGGAAGAGCAAGAGGCCGATGATTCCAAAGAAAGTTTCTTAAGTTCATCGACAACATACATTAAGACATTATTCGTCTTAGGAATGACTTTATTAGTACCTCTGCTCGTTTCCATTGACCGTATTTTACTTTTACACTTTTGTGTTATTGATTTTTTAAGATCGGTAAGGAATTTCTTTCCTCGTCTTCATATTCATATATAGGTTCAGTTTTAATTTTTGATTTTTATGAATTTAACGAAACTTTATAAACGTCAACTGAATCTAGAAGTAAATGTCATTATGAATAAAAATGTGGTTTAAACTTGACGGGCGCTTTTTAATTTTCATTTCGAGTGTGTGTGTTCTTTAGGAGTTCTTTCTGTTTCTCAGTTTTTTAGGACGCTTATCAAAGTTTTAAACAGTGGCAGTTGCAAAGAACATTATTTCTTTCTAGATGAAGTGTCTGATGCAACTATTCACGGAGTTATTTGCCTTAATTTGGGTCAGGGCTTTCTTTTAATCTTCGGTAGATGGATTTAAAATTTCTCCGACTAAAATTGTGGGGCTAACATTTTCAAACAACGCAAAATTCTTTGTAATAATCCCAGACAGAAAACTTAGGTACAAGGAAGTCTTTATAGCGCAGTAGTAGCTCTTGAAGGTCTTCTGATTTGTTTTTTCTCATCGAAATGGTAGCTTGGTGGCCAGTATTTTGCATATGCAACATGTCCACACCAAAAGCTACAAGGCGCACAATGGTCCAATCGTCATCTTTAAGACTCAGAGAATCGCGCCACTGTACTAAATTTTAATCTTAGGTTATGACTATCCGAAAAGCAGACTATAAGCTCTTATTAAGGCCTTTCCTCTTTTTTTAGCTTTCTCATAATACATTAGTTATTAAAGAGAAAGTTAGATATTAAAATTTTCGAAAAAAAATTTAGACAAGCCCAAAAAAGTTGGTCCGGCAATGTAGTCCGTCGGTCTGTCTTTCTGAAAGCCGTATGGCGAAACGGTTCATTGGATAGGCTTAATATTGTTGTAAGTTTTGAAATTGTTTTAGAATTTTAAGTAACGGTACCTGCCATAATTTTTTTTTTAAAAACAAACTATACTCTGTCCAACATAAATTTACAGTACACGTCTTATGGGGAAGCTTTTTCAAAATCAGTAGCGTGCCATATTTTTATACCATACTAAATTGAAAAAAACCCTCATAAAGCGTTTTCCCTCCAGTGAATTTCCAATTGCATCTGACGTAGATCCAACACGTCTTATACAGCGCACATGTAAGTGTGAGGAGCATCAGGTTTTAGAGCTTTGAAAAAAAAGTTATTAATGATAAGTGTTATTGTGGAGGTCTTGTTTTGATCTTTGACATTTCTTTTACTGTGTGGAGAATACGTTAAAATGCAGTTACAAAATTGTAATCGGCTTTCTTTAAGGAAAAAGGTTATTTGCGTTTGTTTTGTTTGTTAGAAATAGCTTTAAATTCATCCAAAGACTTAAGAGCCGAAAAAAAAAAATTGTTGACGCGACAAAAAAAATTCATCAAAATTTGAAAAATAAAACAGTAACTGAAAATCAAGTAGGTGATATTTTTTCTGTGGGTAATGAAACAGTTTACAGACTTCTTAACGAAAATAGTACCACAGGCCACAACTCGCTACCAAAGAAGAAAAACCAAACTGATTTAAAAGAAAAGTTGATGATTTCGATAAGTGTGCCATCAGTCAAATTGTGCATCAGTTTTTTCCAAATAACGAACTTACGAAGCTGGATAAAGTATTGCATAAGGTAGGACGCAATGCAAACATGACTTAAATTAGCAGGTCTTCTCTGGATACGGTTTTGACAAAAAAACTAGGTCTTAAATTTACCATCGTCTGAGAAAGAGTGTTTTTTTTTTTGGAAAGAACTGACATCAAACCATGAAGATAAATTTGTTTCATTTTTTATAAATAATATAATTTAAATGAAAATTTCAATCTAAAAAAGACATGGTAACCCCACATAATATTCATTCAGGTTTTTGCAGATTTAAAATCCTTAGTACGGAAACCCTGTAAGAGCTTTTGTTAGAATACCACCTTACGGAAAACAAATGAGAGGCGAACATCCCTATCTTCCCTGTACTGCCAATTTATGTTGGACAGAGTATAATAACTAAATTTTCCGAAAACGGTTAAAATTAGTTTTATTCCTTTTTGTATTTTGGATACTTGCTATGGGGCCAAGAGCACTGCATACTAAGATTTTGTAAAAAAAAATTAAATAACGACACTTTACAAACTCGTCAACATCTCAAAAACTGATAAAGGAAATTCGAAAAAAAATTTAGGATAAAACTTAAAAAGTGATTCAAAAAATTTGGTATGTTATTAAAATTTTTTTTTGACGCGTTTCAAAAATGCATTTGAAGTAACTAGAAAGTTTCGTATGAGGCTGTTGTTCACTTTATTCGCATATATTTTTAGAAGTAGTCTGAGATTGACTGCATCGGTCTGTACTCAGCGTTACCATATTATTTTATCCAAATCTGGTAAAGCCAGGGCGAAAAACTGCGAAACCTGCTAGGCAAAATTGAAAGAAATTCTGGAAAAGTGCAACCGATTTCTTCTCGAAAAAAAAGATTTAGTTTTATATTTCAAGTTCATTCTAGTGAATTTCTTTATGTATAAAAAATGCATATATGTGTACCAGAGATGATAGAACAACAAAAACAATGTAAACAAATGGGTTTCGAGGGGCAAAGGAGGTAAGAGGCTTCTATCATCTCTGATGTGTACATTCTTTCAGATATAAAACTCTTTTCCATACTGAAAAATTCTAAAAAAAGGGTTCAAGTCGAAACGAAACGCATGGAATTTATGTATTTTTTTTTATGTTCATATAAATATTTGTCAAAAAAACAGTTCTTGAAAACTTGAGTTGATTTTAAATCCACTCCTGAAATTTTTGATTGCAAATAGGGTAAATCCCCAATTGGGACTTTTTTAAATATTTTTTTCGTCATCTTTTTGTGTCCAAAAGATGTTCTGGAAAAGATGCTCTTGGCAGACAAGAGGTGAAGTTGAATTGTTAGTTCTACCAATGCTTCATGTAAATTGTGAAATTTACAGAAACGCTAAAAAATCAGCTGGACGGGCTTTTCACCATCAAATTCTGCTGAATTTGCAGAAAAGTGCGAAATCTGCACTGCTAAATCTGAGGTCGAAACATTTGTAGAAATATTTTTCTTCACTTGTCATGTCAGTAAAGGCTTGTAGATTAGCAGTCAGATTTGCTTAGGCGAGAGAAATTTAATAAAAATGGCAAAAAGTGAATACAAAATCATGGTATAAAAATAACTTTGACTGGATACAATATTGTATGCAAAAATAAGACCCTAAAAATGTTACGATCTTTCCTTTTATCATTTTCCTTATACATATGTAGGTACATACTGTACAAATCCATTTTTCCATGTTCACTGAATAAAATAACGTGAGGTAGCTACACCTCTTTAATTGTAAATCAAATTTCCCATCACACTAAGGCATTGCACTAGCTCAATGACATGTTTCGCATCGATGCGTCCGAAAGTCCTTGGACTCTGTCGATATGACACATTTTCTATTTAACAAACTTACTTGTTTTTGATCGTGGCTCCCGTGGTCCGTCAACCGTAACTTTGATTGCTTTTGCATATGTGGCTACCTGTGGCGGGCTCGTTGACACGGTTATAGTCAGCGTAAAGCTCTTCCCTGCAAGAAAAAAAAAAACAAAAACAATCGAAAATTATTACACTTCCAAGTGGACGATAAATCAAAGCAAGTTGTAAGGCCTTCCATTCCGCAGAGCAAGACCACCGAAAAATGTTCAAAAGTGCCGATCGTAAAACAAACGCCTTGTGTCTGCTGAATTTTTACCGCCGCGGACGGCCACTACTTTCGTAAAATTAATTTAAATTACCAGAGTGGAGCAAAGACTTGCAACTTGCGTCCGTGTGGCACACTCGCACTCCACTCTGACATTTATTGCAACAAATTATGTGATCATTCAATGGATTTACGTCATGGGATCCGTCCACTCACACAAAAATAATGCAAGACAACGAGAACAAAACAACGTCCTTCTGAGTTATTAGCCAAGTCAAACCAATACTTTGTAGCACAGGAGTTCGTTCTGTCGCGTACCCTTTTCATCCCTTTAATTAACCTCACGTTTTTTGGAGAATGCATTTGTGCTTCTCGAATTTATTTTTTTAATGAGCTTTTCATGGCCCCAAACGAATGACTCGTGTAGGTAAACGTCATTATCCTCGTAATAGTATGACAATGCACAACATTGTAGGTAACCGTAAGGGTTCTTCAAAGGACATTAATTCCTATATTTACAAATAATAAAACCGCAAAACGTTTCACCAAACTACATAAATATTCCACAAAGGTGAGGGGGAGAGTACGCGCCTGCTTTTGTTGCCACCCGCCCAATGACACACCCTCTCGGCTCGGAACGTAGAAGTCCCTAAAACCGCAAAAACCTCAGTCCGGAGAATAAAACAAAACTGCAATGGAACGCGCGCAAGGACATCACAAAGTCCACCAAGTAAGAGTAGGAGTGGGTGGGAGAAGACCAGCAGAAAAAAAACAAACAATCAGGACATAAATATACTCGGACTCATACAATGCTGGACAATTACTCGTTTAGCAATCTGGAAAAAGGAGTTACTGTTCACCGACAAACGGGACTTTCAGAAAAATACAATGTAAACGCTGCGAAAACAATAACAACTTCGCGGAAGAGGATTAACGTCTCGCTGTACAATACACAGTGTATTAAAAAGTGTCCTGTTTTAAGGGCTTTTCGTATTAACTGATTCTCCAACTGTCAGTGGCAGGCAGAGAATTTGAATTTGATCACTGACGAGTAAGTAAATTGAAAAAAAAAAAATGGGCGGGAAATGTGTTGTCGTTGGTGGCTAATTGTCGGACGATTTCAACGGAAGGATATACGTTGGCTGTGGAAAATGATGACCCCTTCTGGTTATGAAAGACTGGGATGATTGAAATTTTTATGTTTTTGTATACATATTTTGTGTTTTTTTTTAGAGGAGAAGTAACGTTCACTAGCTTATATTGCGTAAGCGGGTAACTGTGATGCAGGCTTTTGACCCCCAAGTGAGAGCTATGTTCAAAGTGACACGTAATCAGTGAAATGTCCAAGGATATGGAAATCACGACACAAATTGAGTTTTAGGCTGTAAAACCGAAAAATGCGAATAATCAAAGAAGGCATTCTTGGGCAAATCCGTTCGACTCAAATGCTCCGCTCACTAAACAAATCGAAGAATTTTCGATTAAAGGGATTGCAGCCATACAGTAAATTTTAGGCGACTTTTGTTAGTATAAGAATCAGAATATGGTGACGTAGAAACGATTGTAGGACATGGTGAGACAGTTTTAAATGAACGAAATGAGATGAACTCAATATTTGTGCAGAAATGGCATTGTACTTGCAAGTATATTAGAAATTCACGAAACGGAATGATTGAAAAGGCTGGTGAAAAACTTGAATTTGTCCTCGAGCGCTGTAAGGCGGATATAATCGCGGTCCATTTATAACAGTTGAACAGAAATCGCTTGCGATCAAAAGTTATTGATTTTAGACCGATAAGCGATTGCCTGCCTGGAACCCGCGTTTAAAGCTCATATTACAATTTTATCTTATGGTGCTTAGGTAGAACTCAGGTAGAACTCAGGTTCCCCTTGGAGACAACACACAAGAGTTCTTAATATGACGATGCGATTTCCAAGACCACGCGCTAAGCGGTACAAGGCACATATCCACCGTAGGTTACCAAAGTCACCGGAGCAAAAAAAATCGTGGTATGATGATGATTGCGTATACCGGAAAAACGTAACAGAACGTGTGCAAAAATTGAGCAGAAAAGAAAAACCTGAAAGATTAAAAACAATTAAGAGAGATAGATCTGGTGAGTCAAACACTTTAAACATAGAGGTGATATTTTGTTCGGTAGAGTGAATGCACTAAAAAATCAACCAAAAATGGATTGAAGAAACCATGCCCGATGGTTTCAGCTTTTAGCTAGAAAAGTCAACAATAAATCAAATTTCCACTCTAAGCGAAAAGAACAACGAATTTCTTGTCCAACAGAACATCGATTCATCGACTTCAAAGCTGCAAAGCTTTTCTTGTCGACGGCCGAAGTCAAAATCTCTACAAAACTGACCCAATTGTGTCACGTTACGATAAAGAACAGGCAGCAGCTCATCTGAACTATGACAAAAATGCTTGCATAACCACCGCTTTTTATGTGGCTTTACGGCGATTGAAGAACAGGAGAATTTAGCTGGTCTTAAAGTATACGAGCACAAAACCTAATACATCTTTTCGACAAACAAATAAACAAACATCTCCACAGGGTAGGACAAAACATACATATTGGTGCAGATTTAACAAAAAATTACCCTAGAAAACGGCTGATTCTTTCAACCTGCGAAAATCAAGCCATCGAGAATGCAAGAACGCTTGGTCTGGATACCTTCAGTTATCCAGTTCAGATATGTGAGCGTGTCCGGGATCATATTTAGAAGATGAGTGATTTGCATTTAAAGCTATAATGCTGAGCTTATTACTCTGCCACAAGTCAAACATACTTTAAATGTCAAACTTGGTCCACTACTCCACCCTGACAAAATTATTAAGTTCCCGCACGTGTCCAAAATCTAGGTAGGTATGTACCTATACTTATTCATTTTTGAAGTTTAATTAACTTGTAAATAGCACAAGCAGCCGAAATAAAGTACTACCAATTGAAAAATGTGAATCCAACATGCACTGATCTGATCTTTTCACCTCAAGATGTGTAAATCTGTATAAACAAAACAAAACCAAATAATGACCATCGCGGCATTTTGCTTTAACTCTAAAAAAAAAATCCAAAACGAAGTATTCAACACTAAAGACAAATAAATGTGCTCAAATTTGTTGTCGTCGTCGTTGCTCTGTTGAACCTTTTTTTTTCTCCCCCAAGTTGGAAGTAAAGTGACCGACACGCGTCATCAATAAGCGCCTTTCATTCACATCCCCATTTAAGATCAACTGATGATGACTAATTTAGATTAACCGAGAGCTCCATCATCAAAGAAAAACCTAAAAGAAGACAATATTTCGACAATGCTTTGCTTTGCTTTACGGTCCTTCGTCAAGAAAAAAAAAGCACAAAACGATGAAAATCTTTTCATAAATTTCTGGTTGATGTTGTTATTATTGTATTCGTTTACCCACCTAACAGTGCCGTGGCCGCTTTCTAAAGCATACGCCATGCCCCGCCGGCCGCGCACTTCTCACCGATTAAACTGACGAAGAAAAGGATTGTATTGG
Organism: Ferdinandea cuprea; assembly: GCA_963576555.1. Classification (NCBI taxonomy): domain Eukaryota; kingdom Metazoa; phylum Arthropoda; class Insecta; order Diptera; family Syrphidae; genus Ferdinandea; species Ferdinandea cuprea. The sequence goes on along the minus strand of OY754958.1, from coordinate 128,227,122 downwards.
GTTGCTCGAGTTGGTTGGTGTTTTGAAGTATTTAAGTGATTTATCTGCGCTAATATTAATAATAGCTAGAGCTACCATCGGACCTGTGAGGATGATGCTGATGATTCCATTATGGAAGACAAAACATCACCACTGGTGTGTATTATAGAGATGTTTTTATTCGATTAGAGTGGTGATTTTTGGTACATAAGGTATCTACAATGTTTTTTTTTTTTTTAATGATAACGCAACTCAAGTGCGTGCGTGCAAGATTATAAGTAGATTAGTGTACTGTTTAGATTAATGAGAAAAATTTAGTTGTTTTAGAAATTTATATTTCTGTTGATAGATAGATATAGAGATATAGCATGAATGTAAATATTATATGTAGCTGTTAAGTTGTAATTGAGGATTTAATTGCAATAAGCAAGGCGCGAGTTGGTAACTTATATTTGTGCATAAATAAGTTGTAATGATAATGAACCATCCCATCGGTTATAGGACAAGGATATTATTTGGTTCTAATGATGAAGAATCGAAAATACTGTTATTCATGTAAAAGCAATTAAGATTGCACAAAAATTCAGAGTGAGTGTACCAGTACCCGACCAGTTACTAGTGCTAGTATCTGGACACTTTGCTATTATTTCAGGCCTAAAAAGTAAAAATTTGGGTGCTTTAAACATAAAAAATGCACAATCTACGCACCTCGGTAAAATATCAAAATGTTAGCTTTATAGTTGGCAAAAATTAGTGGATGGACTACATTTGAATCTTAAGTTTTAGGAATATTTGTTAAGGAATGCATACATTTTTATATATATTATTAATAGAATGCTGTTATAACATGTGAAGAAATCGTTGAATATCTTTTCATATAGGTATCAATATTTTAAGGGGGCCTGTTATTAGAACCCATTTTTTAAGGTGTATTAGCGTCCCTCCAGATATATATGTTAAAAATTGAATTTTCAGTATCCGGCCACAAAAGATAATTGGTTTAAATTCATATATTTTTTATCGTAAACACCAAAGTCTCGATACCAATGGGAATGTGTCCCACGGTTTTTCAGACAGAAATTCATGCCATTGAGATCTGTGCTAATTTAATTTCCCGAAAAGGAATTAAAGGTGCTAGGATTCACATCTTCTCGGCTAGTCAAGCAGCACTACAGGCACTATTATCGAACACTGTGAATTCTGTGTAAGTGAAGTGCTGCTACGATGCCTTGCAAAACCTAGCCAAACATAACAAAGTTAAACTTGGATGGGTCGCTGTTCACCAGGGTATTCCAGGCAACGAATCTGCAGATGAGCTGGCTAGAGCAGGATCACAATCTGCGTTCTTTGGACCGGAACTCTATTGCAGAGTCAATTGGGAACAACAACTTAGTCTGAACCACTGTGAACGTGTCCCGGGCTTAAGGCAATCCAAAAGATAACTCCTACAAGGAAACTCTACTATAAAGTAAGGGGAATATTAGGAAGCACGTGAGCTTTCTCACAGGCCATTAGCCTCAGATATAATCTTAACAAAATTAACTTTTGCCAACAAACTGAATGTCGATTCTGTCTAGAGGACGATGAGACTTCTGAAAATATCCTCTGTGAGTATCCAGCCCTTAACTGGTTAAGACGACGGATCTTCCATGAAGAGTTCCGTACGTCAGCAAAATTCAAAAACTCTGCAACTGCATCTCTTAGGCTAACTGCCTTGAGATACAAAAGACCTTTAAGGTCGCAGTGTCAGCCACGTTGGGTAGGAAGATTAAAGAAAACAAAAATCGCATATTAATGAAAGAACAACGTAAATAGCTAACATTTATTATAGCTAACTAATAAAATTGACCTTTCTTTAAAAAGCTAAGTCCAAGTTTTGTAGGCAAGTTGTTAATATCCTGATGACGAAAACACAATTAAATAATAAGGATCGGATCATATTGAATGCCAATATATAGAAGAACATAGGTATGAATTTATTAAATCTTAACGCGCTCCTAAGAGATCCTGAGACCATATCAAAAGGCTGGAACGACAGATCCCGAAACCACAGGTTATCTTGAGTCTTCAGACCGGTTATTCCGATACTTCGATATTGGGCTTCTTTGCACAATCTTGCAGCTTAAGTAAGGCTTGTTCTAAAATGTTAGAAGGCAGCGGAGTTTGCATAAGGATGCTTTCTATTCGATCGGAAATATCGTTTAAGTATCTAATTAAAGTTAAACTACATTCCTTATATTACACATACTGGAGCTCTCGTTTTAAGAATATTCACCAGAAAGTGGAGGGTTTAAGTAAGGCCTTATTTTAGTCTACCCTGGCCCATTATATGTTCAATATTTTAGGAATAAAACCATTTAGTAGACAAATACTAGGCATTTAGTAAAAGTTTCAAGCGGTGATTAAGTTAAATTTGTATGTTGTTTATAAATGTTTACTATATGAGATTAACAACAATATTATTTTTTTTTGTTTGGGTTTAGTCGTGTTTAATTTCAATGTTTTAAATCTATTTTTTCTAAGAAAATGTGGGGTGGGTGAATACTGGTTCAAATGTGGTTGGTTACTAAATTTTGGTTCCCGCGTAATGGTCCAAAACGACATTTTTCAATAAATGAGTAATAACAGAAAGTGCATATCATGAAAATCGTTTTTTCTTTTGAACTTAAAATGTCAAAGTTCAAATTTTTTAATTAATTCAACATTTTTTGAGCATATGTGGTAAAGTGAATTTATAATGCGGCTGCAAAGTTGGAAAAAGAGTTAGGTGGCCGGGTACTGGTACACTTATACCAAAATAAATTCATTGAAGTCAGAAAAAATTTGAATTATAGCTTTAACTTAACATGCTTTGCATTTATTGAAGTCACATTAAAGCTCTTGCATTTAGTATACCTATGTGTTTAATTATTTTGAGACATTTTAAATTTTAAATTCATTCAATTGCGTGAATTCATTTACGTCACTGAGTGATTTAAAGACTTTAAAAATAATTTGAAGTGTTTCAACTTTAATACTTATTTGTTTTATATATTTCAATAATGTATGATACCAATTTATACCAAAAGAGCGAGGGAGAACAAATACTAAAAAATAAAGATGATGTCTACGCGGAAGTAGATACAATTGACCATTACTGAGACTATATTTTAAGTAAAAAATAAATACATTTTCTAACTAAGAACTTCTGTTGGATATGGAGAGACGGCTGCTGGGTTTTCGGCAACGCGTATTTCTATATCAGGTAATACTGATGTTGTTCTACATTACGTACTAAATAGGGTAGCCAAATGGACAAAAACTTGTCCTCTTCACTTGGAACAATAAAATCAACATCCAAACTAATTGGACAGCCTGGCAGTTCTAAAATTCCTCAAATCTTACACAAAAAGATCAGAGTAAGTCTACCGTATATCTTTTAGTTTGTTTTGTACAGGGACACAGCGATGTCCCAGGGTATTGTGCATTGTGAACTCAGGCGGTACAAATTCGGCACCTGAAGATAAGTTTAGCCGAAGCTGGGTCAAACAGCATATGCAACATTCAAGGGACTTTTAAAGCTTAGCAGAGGAGCACTATTTAACTTAAATAATAAAATAACAGGATATTAAGTGACCGGTAGGCAAGCTCAATGGCATAACAATCTAGACTACAACTAATAGGTACGTTTAGAAAAAAGCTTATTGTAGGTTAATGATGTATAGCAAGTTCAAAACCGCGCGGTGGATTTAGCATTTGCAACAAAGAGCAGAAGCAGGGTTCGTTAAATTTGAATTGGGTAAAACTACGTCGAAAAGCTTAAGGTGAAGCTCAGCGCCACTATATTATGGAGCCAAATATGAAGGTAATAAGAGGTAAGTCTATACGTGAGCCCTTATCTCTCATAACAAACTATTGGAGGAGGTGATAGATCTAATAATAGCACTACCGATAGATAAGGCCAAGGTCCCAATAGACTGGATAGTTTCCTAATTGGCTCTTTCAAAGTGTCATATCCTATAAGTCCACCCCTTTAAAATAAAGCCAACCAGTATATTGGCATAGGGAACTACCCTTGTTGGGTTAGGTTAGGTTGAAGTGGTAGTGGGTTGGAGGTCCAACACATTTAGAACGATGCAAAGTCCATTGTGATACCTCGTGGAGCTGGAATTTCTTCCCAGAATGCGAAAATGCGAATTCCCATAAAGTTTTCTATTTATCCACAAAAGAAGGGAAATATTGTTCGAAGCGGCGGGAACATGAGTAGGCGTTCTTTTAGAAGCACTGGGTATCAACACGTCCTACCGCCTGTCGGATTCCCGTAGTGCAATGACTCGCGGCACCAACATTTCTAACGTAGACGCAATGCTTTTACTGTGTCTCTCAGTCTTAGGTTGCTGATGTTATGTTGATCTCAACTAAAGAATCAAAGAAAGAAAGAGTGCTGCCTGACTTCTGGAGACAATCAGGCAGCACTCGAAGCATTGCACCTCAATCTCGCTCCGAGCGTGCCCGCGACAAATTTTCCTAAGAAACCGTTGCTTAAAAATAGGTTCTAAACATCTGCCTCGAAAGTCAAAATATATGCTCTACAGAACTCCTATTAAGATAATTGAGAAAGGAGAGTTATTATTGGTTCAAGACGCCAATGAAGACTTCCAGCCCTTGTAGATGCTAGAGCACTTGCTCTGGATAATTGGAAGTATAACATTGGTAGTTAGTACTTAACTCTACACTTTATATACTTTATTTATTACGATCTAGCTTGATGCTCTTATCCTTCAATAGACGTCACTAAGTAGGCGGATTTTTTTCTTCCACTAATGCTCTAATCTATCTACGAGTCGGTCTCGTGAGTAATTCTGCATCGCTTTAAGTTGACACTTTTTTAACCCTATTATTTAAACGACGCAACTATAACCTATGACTCAATTAAAATACCGAAAACTTAATATGTCACCAATGGCACGTAAACTGTAACGCCTTCAACTTGACCTCTGTCTACAAAGTCTTTATTAACCATTCATTTTAGTAGCATGGAAATTTTATTCAGTGACTAAGTAGCCAATATTTATAATAAAATTATACATTAAAGTTAATAAGAGTTAACTTTTTTTTTTGATGAAAAACAGTCACTGGTCAAGCACTCTGTGTCTAACTTCCGATGAGAAGGGATTTTTTTTTTCGTTTCGATTTTGTCACTCACTCATTTCGCAGATAACGATGAATCAAACCTTCATTAATGCAAATTCAGTTAAATCATTGGGAACTTAGATTAACACTTTACACCGAACCTTATGCTGCGTTACTCATTAGGTGGTTATCATTAAAAAAAAAAAAACAAATGAAATGATACAAAAGAACGTGCGTATTCGCAGTATGGATGTTTACTCACGCTGTGACGCCCACCTCATATCCAGAACAAGTGTGGTTCCTTTTAAGTGAATAACGCATTTTGCCAAATCGATTACTGACACTTGCGTGTCTGAGTAAAAAAGAACTGCTGTTGCTTTAATATCGCATGATAGCCGGAAGCTACATATTCGCCCGACAAAATGTGGCGACGACGATGACGATGACTTCTGGTGTGCAATTGTATGTAGCTTGCGCGCACGATTCCTCTTTCTGGTAGTTCAATTATACCGACCAAATGTCTCACAGTGTGGGTAAGCATGCGCAATAATAATGTAAATACGCAACGAGATAATTAGTAGAGAGAATCGTGAAGATGATGGTCTTGGTCTTGCACTTGATCCTTGGCATGCTTTTGTAACATATGGCAAAAAAGGACAATGTGGAGATGATAACAATTTTTAAATAAGGGGAAACTTACCTCGCCCGCTACGTCCAACAAAACGCAGGTCATTAAATTTGGCAACTTGATTCTTCATCACCGCTGTGCAGTTTCGCAGCTCGGCGCAGTAGTTCTCATCGTTTCCAGCACGAATGGTTACTATTGTGCCGTCACCGACATCGACTAGAGCGACAACTTTAAACGCCAGCGGCAGAGTTTTATTCGATCGCCAATGCGTGGGGAGCGCTGAGCAGAGAAAGTATGGATTACCGGTTCGAACTGAAATTAGAAAATGTAATGACATTATAAGGCGTAAAATGTTGAAGGACTTAACGACTGAGAAAAAAAATTGCAATATTTGTAAATGATATGAAATTATTTGGATGTGGATTGTGCTCAGGAAGTTCGTTCGTCAAAAACTTGACCAATGCCAACTCATTCCTCATTCGCAAGAGCCACTTCTTACTATGGAGAATATACGACATAACTATCGAAAAACTTGGAAAGTAGTCAAATACATCAACAGATAAATATAGGTGAGATACCCTCTGAGTTTCAAAAAAAAGATGGGAACCATCGAGTCCGAAGTTGCAGGTTATATAATTCATTTGCGTAGACGAAAAGCTGAAGATCATTGAGCGCGTAAAAGACGATTAGTTTCGATTAGTGCGGCTAAGGGTACATTTGTATTGGAGCTACGATACAAAACATATGCGCTCCAAAGAATTTGGATCATATACTGGAAAAGCATGGTAATTCCTTAGAGTATTTAAAAAAACCAAACTAGGTAGGTGGATTGGCCGATTTTTATGTGTAGCAACGTTTTGATGACACGATCTTAGGGTAAGAGGTATTGGGTATGTGTAATCTGACCCACACTGTGGAATTGAGAGAGATTATGATATTATTGAGACCCATGTCCGAGATATCAGAAATGTCGTCAAAGAGTGGTTTTCCAAACGACCCGGCGTCTAGCCTTAGCCAGAGCCGGGCATCCGCGTAGTAGGTAAAAAAATATTTCACTCTCGTTTGCGTCATTGCAATTACGGCAATGGGTGTTGTGGGGAATGCCGAGGCTGGCAGCGTGGGTGCCTACCGCCCAGGGGCCTGTACTTACAGCCGCCAGCCTAACGACATCCACACGCGTTCTGTTTATGAGGTTTTGGGTTCTAGATTTGTTATATTCGGGCCAAGCCTTCCTACAAATGACGCATTTCGATAGACTCCTCCACCTGGACTCTGCCCTCACCTTGAAGTGTAAGGAAATTTCTCCCTTCACGAAGCCCAATGGGGGGCAAACTCCCACCGCGTAAGATTCCCGAAGGTAGGATCCAATTCTGACCAGTTTGTCGGCTTTCTCGTTCCCCCCTAAGCCCGGGAACCCTGATGAGGGAGATTCTAAGCCGACGGCCTTCTCTGGATAGTATCTCCACGCACTCCTCGACGAGCTTAGACGTAGTCCTGGTTGAGATGAGGTTTTTAAGAGCGCCCTGACTGTCGACGAAAATGGATGTGTTTTAGTTTATTGTTGTAAAATTTAGAAGTATCTTGCCTGCATTCCTAATCGCAAGGACGACGCTGGACGAGTTCGGGAGCCGGAAGGATAAGGAAGTGTGTAATTCGTCTATAAAGACAACGCTCCCACTCCATAGTCCAATGTGAACCCGTCATGTGAACATGGTTACAGTCAATGATAGTGCCTGCCTCCCAATCTGATTAGGACGGAAAAGCAGCAGTAAATATTTTCTGAATAAATATTTTTCCTCGGTAATAAATCTAGGCTATTGCAGTGCTCGTAGAGTCTTGCGAACTTAATCTTAATGCGCTTCATGAAGCGATTAATTTGATATGCAGGGTAGAATGTCTAGAGTCACATTGAGTGCCTCCGTCGGACTCGACCGGGCTCCCGTGGTTCCGATTGCAACCGGTGTCTGGACTCAGCTCAGCTTGGTGATGTTGTAAGCTTTGCTTAGGGCGGGCCACCATAAGTGAGAATTTGTTTGGTTTGAGTTTGCAACAGATGTAATAGAGACCTTTGGTTTTTCTAGTCCCGGTATTGTTGGCTAATTGTTCTTCTCACCCGGCAGTAGAAGAAACTTCAGAGCCAATGGGAGAAAAAATCAACATTGGTACGACAAATAAGTAAAATAAGGCAAAACGGCCCTTGGATGACTCCAAATCTCATAGCTAATTGCAAACAAAGAGATGTACTCTATAGATGGTGGAAAAATAATAGTAGAAATATAACTTGTGAAAAAGAGTACAAAAGTTTTCGCAAAAAAATTAATAAAAGGATAGCGTTGCAAAAATCGAATTATTACAAAAATAAGTTTATTCAATTCAAAACTGATCCGCGAAAAACTGATGGGGACCGACCAATGAAAATTAATGATAGTGCCTGCCTAGAAAGAGAACAAACATCGATGAAAAAATAGAAAAAAACGTTTAGATAGACATAACTTCACTTGCCAATGAATTCTCAATTCAATCAATTATTCCTTCAACATTAAAAACAGCAATTATAAGACAATTTTAGGCCAATATCGATACTCTCAGTAGTAGAAAAGTGCTTGGAAGGTTGCAAAGTTTTATTGGAAAACACTCCCTGATACATGAGAGCCAATACGGTTTTCAAAAAAAAAAAATAAGAATACCGGAAAGTTACTTGATGAATTTGCAAATTGTATAAATGAAAGCTTGGATAAAGCCCACCACGTATTAGTACTGTACATGGATTTCAGTAAGTCCTTCGATATATTGAACCACTCTAATCTTATAGAAACTCAGCAAAGTTCAACGATCAGCTTGTTTATGAATCCATGAATCCATCTACAACGATGGATCAAAAACTGATGATGGGGTTGGCGGTGGCGTTTTCTCTCACAGACTAAATCTTAGTCTCTCATTTCGTCTAGCCAATCACTGCAGTGTGTTTTTGATCCATCGTTGTAGAAGTGGATCGATTCACCTTCCGCGAGATCACTTTCATCCCAGAATGATTTGGATATAATAGTGACACACCTCTAATGGTGTGTGCGGAAGTTATGGCGATCAAAGAAGCATTGTCTTGGCTGAAAAGAAACGTGATATCCGTTAGAGATATTCGAATCTTCTCTGACAACCAAGCGGCCTTTAAATCGCTAGACGCAGTCTCTCTCAAATCCATAGTGGTCTTAGAATGCCCATCCTCTCTTAAGGATATGTCGAAGCATTTCAATATTCACCTCTGCTGGGTGCCGGGGCATAAAGATATCCTAGGGAACTGCAAGGCCGACGAACTAGCAAAGCACGGAACCACACTGCTGAAAATTTCACCTGATAAAGATGATAAAGGCATTCCAATTGCTACATGCAAACTAATACTAAAATCGGAAGCTTTTGAGAAAACTAACCTTAGGAAGACAAGTGGCACAACTTGTCCAGCGGCATGTACTCAAATGACGTCTGCAGAAGCTGCATGGACGAGAATAAAGAGAAGACAATCCTACACCTTCTTTGCACTTGTCCTGCTCTCTCCCATAAACGTTATTAAAGATGCTACTAGCGATAAAAAGGTAATGAAATTTGGAGTTCCGCAGAGATCAAAATTAGGACCAATTCTGTCCATATTATATGAATGCATTAATGACAGTTTTCGAAAAAAAGTATACCATTCGCTTTTGCTGATGATAAGGCTATTGATGTCTGTTCTAGAGTTCTCTGGAAACGGCAGTAATAATCATGTAAGAAGAATTTAATGCGGCAGTGAGATGGAGTCACTATAACGGCTTAATGATGCGCATTCGAAGTCTATACTTCAAGCCAACAGAATAGCCGATTTACTTCGAAAATGATGCTTGCCCGAGTACATCAAACAACAAGGTTATGTATTGAGTTACTTAAGTACTATAAATATCTTGGTGTAGTAATAGACTATAAAATTCTCCTTATTTTCGTTTTATTTGCCATTTCACATTTGAATTCTTTTGAATTCTATATAGGCAGATGAAGATATGCATGGTCGTTTTGAAAAATAAATTCTCCGTTAAATATTTGGTCACCTATGTATGACAGGAGGCGACGATTTAATGATTAAATCTACAGCGCCATATACTTAGGTATCTAATTGGCCACAAATATATCTGAAAAAAGGAGACCCGCAGATATTTTTTGGGGTGGGGGGAACGATTATGGAGATATTATATAAGACCTTAATCATCCCGGTCCTGCTGTATGGTGCAGAAACAAGGAAGCTGTCAAAAGCGCAAAAGCGGATGTAAACCTACTAGGATACTTTGAGAGAAAGATTCTTCGGGTGATATTCGAAGAAGAAGATTTAACGATGAAATTTACGCAACGCTGACCTGGTCAAAAAGCTGAAAATACAGGGTGTCCGCTGGGAAGGTATACTACTTTGTTTTGCCGCCATTTTGGTAAATATTAATCTTAACAGTTCATATGTGGCAGTCGTGAAGTAGAAACGTGGCAAATTAATTAATTAAATATTCGATAAACCAACGTGTTTTAATCACTAAAACATTTTATCAAAATCAATCATCGGTTACTGTGACGATGAGAAAGTTATGTGTAATTTTTGGGAGAAACAACGTGCCAACAAAACGCACTATTTATCGTGCAATGAATTATTTCGATGAAAGAGGGTCTGTAGGTAATGGGCCCAAGCATGGACCACAACGTACTGCAAGATCGGCTGAAAACATTACTGCTGCTCAAGGAAGTGTTCAAAACAATCCATCAACCTCAATTCGACGCCGTGCTCAGGAGCTTGGTAGAAACGTAGTAGAAACGTGGCAAATTAATTAATTAAATATTCGATAAACCAACGTGTTTTAATCGCTAAAACATTTTATCAAAATCAATCATCGGTTACTGTGACGATGAGAAAGTTATGTGTAATTTTTGGGAGAAATAATGTGCCAACAAAACGCACTATTTATCGTGTTATTAATGATTTCGATGAAAGAGGGTCTGTAGGTGATAGGCCCAAGCATGGACCACAACGAACTGCAAGATCGGCTGAAAACATTACTGCTGCTCAAGGAAGTTCAAAACAATCCATCAACCTCAATTCGACGCCGTGATCAGGAGCTTGGTCTTCAAAGAACAATTTTGCACAAGGATTTGCATTTGTTTCCATTTGAGATTCAGTTGACACAAGAGCTTCTTCCACAAGACCATTTACGCCACCGTAATTATGCCATGTTGCAGCTAGCCCATGACAACCCCGATTTTCATGAAAAAATTATAATGAGTGACAAAGCACATTTTCATTTCAATGGATATGTGAATAAACAGAATAGTCAGTTCTGGGCAAAGGAAAATCCTCAAATTATTCATCATTTAAAGTTACAGTCTGGTGTGGAATTTGGTCAGGAGGAATCATTGGGCCTTACTTCTTTGAAAACGGCGTAACGGTTACTGTGAATGGGGAGCGGTATCATGATATGATTGAAAACTTTTTAATGCCACAATCATACAGCCAGGATTACAATGGAATTACTTCGAGACCTCTTTCCACAACAAGTTATTTCAAGAAATGGTGATGTTGATTGGCCTGCACGGTCGCCTGATTTGACTGCTTCGGACTTTTTTTTGTGGGGATATCTGAAAAGCAAGGTTTATGCAAACAAACCAGAAATGCTTGAGCAACTCAAACAAAATATTCGTGATGAAATTGATGAAATACCGCGTGAAACGGCTGAGATGGCTGGGACACGTGGAGTGTATGAACAAGCCCGATGAGTCTTCGAATCCACCCCTGATGGACAACGCAGCAGAGAAAGACTATACACCTTAGGTGGCGCGCACGATTGTAGAACGACCTCAACAAACCAACGTGTGCGTAACTGGAGACAGCTAGCGAGGGACCGAGTTGGCCTGAGGAGCTTGTTGGTTGAGGCCGTGGTCCATGCCAGACTGTAAGCGCCACCAAAAGTAAGTAAGTAGTCGTAAACGGTCTATACACAAAACACAAAGATAGCTTCTTCAACCATTGTGTGTGCGAAGATATATTTCTTAACATGAATGGAAGGGAACCAATAAAAACCAATAAAATCTTTCAGGTGGTACGGGGCGATATTTTAACCAGTGATCCCTTGCTTATTGCTGAAACCCAACTAACCACTAAGCCACTAAAACCACATATTTCTCGCCAAATAAAGGCAAAAAGTATCCAAAGTTTGTATATACAAAAGAGTTGACAAGAAAACTGAGATTATAAGTTTTAGTTAAAATGTTTTCTATTTATGAATCTGACGACTTATGATCGTCATGTTTAACAGGGACTCAGCCTGATTATGACATATTAACTGTTAAATTTTTGACAAACGCAACTATAGACTGTCCTGATTGAGTAAAGACCGTTAGGTAAAGTGAGGTAGAAGTGAAACTTAATCCAATACTATGTCAAGGATCTAGGCAAGCTCTTTTTTTCTAGGAATTCAATAGCAACATCATTTGCATAAGCGAGCTTATTGCAGCTCTCCTTTAGGCAAGTCAGAGGTTTATTCACCACCAAGGGGTGAAGAACACCACCTCAGAAGTTCTGTAGCTCACAGATCTTCTTGCAGATGGCCCAACCAATTTTAAGTACTAATCAGCTTAACCGATATATCTGTGGTCACAAGACAAGACAAAACTCTTATTAAGGTAAAATTAATTTTTTGACAAAAACATTTTATTTTGTCAGTAACTATTTAGTACTTCACTCTTAAGTCATAGATAATCGTAAATATTGCGAGAAAAGTATTACAAAATACATTATTGCTGCTTTTTAACGTATGAAACTAAAGCATATAATTTTTTTCCTGAAAAATACCCAAACCGACTTTAGTGGTTTTGCCTTGTGCCCATGGATATACCGAGGTACATAGGTACATATGTATTGGGGTTGAATCGACTTTTTTTCATTATTATTCTTTTAACATTCGCCAAACGGGGTAAAAAAAAGCATACACATCCGTGTAGACGACCTATTTCGTTCTAAAATCTGTAATGCGATAAAAATTGTGTTGGAATCGTTATCTTTAATAAAAAAAAAATTCAAACATGATATCTTTACCTATAAATAGTCTCTTGTATAGATTAAAAATATGCTGTTCGTATGTCCTTTATAGACTCGCAAATTACTCGTGGATTTTGTTGAAATTAATTTTTTGTTTTCATAATGGTGTGTGAAAGGCTCTTACCATATTTCGGTTGAAATATGAACACACTTTCAATTACGATGGCTGAAATTTCAATTTTTCATCCGGGTTCGCTGTATGCCCAAGACAGACACGAAAGGATTTTGGAAAACGATTGCTCTTTAGAGTGGAAAGCTTATTTCTCTGGTCGTCGATTCTTATAAATTTGAATTAAATTCATAAATAATACAAAAATGATTCAAACTCATTTTCAGCGATACTCCCCTTAGTATTTTGAGCTACTTCTATTCATATAAAAGTTGATCTACAAAAAATTTTAAATCAGATTTCCAAGAAATCATTGTTTCTGTTCGACGTTCGGCCTGAACCGAACGTTTCCTTGAGTAGGACGAAAAATCATGCCTCTGTCCTCAAAGGTCCACCGACGGCAGTAGACAAGTTAACTAACTTTTACTTAATAAGTGTTTAGGCGAGGTTTTATCTTCAAATTTCATTTTTTCCAACCGTAAGGAATTTGAGGTTGCCATTACGACAATTTAAAAATGCCTGACTGACAAGTTGGGCCAAAAGCGGGACACAATGAGATATTTTTAAAAATAAATAAAATATAGACGACCAATAAATTCCCAACGCAATTAAGATTTGGGCATTTTTTGCATAAAGTCGTAACCGTCTTGCCTTTTAAAAAATATTAAAACTATTATAGTCTCGAAGACATGTCACGCGTCATAAGTGTGAATATTGTGAAGGTCTTGGACTAAGCATTGCGTTAATTTGCTTACTGTTCAGCATTCATAAGAAGGGAATGTGCTGCTCACAACATTCCAAAAATCAGTACCAACACAATTTTCGGATTGGCTGTGTGAGACTACTTTGCATAAAAACTACGCGCATTTTGGACAAAAAATGGAAATTTGTATTCATTACTGTTTGTTACCTCCATAGCCACGCGTTAAATAACCAAGTTTTTGTGTGCTCCTTAACTTTTTAGCTATCGTATCGAATGAGGGTATCATTGTTAAAAAAAGCCATCGTATCAAGTGTCGCACTCAGGAGAAGGACTCTTCGCTAGTGTCAAACATTTCAGAGTTTTTTCTTATGTTTTATTTAGGTTTTTTGAATTTTTGTTCCCTTTTTCGCACAGCGCAGCGAAGAGGAAAACAATTTCTCAATCAGGACACATGAGGATAAAAAAAATATGAATGAAGCCATATTAGCTGCTATGGATCAATAACAGTACAATATCAATATCGTGTGATCAGTCAATGCACGGATTTGATTCACGCGCCAATTTTTTTTATTTTCCCAGTAAAACTGAAGAGGATTTGTTTTCGATGTTAGCGATAGCGTTCACTTGGAACTTGAATGTACACAAAACAGTTAGGAAGTGTGAATATAAATCGCAATACATGCAGACGTATGTTTCGGGTAAAATTTAATTTTTGGTTTAAAGTGCAATCGAAACAGTTATGCATGACATTTAGGGGTATTTCATTTCCGGCACTATCCAAGAATATTCACAGTCAACTTCACTTTTTGAATGTCTTTAAAATTTTGTTAAATTGTCTTGCAGTTCTTCAGGGAGTTTAACATGGAGAGCTCTGACGGTTGGGATGCTATAGCATGGCACCCTATATGTAGAGTACGACCTAACATTTGGATTTGCTTCAGCCAAATTCGGACAAATTTTCCACCATTTTAGATTCCACTACATTCGGCTTCGAAAGTAATAAACAAAGCCAAAGTTCGGCTTTGGAGTGACTCTAATGCTATGTTGCAATCGGCACAGTTCTGGTAAAATACTGAAGTCATGAAGGAGCGCATTATGATCTATCTGTGGTAAGTATGTCGTCAACTCAGTATTGGAGGTTTCTGAACGGCAAAAACCTAGCTTCGAAAAAAGGCTGTTTAAAGTTTGAATTCAAATATAAGGCTTACGTTGCGATCAATACTAATTTAATACGAAAGTAGGGAGTGCCGTCTGAATGCGCGAAGTCACAAGCTATTCTCTGGCTCACTTTCACCCTCGCATGTAGACTGCTGTAATCTTCTTTGTGATTTGCAGCATATCAAGGGCCAAGATTGCAACGTTAGTGGTTAATTGCTTACGGTAGACAGAATAATTTTAGTGCACACAAATCTCCTAATGATTGAAAATTATTAATTTTCCAATAACGATGTATGGTACATAGCAAATGCAAATGCGAAGACTGCCTTACCTAAAAAAATATCTAAAGCGACTATCGCAAATCTGTGTCAGATGTAACTTAACAACAGTTGTATGGCACTTTTCGAAAGTGTCATAATAACAAAATTTATTATTTGGCCTTATGCCACGGCACCATTAGAAATTTATTACTAAGCACTTTTAGCTAAAATCTACAAAACGTCAACAATCAGTAGTATTTCCAAAATAGTAAAATAATACATGATTACCAGAGACAGCCGGCGCGTTGTATGAAGATGTTTTCGTTTTAGATAGAGGAGTAGAAGGTAATCTTCTGCAGTTCATATTAGCATAATGCAGTACGAAGTGCATCAAAGGAACTCGAAATCATAAGACTTTAAGGCTTTTGTATGAAACGTTAAAATTCGACGCGAAGGTGTCTCTTATTTGTAAAATTGTACGATCACAAGTGCAGAGTCGGACACATGTAACATTTAACAAAAGCAATTGAATCTGGTAAAGAACTTTGGAATAAAACTAAAATTCTTTTAAAAAACTATTTTTTTTCATATTTATATCTTTCAAATTCAAAAAAATCGTTCACTTCTATTTTTAGTTTACGCACTCATTTTAATTTTAACAAGAAGAAAGCACAAAGTAGCTTTGCCGAAGTTTGCGAATGAGTGAGCAATATGGTTGAATTAGCAAAGAAATAAGCTTCAAAGGGCTATTGACAGCGTTTTGAACTGAACAAAGATTTCGCCTATTGTATCTACTAAATGAGACCAAATCTACGGACTTAAATTTTATTCACATAAATTTAAATAAAATATGGGTATTTTAAATGCAACCCCGTAGAAATTCCGTACCCAAATTGGGCTCAATATTTGATTGATTGAATCATTTGAACACTTTGCTGTATATGCTGTTTTAAAACAAGCGAGTTCTAAAACCGCGAGTAACAAAAATATTTACCAAAATTTGAAAATAAAGTTCTAAGAACAGTTGCAAATGCCACAGAAACAGTGTAACCCAAGGCAGCGGGCTTATTAACGCAGACACGAATGAATGTGAAGTTTATCACTCATTTCAATTCCAATTGGAAAGCAGCTTTTTTGCATAAAAATTTTATTTAAAAACATATTTTAATTGCATCCAAAAAAACGAAGAACGCAGGCGCCATGGGGATTTTCATCATTTACACTTCGTCGAACAATGCCATTATTTTAAGACTTTTTGCCACTTCCGCACAAGAATTTTGTATATTGTGCTAATCCAAAATGCCGAAGATATAACAAAAATTGCTTTTCGAGCAAATTCGTTTAAGTCATTCAAAATATTCTAATTGTACCTACTTTTTCTCGATCGATCGCAGATCTGCACCATAAAAAAAAAACTCCATGTGTACGCATGTAATTCATAGGTAGCAGCGAATAGCATCGTGTCTCGCAACACGAATACCGCTTCGCACAAATGAAAACTCTTATCGCCCGCACACACATATAAATTATTTTTCGTATATTTGATTAATACAATGAATTATACGTCCATACGTCATAATGCACATTGTACTTTGTTTGGAAATTGAAAAAAATTAAAAGAAAATTTTAAAATAATTTATATTTTTTTTATTAAATGTGAAGATGAAATTTCTATAAATACTTAAGTCATCCAACTAATGCTCCTCCAAATGCGTTAAGCCTTGCAGCCTCTGTGCAATGTGGAGTCAGTTCTTTTTAAAATCAGACGTATACGGGTGTAATGTTTTTTCTTTATAAATAGTCAAAACCAAGACTTTTAATTGGTCGAAGGGCCTAAACACAAAACAGAGTTCCAAATGGCGTTATCAGTCACTTTTTAGGCTGGCTACCTTCGAAGAAGGATTAAAAACATTTGTCCGCAAACAACGGATTCGTTTTGTATCTCATTGTACCAATACACCTTTTTAAAATACTTAAACATTAAATAGCGCAATAAGATGTAACAAGTTGAGCTTTTAGTAGTTTAAAGATCAAGACTTTTTTTGCATTTTGATCTCCTGCTGACTCACAAAGCATCTTCATGTCATTTGTCAACTGCCTTCAAAATTATAAGTGCCAGTCACACTTCTCTTCCGACTTAAGGAAAATTGTTGGGTCAAAAAAGATAATGGTGTGACTTGTAATCAGTCATAAAGCTTTGTCAATGCGATCATCATCATTTCTGGTAGCTCGAGTTAGTGTATGTTTAATACGTTTATACCTATTTTTAGATTTTCCCTTCAAAAGTTCCATCTTTTAGAAAATAATATAAGGTGCAGTTAAAATTATAAGCAAGTTGTAACAGTCAATCGATATTATTGAGCTTCTAAGGCCCATAATTCTAAGAACCGATAAGTTTAACAGAGAAATACAAAGACGTCGCAGAAGCCACTGAATCAGACACTGAAAGCTGTAAAAATTGGTTTATAGGTAACTTTAAAAACTTTAGGATTTATTTTGACTCTACACTGATCTTAAAATTGATACAGGACCCATGAACATAAGTCAAATCCTTTATGAAAAGATTATCGCAACAATTTTTTCGTCCGTCAGTATCAACTTTACAAGTTTGGATGACCGTTGCATTTTAACCGATTTTTAGTTCTAAATTGAAGTTGTTTGTGATTCTTTGTCATCTACTTTCAATTATTTTTCAAGAGCGCATCATCCCTGCCATAAATGAAATGAATTCAGAAAATTAGGCTTTACATATTTTTAATAAGATTTCTTAAATAAAAAGCGAAAAATATGGATGCTTTCCTTATGTGCACAAGTAAACACCAGTTTCACAAGCTAAAATTTGCAAGTAAAACCAGTTCATTTTATTGAATGTTCTTAAGCGTTAACGTAAAGTGAAAGTAGTTATTCAAGACGCTTTGCTAGGAGATAGTAGTTTTGTAGATTCAAAATTTATGATTCCATTCATCCCGAGTAAGTAAAATGCATTTCATATATGTACTACTGATCTGCCTACTTTAGATTACATTTTAAGCTGCTAATCTGTACAACCTTTGCCATTTTGTAATTTTTGTGGTAGAAGTTGATACCGATAACAAAAGCGAATACAACTCAAGAAATCTGGCGATGTCTTGATCCGCGGACTTAATCATATCTCAAATAAGTATCTAATAATAGATCTATTAACATATATAGGTATTGCGTAGAAAAGTAGCTGAATGTTCGAAGTATAGGAACTTTTGAAAACACATTAATATCTTTTGGCTACCCTGCTCTCAGAATTGACTTTTCTGAGAAAACAAAAACTCTAATGATACCTTTTGAGTTTAATAGATCTACCTACTCCCAAGCTCATTCTTTTGTTTGAGGAGATGGACCCAGCCCCACCAAAAACTAAAGAATTCTTATTGATGATATGGTTTTCAACACTTAATTTAAGTCTGTTTGATTTCACAAATTTCTACCTTATTTAACCAAAAAATGCTCAATTTTCGCATCCACGATAACCTACAGATAAATCACATTCCTAAGTTGTATGTAGAGTAGGCCAAGTCTAGGCCGTAGCTAGAAAAAAATATTTTCGTAAAAGTAGCTTTTTTTAGCTTGATTTTCGTTCAATAGTGTATTCTTAAAGAATTGAGGAATCCCCGTGGCAAGGTCATTGCAAGCCCCGCACACACGATAAAGCCCATGCCCAGATAACACTTGCTTATAAGTTACTTTATGAAATACAGCAGCTTTGCGCATAATCGATGGCATAAAAGCTGATTCCTGGGGGCACGTCTTCTCAAGCTTTCAATTCCAAAGTTGGGTACAACATTTAAGGTTAAATTTACAGAAGGCCATTTTAAAGGGATACAAAAATGACAGCACCTCAATTTCGATATTAACTGACATCCTTCGGACTTACCTAATTCTCCTGGGTATTCCTGTTGTGCGTCCAAAATTAACCGCTCCGTCCACCATAGATCCTGTGACGTTGGCGGCGAACTACTGCCACTATTGTTGCTGGGCACATCGATCATGCTGCCCTTTTGGTATATGCCACCGCCACTGGACAGACCCCAATCTGCCGCCGATGCGACGGACGACGTCGAAGTAACAGGTCCGGCGGTGGAGCCAGTGTAGACTGCCGTCGTTGTACCGCTTGGCAGATGCATTCGATGGTAAGAATTTTTGGGAGCTATTTTGACGGTTTTCTATTAAACAATTGTATACAAAATAAAATCTACGCACGTCCTGTTGTTGTGTGTGAATGCACCGAATGCAAATATGTCAACACGTTGTGTACCTTTTCGTTTTTTTGCGATTTTGTATCTTTCTTTTCTTTTGGGTTTTTTTTTTTGTTTGTTTGTTGTTGTTGTATTTTTTTATGTTTCTTGACACCGTTCGAGCAAAACACCGAATACGATTAGTCACTAATAAATGCCACAGTGGACGTTGCTGTGCTGTTACACTATTAGAGGAAGCTTTTATCTTTTCTACACGCTCGGCTTTGCCAAATCAAATATATTATCATTATTTAAATTTAAATTATTATTTCCTAAAGATAAAAGCTAAATGGTGGTTTGAAACGCTTGCTTTCTGGCGCGGGTTACCCAAAAAGTTTTCTCCACTAAACAATGAAGAAGACGAACATAAACGAACGTCAACACGACGACACAGATTTATTTATATTTTTTTCTTTTTTTCCTTTTTTTTACGACAACTCAATAGGTACTTTTAGCGAGAGATTCACTGATTCATTGGGTTTCGCGGAACTCGCTGACACTGAACCGGTATTGCGCGTGTATCACTTTTTGGGCTCTGACAGATCTTTAATTCATCACAATAATATGACCATTCATCCATTCATAGAATCTCGAGATCGAAAAGAGTCCCGTACTCAGCTGAGACCAGCTGACTGCGACTACGACAACTTTGTCGGGCGGTTGATGATGCGTTTCTCACTTCCGATACGGAAGTTCACAATACAGTCACGATTAACGTCAAAAAGCTTGAAATTCCCGCACTTTTCAAAGCATCATCAGCTGTCAGATTCCGATTCAGTATGGCGTCATGGGGGTAACGAAACGATTTCAAAATCAAGTTTAACCGCGACCGATCTTAAAGCTTAAGCTGTGCTGTCACGTTCGGTTCACAGTGCAAACTGGATGGCAAAGTGGCCACAAGTGGCTTTGGAACCTTTTTGAGAATGGTGATTGCGTGAGACGTCTAATGGATGAATTGCATGGAGCCGGGAGAGCGAGCGAGAGACTCTACTTGAATTCAGCGGTTTAATTTCTGTTCGAGTTTCCCCGCCTGACCGTATTGTGTGTTCGGGATCTGGGAAGACCGCCTGTTGACAGTGACTGGTTTGTGTGAGATGTCTTCCAGCGTGACTAGGGTTGGTCAGAGCTGAGACGGAGGGTTGGTCTCATACCGCAGTACTTGTGGTTCGTTTTGTGGGTTCGCTGTAGATGCAGGTTTCTTTTTCGGTTTTTCTTTTTGCTCGACGAAGACGAATGAACGGCGGTGTGTCAGTGGTGGTGGTGGTAGTTCTACGTTTTGTGTTTGAAGAAGAATGCATGCGCAGTGATTGGCAGGAGACGTCAAACGGGTTCTGTATTGCATTGTGCGAGTAGGCGGCAACGTTGAAATGCGTTTGAGAGGGGAGAAGTGCGATGTGTTTTTTTTTTGTTTTATTGTTTTTGAAAGCGATAAAAACGGTACAAGAATTTTGTTGTTGTTGGTGTTTCGTCTCACATGGATGGAGGAGATTCGGATGTGTTTAGACAAAATGAAGGCAACGGACAAGTTGATTGGGGGGAATAGGAACAGAATTTCACCAAAGCCGCGGATTTGCAAGGTCAACTAGTTTATTTTTAGTCCAGACTTCCGCCGTTTTAGGTATGGGACTAGCGTTTAGCGTCAGTATATGTATGTAAGTAGGTAGGTACCTCCTTGTGCGAGTAATCTCATATGTACATAGAAGCAGGGCAGCCTCTTCCACCAATTGATGAAATGCTTTTATATAAGTATCTAACAAGTAAAGTGAAAGTAAACATTATTATTAGGAACCTAACTAGGTAGGTACCTACCCCTTCAAGAAATATTTTTTTTTTTTTTGCAAAATAGCTTGGTATTTACTAATATTGGTCGAGTGCCTGATACCTACCTAGACAATGTCATTCCACTAATATCCGAGAACAATGTCATTTATTTTAAATAACCGCAGTTTACAGAAATATACTTAGGTACCGTACTTTAACGTTTTTTTGTTACAAACGTTTCAAGTACCATGGTAGGTTCATACATTGGTTTAATAATTGCTGAATAAATTAGTAAAATTAATAGGTAGGTCCCTAGATAGGTGTTTATTTCTATATCTTACTTACACTTGACATAAATAGGGCCAACAGTGCAAAAAAAACTGCATAAATCATATAAATAAAGTATTACGCTAGGTAGGCAGTTAGTTAGTTGATTTTAACATCGTTACCGTTGGTAAAATGGCAAACTAAGTTCATGGCGTGAATTTGGTTTTATTGATTGGCATTGAATATCCCAATGTGGTCTCAAACATGAACCTTGTAACTGTATTTTTAAAGGCGATGAGTAGATAAAACAACATTGCGAATAGTAAGACGTCGTAATCTTGTTTATTTGATTATTAAATGTAGACCTATACCTAATAGTGTAACTCACATAACTCTTCTTTCAATTTTGGGGAAGTCTAATTATACTTTATCATGTAGGCATGCTAAAAGCAATCCGTAGTACAGCATATCAATAGATTTGTTATACCTAGGTACACATGTACACGCCTCGAATCGAGAGCTCTAGTATCTAAGTAGGTACGTAGGCATCCTAGTATAAAAAGGGATTCAACGGATTCTACCAAATCGATAAGTCCAAGCATTTCAGAGCAAGCCCTGATAGTTTAACTAAATAATTCCCGCGGTGCCCACACTTGAATTTTTAGTTTAAAGGTAGATACAGTGAAACCTCTTTTAAACGGACACCCACGGGACTGGAAAATTTGGAGGGTGGTGTCCGGCGAAGGTAGGCAATAGTATTTTAAGTTAATCCTTATAAATATTTCTATCGTTCATTTATCATTTTTTTATACATACATAGTATTGATTGAAAAATTAAAGAGATGCTAAAATTTTCTGTCATGGGACTGAAGTTCTTGAAAAGAAGGTGTCCGTTCATCGGAGTTTTCCCCTTAAGGAGGGTTTCACTACACCTATAAGCATAATGGAATTTCAAAGTTTAGAAATAGGTCTCAGCTCTAAAGACTTAAGATATCAATACCATGTTAAAAAAGTCTAATTGGCGTTCGAAAAGTGAGTTGGGCTCCTTAAATCTGTTCGGACTTATTAGAAGTGACGGAAAGTCCCGCTCGCGCTTATAGAGAATTTCATCACAGAGTACTAACGCTAGTACTGCAATTAGACCAATAGTTGGTATTAATTGTTGTTAATGTGAAAGGCGGTAAAGAACGATGATAAATATTTCAGGAATGGTATTTAAATGACATGGAAAGGACCTTTTAGTCCATCCAACAGTTTTTTTTTTATCAAAAGATTAGGCTTCCTGACTCCAAGTAAGAAATGTCGAATATCTTTCCGAATGCTTTAAGCTTGTTGCTCCGTTTGGAGTAGGTGCTTTTCGTCAGACATGCGCATATGACAAGAGTTTTTGTAAGAAAGAGTCGAGTTTTAAATTGCTATACCTAGTCGATTTAATCTTTGTGGGGCCTTTTAAACAATTTTAATATTTAAGTACCTACTTACGCAATCAATGGTATTAATGACCAGGACGAATGGAGACACCTTTACTAAGAAGCCCATGACCCTAAAAAGATAATACGTTACATCAAAAGAAGTCTTATCATGACAGTACAAAAAATATGCTTCTTATACCTTTTCTTTGCCGGTTGTAGGTATAAGCCGTTTATAAGTTGTATACTTAATTACAACCTTCAACTTATTTATTAGAGGAAGTGTACCGATTATGAAACACGCTCCTAATATGGAATAGTTCAATATATCAGAAACAACGTAACGTATGTGTCCACAAATTTCACGAAAAGCTTTTCTTTCATGCGCATATTAACTGGCAGTACCCTTGTGCATGGCGATCAATGCAGACGTGAGTTGTTGCAACAACAAGTTTATTGGTTAAGTGCGTAGTATATATTGTAGAGTTTGTTTTTCCTATATTTAAGGTTCAATTTAGCTTTATCCAACAATTTTTTTAAGTATTATTAGCAAAAACATCAAGCTTTTCAATAACTGTGAATATTTAAGTTAGATAAGTTAGTGACGGTAATCTTTACTTTATTCGATGCTACCCTGTTTCTAATATGGAATATCAGTGTGTTCCTAATATGGAATAATTTTAACCGGAACATTATAACAGAAGCCGACTTTTTAGGCAAAGAGCGGACTAGTGAGCAGGAACATACCCCACCGGTGGAAGATACACGCGCTAGTCCAAGCCTCCAAAGTCCTCAAAGGTCTCAAAGCTCACCAAGCCATTTTATAGGTCCGGAACTTATTTCACCTTAAAAAAAATATCAAATAGGGGAAGGAAATCAGGTTTCTCATGTAAGATCACAGAATCACCATACAAAGCTGAGCTGGAGATATCTAAAGCAACACAGCAGATAAAGGACTAGGCTAAGAAGGGAGCAAATATATTCGAGCAGCCATCAACAAGTGGCATGCAAATAAAGAAAACAATAAAAAAGTCTGAGAAGAAACAGCAGCCGGACTTGTTTTTCTCATCAGAAAGTAATGGCATATCGCCAACATCGCCATGCAAAGCTCATTTGAAAATATCTAAAACCATGTAGCAGAATAAGGAGCAGGCTAATAAAGGAGTAACTAATTTTGATCTACCATCAACGAACGGCCTTCAAACGATGAAGACGATAAAAAAGTCTTAACAAAATCAGCAGCCAGATTCGTCTTCTTCATCAGAATGTTATGCTGATCACTTTTCAGATTCTTCAACTGACTTGCCATCTTCACTGCAAACATGTGATCCTGACGGCCAGGCAGAGTGCGGTTTTTGTCTTAGATTGTTTAGCGATGATAAAACGGGGAGGAGTGGATACAATGTTTACCCTGCTGTAAATGGTACCACGTAGATTGCTCTGGAGCAGAGTCTACTAATTTTATTTGCGATTTTTATTCATATTTAAATTATTAAAACTGTTCTTAATGCTGGAAGTGGAATAATAAAGTATGAGTATAAGTATTAGTATATTTTATTCATTCGTTCGCCAATGGTATTTCACACTCTGTTTAACTTTCTCGTTTCAGTGTGTAACTCGTTTGATATAGGGAAAAGTTTTTTAACTAACTAACTACTTCAATTTTACTGCAGCCCTTTTATTCCGCCCCAAAACACATCTGCAAGCCACCAATTTTCGTATACCTTCATCAATAAAAAATAAAATAAATATTAGGCATAAACGGCCAATACAGGAGCTAAAGCCTAGCTTCTCCAACCATTGTCTGTGCGAACTTGTATTTTTGACAATAATTGAGGGACCTTCTGTTTAACGCCGATTCCGAACGGTAATTTATTTATTATGTTTTCAGATTCTCATGACATTTCTTACTCTTGGATGTTCGTAAGAGGTGGGGCAGCAAATAAAAACTTTCAGATGGTACAGGTCGGAATTTGAACCAGCGACCTCTCGCTTAGTGGTCATCAATAAGGCCGATAAAATGCTGGCACACGAACATGGCAATACGTGTTTGGCACGTCTTACTCCAATTTTTTCGAGATGAATTTTTTGATTCCTCGGATTTTTTTTTAACTTTTTATTAAATCAGACTCGTTTTTCCAGTATGCAAACCATATTCTTCTTAGCAAAGAACAGTGCACAAAAATCTTAAGCTACTCCATCCAAACTACGCTTTAACGATGATTGATGTCATCATCAACGGTTGCGTCGCTGTTTATGTTAACCGATACTAGAACTTTTCACAATTCAGCAAAGAATAACTGATCGACTCAAGGATCCATCACTTCAAGCTGATAATCTTGGACTGTAACAAAAACCAAAAGACCTAAGACGATTCACTACGGTGTATACCGACTTTAAATTGAAATTGAAAACTTCTTGGTCCTGTGCTATTTTTAATTTATATAAATGATATAAGCAAATTGATGAAATACAGCAAAATTTCTTTGTTCGCCGATAATGCTCTTATATTCGTGTGCGGTAAAGACATCGACGTATTACGGGACAATATAAATAGTGATTTAAACGATCTTTGTTCATGGCTAAGTGTAAATAAACTAAAACTTAATATTAATAAATCAAAGTGCATGGTAATAAATGATAAAGTAAATGTAAACTTGATAACAAACAATGAACTGATCGAGCAAGTCCAAGAAGTAAAGTATCTCAGGGTGGTATTGGATAATGAACTAAATTTTAACAGCCATTTAAATGACATTACCAAAAAAATATCTAAAAATTGGATTTCTAAATAGAATTCGAAGAAATATTTCAACAATGTGTGCAATTAACATTTACAACACGATTATAAAACCCCATTTCGAATTCTGCTCTACAATTTTATACATGGGAAATATAACAAATATGAACCGGCTCCAGCTCCTACAAAACAGGGCTATGAGGATAATACTGAAGTGCAGGTTTTATACGCCGATACAGTGGATGCTATCATGCTTGCAGTGGTTAAGTGTTAAGCAGAAAATCACCTACAATGCAGTATTATTTGTATTTAAAATAAAGTTTAAAATGGTTCCTAGTTACCTGTATTCAAATTTGCAATTCATTCAAGATGTTCAACCATATAATTAAAGATCAAATTCAAATTTTAGATTGCAATTATATAGAGACCAAAGAACTCAAAATATGCTTATATATAAAGGACTCAAACTATTCAATGAATTACCTAATGAAATTAAAAATGAGTCAGTCTTGAGAAGGTTTAAACAATTACTTTCAAATTATGTAAGATCTCATATTTAAATTACCTTTTTTCTTTTTCTTTTATTAGTATCTTATTATTACATTATATCATATTAACGTTAAATTTAACTTAGTTAAAATTTTAAATACATGTAATTAATAGTATTATATGCTAAATAAACAAACATACATACATACATACTTTTCGTTGACTCCATCAGAGCATCTACTAAATCTTGGCTATGCTCTTTCCTAAGAATTACTTTTCGCCCCAATAACATATGTGGTGGTTGTCTTTCGAAGGTAAATCCTTTAATGAATAACGATGTTTTTCCAGTACAGTTCCCTTACAATCGCGTAAGAGAGGCAGGCCTGAAAACTCCTCGATCACACAAATGCAGAAACACCAGCATCTGATTGGCCTCATTAATGAAGTGATCGAAAATCGGGATGCCTGCAGATATATTTTGAGGTCGAACCGGCGAACCCCACAGACAGACCAGTAGGAATGCAGTGAAGTGGGAGGGTTATGATCCCTATAATCCTGATCATAATCTCGTCGTTAAATGCAGGTTTTTTCGGCCAGCCCAACCGCTAATTGCTTATTAAGTATTTGGATACTTTTACAACTGTCGTTTACTTGGTCATAGTTAGGCTTAAAGAATTTTTGCTTCTATCTCCGGTTACCTTGAGGATGGTTGTGCCCTTGTTCGGTTGTCGCATTTCGTGGATAAAATGGTTCAATAGCGAGGAAGATATTTCTTCCAACTTACGATGCAGGCACTTCATTTACACTATGCTTGAATTTCACGAGACTTTTGCAATGCCTGTATTCCAACTCAGAGCTTTATTATCTCCATTATTTGAGGTACACATCGACCAAGCTTTAAATGATGCTTTCTTTCACATATCACTTCACTTTTCCACTTCCTCTGTCCACCACCATGTTTCTTTGCTGCGTTGATTAGACCGTATAACTTGCACATTGTAGGATATCTTCTCCAGAAATGATGCTTTAAACTAACCGCCCACGGCACTCTTTACATGTAGATTTCGTAAGACTTTCCTATTCCGTTAGCATTTCCTCCAACAGAGGAAGATCTTCCTTTGGAATTTTCTTAAAATATAGTTAGAATGCTACTTTTTCCTCTGCTCGCAGCCGGGCTAGTTCTAAAATATTTTAGAAATATTCTTCTTAGAGACTTGGATAGTCTTATTCCATCGTATCCCGTGAATGCGATCAGACGGTAATCAAAACTTGTCATCCGAATGACATCCTGATGTCACTATGATTTAGAATTTGTACTAAAGTTGTCATCCAGTACAAATTCTATGTTATAGTGTCAAATGTTCATAGGAAATTGCGGTTGAGATAGCTCTTTGGGATGTGAGCAGAAAACTTAACGAAAGTAAGCGAATATCCATTATGGGCCAACTCTGTGTCGGATGTGGTCGTAGGTATGCTTTCCCCAATTCGAGTTGGGCGTTAAGATCCGAAAATAATATTATAAAATTAGTCTAAAAAAATAACTTCAACGTATTCACTTAACTCCAACCGGAACAGAACAATTAAAAAGATCTAAGCTGCTATCTAGCTATCTAACGAATTTATTTTTCAACTCCAATCAGTGAAAAGAAAAATTTAAGCACCACTGAAAAATTAAAATTCTTTGTGGTGAGCACTATTTCCGATTATATAGTATAAAAACACAAAACCTTTGGACCACATGTGTATGAAAACAACAAAACCGCTACATAATTTTTGAAGTATGTTCCTACATATCTGCTTATCACTTATCTAAACGAAAACATCGAGAATGTTATTCTTTAATTAATGAAGCAAAACAAAACAAAACCAAAACCAAACCACTATCACCTAGCAATAATCCGTTCTTCTGATAAAACATAATAATAATTTTTAAAAGCAATTCTATAGATTCACTATACGCGATTATGCCGCACTCGTATTCGTATAGGTTTATGTATCCACGAGAGTATGGTGAATACTTATATTTATTTATATTATTATTTTAATTTATTTTTTCTAGAGAGAGAGAGAGAGAACGAAAGAGACCGTGAGAACTTTTAATGGTTTTATTTTTGATATTCTTTCTAATTACACTGACATTCGCTGGCTACTAAAATTAGTATTCCCAGATTAAGGCTTATTTCGCTTATCAGCTGACGAGTCTTTGCAACACCGCAGACGTGGTTTGGAGCTGAATGAAACAATTTATGTATGAACATATTATTTAATATCACAAGAATTATAGAAATGATTGTGGGAAACATTGTTATCAAGTAGCGTAGCGTATCGTTGAAGTTGGGTCTCTTTTGATTTTGCATGCTTAGTCTGGAATAGGTTTAGATTTCCTATCTCACGATATACACATTTTATTTTATTGTTTCCTGCGAAAGCTTTTCGTCTTTGTCTATACCCTTTGTGTTTAGGGTGTAAGATAATTATACTGATATGGTAGCAACTATGTATGTGCGAAACGTGGCACTTACGGGACAGACGGAAGTAAATCAAAGCCGGCATTGCGGCTGTGGTTCTTTAATTTTGGTATATCGAACAATGTTGCGTATACCAAATTCAATTTTTAGTTGATGGTTATGGTACGGAGCTTTTAAATTTTTAATAATCTTTCTCTTGTCAGTGCTTGGTGCGAATAAAATCCGCTGGAAAAGCACATGTATCTCGAGATTTAGGTAGATACAAATTTGTATCTGTTATACACAAGTTTTTAATCTTCTAATCCTAATTCTAAAAAGAAACTAAGTTTGAATGTAAGAATCGAATATGTCAAATGTGAAATCGGAGCTAGAGAGTGGTTTAAGTGGTTAAGTGGTTTAGGTGAAAACGCTCCAAGATTTTCTTTTGAGGAAACATAGCATGAGATATACGCAAGCCCAAGATCTTGGGCAGGCGGGTTTTTCACAGACAAACGTGAGCGGCGGAAGTACTATAGTCGTAATATCATATCTAACTTCTTCGGTTGTGCTCGAAATGTTAGCAAATGAGACAATTGGCAATTATTGGAGTACTTTTGTCCCATTCGATTTGATCGAGTCATCCGTAGTCGTTGTGTGACTGCATTCACATCTAAGCATCTATAGGTAAGTTGTAAATGGGAGCTGCCCTGTACAGCGTGAGGACACTTTCGATCTTATAAGTAACACTTGGAGTGTAGAGTGTCCGAACATTCCAGGAACAGACCCCTTTTTGGTTGGCCAGGACTAGCTTGACCCTAGGACTCACTTACCGATTTCTGGATGTGTAAGCATCCGATTGTTCATAGAAGGTCATAGAAGGTTCTGCGCAGAACGCTGAAAACTTCGTGGAAGTAAACTCACGTAAGATATCCAATCCCATATCTAGTCAATTCATCCACCGCACGTCCTCTTGGCATCTCATGCAGACCATTATGGCGTTGCTATTTTTCTTGGAGATCAGCTGGTTTACACGAAGAGTAGATGTAGATACATTATTCTACATCATCATCGCCACCACCTACGCTTTTAAACCAAATAGTTATCGCAGCACCCGCTGCTTGGTCATTTTTTCGGAAAACAACGATATCTGGTGTCCCTTACTTTTTGCCGCAATGTTCGGCATCGTTCTACAAAGTGAAGAACATCTTCAGCATTGGAAGTGTTACATGGGAGGTCTTCCCTATGCGCTTTTAATTTAAATAAAGCAGTTCCACTAGTAGCCTAATCCCGAAAGTAATTTTCTTTAAACAAGTTATGGTAAAAGGCACTATATTAGTCTATGCGCTTCACTTAAGAAAGGTTTTCTAAATTGAATATCGGTATCAATCGGTTCAAGAATGATTTCCAGGAAAATTGTTTATCTACATCTATGTTCAGCTAAAGCCCAAACGACGGTTCTAGTTCCAATAGTAGTCTTCGATTTGTTAATATTCATTGTAACATTTCAGTAGATGTAATAATCAATTTTGAAAATCAACAAAATCAAAAAGATAATTTATTATGTAGATATATGTACGATTCTGAAAAATATGCTAGTAATACAATATCGTCCGCAAACAAAAACTCTTTTATCTACCTATGTACATACAATACGTCCAGATAAGCCCTCTGCAATATCGTCAATAAACGGAGCAAACATATGTGAACTTTATTGTGCTTTGACTCCGACAAATCTTTATCGTTCCAAACAGCTGCCCATGTCTCCTCATGCAAGTTTCGAATCAGTTTTCCAAACTTCGCAAACATAAACTTTCTAAACATCTTAGACAAAGCGGTTTACGGTCCATGGTATCCCGCTTTGAAATCCATGCTATTCATGTTTGAACGCACATGAAAACCCGCTTGCAACTCATTAAGAAGATTATCACAATCCATCCATGTAGACACGAAATGTCCCTATAATCTAAATCAGCTTTTATCCCTTTTTCATGAATCGGAAATATATATAAGCGCTTCTTTAATTTCTTGTAACATAACTCTAAAATTCATTATATTTTTAAACATAATTATGAATGTTTCAATAAATTCCCATGACATACAGATCCATCAAATACGTAAATCATACTAAGTAAAGCGCACGACTGCCCAAATAAAATGGAAACAAAAACAGATCAAAATCCTAAAACCGTTTTTGAGAAAACTAATTTAGTTTAGGTATAAAAATAAATTTATATGAAAAAGAAATTATTTCTAAAATCGAAGTATGAAGATTTGTTTAACTTAACATCACAAAAAAATAGTAACATTTTAAGGAATTCCGTTTATTCGTTTAAGATATATGGGCAGTTTTAGAAATTACCGTTATTCGAATTGTTTTTAAAAAACTGAGTATGGAGTATTTATGGCGCTATCTCAAGTACGAACAAAAACCCCTCACCCTCAGTTTGAGTTTGAAATTTCTGCACGATCGCAATGACTAATGTATCTCGTATACAAATTTAAAAATAAACTATGAAAGTTAAAATTCGGTCAATATTTCATTCTGATCGTTCTTTGAAGTCAAGCTTGTTAGTACGATTTCGAGTTACCTACTTATCTACTTATTCTGTAGCGTAAAACTGATTGCACCATGTATTATCACTTCATGAAATTTCGTTTAAAATAATGAGTTTTGATATTGATTTTCTTTATAACTGTACCTGTTATCAAATGTTACCTTTCTGGTACTTTCTTGCTCTGCAATCTATTCCATTTATTACACAATGGCGAGTTGTTTTGCTTCGCATCTCACTTTTACTCATTTCACACATACGATTTGTTGTTATTTCCATTTCAATTGTTGAACTTACAAAATCGTACACATGTTGCAAATCTGACGTCACAACTGTCAATTGAAAACAGCTGTTTACTACATCCAATCCGGTCGTGTGGTGTGTGTCGTCTTTTGGTTTTCTGTTTATATTAAAACGTTTCATATAAATTAGTTTTTAAGTAGTTCAATTATGTTAATCCCAACCCGCTTGACTCAGGGTGGTCGCCTGCTATTTGCCATACGCAAACAGAACTTTAATTTGATCAGACCACAGTTGTTTTCCACAAAAGCGCAGATGATCAAAGGTCAAATAACAATTGGTGATGTAACCAAAGATATCGAAACTCCAGCGAATCCTGAATTAGTTCCTCAGAAATATGGTAAGCATTTCCTTAGAACACTCAACCTTTCCTAATGTGTGATTTTCGTAGTTCAATATGCGGAAGATGGATCCATACAGCTGACGCAATCTGCACTTCATCATCTACGCTGGATGTTGCAAAAAGATTCCCTAAAGCAAGATATGTTTCTGCTGGGATATCCGGGTGCATTGCGACGAAATATTGCTATGCAATTTTCTGAGCTGACGCAGAGGGAACTGGAATACATTGCCTTAAGCCGAGATACGACGGAGAGTGATTTGAAGCAACGACGAGAGATTAAGAACAAAGGCGCTATGTACTTTGATCAAGTATGATAATTCAGTGTCGCAAAGAATTGAGTTTTATTTTGGCTATTTTAGTGTGCTGTGCGAGCAGCATTGAATGGTCGCCTTCTCATCCTGGACGGAGTAGAACATGCTGAGCGTAATGTACTTCCAATTTTAAATAATTTGCTTGAGAACAGAGAAATGCATTTGGAAAACGGAAAATTTCTAATGGCGCCAGAACGATATGATACGCTGCTAAAGGTACAGGAACCTTTTTCTTAGTTGAGTTGTTTGCTAATGAACTAAAATTTGTAACAGACGTACACCAAGGAGCAGTTGGACGAATGGGGCTTGCTGCGTGTCTCCGAGAACTTTAGAGTCGTTGCCCTAGGTCTACCGACACAAAAGTACAAAGGAACGCCACTAGATCCACCACTACGATCACGATTCCAGTCCAGGAATGTCACACATTTCTCTTTCGAGGTAAATAACAATTTATCAACTCGTAGTGGGTAGCAAAAATAGTTTAATTCTTCTTTCATCAGGAAATTCTCACTACTTTGAGGCAGCAATCACCTAACGTTGATGAAAGTAAACTGCGGAGCTTGATATCATTCGGTCTAGCAGTTCATTCTGCCGATTCATCAGTGAATTTACCCGACTTTCCTCTAGACAATCTGCAACTAGTTGCTAGAATATTGGTAAGCCACGTTTGCAACATCACAAAACGAAAAAAAAACTAACCCTTCCAACAGAATAGCAATCCATCGATCAGTGTCCACGATGGCATTTGTGCTCTGTATCCATATCATACGACACTGAAAAAGGAACACATCGACCGTGTTAAGAATCTTCTTGATTCGTTAAAGATCAGTTCGAAACCAAGCAAAGCGGTTAAATCCATAACAGCAAAGAAAGCTTCCGATGACGTCGTACAGTTGCAAATAGATGATGTTTCCCTATCCTTATTTGGCGGCAACAAGTCGAATGAAGTTAAAGGTTTCGTCGATTTGGACCATCAACGGGGAATACTTGCCTCGATGATTCAAAAGTACGCAGTCGGCGACATTTGCTTGATTGGTAGGTGAGGAACCATTTGTTTAGCACAATGTAAAACATTCCTCTTATTTAAGGTCAAAAGGGTGTAGGAAAGGCTACTCTGACGAAGCAACTAATGCACTTGCTGAACCAATCCGTCGAACCGATGGTGCTCTACGAGGACATGACCTCCAGAGATTTAGTTCAACAGAGAATAACAACAGCCGAGGGTGATACTGTGTGGCGTGACTCCCCTCTCGTCAGGGCAGCTAAGAATGGATCAGTGGCCATTTTGAATGGCATCCATAGACTGCACAAAAGTACTGCTGTAGTCTTGCAAAGGTAGATTTGGTAATTAACCTCTGCGTCAACAAAATACATGTAAACTCCTTTCAGACTTATCCACGATCGCGAACTGCAACTATGCGATGGAACGACAATGCTGCGTAGTGATCGTTACGAATCGCTCCTCTCACAGGGTCTAACAGAAGCCGAGCTTACAACGAGAAACATTCTAAAAATTCACAATTCATTCCGATTAATCGCTCAAGCCGAACCTCCAAATCCGAATAGCACCGCCCAAAACTGGCTAACGCCAGAAATGCTGAGCTTGTTTTTGTTCCTTGAAGTAAGACCGCTGCAGCAGAGCGAGGAATTCGAAATCATCAACAAACTATATGGCAACATCGACGCGAATATTCACAAAATCATAAAACTATCGCACATTCTCCGTGAAGCTACAGATCCGATTTTGAAAGACTTATCTGGAACGCTTTCAACCCGCCAGCTGCTGAAGATCGCACGACGAATGGCCATCTATCCAGCCGATGACAACGAGGCGAATCCGCTGAATTCGGTGTACGATATCATTCAGAACACATTCTTGGCAAAATTTCTGCCGTCGCTACCACGTGCAGCTCTGGAAAATGCCATCAAGGAAGCTGGAATCGACAAAACTCAACGGTCTGGCTCAGGAGGTAAGCGATCCATAAATGTGGACGGTGACATTCTGCGCATTGGAAAGACCGAAATGAAGCTAACCGCTACGGATGAGGAAAGCAAAGTTCCCAGCACGCTGTTCTATGATGTCCCACAGCATGTGGAGTTGCTTGAACGGTTGCTACAGGACTTCCTGATTGGAGATCACCTCTTGTTGGTGGGCAATCAAGGTGTCGGCAAGAATAAGCTTATTGACAAACTGTTGCAGTTGATGAACAAACCACGCGAGTACTTGCAACTACACAGGGATACGACCGTTCACAGTTTAACAGTGCAGTCGACTTTGCGCGATGGTCAAGTAGTATACGAAGATAGTCCTCTGGTGAAGGCCGTAAAGAAGGGCAACATCTTGGTCATTGATGAGGCAGATAAAGCACCAGTTAATGTTACGTGCATCTTGAGAACGTTGGTGGAGAACGGCGAAATGATACTATCCGATGGAAGAAAGATTGTGCCACCAGGACAGGGTGCTGGCGAAGTGGGAATAATTGAAACCCATCCGAACTTTAGAGTGATCGTCCTGGCGAATAGACCGGGCTTTCCGTTTTTGGGAAATGATTTCTTTGCTTCGCTGGGAGATGTATTCAGCTGTCATGCAGTTGATAATCCCTCGCCGGACTCTGAGATATTCCTCCTTCAACAGTACGGGCCATCTGTGCCCAAGAAAACTCTTGCGACGCTGGTCAATGCCTTTGGTGAGCTGCGAAGCATGGCTGACGAGGGTCTTCTCAACTACCCATACTCCACGCGTGAAGTTGTAAACATTGTGAAGCATTTAGAAAAGTTTCCTGAGGAGTCAATGTCGGAGCTGGTTGGCAACGTCCTTGACTTTGACAGATACTCGCCCGAGGCACTGGACCAAGTAACAGAGGTGCTGGCCAAGCATGGTCTACAGATCGAGTCTTACGCTAAGAACGAACTGTTTGCGCTTCGTAAGAAAAAGGAAATTCAGCTGACCGTTAGTCGGACCAGCGGTTTGGACACTTCTTCCCCGAAGTATGGCAAAGTTGATCCAAAGAATGAGCCTCATGTTGGTGGCAACACATGGGCCGGTGGCACTGGAGGTCGTGATACAGCTGGATTGGGTGGCAAAGGGGGTCCCTTTCGCCTAGACGCCGGGCATAAAGTTCATCAGTTGTCTGACGAAGAAAAAGATGCCATTCCCGATGAGGTCAAGAAGGCTGCAAGAGACATGAACCGTAAGGCGTTCGAGGAGAAGCTTAAGGAAATCAAAATGTCCAAGCATGACTACAGTATGTATGCCCAATTTAGTGCCCCGATTCGGAAGCAGGTTCAGCAGTTGAAGGCAATCATGGACGCCTTGCAGACGAAGAGTAAGGAGCGTCAGTGGCAAAAGTATCAGACTCATGGAGAGTTGGACGACACTCGCTTGATCGAGGGTATTACTGGCGAAAAGAACATCTATCGACGACGGGCGGAGGCGAACCCCTGGGCTGATCATGTCCAGGAGAAGCCAAATCGATTAAAATTGGTAGTCGATGTGTCAGGTTCCATGTATAGGTAAAATTTAAATCACTAAATCACTCTCCTCCTCTTTTATTCATCTTGTGGTATGTTTCAGGTTCAATGGGTACGATCAACGTTTGGATCGACAACTGGAAGCAATAGTAATGGTAATGGAGGCTTTTGAGGGATATGATAAAAAGATCGTGTACGACATTGTCGGTCACAGTGGTGAAGGCTGGGAGATACCATTCGTTCGTGAGGGAAAGCCACCAACAACGGATAAGGAACGGCTCGAAACACTACGAATGATGCACGCCCATTCGCAATTCTGTTGGTCCGGTGATAATACCGTAAAGGCGACGGTAGAAGCTGTGGAATCTCTAGCTCAGGAGGACTATGACAATTCGATAGTTATCGTTTTGAGCGATGCAAATCTTTCAAGATATGGAATTCATCCGAAAGAACTGTCGAACGCATTGAAGAAGGGAGATCCCAAGGTTCGTGGGCATGTCATATTTATTGGCAGTTTGGAGGAGGAAGCCGACTTGTAAGTTTTAAATAGGGAATCTGTTTAAGCATAAGAGATCAACATGATTTTGTTTGTTATTTTTTAAGGATCAACGCACAAATGCCAGCGGGACACAGTTATGTTTGCATGGA
This sequence comes from Ferdinandea cuprea, assembly GCA_963576555.1. Lineage (NCBI taxonomy): Eukaryota > Metazoa > Arthropoda > Insecta > Diptera > Syrphidae > Ferdinandea > Ferdinandea cuprea. The sequence continues at coordinate 128,191,071 of OY754958.1, read as the reverse complement.
CCTATCAACGTTGCCACAAATCCTAAAACAAATATTTACCTCGTCTTTGATGTAGATTATTTGAAAATACAAGAAGTCTAGCTAAGTGATTAAAATAATTTGTTAAGTTTATAGGTTTTATTTTTATATTAAAGAATTCCATAGTAAACAAGTGGGCTTTTTTTCTATCACAAAATAGCAAAAATATATTAGACCTAAACGGCCCATATAGGACCCAAAGCCTAGCTTTGGTCTTGGTAACTGTGTGTGCGAAGTTATATTTTTTGACACTAATGGACATTAAACTGTAAATGCCGATTCCGAACGGCAATTAATTTTTGAGAAGCTTCTTTGACACTAATGGACCTACAGTTTAATGCTGATTCCGAACGGCAATTAAGCTTCTTATGACAGTTCTTGCTCTTGGATGGTTGTCAGACTTCCGCAAGAGGTGGGGCAGTGAAAAACAAGTTTCAGGTGCAGGTCGTGATTTGGACCAGCGACCTCTCGCTTAGTAGTCCAACGCACTTAACCACTAAGCCACTGCACCCACATATTATTGGAGCGCTCTGTAACTCTGGGCAATTTTTTTGTTTGGAATATTTAGATTCGGAGTACAGCCCAAAATGCTATTGGGGAGGTGCTATGCTTTATGTACTATGTGGTTAACGGGTAACATGTTTTAGATGTTGCTTACTTCCGACAGTTGTCTGATTTCTCGATTGATCTCAATGCTGTTTCCACCGATCGAACTTTGGATAAGCATATTGGCCAATTCGATTGGGGTTATAACTTATATAGTCTTAGCGAATATGCGATTCAAGAAGATTGACAACAGTTATGGGTGCAATGGTTTACCGCACTTTGGTATAAAGACATCTTTAATATTTTTCGAATGGGAAGGAATGTATTAAAGACAGCTTCCGAAAATAACTAAGAGCCAGGGCGAGCCTATCGGCGTCTCTCGATCAGGTCTTGGTGATTTTTATGGATGAAAACTATTAACCACTTAGTTTAACTCATGGGATTCAAAAATACTTACCGATATGCCTTGGACGCTATGATGGTGTATCATCGAGGGATTTGGTTGTATACGGTAACCTAGGAAGTGAGTATCAAGCAGGAGACAATGTATTCTCGCTAGCTGAAGCATACCATCACGGTCTTGAATAAAATTGGGCAGAAGAGGGGATTTGGAGAGAATCGTCAATCTTGTTTGAAGTCTCTGCCTGCAGCTTCTATGTAAGTCGTTGGACAGTACTCCCATGTTAATGGCATGTCTGCCTTGCTGACAGTGGCTAGTGATTTCTCTCAACACGAACCTGATATTTGTCTGGAATATAGCTGTGCCCGGGAACCCAGTTCAGGGAAATTGCGAACCTGTCAACAAAAATTTAAAAGAAAACTAGACAGAGTCGATATTATTCGGTGTTGGGATTTTTGTGATCTCGGGTCGAAAATTGGGCCGACCGACCTTGCACAGCCAGCCAGGTCGGCCATTTAAAGGATTTGCTTTTCTCTACATAATGGCATGAATGGATCTTCAGAGTAAAGCCAGAATCAATTTTATATATCAGATCATTGTTGTTTTCCTTAAATTTCTGGTCACCCAATCGATGAGGTTATGATCGGGATTATGGGGATCATAATCCTCTCATTTTACTGCATCCCTACTGGTTCCCCTGTTAGTGGGTTTTCCAAATATATCTGCAGGCATCCTCGGTTGTATCGCCTTACAACCATCCGCATCAAGGCTAAATTCGCCAACATCAGCCTTTTATGCGCTCACGCCCCCACAGAAGAGAAAGATGATGCTACCAAAGAATGTTTCTACGAGCTCCTCGAGAAAACATATGAGCAATGTCCTAAATATGACGTTAAAATCGTCCTAGGTGATTTTAACGCCAAAATAGGAAAGGAGGACATCATTGGTAGCACAATCGGAAAGCATAGCCTACACGACACCACGTCTGCAAACGGACTGAGGCTAATTGACTTTGCTGCGGGACGTAATGTAACTATAGCTAGCACACGGTTTTCTCACCTCAATATCCACAAAGGAACATGGCGGTCACCAGATCACCAAACCGTCAATCAAATTGACCATGTTGCGATCGACGTAAGGCACTCCTCCAGTATTCTAGATGTCCGAACTTTCCGAGCGGCCAACGTAGACTCGGATCACTAACTTGTTGTAGCCAAGGTACGTATGCGGATATCCCAGACACCACAACAGCGAGGAAATACTGTGAGGAGATTCAACGTTGAACGGAACAATGTTCGAAAGTTTTACCAAAAGGTAAAAAGAACGTGTCAACGCAACTTTACCCGAGCAGATACCTGTAGAGACGAACAAGGAAACCTAGTAGTGGAAACACAGTCGGTGCTGAGGATATGGAAAAACCATTTCTGCAGACTGTTAAACGGCGATGATGACACAAATTCCGCTGTCAGGCAGAATGAACCATTCAACATGGGTGATGAAAGCCAAGACACCCGCCCACCTGACCAAAATGAAGTGAGGATAGCAATATCCAAACTGAAATCCAACAAGGCTGCCGGGCCGGACGTCCAGAAGTCCAGATCGATACTCACCATCTTTTTATCGATTTTAAGGCCGCATATGACAGCATTTATAGAGACGAGCTATACAGAGCCATGTCTAGTTTTGGCATACCTGCCAAACTCGTCAGATTGTGCAGGATGACGAAGGAGAACTCTCGCTGCTCCATTAAGGTCGGAAACAATCTCACCGAGACCTTTGATGTCAAAAAAGGATTTAGACAAGGCGATGCGCTGTCATGTAACTTCTTCAACATCATACTTGAGAGAATTGTGCGCAAGCCAACACCAGGGGCACAATTTTCCAAAAGTCTGTGCAACTACTTGCTTACACCGACGACATCGACATCATTGGCAGAACACAGCGAGCTGTCACTGGTGCGTTTGCAAGTATCAGTACAGAGGCGGCAAAAATGGGTTTAGAAGTGAATGAGGGCAAAACGAAATATATGCTGTCAACAAGAAGGGACGCACAACATCGACGAATCGGACAGAACGTCACGATAGAGAGCTATAACTTCGAGGTAGTTCGGGACTTTATCTACCTCGGCTCCGCTATTAACTCTGACAATGACATATCGTCAGAAATCAAGCGAAGAATTACACTTGCCAACCGCTGTCACTTTGGCCTAAGGAGGCAATTGATTAGTAAGGCCTTGTCGAGAAACACCAAGGAGACTCTATATAAGACCCTCATCATCCCAGTCCTGCTGTATGGCGCAGAAGCACGGACGTTATCAAAGGCGGATGAAGATCTCCTTGGTCGTTTCGAACGCAAAATTCTTCGAGTGATTTTCGGTCCCGTTTGCGTTGACGGGCTTTGGAGGAGGAGATTTAACAGCGAACTCTACGAGCTGTACAGCGACATCGACCTGGTCAGAAAAATACGGATTAGTCGTCTAAGATGGCTGGGACATGTAGAGCGAATGGACACCAACGCTCCGGCCCGAAGAGTCTTCGAATCCAACCCGGAGGGACAACGCAGTAGAGGAAGACCTCGCCTAAGGTGGCGCGCGCAAGTGGAAGGGGACCTCAACCAACTTGGAGTGTTCAGCTGGATGCAGTTAGCCAAAGATCGTGCTAACTGGAGAGCTGTATTGGTTGAGGCCCAGGTCCACCCCGGACTGTAGCGCCACCTAAGTAAGTAAGTATCCTCGGTTGTATCAAAATATTCGCAATATTTCTCCAGAAATTACTATTACTGGCAAAAATGCCACAAAAGGAAAATTTCGCCATGAATAGCGAGAAAATAGGGCCCCTAGTAGGCATTCTGACAGACCACCGCCAGCGCTGCCGTAATTGCTCCTTTAGGAGCTTTTGGCCCCTTTGCTGGGCACTGGGCTTGATAAACTTGATAACTTATATTCGTTGCATACATTTGCACTTCCAATGCATTTCCAAAATCCATTGTCAATGTCAAGCACTGTTTATGGTTGGTTTACATGGTCACACAAACCTACCACGCAGGTTGAGTAGAAGGCGCCATAGTCTACTGGAAGGAATGGACAGCACTACCAAACATGCAACAATGCGAGACACGTATATAGGTCGGTAATGTTAATTTGCGTGGTAGCAGCCAAATGCAGATTGTTTGATCTGTGATCTCACTTGTTCTAAATTGCTTACTGAGATGAAACACTATAATAGGCTACTATCTTTATTCACTGAAGTAATTTGATATTATTTAAAATGGAAACTATACCTCTGCTCTCTATTCTGCCCCATCGGCTTCTTCGGTGTATGCAGTAGAGAGCGCTATTCTAAAACTAGGAAATAGGTTTTACAGCTAGAATTGATGGTGCCTATAGGTAAGTACGACAAAAAAACTCGGTTTTCCAACATCACTCTAACGTTATTAAAAACGCCAGCGAAAACGGACTCTCTAATCTCGTGCAAAAATTGCATGCGTGGGCGTCGCCATGCAAACTAACCATTATGTCTGGTTTACATGGCCACAAAGGTTAACCACGCCACGCAGGATAGTGGGGTGCACAATACTAAAAATTCGGCTGAATTCCAAAATGTAAGAAAAATGCGCATTGTGAATGCACACTGCTTTTCTGAGGCCAGGTTATAAATGCTTTTGCGCTGCTTTACATTTGTTATGCATCATAATCATTCACGATGCTCTGTTTGATTTTTTTTGCGCGGTTGATGCGTTCACAATGCGTTTTAGAAAAGTATGCATTGCATCATAGTAAGCAGTTTGCATTTTGGAACGCTTGGTTAAGCAGTAATGCAGAAGTATTGCGTTTTGGTAGCAGCCGAATGTAGACTGATTGATCTCTGATCTCACACTTACATCTTTAAAATCATTGACGGCAGAGATCTCTCTCTTATCTCGTGCAAAAATTAAATACGTGTATCATAGAGGGATTTGGTTGTATACGGTAACCTAGGAAGTCAGTATCAAGAAGAAGACAATGTATTCGCGCTAGCGGAGGCATACCATCGCGGTCTTGAATAAAACAAGGCAGAAGAGGGGACTTGGAGAGAATCTTCTCTCTGCCTGTGGCTTCTATGTAAGTCGTTGGACAGTACTCCTATGTTAATGGCATGTCTGCCTTACTGACAGTGGTTAGTGATTTCTCTCAATATGAACCTGATATTTTTCCCAACAAGATTATTTGCATTGCAGTTGTCTGGAATGTAACTTTGCCCGGAAACCCAGTTCAGGAAAATTACGCACCTGTCAACAAAAATCTAAAAGAAAATGCTTGGTCGGTGGGCCTTGTTTTCGACCCGAGATCGTTCGAATTGGTAAGCTTGTTATAGCCTATATATAGACTAAGGACTTGACGTGACTGCAGAGAAAATACTCGAGTAGTGTCAAATCGAATGTTCGCGGCGACCAATTGATGAACGCTTCATTCTTGTGAAGAATATCAGAAATCTCCGGAACACAAAAATCTTCATTGGTTAATCCATTCATGAAATAGTTTTTCTGTGGCTCCTCTTTCAATAAAAGGGCTCCCCAAAATCTTCAAATGGGCTCCTTTTTGAAATTGAATAAGCACCTAAATTTGCTAGGCTTAGACGATACAACTGTAACTGTCTGAAGGTACAATGGACCTACATACATAGTCCACGCAAACACCATATCTACCATTAACATGAGTTTTGCAGCAGCGAGCTTTTGTTTTCGCCATTCTTCTCAAACAAACATAGTTGTCAGGGATGCATAGGGTCTCCTTTTTCTGAGCCGGGTAAACTATGCTTAGCTGGAAAGCATCAAGCCATTTTAAAGAAAACATAAACGAAAAATGTCAGATTATATTCGAGAGAGGCCATTGTCCCATTTCTGCCCACTCCCTCCTAATGAAAGAGATATACAAGTCAATTATCGTTTATCGCCATTTAGTTGCAAAAATCACCATTCCAGATCTTTTGCCTGTATTCCAAAACAAAACAAAAAAGCAATTACGATAACTTTTTTTAAGCGTATATCCTTATGTATATGGCAACACTGTTTTTTTTGTTTTTATTTTTCTCTTTCTTTTTTTAAATAACAAATAAAAATAATAATAATATTTATACAAACATTCAGTTCTCTGCACGCACACAGACACACAATTTCTCACACGCATTTTGTTACATTTTAAGTACTTATAAAGCTAATAAAACTTATTCTAGCAAAATAAATGACTTAGCATGAAGGATCGGCTGATTAACCCAGCGCTACGTGTTATTCTCTTTTGGAGGAATGAGCACCCAACCATCGTCTGCAGAATCATGCACCAGGCTGTCGCTACTCATTTGCGATTGCAGGATTGTAGCTCGTGATGTCTGTGGATCGGAACCTGCATTCTGCTGATTCGCACGCATTCGTTCTAGTTGTTGCTTTAAGTCGTTATATAACTCGAGTAATTCCTCCTGAAAATAAATGTTTGTGTCAGCGAAAGAGTGTAACTCAAAAATTAAAACACAAACCTTCTCCTCGAGTTTCTTCATTAGTTTTAGCTTTTGTTCCCTTTCGACGGGATCCAGGGCGTCCAAATATTTGTCTCTTCGATCTGTCGCATAATATAATTCAGTATCTACGCGTAAATACTCTTTGGCAAGTCTAGTGTGATCCTTGTAGATCTCTTGTGATAGTCTATTATTTGGTATTGGTGGCTCTGGCTGTAGGGATGGATCAAGCATTTGATGCAGAGATTGATCCGCCTCGTAGTCATCGTCAACGGAACATGCATTATTTGGCAGATCGTCATCGTCGTCCGGTATCACTGGTTTTGTTTCTGTGACCGTAAGGCGTTCTTTTCCATCACTTTTTGCTGGAAAATAAATAAAAAAAGAAATTGTTTATTAGTAAAGATTTTGAAAAATGGTGGAAAAGACATTTTAATAGGAACGCAAATCGTACTATAGATGATCCAACAGCTGTGTAAATCACTTTGCTTTGGCAATAAGGCAGTGGTGTCACACATATTTGATCCTTTTACTTTTTGTTGCTTAAATTTCTAAAGGAAAACGTGAGCGTTATTGAATGTTGAACTTGGTTCATAAAGTGATTGGGTTCTTCCATTTGACCGAGATAAGTTTTTATATTTAAAAAAGGACGTTAAGCTTAGTAAACTATTGAGACAGAGTCTAATTGGTGCGATATTGTTTTGCGGCTTTCACATTAGGCCAATTTTTACAAAGAAACACGATTTCCTGGAGCAATGACGGATTGTAGAAAGTTATCTTAACAATGGGTTTGTCTTAAAAAACTAAGATTGTTTTTGTTTTTATTATTTTAGGTTAACAACGTCCTCAAATATTGGGTTTAGCGTTAAGTTAGTGAAATATTATGAAGGACATTGACTTAATATTTCACTAAAAAATTATTTTTTGTTTTAAAGGGATTTTTTTGAAACATGGCAAGATTATTAAATAGACCGTTACTTTTTTATATTTTGTTAAAATTGTAAACCATAATTAAAATGTTGTCCGAGGACGTATTTTAAAAATATGTTTACTATTTTACCCTCCCTTTTGTTCAACCCTGCCAGTGGTGCACTATCCTTTGTGGATGTTGAAAATTTTCAGCCCAGAAAAAAAGAGACAGGTGGAAGACTACATGGGTTCCGTTTTGCTCTTTTCGAAAACGTCAAATGTATTTTTCTACAAATTTGAAATAATTTGTACGAGATTTTATTCAATGACATTCCTTAACTCAAACAAAGCGGCATCGAGAGCGCCATATGCTACGCCTCCACTGACTAACTTATGAATTTTTATACAATAAATTTCTTGTACAAGGTGGCGCAAAAGTAATCCTCCTATCAGAAAATGCTATAAATTTTGCGATTGGCCCCTAATGTCAGTTCTGTTTTGACATTTGTGTAGTAAACACATGCGAAATACACGTTAATAAACAATGTTACGCTACACTGCTCCAGAACGCGGAATATTGGTGACTATTTATTTGAGCAATAATCGGTCGGTGACTTTGGCACATCGGAAGGTTATTTTTGCGCCACCTTGTAGTAAGAATAGTAAAACTGTCAAAACGTGGCCGTTGGCAATTGATTTACAATTTATATTTTCTTACGAGGATGAATATTTATGTACCTATGATTGTTTCTCGGTCAAAAAAAACTTCTCTGTCATCCGGATCGCACCTTAAGAATTGCAAATGACGATCAAATTACGTTTACGAAAATGCCCTAAGTTACATTAGCCATTGTAATAGGTTTTTTGTGGGTGTAGTGACTTGGTAGTTAAGTGCGTTGGACAACTATTAGCGAAAGTCTGACAAGTATCCAAGAGTAAGAATTGTCAGAAGAAGCTTCTCAAAAATAAAATTAGCAATCGGAATCGGCATTAAACTTCAGGCTTTTTCTATTCGTGACAAAAAATATGTATTCGGGCACTCCCAATGGTTGCAGAAGATAGGCTAGGCTACAGGTTCTCTATGGGCCGTTTACGCCTAATATTTTTTTATATATATATTTATTCTATATGATTCTGTATTATTGTTGGTAATAATAATAAAAAAAGCTTTTGTCGTCAAAATTAAAGAATTATTAAATGTATCAGCGAGAAAAAATACCTTTTGTGGTGGTTGAATGTGTGAGTGGTTCTAGTTTCAAAAACATTTTCAGAATATTTCGGGAATCTTCAGGATTGCCAATAGAAAACTACATTAGTAAATATTTTTCCAGGAGGATCCAAATTAATCCATTCAGTCATTCAGAAGAGCTTGGTCGTTGTCCCTTCATTTTATGAAGAACTTGACCATCGTTTGCGCCGAAATTTCGTTAAATCAACTGGCATTGAATAAGCTCTTTTATCGAGAAATAATGTTCATGCATTTCAAAAAAATAGGCTAATTAGTCTTTTAAGATCAAAAGTATTTGCTATAAGGCTAAGATTAATACATTTTTGAACTTTTTGAAGGAAACATTCGATGAACGCATTACTTGGAGTAATGTATTAAGCAAAACAACAATTGACTCATTTAAGGCAAACATTATTCATATTATTGAGGACGAGAACGTTGTCTCTCAATTCATAAGATCAAGCCGCGTTGGATACATGTCCGAAGTTGTGGTTTAAAATAATTTGGATTATGTATTGTATGTATAATGTTTTTTTAATGAAATTGCACGTGTGTTGTTAAAAGCCAAAGTTTGTACTAGTTTAGAAAAAACAATTGACTATTGATTTAATCTGTAAGTTAGAATGGACATAAACTATGTTTATTAATAAGAATATCCCAGTAGGGCAGTCCCAAATGTGATTGCCGTAAAAGGCAATTAAAGGGGATATATCACATCTAAGCAATTTTAACACGTGATTTATCTGAAACTTTTTTGAAGTTGAACCGGGTAGTATTAAAAGTAGTATTAAAATCAAACAAGTTTTTTTTGGTTGGATATGCTCTATCTACAACAAAGACGATCAATCATATATCTTGCTAACATTTTGGAGGCACACACTTGCCAATTGGCGAATCCATAGTACTTTGTGAACATCTCAAACCTTTCTGCAACCCTCTAAACGGCACATCACAGTGTGAAAAACAGTTTGGACTAATAGGCAAAAAGAGAGGCAAATTCTGAAATAGACTAACAAATTTCATGTCGAGACCCCGAGATATAATCCATAGTAATGAGCTGTAAATGGCATAAGCAGTATTCGGGTCACTTCAACTATGTCCGATTTGCTCGCTTGCTTTCAGTAAAAAGTGTGCATAGCAAGGGAGGACACTATCTTAAACAGATTCATTGCGCTTTTTGGGTATGCGGACAATATTGACATCATCAGCCACTCAAGTTTCTTCTGATTGAGGCATTCACACCGGCTATTGAAGAACAGGCCAAACTTTTTGGCAGAAAGAAAATGAGGTAGGACAAGACAATGAGGAAAAAAAAGACAAAACGCCGCTAATGATAGCAACAACTTGAAAGTAATTAATTTCTTTTAGCTTCAGACTTCGCATTAGAAGTATGTCAGGCTGACCTTCCACGACTAACAACCTAACGAAGATCCAACGACGAATAACTCTATTAAATTAGCTTAGCTAATTTGTATAAACACACAAAGCCACAACACTAGTTTCAATACAAAGTTCAAATGTTTCTAAAGATAAAACATTTTTACACTTGATTATTAGTTGTCATATTCTTAAGTCTCATTCTAATTTAAATGCCTCAGAAATTGTAACGGACGGACGTGCGGTTCAACTTCTAACATATTGTACATCAAACAGAGCACCAACAATTAGGGCATGTAAATCAAAGTGACACATATTGTCATCCATTGCACCAAATAAAACACGACATTCCGTCAATGAGATGATATAAGTTTTCTCGACTACATCCAATAACAATAACCTTCAGCTGCAGCATATCTACGTATACAACGCAATGTCATTTTAATTGAAAATAACATACAAAACCATTTGAATGTGAATTTAATTAGCTCACTGCTTGTTGGTGGTATCCTTGAGAATTATTGCTCTTATTAGCCAATGGCGAACATCAATATTATTATGTCACCTTTATTTATATGATGTAAACACAGATTTGGCCAAAAAAGTGAATAAAACAAAAACAAAAACATGTAACAATCAATCAAACAATACACTCGGTCAAATGGAAGATCACAAAGAACTACAGCCAAAAGCGGGAACTGGAACTAACTCTAAAAACTTGATTATGAGGCTACACCCGATGTATGAGAGTTTTCTCCGATTTGATCGGTTAAAGTTCATGTCTCGCGAAAGGTCTATTCAAAAACATATCTTTTTTTTTCAACGAATTTGTCTATGAAAATTTGGAAATGAATTAATTTATTTTCTCTTGTGAAGCGTTCCCGGTTTGTATCAGTGTCTCTCTCTCTTCCAATCGATCTTCATTGGATGAGTAATGAAAAATAATTTTTTTTAATTTTATTTTTGCAGAAAATAAGAATATCTATCGCGAATTTAGTCCGCTTGGTTTTGACTCGACAGCACTCCAATGCGAACTAACTAGCAGCTGTGCGCGCCTCCGCAATTTTTCGAAAACTGTGTTCCCAAACGTTTGGCATTTTGTGGCCAGAAATAAACTGACATCGTCAGTGGATGGTGAAACGAATGGAAATATGCTTTTGCTTTTTGTGTTGGCCGGCAAATACCTACTGTGTATTATCTAGAAAGAGGCAGACTATTTACCACAACACATTACATTTGCCGTCAACTGGGGTCTGTTCTTAAGAAACCAACTCATGATCATGACAGCAACAGTATGAGTCAAAAGTTTGTAGATGAAATGGAAATGATTAATGAATTATAGAGAAAGTAATTTGGGATACGGATCTGTAATTTGGAGCACAATTTCGCCTACGATTTTCTAGAGAAAATGTATTATAATTTTGAGTGAGGCGTTCACTAAAATTTAGATCACTACATGAACTCAACAAACAGACATATAAGTGGTGTTATTGGTTACATTGATCTTGGAAACTGAACCTTTAATTTGACTAGCTTTATGAATTCTGTTAAACTTAGGCACTTGTGAATGTTCTTTATTTCCACTACCCTGACCTTTTTGAAATGTAATTCACAATCATATTTTTTTATCTTAAATATCTTAAAAAAAAAAATAAAACGATCATCGTTAATATTTATACCTTAAAAGATTTTTTTAGTAAATTATAAATAGTGTTAAAATAAAATTCGAATTGGGCGACAGAAAAGTGATAAAAATGTTACATAATTTTAAAATCTGGCGCCCTTGCGGCCGGCATTCATATTTCCATGCGTAGCTGAGCTGGCAACATAATTAGAAGCAGAATTTACCACACAGAACAGACTAGACGAAAATTTCTTTAATTATTCTCATTACACAGTTAACAGATACAATATAAAATTTATTTAAAAGTGGTGAAAAAATAATGGATAGGTATGTGTCCAAGTAACTACTAAGTTGTTGTTTGATTTAAAATGAAAATTGCTTAGCAAAAGTATCGTTTGTTTTATTCCATTTGTGAACAAACACACATTATGTCCTTTTTTAACAATTGGGCCAAACAAAGTTGGTTTGGTTTATTATGTTAGAAAATTTTAAAATTAGCAAAAAAGCCAATGAGAAAAAGAGCGAAAAGAGATCTAATTATCTAATTGGAGGATAAAACTATGGATGATAGGGACTTTTCTTTGATTTCGCAGACAGAAAAGACAATGTTTTACATTTTTTTTTATTGTTTAAATTTTTCGTCCAGTTAAACTGGGGCCAAGGTTTGTCGGTTTGTGGCTCAATCAGCTTACTACAGTCTCTAATTGGCAGATTAATAGTTTAACATTCAAGCTCACTAGACCGAAGTAAATTGATCATAAAATGTCGATAAAAATCAAGGCTGTGCTCTTAATAAAAAAATTGGACAATCAATACTTATTTTCTATTTTGGACTTAACGTCACCAGGTACCTAAGCTTTTGAAGACCATTTGATAAAGAAAAAACAGATTATACACTTTCTGTGTGAACATAATGCGATCCGAAGAAGATAACAAAGTTTCAAATACAGCTTCGAATATGCTTAATGAAAATTTCTTATAAGAATCTCTTTTACGTGTTAATTAGAAAAAGGTGTTTAAGGCTCAAGTTGTCGCAATTGTTGCTCAACAGTTTCCTTTTTGCGATAAATTCCTTTAAAGTTGTAAAAAACAAAAAATTCATAACAATGAGATTAATTCCGCTATGTTTAGGAGATGTAAAGTTGCGAATGAAATTCGGCATGCACTCAAGAACCAAAAGAAACTATAGAAAATCATTAACGCATAGCATATGTAGCCTGAAAGTGAACACAACCAAGTACATACAAAGAATACCCCACATTTTTAAAAATTACAAAAAAAGGAATCAATAGTAAAGACACCAGATGGTACATAAATGGCATTTGCTCAGACAGCATCAAAATGCTTGAAAAAATAATTACAAAAATAAAATTAAACCCATCGCTCTAATAGTAGAGTTAATGAAAAAAAATTTAAATACCTTCTACTATATTTTTTATCAAGACAGCGTCGAATAAATTCTTACTTAAAATGACTGATTCATAAATTGCAAAGGCAACTACCGAATAAGAACCTACTCAACAATTTTATACAAGTCCTATTATGGCCTACAAACACCACGGACCTGACCATCACTATTTGTTGGTGTTAGGCTTCATTCCCTCTCATAAATAAGTGCATTTAGTTACACTTAAAAAAGTTGGCAAGAGTTTATTCAACATAACACCTTATTTTGCTAAAAAGGAAACTATAACACAGAGCTTGTCGTAAAAGACATTTATTCGCGTCATAACTAAGATAAGCATTTAAATCAATGGAATGCCAAACAGAGTTAGCCAGTTTTAAGCAACGCTTTATTAGTTCATTTCGATCATAAAAATATGTATGGCTGGGCTCATAAAAGAGGTTACGAGATCTAAGATTACGATTAGGATATAGTAAAATTGAAAAATATTTCGCCGAAAAGACAATTAATTTGATTGTTTTAGTATGCTAAATAAAACTTTACAATATTTACGTCGATTTTCAAGTGACTAATACCAAGGAGTAGTCATCTAGTACTATATGAAGTACTAAGTGCACAACTAGTAAAGCGACTTTATACATTCACAATATTCATTTATACGTCACAATATTCCAAACACAAACTTTTGAGAGTAAAAGGGAACCGCCGAAGTAACTCTAATAGCTTTGGGAAGCATATTGTAAATTTAAATAAATTGTATACGATGCCTGAGTTACGATACACACCAGTTAAGGAACTTAAAATGAGTAGTAGCCTAGCTATGAGTGTAAAACTTTATTAACAAAATTGAATCCATCAAATCCTTTCGAGAAATCGATGTAAATGACATTCATCACGAAGTTTGGAGATGAATCGGCGAACACCACAGCGATACAGTGGAGCATTGAATGATTTACATAAAAAAAATTGTCTACTTCGAGGATTAGTTTTGAATAGCCATGCAGAAAAATCTCGGAAATAGAAAAGAAAACGAAGTATACTCGGCGACATACTTCAGTCGTGTATTTAAGAAATTATTTTGCATACAACTGAAATAAGAAATATTAATAACTATTAATAACTGGCTTGTATAACCACTGTTCGTTCGTTTTTTGTATTGTATTTGCTTTTACTCCAATGATTTTACTAAATTGATTTACAAAAACATCAGCTTTATGCTTACAAATAAAAAATTTCTATTGTTTGTCAGACATTAGCCGCAGCAGAGGTCATGGAAATGTAGTTAATTTTAATTTGGTATTTTAAAGGCAGTTTTTTAAGGCTGACATCTGATATATCCAAATAAAAAATTTACAAATTTTTACAAACTATGAAAACTTTTACTTAAGCGATAATACAACTTTTTCTACTAATTGCACCTATAACATTGGGGAAATGGATTTCGTACATCCACATTTTTTATTCCCATCAATGTCTTCCCTTACTAGGCCAATTACTTTCAACATATTTGGCTTTGAGAACCTGTATTTAATTTTAATGTAGGTAATATCATCTTAACATGTTTATATTATTAAGAAAGTTAATAAAGGCATAAGCATAAGCCATTTTTCTGATTACTTAAGAAAAAAAAAACAGTATATTATTTGAATGGATAAATGAACAATTATACTTATTTTATTTGTTTTTATACCTAAATTAACAATAATTTGCACAAGAACCTTTTATTTTTCAGTCGAGCAAAATTATTTCAAAGTTATCAACTTGTTAAACAACCTACATACATCAGTGAGTTAGTTTTTGACAGTTTTTACGCGTCGGATAAATCCAAAAAAAATTACTATTAATAAGAAAAATTGAGTTTAGCTAATGAGTTAACCGAGTTATCAATCAGTTAAATCGGCATTATTAATATGCCACCACGAATAATGAAGAGGCTGGATGGAGGCTAACTAGTAAAAGAAAGAACCCGAATGAAATACAATGCACTTGTAGCACATGTGTGCCATTAAAACCGATAAACAATAAAATCCTACTCATAACGAGCTGAACGTGCCTTGTGCATATTTTTTTCACGTGCTTGGCGAGATCTCTGATTTAAAGTGAAGGTTCGATTCCTGATGGGGAAAGTGTTTTTCGAAATAATGGCCAACATATAGACCAGCACCACACAAATAAATTTGATAGTCGGCCGTGGCAATCCGTGAGACAGCTGTAATTCTCGCCTCTTCACGTTCGTAGTGGTAATCACAATTTGTTGTGGTTTCTTTAAACCATTCGACAATTTAACTATTATCCATACATTTTATCGAAGATTTTGTGTAAATATCATGGTTCGCGTGCTTTTAAATTTCAACTTCTGCAAGCATTTTAGGTACACGATCATAGCTCGCGTCGTTCGTTTGGCCCATGGGGTTTAGGAAACATTGCTATTGATCTACAATTACATATGTGTGTGAAAATTGAGATTGCGGCGGCCAAAATCCCGAAATTATGTTAATACATTAATGCCATAAAATTATCTATAAAATGTTTAAAGTTATCGACCTTAAAAAAAAACACCCTTTGCAAAATGTCTGAGCTTTTCATCATCACGACTCATTTATGCAACAAACTTTTTTCCCATACTGTAGCCATATTTCCACTCATCTTTCGAATCTATATTACATACTCATATGTAATGTGTATAGTTATGGAGTTCGGAGTCAGTCGCAGTCTCTCATCTAAAAATGGTGACTAACACTCGGGGATACCCTGATCTCTTCCAATTTTGGAGAACTTTGATATTGCTCATCTCTCATGTTTACCAACTTTAGCTAAAGCCGATTTTCAAGTAGGTGTCATGTTCTACCGGCATTTTAATGATATTTTCGGAATTTCAAATTAGAGTGACATTTAAAAAAAAAAAACAACAACTTACAGAGCACATGTTAATACAATTCACATATTGTTTCAATTTGAATAAATGACTATTGAATGTGTCTACTTGCGAGCGTATAGCATCATCAACATTTTGATTGAATCATCCTTTGTCTGGTCGAATTAAGAACCAATTTCAATTGCGCACACTCATTTCGACTAAAAAGAAAATCGAGACCGCGCAAAGCGACCGGGTTTCTAAGTGGCAGCAGCCGTTAAGCAAAAAAAAAATTATTCCACGATGAGTCATCGTTTTGATTTTCCTGACAAGAGGGTATAGCATCTGTTTATTTTGTTTTCCCAAAATAATGAAATGAAAAAAAAAACAAAAAAAACATTAAGCGACTAGCTTCATGCGAAAAAAGCATATTTGAATAAATAAATTTAGAGTTGGATGGGAGAAGAGACAGCATTGTGTGTGTTGGTTGGTACCCAAAAAGGGGAACCTCATGTTTTTCCAACTAAATGAATATAAAAATTTTCTTCGAATAATGTGTCTTGTGTGTAAATGGCGTACGGCCAAAATATACTCATAATCGAATGTGTATACAATTTGATTTTCTTTATGCATAGATCATAAGTCACGTGCTGTCAGAAAGCGTATAAATTCTAATGTAGCGGATAATAATCCTTCATTTAGCCATTGAATTTGTAATTAAGAATTGTATGTAGCTTTAATGCCAATTTAAATCATGCAATATTCTTCTCACCTATCAGAGGATATAAATGTATGTATATATGTACCTATGCATAGGTAACATTTTTTAACAAATTCATATTGTTTACTAAATGTTGTTTTGAAGATTCGTTTTCGTATATTTTTTGTTTTTATATTTAATAAGGAATATATTCTGTTTTTTAATTAGAATAGTCTAGGGGTGGGCGTGGCAATCATATTTGCAACCAACTTTCAGCAATGTTAAAACTATATTGCTTGTGCCAGGATATTTGTTTGTTTTGTACATCTGGTAAAGCACTAAGTCTCAAAATATTCCAATGTAAGGTGGTTGTAAGGTGCTCAATCTAAATCCAATTTACCATCCAGAAAACTTTCTCTGTCACTGACCCAGCAGTCTCTGTCAAATGAGTATCATATCTTAACAGATTTCTAAGGATACCAGAAAATATGTGTGATTTTCCACCGCGACCTTGTTTAAATCGTGCTAAGCTGCTTACGTTTACAGTCCATACAATTTTTGCCGGTTCCAAACGGTTAATGTTTGAGAAGCTTTTTTGTGAATGTCAGATTTTTGTAAAAGGTGGAACAGCGAAAATATTTCGATTGTACTGAGGATCATTTGGAACTAAAACCAATCGTTAAGCAGTGGTGTTCATCCAACGAATGTAACACTGGGCCATTGCGCCCGCACTAGGTACTTCAAAAGGATACAACAAAGAAACCTTGAATATATAAAGCATAAGTAGAGCTGGTTCATTTAAAACATAATTCCAAGCTTGATCGAAGTGCTCCTTTGTTAAAAGATATGAAAAAGTTTAACTCGAACTGGAATGCCGACTTTACAAACCATTCACAAAGGAGTTTCAAATTTCAGCAAAGAGTGCGGTTTTTTCATTAGCTGCTAAAGACCATTCATAAGCATCGAAAAAACAACTTAATCAAGGTTATAAAACCATCTTCAAAACAGTTGAGCATTCTTTAAAAATGCTCAAGACCAGCAATACCTATACAGGTGGCGAAAGTCCTTTGAATGATTTTTAAACGAAGAATTTTCCCTGTGTCCTCTCCACTTATTAAAGAAGATGAAAAGCCGAAAACTGGTTGGGCCGAACGATATACATATTTTTTAAGTTCTGGAAAAGGATGATGGACAACGGTGCAAGATGGTGATCCAAATCAGTAGAGTGAGATATTTTCTTCCTTTAAGGGAAGTGCGATATGTGAAGCTGTGATAATTACGTTCTCTTAAGTCCCCCACCAAGGTTGTGGATTGTTGAACAGACTGCCGCGGGTATATAGGGGTCGTAATCGAAAAACTGCATTCAGCAGCTAACCAAGACATCGTAGTAGCCTACAAAGAGCTAACAACGATCATATTTCCAGAAGTACATGCAGTAGGTAGGGAAGCGTCTTAAAAAATAAATATTAGCCGTAAACCGCCCGTACAGGACCCAACCATTGTGTAAGTGAAGATATATTTTTGACACGAATGAAATGTCCCTACCGGTTGAAGCCCATTTCGAACGTCAGTTCATTTTTAAAAGCTTTTCATGACAGTTCTTACTCTTGGACGTTTGTCAGGCGTTCGCATGAGGTGGGGCAGCGAATAAAAACTTTCAGGTGGTACAGGTCGGGATTTGAAACAGCGACCTCTCGCTAAATGGTCCAACGCATTTAACCACTAAGTTACTACACCCACAGGGAAGTGTCTTAACTGCTATTTATCTCGCAGTCTTTAATTTATCTGTTTAAAGGATGAGTGACGCAATGTGCATGAGCTGTTCATTCTATCAAACTTATTTATAATAAGCGCTGTTGCGCTTGGTGGGCAGTGTTGCTATTTTGTCATAATTTCGGTAAAATTTGACTGAAGTTGAAGCAAATGGGAATAAAAAAATCTTCAATTACGGTGAAATACTTTTTTAAAGCTTAGAGTCAAATATTATACCAAGATCTAATAATGAAAAGTAAAAAGAGAGAAATAAACAGATACATCAAAGGTAACTAGATATAGAAAGGTATATTTCAATAGCAACCCGTTGATTTCCTTCCCGAATAGCGTGGTCTTTGACTTACTGACCCCAGTTGCGCAATTCAGAATTATTTAGGTCCACTTCCAACTTGCGTATAGAGATGGTAATAGTCATATATAATCACATGACGCTCAATTTTAAACTTACCGGGCCTGAACCGCACTGATGCTGTCCAATGAGATCGTTGACAAATGGAACAGACATGATTTTGTGCGTAATGTGACTGATGCCTCTTCTATGGTTCGCAATGTTCAGATGATCTGGTTTTTTGCGAACTGGGAAAACGATGCTAATGTTCCATGTTCCACTCATCAAAAATTAATCGGTGCATGCTTTTTACCAAGTCATCTTCTCCTGTCTTAAATGGTTTGTCGGGTAGACAATTTTTTCAATTATGATGTTGAAGGCGTTACACGAAAGTGCATCACCTTGTCTAAATCCTTTTCTGACATCAAAGGTCTCGGTGAGATTGTTTCCGACCTTAATGGAACAGCGAGAGTTCTCCATTGTCATTCCGCATAATCGGACGAGTATGTCAGGGATGCAAAAACTAGACATGGCTCTATATAGCTCGTCTCTATAGATGCTGTCATATGCGGCCTTAAAATCGATAAACAGATGGTGGGTATCGATGTTCTTCGGTTTTTTTCCAGGATCTTCCCTAGTGTGAATATTTTATCGGTTGTGGTCTTTCCTGGCCTAAAAGCGCACTGATGGGGTGCGTTGACATATGATTTCAGGCGTTCACACAGGATAGGATCTTGTATGCGATGTTAAGCAGACTGATACCGCTGTAGTTTAGAGACTTTCATTTGTACCGGACAAACGATGCTGATGTTCCATTTATCAGGCATACTTTCTTCCGACCAAATCTTCAATATGAGTTGGTTTATGCTTTCCACCAGCTGGTAGGGCGTCCGGTCCAGCAACCTTGTTGGACTTGAGTTTAGATATTTCTATCCTAACTTCATTTTGGTTGGATGGGCGGAAATCTTGGCTTTCATCGTCCAAATTAAATGCTTCCTTCTGCCTGACAGCGGAATTTTGATCGTCTTCGCCGTTTAACAGTCTGCAGAAGTGTTTTTTCCATATCTTCAACACCGTCTGTGATTCTACTACAAGATTCCCTTGCTCATCTCTACAGGTCTCTGTTCGGGTTTTGTTGGCGTGATACGTTGGTTGGCTTATCCATACACGTTCTTGTAATAGACAACTTATCGAAACATTTTTAATGGGAAAATGGCAGTTTAACAAAAGTGTCAGAATGTGTCAGAAAATATGCCCCATCCGACAAAAAGAGGGAGACATTGTCAGCATTACGTCTGCGTGGCAGGACAGTCTTTATTTCAAATTGAAGCGTATGCAGAATGTTTAATTGCATCTGTTTCTGTTATATAATAAAAAGCAAAAACACATAAAAATCGCACACAATTTCTTTGCAACCAACAACAAAAAAAAAAACCAATTTATTGTCTCAAGCGTGCGATCCGAAATAAAACATACCACCATCGATCTCACAGGCACCACCGATCAGCAATTATGATCCTTCAATTGCAGAGCATAATGTGTGCTTTCAGTAAACATTCATAGTTTCGGAAAATTCGCGCAAAAGAAAATAAATTATCGACAAGAAAATGAAAATCGCTTCGTGGCCTCAATGATTCATTCGAATATTGGGAGCAACGCGTACATTTTCCACAAAAAAAGAAAAATCAAAAAAAAAAAAAAATATAAAAACAATTTTTAAATCGAGATCCTCGACAAACTTTAAGGGAAAAGCAGGTGAAATACGGAAAATTCTTGGCACGCGGATTGTCGCACAGAGCCACAACACGACAACAAGTATTTTCCAATTAACAAGATTTAGTATCTGTTGTGGCAGAAGAAGAGGGCCGCGAAATGCGAAATATTTCCGTCAAACTTTTACCCGAATGCACATTGCAAAAAAAAACCAAGTTTGTACATCTACCTATTCGTGTGAGTAGTAATTGTTGACTCGAATCTGATGCGATTAACGATGCGGTACGTCTGTCGTCAGCGTATTTTCAGTGATGATTTAGAGAAGTCGTGTGCGCTTAAGAAGATATATTGCTGACAACCTTTGCACCTGATTTAGATGACGAAAGCGTCCCCCGGGGGGCGGCTCTAAAATGGGGAAATATCGAAGTGACTACATTTTACATTGCAATTTTTTTCATGAATCAACTGGAATTTGATTTTCTGGCGAAATGTTTACGTTGTAATTACTTTTCTATTCGCAGCGATCTTTCGTCATTAGAATTTTGATTCGATTTGCATATTTTTCCGCCTTTGAAGTGGTTGCATGCTAATACCTGGTATTGTGGTCAATATTTGCGCGCTTCATGTTCCACATGCCCCCCAGCGGCTAAAGTGGGACATTGTATTGGAATGTGGCCAAAACAAATTTTAAACATTTACGCTAACTTATATAGGAGGATGCTTTAAATAGGTTAGAAAGAAAATTCCCTAAAAGAGAATAAGTGATTTCTACCAAGGCTACAAGGGAGGGTACTGCTTGACTTGACGTATAGCATTTGTGACGCATCCGCTTGATGTGCCAGAATAAATGTATCTTAAAGCAAAAAAAACACACGTACATATAATATCTTGTTGATCACGTTCTTCTGGTATGAGGAATGCATACGTTGATAAAAAAAATAACAAAGGACAGACTTTTCTAAATTAAATGCTGTTTAACAACAATTTTTCCGATTTGTTAAGACACATTGTAAAGCTAATAATGATCCTAATAGTGCTAGTGAATTGATGAAGAAAACAACACAAGTGTGAAATGTTTAGATATATAAATAACATCTTGTATAATTTTTCTTTTGTGAAATATCTATTCAGCCTCTGAACTTGACGACATTCTATAATATACAAAATTAATTACCACTGAACGATACTATTTTTTTTTTGAATGTCAGCTGCTGTCTATCACTTATTGTAGCAATAAAAGTCAAATTAATTTTATAACACACTTAATAAATGACTAATCTTCCACTGTGAGACTGTGTGACACAACAGCGATTAAGGAAAGCATTGATTTTTTTTAATGTGTTGTGCACGCGAATTATACATACGTTGATGCGTTGAGATCTTTTTATCCAGGAGATATAAAACAGAAAAGAAATTAAATCAGTTGGTTTTATTTGCTTTTAATTTTTGACTAATTTTCTTTAAAAAATAAATGTTGCTCAAGGTTTTATTATTTATTAAGGAACACGTAAAGAGCATGATAATTTGCTATGTTGTCATGTCTGAAAAACTGCATTTCATATAAAAATGTATAGCTTAAAACAGTTTTTAAACGATATACTGAAAATCTTTCATTGTTACACAAAGCTTGCACGGGCACGACCAGTAAAGAGTCCCTGCCTGAGACACACCAGCCTTCCATCTTCTGCGATCCGAAGTGCTCTGGCATCCGCGATGGCTTGGTATTTAAAACGGAGGTTCGGTCCTCCTCGTTGTCTCGAACCTGGGAGCTGGGATTCGAAGTTGCATTTAGCTGAAGCATTATTGTCCATTCGCTCTATGTGGCCCAGCCAATGTAGTCGAAGAGTTTTGAATTTTCGGACTACATCCACATCTTGGTACAGCTCATAGAGTTCGCAATTGTATCTTCTACTCTATTTGCCCTCCTGGCTCACAGGACCAAATATCCGCCAAAGAATTTTTCTTTCGAAGGAGCCTGCTTATCGTCCAAGAATAAGGGTTCTAAAGACCATACACTTTGTCCTTTGAGTTAGCAGTTTTGAAACCATTTGTATTAACCGAAGTAGCAGGGGTTCCTCGGTTCTCTGCTAATTGTCATTCGTGGAACTGATGTTTACACCGAAGTAGGTGAACTTATTAACCACCGCGAAGTTGATGGTCTTTATAGTGACATTTTGTCGGTGAATAGCATATATCTAGTTTTGTCTTCATTTATTTCAAGACCATTCGGACGGATCTGTCTATGATAGTGCCTTTCGTGTTGACACCTGCCCTGACGGCTTTAAAGTCGATAAAGAGGCAGTGTGCCTCGACTTGAAACTCGTTGGTCTTTTCTTAAGTGCAAAAATTTGGTAATCGGTAAGCTGACTCTTGCAGTTGACTTGTTGAAATTCTGTCAACCGCTTGTCAACTGCTTTGTGGAACTTGTAGAATGTGTTAAAAGTTGCGTTTGTTTCGACAACCTCACCATTGAAACCAGATGATGAGCAGGTTTGATGGAAACCTCATACAACAACGAGGTTTGAAAATCTAAAAAATGTATGGGAAACCTCCTGATTTCGATGGAGCTTTTAGGAGTTTTTGCGAAACCTCCGATTTTAATGCGGTGTGAAAAGGGTATAAAAGTTTCAAAGAAATATTAAATTTGGAACATATACTCCCTAGGGTCCCGAAATGGTAAAGTATTAACATTTTTTAATTAAGAAAAACCCGTTTTAAAGCTCTAACTGAAGAGATAAAGCGTTAGAACCTTAACAAAATATGTAGACACTAAACTTCTTCAACAGTTTGCCATATAAAGTTTTAGCCACGCCTACTTCTTGTAGGCGTTTTTTTCAAAAGATATTTTTTTATAAATTTCATAGAAAAAAATGCAATCCATTATGTTCTTAACGCTTTTTTGGGACATATAGGGATGTGGATAGGGTATCATACTGTTCGCCCCAATCGGACTGTAGCCTTTAATAATGTTTTAAAATAAACTGAGTATGTCCCACTATAAGAATGGTTAAAACGTTATATGACTAAAATATTGAAAAAAACATTTTCTGTTAGTATCTTGCTATACATTTTTTTTTCATTTTCTTAGGAAATTTTTTGTTGAAAACAAGGTTTTGTTAAAAAAACGCCCTAAAAAAAACTTTATATAGGTAAGTATATAAATGTCGCTGATAATATCTTTATATTTTGTTATAAGATTTTTTTTTACAAGGAATATAGGTAAGGAAATATAAATGTTGGTTAAAACGTCCTAAAAAGATAGACGAGTCAAACTCTATATATGTGCGAAATATGAAGCAGTGTCCACACATTTTTCTAAGCCCACGTGTTTTGTTTTTTATTTTCACATTCCTTTAAACTGTCCTCAGAAAGCGGGTGTTGCAAAAGACTTTGCATGGACAAATTATTAAAAAGAGCTTAGATAATCCTAAATTTCGTCAGCTTAACCAACAAAATGTTCTCTAAATATTAATAATAGACAGTAATAGAAATAAATAAAAAAAAATATAAATTGAAACTAAGGAAGAAATGGATTAGTACGGAATAGAATCAACCTTCACACGGAAAGAAATAAAAACTTTCAACATTGTCCCTATAGGTCATTTAATATAAACACCACTTTCCATTATAAATATTTTATTTTTATTCAAATCGTAACGTAATAGTCTAATGAATGCTGCCGTTTAAGAGATGAGATGTGTTAAGCTAAGCACCCACAGGCACGAGCATAACGAAGTGAGACGGCTTTTTTTTATGAACCAAAAGATCTGTGATTTATTTTATATGTTTCGAAATCAGAAAAATACAAAAACATATCTTTAAAAATTCAAAAAAGATAAAAGAAAAAAAAAATATGGCGTAAATCAAAGCACGGGACAACGGCTCGTGTATCGAATTTATATAAAGAAGAAACATAAATGTATGTATAGATATCTTGGAAACATCTCAAAACAAATTATGAGAGATAAAGAGACTTTCAAGAGACGGAAAATGCTTCACATCAGGAAGCAATATAAATAGTATGTTGACCTTTAGTGTTGGTTCGGTTTAGTATATAGTCGTGCTAGTGTGATTCAGTTGTTCATGTATTGACCCATTTATTAGAAACTGCTGACAAATGTTTATATAATGCAATAATGCAAAAATGTTAATATATACATTTGGATTGTGTTTTTATTTTGACATATGGCAGAAAAAAATAACAAAATTTGTTACGTTTCGATGACAAATTGCCACAAATTGTGATGCACTCATACAGCAACCGCTGTCGGGCGGAGCCGTGGCAATGTGAGTCGAGTCGTAGTCGAATTTAATTGTGAAAAATTGTAAATTTGTAACGTCAACGGTATTCTAAATTTAGAAGAATTTAATGTTCATGCATGTGATGTTAGCCTATCACAGGGTGGCGATGAATTAATCTGCATCTACGTAAAGTAAAGTAAATAATAATATTTAAATATTACGGAACCTGAAGCCAAGCTTATCCAACCATTGTGTGTGGGAAGGTATACTTATTGACACGCATGAAAGAGACATACAGTTTAAAACCGATTCTGAAAGGCAATTTTATTTTTGAGAAGCTTCTATTGACAGTTTTTAATCTTCACAAAAACTTAACTACAATTCGACAGCCAGCAGGATTAACGTGATCAATTGAAAATCTTCTTGGGATCTTTACATTCATCGAATCGATTTAACTTGAGAAAGCAAATGAACGCATAGTCTATGATATATAGTTGTTTCTTTTAAATTCATAGGTTATTTTGACACTGACAGGTGTTTCCCGCTCGAAATCTTGGCAGAAAGTCAGTATCATACCTCCGCGAAACAAAATTAATGGGATCGACTTTTAAGTCAAAGTTGGGCGTTACAGAGCCATGTTAACCGACTTTTGTTTTTATTGAAATCAAAGACATGGACTTGGACAACCTATGATTCATGCACGATGGCGCTAAATTCCACACAGCCCATGCCAAAATCGATCTTTTGCGCACCAAATTCTCAAATCGTGTTATCAGCCAACAATCCAGAAAAGATTCAAGCACATAAGGCCACTATCATCCAAGCAATCCGTGAGTAACCGCACGGATTTATCAATTAAAGCCTTTGACAATTGGAGTGACAGAATGCGCTACCGAGGCAGCAACTTGAACAACATTTTTGCTCTTACTAATGAAGCCATAATACATGGCAAAAATGTAATTTTGTTCATTTTATTTCATTTTTAAAAATAAACTTTAGTTTCTACAGGTCCATCCTGTATACTTATATGACAAGGGAGCATTTTGAAGAACAAAATTATGCTCGTCGAACAGGTATGACTACTAACGTTTTTGTAAATAGATCGGAAATCCAGGTTTGTAAATTTTGCGCCGGTTTTTGGAATTGAGCTTACTATAAACAAATTACCATGACCTCAGTCGAGTCTAGGGGTGTGACACGACAGCCTTCTATTCTGTGATGGCGCAGGCATACTGTTCTAAATTCTGGAATCTGTTTGGCTTAGAGATCATAAAGATAATTTTGTCTTTGATAATTTCTGGAGAATTACTGTAAATTCGCTCGAGTTCAGCTCTTACATCGACTCGCCTTTCACGCAATAAGGACGAAAGATCGCCTACGATTTTTTTCGAAAAAGTTCAGGATTCGGTCTACATTTCTGTTCTCTGAGAACTGACAGGATAAAGGGACTATTAAGCTAGGAAAGGATAGATGGAAAGAGTCTTCCAATAAATAGAATTAAGAAAGAACTGCTAACGTTGAAAAATTGTTCTTGAAAGGAGCGAAGATTAGGATTAAGACGAATTTGTACTTAATTGTACTTGGAATAACTTTTACAATTTTTCACAGCTATGCAAACATATGGAACCCAAGTCTGGGATTATACGCTTTAAGAAGATGTTGGCAAACTACAAAGAAACTTTGTTCCAATGATTGCCCAACTCCAACTCCAAACTTATATTAGAAGCTGGAATAATGAATGGTTATCTACATATGTTAAATTTGCACATGAGGTACATTGGCTGGACGCTTTTTGAGTACGAAATAAGTAGACACATTATCAGTGAATAGAACCGACTTCAATTTTAGCTAGAGAAATGAAGCTTTGATACAAAACGAATGGAATGAAACGAGTGCAGATCTTTTGGGCAAACTTTAATTATGTAACCATCAATTTAGTGACGGAAACCAAATTATTTTATAGAAACCTTGACATATCAAAGGGCGTTGAGTACTTATAGGTTTGGTTTAGGGGGGGCTTTTTGACATTTCGTACATGCAATATCAACCAGAAGCAAGCCTCATTGTAAATATCCTAGTACATCATGACAAGACATGTGCCTAACAAACCTCTTTCGATCTGTTGAGGTCTGATAGAATTCCTGGAAACCTAGATTGTTGAGGAACTGTGCTTACATGTACAATACTTGGCAGTAGTATAAGATGTATTCAATTTTCTCTTCATCCCTGCAAATTCTGCACAAGTCATTAGTAAAAAATCCCAGCCTTTTAGGCACGTTTCCGATGATTGGGTCCCGTTAATATCTCGAACAGTAGCCGGATATGGTTTCTATTAAAAGACACTGGCTACACGTTTTCTCCAACATTCTCTTGAAGACAGAATTGGCTGCAACGGGCCTTGGAACACAAGCGGAATACTACTGAGAAATGGCAGATTTTTCTGAGCGGCAGAAAGGTTGGAGTTCATCGCTATGAGTCATGTCTGAATCTGCACACAGATTACCATTGCTGGTAATTTCACCACTAGAAAATCGGAGCAGCCCGGGTTGTATGTTCAATCCAAGTTGATATTTTTTTAATTTTATCGAACCTTGATTACCTAAACAAGCAATCCTTTAAACCCTGTTCAAAGGAAGGTATAACCTTATTTATAGCCCTTATATGTTAAAATGGGGCCCCGCAAGCTCGTAGTACAGCTGGTGGGTACATTGTGCTCAGTTGTAAGTCCCCTTTTCGAGAGGTGAAGCTTTAAAAAAACCAACACTCAATATTATTAAAATGTTCAATTGACGAAGGAGCTTAAGCCTATTAACTATTAGAATCTTTTTAACATCTGCCAGTTGAGTGTTGGAAATACATGGCATGGAGGCAATATCGTTAAATCTAACATTTTGCATGACCATGCGAAGGAGCTGGTTTATTACAATGCTCTCCAGTTAATTATAGCACAGAGCCTAGGTGTTTTTTTTTAAAGTTAAGTGAAATATTGAAAATTTAAAAATTCCATGTATTGTAATCACCCTGTAATAACGTTTCTATTTTCAAAAGTTTTCATCTACAATAAAAAAAAAACAAAACACAAAGGGGTTACACAAAAAGTAAAGAAACAACAAGAAAAGTGACTCTTCGAAAATGTTCTTCCTTGAGGCGATTTTTAGAATTTTATGGTCGAGCGTAAAGCAAAACGAAATATTATTTATACACTTAAGCGTGCATCTGTTCACTCCACGGTCCGATGCGATTAAAATACAATAATAATTCGCAGCAAGAACTCTGTGGGGGACGGCCGGCCCGACTCGGCTAAGAAGAGTGCGTAATGCCTGAGCTGTGTGAGATGACGATGACTCATCGCGTCAAGAAGCGTTCGGCTTTTACGCGGTCGGTGCCAGCCATTCAGAGGACACACGATGCTATTTTGAAAATAGGATTTTTATTTTATTTTCTCTTGTTTTTTTTCAAATTTTATTTTATAAATGTACAACAGTGTTGAAATTGTTGAGAAAAAAGGCGGAGACGAATTTTTTTTCTTGTTGTAGAATGGAAAATGTCCAATTAAAGGTGAGGTTGGTGAACTTTATTGTGTTTTATTTTGACCTTTTTATGCGTTCAAAACGATTGAAAATAAATCGTCAA
This sequence comes from Ferdinandea cuprea, assembly GCA_963576555.1. NCBI lineage: Eukaryota > Metazoa > Arthropoda > Insecta > Diptera > Syrphidae > Ferdinandea > Ferdinandea cuprea. The sequence goes on along the minus strand of OY754958.1, from coordinate 128,162,835 downwards.
TGGAGGAAGAAAGTCTATAAAAAGATTGATTTAAATAAATCATGAGTCATAATCAATGAAATGAGTTGTTTTAAAAAATTGAGATCTGTTCCGTCAATAAATTGCTCTTTGTGTCAAGGAAAAAAAGGAAGATACAAAGCCTTCTTCTATATCGAAGTCTGCGCTTCCATGGTTGACGGTTTGAATATATCTAAATGTGAAATGGTAATAAGATGCAATCATAAAAGAACGTTTTTTATTATATCAATAAATTTAATTTATATTTCACGAGTCAATTTAGGGGATAACAATATTATAACAACGTAAGATGCAAAGCGATGTCATTTAAAAGACTGACTATAATTTGCAGTGAATTATACTTTATACATATACAGTAGCCTTCAAAATTAAGTGTACACTTCGTTTACTTTAAAATATCACATCTATGAGTCGAATCAGAATATCACAGGAGATGTATGCAGTTCCGAAGAATACAAATCGACGAAAGGAAGACGCTATGTTCAAAGTATGACTAACGTTAAAATCTTCATAGGCGATTTTAATGCCTAAATAGGAGTCAGATTAGCCAAGTGAACAGTCAGGAACAGATAAATATGGTTTTTAAATTCAATCCTAATACTGCCACGGAATGCAACGGGATCCCAACTTGTTATTTTTAAAAACAGAAAAGAAAGACAGAACTATTGCTCTGATTCCTAAGCTTGTTGCGTTTGGCGGTAGCAAAATCAACGTGCCTTTTGAAACATCTAGCGCAAATTTATGATTTCAATGCAGGGTAAAGACCGCAGTAATTTAATTAAACCATAAAATATGGACTGGGAAAAGTAAAAGACTTCGTGTATAATATCAATCTAATCTGAAATTTGAACAGTAAGCACAAAGGAAAATGCCACACACAATTGAACACGATGTAAACAAATAAATTGAGAACATGATAAAACTGCGGCTTCATAATTAAAACTTAAGAATTTTCACCAGCTTTCAGCATTATCCCTTAAAAATAATTTTAGAGATAACAGCAAAAATTAAAGATTCTTATTTCTTTACTTTATTAGGTTGCACAAACGACTTAAAAAACATATATAGAAAGGCTACAGTCCGCTTGGGGCGAACGGTATGATACCCTATCAAAATCCCTCCCGATGAAAAAGGCATAGAAAACGCATTGGATGACATTTTATAATAAAACCATATAAATATTTTTTTTGGAAAAAAATCAATCATAAAGTAGGCCATTCAAAAACTTTGAAAAGGTTAAATGTTGAGGAGAATATTCTCTAAATATTATGTTAAACAACTTTTTGTTGCCCCCAAAAAGTGGGCGTGGCTAAAACTTTATATGGGTAGAATGTTCCGAATTGTATTGTCTAAATATTTTGTTACCCTACATTTTCTTTTTTCATTCAACCATCCAACTTTTTTTGTTTACTAAAGAAATTTTCAAAGAAAACAACATTTTGTTAAAAAAAAACGCCTCAAAAAAGTAGGCGTGGCAAAAACTTTATATCGAAAATTTGTAAAGGAGGTCACGGTCTTCTATTTTGTGAAGGTCTTACATCAACTTTACAGTTTCTCTTAATTGTGGGCGTTCAGCTTCCTAGCTTTAATTTAAATTCCTAGAAATTGGTGACGGATGGATGGACGGACATTGCTAAAGTCTTAGATTTTGATGCTGATCAAACATATAGGTATATACTTTTAGGGGTATACGACGTTAATATTAGTCGTTACAAACTATGTGTCATAATTAATACACCCTTAGGGTATGGTATAAAGATGCAGCCTGGTGTTGGTCTCAATGCCCGTTCTTTAAGCCCTTATTCAAAAGAAAATTCAAGAGAACGAAAACACGAACGCATTTAATATTTACATTTAATTTGTTATTGTCATCATCAACAAGATTCGTTTGAAGCTCTGAAAAAAAATAATTTTCCTCTACTCTACATTTTTACGATACGACCCAAAACTAGACGTAAGACTGAATGTGGACACAAGTAAACAAGGCTCCTTCAAAACGATAACTATGACATATGCTTCTCGCGCGGTGACGAGCACTCGGCTTAAATTGAGAAGGAGGTCACTGGAATACAGTTTCCTTGTGAGTAATTCTACGAGTACGTTTACGCACCATTGAGACCGACGATAAACCACTGGAAGCAATTGTTCACCGTATCCTTGGTTAGAAAAAATAATTTTTCACTCTATAACGTACAACCTTACCGTTAACTACGGAAAAGGAACCGAGATCAAATTGGCCGATATGACTTAGAAATTCATAATGTAACTAGTAACTATTAACTCAATTCGATTTTTGATATTTTTTTGAATTTCCGCAGTCAAGTATTATCAAAAATAGTTATTCCGAAATCTTTACGACGAGAAACCATCGAAATAGTCAAAAAACATCGCTTCAGAATAATAAAAATGCATACAACATGATATAAACCCACTATACATCTTCCCAAAATCATTTGCACATATCTTTTACTTTAAATTATCCTTATATGATACATCAGGTGCTATTAGTAAAGAAGATCGATCATTTGCACGTGAATTTGAGGATAAGAATGCAAAATCGCAAAATTTAATGTTTATATATTTAAGATATTGTGGGAAGATTATTAAAAGGTTGAAATTTTAGGGTGAATTTCCGGCAAAAAGAAACTAAATGCAAATTTTGTGATAAATTCACCTTTTTTTATTTGAATGGGTAATATATTAAGCAATCATTTTTTAATTGGTGAAGAACCACACAAAACTATCTAAAACAGTCCTCTCAGGCACATACCATGCCTTCATTTTATCTATGCATTCCCAAAGAAAGTATATTTGTTGCAAGTCTATTTTAACTTAAGTTAGGTGAAAGTAGACCCTATAACCAAACCTTCTACCAGGATTTACTTCGTGGGTACCCGGATGCACCTATAATAGGAATGTTACAAAGTGGAGGAAACAAAATTTTCTCTTCGATATTTGTCATCACTGAACGCATGTATTGGCCACTGTTGACTTTACCATTGCAATTAGATTCATCATTAACCACAAAAGAAACACAAGAATTTCACTCTTTTTTTCCTCAAACACTATGAACATTGGAAGTACTTTTAAATGTTATTTGCATTATATAGAGAAAACGGTTTATATCGTTTAAACACCTTAAACCATTACCCATTTCAAACAAGGAGATCATCAACTTTCACTTATGGTTCACTTATTTATGTAAATAAAATTACAAAATTTTGTTCGTTAAGCTGACTATAGAATGTAATGCAAAATGCATATTAACCCGACGACTTATTGCTTTCAACTGAGAGTTGAGCGGGTAAACATCACCCCACATTAATTTCAATTGAATTGAAAATTGCATTAGCATTGTCGCACCTATGTCTATGTCTATTGTATCAATGCCCCTCCACCTATATCAAAGTGTTGTCGCATTGTTGCCTCCCTCCTCCTTCCATTCCCCTGCCAGCTGACAGCAAGCGTTTATCGGAATTTCAAATTGAAGCCGGCAACGTACTTGTAGATCGCGTACTACAACAACTGACACAGATGGGTACTCATCAAAAATGATTTCATACTCTCGATCGCGATTCACATAGAGTTCAACCCCGAAAAGATTCCTACGATCTATCACCTTGATTTCGTGAGATTATTACAATTACCCACCGGTGAGTCGTCTTCGAATGCATTTCAAGTGTCGGCACTGCAATTAAGTATTCGCCAGAGTGCCACCCCGGACTGATTCATTACCACTCAACGCATCAATTCTTCCAAATTAACATAATTAATAGGTGGGTGGTGCTGGTGCTGGTACTGGTGCTGGTTAATGACGATTCGGGAGATGACTTTCTATAAAATTTTACAACAAAAACCCGAAATTACGGTGTGGCAGAGACGCGGCGCCCCTTCAATGATCGTCTCCTGGCGATTTAATTGACTTTTAACGAAGCCGCATATGTACAACTCACTCGCTCGCTGATGTGAGTGAGAGCGTGATTTGTGGCAATATGTATCTAGATCGGCTGTTGTTGTTTTTGATCTCGAATGACGACGACACGCGCAAACCACAAGCAATTTATTGAGGGATGAACGTTGATGATTCACCATTTGATTTGTTGCAGATACATATAGAACCCTGATGGTGCGGGGTGAAAGTGTCCGGGGTGAACGGTTGCGCGCACTATTACATTTTTGTTTAGGAAATGCGGATAAAAATAAACTCGGTAGCAGGATGACAGATTTGGGAGCATTTTTTAATCGTGCAATTAGTGTCGAGCGGTGCACTGCCACTGTCGGGTTTTTATTTGCATTACATATAGCCGAGTAATTGTTATTTTCAATAGGGAATGATTAGTCATTGTGCAGAATGTGTGTGCGCGAATTTTAAATCAGAGTCCGGTGATCCGACGGGCACAAGGTTTATTTTTACCTCATGCCGACCCCAAAAACAGAAAAAAAGAGCACAAGTCTCTGAAATAGCATAAAGGGGCGTGCATTAGGGGTGCTTTTTTTTGTTTAGTTTATGTTAACTAAATTTGGTTTTGTTTATTTAATTGTTAACGTGAAACAATAATTTAAATGTGCTTAAAACGGTTCGCAGATTTAAAGGCTGAGACTTGTAGATGGAAAAGTAAACATTTTGTTTTGCAAAGATCGTGATATATTTGTAAACAATACGAAGAAACGCAGGAATAATTGTATAATCTAATTATACAATCCGTTGAATTATTTAACACAAACATGTGCGTATTTAAGCGAACCTAAATACCTACTTACTGCATGTTATGCGACGAAAAAGTCGGGCTTTGACAGGTTAGTAAGAAATTTGTGTTAACCTTTTCTCATATTATTCCTTTTAATATTAAAAAGAAATAATGTGTGTAGAATTTGATTCGGCAATACAGTAGTCCCTCACTAATGTGAATCCACTATAATGGGAATTTTCCTAAAATGTGAGTCGACAAAACCTTACAAAACATTTTTAATTTTTAATTTTCTCGTATACATTAGTATGTATACTAAAGAGGATCAGTCGGAAATTTCAAACTCACACTGAGTATGAGGGATGATACTACGACTATAGAAAAGTCCATAAAAGTGGGTCCGTCTGTCTGTCTGCATGTCTGGGCTTCGTATGGCGAAACGGTTCGACGGATTTGCTTCAAAGTTCGTATATACGGTTTTTGGGGTAACATCTCCCGGTTTTTTTTTATTTTTTGCTTTACCTGCCATACAGTGTTTTTTTTGGTGAAAATCACTTATCATTATTTTTATAGAAAATGGGTCCAAGGATTTTAGTCATTTTTTGTACTAAGGATACTTGGTTAGGGAGCCAAAAATACTGCATACTCAGTTTTGGTAAAAAATTCGAGTAAGGGTAAATAATAAAACTGTCAATATCTCAACAACTAATAAAAGGAATTCTTATAAAGGGAATTTTACTATTTGTTTTATGATGTTATTTGAACAAACCTTTCACCTGTATCACCTGAAAGTTTTTTATTTGCTGCCCCAACTGTTGCGAACGTCTGACAAACATCCAAGAGTAAGAACTGTCATGAGAAGCATCTCAAAAATTAATTGCCGTTCGGAATTGGCATTAAACTGTAGGTCCCTTCCATTCGTGTCAAAAAATATAACTTCGCACACACAGTATGAGGCTTCGGGTCCTATATGGGCCGTTTACTCCTAATATATATTTATTTTAGTTTTTTTAATTGAACAAATCTGCGTACTTCGATTTTTTAAATAATTTTTTTCATATAACGATTTTCTAAAATTTAAATTAAATTCGTTTTGTCAAAAACGGCTCCAACGATTTTAATAAATTTTTGAATTTTGAATATTTATGTAAAAAGTGTCCAAAATTACATCAAAACCATACGTATCGTTTTTGAGAAAATCTAAATTTTAAAAGCCTAAAAAGTGATTTAAATAATTTTGGTATGTTATCAAATTATTTCATTTTATGTGAGGCGATTTAAAAATCCACATCATGTAGCGAGAAAGTTTTGTGACGCAGTCGTGCACTTTATTTTTATTTTTTTTTCTCAACTAATTACATTTTGAAAACGTTGTTTTAGTAAGTTTTTCTCTTTTGCAATGTTAAAATTAGTTTTATTAGTTTAATTTGCATCGAAAAAAAGGACCCCGTCAAAAAGGCAATGGCAATCAACGTTCCCTTACAATCGCGTAAGAGAGGCAGGCATAAAAACTCCTGCATTACACAAATGCAGAAACACCAGCATTAGATTGCCCTCAACGGTAAAGTGATCCAAAACCGGAATGCCGGCAGATACTTTTTGAGGTCGAAAAATGAATACACGGGCCTTCAGCTTTCTAGTGAACGTTGTATATGTATTTTTGTTTGCAATAAAGTTTCTTTTTACGGTTTTAATTCTCAACCAATCTTAACAAATGAGATATTAAAAAAAGGATAACTTCTCAGTTACTTTAACTTTAAAGTTGCATTTCTTATTTAGGTGGCTCTAAAGTCGTTGACCAGAACTTCAACTAATAAACTGGTACAGTTAGGGAGGTCCTTGGCTATCGAAACTCAGTGAATGCATTGAACTCTTACAAACAAATGTAGAGGATACGATTGAATTCAATGACTTCAATAACATCACTTCTCTGACTGACTTCATAAAAAATTGTGACTTCAGTTTAAAAGCAATTATTTTAAGCAATCAGACCGGAGATATAAAATATGAATTCTTTTCTTTCCTTTGCATTCATTGAAGTCAGTATTCACTAAATGGATCCTTCAGCCTAAAATTACTCACTGCTTATATATATCGCGGTTATAAGACCGATACTTATGTACGTATGGAGTGGTTGTCTAGTGGTTGGCTTAGAAAAAGCTATTAATTTCGATAAACTAAGCTTCACTGAAATACTTCACATTCTGTTTCGGAAAAGTGGAATCACATAGCTAGCAACTAAATAGATGTTTCCAATAAATCTAACGGTCTGCGGTCTTGGTCTATCAAAGCCGACTGAAAAAGGTGTTATTGCGGGCACTATATCATCCCTACCTAATCGATTTTGGCAGAAGCTATGAGGAAGCTTTACTCCAACTCCTTTGTGCATGACCTTTTCTCTACACATTTTGATGACACATTTTGAGTGGGGAGATGTTTTGCATTTCTGTGGTTGTGTTAAGTAAGCTAACAGTAATTTGATAAATGTTCGTTTATTTATTTAAAAAAGAGGGGGCGACCAAGAAAATATCTTATGTGTTCCCTATGAACGTTAATGTTTGGGTCTGGCAACGATTCTAGGTCTTTGATAAACTTGTTTTTTTTCCTTTTTTTATTTAAATCAATTTCTCGACAAACCTTTACTCCCTACAAGTTAGATAACTTAATATTCTATATTCGACAAATTTTTTTTTTATGCGCATTTTCTGTAGATATTTATATAGGCATATTTTTTTCTTCCTCATAATGTACCAGTACTGTGGGCGCAGTTTTACTATTTTGGACGAAAGTCATGTCAATCTGCATTAAATTGTAGGTGCTAAATTAATATATTTTAGACCCTGTATGGTCTGTAAATTATTTATTTGTATTTTTAACACAAATCAGCTGTTTAAAAAAAAAGCGAGAGCGAGAGCGGGTTTGATTGAGAAAAGCTGTGGTCTTTTTAAGAATGACCCCAAAAATCTAACGTATGAAACCCAATGTGATCGAAGTATTGTAAGCTTTTATAGAACCGAAAAAGCTTTATAATACCATTGAAATGAAATAGGAACAGACATCAATTTCATCGTATTCAGTTAATTTAAAACTAAAATACAATTAGTTTTGTTTTGTAATGAATAGTCCGCAGACAATATGATTGAATTCAACATTTCTGATTTCCGAGCATAGTAGTATTCGTCATATTTGAATGAAATTCACAACTAAATTGAATACCGCATTCGATTGGAGTAATTTTTCTGTTACATCCAATTAGTTTCGATTATACAGAATGTTTGGATTTTGGGATATATTTTACATTCCTCTTTTTAAGACCAAACGAATAATGGCTTCTAGGTTGTTCGCCATGCAATATTCATACTGCAGCAGCTATTGAAATTTCAAAGTTTTTTAAATAAGATTGACTTATAATTTACTGGGATATTAACCTCATTGTCACTAGGCATATTAGTCACCGACGCGTAGAAAATAATAAATGTATTTTATAAGAATTTTCAGCAGCGGCGAAATGGGTATCATGAACAGATATCGATAGCGTAGAAAGACAACCCATGTCCAATCAATGAAGAACCAGTCTCGACATCCAGTGCAGTAAAGGTTGGCTCAGCTACAAAAAAACATAAAAAAATGAGGGCCGCCATCAAGTAATGGTCCAAACTTATGTGTTGAAAGAAATATCGAGACATATTAATATGTCACACAGCACCCTGCCGCTGTCAGTTCTTTTGAACAGGATGGACAGTTAATATTGCGCTTTTTTGACGAATATATGGTCCTGTCAAAAAACACTTCGAATTTGACTTGACTTGGCCACATCGAACGAATGGACAATAGTGATCCGGCCAAGAGGATATTCGAATGCCATCGCCCATTTTCGAAATGACAAGAAGGCTAAACCTCCGATTTAAACACCAAGCTATTGCGGAGTGCTTTTTTAAGACAGAACTTGGTAACTAATTAATTTTCTGAACTTTGGATGCATGCCATCCAAACCAATAGCGTATCATAGTATTCGTAAGGTCTTCGAAAACATAGATCTCTTGACGTTGTTAAATTATGTGTTGTGGCAAAGCTTGGAACTTCAGTGTCATTTCACTCTGCATTTAAATTATTTGAAGATGTGGCTCGTGAATGCAAGAAATTAATATGTTAAAATTAACAGATGAACTTCTGAATGAACAACTGTTTCTTTAATTTTTTAATTTATATTTATATTTGACTTATTTTTATTAAATCACAAACAAAAAAAAAAACAATATTAACAACAAATTCGTTGTCGTTCGAATTATCTAAAACTTGACATTTGGAACAGTTTTAAGGAAAACGTTGTGGCGGCATAGCGACGCCATAAAACTCTAGGCATCATAATGTGCTCAACACGATCTCTGGTAAAACTTTCGTCCATAAAAGCTTAACAACTTGTTATCTTCCAGGTTGTTATAAAAAAGAGGAATTTTCCAAATGATTTTTTCTACTACGAACGATTCTTTAAATATGAGTGTAATATATTATTGCAATGAAACTCATCTGTCACAATTTAGATTCCAAATATCTTAACTTATTACTATTACCAGCGAAGTTATTTCATCTTTGACTTGCCATATTAGTGACATAATGCTATCAGATCTAATGACTCGTGATTCTAGCGCCTTTGAGGGAGGTCTTGAGAATGTTTAGAATAGAACAGCGACTAGTTTCATTACTTTTGAACAGGCCAAAATTGTGAAGCCTAGCGCACAATATATATTTACCATGGCTGTTGAGTGTAATGCACTTGTTAAATCAACACTGGCCGTTCTTTGTACCCCCATCTCCATTTTTTGCTGCATTGGCGTTAAAGTCCGCTATCTTTAGCACATTTTTTGAATCTGTTTTCATGATTTCAATAATTTTATTGAGAAATTTACCTTGGACAATAATGGCAGTTAAACCTATACCGTAAGCTTATATGGAATGTCAGCGATAATCCGGACCAACAGAAACGGCAAAATAACTTCACCATGAGGTGTACCTATGGTCACCAATTTTCTAACTGTTCATTAGACCTTACCCCACGCTGTGTAACAGACTGGAAAATGAGATGCCATTGAGAGTTACATTATAGCTCCTTTCGGCTGCTATCCGCCTATGTCGCACATTTCTAAATAATGATTGGTACATTTGATCACTTTGTTTCCGAGTTGGGTTCAAAAAATTCAAAGTTGTTGTTGTCGAACCAGCCAGTAAAGTCTTAAATAGCTGAATGCGCAGCATATAATAGCAACAGAACATGTACGGTTATGATTATATAGACAGTCTTAATTCCTCTTCTCTACCTTAATCTTGTTTTCTAGACATCGGCCTACTTAACGAAGGATTTCATAATGCAAACCTAATTTAAATTATTTTGTTTGGTTTTTACAAAAATCTAAAAACAAATACCATGTACGTAACGTTCAAAAATTACTTTAAATATTTTCCACTATCCCATTCATTATTAAGACATGAAAATTTATCATTGTCCTGTTGAAAGATTCCCATGTCACCAATACAATTTATATTTGTAGACATAAATTCGAAAATATTCACAACTGATGCTTTATGATACTCAATTAGTTGATGACGAATAAATCAAATCTGTATGTTAGCCTAGCCTAGCCTAGGATAACCTTCCTTTCAAGAATATTTTTGAGATCAAGACTCATGCGTTCCGCATTGACTCAGTGCGTGAACTAGTCCACGAACGGAGCCAAGTGTCACATTTTTAATGATTTTGTTTTTGTACATATGTATGTATATATATTTTTTTAAAAACAATCATAAATCATTGTTGTTGAAGAAAATAATATTATTATTTTTGTTTTTCAAATAAAAAAAGAGAATAATTTTATATTAGATATTGGTCTTGTTTAATTCTTTGGGCTTTGATCTCTCACTGAGACCATCTATGATTTCGTGCTGCGACAGCACTTTAAATATAGAGCTTTGCTGTTTTTCCTAGTGGATGGGCGTGTACTTAACGATGCGCTACAAAGTCGACAATTCGTAGAAAGACAAGCAGTCTAGTGGTATTCGCTTTTTATTTGACAACATTTTGTGCGGTGCGATTCTTTTCGGATTTTTTTCATTAAGAAGAAAATCGCAATGAATCATTCGATTTGGATGATATATGTGTACTGTAAAATGTACCTATTTTCGGGAACGGCCTCTCTTATGCGTATCGAGGACGATTATCAAAGTGGCAAATGACATTTGCGCGGTACGCTTCAATGACGATGCATTCGTTTTTGAATATGGAATGAATCACCACTCCCGGATGGTGTAAACAACAATGCGATGAAAATTTATTGCGAAAAGAAATAAAATGGTGTAAATGTTTTCTTTGTTACTCACTGCGATTCGATTAGTCATTTATTTCAAAGATTCGATCAAGTTTTTGTTGAAGTGAAATTTATGATTGAGGAAGATGTTGGTAAGATTTCAGATTTTTTAGCAATTCAATTTACCACAAAACTTATTTGTAATAACAATTTTAATCCGAATGTTGTCCATTCTTTTTATTGCATCGGAAGTATTTATTTAGTCATTAGAGTCATCAGCGAAAAGTGTATTTAAGGTGACTCTATAAACTTGAACTGACTTCAAAGACTTTTTAAGTTGATTGCATTCCAAACTGCATGACAAAAACTTCAAATGCGAAACCAGAACTATTGCTAAATATAGGTAAATAATTAATTCATTTAGTCCTTACGTTGTAATTTGGCTCTATTTTATTTAATTTGAAAATAAAAACAAAACGACCATAATAAAAACAATGAAATTTGCGTGTTCCTTTAACAGTTAATCAAGAATAATTTCCATGCCACAGTGGACCCAGTGCTGACCAGCTTGCATAAAGCTGAAGTTTTACTCTCGAAAATCCAACATCACATTTTAAGAGTAAATTAACTAAAATCATTTAATTATTGCAAATTCTTGCTGTCAACACTTTATCTTAATTTTTAGTGCCACACTAAATCGAGAAGCAAAGCAATCGCAAACTGGTCCTTTGTACTCTGAGACAGATACTTTACATTTTTAAAATGCATTACATTCCCTCCACTGTAGTAATTTACCCGACTTTTCCAGAAAGTCGAGAAGGCATTTCAGAGTCTATGCGGTGACTTTCCCTTCTTCACGAGCGTCGCATATAGTTTTATCGCTTAAGCCAAGCCCACGCAGACATTCGGTCGTATTAGTTTGGTTTTGCCTACAAAATAGGTTTCGGCCCTGAGAAAACTTTTTTCTTCGAGTTCTTTAGTTTAAGCACTATCTATCTAAGTAAGGCCTTCAATGCAGCTCGTCTGTCATTACAAACACAAATAATTCGACCCCTCTACCTTTTGAAGATTGATGCATATCGAGGTAAAAAGCCTGACGATACACAAATACCAAAACTCTTATACGTTTAGGAACCATTCGCGAATATCCTTTGCCTGGCTTTATTTCTGGCTGAAACCATTCTTGAATATGGGGAAGGTGGACTTTGAAGTCCCGCTATCATTGCATTAGATAGCCTATCCATTAGACATGCGTCGTAGGATAGTTCTCGTGCACTCCAATGACAGCCCTAAATGCCGTTTACGGTTGCTCCTACGATGAAAATATCAAGGGGTGAAAGAAAGTAAAATTGTGCAATAATATTAAATCTGTTTATGAAGACATATTGATCATTTGGGGGTTATATTCCGTAATATTTGCTCAATTATAACGCAAGAGTATTGAACGTCTACTGAGAGTTACAAAGCGGTGTCCGTTTCAAATATTGAGCACAAGTCTGCTTCCAAATTAGTATCAGTTTCCTATAACATGTATAGGACTTATTTTGGAACATCTAAAATCTCTTTAAAAATAAAAAAAGTGATCCTCTCTTGAAAAAGTGGTTTGCTTACGAGAGGTTTGCTAGGAGCTCGTTTCACTGTGCTCACGTATATAAGGAAACACGTAGACGGTTTTATCGCATGTAAACGCTTCTCGCATAGCTCTGCTTTCCCCTGCTACTATGCGCGCAGCCGTAGATACAAAATTTAGAAAATCAGCTCATGTATTAACCAAACATTAATTATCGTTGGCTTAGCGTTCAGACTGGATAACCCCATTTATATCACATTTGTGATGAATACATATAACGCCATTAGAAGATCATTGACATTTAATTCAGCTCATAAGTGGCCCGTTAGGGGCAAAACAATTGAGCTCCCACTACTAACTCTATAATAAAATTGTGATATCCAGTGACGGTGCGTCATACAAACATTTTAGACACTGTCTACCCATAAAATTAAGAAGAAAAAAAAAATAATAACAAAACCAAAACAGAAATGAAAATGAAGAGTCAAAACGTATTTCCGTCTTGCCTTTAACCCTTATTTTCATATTATCCAAGTTATAAACATATTGATATTATAAATATATTGGAATTGAATCACCTGTAGACACGATATAGCCTGTCTACTTACCCTATGCAAATAGTATATACTCCAAAGGGTATATTAATTTTGACACATAGTTTGTAACACCCCTTAATATTCGTCGTAGACCCATAAAAGTGTATATATTTATGATCAGGACCAAATCCTAAGACTATTTAGCAATGTCCGTCCGTCCGTATCAACTTTTAAGAGCACTTTAAATTTAGAGCATATACTCCTTAGGGTCCCGAAATGGTAAAGTGTAAAAAGTTTTTAGAAGAAGAAGTTTTTTTAGAACCTTTACAAGATATGTAGGCACTGCCCTCCTTTATAAGTCTGTCATATAAAATTTTTGTCACGCCTACTTTTTGTGGGCTTTTTTCACTAAAATGCTGTTTTCAGCGAAAATTTTCATAGAAACTCAAAAAAAATGTTTAACAAAATATTTAGCAAATATTCTTTCCAATATATCGCCAATTTGGCCACGCCCACATTTTGGGGGCGATTTTTCAAAAAAAAAAATAAAATGCTATCCATCATCTTCCTAATGCTTTTTGTCTTTGGGGTACATAGGGATAAGGAGAGAGTATCATACTGTTCGCCCCAAGCGGACTGTAGCCTTTCCTTATGTTTACACTTGCAAACATTTTTATATGGAAGGAAAAGCCGCGTCTTATGTTTCCATTCATCGCATTTGAGAATGCTAATTTTAACTGGAATGGTTTTTAAGTCCTCAACATGTTTTTACAGAGAGAATTGTTGAATCTCAATATTCGGCTCTTGCTTTTAACATTTAAAAGAGTTGATAATAGTTAGACATATATTCTGTATTTATCGTTCGGCTTTGGTTTGGTAGTGTTATTCTGGCTTGCGCCCGGTGGCATAAAGCTTGTTTCCTGAATGCAAATTAATTTAGCAATATTCATGCTGCTCACCAATTTTATGTTTCTTTTAAATTGATTCAAATTTAATTATCTTACTGGAGTTTGGTTGGTTAAGAAAGTTGCGATGTCGCTGTGGTTTATATTTTATTTATACGGACTTTTATGAGATTTTGACTATTTCAGCTTCTTCTTCTATAATATCCGACGACGATGAAAAGGCTTTGGTTTGTGGCATGTTAAAGAGCACAGTAAAGGCTGGTGCACATTACATTTTGATTTTCTAATTTGTTTCCGTAAGGTATCGGTTGCGAAATATTTAATATGATTAATATTTTAAAAGACCCCCGATAGTTTTTTCTTTGCAACAATAAAGTGTGTATATTGCATTAAGTTTGTTTTTTAGTGGAGAGGTGTGAGGATAATAATTTTTACTACTGAGTTATGTGTATTAAAACCATCAGAGTATTTTTTTTAAATCAATTAACAGATGCAAAAGATATCTTATATGTATGCAGTAGGTACTTATGCACCTAAATCGCAACTGCAAATTTTACTAAACGACAACATTTATTATCATTCTGACGTAGAATTTATCCTAAAGTGGTTATCCCGTCTGAAAAAACAAGTTTTCATCCGGATGACAAGTTTGGATGACCGTCTGATCGTACTTTTACAACTCTATACCTCCAAAAGAGGTGGATGTTAAAGTCGATCGACAGTCTAGGGCCACTATGGACTTTATGAAGACTGACTTGATTGCAGCTTGACTGTCTGAGAACACCCTTGATCAGACTTATTTAATAGCTATTATTTCCGGCTGGAACCAGCTTCAAAGCTGAGGAAGACAGAAGAAAGAAGACTACGATTTTGTTTGTTAGAGAAGGCACCACCACCCACTTATTATTAGTTTTTGATCTTCCGGTGTATAAGTAGAATGATGTGTCTTCCAAAAAAGCTCTCAACTTCTAGAATGACCTGGTAACACATACAAAAATAAATTAGAAATTTAATTTGTTCGTATTCTTTAATTCTGGATAGTCCACTCCACATGAATGAAGCAAACTAAGAGAATTACGAAGGCGCAGGAAGTTGTTGCCCTTTATCATCGTATGCATGACACGTCCGTGTCGGTTTGGAATATACAGAAATACAGAAAATTTTTAGCAAATTTAAAACAAACAAACAGTTAAAGTTCACATAAGGAAATAACAATTTATTTATTAATTATTTTAATTACGAAAACAAATTAATAGTTTTACCGAAAAATCAGAAATAAGAGATCAACGAGAACGTCCTTTGAGGTATCAAATAAGAAACCTTAGTTCATATACGAAGATTGCGATTACTTTACACAAAATAAATATATAAAAAAATATATATAATAATAAAAAAGCAAATTAAAAAAAAGCATTTTATTATTCGAATTTGTTTTTATTTTTTCGTTGCGACGAAGTTATTTGCCAGTTATGTTATTTGAGAGTCCACCTTTCAATGTGAAAGGCAATTCGGAACTTAACATAAAGAAATGTCTAATTAAAATCACCGTAAAGTTAAAACTTAAAAGATAACCTAAAAGCCTTAGTTCCTAAAGTACTCACATATGTCTGCAATGAGATCAGTCGTCATGTCTTCGTTTTTCAGTTCCCATGCATTCTGTACATAAAACACACAAAAGCATTATTTCCTCATCATGTAAATAAATGTTCTAAATATTTTCTTACATGATCAATGTCTACAGAAAGAGCCACCATTGGGAGATTGCCCCTTTTTAAAAGTCCATTTCTGATTGTCTCATTTCTCTCGGCAGCCTCCGGCGACGGCTTCAAACGGAAAGGATCGCTCGAATGCACCGGACTGAACACATCAGCCTTTGAATGAATATCCCTCTCTCTAGGATGCGGATCATGATTTAATGTTGACATCGACACACTAGGACTAAAACGTGGCGATAATTTTCCTGCACTATTTGCATTTGCACTATTTGCATGGCTAAGATTATTAAACATATTCGCTAGATGACGGACTGATTCTGAATTGGTTGGTGTTTTCTGTGATGAATGTAAGGAAGACCATGGACTAAAGCTGGCTCTGCTGTTGTCGATGGTGGCCTCAGTTTCGGGCGGATCCTCAGCTGGTTGTTTCTGCGCAATAAAAAAAAATTAAACTGTAAGTTGTTTGAATTTTTAGAAAATTTATCTTATCACTAACGTTTTCTGTGTTTTTATAGTCCAAAGGTTTGTCGGCGCCTGTAAAAAACTTGCAAAGCGAGGTCATTATTTCGACTACGTGCTGCATTGAGGGACGTGTTTCTGTTTTTCCACTCCAACAGGAAGTGTATAGATCTTCGATAGGTTTTGGACAGCCTTCTATCAGAGGTGGACGGTTACCTAAAACAAAAATTTGGTGAGTTCATGAATTTTTATAACAAACCGATTCAGAATATTTGAAACCACTTATTGTGCTTACCCTTATGAACACCCCACATAATCGATAGAGTATGCTCGACTTCCTTGAATGGCTGCTGTCGTGATAATAGTTCCCACAGAATAATTCCCCAGCTGAATACATCACATTTTTCCGTGTAGTTAGATCCTTCAAATACCTTTAAAAACAAATAAAAAAATTCCATTTGCGATGTTAGAGGCTTAGTGGTGAATAATTGCTAACCTCTGGTGCCATCCAAGCTGCACTGCCTTTATTGTTTGTCATCCACGTAGACTTATCAGCAACTGTTCCAAAATCACAAATCTTTAAGTTTCGTCCATGGTTGACAAGCAATAAATTCGGTGGTTTCAAGTCTCGATGTATAAGAGCTTTTGGCTTCATCGCATGCAAGTATGCAACGCCCTATAATTATAAAGTAGATCAATTAAGATTTATTATAGATATGTATTCAAGACATTTTATTAATGTCAATTTTCATTGAACCACTGACAGCAGTTGGAGTAGGTAAGCTCTGACATTGTCGATGGGTCAATGAAAATCGACATAAAACAAGTGTAAAGAGAATTTTATAAAAAAAATAAATTTCTGTCATCAATAAAAAACCATATGCAGGTTATAGTTCATGGCTACATCATAGAAATATCACACTTATTTAGGGATTAATTTCGTTTTTGTTTGGTAATCCGGAAGAGCTCTCCGATCGGGGATACCAATCGAACAAGCAAACATATTTCATTTGAATTTGAAGTGTAAAATGCCGCTGTATTTGTCTATATGTATTTCCAAATGCCTAACTACCAATCTGATGACGATAAAAGGGATGGAAAACAAGTATTAGCCATTGTAATATGTTTATATTACACCTAATATTATTTCATTATTTCGGCAAAATATAAGAATTATTAAATGTTTATGGTGTTTGATAACACATGCTTGTGGTTTTGATTCTGAATTCAAAGTCAGGAACGAACAGTTTCAGAAGATTTCGAAAGTCTTCCGGATTACCAAACGCAAACGACATTATTTAGGGATTAAGATAACACTTTCGAATGCAAATCTGAAGTCTGACCTAAAAATGGGAACACATTATAAAATCATAGTACCAACAAGAGCTGAATACAAAATCGGCACAATGGTCGTATACAAGCAATCCCGAGTGCGTGGGTTAATCATGAACGAGAGCCCTACGCAACATTTAGGTATAAAAGTTAACACCAGATATGATTAGCTGCTTTTGAAAAACCTACTTTAAAATATGTCTTGCAGGGTCATGCCGTTTTTTTGTAGAATATCGCAAAATGAGCTCTCAATATGACCATGGTGTATTATATCTATAAAAAACTTTCCAGTGCGTTCCTTCACGACAAAGATAGCTAAACCATCTAAGATTCATGACTTCACGATTAGCGGCTCGGACTGTGCTTTCTCTTTCGCAAACAAATAGTTAGTCGCGTGAAGTTTTGAATTTGAGCTTTTTTGGTCAAATATGTTCTTTTATGTAAATGACACCATTGACATAAATTTGTTCCCTACGTGTCGCTGGTATTCCTCAGCTTCTTCAGGGAAATTTATTTATTTAGTGTTCTACATAATTGACAATGTTTTAGATTTAATTTTTGTTGTAGTAATTTTAACTTCCATGGTTTTTTTTTCATTTTGTTTTGAATTTGTTTGTACTTTCTTGACGTGTACTTGTCATGCTCTTAACTTAGCTCTTAATAAATCATTTAACAAATAACATTAAAATAAAACATTTAGTAAACACAACTTTACACTACATTGAACTTTGAAATGAAGACAAGTGAAAACAAAAATTATTATTATTATAATATGGCAATACTGAACGAAGATTTCGTGTTATCCATGTCTTCTTTTGTATTCATGGAAGTCGTTCCCCTCACTTGAATGCGTAGACTCTCCAAAGTATACCTTATTTTGCCCCTTCTTTCCTTGTCTAAAATCTATACTTTGTCAATGCCTGCTGTATGTCCAGTCTCTAAAATGTGTTGGGATAGTCCAGTTGTTTCTCTTTCTTTTTTTTTTCTTATGTCGTTTTTGTGTTCCGTCATTCTCACTCCCAATGCTCGCTTTGTTGTACCGATGTAAGCGAGATTACACTTTTCCCCTTCTTTTCCATTGAAGTTTATCTGCAATATTGCACGTTATGTGTAAGATCTTTCTGTATCGGTGTATTTGTGTTGGTAGTCAATTGACATGCTTTAATCCTTGTCTAAAAGTCACCAGAAAGTCTAGTGACAAACATGCAAAGAGTTTCTGACTGACAGATGCAGACATCTGCAGACTTGGTGGTGATTTGCAGGCTGTTGAGGATATAACGCAAATATTGTGTGAATGCGAGGCAATCTCATGCAGTCGTACGAAATTCTTAGAAAGATACTTCTTTTAAGCTTTAAAGGAAATAGACGATACAAACTTCAAATGCCTTCTTGGCTTTTGTAGGGTAATTGGTTGCTTCAAAATGGGTTAATGGGTTAACAGGTCTAGAGATCGTCGGTGTCTTAAAAGGAAGATCGGCTCAACTTTCCATAGAGGTAGCACGAATTTGCACATACGAATACTTTTATTCGATAGAAACTGTTCAAAATAATAAATCCAATATTTATAATAAAATTATTTGTTTAAAATTTACACTTTTTGCACTGAAATGACAGGAAAATATGGATGTATGGTTGCGTTCATCGGAATGCAGCTACCTTTTCTTTGGTTTGTTTTGGGATTTTTTACACTTCTCTTTGTATCAGTGATCAAATATCGAAGTTTATTTTTTGACTTTTCTAGGGAAAAATTCCCTTTTATTGTTGAATTTTTTGATTAAACCGGACGAAGTTTTAAAATCCTTTTGAAAACAGTTTTGTGGTGAGTGTTGCCACACATACTGTTGTCATAGGTGCCTGCCTAACGAAAAGCAAATACCCCGAGCGGAGCAACGAAGTTGCGTGAGCGGTACTTTCCGCCTAGGGAAAGAGGTTTGAAATCCCTTAAACCCGCGAAGCGGGCCACCCAGGTACTGTTGCTATATTGTATTCATCAATATTTACTGCATCTGATTGAAAATTTATATGTTTTTTACGACAAACAAACATTTTTTTGGTTGAAAAGCGGGGTTACAACAAAAAAAAACTTTTTTAACGATTTAGGGAGGTCTTCTCACTTCCTCATTTTGAATATGTTCTACTGAAGCCACTATCTACCTCTGAAAAAAAAAAATTAACTTTCAAATCCTGCTGCCTCTTTGGAAAGTGGCACCGAAAGATCAAATAAAACAGAACGAATAGCAGCAAAATGTCCGTGATTAATAAGACTAAATCCCAGATTTACAAAACAATATTGATTGGCCTCAGTGATCAGCCGTCTGAAAATAGAAACTTTTTGAGGTTGAACTGTTGAACCGTTGAGCCCTTCAAGTCGAAAAAAAAGTATTCTGCGTAAACGGCGCCCATACTAGACCTTAAGAAGACCATTGTGTTGGCGAAGATATATATTTTGAATGAAAGGAAATAACAGTCTCGCATGTGCGAGAAACCGAGCGTTTCATTTTGTAACAAATGTCTACAAATTTTATTTGCGTATTGTTTTTCGGTATCAAAATAATTTTGAGATTTGTCGGCATTTTTAACATATTGGAAAGGGAGCAGTAATTCTAACAATGTTATCCTTAACTAGTCCAATTGGGCGTAACAACTATGCCTCAGCATCATAAGCATAGAGGTGCAAATAATCAGTAGAGTAAATATATAGTTTGCCAATAGGGACTTGACACCTTTTTTTCTAAATACAACGCAAACCATTTGAGTTTTTGTATTATTTGTTTAAAGTACTGTTAAAATATTTATATATGGAATTCGACGTCGCACAACTGCAGCAATTGAATCACACGATCCATGCGGCCTATTTATCGATATAACATGTTCATTGAATTCACTTTTTGATAAGTCCATTGTTACAGCCGCTGTATGGCTTGTGGCGCCGTCTTGTTGAAAGTAAAGTCTAGTCCATGCAATTGACCAACGAATTAACGTTGCAACATGTCTCTTTAGTGATCTCCATTGATTGTACCATCAACGAAAAAAAATGGTTATTACCCAAAAATGCGCTTCATCACTAAAGATGATTTTGCAATGAAATTGGCTTTTATAATTGCCGTCACCGACTCGAAATTTTGTTAATAAATTGTATTTACATGTAAACGTTCATCGGGCGTAAACTTCATTATGATAAAAATATTGTCTCCCTAATGTACTCCCGTAAGCAAGAGTTAAAATAAGAAAAATGTCTATTATGAACTCTTTGTCAATATTTGATTTTTTGATAATGCAAAATAAAACTTGGGCTTCTAACAAAGCGGCACATGTTAAGTTTTTCTCAATTCAAATGTCATCGATAAGAGCAACTGCGACGAGCACGAAATCCACACTGAACTGGGGACAGCAAGTTATGTTGACCCAAAGAACAATCTTGGAGAAGATTCCTTCTAAGCAAACGCTGTTGGTGATGGACCTCTTAAGTTTGTTAAAGTGATCATGATCCATATCTTAAACATCGTTTCTTAGAGTAATGAAGAGGTATATCATCTTAACCTACAGCATCAGCATTTAAAGAGAGAAGAATCTTAAAGTCTAAAACAGAAGGAAAAAGCAGTTGATTTTCGGAATTGAAGTAGAAACTGCTGTGGGTTCGGGCTAAAATAATAAGACTTCATTAAGCTTACGAACTTTTATTTTTATTTTGAACCTCACGAGTGAGCCAGAGAAATTTTCCTTTACGTATTAAAACTGTCGTAAATGGCCTGTTCCAATATTAGAGACTGATTTAATCAATACCTTCGTGGTCAGATATCCCCGCCATAGGCAACTGATCTTTGTTTGAGCAAGAAGACTGGGTCGGACAATTGATGAAAACGGGAGATCTGCGAGTTTCATACTGACAGTCCGGCGGGAGCAACAAAGTCTATGATGTACTATGAAAGTGCAACGCGGAAACCCAAATTTCGTAACAACTCCAACTCGCCAATTTAAAAAAATTCTTTGAACGATATTACAGGGCATCCTACTCGAAAAGGGGCAGTGGGAAATGTGAAGAAGGGGAAGGGGTTATCTATCTCTGTAATGATAATGGTGACACCCTGTTCCTAGAAATTTTTATTACATGCGAGCGGAGCCGGTGGCATTAACTAGTATTCTATATTATATAAAACATCACAAAGCTGATCCAATTGACACCAGTTTAAAGCTGACATAAAGTTTTTTATAAAAGTATTGCTGTTGTTGCAATTTTAATTTACGAATCCTCATTTCTTTTTCTTACATACACGAAACTATTTCTCCTTCTTTCTGATAACAGCTTTGATGAGTCGTAAAAGAAAACTATTCCCACGTGGAAAACTCTCACTTAGTTAAAAACGACGTGGTTACTATCGATTGCATTATATAGTTTTGTAAGCGTGTGACGTTTGTTTTTGTGTAACGAAAAACGGATGTAGACTATAAAATTGCTCGGAATAGGACTTAATAGGCTTCTGGTGTTTTTATTGCTTTTGCTACGGCTGACCTAATTCGATCCCAGAGTAAAAACAGCGATGTGACGGGTGAATTCTCATTGTGTATATAGGAATTAGCCCTAACAAATACCTATTCTACACTGCCGCCACCCGGTAGGTAGCTACATACACTCCACTCTGCGATCAATATACCTTAGCAGATTTCTATTTGGAAGACTGAATTAAATAACATTAAATCTATTATTTCCCCAAATGGCCAAAATGAAAAATTTAACTTACTTCAGCACATTGCAGTGCCCAGTTCATTGCGTGCGCCGTCGAATAGTAAGGCTTCGCGTTTCCATGTAGAAAATTGTACAACGATCCGCCCTCGGCAAACTCCATGATAAGATAAACGCTCTGTTTCTTTTCCAAAACTCCAAAAAGTGCGATTATATTCGGATGTACCACCCGTGACAATTGTTTAACCTATTTGAAAATAACAACAACAATAAAAATAAAACAAAGAAAATCCATTAGCGATAACCACACTCTCTCCGCCCCAAAAGATCAACCAACAAACCTCTGTATCAATTGCCTTTTTGTCTGCAGCCACATGGAATTCCTTCACAGCCACATATTTGTCCTGCCACAAAGCTTTGTACACCGTTCCAAATGATCCTCTGCCAACAACCTGGCAAAAAAAAGCAAAAATAAATAAAACAAAATTACATTTTGAGTGAGAAAACAAATCTTCGGTCGGCTTCGGAATCCGGCCACCCCCACCCAAATGGCAAACACAAACACACACACACTCCCACGAAATGGGGTAACCTAATTTCGTTTCGCTGTTTATATAACAATAAACAAAACAGATTTTTCGCTGGTCTTCGTCGCCCGTCTTTGTTTTGGATGTCTAGGTCGATGGCGGAGTGTCAAAGTAAACACACATTCGAGTCCCTGATTGTAGCTGCATTCGCAACGCTAACACCGCCCGTCGCCAATACAAATGCGTAGTTGGGGAATGCGGGTGATGATTTATCAACGATATGTGAAATTTGGAAAAAAAAATATCATTTGACACGGGAGGGGGATTCACTTTGTACAAACCTCACAGTTGTGAATATCGTCGAGTTCAATTTGCCGAAGATTCGCCATCGTCTGCCAGCCCTCCGCCATTGAATTTTTCTGAATTTCCTGGTAGTGTGATTTTTTGCATTGATAGTCTTAAAGCATTTTAGGTGAATGTCACTCGATGTACTTCGGAGATTACCGGGAATTTTGCAATTATTTTGGGAGCACAATTCGTGGAAAAATGTAATTGATAAAGAAATTTGCTGATAAAAATCGACAGTGTTGGACAGCTGTCAGACAAATGTCATTTATTTTTGTTGGTTTTTTTGTTTTGACAGAAGCTATTGCCAACATTGGGACGATACAATGTTTATAGTTTGGGCACAAACCAAATGGTTTCCCCGTCCAAATCATAGGTGGTAGCAGTGGTTAGTGTTTCGAGTACAGTTTGAATGAAAAGTGAGTCGGATTGCTTTGAATGATTTCCTAGTGCTAAGTTCATAATAATTTTGTTTTGTATTCATTTTTATAAATCAGCCCAAAAGAATTTATAAGCAATGGGATATCGACACTCGACGATTTAAAATGACATGATAATATTAGCAATACGATTCTCTGCTTTGTAACTTTTTCAACATTTTCAACGCGCATGACATTTGAGCCGCAACAGAACTAAACTCGGTCAATTTACATGGGCACGCATGCTGCGACTGCACTTGGTTAGAAATAGGAAAACGTTGGCTTCTTTAATTTTAATATTATGGATATTTCAAACAAACAATATGGGAACAAATACATTTTATTGATTTCAGATATTAAATTATTTTATGTACAGTTACGGTGAGAATATTGAAGAAAGCCAAATAGGTAATGATCATAAGAAAATAAAAAACAAAATTCAAGTCAATTTCAATCAAAAGCTTCAAAAAGCAAAAGATCCTAGTATCAACTCCCCTTTCCTGGGCGGTCTTGTTGTTCTTAAGCTTTTTTCTTATAGCTAAGCCAAGCAGAAGGTGATGCAGAGGGGGCAACGTACAGCCTCATATTCCATTACTAACTATACTCTGTCCAATATAAATTGGCAGTACACGTCTTATTGTGAAGCTGTTTTTAAATCAGCGACGTGCCATATTTTTGCACCTTACTAAATTGAAAGAAATTCCTCTTAATAAATGTTTACCCGCCAGTGCATCTGAGGTAGATCCAACATCTTTTGCTCAGCGCACATCTGATTGGCTGTGGCCTGTGGCTGCTGCTATGCAACGCCACTTCATTGTATGGATTTGGAGTCACCAATGTCCGTTTGTTAGCTCGTTCAGTTTATTTCCTTGGGTTTCTGTTGACAAGCTTTAGGTTTTAGAGCTTTGAAAAAAAATTCTTTATGATAAGTGTTATCGTGGGGATCTTGTTTTGATCTTTTGCATTTCTTTTAATGGAAAATACTGCTTTATTTACGGAAAAAGATTATTTACGTACGTTTTCGTAGCGCGCGATCAGTTTTTGATTTTACATCTAGTTTTACGCAATTTGTATTTTTAAGTCGTGTATTTTGTATGTAGTTAGAAATGGCTTCAAAATCATCCAAAGACTTAAGTGCTGACAAAAAAAGAAAATTTTTTATAAATATTATTATTTAGTAGAAAAAATTATATTTATTTTTGTTATACTTGTTTATTTAATTCTAAGCTAAATTAATCTTAATGAATACATTTTTAATGTTTTTTTTTTTAAAGGATCAGGCCTACTGGGGATACTCTTTAAAAACACGGCTTTTTTCTTACCTTTTAGTGGTGTGAAAAAAGATAAATTTGTTTTATTTTTTTATAAATATAAACACAGAATTGTAAGCTTTTACTTGTTTAAAAAAAAAACCTGTAGAAAACAAAAGAATTCAATCAAGTACGATGGACGAGAGAAATAGAATATATAAAGGAGCTGAAAATGAAAATTGGAATAATGACTACTTTGAGAAGTTGATGGAAAGATTAATTAAAATAAAAATATAGTTGAAAGAAGTTTATTCTTTTAGAATGTTCAATTTTGCGTCAATTTTTCGAGCATTTCGGCCTGTATTCCATGAATTACGCGTGTTATGTTATCCTGTAAGGCTTCAATAATATTCGAATTATCCACATAGACTAACAACTTTACATAAACCCACAAGAAATAATCAAGAGGCGTTAAATCGCATGATCTTGGCGGCCAACTCACATTTCCATTGTTTCACGAGCTGTGTGGCATGTGATGTAGCACCGTCTTGATGAAACCACATGTCAACCAAGTTCAACTCAGCCAACTGGGGCAAAAAGAAGTCGCGTATCATAGCTCGATATCGTTCCCCGTTGACGGTAACGTTTCTTCCACGGTCGTCTTTGAAGAAAAATGTAGCGATGATGCTACCAGCTCATAAGCCAAGCCAAACTGTCGTTTTTTTCGGGATGCGTCGGTAAGTTTTCTATGGCATGTGGCTGTTCATCACTACAGATGCGACAGTTTTGCTTATTTACGTATCCGTTGAGCCAGAAATGAGCCTGAATACAATTTTTCGATATAACAGCGAATTTTCACATTTTTCAGAAGAGCACGAATTTTGATAATAAATTTCAATAATTTGCAATCGTTGCTCGTTTGTAAGTCTTTCCATGATTAAATGACAGAGTATACTGAAAATGTTTCACTTTGACAGGTGACATTTGGGCGCCATTACTAACCAGTGCTGTCAACCTGAGAAAATGTAACTCTTAAAAAATCACCCTTTATAAAACTAATTACAAAATTACTGTTTGTTGCCAAAGGCCTACTACGAATTCGCCAGTGTTCATTTTCGGATTTCGGGACATTCCGTCTTGACAACAGATCCAAATGTTTGGGCAAATGTTCATAATTTTTTAGGCGAATCTTCATTATGAAAAATTGCCGCATATTCGTGGGCGATCATTCATTTTTTATTTTTGGGCGATTATTCGCACAGCCACATACCACATGCTCCAACAACCAGCGACATCATCCAAGAGGTAGCCGAAACCTCCCTAGGTTACAAGCCACCTCAGACTAAAAGCCCGTGGAGATGTATATACGTAAGTATACCGGAAAAAGGTGGCACACATAAGAATGCTGCAGTGGAAAACAAGGGCACCAAGGGATGAGTACAGGACCAGGAGAAGGGAAGAGAGAAAGATATTGTTTATGTATACATTACCTTGTGAATTTTCGCTGAGTACTTGCAGTTCTAATAATGGCAAAGAATGGATTTCAAATTAAAGTCCAATATTCTAAGATTTACTTTACATAAGCTTGAGAGATTTCACAGTACATATATGTATGAAATGAGTATACAAATAAATAGGTTATTGACAGTCGCAATTCACACGAGTTCCCATTTCTTTAAAATCTATAAAACAATCCTGTCCCCGCAACTCATCCAACCAACTATCGAATCCCAATATGCAAAATGGCAAACTTTCTCCACTCCTCGCATGACTGCACATATGTCAGAGTTCCCATTAGAAAAGCCAACGACAGTCTCCAAAGGATTCTTTTCAACTATCAACAGTACCCTCATCGTTCTTGCATCCATCTTACACTTAACTCTCCGGAAATCAGGTGGCGTCTCATAAAATGTAATGTTAAGCGATACAAAACAACATCCATACAACATGAGTTTTAAGTGTATAAAAATCCCATCAGGACTCTCTTGTCCATTTCAGTTCAGTGTCCATTCATTCTCCCTCTTCGTTCACCAAACATACTACAACTACACTACACATTTGCATTTAACCCCTTTTTTGTGTGCCCTCAAATGTTAAGTGCTGAAAAGTATAGTCTCCCATGATAAAAAAAAATCATACATATGTATAAGAGAGCTCTGAAAAGATATTCCTCATGCAAAGGACGACGAAAGTCCTTTTCATCACAAAGGAGTTTTTGAAATTCTAAATAAATCCTTTGAATACTGGGTTACAGAAGTAGCTACCTACAGCGGCAGCAGTATCAGCGGGACGAAAAAAAGGACGGGTTAAAACCTAAAAGAAAAACGTTGAAAACTTTTACTCGTCCTTTCATCATGGTCCGTGTTCGGTCTATGGATGAACCCATGGCGACGACCCACATTATCGTTATACAATAAATATGCAAAACTACAAGGAACTTCTCAGGCGGATGGGGTTGAATGGGGGTTAGATCCCTTTTTTTCGCTCTTCCTATCTTCTACAATAAAATGGTAACGGAAAAGTTCAAAAGGATATCCCTAAGCGAAATGCAACACAGAGATGTGTTTGATTTGGCCACCTCGTTCGCAAGTATCTCTCTCTCTCTCTCTCTCCCTTCGTCCACATAACGGATTGCATATGGAGATGACGTTAAAAGCATTCTGAAACTTTTGTTTTGTCTCCATCATCAGCATCAGTATCCGCATCAGAACACGGTAGCAGTAGCAGCAGCTGGAAAGTTCTTATGGGTGGCCAAATTGAAGTCTTAACTCTGGGCGACTCTGGTGGACTGGCTAGTTCAAAAAAAAAAATTTTAAATTGAAATAAAATAAATCTCCAACAACTAAGTTGCAAAGTTTTTCAAACAAACACACACACACATCGTACTAAAGGAGAAAGGACGAATATTTTATTTTAATTTTATTTATATTTTTTATTTTTTTGGTTCTGCAGAAAGTTGAATTTTGTATATAGTGGTAGAAGGAACGCAAATAACGGGACATTAAATATGCATTTGCATTTGAAATGGAAGATGGTGCAAACAGTTGTAGTTGTGGGGCAGAAGGGTGCGGTGCGGTGCGGTGTGGACGACACCCGCACACAAAATAAAATAGGAAAATTTTCAGTTTCATTCTACGAATCGGATCCACAGATGTAACGCTGTGGATCCTTGGCTTGGAAAGGCACAAAAAGAGAGAGAGAAAGAGAGAGAGCGGTGGTCAAGGGGGCGATAAAGAACAGTAAAAAGTTTGAAGTTCTGTTGAAATATATAGTACAAAACATTTCAGTTGAAAAGCTGCGGGTACTTCTGAGAATCATCAATGATGGAAACTATAACGAAACAAAGGATGCGACCAAGGAAACTTTTTGTGTCCATTGTGGGTAATGGAGTACAATAGATGCGTATGTAGGCGTGTTGGAAGGGTCGTTTTGTTCTACCCAGCGGAATATGTCAATTTCAGTTTGAATCATTCTTACAACAGCAAAAACTGGATCATTACAATGGATGGAAACTAGGATTCTATTTTTTATTCAAATTTGTTATGTTAACTTTTTTGAGGCTAAAACAATTCTTCCAAATGAAGGTATCTAGGTATATACCTATGCATAACATTCGCGCATGTACTACATTTGAATTTGAGAGCAGGGCCAATCATTCGAAAGACCAAATCGTTGCAATGTCGTTCAATTTAAGGATTCGATCTTTTTAACTGTTCCACTTGTCTATCAATTTTAAGTATCAGTATTAACACAAAAAAAATATTGCTTATTAATGATGATTTCAGTAATCGATCGCATAAATAACAAGCAATTTGTTTGTTGATAGTTCTTTGCCCTAAACTATTACATGATTTGATACTTTTGAAAAGAACCTGAAAAACTGCTCTTTATTAAAATAAATTTGAGAATGAGTTGCATTACAGTTACATTAATGCTGAATATAGTTACTAACATAAAGGTGGTAACACATAGCTGATACTCTGGTTTGTAAGCAAATGGCGCACCAGTATCATAGGAAAAGGCATTTCAACAGAACCAAATGTTCGCTAGATTTGATACTGAGAAAGAAGTAAATATCTGATTGGATTACTTGGCTTGATTTCGAATTGGCAGTATTGATGGGACTATGATATGTTTCATTATATCCTTGCGATTCGGTCTCGTTTATTCAAAGTAAAGGGTCAACCATAATAGACTTAAGTGGGATAAACCATATGTCAAAACAGAACGAAAAGCCCACTTAATTTCTGTCAAACTATCTAGTCACCCATAATAAACTTAAGAGAACTTCATTATCTTTTAAATTGTTTTCTTTCGGTTTGGTTTCGAAAAAATAAAATGGAAAATTAGTTAAAAGAATGAAAAAAAAAACTAACATTATTGCATATTGCAATGGAGGGAATAAATATCCTTTAAAAAATTAATGAATATTCAAAGAAAAGAAAGAGATCCTGCTGTGTTCGGCAAATAAATCGCGATAGGAAACAGTGCGGGTTTTTTGCAGTCTTCTTCGAAGCAATTAAGCTGGCATGGTCTTTCGAACTAGGAAAAGAAACTGTACGCACCATCGTATTGGAAACCGGTGAAATCATTTGGAAATTATTATATCTGGTCTATGTTGCAGAACCGAATCAAATCGACTACATGCAGATCGCACAAGATTTTTGGAAATTATGGAATATGCCAAATTGTGTTGGATCTATTGACGGAAAGCATCTTGCTGTAATATGTCCACCGAATAGTGGAAGTCAATATTTTCAGTCAATTTGGAAAGAGACGGCTTACAAATGCTTTGCCTATTCCACCACCAAACTACTTGACGGGTATGCAAGTTAAAGTTCCACACCACTTTGTTGCTGATGCTGCATTTCCTTTGGAAACAAATGTTATGCGACCGTATCCTGGCATATTAATACAAGCAGATATGGAGAATTTCAATAAAAGGTTGTCAAGACCAATTGAAAATTCTTTTTGAATTCTAGTGGCTCGATGGCGCATTTTATTGAATACGCTACATATGTATCCTGAAAATGTTGAAAAAGTAATTTTAGCTTGTGTGGCGAAGATGTATCATCCTACTGTCCTAGCAACTAATCGGATTGGGAGGATTCTGATGGGAAACGTCATGATGGAGTGTGGAGAAGTGAAGTCGGAAGAAATTTGCCTTCTGTCACACCATCTAGTATTCATTACTATGGTGGTAAGTCTTCTATACAAACTCAAAATCAGATCTGTAAATATATTTGCGAAAATTTAATTTAAAACATAAGGAAAGGCTACAGTGCGCTTGGTGCGAACAGTACGGTACCCTATCCATAGCCTTATATGCCCCAAAGAAAAAAGCATTAAGAAGGTGATAAATATTATTTTATTTCATTCTATGAAATTTATAAAAAAAAATATTTTTTAAAAAAACGCCCCAAAAAGTGGGCGTGGCCATAAATTTTGTATGGGCGATATATTGGAAAAAATATTTGCTAAATAACTTGTTAAACATTTTTTTTCAGTTTCTATGAAAATGTTCGCTGAAAACAGTATTTTAGTGAAAAAAGCCCACAAAAAATGGGCGTGGCAAAAAATTATATATGACAGACTTATAAAGGAGGGTAGTGCCTACATATCTTGTGAAGGCTCTAACACTCTATCTCTCTTAACTTTAGCCTTAAAACTGTTTTTTTTCTATATTGTGGGCGTGGCAGTGGGCGGATTTAAAAACTTTTAACACTTTACCATTTCGGGACCCTAGGGAGTATATGCTCCAAATTTCAGCCTCCTAGCATAAGTTTAAAGGCCTCAAAAGTTGATACGGACGGACGGACGGACAGTGCTAAATAGTCTTAGGATTTGGTCCTGATTATAAATATATATACTTTTATGGGTCTACGGCGAATATTAAGGGGTGTTACAAACTATGTGTCAAAATTAATATACCCTTAGGATAGGGTATAAAAACCAAATATGTGTAGATATAATTTTTACTTTTTGTTTAAAAATCAAATACTTAAAATAACATCAAGAATCTTTCAAATATTCGAATTTCCTCGAACTTAGCTTCGTACTTTTATGAGAGTTCTGAAACATGAAATCTATCTATGATGGGTAAGTCTGTCATCAAGGATAACTTCGTCTTCATGTATAGTTCGTCAGATTTTTCCTTTCCACTCGCTAAATTTTGCTCCATTTTTTGAATGGTTTCCCCAAACCTGCTGCAAAGATTATCTTGCGATGTCAAAAATTTTCTTTTCAGTTGAGGAAGAACTCGTTTCATTTAAACCAACGAAGTTGTAGCTCAAATCTTCGAAGGATGCAGTCGCAATTTCACTGGAAGCTGAAGACGGGGTCCCGGTTAAAACTTCGTTACAAAGAGTTCTGAAAATATAAATTTCATATATAATTAATTAATATAATATACATAAGAATATCCGCATTATAGAATAATATTGTTCACCTTCGTGGTGTTTTTGAATCCGTAAGAAATACCATATTTTGGAAGTACCGCCATTCTGCCGTTTACTTCCAACAATCCGCTACCAAATCGCTCCCACTTATTTTTGCATCGACCTTCTAAAATTTCAAAAACCGTTGTAGTTTAACTCACACCTTTGCTTTTTGTATTTTATTGTAATAAAACGCATCGGTTTTATCGTAAAAGCATTTATTTGTTTGGACGGTTAAAATTAATATATAGCTATATAAAATCTTACTCCGTATTTTGTTCCATTTTTTGTTTTTTTTTTCTTTTGTGTGCCTTCTGTCAAATTTGCGTACTAAATGTCCTATTTCATTTGGACTTTCCGTAAGCTAATTAAATAACCACGTTATGGGCAGGCAGTACTATTTGCATGTAATGGGACTTTCCATTAAGCTGGCTAAAGCTCATTCAAGTGCATTATGATTGGCCCTTAAAGCAAAATTACGAAAATCAAGCAAACTGGCAAACATTATACATTCGATCAAAGGAAAAAATATGGAAAATTCCCTTTTTAACTATCATAATTGTTCTTATAGTAACAATATAAAGTTGTGTTAAGTATGGATGTAGCCATAAGTTCTTGATTTCTTTCGGTTTTACTTACTGAACGTGTCATTTAATTAACATTTTCTGTAAGCTTACTCAAGTTAACGAAAGTTTGACGAAACTCAGCATAATCTCATTATGTTCATGTTGTACTGTTTAAGAGTATTTAGACATTTCATTAAGCTAGCTAATAGAGGTGGTGAAATGTCGATAGTTAGCTTCTGATTATCTAAGTTATCGATATATTCCCTCTTTTTAACTTTCTCGTATACATTAGTATACTGCGATCGTGCGGAAATTTCGAACTCAAACTGAGTATGAGGGACGATATTACGACTATAGAGAAGTCCAAAAACGTGTCTTTTTATATATTTTTTATTTTATCGTTTGAAATAACGGTACCTGTCATACAATTTTTCTTGTAAAAATCACTTATCACTATTTTCTAGAAAACGGTTCCAAGGATTTTGGCCTTTTTTGCAGTAAGGATACTTGGGATAGGGCTAAGAATACTGCATACTCACTTTTTGGAAAAAAAAATCGATTAACGCCAATCGATTAAAACCCCAAATATCTCGAAAACTAATAAAGTGATCTCAAAAAAAATTTTATTTTATAATTTTATTTTTGAAATAAATTTTTTTTTCATATAACGATTTTTTTAAATTTTAAATAAATTCGTTTTCTCAAACAATTATGTGCAAAGTGTCTAATAAGCAAAATTACATCAAAATCGTAGATGCCGTTTTTGAGAAAATCAAATTTTTCAAAACTTAAAAAAGGGATTTAAATAAATTTGGTATGTGATCTTATGCTTTCATTTTGTTTGAGGCCATTCAAAAATGCATTTCATGTAGCGAGAAAGATTCGTATGACGCAATCGTACACTTTATTTTTTCAAAGTAATTAAACAAATAGTAAACAAAACTCCTAATTGATTAACATTAATTCTTACTCTTAAAAAATAATTGGGGACTGCATTTAAAATTACAATTAGCTTAAATACTAAGCTACGGCTGTTCCGTTCCAACCTTGAATCCCTGCTGATCCGTATAGATGTGGCACTTGGAGAGTAATCACTACTATCACGAGGAAGCTGCAAACGTTCGTTAATAGGTGGCTCCTCAACATCTTAAGGATTTTTTCGCCGAAGCGTATCTCAAACAGGGAGCATTACCAGAGAACGGGCCATGAACCTGTAGGCACAACTATACAGCGACGATGTATTAATTCTATTCTTTACTTGGAAGCCCTTGTAACTAGTTATTACATTTTTGTATTGTTTATATAAAAATAACTATATTATTTTAATATAAACATTTGTACTATATTAATTTAATATTAGTTATATTAGTTATATTAGTTAATATTAGTATTTTGTTAGTTTTTTTTTTGTTTTTCAAACTATTCAATTGCGATGCATAGTATTTTTTTGAATAATCGTCCCAGCACTAACGGTACATTTCTATTACAATTTTATTATATCGCCAAATACATTTTAAGTGGTTTCGGTGAACATTTTTTCTAGATATAGCGCAATACAAAGATTAATTTATTTGTTTGAGAATATACCTTCAAGCTGGATGTATTGATATTAGATGGCGAAGATGAGCAGTTTCTGGCGCAAAACATTTCTAAAATTCTCTCTATACTATACCTGTTAAGATTTAAAGTTGAAACCAGCATTTTAAAGAGAGTCGAACAAAATATACAGAACGCTCAAGAAATGACACAAACAAGGCCACCGTTGTTGAACTGGAGGAAACACTTTGATGAACTGCACACTTTCCATAACCAAGAATGATACAATTACGGTGAAATTAATGTTTCGAACATATTTATCAACTTGGATCTTACTCTTATAAAGATATTTAGATTCTTATATGGGAGCTTCATTCATCGCAAACGAAATGCCACTCAACCGGTTTGAAGAAATACGAAGAAACTTACATTTCAGATATAATTATGATGGACTGTCTAAAACTCAATCTTCGTACGATTCGATAGGGCGTAGGGTAACCTACTCAGTAGTCAGCCTTTTAGTGCAAGTCCAGACTTTGAAGTCCTGTACTTAATATAAATAAAAGAAACACGAAGTTTGAATTATTTTTATAAAAAAATGTCTTTAATAAACTTTAACGTAAAAAAATAACAACAACAAAAAACATCACTCTTTTAGTTTAATAAAATTCAGTAGTCAGCTGTTTTAGAACCAGTAGTCAGTCCCTGCATTTTAAATAGGAATGATGTAAAGCATAAAGAGGCAAGGTTTCTCCTTATATATTCTTCCAACAAAATGGTAATGTGAAGCCACAGCGTACAACCGCCGCATCCTATGTTTTAAGGCTCAAATGTGTGCATTTTTGGTGTTAAAATACCGTCTTAAATTTTTTTGTTTTAAAATTGTCTCCATTCTTGAGAAGATATTGCTCTAATTATATTCAAACATTTTAACTTCTTAGATTTCTCCAAGTGTTTTTTACTGCGGGAGATAAACTAAGGGCTTTCAGTATGAAATTTTCCTAAGTGCCTATATGTGTTCCAAGGCGATATGTATAAAAATCCGACGAAAAGAAATTGGTATGGTAGTGGGGTCTACTATCACCTGAACGGTCGTTATATCCAGTAAAAGGAAAACTTCGGAACTATGAGACATAGCTACAGAAACAGTTTATAACATTTTGTAGACAGAATTGCACAGAAAATGATAAGAATTTCATGTGATTTGATTTACCCAAAAAAAAAAGTTAGATAGCTCTAAAAAAATTGTGGTTTCTGGCTTCTCATTTAAAATCAATTTATCTTATAACCTTGAATGGAGAAACTTCAAATGATTTTCTTACTTAAAATTTATATTAATCTAAACAGATTTTAAAGTAAGTATTTGTCCAAAAAACAAATTGATATTTAGAAAGTTTCTTTATTAACAATTACTTTATCCAAAATCTGTCTGAAATCCCAATAGTCAGACCCAAACAATCACATGGATGAACTCAGCCTCCTGTACGCAACAAGTCTTAAGGGAGGCCGACTACTGGGTAGACTGCAATAAATGGATCTGAAGAATTCAGTGCTACATAATTCTGAATTACCGAATTGACTGACATAACACTGGCATGATATTGGAGAAATTTTCGAAAATACCAGAAGTCGGCCGTTACGGCTGAGTAATGGACCAAAACCCTAAAAACGTATCCAAATAGTCTAGTATCATTTACTGTCGAATATGTTTATACAAATGTTGCGTTATTTCTTCACAATCAAACAAAGAAAGATAGAAACCCTTTGTGTAAATGAACCAACTCAGACCATTTTGACCCGCCCTCTAACTTCGCTTACAACAGAGCTGAAGACATAAAATTTCAGGACTTATTGGGACGCACAGCAGCAGGCTCCATACCGAATTTCAACTGTTTAACAATAGCAGTTTCTGAGTTATAAGACCCCAAAATTAGCAAAAAAAAGTAACCACTGACTCACTGACAGATCATCAAAACTATGGAGCGTTTCCAATCATAGTAGAACCTTGGAATTTGGGAACACAGTAATACGGTTTGCGGAGAAACCACAGAGAAAATCTAGCATTTGTGATCTTCCGTCCAGGGGAGGTGGCAGCCGCCCATTTCTCTTAACTCATCATCATCATCATTATTTGTTATTTTTCTTTTTTTAATTTTTAAAGTCGTGAAAATTGAGGCTCTATGCGCATGTGTTTTATATATACAAGGTGGCGCAAAAATAACCTTCCGATGGTTTTTTTTTACCGACCGATTATTGCTCAAATAAATAGTCACCAATATTCCGCGTTCTGGAGCAGTGTAGCGTAACATTGTTTATTAACGTGTATTTCGCATTACTATACAAATGTCAAAACAGAACTGACATTAGGGGCCAATCGCAAAATTTATAGCATTTTCTGATAGGAGGATTACTTTTGCGCCACCTTGTATATATACATATAAGTAGTTTTCTTCAAACCTTTATCTTTTGACGCATACTGGGATATACTTGTCCCGTGTTGGAAAACACAAAAAAAAACATTTAATTTGTAATTCATTGATTAAACATGTTTAAGTTTAACAATCAGTGTTATAACTAGTAAGTATACAACTTTATTTAACTTTTCGTATAACTATGTGCGTGTAAGTGTTAACAAAAAAAAAACAACTTCAGCTGAACAGTATAGAACTTCACTAGTCAACCAACGAGCCTTGATTACGCAACCCTGCAATCATTTTAAGCAATTTAATTTAAAATAAGAACTTTTTCCTCGTCACAATATGTATCCACTTAGAAAATAAATTACAATAATTAATACACGTATGGCGAGAAATCACTCCCACTTGGGTTGTATTGTGGCAAGGCGATATCACTCTCGAAACACTCGTATCCCATCAGATTCAATCACAATCACTCTCTTCCATTTGGGTAAACTTTGACGTATACGTAGGCAAACAGCAATTTAACCCGTTTCATAGTCCTGGGGCATGTGCGTAATTATATCTCCTCCGTACATGAACGTATACCTTTTTGTATCTACGTCGACCTTTCTTCTTTCGTTTTTTTTTTGCCTACAAAAGGACATACAGCTTTCATACCTTTTAATATCCTTGCTCTTAGCATCGAGTAAACAACACAAAACAGTATAGCAAAAAGAAAATCGTTTGATGCCACCAGGATAATGTGATGTAATGTAAGATCTTACATATTATAATGGATGTACCATTACCTGTAATTTGTTTAAATTACGCAACAGGAAAAAAAACGAAACGTAAAAAGTACTACCTTCTACTTTCTACATCAGAGCTCGAAAAGGATACATCATTCTGTAGTACAAACACAAAAAAAGGAGAATGATATGCCTTAATTAGCTTTATATTACAAAGGGTCGAACAAAGGCATTTCTTTTTGCATAACGTAGAAATGTATTTTTATATTCTGTTTAATTTAACAAAAGTATTTAACTGAAGAAAAACTAAATTTGATATGTTTTATTTTTAACAGAAGAATTTAATATGCAAAAAGAAAAGGGATTTTATTTTTAAGACTGAATCAAAATTTAGAGAACATTTTTGAAGGAGCTGAGAAGTTTATGGATTGATAAGGCCTTGTATAGTTGCATCAATGTTATCTT
Organism: Ferdinandea cuprea; assembly: GCA_963576555.1. Lineage (NCBI taxonomy): Eukaryota > Metazoa > Arthropoda > Insecta > Diptera > Syrphidae > Ferdinandea > Ferdinandea cuprea. Next base: position 128,125,939 of record OY754958.1, on the reverse strand, counting down.
TAATAGATCGTCGTTTCAAGAGTGTTGCACCCGAATGTCAGTTGAATACCACAAAACATTGGTAGAACATTTAGCTTCTATATGGGAAATACCTTAAACTCAAATCATTTGATCAGAAACTGATTTAAATGAGCTTCAACTTTTGCCAAGCTCGACGTTTAAAGACAAATAACGTCTGTGCTCGACCATAGTTCTTAGGGGCTAGTTATAGCTATCATTGAAATGCATCATTGGAACAAATCAGTAGGTTGTTTAATTTTTTTGACAAGTCGGTTAAAGCAATCATTGAAAAATGTCTGTCAGTGCCCTTCACTGGTATGGGTTTTAAGGTTACAGTTGATCATTGAAAGAAAAACTGACAGCTGAGAATAGCTAGAGGATCTAACACATCAGTGGAACGATTGTGTTCCAAATTGTAGAAACGATTATCAGCTGTTCATTGAAATCAATTTCTGTTAGTGAAACAATGAAAATAGATTTAAAGAAAAGTTTAAATCAGAATAAAGTAATTTTGTTTGTAGAAAAATTCCGTAAGTGATTAGCTTTATTTTCATACCATTAAAAGCCAATATTGTTTGCTTAGTCGTCTTAAAATCGCAAAACAAAATGTTCAACGATGCATTTCTATGAAAGCTATAAATGGGTCCTTATACTAAGGGGAAGTTGGTTATAAAGGCGAATGACAAAAAAGAAAAATTGCCAACGTGATACTGTACACGTAGATATAAAGGGTTTGAAACCGTTAGAATGAAGCGAATATGAAAAAACTATTTTACTATAAAGATAAATAGGTTGTTTATCACTTAAAATTTTGAAAAATAAAGCGTTAGCTCAATAGTTTAAAAATTGGTCCAGACTGCATCCCAATATTTGGCGAGAATACTTCGAAACGTGATCATATCTACGCAAGTTAAATACAAATCTAGCAAAAGAATAGAATGCAACGTTTAGCTTACGCCTTGTGATAGCATCAGTACAGGCAAAATAACACATAGCCATACATAATTAAGGGTAAGATCAGAGCCTTTGGCATTTTCATTTTAACGCCGATTGGTAAAGTGTCTTGGCGCACTGAAATACCCTGCAGAGCTCCATAGATTACTTAGGTTACTACTGATGACAATGCCAAGATTTTTTATTTTAGAAACCTTTTCAATTTCAACCCCACATAATTCATATTTATGCAAAAAAAGCACTATAAGATTGGCTGATCGAGTCTCAGAAGTCTGTATAAGAATCTCAAAAAGAGGTCGTACAGCGGATAAATTCAATAGGTTGGCGTTGGATCAAAGGCGGTAAAGGAAAAGAGATGAGCCATAAATGAGCATCAACCGAAATGTTTGTCCTAGGGTCAAATCCAGAGCCTTGTCCACCAAGGTTGAGGGACCACGGCAAAGAAAGCTTGTTTTGAGAAAGACACGATTAGCATCGGAAACAAATCCATCTGAAAATCCAACCAGATCTGAAATGCAGATGTGAGTTTGTTCCTGGCGTGTGCGGATACTTTACAACCCAGGTGCTACTCAAAGCTTGAGTCTGTCCTCATGCGATATATGACAGACATCACCGCGATCTAGGAGATACAATGGATAGGATTAGTTACAATGAAAACACAAAATTCCAACATATATTACAGCTGCCATGAACCCTCACGAACAGTCTCTCTGGAGCCTGAGTTTACTTAAACGATATCGGATCAAATAATCTGAATCCTTAAGTAGACAAATCACTGTCAAAAGGCGCCACATTGTGCAGTACGTAGACTCAGATAGCCAAACTGCTATTAACGCCTGATTACGATTACGATTAGCTCCAAAATTGTGGGCAAAGCCATAAGCAATCGAAAGAGTTTGGGTAGATGCAATTCTAGATTCAGTTTGAGTCCGCTCAATGAGTATTTCAAAACTTTTTGGGTAAGAAACTAGTGGTATCTCGGAAAACGACGTATCTCTCACTTCATTTGTGAACTTCCGGCTTTTGCAAGAACCAAACTCACTAACCTTGACAAACACTTCCCCCATTAAGATGATATCAATCAGATTGACCTAGTCAACCTCCTTCGCTTTCAAAAAGGCACTGGCAGGTTGTTCAGTTATTTTAGTTCCGATGCGAATTAACAGTCTGTGGCTAATGTGGCCAGCCTTTGCTGGTACAGGGATACAAAAGGTCTAAGTGCTTGGCGTGTTCGCATAACTGCTTCCTAAATACAATACAGTACAGCTGGATTAATTCAACATTTTGTGACTTTAAACCTCATCAAAGCTATATTCCAAAACATAAGCCTAATATGTGCATATGTCTATACTGACGAGACTGAGGGCGCTCTCAAGGAGGAATTTCATGACCTCTTACACAGAACCTTTGGGAGTCTTTCCTGAGTACAATGTCTTAATTGGGGACTTTATTGCTTAAGTGAGAAAAGTAAGTTGGTAAGCACAGCCTCTACGGCTAGGGAACTTGTCGGTCTCCAAACAGTGGAACTACCAACCAAATCTACCATATGCTAATCGATTCGAGGCACGCCTCTAACATCGTGAACGTGAACGTATACTTACAGAGTGTAAATGATGTCGACTCTGACCACATTCTTTTTGCAGCTGCATTAAGATATCGACTGTTTAACGGGAAGAAGCCGCGAACTGCCCAGAAGAAAACAAAAATGGATATCTTGCCGAGAAAGAAAAGAGAGTACCTAGTCTTCCAGCTCAAGGAGATCGAAGAGTCTCGCGATCGAAACAACTGCCTGCTGGCTTTAAGACCTCGAAACGGCCGAAGAAACATAGTAACCGATTCTCAGGGAATACAGGGAATAATGTATTTAAGCGGCATGAGGTAAACGGGCATCATATAGCGAGAGTAATAGTCAATGAAGAACCAGTCTCGTCAAGAAGAGGTTGGCTTAGCTATTAAAAGAGCTATAAAAAACAACAAGGAATCAGGCTCCAATGGTCTATCAGCCCTGAGCTCTGTGCTCATAACGTCCAAAGTCCTCTCATAAGATAAGTATCACAAGTCAATTTCATATTCAGAATTACTGACGTGACATAAAAAAGAGACTCCAACTCTCCCGTGGAACATAAACATCGTCCCTGAATTGCCTTCTTTTCAATCAAAAGCAATCTTTCCACACAATAAATTTAGTACTAATAAAGCAGTCAATCTAAAGCTGCAACCAGAAACCGAGTAGAATATGAATATTTTCACAACCTAAATGGAGAAAAAAGAAACGCAAGGGTGTGACCAATACCAATACCCGCCATTCAAACATATTGTTCTTCCCTGTAATACTAGCCCAACCAAACGTGATTCTCAATTACATTATCCGGGGCGACATAGAATGGAAAAAAAATCGCGACTTCTCCACTTCACTCAAGTCACGGATCGAGCGATATTAGCTTCATAAAAAGCAGCCAACTTCTACCCAAGAAGCATCTCACGATTACAACACACATGGGAGCTGTAACCACCGTACAAATGTTACTTTCTGGTCCTCGTCTGCTGTCGGAAATCTAATGGGCCGAGCAAATTATCCACCCCTCCTCACTGCCACGAGGTAGTAAATTTAAGTTGACTCAAAAAAAAAAAAGAAAAACAAAAAAAAAATTGGCGAAACGATAACAGCAGACAGGGGTAGTCAATATCCCCAGATACAGATACTCTTTTGGTTTTGTAGAACTTGTACCATTATATCGTAGCACATAACATAACAAAACAGGGATGCCCAACTCGAACAGTTAAGTAATTTTTACATCCTTGTAAATGCTTAAAAAAGAAAAAAAAAGAAAAAAACTAGACGGGACAAACCCATTTGATCCCGACACATGTGCAAAACGGATAAATAACTAAAAAGCGAAGGGATGCTACTCCCGCACATCCATAAAGGGAACAAAATTAAAAAAGGACAAAGTGTGGTCGTGCGTTGAATACGATTTTTCTTCTTTCCAAACACAGCGACAGAGGGTGACAAGGTGCTCAAGGGTCAAGTTTGGAGAGCACGGATCATCATCATCATCGTCATTACCATCATTGATACCAATAAAAAAGTTGACCGTTGTCATTCTTATCGCTTTCCGGTTCCATTTCAATGGTCTTCGGGAACGTTGGCCGTTCGAATTGAATAGCCCATTCAATTAAGCGTTGAAAGTATACGGTACAGACGACGGAGAGGGTGTATCAGTAGATGATAATAAAAAAAGGACATCTGAACACCACTTAAGCCAACCGAGCAAGCAATGCCACTTTCGCTGGGCTTCTAAGGTGTAATACGATTTTCTGCTATAATACCCCGATATTCGCATTGGCAAAGTTGACATACTCGTCGTATGTGTGCGTGTTGCCAACTTTGACACGAGCAAAAGTTCGCCTGGAGGCGAGAACGAGACTTGTATTTGGTTCGTTAGGATCCTTGAGCGTAACATAAAATTGCAATTGAGCCAATTTGTAATGTATCTTTGTGTGTTTGGAAGGACATTTGGCGAAACCGAGAAAAAAGTAAAGTATATACATGTTTGAATATGTATAAATGTATAATACTCTAGACCTTATAACAAAAATGGGGCATATGTGGCACATGTCCTTTTTTTACACAGCTTTTGTCTGATTTTTGTGTGTTAACTTCGGTTCGCCATTTAACACAAATTGGATTGTGTCACTTTATTGGAGTAATTAAAAGAAACACGAGTACTTGTCGGTGTATAAGTCGCATTTGCCACTTGACGGGCGGTCATTTTTTGCTAATATTTTATTGGGAAAGAAGGGGTAGCCATGAAGTAGTGACCAAAAAAGGTATTTGAACAAAAACAGAGTGCTGTATTGATGATGAGTTTTCTATTAGATGTACTTAGTAACAGTTGAAAATCGTAGTTCAACAGTCTGAGACTCTTCAGCCTTTTATTATCTGCGGTCCGGGGAATGCTGCTTCTATTATGACTACATGATGCCCATTTATAGCAGTTGCTGGAAATGCTACTTAAAAAAATCATTCGCGCCAGTGACTAGGTTTCTTTCGCTGTTTTACAGAGCCAGTTGTTTGACATTGACATCATCGATCGCTCCCAGCGTGCCGCGATAGAGCATTTCACAGCTATTGAAGAACATATGAAATAAGTTGGCCTTGAAGTAAATGAGGACAAGACTAAATACATGCTATCAACAAACAAATAAGCATCTGTCCATCGACTAGGAAAAAATGTCCAAAGATGAATTACTTTAGGACACCACTGCTACTTCAGTTTCAAAACTCTTGACTCGACGGACAAAGGGCATGTCCTACGTTCTGCTAGACGGTGTCGATTGCTGGACGATAGCATGAAATGAGAGTTAATACTTTCTTCGAAAGAAAAATTCTTCGACTGATATTTTTGTTATGGAAGGCTACCTTGTCTCAGGCAGAGACTCTTTACCGTTCGGGAGCCTGTTTAGTAAGTAAAGGCTCCCTGCAATTACCCCATTAGAAATTATGCCAAAAAAATTATGTGGAATAAACGCCCAAAAACCTCAATTCAAGTTTTGGAATTTTTTCCTAGGAAAAAACGCCCAAAAAAAGAGCTTTTTGTGGCGTTATTCCCATTTTATTTTTGGCTCTTTTTCCTAAAATTGTGGCGTAATTTTCTAACTCTCTGGCGTATTTTTTTTTTGCCTTTTTTCTAAAACACATTTTGGTGTAATTTCAGGGAGTCGTAAGTAAAGAAAAAACGAGCGGTGGGATAAATTCAAGACTTTGGCAATATTTTTAAATAATACATAATTTTAAATATATGTACATCACTATATGCGTTTCACTTAATGCTTTTCTTACTTCTATCATACATTTGTACGATTGTTAGATACATTCCATCTTTCTCCATCTGGCAGTATGAAGTCAATAAATATATCTATTTGAAGTCAATGCAAATATCTATGTTAACCCAGCCAATAGTTTGATTCCCTAGTTGGATCGGCTAAAAGTCAGGCTTGACCACAACCTATAGTTTTTCTTGTTCATTTGGCCGTTCGTTAAAAGTTTACTATATAAAAAATAAATATTAGACGTGATACAGCCAACCATTGCGTGTGCGATGAATTAATTTTTGTCACGAATGAAGGGACCTGCAGTTTAATGCCAATTCTGAACGGCAATTAAATTTTTGGCGACCCCTCACTTAGTGGTCCAACGTACTTAACCACTAAGCCACTGCACCCACTTTAAAGTTTACTATAAAGAAATAAAATATAAGTTCGACTCCTTTTTGACAGCCTAAGGTAATATGTTCAAGAAAAATCAGCGAGTAAAATCGAAAATAAAATTAAAAAAAAAAATCTTTTAAAATAAAACTGAGTTTCTGTGTTTCAATACTATTTTCAAGTTCAAAATTCTAAGTAAGTATATATAGCTAAATTTTTAAGAGAGTTCTATTTTGTAAAGGTTTTTTTAATTAACAATGACTCTTAGTAATAAACGAATTTAATCTATATATATAATATCAAAAAGTGCTAAGAGTAAAGAGTGACAGGTCAACATTTCAAGATGAATGTTGAACATATTGCATATATTTTTGATATAATGGATGATGCAAAAATTAATAGAGCCCGCGAAATATACAAAGCTTGATCAAATGCATTTTAGAATACTACAATGCTACAGAATTTAGTTCCCTATCACGTTTCTAAAAAATAAAAGAACTAATTGTATTAACCCTTTAACGCCCAAATTACGCAATTTCGATCAGAAAAAATGCAACTATGGAAAATTAAAAACAAAAAACGCAAAAAAAAACTATTTATATGGTTTGTTTATTCAAAATTGTTCGTCCTTTCGATTTTTTTTATGCTAAAGAAACAAATTAAGGTCGTAACTTCGATGTCCGAACTCAAAATTAACATTTGGTAATTTGTATGCCAAGTTTTTGTTGAATATTTTTTATTTTATTTAAGTGTAATACCAACACAAACACTACGTTCTCTAATTTAAAGCTCGCAGTATAGCTTTACACAAGGGTTGTTTGTTGCGAGACTAAGCTTCATCTACCGATCTTCATCTTATAGACCATTTCAAATACATATCTATTTAATTAACTTAAAGTTAAAGAATAAATGGACTTTATAAAATCTGCTCACGACAAGCAAAAATCGATTTCGTTGCAAAATTCGATAAATGTGCTTATGTAATTGAATCTTATTACCTAAATTCGTTCTGTGTCTATCTACATAAAATAAGCTTCTAACCCGCTGTGACCTTTGGGGAGCATATATATTTAAAAGTAATATCACTCTTGGTGAATTAATATGATAATTAAGAATATCGCGACTAAACATGACGGAAGTTGCATCGCGTCTGATACTTAGGACCAACTAAATTGCACCTTCTGCCATAATTAGGAAGCTTATCAGACATATTTGATTTATAGACCATGTACCCCGTGGACCCTTTCGAATCTAAATTCGTGAACCGCATATGGCGAATACCAAATTACAGAACAATATTCTAAATAAGGTCTGACTAATGAGCAATATATAATTTTAAGAATATTTATGTTTCGAAAGTCTTTAGTATTACGTTTAAGAAAGCGCCAATGACATAATAATCATAATGCAAAAGAAACTTAATTTAATGTCAAATATGGCACCAAGATCATCAAAACGTTGAAGTCTAAGATGATCTATAAAATCATTATGCTAAATTGAAGTACTAATACGATATGCTGAAAAAACTGTACATTTATAAATGGTAAGTTCCATAGCATGGCAATTGTGATAGAATTGATGACTCCGACAATCTATTAATATCTGATTGAAACGATCATTATTTATCCGAGAAAATATTTAATTTCAAATCATCCGCGAAAGTCAAAACCTTACAAAACTGAACGATTTCATGAACGTCATTAATAAATAATATAAATAAAAACGAGCCTAAATGACTGCTCTGTGGAATATCCGAAGTAACTTTTATATAGGGTCCGCCATTTAACGTTTTTTTTTGAACTAGTGCTTATTTCGCGAATGGTAACGCTTAGGTCATGTCTGATTTGACAGATGATCAGTTTTATCCTTCCGCTGAACGAATATGGTTGTGTATACGCTTGAACAACGCTGGGAAATATTGCGGCATAATTGAGCAAGGAGTGGCTGTTACAGTCAATGACGATCGTTATCGGGCCATGTTGAACGAATTTTTGTTCACAAAAATTGAAGAGGAGGATATTGGCAACATTTGGTTTCAACAGGACGGCGTGCCACACAGCCGAAGCTACACTCGATGTTTTACGCCCTGTTTCAAAAAAAAAAAGTTATTTGGCGGACCCTTTATAAAGGGAGAAGTCAAACAATCGACTTTAACCATTTGCCTTCTATATATAAGTCAGGTAATTAAAAAACCATTTATAGCATTGAAGAATGAAAATCCAAACACTTAAGCTTAACCAAAAAGAAGGGTGTAGTTTAAGTGTAAAGTACATTCAACTCGGAATCGTTAAACAAAACTTTTAAATATATAATAAGTGAACAAAGCTAAATTAGTAGCACATGATCTAACACGAAGACATGCTGACTATGTGGAATAATTTATTTTACCGCGAAAAAGAGTTTGTCCTTAACAATCCTTTCAAACAATTTTGGTTTTGCAGAAAACTTTAATAGTTAGTTAGATAGTTTTCTACTTTTTGCCTAAACCGCTTTTGGTGTTATGAAAGAATATTTTTATTCGTTTAGGAAGTTCCCAGTTACAAGAGACTTGCAACACACAAAAGTCTAAGACTTCAGGAATCATAACGTAGTAATTTCCCGTTAACTACACATGCGACTTATTGTACACTGCTTTTAAAATCTGTTAGGTGTTGTATTTCTTTTTGAATTACGTAAGTACCTCTAGTTGTTCAAGTTGGTTGAAGTCCCTCTCCACTTGTGCGGGTCACCTAAAGGGAAGCCTTTAACCCGTTCGGTGCCGAATTATTTCCAGCCAATATTTATTTTTTGTATGTTTTGACCTAACTCAACACAAAAATTTAAAAAATCTTGAAATCTTGAAATTTAAAAAATTTTAGAGTGCCCATTATGATGGACAAGTGAATGCAAGGGTTGTAGTTTTTCTCCAAAAAATTTCTGAGATGTCGAAGTTAAATAAATAAATAAATAAAGATGTCGAAGTTGCTCTAAATTTTCGTTTGGATAGCGGGATAGCTTTCGGATAGCATATACTTAAATACTAACGAGATTAGCCTGATCTTCAATTGCTGTGCATACCTTTATAGTATGCACGCTGCTGTTAAAATCGATGTTGTCGTCATCATCTGTGCAACGAGGTATCTGGTAGTATTTGTAAAGCAAGTTTTTGTTTTTTTTACTTTGTGCCCCAGAACCGAGAACGAGATTTGCGATACAGCAAAATCCATTTTTCCCAAGGCGTTTTTCGCAATCATCACAAGTAAATGAAAAGTTTTGATATTTAGCTGTGCCTATGATTAGGACATTTTGATAAAATATAAATGTAGTTAGCCTAGTATTGAATATAAATTATTATCACGGACTTTACTTATATTTTAAAATTACACACCATTTAGCATTCACATTGCATTGAATAAATACTAAATTTCAAATATAGTTACTACAGATTTCTAACACCCTCCTGAACGCTTCACCCCAATCACTCATTTTCTGATTTCATCACATTCATCTGCATTGTTTGCTAGACACTTGAAGAAAATTGTCTGACAGCTCGAGTTGTGTTGACAAAGGTTTTGACACAATTTCATTTTGTGTGTGTGACATGTGGGGAGGCTTGGATGATTGGGTGACGTTGCTGATGCTGCTATCTGCTATCTGCTAAGACCGTTACCTGTGTTAACACAAACTACGTATGCACACAATACACAAAGAACAAAAACAGAGGAAGGAAGGACTTAAGAACATGGACAAACATTGTTGTCACTGCACAGTGTAGCACATTCGTCAGGGGTTAACTCTTTGGTCGGTGTAGAGTGTCAGGATTCGAATCCACAGCACACAGCACACAATAATAATTGTCATCGTCAAACGGTGCAGGCAAAAAGCTGCTGCATTGCAACACCTTCCGGCTATTTGCGATGAGGGGCACATGGTGAGCCCGTGTATTTGAAAAATGAAAACGGGTAAGGACACTTGAAGATGCGTGTTTTTAGGTTATGTTTTAATTGGCCATAAATTGTCAGATGGCCTAATGGGTCGGATTTGTTTTATTATTCTTTTCTTGTATTTAGCTTTAAGCTATTTGGTGATTTTCTACAGTGGAGAGAATCCTGGGTAGGCAAGATATGTATTTGTGTTTGATTTTTAAGAAGCTGAAGAGGCTTATTATGGGGGAATGAACGCAAGTGATTGGATTTATAATTTGCAATTTTGTAAATATCTATTAATTGCTCGGCGTAGAGACTTCCAAAAGAATGTTGATACTGAAGTAGAAGAAGAATTTTGTAGCCCGGAAAAACTGATTGAGCTGTGTCACGTGTCACAGATCATCTGAACTCGTCAAAAAATCCACAGAATTTCGCTATCATTCTTTAATTTTGTTGTTCAGCAGATAATTGGGCGGTACAAATGTCAACACGGAAGGCACAATTTTCAACAGATCCGTCCAGCTGCTGGGATATGCGGTTGAATTGACATTATCGCAATCCCAACATAGGGACAAGCGATGAAAATCCTTTGTATGCTTAATGCTCTCCAACAATCTTTTGGAATTTGTCGACTCCTTGCTTAGAAGACGTAATGGGAATGGGCATCCTTTCTTGTGTAAATTAACGTAACATACGCTAATTTTCGTAATATTAATAGCTATCCGGTCTAGTTTATCACACTCCATATGTTTCCCACACTCCGCACTGCATCAAGCACATAATACCTGTATATTCCTTTGTGTAAGGTGATGCACCCAGTTGAGCTGGTCGACGTAGTCGAATCAGCGATTTCCATCACGTACGCTGGCGGTTCCTAGTTAGTTAGATGTAATTTTGGATTTCAAATTAAGCGGATTTCAAACTACATTAAATACATTTAATCTAGTTGAACTTTTTTTGTATGCTGCTGAAGGGAGTTGTATAGTCAGCGTAACAACTTATCAAACATCAAACAAGAAAAGCTTTTGTGTCAACTTATACTAAAATAATACAAAAAAGATATTAAATGTACTAAAAGATTTTTGTCAACTGGTATCTGGAATTTGTAGAATGTGTAAAAAAACAGATTCTGAGAGGGTTTCATCGAAATCTCACACATCAACGAGAATTTTAAATTTTAAAACGTATGAGAAACCTCCTGATTTTGATGGTGATTTTAGGAGTTTTTGCGAAACCTCAGATGGCAGTGCGGTGTGAATAAAGTATAAGTTTTTTGCCTTGACCTCATAAAGCTCCTTAATTTCCTAAGTATTTCAACCAATCAGCATTTTGATGCAGTAGGCAAAAGCGACATGGAAGATGGAGTCCGCTCAATACACTATTGGCCGCATTATGTGTGCCACTTAGTTGTAATGCATCTGCATGCACGGATTTTTTGAAAATTAAGGATACCATAGCTAGGTAAGTTCATTGAGGAATGTTATAAAAATTATTTTTCCATTTCAGGTTATGTGCAATTCACATCGCACTGAAATCTAAGGTTTCCACTAAAAGATTTCGAAATCTCGTTAAAGCATTCACACTGAACGCTGCACAAGTGCACTGCAAGTCCAATCTAAGCTCATTTGCGTGATCATCGCTCAAGAAATGGGTAGGCTGACTCCTAGGTGACTTGCAGTTGACTTTTAACACAGTTGTAAATCTGTCAATCACTTGTCACCTGCTTTTTGGTAATCTCACCAATGGAATCAGACTCTGCAACGGAGTTTGGAAATCTGAAAAATATATGGGAAACCTCCTGATTTCGATGGAAGTTACAGAAAGTTTTTACAAAACCTCAGGTTTTAATGCTGTGTGAAAAGGGTATTAGCTTAGGTTAGGTATGAACTAATGCGCCCTTTGCCATAACGCAGTAAACGATATTTTTTTCAGGTTTAAAGAAATTATAAACATTTAAAACCTGGCGGCCCGGAGAAATTTTGGCCTGGCCCGCAGCCCGGAGATTAGAGCAAATTCGCGGAGTTTCCGGGCCAAAATACTGGTAACTCTAGTTTTACTTTTTGTCCTCGTAAGAATTTTGTTGTGATATCGTGGGACTGGAACAAGTGTTCTCAAACACGAACTAACCCAATTGTCTGTTTCCTTTAAAAAATAATAAGAATAGGAATCAGGCGAAGGAAGAAAGCAGTACCTATTGATTGTTTAAAGAAGTTTTTAAGTTCTCGTAAACGTAGCAATATCAGTTAGAACTTAAAAGTTGCACAATTTAAATATTTAAAATTCAGTCTTCCAATCGACGTAACCAAATGTTTTGGATTTCGTGGCACTTAAAACCAAATATCAAATGATGTAATGCCTAGGTGAATTCGTGAAATCGACAAATTCGAACATAATATTGGGAACATTTTACTTTAAAAACAAAGAAAATGTATTTACCTTTAAATATTGTTTTTTTTTCATTACGTAAGTGAGATAAAACTTATTCATAAAGTTAAAAAACAAAACTATTTAAAGTAATAAGTTAAAAGGACTGGATAATATCAATTTTTTAAAAATAAATCACCAATAAACTATTCTTTTCGTGAACATTCGTGAAGCAATTCACAGCTTTTTCCAGCTGATTTCTTAAGACAATTTTTTTGGAATGTTCAACGTTGTTCTCTTTGGCCAATTTAGTACTCGTTTTAAGCTTTACTTTTTAAACGGAATTCGAGCACATTTCTGAGGAGCTAGCATCTTCACCATTTTCATTATTAATAACATCGTATTCTTGAAATACTATACTGTCACTATTTTCTGCAAGAAACATTTCAGCATTGTTCCAAGACTTCAAATCCTCTGCAGTAAAGTCAGCTTAAAGTACATAATGTAATATTTATGGCTTTTGACAGGTGGTTGGTATAACAATTAGGTGGCATGTAAATATACTATACCCAAATTTTTCCATCGGCCGTTTCCTCTACCAACTCTTTTTTGGAAGGATGATTAGGTTTATTGTCTGAAATGGCTTATTGACATAACTTCAAAAAATTTGTAAACTTATAATAGACGAGGAATAAACAAGCTTCGTCAAGTATTTGTTGGTCATAAGTTCAAAGAAAAGCTCCCAGTGCTTGGTGTTTTAAAATTATTTGCAAAACAGGTGCTTACAATATCCACAAAATTAATTTATTTGTTAAAAGCTGTTAACGGAGTCGCTAAAAAATAAATATTGTATGTTTCAAAATGGCTTAAGTAAGCATAAAAGTGAGAATGGGTCCTTAGCATCGATTGGAAATAGCTTATTTTTACTTAAGCGATTAACTTCTTTCGTTTTCAATCGTCATAACAGCTTATGACAAGACTTAAGTCGTTTATAACGTGGAGCAATGAGACCCAGACCAAAATAAAGTTTAAAAAAAGAAGAATTTTCTTGTCGGCACAAGCTACTTTATTATAAATGAAACAGATATGTATGCGGAAATTAGTAGCATCGAGATGAAATAAAAAGCGGTTTAAAGAGGTAAGTTGTTTGTTTTTTTATCTTGATCGTATAGCAGATATTTGTGAGCATGAAGCCAACAATCATTTTCCTATATTTTCTTTATACGTATAAGGATCCTCGGCATCATGACTATTTTTTTAGTTCAACCATTCCAATTTGGTATGTTTTTGGTGAAAACAGATACCGTGAACGTGTATGAAAACCAAAGCGGTTTAAAAAAACTTGCTTAAATATTATAAGAAGCGTTTCTATGATTTTGGAAGAAATATAATTATATGTAGGGAAGAGTGTGGCTAGAAGTAACAGAGGTAAGGATTTGCAGCTAAAAAAAAAAGGTTTCTCTTAGAATTAAGATTTGCGTGAAAGAGAAAAATGTTTGTCTTTTTTATAGCTACCCGCGTGTTTACTTGGTTATAGACATGACTGGAACACCCTTGTTTTAATATCAGTGGATATCATAAACATATATATGTTTTTTGTTTTGGAATTGTTAGTCTTCCTCCTCTCACGGAAGAATGCATTTGTGTTTTTACTATAATTGCGTTTAAATGTAATACAATATGTATGAGCTATGCAAGCTAATTTTAAAAATTTTGTTCTTTTTGCGTTAAATTTCCTGCCAGGTTCCTACCTTGACTTGTTAAAACCTGACCCGAACTCTTATAGTTTTTAGATAAATTGATTAATTTGATGAATTTGATTAATTTAATTGATGAATTTAGTTTAAAAGAAATTGATATTTTCTTAAAAAAAAGGACAAGAACAAAACGAATATAGTAGAAACATTGCTTTTTAATTTAAAAAAAATGTTTAACTGACTTTTCGTCCACTAAACCAATCACAAAATATTCAGACTCTTCTCCTTATTTCAGTCATTCCATATCCCTATTTTCAATTATCCAACTCATGCATCCCTTTTATGCACCACTTTACATCAACTGGATATGGGACTCAAATCCTAATTTGCTTTATTCATAAAAATATTAAACTATATATGTATCATACAAGCGATTTGCATCAAACGCTTTGAAAAATATTATTATTTTAAAATTCGTGTCATCGAAAATCAGGCAAGTTGAGCAGAATGTGAATTTTGGTGAGCGTTAAAAGGACTTTTTACTAAAGTAGGTAGTTAGTAATATGCAGAGCACGCTGCTTCCAGTTGTCCGATCCGCGATGGCTTGGTCTTTAAAACGGAGGTTCGGTCTTCCTTGTCGTCTCGAACCTGGGGGCTGGGATTCGAAGATCCTTGTGGCTGGAGCATTGTTGTCCATTCGCTCAATGTGGCCGAGTCAATGTAGTCGATGAGTTTTAGCTTTTCAGACTACATCCACATCTCGGTACAGCTCAAAGAGTTCGCTGTTGTATCTTCCCCTCCATTCACCCTCCTCGCACACAGGACCTTATCCGTCGAAGAATTTTTCTTTCAGAGGATCCCAGTATTAACTCTCCTTTCCTGCTTATCGTCCAACACTCGGCGCCGTATAGCAGAACTGGCAGGATAAGGGTTCTGTAGGGCATGCACTTTGTCCTTCGAGTTAGGAGTTTTGAACCCATTTGTTTTGCAAACCGAAGTAGCAGCGGTTTCCTAGGGTAATTCTTCGACGGATCTCCACTAAGAGTTGATGCTTACCCCGAGGTAGATGAACTCCTAAACTACCTCGAAGTTGCTGCTATCAACAGTGACATTTTGTTCTAGTCGGTGGACAGATGATTGTTTGTTTGTTGATAGCATATATTTAGTCTTGTCCTCATTCACCTCAAGGCCAACTAGTTTTGCCTGTTCTTCAATAGCCGTGAAAGCCTCTATCACGGCACGCTGGGATCGACCGATGATATCTATATCGTCCGCATACCCCAGCAGTTGGACTGATCTGTTGAAGATAGTGCCTTCCGTGTTGACACTTGCCCTGCGAACTATGTGCTCAAGAACAAGATTGAAGAAATCACACGACAGCGCATCTCCTTGCCGAAATCCGGTGCATGTTCAGATGAGCTGCTGCCAAACTGCACATTGCATCACGTGTTATCTAGTGTCATGCGACTCTAGATAACACAGTTTTCACGGGATCCCGAATTCGGCCATCGCCACAAAAAGCTCCTGACGATGAATGCTGTCATATGCGGCTTTAAAGTCGATGAAGCGATGGTGTGTCTTGACTTGAAATTCGTTGGTCTTCTCCAGGATTTGCCTTTTTGTGAAGATTTGGTCTACAGTTGATCTGCCGGGCCGGAAGCCACACTGGTACGTGCCGATTAGTGTGTTGCAGAAAGGTTTGAGACGTTCACACAGTACGTTGGATAGGATCTTATATGCGACATTAAGCAGGGATATGCATCGATAGTTCTTGCAAGACATAGGATCGCCTTTCTGTAGATGGGACATATGGAGCTGATGGTCCAGTCATCGGGCATGCCTTCCTCCACTCAAACTTGGCATGCGCCTAATATTTTGTTTAGTTTAATATTTTAAAAGACCCTTAATAATGTATTCTTCGCAACGCTTAAGTGTGTAAATTGCATTAAGTTTTGTTTTTAGTTGGAATCGCAAGTAAAAAATTATAAAATGATAACATTTTTTAGGCACTCGTCGCACACATATGTATTGTTTTTAGCTGAAGATGTTTTTATGCAACAAGAACCAGTTTATTATACCCTAATATTTTTTAATCAGCAGCAAATAAAACAGGCAGAACATTTTTCCCTCGCACTATTTCTTGTTTTCTCTTACATAAAATTATATATAAAATATTTTTAAAACTTGTTTTTTCCCTTAAATTTCTTAAAAAAATCAAACAAATGTATTTTTTCTATTGGAGTCTTTCTTATATGCAGACAACGGCTATAAGAAAGAAAATTTCTTATATGTACTTATGTATAAAACGATATATATGTATATATTATAAGAAAAATTATTTCTTATAAGTAAAAGAAAGTTCCTTAAAGCATTACGATGCGCATGAAACAAACTTAAACTTATTTTTTACAGGGTGTCACCGACTTAATGACAACACTTTGCGATAATATTTGTGGATATATTCTAAAAAAAAAATTGTTCTACAGTTAACTCTAGTCTATCTGTAATTTTTATTCCATTACCAATACCAATGATTTAAGAAAAACCCTTATTTGGTGTACCCTGAGCGATATTGGTGCAGGTACCTACCTACCTACCTTCGTTAATACTTTTAGCAGAAACTTTGTTTAAAGCTTTATTTAGGAGAAATAATGTCCCTTGTACGGCGTTCAATTATCTTATTTGAGTTTTAAGAAATTACATTTTAAAGCTACTTGTGATGTGTAATAAACATGTCATTTTGTTTGTTTAGTTTTATGAACTTAGTATCTAACATTCAACATAAAATGTTTTCTCAAATTTGCAGAGCAACCCAAAGATTTTACGATATTTTGGAAAAAAATTTCATTAAGTGGAAATGCGATTTAATAAATATGTCGCAGAAAAATAATGTTCAATTATTGGGATGTCGGACACTTGATACTTGATTTTAGAGAGAAATATAGAGTGTTTCTTATATCCGTAAAATACTGTACTTCCAGCCATGCAAAAGTTTGCCCTTTAAGCCGATAAATGTAACAAAATTTGTGAGTCTTGATGAATTAAATTTGTATTTATTAAAAAAATTAATCAAAATTCGAAAAAAAACATAACTCATAGACAATGTGACAAAAACAATATAAGTAAAAATGATCGTAAAAATAAACCCAATTATTATGATGACTAAAAGCAATTGTACGCCAAAATGTGGCCAACCAACCAACGTCTTGATGGATGAAAAAGAAAACTCCAGTAAGTAGATACCTACCTATCTAAGCATTTTGATTTTCAAATTCACCGCGTGGCTGATGGTGTTGGGAGGCTGATTGGAAAGAGACTCAACGGACAGAAGAAAAAGCGAAATGAGAAAATTTTTCTTGACTGCGCGCATTTTCCCCACGAAGAAGTGGTTGGTGGTGGATTACTGTCATGAAAAAACAACCAGCAAAAAAAAAACATTTGAAAATATGTATAATAATTTTTGTTGCGTTGACGATATGATACTGGAAAATCATCATCATCCATGTGGCCACTTCCAGTGGAGGTGGTGGAAATAGGGGAAGTTGTTGAGTAGATACGTACATCTATTTTTTTCTTATTCCTTGTCATAGTCCTTTGGCTTCACATGTCAGTAGGTAGATAACAATATTTTTGGATACAAATTGTCTCATGGTGTCAATAGAGATAGACCACACGAAAACGAATGATAAGAGCTGGCCGAAAGCGTTTAAGAGAGTTTCTTCTTTCATATTTTCTTTAGCATATTTTTTTTCGGATATGGTTAGGATAAAATTTGAGATGAAACATAAGCTGCCAAGGAAAATACAAATACCGCGACACCATAAATAGAATGTTATGTGAGGGAAATTCCCCTAGTGGCTTAGATATCGTGGTCCACCATTGGAGGCAAACCACCAATGTGTTGTTGGGTTTTTTTCGTCTTGTTCTTCGTTTCCTCTTCTTGGAAACCACCAAATATGTGTGTACATAAATTTGTATACATATGATAGGATCCTAATGCGAGATATTGCTCTGGCATTATGCTATTTACTTCGGCATCACTTCTAAGGGGTGTCGATTTGGTTGAGATACACCCGCTTTTATGTATAGGATAATGTGTGAAAATGTTAGATACTTTTTTTGTGGTTTTGTTTTGTGGGAAAACATTAGAGGTAATTTTTGGCTCCGCCTCGAATTGTTATGTGCGGTTGAAAATGTCAGAGCTTGGTGGTTTAGTGGCATATTTATAGAACTGCGATGTGATTAACTTTTGTCTTGATCGGCTTTAACGAATGGTTGTTGGCATTGAAAAGGGAATATTTATTAGAATGCTTAGAATAAGTCTTTACATTGTGAATTACCTACCTACAGCAGGATAGATAATCGTGTCTTTAATTCTACTTTAAACATCTGGAAAACCGCGTAAGTGCCTACATAATTTCAGAGAATCGCAACGTATCCGCTTGGTATTGTGACCATAAATATTCTTTGCAACTTGTTTCATGTAGGAAGGCAAGAAATTTAAAACCCTCTAAATAACCCGTTAGATATCAGCGCTGTAATTAGCAGTACATATGGCGGTCATCAATTTTATGTTCAACGCTCTCAACTGGGAATCCAAAGAATCCTTCGCTGCCGTGGGTTCTTTCTAAATTTTAAATTTAGGTTTCGGCCGCTCCATCCCATACCTAGAATCCGTCGGTACTTTGACAGTTGTGTTCTATTTTGTTTTTTTTTTCAAATCGTCTGTCACCGGCGATGAAGGTCATCGGTTCTCATCTCCGTGGTTTTGTTTAATTCATTTAGTTTTGAAATTATATGCCAAATTAGTACAAATCTTTTAAATACACATATATCGTCTATCTTACAATCTACTAATATGGTTCTGTTTAAGTTTGAAATAAATTTAAGATGGAAATAAACAATACATAATGTTTTATCAATGGTTTTGTTCTCTTAATTTTTAAACCAATCAAAAGCTTTTGCTTAATGCTGTCAAAGTATGAACAAGTACAAAGTTGAGCTATGTTCGCCTCCGTCGCTATTGTTGTTTATAGATCATCTATAGTAGATAAAGGCGTATTCTATCCTGCTGTCAAGCAAAAAAAAACGGATGTACGCTCCAACGGATTCTATGGGTCGAAGTCTGCAGGTAATACGAGGCTCTCGACTTTATTCAATCAACGCGTTGGACATGGTTGAACGAATTGTTCAACAAGTGGACGGGTGATCATGTTAACCAATCTGACAACCAAAGTTTTACTACAAAAGCTGTCAATGTCAGGTGCTGAGTTTGTTATTCAACAATAGAATATGTTGATTAACTAGGTAGGTATACCAGTAGGTACGGTCTAAATTAATTTTTAACCGAATTGAGTTGCTTAACGCGAACCAAGGGAGTATACGAGGCTGTAAATACATTCGAGTTGAACAATAAATTGAAGAAATTTGGTTGAAAAAGTTGGGCACGTAGTAGATATTTGCGGCATTATATGGCAATATGACAATTTTAAAGGAAAAACTTTACAAAAACGCTTGAGCTCTCTTTAAAATAAAACTCAAAATATGATGTGTGTTATATCAAATATAAATTATGTAGCACGGAGTTGTGTTGTTTTCTTTTATATTCTGCGTTCCTTAAAAACCAAAAAAATTAACCAAAACATTAACTAACAATTGACCACTGGTCCGCAATTGGATTAGAGACCCTAAATTTTGAGGTTGAAAGCTGAAATTTTAAACATGTAACTCTTGTGGGAAATGGTAAAGCATACTATATGATTACCTTAATTTTCTTACAAGTTTGCCATACAAAGTTTTTACGCAACTAACCATGCATAGTTGATGGCAGTATATGCATACACTTATACTGATTGTGTATGTCTAATTCTGTTCGAGCCAGCAGACTGTAGCTCATCTAAATTAAGGGTTTTTTTATTGCCATTAACCAGGTATAAACTGTCAACATTAACGACATTAACGGATTGGACGGAACGCCACAATAGACAGCAATAAATTTGCAGTAGAAAGGTACTCCGGTTTGTACCTTAGCTATGTAAATTCATCGGAAGTCATATCCCGAGATATCAGTTTATTGACCACAAATTCCTTGCCATAATCCGTGTGTTTAATGTTAAAGTCATACAAACACATACCTTTGGTATTCCAATATGTATAGATAAGTAGGTAAGACTTAAATGTGGGACTATTTGTGCAGCAAACCGAAAGCATGTGGCATTAAAAAAATCAACATGAAGCATGTTGTTCGGTTCATGGCATGATTAAATAATGATTTTTCTAGATGAAGTTTTGCCGAAGTATTTAAAGTAAAGATTCAGTTCAAAACAAAAGAGCCTTTTTTAAAACATAAATTTTTAGATGAAAAAGGGATCTATTCAAAAAAATGACACGCGTTTCGAACGTCTAGGCTATTTAAGTCTAGTTCTTCAATGAAATCGCCTTTCATAGCATTGGTAGATCGTTCACGAGGTCTGTGAATATTCCAAACGAGTGATAGAGGCGCAGTGGCTCAGTGTTAGTAGATATGTTATACTCAGAGAGTATACATAATTTTCCCAAACTTGTAATTTGGATTTGACAATCTATTCTAGACCCTTTCATACCTATACCAGAACAACTTTGCATATACAATAGTTACTGTTCTTCCTGTGATGTTCGCTGATTTGACCTCAAAATGTATGTGCAGGGATACCAATCAGGCCGCTGTGCTCCTACGTCCATAAATGCGCCGTATTTCGGCAAGGAGATGCGCCGTCAAGTAATCAGTCAATACGAAAGGCACTATCTTGAACAGATTCGTTCAGCTACTTGGTTATGCGAAAAATATTGACATCATCGGATGCTGCTAGCGTGATTCGTGCGAAAATAAAGTGGCTTACATCTTAATGAGGACATGGCTGAATATATGCTATATACCAAAAAACAAACATCTGTCCACCGATAAGGACATAATGTGACTATTAATAGCAGCAGCTTTGTGGTAGTTCGGGATTTTTGGAAGAATAAAACTGTCGACAGAAATGGCGAATGGATAAGAATATACAACCGCGAACCCTTGATGCAGTCATAAAAGCCAAAACATATCGACAATATGCGCTTGGTCTGGATAAAGCAGCTTGCGTAAAGTTGTCAAATTCACGTTGATTGATTTTATTTCTACCCAAGGCGCTAGTAGGCTTTCACATAATGCTATGACAGTTGGTCTTCAACCACCTTAAACAATCAGTGTTACATTTTTGAAAGGCTCGATGTCGCTGTACTCCTTGTTTACTTTGCCGTTTAATCGTCATCGTTAAGAGTCCATATACCTTACGAATACATTTTCTGTCGAAGCGATCAATAGGTCTATTCATCGTCGTAGTATTTATACAGACTGTCGTCAATCTTAAGATTCAATTTTATTGCATGACTTATCAGACGGTCATGATTATGACCAGTGATGGCGCCTAATAATACAGGCAAAGATGGTCTTTTAAAACAGAGAACTTTATCGGTCCGATTTTTATTATAATTTGGCCATGATTTTAACGCGTTTTGAATTTTCTTATAAGTAGATATAATAAAGCTTAGTCAATTCCATGTGCCATACGCAAAGACAGAGGGCTTAAATATGTTTCTCTTTTTTTTGAAAAAATGATTCAAAATAACAAGCAGAAGGTATTCGAAATAGAATGATACACTTCAACTTCACCATCGCCATCATTTTACCACAAGTGGCCTTTTACCTTCTTATCTAGCCTGACTAAACCAATAATTGAGAAGGCTGCCGTTAAAATTTATTATACCACTAATTACTTGAGATTTTCATTCGTCAATTTGCCGTCGGCAAACGTAGACATTTTTCGTTCCCATACTGCCGTACGATTCACAAACCGATTGTGGGTTGGCATGAGACTTTTTATTTGTTGGTTTCTTTTTTCGTCATCTTCTTCTTCTTCTTCCCGAAAAGTCATCCAAGTCAACTCCTCTTCTACGTTTATGGTCGAATACAGCCACAATATTTAGCCACAACACATTGGTCGGATTTCGGGGTAATACTTTCTGCAATTTTGCAACCCTTAAGTTTAAACCACTACCACATCACCACGATGGAGCCCACCGATTTTCCCACAGGAAAAACTTCACAGAGCGAGAGCGAGAGAAGCAAGAGAAATTGTGTAAAAGTGCCAAAAAAAAAATAAACTCAAGAAAATCACCCACTGTCCCCATTCCCGATCGAAGACCATATCCTGCAAGTGGTTGTATATTCTCAGATGCTATAGATGGTGACTTGAGGTATTCACCACCACTACCACTACCAAACCTGGTCTTGAAGATTTCTCAAACTCCTTGCCTGGGTCTCGCTCTTCGTGGTTATTCATTGAGATTGCCATTGCACTACTTTGGTTTTGGGGTGGGTGGGTAGGTGTGTATATTTGAGTCTTTTTTTGCTCTCCTTTTTTCGTTCGCCTCAATTTGGTGGTGTACGGTTTATGTACATGTAACTGCGACCATTTACCGTTTTGTGGAAAAATCTCTTAAGAAAAATCCAAGAAAAAGAAAATGATGTTCTCTGCGCCAGCAAGAGTGAGCGAGAGGATATAGTCTTGGAATTTCTTTTTCCTGGCAGATGGGGCAGGGGCTGGGGGCAATGGTGATGCTGTACACTCAAGAAAAATTCGAGAAGAAAGAAGAAAAATGAGCGGGAAAAAAGAGAAATACGTTGGTTTGATGTTTATTTTTCTCGTCTCTCCTTTGCTTTTGTCACTCATTTTCGTCGACCGAGTGCAAAGCTATGCGGGATAATTTTGACGACAATGGAAAAGGGATTCAGATCTAGCATCGTCTCTCAGCATTGGAATCGTCTTGCAGAGTTTTTTTTTACATTTTATTTTGTTATGATTATTTTTGTCTCTTTTGGGGAGGGCAGAGTGGGGTGGTCCTCGTCGTGGGGTGGAAGCGTGATGTACGCTCTTTTAAGGGGTGACTGGGATGTTTATGTATTTTCTTCCAACTCAAGATATTGGAAACAGCGACGTCGAGAAGGGACAACGAGTTCTTTTCTTCTTCCTTTTTTCCCATAATCATGGGGTAGGGGGTGAGAGGGGGTGTAAGTATTTTTCCCATTTCTTGTTGGAAATGTGGAGCGATTTTTGCGTGATACCAAAGGACACACACCAACAACAACATCGTCGAAGAGAAATATAAAAAAAAAAATGAACAAACGAAAAAACGAGTAAAACTTTGGAAACGAAAGAAGAAATATATGTACATAGTATAGGTGAACCAGTTATCCTTGGGTTGGTTGTCGGTCGGTCGTTTGGTTGGTAGGTAGTACGGCCTTCCACATAAACCACTGCTACTGGTTCTCGCGGTGACGAAAACGACAACGACGACTACCATGTGGAGTGGATGGGGATGAAACGAAGGAGCTCTGGAGATGATGATGACGATGATGATGATGACGAGTAGTGGTCGGGTTCATGGTTACCGCAAAAAAATAGTTTAATATCGTTGCGTCGGTCGATTCGATCGGTTTTTCGGGTTTTTTGTGCGAAAAATAAATATTGTGTCGCAAAATACGGTTTAAAAAAGAAAATTGTTGTTCAATTTTAATAAAATAAAAAAAAAATATACTTTAAATATTAATTTAATTATTAAAAAAAAATCATAAATATTTATTGCGGTAATATTTTAAATAAATTTAAATTTGTTTGTGGAAAAAGTGAAAAAGTTATCCTTGCATTGCTGTGGTGGAATAAGTTGTAAAACAAAAAAAAACACTCAAACTTGGATACATCATTACCTAATTTAAAAAAAAAATGGAATATTACAATATCAATTTACTCAAAAAAAAATAAAAAAAATCATGGATATTATTGACGGCAAAAATTATATTAGGTGCCCCTTTTTTGCCCTTTTATTTGACATGCTACAATGTTGCCTCAATCTAGGAAATTTGAACAGTTTCCGTCAAAAGAGTTGACCTAACTTATTGAGAGTGAAAAATGGACAACGCGTCCTTAATCTTTAATAATCTTTAAATTAATAAATTAGTGCAACAAACCTCATTTGTTTGTTGTCAAATCCCGACATATAAGACTATTCCTCTTCAAATAACATTCAAAAGCCAGTAAACACAAAATTCGACCGAAAGAGAAAGGTTCGAAAAGCGTTGTTTAGGGTGATCTTTCTAAATGAGATATTCTTCAAAGAATTCATAGAGCCCGCAGGAAATCTTAATCTTCCGTTAATATGCTGTACTGATGCCCATTATTTTAAAAATCAGTCTGACAGCACGTAATTGATCTTTGGACTGCACCTGCATGTCAAAAATCGTTATAATTGGATGAATGCGATAAGTCTCTATTTCTGTAAGAGTTCCTTTGAAGACAATTCCTGAAAAAAATTCTCATAACTTTTACCATTCAATTTTCGAAAACGAGATCAACCATTTTAAAGAATGCAGATTGGACATATTTATCGAGCAGCTGATAGCGACAATGTCGACGCGAAAGACTGCCGGAAAGGAGGAGGAGGCTTTTGACTTATAAGTTTTTATAGTGGATATGAACTTTTCGATGGTTGATGCAGTAGCTCAGTGTAGAGTTCATTGAACTCAGTACAGTCCGTCTAACCTAGGTTAACACAAAACTCGGGAACTCGAAAATACTACGATATCCTCTAAGTTTAAAAGTTCCAAAACTCGGACTTATCATATATTGATATGTGGCCTAATGTCAGGTTATAGTGTTGAATGCTTGAAAATTCATTTTTTAGAAAATATTTAATTTTCATGTGAAAGCTTAACTGAGGTAGGACCGACTGGGATCTGAAGGCTTTCTTCAACACAAATTAAGCTGAATTAGAACTATTTCGTTTGATATTCTTTAAAAATTACTGTTTCAGAGATGTATTTTTAAATCGCTACTGATAAAATGAAAAAATACTTGCTCCGTCGCAAGCTGTTGGAGGCCCTCGTGGTTTTTAATTAGCCATCAAGCATGACCTTTGAAACTTAGTTGATCTAAATCGCACCCATGATTCGATGTATCTGCCAAACGTTTAAAAACAACTGCAAAGGATATTTCAATGGGTTGAACATTTCAGGATTTTCAAACTGGAAGCAGATGGAAGACATGGCTTTGTTGATGTACCTGGGGCCGGCTTTGATAAATTGAACAGGAGAATGTCATCATCCGAATAATATTCATCATGAATTCCACGGTTGCAAAATTATTTCAGAAGGAGCTTGTAATTGAGAACCTGGCAAGTTACTGACGGAAACCAATTCCTTACCATCCGTCAACACAAACCGGCATTTTTCGGCGGATATATTGCAATTTCGTTCACATTTCTTGCAAATTCCGCGTAATCATCAAGAAAAACATGAGCTTTATTCAATAAAAAACCCATGAAAATACTAAATTTCATAGGGGCATATTTGCCTGAACGTTCTACACATATTTAGTACACCATGCATTATGTACCATAATCACAGTGAAACGTAATTCCATAAAATAATTTGTTTATTGCTACCGAAAGAGTAATTATTTACAACAAAATCAAATAAGTACATTGCAAGCATTCTGACATTTTAAAATCTAGTAAAAAACAAAAACACAGCCATAACATTTTAACGCTTCTCGCATCGCTTTCCCGCTTTACTGAGTGTGTAACCTAACTCTTGCATCGTGAGTGCGATGAAATAAGAGTTAACTCATGAGTTAAAATTTCTTATAAATAAAAAAAATGTATGGAATAACTATTCTGAGGTTCATTTTGCGCAATTCTATTACAATCTTTAAAGAGCATTTCTCTAATTAAATAAATGTTATTTCTTTTTAAAAGTGTAGAGTAGAGAATAAAAATTGAGAATCGTATAAAAAAATTATAATAAACAATTTTTAAATTTGCCTACTAAACCATCGCTAACCACCCTGTTTAGTTAAATTGAAAAACGTCAATTGAACTTAACTCATGACTTTTGGGATTAATTTTGTAGTCCTTTAACGGGTTTAGAAATACAGCACTTATAAGCATGCATTTTTGCAAAACAGTTTATCGCGTTGGCTGAAAAATTTGTAAAATGTCAGTTGTGCGGTATTCTCATGCACACGACGATATGTAAATAAAATAATGTGAAGGTAAAATAATCTCAAGTGACTTAAAAATTTCATATCTCAAATGCGATATTGACATAAATTAAGCTGCAAAAATGGTATTTCTTCAATAAACAAAGGCCTGCGTGAACTTTTTGGTACAACTATTAACGGAACTAATTGCGTAACTATGGGTCAGGGTATATCACAGATGGATCGCTGTCTATTCTAGAACGATTTTTGTTTTTAATATTTTCGTATATCATATTTTAAATTAGAAAACATTAAGTCAGCATCATGTTAACTGAATAATTATTCATGGCATTCATTTCTCAAATTTTAAAATGGGTAAACAGCAACTTAATTGCTTTGTCGCCTTCCAATCTGTAGGCGAGTAGTAGTATCTGTAGGCGAGATCCGTAGTCAATAATTATATCAGACCAGTTCAAACCAGGAATTGACCCTGAAGGGGCCGTCGAAAACTGTCTGGCTTCAATGCAAATCGAAACATGTAAACGAATATAAGTGTACAAATATTACAACTCGATTACTCTTTATCGTTGGGGTTCGTCGGTCTTCACCAAGAGTGGTTCGAAAACCTTTGTTGGGATTCTTTTGGATTCGAAGGTTCAATTTAAAATGGAGGTACCCACATATCGGACTCGGAGTTGAAGCTCCGTAACATCCCTGCTCCACATATGCAAGCGTGTGATATCAAGGTATGTCAACTGAAGACGTGTAGTGTGTGGTGAAAATTGCAAATCATCAACGAATTCAGATGGAGAAAGCGACAACGTTTTTTTACTTTCTCGCATATTCATATGTATACTAAAGGAAAAGTTATTGCGGTCGTGCGGAAATTATAAACTCAAACTGAGTATGGGGAATGATACTACGTCTATAGAGAAGTCAAAAAAAGTAGGTCCACCAATTCCGCCCGTCGGTCTGTCTCCGGCTGTCCGGGAGACGTATATCGAAAAGCCCCCATATAAATAGTCAACGAACTTGATTAAAACCCTCATTATCATACTCAATTAGCATCCTTCATTTCGGTAAAACATTTATCTTCATAAGGCAACAGTTCCTTGGTAGCCCGCTGCGCGGGATTGTAAGATTTAAACTCTCCTTCTGCAGGCGGTAGGTTATGCTCACGCGTACTGAAGTTGCTTTTCCATAAACGGTTTGATGAATGTGGTCCAAGGATTGTATTTTTTCTTTTTTGCTTGAAATATCTTGAAATATCGTTACCTGCCATACAATTTTTTTTAATGAAAATCACTTATCACTATTTTTCTAGAAAATGGTTCCAAAGATTTTGGTATTTTTTTCAACTAAGAACACGTGCGATGCGATGACATACTTATTTTCTGGCAAGGTTCTAATAACGGTAATTTATAAAACCGCCAATATCTCAAAAACTAATAAAGGGAATTCCGAAAAATACTACTATTTTTGTATGTTGTTAAGTGAAACAAATCCGCGAACTTAAATTTTTTTTTTCATGTAACAATTTTTTTAAATTTATTATTTTTAATATTATTATTTATTAATGGATAAATTAAATATTATACATTAACATATTTGTTGGAGCACTAGCTGCAGCTGCTTACGGCTCGTTTTTAAATTTAAATTAAATTCGTTTTCTCAAAAACGGGCCAAACGATCTATAGCGATCTATAACGATCTATAACGATCACATGCTTCACAACCATGTTTTTGATTTTGCATTACCAAATAAATTCGTAATCGCAGAGTTTCCACGACTTGAACTTTGCATAGCTAAAACTGTAAGTCTTCTACCAATTTAAATATAATTTTGCATTAGTAACAATGGCGGCAAAGTGAATCATATGTATGTGTTTATGTATCCACCTTCAATGGACTGAGAAAATCTACGAGATTCGTTCGTTTTAAATAATTTAGCCCGTAAAAAAATGCAATAAAACATTCTAATATTTTGTAAATCTAATTTTGAAAAAGAAACTTACCCATTTTTCATAAAAGGAAATATGGGATCAGCATTTGTTGGAGAAGTTGGGTAACTTTATGCTTTACACTTTAAAGAACAAAAAATAATCGAAAATACAAAATTTGCATTTACTCTCCTGCGCATTTTGCACACTGCCTAGTTTTTGCGCAGTCTAACCTATACTGGAACGACTAAACTGCAGTCAGTATAACTCACCGTTCCCAGCTGAAAATAATTATTTATGCAATGCTAGACATTTTAATCATTAGATGCACTAAGTGAGCTCATATTGAACGCATGGTTAAGTTTCCATTTTTACATTTCCTGCAGCGTTATCATACTAAAGTCATACAAATAAAATGGTTGTGGATTTATTTAAAAAAATAATTCTGCAAAACGTATAACAATAATTCACTTTAACTGCAAATTTTCCTCTAGTACTTCAATACATATAATAAAAGAACATAATTAGGAATAAGAAATAAGCTGTATCTCAATCTATGTGAATAAAAAAATGGTTCCCTACTTTTGAGATTCTTAATTTAAATATGGCTTCCTATTGAAACTGCAGGCACCACGTGGTTAGCTTAGGTTAGGTTAAACAGGGGTGTGGTGAGAACGAAATCCGCCACACAACATTATTGCCTCACATTCACACAGTATATGTGTTATGTCCTCTGCAGCATGCAGATCTCCCCAGTATCTACATATATCTATATCCGCTAATCCGATCCTCTTTGCATGTTTCCGTAGGAGATAGTGCCCTGTCAGAATTCCTGTTAATGTTCTAAGCTTTAGAGTTTTATTAACTCTATAGATCTTTTGCTATCGAAAATTGGCCATAGACCTTTAGATACCCTGTGTCCCTCAGGACTTTTCCTCCTTAGATTGGCAGACCTGATGATTTTTTCCGCAATCATGCTCTTTATTATGCAGAGGGTTTGATGTCAGCAACCTCACTATCAACAAGTACCCCTTCTATTCTTGCAAGTTCATCCGACTGCTCATTCCCCTCAATACTGCAGTGTCCTGCCACCTAGCACAGTCTCACTCGATTCTGACTGCATAATGTCTTAAGCATTGTGCGACAGCTCCTAACTGCATCAGAATAGATGTTGGTTAATTCCATTGCTTTGAGTGAGGCATGGCAATCGATGTCGATCGATTCACACAGTATATGTGTTATGTCCTCTGCAGCATGCAGATCTCCCCAGTATCTACATATATCTGTATCCGCTAATCCGATCCTCTTTGCATGTTTCCGTAGGAGATAGTGCCCTGTCAGAATTCCTGTTAATGTTCTAAGCTTTAGAGTTTTATTAACTCTATAGATCTTTTGCTATCGAAAATTGGCCATAGACCTTTAGATACCCTGTGTCCCTTAGGACTTTTCCACCTTAGATTGGCAGACCTGATGATTTTTTCCGCAATCATGCTCTTTATTATGCAGAGGGTTTGATGTCAGCAACCTCACTATCAACAAGTACCCCTTCTATTCTTCCAAGTTCATCCGACTGCTCATTCCCCTCAATACTGCAGTGTCGTGCCACCTAGCACAGTCTCACTCGATTCTGACTGCATAATGTCTTAAGCATTGTGCGACAGCTCCTAACTGCATCAGAATAGATGTTGGTTAATTCCATTGCTTTGAGTGAGGCATGGCAATCGATGTAGATGGCGATATCCATTCCGAATACCGATATCATCTGCATTAGCTCAGCCGCCAATTGAAAGACACTGCTTGTGTCCGGTAGTCGTATAGACACTCTCAGCCGCTGTTTTCGAACCATCAGTAGAAATCGCAATTTCGTTTGATCTGGTCTTTGCCAATCCTTCCTCTCCGGATATGTAATGTCAAAGTCGGCATAGGAAGGGATTTTATCCGTTGTAATTGGATTGCCTAGAAGTAGCTCCGATAGTATCATACCAAGTGCAAAACTATTACTCCTGAAGAGTGTTCCACTATTTACCACCAAGTTTCCAGATCACAAACGGTGACCTCGATAAATAGTTAAATCATGATTCATAAGAATCAGTACAACTTCATTTGTGTGCATTCTAAATTTATTTTAAATTATACATTAGTGTGAATTTCAGTCGTGTGCTTCAATTCCGAAAATTCATCTAGCTATTTGCGAAGATCGGCCCATCTAGCGGAATAAGGCTTCACTTCAATATTCTGTCTAAAATAAATAAAATATTAGACGTAAACAGCCTAAACGGGCGTAAGGGACCTAAGGTGAAGCTTCTCCGGCAATTGTGTGTAAACGAATTTGCAATGTCTTTTTGAAGTATGAATATTCCCCCTTTGGAATAAATAATTATCACTTCAAGTCACTGCACAAAAACGTAAACACATGTAAAACTAAGGACATCGCCATTTCATTTCATGTCAAAAAAAAAGTCTCGAAAGAAACATTCGCTGCCTTATTAGGAATGTGCCGAGCTATAATGTAGGAAGGTCAATGTGACGGTTTACCAATATTAAAAACTTAAATATTTTAAATGCTCCAACATTTAAAAAATACACTCATATTAAAGATGCTTTCGAAATAATTTACGCATACGTACTTTGTTGTTGTTCATTTGCCCACTTCCTTTTTCGCTTAATAAACATAGTTTTTCTCTTTGTATCCGGTTGTGCAGTGCACGACTGTGTGCGTTTTTCCTGAAGTTATTTTGGCCATATGTGCGGTTTTCACAGGCGATTGTAGTTCTTTACCACATACCGCTTCGTGTTTTTTGTTTATTTTTCAATTTTTTTTTTTAATTTATTTTGTTGTGTTCTTAACCTTTTGTTGTTTTTGTAGGCGAATGGTAACGCTTTATGTGTAGTTATTTGTATTTTTGTTGTTATAAATTGTGCAATGTGCAAGCGGCTGTTGCAACAGTCGCACATTTCAACAGAGACAATTACTGATATTTGCCGTGATTTTTCAACCCCACAGTATGGTTGAATATTCTTTGCGAGTTGGAGTTTGAGTTTGCCGGCCACTGACAATCGTGATGAGTTTTCATGTTTTCATTTATTTGTGCGAAAACCCGGAAAATTTTTACCATAAAATATATAATTTAAAATGTGAATGTGTGTGTGTGTGTGTGTATATTTTTAACGTATCTCGACCACGCATTCGGGTTTTTCATTAGGCTGTGGGTACAGTCAGGGGTGGTGGGGATTTAAGACAGTCTGAATTTTTTTCAGAAGTTCGAAATAGTAAGTTTCTTTTTATGGAAATGGAAATAATGCTCTTAAGAGCTTTATTAATTTATATTCAAAGCAAATCGCATGAAAAAATAACGTTTCCATGTTGCTAGGCAATTTTTAATGAACAGTCTCTTTCCACTTTCCACTTGCCACTGTTTCATTATAACAAGGACAACAGAAATCATCTCCAAAGAACGTATTAATTTTGAATGCGTCTAAATCTCAGATATATGACATTTCTGGAATGCATAGGAAACCTCAACTCTTTAATTCATTTTCATTCACTTCACGGCACATGTTTGATAATTGAACCTTTGAAATGACATATTGGGCCTTACTGATACGCAAATAAATAAGCTCACTAAAAGCAAGTAGACAACAGCAGATTAACAAAAATTCTACTAATAACATATTTATTTAACCCTTTGTGCTGTTATTGTGTAGCTTTTCATATACAAGACTAAAAATTGTTTGTACCTAGTTTTTAAAAGCTAGAAATAGCTGCTAGAAAGCTGAAGGTTTATAACAAAAATGTAAATTCAAATTGATTATTGGTTGATTCCATTTCCTTAAGTGCGACCTGGCTGTCGATGTAGATAGCGATATCTGTTCCGGATACCAATTTCATTTGCATTGGCTCAGCCGCCCTGAGGACAGTCAGAACCTCTGATTGGAAGACCCTATAGATGGTCTCATCTTTTCTTGCATTTTTTTTGGCAGACACTCAATCCTTCCAATTCTATGAGACAGCCTGGCAAAAAGCATGTGACATGTTCATCCCATACATTTTCAATTGGGTTCAAGTCCGGGTGATAGTAAGGAAGTCTTAGAACTTCATGGCTTGCTGCTAGTCGATTCGATGTTTGGGATGTAGTTTGTTTCTTTAAACCAAGGCGTTTCTTAGTTTTAATTTAATTTTTTAATTTTTTTTTGTTTTCAAAAGCCATTGGAAACAAGTGGGGACTGCAATCCCAACTCACTCAATGGCTATTCATCTCGGATGAAAGACCCCGATACCTGCGTATGAAAAGGTTGCTTGGTGGACTGCCCTAGGGAAAGTATTAATTGCGGTAAACTAAGCAAGATCCGCTTGTTTATTGGATTGGACATTTTAAGCAGTCAGGTAGCTGCTACCACGGCCATTCGCCTCAAAGAAATTTCTCAGTAGACCGAAAATTAAACCCGTCTGAACAAACTCAGGATCCTTCATAGAAATATTAACTACACCCCAATAGGAGCTATATAAAAACCCCAGATACTTTTGGGAGGATGCGGCCTCAATGGAGGAAGAATCGATCCATTTCTACACCGCCGGGTCAAAAACTAATGATGGGATGGCTTGTAGTCTATCTTTCCGTCTTCCTAATTATTGTACAGTCAGGCGCCAATCAAGTGTCTGGAATCTTTAGTAGCCCTAGCCCTAGACTAGACACTATACCAGACAGGTAACTGCAAGACTGGCAAACTCGCTAAACTTGCCTCTCTCAATCTCTCTCCGGAAAAAGACTTCTTAGTCATACCAGTTTGCAAGCTCATAATCTAAAATGCTCTAAGAGTTTGAACGCCCTTAATAAATCGCACATTGGTGTTGGTGTCGTCGCTGGATAATGTCTGATATGACTTTTGGTTGAGAAGAGGACGAGGAAGAAACAATTCTCATTTTTTTTTCCATATGACCTGCTCTCTCTCTCTCAAAGAAGCAATTATAAATTAGTTATATTTACATCGCATGTAAACGCTTGTCGCATCGCATCGCATTTCTCGCCTTACTAATCGCGCAACCTAAGTGTGTCGGTTCTCTCCACTTCAACCTAACCTCAAACTACCCAATTATTTAATTTATTTATCCCACTAATACATTGAATGTTTTTTCTTTAATAAGCTTTAATTTGGAAATAAATTAAAGTGTAGAATTTTTTTCTCAATGATTTCTCAATGAATTTCTTAATAATGCCCAAGTTCTGGGGGCATTTGGTCAAGATGTTCCAATTTAGGGAAAAAAGGATATGAGAACAGGATGGGGTATCGAACAGAACGCCCAAACCTTTAAATATTTGTATATGATAATCTGGTGAACGTTCAGGTTCGTAATAGCAGGCAGAGATTTTTTTTCACCCGACTCCCCCTAAATTGTTTTTGCGCGCAGATCAGTATTGCATTTTTAAAGAATAATTGCTATAAGTTACCTATAATAGTTGCACTCTTTTACACGAGTTCAAAATCATATGTCTTGAAAAAAAAAAAACTGCATTCGGAAGTATTTTTCGAAATAATTTATATATATTATTTTATTATGTTCTTGTTCTTGTGCACACATTCCTTTGTCGCTGACTGTATAAATATTAATGCTCCAAATTATGGGCGTTACAAATAAATAGGATTTTAAATAGCTTCTCATCAAAATGAGCAACCTTTAAGCCCATCATGCGCAACTATAAAGGGACTATTGTGTCTCTCTAAAATTTTATCATACAAAACATGATGATTCTTCTTTATCTCATTTTCTACAGCTCTAATGACAAAATTTTGCAAAATTATTTCAAAAGCTGTTTAAAAAGAAAAAAAGAAAAAAAGAGTAAACATTTTATCACACATTTCCATGTAGGTAGGTACCTACCTACACTTCATTCATATAATCAACTGACAGATTGTTTGGAGCATTATCATCCTTGCGGAAGCCATTGAAAAACAACAAAGCAAATACAGAGCGCACAGGACACACTGTGGAAGAAAAAATTAAAAGCAAATGTCCTCAAAAAAATACATTAGTCCCGCGATTTAATTCACATCTGTGGTGGCAATATTTATTTTTATATTATAATTGTAGTCGTTTTTTTTGTTTTTGTTTTATCTCACCGGTTTGACTCGCATGAAGAGTACGCGCGTTATCCTGTGAAAATAATAATTTGAATTTTCTATATGATTTTTGTTTGTTTTTTTATTCTCTATCGTACTTTGTCATATTTCACGAAAACACATATGGTCAGGGGAATAAAAAAAAACATACAGAAATGAAAGACAACAACAAATGGTGACCCCCATCTACTGGTGGTTCCACTTAATCACCCACCCGAAAACCATACCCATTCTTGCAATTTTGTAAATGCTCTGTGTTTGACCAACTCACAGTTGATCTGGATGTGCTTTTTTTGTTTTTTTTTCTTTGCCCAGGAAGTACAGTGGTGGGAAAAGGTTATCCTGCACGTTTTTCATTTAAAAACAAATTTATCCGTTTTCACGGGATTCTGTTTCAAGTAGTTATTCGTGGAATAAATTAGTTAGATTTAAAACTGAAGGGGTGTTTTTGGAATTTCTCTTATACTTTGGGATATTTTAAATGCTCCAAACCCCTTTTTTTAAAATTGAAAAGCCATGTTTCGACTACAAAATTCAATAAAATAAATTAGCATAATTGATTTTCAGCTTACTGCGTGTAAAGAGAAGAGGAAGATCAAAAGTAAAAATCTACCATGGAATTTCCTTTGGTGATAACCAATCTGCAGCTTAAGTATATACTCGGGTAGCTATGAGGAAGACGCACATTTTTCTCTTTCACGCGATTCTTAAGTCCAATACTCCGCTATTTTTTAACTGTTACTTTTTACCTCTGTAACTTCTAACCCTGCTTTCACCTACATAATTGAATCTTTCTGAAATTTCTAACTCAAATGAGGTATGATTTTGCAACTACAGGGAAATACAAAAAAAGGTTTCTGAGAAGTTCGCCGCGTCGGTCTGTTTTACCTTCGAAACTGCCACCTCTCGCTTAGTGGTCCATCGCACTTAACCACTAAGCCACTACACCCACAGTTTTGTAAAAACACGTTTAAAGTTTAACTTGAACTTTTGAGCGTCAGAGAGTTAATTTCTCAATAACTCGAAAAGTATTTGTCGGATTCTCTTAAAATTTTCAGAGAACATTTTCCAGATATTATACTTTGGGTAAATGCAAGAAAAAAATGAACAATTACCTTAAAATTATGACTGCCCTAACCCCTTAACGGATCAACATTTGTTTACCGAACTTATTTTATTTTGTGAATTCAAGCAACATCGTATCACCATAAATAAGAAAAATGTTATTGTAGAGACGACTGCGCCATCAAGATTAAACTTAAGAGAATCTTTCCTGGAGACTAAAGTCCAAGTTTGGTGTCAATCGTTCCAGTGGTTATCGAGTTTTAGACCGTTAGTCGTCGGTACGATAAATGAACATTTTTATATACAAATCTTTTTTAAAATAAAACGTCCCCAATGCCACCTATCGGAATGAGCACTCCTGGTATTGCGGTTGAAATGTATGTTGAAGGTTGACTAAGAGAGTGGAGCTATTTCGCGATGCCGCACATTTTTGAATCCTGTCAAGTATCTAAAAATTATGCTATTGGTACACTGGACCAGATGTAAGCTTTTTATTGTTTGGGGCGAATAAGTGCCCTATAAATTGTTGTCAGATCAAAAAATATCAAATATCAAAAAAAATATCAGTCCAGTGGAAAATTCCCATGTAATCGATTTTCAAGTATGTTGTTTGAAGTTATTTGTAGGAGAATAAGTAAAATGCGATTTTGTAAACAATATTTTTGTGATTTATATATTTTCACATTTTACGACAAATTATTTTAAACAAGCACTTTCTAGCTCCACTGTACGTTTTTTGGAATATTTAAAATAATTTCTTTTTTTCCGGTTTTGTTACTGATTTGTTTGGTTGTATGGCATGTGGCCCACCACTGTATGGTCTGCGGCCCGAGAACACAAAAGCCACCAATGCTTAAACTTTGTGTGTGCATAAAATTTGAGGACATCCCCACTTCGTGGAGAGGAGCACGAGTGAGCAAGTGCCACTGGCAAAATCATCATTTAATGTTTTATTTTTTTTATTCGAATTATTATTTTTCCATTTCATATACAAATTGGGCTAAGAGAAGAAGAAAAAAGAATTAATAAATGAATCGCAACTCACACATTTGACCAGAAAAAAAAAATAAAACCGAATCGTACAAAAAACCAAACCGGGATTGTCACATATGGAGAGGACGCACTGCAAAAAAAAAAAAAAATAAAAAAAGGACATTATTAACGGTGAAAATTATTATTCAACGCGTTCATAGGAGATATTGAGAACTTTACAAAAAGTTTTTTAATTTTTATCGGTTTATTCGAATGTTGAAATCATAGGCGACCGGACACAGGGCTTTGGTTCCGCAAAAATAAATCGTTCTATTATAGTCTTCGTCCGTTTTGGTGGTTCAAGTGTTGTAGATATAGGCGGGAAAGTATTCCTGTGCGGCGAGTAATAAGAATTTGAAGCTTTGGGAGGGAGACTTTTATTTTAGTTTTAAATAAGCCGATAAGTTTTTTATTTTTGGAAATACTGCGCTGTCCTATTTCCGTTTGAGTTTGAATTTATTCTTCTTGACCATTTCCGCTGTTACTTTGATACAAATTCAACAGGTCGCCCCGCTATCATGCATTGCAGGAGATAACTTTTTCAATTGTTTAGTTTTTGTGTGTTTTGAGTGAAAATTTACAAAAGAAAATGATTTATTTCTACAGGAAAATGTGTATATAATCTGTGATAAATTAAGTGTTAATTTTATGCATAAAAATAAAAGTGATATAAACATCAAAACGGAGTAATAAAAAAAGGAATTAATTCTGGTGATATGCATATTTCAAGTGAAGTTAGTTCCACAACGAATCAGTCACATCACGATGGTGGCCGAGCAAGTCGAAGTAGTGAAAGTAACAACAACAACAATAACAACAATAGCAGTAGTGGCAACAACAGCAATAGTGGAAATACCAGTAGTACCAATAATAGTGTGTCGAACAAGAAAAGTGTAGACAACAGTCCGTATTTGACGCCGGAAAATTTAATAGAAAGAACTGTTGATGGACTACTGGCGGAACATCCTGGAGAGTTGGTCAAAACCGGATCGCCTCATGTTGTGAGTACTCAAATAAATTTACAGTCAATTCACACTTATATGAACATATAATTTTTGTATGACCGTCTATCGGTATATTTGTTCAAAATACGGATTGCAAAACGATTAGTTTTAATAAAGGTGGGAGGAAATAGGTACGAAAGTAGCAGTGGGTCGGTTGTCAATCCGGTTCTGAACGTTTGCAAATAAAATAAAAAAAAAAACACACTGCCATGTGCTCCCAAGTATTTAATAAATTAAAACAATTGAAGTGCTACGGTTAAATTTAGGGTTATTCTTTTGATGTATTTTATCAGTAACATGTTATAACCGTCCACTCTAAAGTTGTTTACAAATTTTTAATGCTTAGATAAAATAAAAGACAACGTCAAAAAGACTTTACGTTAAGAGGATTTATCATAAGAAGCAAAAGTCAGGAGAAAATACAGCGGCAACGAATGATTGCAAGAGAAACCGCGCTCAACCTTTCTGTATGCAGCCAAAATCGTTTCAAAGTATGGCGAATTTATTCAAGGAGCTCCAAGATCGCATAATATATATCTGCAAAGTAAATTTTGATCAGTTTGCACGGAAAATTGAAGCGATACAAAACTGCCCTATTGCTGCTGGACCAATTTAGAAGTTGTCAAAATAAGGTATCCAAAATAGTGGAAACAACGAGGACTTACATAATTGTAACGAATAATGAAGGCTGGAATTGCAGCCGTTTCGTCGCTTGCTGCGGGCGATCATCAGATTCCTTTTGTGTGGTGCTGGCTGATTTAGAGTCATCAGACTTCCACTAGCGTTATTAAAAAGTGCCCCGTGAAGGTTTCCTACCTTTACCCTGGACCACAAAATGTCAAAAGTCTTTCTAAACTGCGACAACTATTAGGTGTTAGTCTCCTAAACATCGCATATAAGGTCTTGTCTGCAGTATAGTGCGAGAGCCTGAAACCATTTGTTAACGATAAGTTTGGACCCTATCAGTGCGATTAATCTTAACTAATTGGTTTCAAAATAAATTATTATTTTTTGGCAGCATGAATTTAAACTTTCAACGTAACTTTTAGCAAATGGCTCTCCAAAAGGCCCTCAATATTTTTTTCTTTGTTGGATTGATTTGAAAAAGGGAAGCGAGAGTTGAAATTTTCTGTTGAGTTTGTAAGGTGATGGCCGGGAACCGATCAACGGAAATGCGGTTTTTTAAATCAAAATCTGTGTGCGGACAGTGAATGTAGGTGATAAACAGTTGTCAGATCTTGAGTGTTTTTTTAAAGCCAGTCTTAGCTGCAATAGTTATTATATATATTTAATAACATCTGTTTTCTTTTCTAACATTTGTAACCAGATTGTTTTGGGTTTGTCAGCGTAGACTAGAGATTTAACTTATACCCAAGAACAAAAATAATTCAGAGGCGAAAATAAAAACATTTTTTTTTATAAGAGTTCGTGTACTGAAGTGTGCAGTGTCTGTCATAATAAAATACGTGACTTAGGTCAAAGTGAATCCGGATTTTTTCTAAATACTTTTCCCATGGTACTAAAATTAAATTGGGATTCCTTTTACATTTTTTTATTGGTTTTACTTACAAACTTACTTTTCGGGCTCCCAGATCAATGTAGCCGACGTATCTTGGTTTTCAGGACTACATCCACATCTTGGTACAGCTCATAAAATTCGAGGCTCTTTTGCACTCTTTGCAGAATGTTTGTTGTTGGCATGTATGTAGTTATGTCCTGATTAAAAAATTTAAAATGCCCTAATTTTCATACGTTGCAAACCACATTTCACTAAAAGGTAAAATTACAATTTATCTATGTATGTGTCTTATATAAAAACACTCCCTAAGAAAGATTCTTTCACGCCGCGCCGATTGAAACACAAGAGCAACTATTTGATTTTGAAGTAAACAAGGACAAGTTAATATGATTCGCTTTCAAAAAAGGTACAAATATCCGTCCCCGTGTATCCCAGTTAAGCAGTATAAACCTATAAGGGGATTCTTGAAATTTTCTACAAATGTTGTTTATTTTTTTTTAAATTATGATAAAGCCTGTTTCTTATGTACGATCACGAGAAGTAGTAAAAGCAATTTTTTTTCGTTGTTTTTTGCAACATGTACATAACCATTTTTTTGACTTCCTATAATAGTTTCAAAGTTATAGGGTTTAAAAAGTGATACATATTTAAATTAGAGGTCACCTGCTTTAGTGGGCTTTAACTTTTAATGAAGAAAAATAGACCCCGCTTGTCTTACAAATTGTTTGTCCATATCCCTATATTCCTCAAAGGAAAAAGGCATTAAGAATAGGATGGATAGCATTTTACTTAATTCTATGAAATTTAAAAAATTAAAAAAAAAACTGCCAAAAACTTTTTATGGGTATGGTATTTATGGTAAATCGTTATACAATTTATTTCGTTTTCTATAGAAATTTTCGATGAAAACAATATATTATTAAAAAATGCAGTCAAAAAGTAAGCGTGGCAAAAAACTTTAAATTGCAAACTTGCGAAGGAGTTCAGTGTCGGTTTATTTTGTTCAGGTTCGAACCCTTTATCTCTTCAAATTTGGCAGCTTTAAAACTAGCTTCCTAGCATAAATTTAAAGGCCTCAAAAGTTGATACGGATGGCCGTAC
The DNA here is from genome assembly GCA_963576555.1 of Ferdinandea cuprea. Taxonomy (NCBI): domain Eukaryota; kingdom Metazoa; phylum Arthropoda; class Insecta; order Diptera; family Syrphidae; genus Ferdinandea; species Ferdinandea cuprea. Next base: position 128,085,980 of record OY754958.1, on the reverse strand, counting down.
ATTGCTAAATAGTCTTAGGTTTTGGCCCTGATCATAAGTATTTTGAATTTTAGGGGTCTACGACGAATATTAGGGGGCTTTAAAAACTATGTGTCAAAATTAATATACCATTAGGATAGGTATACAAATTTGCGACGAGCAGTTCAAAAATGGCGTTCTTTCCCAAAAATCCAAAGTATGCCATTGGCTCAAACTACTGGAAAATAGTGATTTGAAAAACTTGACCTGTCTTTTAAAGATGAAGCCATATGAATTCCAGCGTTTGCAGATGATAAAGTTCGGCGTGTTTTAGACATAAAGACTTGATTGGTCGGGAGAACGTTAAGTAATTAAATAATCATTTACATCGTTTTAGTTTGATCCAAAAAAAAAATTGCTTGTTAAGAAGTTTTTTAAGAACCTTTTTAAGAACATTAAAAAACTAATTGCTTTAGCGAAAAATATCGAAAATATATTTTTTTAAATTCCTTTCAGGTCTGCACAGTGCTGCCAACACACTGGCGCTCCAATAAAACTCTACCGATTGCCTTTAAAGTTTTAGCGCTGGGCGATGTCATGGATGGAACAATTGTGACTATACGCGCTGGAAACGATGAAAACTTCTGTGGCGAACTGCGAAACTGTACGGCTGTCATGAAGAATCAAGTAGCAAAATTTAATGATCTAAGATTTGTGGGGAGAAGTGGAAGAGGTAAGCAAGTAGTTAAATTTCTTAAACAAAACAGCAATACTATTTTTTTTTGGCCCAATTAAACTTTGTACTTTCAATTGACAGTTTGGTGTTAACGAACCCTTAATTTAACCATGGCTATTTCTTCCTCCTAGACACAGGAAAAAAACAACAACCCCTGTGTATTAAAAAAAGGATCCAATCTATTTACATCCCCTGTCCACGGTCTTTGTGGACGCAAATGATTGCTCATTTTCTCTCACTCAATTCTCCTGCGCGTCGCAAAAGTGTTTGTTCGGGAAATTAGGATTTTTTTTTCTTCATTTAATTCAATCAGATTTTTGTTTTTCCTTAAAAAAAAAGAAAGAAAATAAAATTGATTGTGGATTGGGGGTAAGACCGCTGTCGCACGGTCGCAAAGCACCGCGTCGCCGATCCGACGTCTTTCTGTCAATTTATCACGGTTGAAGTACGAAATCAAATGGTGGGTGACAACCTTCGAAAGAAATGGGGAGGACAATGAACAGATTTTTTTTATCATGTTTGAATTATTTTTGAGAGAAATATTGAAGGGAAGTTTCTCCGGTACAATCTTGAGAATTCTCCAACAGCTTTTCGGTGTTGTTTCCTTCACTGACTTCATCACAGGCATATCCTTCGCGGTAAGTGGGATAATACTAAAGGATTTGCATTTAGCCTTTTTCAAACAACAGATGAATGAGAAAAAAACAAGAAAAGATGTATCCTGGAAAAAGGGAGCGACGGAAAAAATATTGTTTGTACTCTGTTTTTTTTTTCTGTGGGGGATTGCAGTTATCCTTTTTGTTTTAACAAATTTACAGAAGGATTAGTTGGGTCACCGTTGACGACGTCCCCGTCGTTGCCCGATTCCCGGGTTAGCCGTAGAGTCTCGGGTCATGTCACAGGCTTAAGTAGTCATTTCTAATGGAATCACTTATTTTTTAATGCTTTTTATATTTGTGAGACGCTTACAGAGATGATGATAATGGTGATGATGGCGATGATGGCGATGATGACCCTAGAGCGGATCGTACAGGATTAAAGTGATTAAAAATGCAAGTCCTGTATTTGGTTTAGACGGAATTTTCGAGTTTGCTTAAGTATCTGTGAATGAATGAAGATTGCCGTGGGTTGCGCCCACCACTTGATCGAAACATTATCATACCGATACCAATCGACATGGATTTCCTGTAGCAATGCAGTCGAACAATACAACCAACTAACACCTTCGTCAATATCTAATGTCCTTGGAATCGTTTCTCATTTTTCTCTTGTCCGCAAAATTCCAAAAGAGGACAAAAGAAAACGTTTCTGTCACCCCAATTGTATCCAATTGTTTTTTCTACTGTTTTTTTTTTGTCATTTTTGCAGAAATATACACGTCCATCCAAGAATGTCATTTATCTGTGTCCTGTTTTTTTTGTATTTTATTATTGGTTTCCAAGCTCTAGACCTGCTCAACCTCCATCCATTTTTCGAGGAAGAGATTTTTTTAAAAATGACAGAAGGAAAATTGCGATAATGACGTGATTTTTCGCCTTTGGCAAGAAACGAGGAGGGGCGGAAGCTGAAAGGACGATGTCTGGTGAGCTATGCAGAGTTGATTTCGAATGCAGATGTGGAAAGAGAGATTTTTGTAAAAGAAACGGAATCCACCCTCGCACTTTATGCAACATTCATTTTTCTTCCATGAGTGACGGAGTTTTGGGTATTTTTTTTATTGTTGTTGTTGTTTCTTTTTTTTCTGTCTTTTCTTGTCTTCTGTTCCCCAGCTCCCAGCCGAGAGTCGTTCTCTATTTATTTATCTTATTTTTTTTCGATGTTAGCTTTCCGACGTCCTGTATAAATTATGGAAACGGAAGTTCCATGTTGATCCTGGGTTGATATTCTTATTTTTCTCTGGTGTGTTTGGTTTTTATCTTATTTCTTTGATACAGTTTTTCCGAGCATTATCGAGGGTCCTGGAAATTAACTTCATCAATTACTTATTAGAAAATACATTAAACTGTACAATTTGGAATAATAAACCAATGTAGCGTTACAGAACTGGTTGGAAATCGAAAATTCGTGAAACCGTAGATACAAAGTTTGTTGTAGGTAGGTAATTGGTTGAATGATGCGCGGGGCAGGTTTTCGGCGAATTAAAATTTAAAACAGAGGCTGTAAATCCATGCATTTGGGGCTCTTGTAGACGGAATATTTTTGGCTGTTGCTTTAGAAGAAGACAGAACTTTTTCGTATACGTAAGCAACAATTCGACATTGGCCACAAAGTAAAATGATATTTATATTTCCCATACACAAGCAAGGGCATCATTCCATGCTCAACAAAGTTGAGTCAGTCAGTTTTACACAGCCTGCTGCACACCAAAAGCCAATCATGCCTTTGGTTTTAATAGACTTTTATTCTGGATTAAAAATGTTGATCGCATAAGTATTCAAGCTCTTGAGCCATTGAATCAAGATTGTGTGTTGGAGCTTCCGAATCTATAGGTACACATAAAGTAAGGTAGTAAAGGATCGAATTGAGTCGATTTTTCAATAAATTACTTGGGGTTGTCTCTTTCGTTCTACGTCAGATTTTTGGTTCTCTCGCCCTCCCTTTTTTATTTGCTTCAAAGAGGCGTAGAACTGTATCTGTATAAGTTTTTGCATGCATCAATGAAAATGAAATAAAGTAAGTTCCTACTTTTCGCTGTTACCTTCGATAAAGCGTCTGAGGAAGCCACCTATTCAACATTCAAACAACAATCTTATAGTAGTTCTCTACGATAGACAATTCCTTCCATAGATGATCCTGGAGCTTTTGTCAATGTTTAACCACTGATCTTTGTTCAAGCGAATGGTTTGACTAAGACAACTCTTTCGAGTTGTTGAAAAAAAGTACCATCAGCCATAATTTTGGCTTCACTTTTCTCAATGGATTTGCTTATTACTGGATTCTAATGCGGTTTCCCAATTTTTTGCCGTAATCTTGTATTCGCCACATCGTTTTCGATGACTTCATCAGCTAAAATCGACTGGCGTTTTCAAAATAAGTCCTTTCCTATTTAGTGTCTATTCTTAAATTGCGGGGCTTACATTCCGAATATGGAGACTTGCTCGTTTAAACTGAGTAAGTTACCTTAGTCGGCCAGGCACCTGTTACCAACCTTTTCCCCTCTCCGAAATGCCTTGGTTTGCCCGATGGCGCCTCAGAAGATTTGCAATCAGTAGAGTGCATTTTTAACTACTTTCGGTCTTCCTCGGTTTGTCGTGTCTTCTTTGGTCTCACCACTAAAATTGTGTCGTTCAAAATTTATATCATTTCGTTATTGCAGTGACCGCGAAGGCGAGTCTGTTGCTTACGGGCAAATAATTTTATTTCATCTTCGACGGTTACCAGATCAAAATCTCGGTAGATATCACTATTTCTGATATACCACGGGGCTTTTACAATTCTTCTTAGCACTTTGTTTTGAAAAGTTTGTCAAATTTTTATTTTAATTTACTTTGGTACAACCCCAAGTTGTATACCATACGTCCAAACTAGTTTCAGAACTTGCTTGTATAAAACTAGCTAGTTTTGTATGCTGAGCTTGGCAAACTGACTAATCATCCAATGCATTTGATTATATTGTATGAAGAGCTCTTCCCGTTTCTTCTTAACATGCGATTTACATGTAAGTTTTGCGTCTATTGCCATTCCTAAATATTTTGCTTTTTTCTTTTTTTTTGTTGGGGGTTGCTACTATCTGGTAGAGCGCTCAGACACAACTACAGGTCCATTGTTCTGCTATTCAGACACCTTACATTAATGTACTTAGTTTTCCCGTCTTTCGAAAAAGATGAAAAGGAGCTTCAGTGTTGAAGAGCTTAGATGTTAGACACTCACCACGTTACTCCTGAAAATCTGATGCGAGCAAATGCCGGACAACTGCAGAGAAAGTATTCTGCTGTGTCATCCACCTCACCGCAAGCAGGGCAGGTATTAGGTAGTGGTGTCGCTTAAGCCCAATACATTTAAGTGTTTAGCTAAAGCTTGATGGCCCGAAAAGACGCCTACAAGCAGTCTACAGTCGATTCCCATCAGAGATAGAAGTAGCAGTAGTTTAGTCCGTCTATATCCACCGCAATCGCGCCACCGGCTTTTGTGTTCACGAAAAACTCAAGCATAAATATTTAGTTTCATTTGCGTATGGAATTTGTACGGAATCTATAAAAATGGGTAACGTCATTTAAGTAAAATTATCGCGCGTAGATTTTGTTTCATAAAGGACAATACGCCGAGCCTTTGTCTACTTAAAACACCGTTGGAGCCTATTCGTTGCTGATTCAACCGTATTACTGACTGCTAAAATAGTTGTGTGATCCGCAAACGTAGCTTCTTCTTCTTCTCGCGTAATATCTCGAGTGTAGATTGAAAAATAGAATCGGTCCCAGAACGCTTCCTTGTGGAACTCCTGCCGAGATTTCTTTGGATTCGGAATATTCTTTTCCGTGCTTAACAGACTTAAGAGACTATCCGCTAAGTAAGAACTTAATATATGGTATATTTGCTTGAGAAAGGCTAATTTTAACTTATGTTTCAATCCCGTATGCCATACTTTATCAAAAGTCTGGGAGACGTCGAGAAAAATGCTAGAACATATTTTTTATGTCATCCATTACAGATGTCATCAGCACCTATTTGAACATTTTGCCTAGCGGTACTTCTTCCATTTTGTTTGGAATGTACATATTTAGTTTCGACACTAAGTTCTGGTTAAGACAAGGCACTATTTGTTATGGGTAAAGGTGGAGTGAATCAGTACTTCGAAGCCAAGGTATCAAGAATCAATACTATTAAGGTATAGATCCTATTTGCAGGTTTCTCAACCGATCAATTTAACGCAATGGTATGTCAAAAGGAAGATTATCTTCTTCTTCTCTCCATTTAACGACGAGATTATGATCACTATTCACTATTGCAGGGATCATAACCCTGCCACTTCACTGCGTTCCTACTGGTTCGCCGAGGCCAATATAATGCTGGTGTATCTGCATTTGTGTGATCCAGCAGTTTTTAGGCCTGCCTCTCTTACGCGATTGTAAGGAACGTTGATTGCCATTGCTTTTTTACCAGGATTCGTAGGATCCCTCCTTTCAACATGAAAATAACAACTGAGTCCGTCGGTCTCCAATTTTTCGAGATGGGTTCTTTGACGTGAAGGCTTCCTCGGATTCTGGAACTTCTTATTCGATCAAGCTTTGTTACTCCTGCTGTCATGCGAAGCATCTTCATCTCAGTGTTTGTCAACTTGCCCTCATACTTTTTGTACATTGTCCAGCATTGTGAACTCTATGTGAGCGCCGGACGCACAACTGCGGTGTAGAGCCTTCCTTTCAGCTTAGGGGATATTTTTCGTTCACAGAAGATGGCAGAGTTTTCCTGCCACATAATCCACCCTACACACGATGATTGATGTCGTTATCAACGGTTCTTCGCTGTTATTAGATATTTGAACTTTTCATACTTGGGACATCAAATAAATGTCTGGAATGGGTGTCAAAAGAAAGGTTTTATTCCTCGGAAGTGACGAATTGTACTTGAGAAAGTGGTGCTTTTTCGAGTTTTCATATACGGAAGCTCTGGCACTTTTTATATACTCATATCTGTTTCCAAAAAAGTAAAATAAGATATTTAAAAATAGGGGAATGCAAAAATACTCTATTTTTTAACTTGCCAGAAAGAAATTTAAACACAAGTCACTAGAAAGTGAGTCTTTCTACATTTAAAACAGCAAAGAGTTACATGTATGGCGTGCTTTACAAACATTTTAAAGAGAAAAATAAATATTCAAAAGAAACCCACTCAAAATTTGTTTGCGAAACTCTGAACATAAAAGACCCCCATCGCTAAGAAACAAGAAAACCCACCTTTCAGCGCATTTTTTTATTTACTTTCAAACTTTATAAATATTTCAGTAAATAAAGCTTACTTCCTTTGGCAACACAAATTCCAATCACCATCAGACAACAACGCTTTTTTCGCTGCCACAGTGGCAACCTTCGAATTGTCAAAACTCATGGAGGCGAAAGTCACAATCTAATTTCCTTGTCTTCCGAAAGGGGACAACCGACAACCGAAAAACCATTCGCTGGCACTGCCACAGATAGTGCTTCTTGTACTCGTGCATAGAGTTATGAATTTTTTAAATTCGCCAGGGGTAAGCTGGAGACGGTGACTTGCGACAATAAATTTCCATGAAATTTATCCAATCTGTATACATTATCCACAAAGGTCGACCATGGATAACCATGTGATGGAGATTTGTGGAAACAATTCACGTTTCAATGTATGTAAGTTGTGCGAAAATAACAACAACAAAAACAGCAATGGGTTAATGTGGTGAAAGACGATTCATTTCATTCTCTGTCACAAAATAAATCTGGCAATTTTCATCTCAAGGTCTTTAAAAGTAAATTCGCCTAAAGCCGCTTAATGAATTCAACTTTAACAATGCGTTAAATGGCGAAAAATCAATTTCGCTCGTTTGTAAGCGAGATAATTGTGTGCGCTGCCAGGAATCCATCTTCCCTTTGTTGTTTCTTTGCTTTTTGAGGATTTTCTGTACACCGCCCTATATAGTGTTTGCCATTCATCCCCCATCGCATAAGAATGAGAAAAACATTCAACCAGCACCTGTTTCTTGGTGTTCAGTGCTATTAATTAAGCTTAACGAGGTTACAACACACCAACAGGGTTCATCTAACCCGAAACTTGCACAGAGAGTAAAAACTGAACTCCCCCGCCTATGCGCCCTCATTACAGTGTCGCGCACAACCCCTTAGTAGGTTGGTAGAAACGCTGAGTGTCTTAGCATTTGGAATAGCGAGCAGAGAGTAGCTCGAGGGCGTAATACTTAGCCTCGCTATGTATACTTAACAACAGTTTGCTACTGCTGCTGCCGCCGCCGCTGTGTAACCCCTTTTTATCTTGAAAGCCTTTTCCTTTTCATAATAATAATTAGGGGGCCATTCTTGTGAGGTGGATTCTGTATCCTTTTTTGTTACTCTTACTTGTAGTATCTAATCGGTTTAAGTTTTTCCTCTGTGCACACATACATGTTCGCGCGCTGACAAAGTACATATAAATAAAGGATAAAGCAGCATCTTTCCACCGTTGCGTTGGTGGATGGTATATCCGGCAAAAGCGATTTTGTATCCTTTTATGCTTTTTGGGTAGAAACGGTTTAATATATGACGTGGTATTAATTTTTAGGTTTTTCATATCGGGTTAGATAGCGAGAGGGAGTTTGTTCTTTGTACCCGGTTTCACCAGCGCCAGCACCACCACCACCACCAACTATTTGGTTACAGCTTATTATGGAAAATTGCAAATATTTTTCATTTCACGAAAGACGTGAGGAAGATGAAAAATGTGAAAGTCCTTAAGATCTCTTCAGAGATGAGTATTAATTATCCTTGTTTGCTTGAATGCCAGCGAAAAACAATGGTTGACTCTGTAGGGGAGGTAGGTAGGTTATAGTTATCAGGTGTAGCGGTAGGAGGTAGTCGTAGTCGTAGTGTCCCTCGACCGATGTTGTTTACAAGTTTTTAATTGCAATTCAGTGTCGGTTAGACGCGAAAGATTGGTTCAACTTTTCACCGGAATTGGTGTTTCATTTGAAGGAGTGCCCTTTTAATTAGACTTCGAGATGGATCTGTCAGTGACAATGGTGGAGGAGTTTTAATCAGAATCAGATGGAAAGTGAGACAATTAAATTTTAATTTGATGAGTAATAGAGGTTTGGATTTTTGGACCAAAAGAAAGTGGAAGGGATTCTTACTCGAAGCTATCAAAAAAGTTAAATTAAAATATTTTTAATAGGCGAACCTTCTAAATTAAATATAATTCTTAGGGCTTAAGGCACACGATAATGCAAAGCTCCCTATCTAGTTTCATTTTCATGTGTGTTTGGTCGTAATACCTTCAAAGTATGAATAGATTTCAAGTCCCATAAAATTTTGTGCCGTTTTCTGACTGAGAATGCTTCACAGATTGTTGTATTCTGCGCTTTTCATTTAAATTTTACCGATATCCTAGTTACTTCCAGGGCATATCTAATTTACTTTTTTTAGAATTGGTTTTCTTTTATAAGAAGTATTTAAGTAAAATAAGTACAGTCAAAAATGTTTGAGAACCTAGACCCAAGACTTTAATTTTCCTTCATTTTACACTCTGTAAACCTTCAAAACCCTTTTTAAATCAAACCCGGTGACATTTTTTATCCTGGTAATTTGGTAACAAATTCTGTCCACAACTCGAACTCAGAAGGGAAGCGAAAAAAAGGGTTTGGAGTCCTTAAAATACAAAACATAGAATATAGCCGCGTCGGCATATATCAATTGAATTTATTCGTGTTTTAACCTTACAAGCTTGTCGTCGGTAATTTTTTTACCACTTCCTTCAGAAAAATGTTTCCGTGAAAATTGAACCCGAAACAAAACAATAATCTATATCAGCCCTATTAATAAAAATTCCTTAACTCACCTCTAACTCACGAGCTAACTAAGCGATGGAATTAATTAACTCGTGAGTTAAGTCGAGTCAAAATTTGTTATTAATACAAAATTCTGACGTTTAGTAATAACATTACGCAAATCTATTACTTTTTTATTACAATCAATCAAATTTTCTTTGTCTGTAGAGCATTTTTAAAATTTAATGTAAACAAATAAATGTTTTTTAGATTTAAAAGTGCAATGTGGACAATAAAAATGGAGAATCGTAAAAAAAAAGGAAAGAGAAGTGAGAAATTTCTGTAGGGATCACAAAAAAAAAATGTTTTCGTTTGCCTGCTAAACCATCGTTGAACACCTGCGGCGGCGAGTTAAGTTGACTCACAGTTGAAAAACGTCAGTTAGTGTCAAATTTGTTTTATAAATAACATTTTACACATAACGGGTAACTCACCGCTAACTCGTGTTTATTAATACGGGTGTATATATACAGTCAACTCCCATTATAAGCGGACACTGTTGGTAGCAAGAAATTTGTCCGTTTAAGAGTAACTGAACTTAAATAACTTGAGCTAGTGGGGAGTATATGTTCCGAATTTAAGCATTCTAGCTCAAAACTAAAAGTCCTCATTTTTTTGCTTTTTAAGGAGCGCAAAATATGAAACAAAACAACAGAAAATCGTGTTCCAGTGATATTTTGTCCGCTTAAGAGACTGCGAAAATCTTATGAAATTTTGTCCAGTTATTAACGACTTCTTTTATGGGAGAATTATTTGTATGAAAAAACTCACATTTTAGCCCGTTGTTTGAAATTTGTCTGCTTATGAGAGAGTGCACTAGGGTTCCCAACTTTACTCGAAACGAAAGGAGGACGAAATTTTTTCAAATAAAACAAAAATTAAATTAAGATTAAAATGAGTTTAAGGTAACAGTCTTCGAGTAAGATATCACAATTTAGATAACGTTGCAATAAAAAATATTTTTGGAAAACAAAACTAAGTTTATCTATCCACTACTTAATAAATTTGTATTTTTTTTTACTTTTAACAGTGAAAAGTAATTTCTTGTCATTTTTAATTGAATCAAAGTATTCAATACAGGGTTTTGTATTATTTATGGTAACTAAAAGCTCAGCTCTTATAAGTTCAATGTTTGCTCTATTTCTTTCATCCCGCCATTTTATATTCATCACCGAAAAAGGAATGCTTAAAATAAAACCCATGACTTTAAAAATATTTTTTTTTTCTTCAATTTTAGAAAGTAAAAACACCCATTTATCTACACTTTTTGTCAAAACTTTCCATGAATCTTGTTTTATAATCTGTTCAAAATTGTTTTTTAATGGAATTATTTCTTTATAACAATAAGTCAACATCAACTTTAATATTCAAAGTTTCGCATATATCAACATATACAGAGAAATTAGGAAAAACGTTTTGTGTGAGTGAAAGCGGTGATATTAGAAAAAGCCAGTTATCCTTTTCTGTATCAAATCTAAATTTGCTTTCAATATATTTTAAAGATTTTCTACAAAAGTTTATAAATTCATGTTCAATTTTAAGTTTATCGGTTTCAGAAATCTTTACGAAATACTGACGAACGTGGTTCCCAAAAAACCTGTCATTCCGTCTTGTTTCGTGCCTTTGTTTAAACTTGTGCATCACTTCAAATAAATTTACCGATGTCGTACTATTAGATAGTAGTAGAAGTAGTAGAAGTAATGTTGTTTCTTGAAAAATAGGTAAAAATACAAGTACGTTTCAACCAGATTTGGTTGGTCAACTGTTTTGAACAATAGTTGCTTAATCGATTCTGGACAATCATCAATATTGGAAAAGTAGGACGTTATTGCTTTCCAACCAGTTAGCAAATGTTGAACAGCAGGAAGTAAGGATAACCATGGGGTAGTAATATGTCTTACCAGGTCCGAAAATTCACACTAAACAAAATTATAAATATTCTTTAATTCAGTCCTTCTTTTTGCTGATATTGAAAAATAAGAATAAACCTTTAAAATTATATTTTCAACATCTGTTGACAACTGGTCAAGTGAGTGTCTAAGGCAGTTATGTATTATATGGGCGTGACAATTGGCTTTAATAATAATATTACTATTACTATATTACTAGCCCAGTGAATAAAGAGTTGTTCCTGCCAAAGTTGGAATTAATGTTATCTGCACTGAAAGCAGTAACTTGTTCAAATGACAACTCATACCTATCAAAACAATCTTTGACCATTTTCAGCATACCAGTTGCGGTTTTATCGGCGTTTTCAATAAAATCCAATAATTTGTGTTGAATACCATTTTCCATTGAAAAGTATTGGATGCATATGGGAAACATTTTTCTATTTTTATGGTTTGACGCATCTAATTGAAGTGTAAAAGGTACCTTACTTTTCTTCAAAAAAAGCAAAACATCTTCTAGAGAGTGTTCTGCTATCACCAAAGCTATAGCTTCTGCTATTATAGCTCCACATGAAATTTTGCCACATATAGATGAATCTGGTGCTGTCTTTTTAAACAATTTAAGTCCACAGTCCAGTGAATTGTAAGATAAATTGTGTTTAATATTATGGAAAACATGAGCAACTTCCAAGGCAACAACTGCTAGTTCTTCACTACTTCCTTGAGTAACAAAAAATTTTGATAACAAATTACTCGAAGCTGAAGCTCTTGACCTTTCAATATGCTGTTTTCGTTGTTGATGTTCTGTCACTGAAAGGTATCCCTTGAAAGTAACTGTACAACTTGAGCAACAAATTTTGCAATATGCTTCTTTTGCAGATTTGTCAGATTATTAAGCCAATTATGCTGCTTTTCCCATGTCTTATGATATGAGCACTGCCTTTTTGTTTTTGCCGCTCATTTAGAGGTTTCTGTTACACTCTCTTTCTCGGATTGTGAAGTTGACATCGTCTGTTTTATAAAATTTTATTTTATTTATATTGGGTTTCATGTTCCAATAATAATATTTACCTTCCGAAACAGAATTTAATTTACAGAAACAAAAAAAACCAACGATTAAAACGTTAAGAATAAATGATTTAATTCAAAAGTGGCATCTATTATCATCAGTAGTAATAAGTATAAGTAATCGCGTCCAGTAAAATTAATGGGAGTGAATGCGTGCAGCAAAAAAGGGTGTGTTCCCTGTGCATGCCATTGAGAAGACGTATGGCACACTAAATAAACTTTAGATTTTTGAAACATTTTCAAGTAAGGGTGGAGAGGAGGACAGGAGAACAAATAGTTGAAAAGGAGGACTGTCCTCCCAAATGGAGGACGGTTGGGAACCCTAGAGTGCACTGTAAAATGAAAGTTTGTTTCTTTGTCCGCGATAAACGTGAAAACTGCTGAACCGATCGGCATGGGACCATGACCATTCGATGTAAAAAATTTTCATTCGGGTCGATATATTCAGTTTTGAGAAGCTGTTTTGAGAATATCAGGTTTTCCGATTCATGAAAGAAACTTAACAGCTGTTCATTTAGCAGTTCATATAGAAAACGGTCAAAGAGTTTATGTCAATACTGCAAAACCATTTACAATATTTGGCAAAATCACCTCAAAAAATTAGGTTGACAGAGAAAAAGACTCTGTTTTCTGAAAATTACTTTGCCTGTTTATTACATTTGTGGTTCTCATGCATCTCAAAAAAGTCAAATACGTTTCTATACCCTGGGTGAAGAAAAGTGATGCTTTGTCTGGAGTTTAGGCCAAAAGGATAGAAGGAAACACGAAGACTTTTTGCAAATGCCTTGGGGCAGTGGTTTGGTTTGTCTGCATACATCGCACTCGGGCCACCAAATCTTGTGTTCACGAGAAACCCAAGTATTAAGGAAAGACATGACTACAGATGCAGGCAGACCCAACACATGTTAGCGTCCTGAGAACATTTCTTCTCAAGCTTGCCTAGCTCATGGGAGATCTTATTTCCCCGGATGGCAGTATGTTCAGAGAAAGCTTGAGTTCGGGCATTAACTTGGACGAGTAAAGAGGGTTGATAAGCGCTTTTAATGCAGCTTGGCTGTCACTGCAAATGCAAAGGCTTATACCCCTCCACCTGTTGTTCACAATGCAGCGCATGGCCATTAGGATAGAAAAATCCTCCGCTTGGAAAGCAGACGCAAGTATATTCAAGGGGCAGTGATGTCTAATACTACAGCATTCCACAAAGAGTCCAGCACCAGACCCCAGTTCGGTCTTGGAGCCATTTGTGAAAATACCATGTCATTCATTGCCTGGTTCGGAGTCTTACCGAAGTCATTCCATTACCTAAGGAAAGTTAACGTGGTAGTTTTGTTTCCCGAGCAAGCTTGCGAATGGTGCCAAAAGTCACTTCTCTTAAAGCGAGAGATTGTTTTTAGCGTATATCGAGGGGGAAGATTCATCAAAACATGAGCAGAGCCCGGCGTACCAGGGAAGGCCTCTGAGCAGCCGAGACAGGCCTTTCCTTGGAGTTTGGCAAAAGAAGTAGGTACACGTTTCCGCGAAAGCCTTTCCACCAATCAACCGATGCGTATGAGGGGAGTGGTCTAATCATGGCAGTGTAGATCCAAAGGACCTTTTCGGAGATTCAATTTTTCGGTTTTCGATTCAACACGATTGGACCGTAAAAGTGTTTTTATCGAGGATTACAATCGTGGTTCGCTGTGCCTGAGAGCAGACAGTCCCTAGATTTAAACCCACAGAAGGAACGTCAACATCATCCGCATAAGTTTGAGTGTAGTTTTCTAGGAAGATTAAGAGCCGTGCGCAGAGATGATTATAATTGACTGAATTTTAATGATAAAATTTACAGAAAACTCAACATGTTTACTCTTTACTCTTATTTCAGGTATAAGTTAATTTTAACAAAGCGAACTGATTTGAAAGTAGATGCATAACTGTGATTTATTTTTAAAAAAAATTCTAACAAAATTAACCTGAGAATAATAATTTTGAAATGTGAAAATGTTAATCAAATATCATTCTTAATCTAAGCAAACAAGTTGTTTTAACATGAAATATGAATATTAGTCTAAGCGTGCGAACAGAGCTGGTGTTTTATGCGTCTGGACACACGCATAGATGCTGCGATAAAATGAAACTTTAACATACTCCGAATATGCTGAAACGTGAAGCTGATCTTCTAGGCTTAGGTGTGGGCCTTCTTGTGCTATATCGAAGTATGATGCCAATCCCAATCATGTCAGCAAACAAAAATGTACTAATGTCATAGTGGTTTTAGTCATGTGAGTTGCGATCATTGGATGTAATATCATTTCAAAGACAATCGCACCCTTATACGGATTACATTTTATACATGTCTATATCTGACCTCTCTGGCAATGACAAATACGAACTCAAATTGTTCCTTACCAACTGTATATCTGCTTATTGAATTGTTTGAGAGTTAAAAAGTTGTGGCTTTATCTTTACATTGCTAAAATCCAGAAGAAAATCTAACAAAATTGATTGCACATGCCCGAAGTTAGCATATCAGGGATGACTTTTGTTTTTCTTTAATTTTTTTTTGATGTTCCATAAATCGAACACAATTTTTGATCCCGTGACAGATCGACTTATGTTGGTTTTCCACTTTAACATAGCTTTCGGATAACCCTCTTGCGATATAAAAATCTATAAGGTTTCGGTTTGACGAGTAAAAGTCTATCCTAAATTGCACACCGGCTTCGTGGAGAATTTTGGCTTTTGATGAAATGCAGCTCGGACCCCAGGGTTGTTCGATTCAGTGTGTTTTTCATTAAAATCGCCACCGATAACAAAATTCCGTGCGAATTATTCAAAGATGGGTACTCAAAAGTGCTAAGAAGTTTATGTTCGAGTTCGTCAAACACGTTCTTACCGCTTCCAGTTTGGTAAGAGTTGTAGTGACTATGGGTGTCTTCTTGACGGCTTGATTGCAAAGCCGCTTCAGCGAACGTCTGTGCTGGTCTGGACGTTCCAATAATATTTTTGCTTTCTCGCGGTTGTTTGGACTAGCCTTCGGGACAGGATTCGGCGTTCACTTCTTTTACTTCACCTCTTCTGGTTTATTCCCTTTGTAGTCTATGCAAGTGGGTAAATCCTGTCTATTAAGGCCACACCCTTTAGATAATAAATGTTTTTGTTTTTACAATATCCGTTCGTGTAATTATATCATTGATAACGTTTACACACTGACTGACATGAATTGAATATATGTATGTGTTCGACAATTATATTTTCTCAAGGCAAACCAATAAACTTTATCACTCACCCTTTCCTATGTAGTTAGGAACCTTCCTATTTAAGGATAAATAATCTTACGACCAACAGATTACCAAATAGTTTGCATATCCTTTTCGAAAGATTCCTATCGCATATCCCCAATACCGATATTCGACATACCCGCGCCGTACAAACAATTGAATTCCAGTAAATCAAAGACTTCTGCGAAGAGCAAACGCATCAGCTTCCGACTCGGATACTATCAATCGAATTCCAAATTCCGTCGTTGTCGACTGGCAATCTCTACCAAGGACAAAAATATTCAATTAAATCAAATACAAACGAACATGCGAACACACTCACTGCAATCCATTAAGCAAATCGAAGGAATTTAATTGAAGTCACGTTTCAATCGTCCTTAAAATGAAGCATATGGATATATATATATATATTTTTATGGATACAAGACCACTCGTTTCCGAATGCAGAATATTTTTCCTCGTACATATATCATTTGGCAACCACTTCACACGACAACTTTCGATCTTAGACGCACACACACACACACGCGCGAATTCAAACTTTTAAATTCCACTGCATCTGTAGAGCATAGTATGAACTATGTACCACCAGCAAGGGCAGGACGAAGGCAGCAGCTACTTACAAATGCAAAATTAATTTCTTCCCTCGCTCGTTTGCAAATAAAAACGAAAAACGAAAAAAATAAAAAAACAAAGTACATAATACTTCTTCGCCGTCTTTCAAGTTTCTGATTCCGTTTTCATTTTCCTTGGTGGTTGCTTGGCGTATGCTCTTTGTGGCCGTACATGAGGGGGGTAGCAGCGTCGCGTCGTTGTAACGAACCGCCACCCTACCCGCCCAAACTGTCTCATTGTTAGGAAAAAGGAAATTAAATTTCACAAAGTCAAAATTACATTGCCAATGACTCCTGTTGTTCAGTGAAAGTTTATTCTCTTTTCTCCATGTGGAGCCTGAGGGTTGTTTGAATATAAAAGTGATTATAGGCACAATGTCTACAATATATATGTAGTAAGCAGACGACGAGATCATAAAAAGAAAACGGCGAGCGAGAGTATACCAAGAATCAACACAACTTTCTTTTACCCCATACACGACACGACACGAGGAGTAGCTGCCCAAGGCGTTCAAATGAAAACAAGAGTTCA
Organism: Ferdinandea cuprea; assembly: GCA_963576555.1. Classification (NCBI taxonomy): domain Eukaryota; kingdom Metazoa; phylum Arthropoda; class Insecta; order Diptera; family Syrphidae; genus Ferdinandea; species Ferdinandea cuprea. Next base: position 128,069,423 of record OY754958.1, on the reverse strand, counting down.
CAAACAACAGAATCAACAATAATAACAACAACAACAAACAACTTTTCAACGCAACAAGGATGCGGCGCGCGATTACAGCGTGAACAATAAATGTCACATAATCTTTAATAAAGGACCCAAATCCGTAAGCAATTTATAGCTATACCACCACTGTTGTTAGGCATTCCAATTTCAACAATATGGAGACATGGGTGAATCCCTCCTCTCTAAGGTAACCTGAGGGCATCATCTCACGGAAAAGGCAAATCGCTTTTCGTATTATTGAAATCATTAACTCGCGACTTTTTAACCGCCCCACAGCCCTCATTATCCGCAATCTTTTTTCCTTCTTCGCAAAAGAGTCCTTAAGGAAGTCTGGTGTACTTTTCGTTTTGCTTGTAAATTTTGGTTGCCATATACGGGGCGCATGTATAGCCTTTGGGATTTGAATGTTCACTTGTAGATAATGTTCTTAAGATTTAACTGCTGCTCTGGAAAAATGAACGCGGTGAGGGATTGTCTCAATTCTATTTGAAAAAAAACCCAACCTAGACCTAGGGCTGTTGACTGAAGTATGAAACTTCATAAAAATAATAATTCCGCAGGACGTTTGTTAATTTGTTCCTTTTTCGTATAAACTCGTGATGATGCAGAAGTGGAGTTGTTCATTTGGTTTCACACTTCAGAGATTTTATTTTCGAATGAGTTTCTAAAGGAAAATTGTCCTTAGCTAACATAGTCGTAAGAGGTGTTTAAAAAATGACTTGCAAGTAGGTACTCGGAAAAAAGAATTTCTAATGTTTCAGGTACAAGCAAAAAAGCTCTTGAAAAAGAAACTAGGTTTTAGGCTGATATGGGAAAAGCACAAGCATTTCCAATTTTTCATTTAAATAAAACACCATGTCCCATTGTTTTAAAACATGAGGAGACTTGTTATATCTTGTTCTTGAACAAATAGTGTGCTCTTTGAGGTAGTGCAATCTGATTAAAAGTTTCTCGGTCACGGCAAAGGTCATTGAGACCAGCTTCAAAGAAAATTATGAGTTAAGTGTATTTATTTGTAAAACATTGAATTCGACACTCTTTTCTGGGTGATATGAGCACGGTCGTAGGCTGAAATGAAGGTTTAAATATATTCTCAAAAGCAAAAGCCAATTTATATTGAAAACAAACAAATCTACTGAGAGAAATGCCGCCTTAGAAATAGGTTAGGTTAGGTTGAAGGGGCTGTCAACATAAGAACCGACCCCCTAAACCAGTATTGGTCTGTTGGGATACTATAGCGAGCTGAGATAAAGCTTCCCCCTACTCGTTAAACCAATTGGAGCTTCTGACGAAGCGAAGTAGACCTTTGATATCAATGTTCGTGAGATCAGTGAGGGGAATGAGCAGTCGGATGAACTTGGAAGAATAGAAGGGGTACTTGTTGATAGTGAGGTCGCTGACATCAAACCTCCCCTCTGCATAATTAAGAGCATGATTGAGGAAAAAACCATCAGGTCTGCCAATCTAAGGTGGAAAAGTCTTGAAAAGGGTATCTAAAGCTCCATGGCCAATTTGCGATAGCAAAAGATCTATAGAGTTAATAAAACTCTAAAGCTTAGAACATTAACAGGAATTCTGACAGGGCACTATCTCCTACGAAAACATGCAAAGAGGCTCGGATTAGCGGATACAGATATATGTAGATACTGCGGAGATCTTCATGCTGCAGAGGACATAAAACATATATTGTGTGAATGTGAGGCAATAACGCGTAGCCGAAGAAAATTATTGGGGGAAATACTTCTTTGAAAACTTAAGAGGAAATAGATGGCAAGGACTTTAAGGGCCTCTTAGGTCTACAAGGGAAATTGTTTAGGTTTTTTCTGCCTTTTGTATTTTCAGATGGTTCCACCAGGGAACCTAACACATGCATCAAGTCTTGTTCCGTGTTTGCCTATAAGACAGTGTCTAGTGAATGTTCCGTCTGCTTAGAGGGATCAAATTTTTAAAGCGTTACAGATCCAGCTGAGGCCAGATCTATTTTTTCGATAGACACGTAATAGCACTTGTCCACCTAAAGTTTGTTTCCTTTATAGCAACCAGTCTTAGCGATAGTTTACAAAAAGCAAATGGTATACATATCTCTCCTTTATCAGGTGAGAGAAGTAACATGGAAGGAGAGTCTGTCAGAGAAAACACCACACCCCTTCATAGGGTTTTGATCCGTCGGTATAAAAATGGATCGCTGTCTCCAATAATGCATCCTCTTTCCAGAATGATCGGGATGGAATGGTGAAATTTAAGTATTTTCCGAATTGTGATTGTGAAATGGTGTAATTGATTTTACTAGGGATATTCCCAATCATGTTTAGGAAGCATGGCCAATAGCGTTGCCGGTCCATTGTGATGTAGCTTTAAGAAGAACGGCTGTGTTAGCTGCCGACTGCTAAAAATATCAAGGAGGGTCAGTTGAAACAGAATGTATAATACAGCGGAGGAGTTGTGAGTAAGGTACCTCCAATTCATAGGCAGCCTGATCTTTGGACTTTGCTTATTTTATTGCGATTGGTCACAGCAGTCTACCCGACAGTGGAAATGTATATCTAGTGAGTGATGTGAAGTTGAAGATAGAATAATAGATGAATAGAATTTATTCTTTCCTGGATATCAGGCTTTCAGCTCAACTTTCTATCTATGATCAGACCTAGAAATTTCGCTTCTTCAGAGAAAGTTAAGCTTACGCCGTTTATGGAAGGCGGGTATGTATGAGGAATTTTATATTTCCTTCAGAAAAGGACTAGTTCTGAGGGTTCTTGAGGGTAGTTTCGTGAGGGTTGAAACCCGGGCCACGGCGGCGTTTGTGAAAGACCTTTAATAGTACTGAGGTTCTTGCCTGAGACGATAATAGCAATGCCATGCTTTTTGCTTATGTCAGAGATGGGTTTTATTCATTACAGAAAGATGCATCAAGTATTTGCGGTGAATAGTCCAAAGGCGAGATATTTAATGATCATGTGTTACAGCGTTTCCGAGTAACTATTTTCTATCCCATGATTGACACTATATCATCTCAGCTTGAGAAAAGGTTCACTGGAATGAAAAATATTTTAAATACTTATGAAGTTTATCAACCCATTTTCAAAGAGTGATGTGACAGAATAAGCTCATAAGTTTTCTCAAAAATGAATTCCATTAAAAATTGTTAATAAACTGGCTAATATTTTGATAGTTACTAATTCTTTTTTGTCGGGCACTTATAAGGTTTTTGACTGTTCCTGTTACCACAGCAAAAGCTGAAAGATCTCTTTCGAAGCTTAAAGTAATCAAAAATTACTTGCAAAGATCAATGCAACCAGGAAAGGCTTAAGGTGCGATAAGAGGGTCATCCAAACTTGTCACAACTTCTTTTGGTCGCAGATACCTTCAAATCTGATTTATGAATGTTAGCAGCAAGATGTTTCAATTTAAAGGTTCGAACGAATTTTTTTATTTTTGGATTTGTGAATCGCGACTGAATTATATGGATTGTGAATAAAAATAAAATTGTAATACTTTTAAATTTCAATTTTAACTCAGTCTTTTTTAGATAAGATGTTAGATTAACTGAATAAAATGCTTTTGTGGTAGAACCAGAAGTAATTTTCAATTCATAAATACATTTAAATTGATTTGTTCGCAATTCGCCCTTTCGCAGTTCGCTCGCATATGAAAAGTCCTTTACAGTTCAAGTATCCTACGCGGTTTGATACTCCTTTTCCTGTTAGGGACAAAGCTTTTCATACAGAGGAGAATTATATTTGTAATAATATCGGCAGCAGAATCTACGGAAGGAAGCACAGCGATCGGTTAAAACTCCTACAGAAGCCGTTTAAGGTTTCCAATTGGCTTTCTCGCATTGCCTTACGATTCTTTAAGGAGTTATTTTAGTAAATAGTTAGTAGGAGTACATTAAATTCGCCGAAATGATACAATGGTGAGAGGTAAGAAACAAGTCCAGAGTGTTGGAGTTTTGACCGCTTGTATGTAGGTGTATATACACGCCCATACAAGTGAATTGGTTTGGCTCTCTATCAAAACCTGCACATGCGACCAGACACATCGCCAGATGCTTTTCCCAACCATAAGAAATGAACGCATAAATACACGACACTGGATATAGCCAAGCAAAGCCGGGATCCTGCGGTATATACTAAAGAGAAAGTTATTGCGATCGTGTGGAAATTTCGAACTCAAAATGAGTATGAGGGATGATATAACGACTACAGAGAAGTCCAAAAAAGTGAGTGCAGTTTACATTAGTGGATGATACTTGACCGGTTAGACCACATCCAACACATCCAGCAAATCAGAATGTTACTCTTGCATCCTGAAATTCAAGCCAATGGTCTTGGGGAGCTCTGGTTTAAACAAGACGGCGCTATGAGCCATATAGGGCTTGAAACAATGGTCTTGTTGAGAAATAATTTCGGTGAGAACTTAATTTCTCGTTTTGCTGCGGTAAATTGGCCGGCTAGATCGTGCGATATCACACCTTTGAAGTATTTTCTCTCGGGATATGTAAAGCCTCAGGCTTTCAGGAATAAGCCAGCTACGATTGACGCTTCGGAAGCCAATTTTACTCGTGTAATTCGCAAAATACCAGTCGCTATCCTCGAATGAATTACCCAAAATTGGACCTTCCGTCCATTCGGCCGTAGTCATGGCCAACATTTATATGGTATCATTTCAAAGGAAATACCAGGAATTATTCTTTACTTTATTATATAATATTAAAAATAAAAAATTTAATTTCACTGTCAAATTTATGTGTTTTATTTTACATTATAAATCAAACCCTTTGTATATGTTTGAAGACGGCGTTTACAGGAAAAAGTACAACCGCGAATAGATGGAGAAGATAGACTCAATGTCCTGAGTTTCTTTGAAATTATTTAACTGGCGCGAAATTATTAAGTAGGAAGACACTTTAAGCTTCCATGTTTTCGAAGCATACACTTGAAAATAGAGTCTCTTTGATGAAGCACTCCTAGAAGGTTACGGGTTTGCTGCTAGATTTAAGTTTTAACTAGCGTCTCGATCTTATTTAAATACCAATGAGTTGTCAGATTATAGAGCTCGATTCCACATGTTTTTGGTTATTTACAAATTCCAAATTATTTTAACACTCAAGTTACCATATCATTCCTATTTTGTTGCACGCTGGCAAATCTTCTATAAGAAAACCTTCGCTAATAAATGTACCTTCATATGGATTTGAATTATTTTCAAATCAGCGCTGGCATATTCACATATCAAAAAAATTTCATTCCTGAAAAAAATCTTTGCATCCCGTTTGGGCAATAACGCGCTCAGAAACTTCGTGCTATTGATGTTCGTCAATTAATTAAAAACCATTACCACCTTATCGATCTAAGAGACACCTCACGTTGTCACCCAAACACAAACTTAACTTCAATAGTATCTCTTTAATTTCGCGCATACCACAGGGTGAGGAAAAAAGTAAATGAAATCTCTTACGTCGAGTCCTATCATTTATTTTTTTTTAATTATTTCGTCGGATTCATTAAGCGCACCTCGCACTTCCCTCGGTCTATTAGAAAAATGTCTCTCTAATAGCAACGAAGGCATTCTAAATTGCTACAGAACTCTAATAAGAATCCCATTAAGCGACGCAATTTTGTTCCCGCATCTCCATCCCAGTGCTCATAGCCATCATCATCAGCAACAGCAGTAGCAGCAGCAGCAACAATTTACCCCCGGGCTTGCTGTGCATACCAAAAAACCCCCCCTTACACGCGCGCCACATTGACATCATTGGGTGCTAAGGCGACAACAAAAACAATTATCTCCCCCTTTTAAACTTTACACCATCATCCGGTCGTATTCAAGCCGAGCCGAACCGAGCCGGGCCAAAAGCGCTAGCAATTTAATTCGCATTGTTTCGATTTTATGGTCCCATGGGTAGTTAGTGTGTGTCGCACTAAAACCACCCTTGCCTCCTGCATCCGCCTATAGTGGTGGGGTGACAAAGCCGAAGCTATCTACTCACGGTTGGCCTAGTAGGTACATGTTGTATGACTAATGTGCAGTTGATGTTGTTGTTAGTGCTGGCTGCATTGTGAAGGATAATGGCGAACAAACCGACCAGTTAGCCAAACCAAACGACGACGTCGACGACTGCCCCAACACTTGGCCGCACTCGACCTTGCTGCATGCAGCTCTTGCCCCTGCCAAAAACCAAGTCCGACTATACGCACTCTACACACGCACACACACACAGCCACATATATGTGGGACAGAAGGTGGGGAGCACATAAGAAATTCATGGGGTGCCATTGTAGTTGACAGTTCTGACAAATGCTTAAATGACTTCTCCGGGCGGTTCATATCATCGTCATTTTTCGCAAGCGGTTTGCTCCATGGAGTTTGAGGTAAGTGTCAACGCTGCTTTTCTGGTCCCGTCGTCTATGGTTTGCCTTGGTTTGGTTTCGGTTGGCAGATATTATGCAGAGTTAGATGGCAGCCAGCCCCCATTTCTACAGCACGGCCATATGCATGCAACAGTCTGGCATAATTTTCACCCCTTAAGAAATGAAAATTTTGGATAGCCCCTGCGAGGAAGGGGTATATATGCAGTATGCCCCTTTATCTCTGATTCATGACATTCGATGGGATTGTTACTCCAGAGATATTGGCGCAACCCTTGGAGTTGAATTTGTTTTTTTGCTGTTTTGCTCCTGCTTATTGTTATCCTTAATGTCAACACATTTGAAACAAAACGCCAAAGTCCTGGGGCAGAAAGGTTAAATGGAAGCTAAAGCAGAGAAAAGGGTTGAATTTATGATGAACGGCATCGCAATATGGAGTGGGGGTGCGGGAGTGCTCATAAAAGAATGAAAATTCCCCAAAAAAAAAAGAGTGAGCATGATATTTATGATTGTGTCGGATTCCCTTTTTTGTGCATTTGTCCTTGCTACAGGATTTCTACTTGCTTTGCTTTGCTTTGTTAAAGCAGAAAGTGTTTAAAAAAATCGTTTTTTTGTGTTCGTTTTTTTGGAGAGACGCCTGTAAAGTGAATTCATTTCCGCTGTCCCGTTTTAATGGATTCCTTTTCTAATCTGAAAGTTGTGCTGCTGGAAACCATAGGTTGGTGGCCACAGTGACACCGCACACAGGTTGCTTTTGCTGTTGTTCCTTCTGCCATATAGAACGTATAACTTGACGTAATTGATTTCAGTCTGGCCCTTTGACAAAGGATATCATATAAATCACAGATAAATAGTTGTGGAACGTTATTCGACAGCATTTTACTTGGAAGTGACTTATTTTTTGTACATTTGAATATTATTTTGGTTTTGTTTCAATTCGTAAGGACTAACTACAATGTGTTAGAAAGATAGAAAGAACTTGACGTCTTTTGAATTTAGACGGTAAGTGGCCGGGATACCAAATTTCGTCGAAGCAAAAGGAGAAGATTGATTCAAACAAAAATATGCTTTTGAGAAAAAAAAACCGCATTGGAAGGTCGTCTTATGGCTTACGAGAGCGGGCAATATGTTTTTGACATAAAAGTAAACGAGATAACATAAACTTTAATAATATAAAATTAACGCTGAATCTAAGACCATTTGTATCGTTTAAGCTTACTTTTACTTTACTTTAGGTGGCCCTTACAGTCCGCGGTGAATCACGGCCTCAACTAACAAGCTCAGTCCCTCGCCTCCATTTACGCACACCAAGTTGGTTGAAGTCGTGTTCCAATTGTGCGCGCATCCTAAGGTAGGGTCTTCCTCTGCTGCGTAGTCCCGTATACTCTGCTGTAAAGCTCGTTTACTTCGTCGTTAAATACTTTTCTCAACACTCCGTTGTCACAACCTGGACCGAATATCACTCGAAGCTTCATAGAAGGTTTGACAGGGTCCATGCTTCTAGGCCATCCAGCAGGACCTGGATGATTAAGGCCTTAGATAATATCTCCTTGGTTCCACAAGAGAGGGCTTAACTTCTTAGATGCCTTCTTAGCCCGAAGAAACAGCGATTGGCAAGAGTGATTTTTCGCTTGATCTCTGTGCCGATGTCATTTTGCGAAGAAATAGTGTACTCCAGGAAGGTAAAGTCTTCTACTACTTTGAAGTTGTATCTGTCCATACATGTTGAGAGTCCTTTCTCGTTGACAGCATATACTTCGTTTTGTACTCATTCACAACCACACCCATCTTCGTCGCCACCGTTTCGATGCTTGCAAATGCGCCAGTGACAGCTCGGCGCGTTCTCCTAATAATGTCAATATCATCAGTTGAACGGACTTTTGTACCTCTGGTGTTGGCTTAAGTTTTCTACAATTACTTCAAGAACGATGTGAAAGTGAAAATTTGGTCGATAGTGAATCTTTCTGGCCTCAAACCACACTTATATGGGCCGATCTGGTTGTTGCCGAAAGGTCTTAAGCGTTCACACAATCCAGCCGACCGGAACTTATACGCGACATTCAGGAGACTTATTCCTCTGTAGTTGGCACAGTTCAGCGTATCACCTTTCTTGTGGATGGGGCACACGATGCTGAGGCTGCATTTTTCGGGCATGCTTTCATCCGACGACCAAATTTTACTGATGAATAGGTGCATGCTCCTTAGAAGTTCATCTCCCGTTGCTTTGAAAACCTCAGTCAGAAGGTCATCCACTCCAGTAGCTTTGTTGGACTAATGTTTGAATAACACTATTCTCCATTCGTGTAGGTTGGGTGGACGGAATCTTTGGCTATCATCGTCAAAGCTTAACAGATCATTCTGCCTGACAGCGCGTTGTTGGCTGCCTCCGCCGTTTAACAGTTTGCAGAAGTGTTCTTTTCAAATCCTCAGCACCGACTGTGAATCCATTACTGTATTCCCATGATCACTTCTGCAAGCTTATGTTCGGAATTTGTATCCTTGGTAGCACTTTCGAACATTGTCTCCGAAGTAGCGTCCCTCAATTGATTCGACCTCCTGAGTCTCGCTCTTTCTTTTTCCTTCTGAGAAGTCGGTATTCCTCCGGTAGAGCTCGGGGCTGGCTCTCTCAGCCGCTCTGGTTCTGTCTGCAGAATTAATTTATAGGCCTCGTTCTTGGCTGCATATGACTGGCAGAATTACTCGGCTAACCAAGAGTTTCGTTGTGTTCGCCTAGTGAAACCCAGAACTTCGGTAGCGACACCCCTGGTGGCAACACTACGCCACTGGTCCTTTGTACCCTGGTGAAGCAGAGGATGGGCTTTCTAAGAGGTATCTTTTAAGCCCTTAATTAATATTTGTACGTTTCTTGAGAGCTGAGCAATAATTGTAGTCTTGATAGGTCTACAATTTACTTCCTATTTTCATCGAACGTGCGGCATTTTCATTCCCCCAAATGTTCGATTCGTGAACAGACAGTCTAGTTTATGCTTAAGTAAATATGTTAAGTATTATGGTTCCCTAATAAGCAATCTTTTTGGAGCTCGGAGTTTATTATGCAAATCGGCGACTTTCAAGCAGACATCTTCGCGGTCGCGGTCGCAACTGATTCGAATATCCTTTTTAGGAAAGAGTTAAAGGCGCTACATAGAGCGTGGATATGCTCAGATAGCCAAGCCTCTGCTAAGACCGTCTTCAAAATTGTGGGAGCAAGCAATTTGAACAGGTTGAATAAATGCAACTTTGTTACTCTTTCCTGAGTTCCTGGCCATACTGACATTCAGAGTAATGAAAGATCTAAGAATGACCTCTTTCTGACAAGAGCGTTGGCCCTCAACCATCGACCCACAAAAGTGAAATAATTTAACTTTTACGTCTACAACATAGCTAATACTGTAATGATGTTGCATCATTGAAAGCTGCTGATCTTCGGTCTAAAACCCAACAAATCTAATTATCTGCTAAAAAAAACCAGAAAAGTAGTGATTTAAGGTCCTTAACTCGCCTTGTCACCGGTTTCAGTGCTCTTAACGAGTATCGGAAAAAGATCACAGCAGGAAACTCTATATCAAACTTTATATGTGAATGTCCGGCATTTTTAGGAACCAGACTGGCTTAAAAAACTCCTTGATAAAAACTTCCTCCTTGAAGATGACCTGAATCAGATTGAACAAGCCAACCTCCTTCGCTTTCCCAAATCACTTGCATGTTTAGTAGTTCTATTTCTGTTTTGAATTAACAATTCTGTGGAGCCTTTGCTGAAGTATAATAGACAACTATGGCTAAGTGCTTGTTGTCTGACATTTATTTTTTTACACCCCTCCCCATCCCCATTACTCTACAATACGCAAAAAGGGTGGACTTGCTGCCGGTGGTGTTCAGTGGTTCGACCATAAAAATGTTTCGCTACACTCTCAGGTTATGAAGCAAATTTTGTTGCATATGTGAGTGTCATCTGTGATTTTAGAACCTGACATTCTTTCAAAATTTTTAATCAACACGTGGATGTTATCTGCTTAAGATTTTTCATAGTTTGATCCTTATTTTATGGCACCGGAGACCTGTACTTGGAATTGAAATGCATTCAAATAATTCGCCTTGATGTATTAGCGCCCTTTATTTGCGCCTTAAAACAATCGCTATTGCATTAATATTCCTTTCCTGCAGGGACATTCCTTTCCCATCTTTCGACTATAATCGAATCAATCATAATTAGAAAAAAGATGCAATCTTTTCCCGAAGGATAACTATAATAATTCAAATCAATAGATTATCTTCATAATTTTGCCGGACAAACAAGATGTCAGGACATTGAATTGACAAAAGGCATTGAACATTTGCTTAGCAGAGCAATCCAGATGTGACCCCCTAATATTTGCACTCCAGTTGCAAGTGTAAACATTTACGCTGTGCCACCAATGAAGGTGCAGGCGAAGCATTAAATCCTGCAAGACACACGTTGGCGCTGGAATTCCCCGATAAAGGTGGAGGAGGCTGGCTATGTAATCGCTGCTCTATACCATACACCTAGATGCAAAAAGCATTATCATCATGAGGGTATTATTAATGCGAAATAATCGGGCAGATGTGTAAACAAATTTCGATTCCCTTATTAATTACTTGTCAAGGCACCTTGCCAAACATAGCAAACGACTAGAAAATCAGCCGCATGCACCACCAGATGTGTGTTTTGAGGATAGGGACACAGACTCATGCACACACGACGACGAGATACAATTTAAAGGTGGCCGACAGCAAATAGATTGTAATATCCCCACAGCAATTTAGACCAGCAAATCCGTTAGTACCCAACAATGCAAAGATGGCACCAGCCAGCCAGCCAGTACAACTACAACCTCCTCCTACCAGGACTCATTCATTAAACTCATTATTGTTCGGGAAGTTGGTGTTGGTATTCCTTGCATGTAAATGCAGCAGCGCATATCTGCACGGATACATGTGTGTGTGGAGCATCATTCTACTGGTAATAAGACATTTCCTCTGCCATGTCCTTTTGCATGTTTGCTGGTGTAGGCTTGTGTAGTCGTCATCGTCGCTGTCATCCTCATGCTTGGCGGAGCAGTTGTGGGGGTACACACAACACACTCGTGTTGTGTTGATAATTTTCTGACTAACTTTAGACAAACAACAACAACAAAGGCAGAACAACAGAACACTTTCGATTCTCCTCGCAATATTATACTGCATAGGCAGGAAGGTATAAGGAGTAATTGTGACACCAACCCTTCTTAACGGCAGCGGCATCTATGAGGAGGAACATTCCACTGTGGACATTTATTGGTGTCAAATGCGCTTTAAATGATGGCAATTCGCCTCCCGTTGAACTACCGTGCGTCAGTTTAATCGAACTTTATCTTTAGGCTGGCTGACTGAGTTGTCGTCACACAGTCTGTGGAGAAGGATGAGCGGAATACCAAATGATAATTGCCTTGTTCGCAGGACATGATTTTGAGTTTTGATGGGCTATCGTAGGTCGCTACTTGTCGTGACAAAGCTTTTAGGGGGCGAGACTTAACGTGTTAGCCTTGGGGAACGGGACGATGATTGTTGAAATTTAGTATACAATTATGAGTGCAATTTACGTCGGCATGCTTGGCTGAACATAGCTCGGCTAAGATACAGTATGGTTTGCAGAAGCGACTCACACGAACCTTTCTTGTTTCTTTAGATACTTATCTCTCATATTTCCTTCGCAGGACGCATAGGTATAGGTCAAAGCTATGCTGAAAGGGATTTGAAATATTTGATAAAAAGCTTTGATCCACCCAATTATACACAAACCGTTTTATAACTATAGGAGTTTAACCATTTTTAATTGGTTACATTAAATTATTTCTATAGAAATTCTATTGAGATTTTTACTTTTACTGCTTCCAGCGGAATGTGAACTGGTTTCTCAAGAGAGCTGAGCCTTACCTGGTCAGGTCATCAGCATGTCCGCTTCTATAAATGTTACTATCACCTGCAATCCAAAAGGGGGTAACCTAACTGATTAAGCGACGTCAGCCCCTCTGGGCACTTAACACTTATTTTGAGGTTATATAGGGCGGGGCGATAGCCGTGATTATCATTTGGTATTCCGTATGGCCAATGAGAATGGCTATCCTTTGCCTTGGGTCTTTGTTTTTGTGTTTTTTAATTTGAAGTCAGGCTTCGCAGTTAGCAAGAAGTTTCGCCTAGATAACTTTTATTCGGGCTAACACCAAGACCACACTCTCTGTCCAAGGTGCCAACCTTGTGGTAAAATATTAGAATGCGTTTCATTTCGCTAGTGGTGCAAAAATGTCACTCATTTTCCAAAGGGATTTAGTCGAACTAGCTGAGTCTTTTTATAAATTCCCCCTGCCCCAATGGATGAAACTGCGACCTAAAAGGACTACTGTATCAAAAGGGGGATATTAACCTAAGAGACGAGTGACTTGCCTGGTGAAAGACACCACGTCCTTAGGTGCAGATTTTCTTGATTCTATCGATGAATGGAAGTCATTTTGGAAAATCCGTCGTTTTAACCAATGAAGGGCCGGGCATTCACAGAAAATGTGTTCGGGAGTTTCACCATCCTCTATATATAACCTACATTCAGTCTCCGGGCAGAAATTAATTTTGATAAGATGATACCTCAAAGCCTGTGAGGAAAGAAGCCCACCAGCTTTCTAATTTTCTCCTTACTTAAGAACGGGATTTCCTTGTAGGAGTATGGCTTGGTTAATCTTTTAGACTGTCTTAAAACCGGAATACTTTCCCAGTGGTTAAGACGAATTAACCATAAAATAGCCTTAAAGCAGCAGCCGAATTGACTTTGCAATAGGGTTCTGGTCCTAGGAACACAGATTTTGTAAGCTATAAGCAACCTGAGATTAAGGTTTTGGGTTTAATGAAATTAGGAATCCCACTTTTGCATTAGAGATATAGTAATGTTTATTTGCCAGAATCAGCACTATACTCTTAGAAAGCTAAAAGTCCCTTAGATGGCTTCGACTCGACATGGTTGGTAAAAAGGTGCTTATTCCAACATATTTACCTACCCTTCATAGATAGAATATGTCGCTTTAAGGTACTATTTCAGACCCGTTTAACTTCCCCCTTCTTGCAAAGCGATCAATCTCTGTTTTGAAGGGAATTTACCGAGTTCTTTCTCACCATACTGTATCTTCATTAAAAGCAATTTACATAGATTCCTTGCAGTAACCGCTCCAGTGCACTCACATTACATCAAACACCTTATTGGGGTAATTTACATCTTAATTTTGTTGCATCTATACAAAATCGCCCGAATACCTTTCTTCTCGATGACTTAATTAAATTTTAATTATGCAGAGATAAATACATACATCTCCATATATGCGTGGATAGATATACCTATACTCCATACAACTACATTAACTATTCGAACAATGAACCTTTAATTAAAACACTTTAACACTTTTGCATGTTTTGTTTGTTTTGTAATTTTTTTTTTTTTTTTTGCAGGGAAGAGCTTTAGCCTAACCATAGTGATATCGTCCACCCCCATTCAAGTGGCATCCTATAACAAAGCCATCAAAGTAACCGTAGATGGTCCCAGGGAGCCAAGGTCAAAGGTGCGTCATCAGGGATTTCATCCGTTTGCATTTGGCCCACAGCGTTTCGGTCCGGATCCACTTATGGGAGGCTTACCGTTCAAATTGCCAGGTAATTTGAAAATTGATCTGCTTACATTTATGATGTGTGCGTTTTTGTTTTGCACAATTTGTATCTATTTGCATGTAAATCCGTTTGTTGAATCTACGATAAAAAAAAAATCAAGGGTGATTTTTAGGTATCGTTGAAAAAGCCACCTCATCTGGGGGGGAATATTTCAATTGTGTATCTAAAGCAACTGACAAGTGGATTAGTGTTGTGTCTATTTAGACTTTCTATTTTTATTTTACTGCAGGGGCAGGTATCCAATCCGTAATCAGAAGCTCTGATCCGTTATGGAGTTTAAAATACCGCGTAATTGGTGTATTGGTGTTTTTATTGTGAGTCTATTTGAAGTTGACAGACGTCAAAAAGTGATGGAAACTTATGCTTCACTGTGTCTCTGTGTGCGCTTGTGGGAGAAAAATTAGTTATTCACGACGACACCTCGTGGTTTAAAATTTTCAGCGCGCAAACAGCCCGGGGTAGGCAAAAGTTTGCGTTCTTTTGGGTGCACCCCTTTTTTCAGTGTTTTATAGCCCCACAACCCCTTGATATTTTAGATGGAATTTATTCAAGTCTCGTTAGGAGATTAAGTGTTTAATGGATTTTAATCTTCTGCCAGCCCCCGGTGCGGTACGCGAAGGTGATGCACGTCTTTTATTCTGAATAATTGGGTGACAACGACAACTATTGCTGGATGGGGGACGCTTAATGTTGTTTGTCAGTGATGTACTTATGAAAATGTTGATGATGGAGCGATGACAGCGAAGGGGAATAATATTTTCAAGGGAATAATTAGGCTGTGGATTAAACGCCAGTGAAGTTTATTTAGAACATGGTGGTTAGTTTTAATAAAGACGAGAGTGGGCGAATAAGATTCATCAGAATTTGGATGAATTTATCGATTCCATAGACTAGAAAATTCTACAAGCTTTTGTTAAATAGTGTATCTATGGTTGAATGGACAAAAGCATGGTAATATTTTATATTAAACCGTAACCAAAAGTTAATTGGCCATGTGCTGCTGCATCTGACATGCATAAAAATCGGATACATTTTTTCTTGCCATACGTCTGAAAGCACAACTTTAAGACTTCACCAATGTAGGTTCACCTATCATAAACGCCGACAACCAGTGCTCCCAGCATCATTATCAAACAGGTAGGCGAAACTACTATATGCTCCCAGTAATCACCAGGCGACAAAAAATGCACTAATTTTTTTGGAATATATCAGTGGATGCGTCAGGACTGTTGTAAGCCGTTCCCTGGTTAGGTTGCTTTCGAAGACGGTAAATTTTTCTAAGTTCTTTCATTACAATCGTTACTGAAGCAAAGTGGGTTGTGTCTTCAGATCGAATACTTTCGCGCACCATTTGGAACTGAATCATGTAAGAATTCATCCTCCAGCTTTATTTTTTACCCTAAATTTGTATAATTGGGATAAGTGAGTTCGTCCAGCTTCGCTCGTTGGCGTTATCCCAGCGGTTTTGCCACGGTTTTACCCCATGTTGTCGATAAGCAGCTCTGAAAAGGTTCAGAAGGCGCAGATTGTCCTCAAAGCTCGAAGTCTATATATTTTAAATAGATGCCTTTTTTCTTGCTTCGCATCAGCATCAGACCAAACTGGAGACGCCTATAGAAGAGCTGAGCTTGTCACTTAAGACAGCTAAATTCTGCGACTACATATAAGCCGTTTAGTATAAGTATAAGTTAAGGCTTTGCTATAAACAGACGATCAATGATTCTGAATAAGAAGGGAATTTACTGGAGTTTAATCTGTCATCAATTGAAGGGACTCCACTGAAACATTTTCGGCCGCTCAAAACATCTGGGTAACAAACTAGACTATAGCCCCAACAATAAGAAAAGATTAAAGAGGCAATAATAGCTTTCTATATCTGCAATAGAATGTTCCGAAAACCATGGCAACCTAGGACTTAATTATCATGTCATTCTATACAGCCGTACTAAGACATACGGATGTTTGGTGGCAAACTACGGCAAGTACCACTAACGTAATCAGAGTGAGTCAAGCGGCATATATAGCTTTTACTGGACATAGAAGGATATCTCGGAAAGATAAATCTGATCAGCTGGTAAATATAGGGCTAGCCTCTTATTTCATTCAGGTGCAGATATCACAGTAAAGAAACAAGCTCCTTCGATTCCTCTGTTGAAGATCCAAAGAAAACTATAAGGAAGCTTATCTGGATAATAAACCAGGAACAGAACACCTTACTTCCTTAATCATAGGTCACCATGGACCTACATTAATCTAAGGGTAAGGGTGGTAAGGGTCAGTCTATAAAGCAAACCTTACCTTGACTGGAAGAATATATACATAAAAATCTAATCTGAAGAATATACGAAAAGCTAAATGTCTCACTTATTTTAGATTTTTAAGTGCCGCCATTTAGCAAAAATGAAAAAGTAGCTCCCGTGGTCGACTTCTGTTGAGTCAGGGATACAGAGGGGCATTGGGTATCCAAATTCTAAAGTTAATCGAGGATACAACCCGCGGCGGATATCGAACATAGTATACTATGCGAATAGAAGGAAATGTGTATCGCGAAAGATAGATATATTAGATAGATAGATAGATATATTGTTTTTTTTTCAGTTGAATTTTTAAGTCGTTCAAGTTTCCCAGCATTGGCGATGGTCTTTTCCAGGTGCTATAACTTATTTTAACTTTACTTTAGTGCTTCTTTTTTAAAAGGTTGGATGACATTTGCTCTTCTGTCGAAAATGCGTGCATTTGATATTTTTCTTCCCTCATTTCCGAGCGCGGAATTGAAACGGCAATGTGTGTTAGATGTAGGATCATTTAATTTCGGCGTTAGTTGGAGTTTGGTAAAACCTAAAGAGGTTAAATCAATACCTTCAAAACACAATTATGTCAGCGAAACGTTAGACACTTGCATTCTGGGTATGGGCGTAAATGACATTTCTGCATCATCATATATATGCATATCTGTCTCTTTTATCACTCATTACCTTATTGCCCGCACTGTATTGATTCACTATCTTAGGTATGCAAAGTCCTTTGTCCGCTTATTTTATAGCAAATAGCACCTTCACACTATTCGCTTGGAGTTGGTTCACCAATATAGTTTACGTTTTATTGTTTTGCTTTTCTTTTGGATACCAAAAAAAAAAAAACACAAATAGAGATTTTCCAATGCTTACCCCAAAGACAAAGTTCGAAGACTAAATAATCTCCAAACAGACTTTCTTACGCAAGAATATTGTAAATTCCCCTTCTCATCCAATCTCATTAGAAAGCACTTTTTGATACTTTTATATTTAAAGTTACCAACCCCCTCCCTTGAAGACGCCACATTCCGGTAATTCACCAGCCTTCACCCTTCTGTTCAAAGTTACCCTCATTATCATCACCGACGCCATCATCATCACCGACGTAATTACTCTTCAAGCAAAAGTCCTTCCGACTTAAAAACCCAAATCAATTTCGCAGGCTCCACTCCTACGTACTTCCTCTTCTTCTGCTAGTCTTTCATCGTCTTCATCTCTTTTTCGTCGCCGTGTGATGATATTTTAATGAAATTTTTCCTACCTCGCCACACACTCACACATTGCAATCACAAAGATGTAACACCATGATGACAGGTGCCATATATAGGAAAATAGGAAACGCGGTTGGGGGTGGTAAAGGTGAGAGCGTGTGTTTGAAGTTCTGCACAGATCCTTTGCTGTTGAGAACTTTTCGATCCCACTAACTCACTCACTCACTTACTCACTGTAAAAGAGGAAACCCTATTTCGTTGGGTGTCTTTCACTTAGAAAACATCAATCAGTACTCCTTCATGGGTATATCCTTTTTCCGTTACCCCACCACTTCCCCACCCCACACACCACCTTGTGGATGTGCGAGTGCTCTTATGCTGATTAAACTCATATCCTTAGTGAGTGCATGCATGCCCGTTAACCCTTTTAACCCACCGGCAGCGGCGTCCTCTTTTACCTGTTATGATTTTTTAATTCATTATAAAATTTTAAATTATTAAGCTAGTGCCGGAGCTGCTGATGTTGATGGTGATTGTGATGGAGAAGGAGAAAAACCTAATTACACAGGATGTGAGTGAATGATTTCCTACGTAACGAGGTCACACGCACTCACGCGTTACGCTCTACAAATGAGCATCAGCAACACACAAGTACCAGCACCATCACAAGCGCAAGCATAAGCACACACATGTCATCTGTCGGGCCGTTAGAAGTTTTCCCAGAGTTGTAAGCCCTTTTTGGCTTTTATTTTCAAACATCCTTTTCGTCCTAGAAGTTTTCGTAAAATTAATTTCAAGTTGAAATTCATTTAGTTTCTCATGTGCGTCAAGTGAGAACAAAATTTCTAATGTAATTTGCATAAGAGACGAAAAGTTTGGCGTTCAGTGTGTGTCCGTGTTTGTGTGTGTGTTGGTGGGGGGGAAGTTGGAGTCTGTCCAACCCTTGTTCTGAGGAAAAACTGGAAAAGTTTTCTTGTCAGCAGTCCTAAAAAAAAAACTAAGTTGAACCCTTTTTTTATGCTTTAAAGTTGTTGGGTAGAGGACTCAGATCCGAGTCACAAATGGGATTCGAGTGTTTGCAAAAGCTTACACATGTTCAACTGGAGAAAGGGAAACAAATTTACATGAGCGGAAATCCTCCATATATCTGAAGTGGGTGTTTCAATTTTTGGCATACAAAAAAACTTGTTTCAAATAGAATTTTCCTGTTTCCTCAATGAAGAACCAATTTGAATAGGAAATAGTGAAATTGTTTTGAAGGATATTCCCAATTTGCGGTCTGCTAATGCATGACGATGAAGAGTTTATCGTGTTTGCTTCATCAAAAGTTAGTATGGGTTCGCTCAGAAGAAATCAATACAGAAGTTCGAACTAGACAGTTGCCTTTTACTTCCTTTATATATTTCTTTATCAACTTTATTGGAACAATATTCCTTTTTTTCGTAGAATTTCTGCTTTGAACAGGCCTTCGACTATCAACTGGTTAGATCGTGCTTAATTTTTTTTGGAAGTGTTTTCTGTTATTTTTAGCTTCTAACTGAAAAATTATGAACCCGTCCATCCTCTGTGATTCCGGGCATGCGGCCTTCAGTTATCCAGGCCAACAAATTTTCTTTGGTCGAAACGAAAGTTAAGTCATCTTATCGTCTCATCTGACTCGAAAATTCGTCAATTCGCTTCATTCGTTTTTCGACCAAAGATGAAGAATTTTCATTCTTTGAGTCAGGAGTATTGAACTTATTTGTGAACTCAGTCGCGGCAAAGCTGGGAGCAGCCGATTAAGTCCGCAGACCACAGGAACTGAATACATTTGTTAAAGGTCGTGTCTTTCAACCAAGTCGAAGCGGTGCATATTTAAAAGAGTTCAGAGAATCTGCTGCCATCAGCTCCATATTGCTTATATAGAAAGAAGAGTTTATCTCGAGCCTTTCGTTTTGTGTGCAAAACATGAAGACACTGACCTGCTTCAATAGTTTGCGATATAAAATTGTCTGCCACAGACACATTTGGTAAGCGCGTTTTTATTTCCTATCCTAAGGGTATATTCATTTTGACACATAGTTTGTAACATTTCTTAATATTGGTCGTAGAGCCTTAAAGTATGTACATATATTTATGATCAGGACCAAAACCTAAGACTATTTAGCAATGTCCGTCCGTCCGTATCAACTTTTGAGGCCTTTAAATTTATGCTAGCAAGCTGAAATTCGGTACATATACTCCCTAGTGTTCGGAAATGGTAAAGTGTTAAAATTTTTAAAATACGCCATTTGCCACACCCACAACTTAGAAAAAACCGTTGTAAAGCTTAAGTTAGAGAGATAAAGTTTTACAACCTTCACAAGAAAATATGTAGGTACTGCCCACCTTTACAAATTTGTCAAATAAAGTTTTTTGCCAAGCCTACTTTTTGTTGGCGTTTTTCACTAAAATGCTGTTTTCTTCGAAAATTTTCATAAAAATCGGAAAAAAATAGTTAACAAGATATTTACCCAATAGTTTTTCAAATATTTCGCCCATACAAAGTTTTTTTATAATAAATTTTTTTTTTCTATAAATTTCTTAAAATGAAATAAAATGCTATCCATCATCTTTGTAATGCTGTCTTTCTTTAGGGTACATAGGGATACGGATAGGGTATCATACTGTTCGCCCAAGCGGACTGTAGCCTTTTTCCTTATGGTTTTTTTTACCAAAATATGTTTTTAAACAAGTTAAAGTTTCTTAGAAAACGTAAAAAAATGTAGAACAGGCTATTTAGCCAATATTTTTTTTAATACTTTTGCCGGTTCAAGGCACCAGAGGATCTGGAAGTTGACTACCTCGTAATACCTCATCGATATAAATCATCTCAAAAATCAGATCTGCGATGAACTTGGTATTCAAGGTTCAGAAGAAGTTTTCTCTGCGTTGGGTCTGCCAGCATCTGTAGCCATATCTTCCATTTATACTTGGGTTTCTCGTGAACACAAGTTCCGGTGGCGAGACTGCCCGGACATTTGCAAAAAGTCTGCGTCTTTGATTCTATCTTTCAGGAGAATCGACTGCAGGCTGCTTGTAGACGTTCTTTCGGGCCACCAAAATACACCTGTTCTGCTTGTGGCGAGGAAAATGACACAGCGGAACCTTTCCTATGTAGTTGTTCTGCCTTTGCTCACATCGGGTGGCGTATTTTCGACGAGGTTAGTGCTGAACAACTAAGCTCAAGTACATTGGACCAGCAGTTGTAGCTAACTGCTTCATCGGATAGTAGCAACCTCCAAAATAAATTCCCTCATCCGTTAAGAGGACCAACAGACAAATTTTCAGGATTTTTTTTCATGTTTTTTGAACACTAAAATTATTTGTTATTCGGGAGAATTTTGTCCTCCTTCTTTATTCAATTTCAATTTGGTGTATTTTTTGTGAAAAATATAACTGACTTGCATAAGTTGGCCTTTTAAGTCACGAAGGCTGATATGTTACCACAAAATCTGAAAAAATATGTTGCAATTGAAAAGTCGCTTAATCTTTAAATCAATAATGTACGCTTGAAAGTAATCATATGGTGCGGCAGTCGAGGGCCGCGAGTGGTATCTTTGTCATGGATGTACTACTTTTAGTAGACGTTTTCTGCTCGGAAAGAATTCAATTCAAGGAATTTAAAACGTCCGCCGCCATTTTTATTGCTAAAGACCCTGACTCATAGAATCTGTCGCTACTATGCGCGCGTTAATACCTTAAAAATGTACGCATTGGACGTTCCATATAATCCGTCGGAACTCTGACGGTTCCGTTCCTTAAGTTAAGTGTATTACAATTTTTGTGGTTAGTTTATGATTGCGATTCACACGTGTTTATGGATTTAAGGGAGGAAATTAGGCGTACGAAAATTAATGATTTGAGGAGAAAGAGGACCTGGAAATTGTCGATCTCATTGTACCCTACATCTGCTGCGGACAGGTTTATATTTAGAAAAACAGGACTTATGCCTCTTAGCATTAATATACAGTCGTCTTGAATAAAACCTTTTATACTCTTAACAAAAAATCACAACTAAAGCCTCTAAATATTCGTTACAATTCCATCGTCGTTGAATTCCATCATGTGCTTACGTGCTTCAAAGACTTTTGGTTATATTTTATGGCTCGGCCCAGTTAGTTTCATTAACTACAGATGCTGAAACT